>CM039675.1:505530679-506854005 GCA_022496015.1 Hordeum marinum
GAAAAGCACTTCAAATGAACTCTGAAAAGGTTGAAAGTTGGCATGGTATCAAAATTTGAGCCACATAGCATGTGCTAAAAAGTTGAGAGGGTTAAGGAAGAAACTAGATGCACTTCGTGTACAAAATGAACAATCTCTTTCGAAGTATCAGGGTTTCAGACGAAAACTCGCATGTTACAGAGGCATTTCATTTCTTTAAGTTACTTTAACTCCTTACTTTTTGTGTGTTAAAAATGCACCATTCCAAGCCACATCATCAATTTTCAACCGTTTGTGACTTCATTTGCATTTTTCATGCACTTACTCATTATTTTCAGCAAAATAACCCTGAAATTGAAAAACACTTCAAATGAACTCTGAAAAAGTTGAAAGTTGGCATGGTGTCATAATTTCACCCACATAGTATGTTATAAAAGGTTGAGAGGGTTACGACAAAAACTAGATGCACTTCGTGTACAAAATGGACAATCTCTTTCGAAGTATCAGGGTTTCGGACGAAAACTCGCATGTTACAGAGGCATTTCATTTCTTTAACTTACTTGAACTCCTTACTTTTTCTGTGTTAAAAATGCACCATTCCAAGCCACATCATCAATTTTCAACCATTTCTGACTTCATTTGTTATTTTTCATGCAGTTACTGATTTTTTCCACCAAACTAACCTTGAAATTGAAAAGCACTTCAAATGAACTCTGAAAAGGTTGAAAGTTGGCATGGTATCAAAATTTGAGCCACATAGCATGTGCTAAAAAGTTGAGAGGGTTAAGGAAGAAACTAGATGCACTTCGTGTACAAAATGAACAATCTCTTTCGAAGTATCAGGGTTTCAGACGAAAACTAGCCTGTTACAAAGGCATTTCATTTCTTTAACTTATTTGAACTCCATACTTTGTGTGTGTTCAAAATGCACCATTCAAAGCCACATCATCAATTTTCAACCTCTTCTGACTTCATTTGCTATTTTTCATGCACTTACAGATTTTTTTCATCAATATAACCCTGAAATTGAAAAGCACTTTAAATGAACTCTAAAAAGGTTGAAAGTTGGCATGGTATTAGCATTTCACCCACATAGCATGTGCTAAAAGGTTGATAGGGTTGATGAAAAAAATGGATGCACTTCGTGTAAAAAATGGACAATCTCTTTTGATGTATGAGGGTTTCAGACGAAAACTCGCGTGTTACAAAAGCATTTCATTTTTTTAACTTATTTGAACTCCATACTTTTTTGTGTTCAAAATGCACCATTCAAAGCCACATCATCAATTTTCCACCCTTTCTGATTTCATTTGCTATTTTTCATGCACTTACTGATTTGTTTTTCAACAAAATAAGTCCTGAAATTGAAAAGAACTTCAAATGAACTCTGAAAAGCTTGATACTTGGCATGGTATCATCATTTCACCCACATAGCATGTGCTAAAAAGTTGAGAGGGTTACGGCAAAAACTTGATGGACTCCGTTTCGAAAATGCACCATTCAAAGCCACATCATCAATTTTCAACCATTTCTGACTTCATTTGTTATTTTTCATGCAGTTACTGTTTTTTTCAGCAAAATAACCGTAAAATTGAAAAGCACTTCAAATGAACTCTGAAAAGGTTGAAAGTTGGCATGGTATCATAATTTGAGCCACATAGCCTGTGCTAAAAAGTTGAGAGGGTTAAGGAAGAAACTAGATGCACTTCGTGTACAAAATGGACAATCTCTTTCGAAGTATCAGGGTTTTAGACGAAAACTCGCCTGTTACAAAGGCAATTCATTTCTTTAACTTATTTGAACTCCATACTTTACGCGTGTTCAAAACGCACCATTCAAATCCAAATCATCAATTTTCAAACCTTTCTAACTTCATTTGCTATTTTTCATGCACTTACTTATTTGTTTCTCGCACAATAACCCTGAAATTGAAAAGCACTTCAAATGAACTCTGAAAAGGTCGAAAGTTGGCATGGTATCATCATCTCACCCACATAGCATGTGCTAAAAAGTTGAGAGGGTTACGGCAAAAACTGGATGCTCTTCATGTAAAAAATGGACAATCTCTTTCGAAGTATCAGGGTTTCGAACGAAAACATGCTTGTTACAAAGACATTTCATTTTTTAACTTGTTTGAACTCCATACTTTTTGTGTGTCCAAAATGCACCACTAAAAGCCACATCATCAATTTTATACCCTTTCCGACTTCATTTCTTATTTTTCATGCACTTATTGATTTTTTTCCAACAAAATAATCCTAAAATTGAAAAGAAGTTCAAATGAACTCTGAAAAGGTTGAAAGTTCGCATGGTATCATAATTTCACCCACATAGCATGTGCTAAAAAGCTGAGAGGGTTATGGCAAAAACTGGATGCACTTCGTGTACAAAATGGACAATCTCTTTCGAAGTATCAGGGTTTCAGACGAAAACTCGCCTGTTACAAAGGCATTTCATTTTTTAACTTATTAGAACTCCATACTTTTTGTGTGTCCAAAATGCACCATTCAAAGCCACATCATCAGTTTTAAACCCTTTCTAACTTCATTTGCTATTTTTCATGCACTTTCTGATTTTTTTCCAGCAAAATAACCCTGAAATTGAAAAGAACTTCAAATGAACTCTGAAAAGGTTGAAAGTTGGCATGGTATCATAATTTCACCCACATAGCATGTGCTTAAAAGTTGAGAGGGTTGTGCAAAAAACTGGATGCTCTTCGTGTACAAAATGGACAATCTCTTTCGATGTATCAGGGTTTCAGACGAAAACTCGCCTGTTAGAAAGGCATTTCATTTCTTAACTTATTTGAACTCCATACTTTTTGTGTGTACAAAATGCACCATTCAAAGCCACATCCTCAATTTTCCACCCTCTCTGGCTTCATTTGCTATTTTTCATGCACTTACTGATTTTTTTCCGGGCAAAATAACCCTAAAACTGAAAAGCACTTCAAATGAACTCTGAAATGGTTGAACGTTGGCATGGTATCATCATTTCACCCACATAGCATGTGCTAAAAAGTTGAGAGGGTTACGGCAAAACCTGGATGCACTTCGTGTACAAAATGAACAACCTGTTTCGAAGTATCAAGGTTTCAGACGAAAAGTCGCCTAATACAAAGCTTTGAAAAGGTTTTAGACGAAAACTCGCCTGTTACAAAGGCATTTCATTTTTTAACTTATTTGAACTCCTTACTTTTTGTGTGTCCAGAATGCACCATTTAAAGCCACATCATCAATTTTCTACCCTTTCTGACTTCATTTTCTATTTTTCATGCACTTACTGATTTTTTTTTCTAGCAAAATAACCCTGAAACTAAAAAGCACTTCAAATGAACTCTGAAATGGTTGAAAGTTGGCATGGTATTATCATTTCACCCACATAGCACGTGCTAAAAAGTTGAGAGGGTTATGGCAAAAGCTGGATGCACATCGTGTACAAAATGAACAACCGATTTCGAAGTATCAAGGTTTCGGACGAAAAGTCGCGTGATACAAAGTTATTTCATTTTTTTACTTATTTAAACTTCATACTTTTTGTGTTTTCAAAATGCACCATTCAAAGCCACATCATCAATTTTCAACCTTTTCTGACTTTATTTGCTCTTTTTCAAGCACTTACTGATTTTTTCATCAAAATAACCCTGAAATTGAAAAGCACTTCAACTGAACTCTAAAAAGGTTGAAAGTTGGCATGGTATTATTATTTCACCCACATAGCATGTGCTAAAAGGTTGATAGGGCTGATGAAAAAAGTGGACGCACTTCGCGTCAAAAATGGACTATCTCTTTCAAAGTATGAGGGTTTCAGACGAAAACTCGCCTGTTACAAAGGCATTTCATTATTTAACTTATTAGAACTCCATACTTTTTGTGTGTCCAAAATGCACCATTCAAAGCCACATCATCAGTTTTAAACCCTTTCTAACTTCATTTGCTATTTTTCATGCACTTTCTGATTTTTTTTCCAGCAAAATAACCCTGAAATTGAAAAGAACTTCAAATGAACTCTGAAAAGGTTGAAAGTTGGCATGGTATCATAATTTCACCCACATAGCATGTGCTTAAAAGTTGAGAGGGTTGTGCAAAAAACTGGATGCTCTTCGTGTACAAAATGGACAATCTCTTTCGATGTATCAGGGTTTCAGACGAAAACTCGCCTGTTAGAAAGGCATTTCATTTTTTAACTTATTTGAACTACATACTTTTTGTGTGTACAAAATGCACCATTCAAAGCCACATCCTCAATTTTCCATCCTCTCTGACTTCATTTGCTATTTTTCATGCACTTACTGATTTTTTTCCGGGCAAAATAACCCTAAAACTGAAAAGCACTTCAAATGTACTCTGAAATGGTTGAACGTTGGCATGGTATCATCATTTCACCCACATAGCATGTGCTTAAAAGGTTAGAGGGTTACGGCAAAAGCTGGATGCACTTCGTGTACAAAATGAACAACCTCTTTCGAAGTATCAAGGTTTCAGACGAAAAGTCGCCTGATACAAAGCTTTGAAAAGGTTTTAGACGAAAACTCGCCTGTTACAAAGGCATTTCATTTTTTAACTTATTTGAACTCCTTACTTTTTGTGTGTCCAGAATGCACCATTTGAAGCCACATCATCAATTTTCTACCCTTTCTGACTTCATTTTCTATTTTTCATGCACTTACTGATTTTTTTTCTAGCAAAATAACCCTGAAACTAAAAAGCACTTCAAATGAACTCTGAAATGGTTGAAAGTTGGCATGGTATTATCATTTCACCCACATAGCACGTGCTAAAAAGTTGAGAGGGTTATGGCAAAAGCTGGATGCACATCGTGTACAAAATGAACAACCTGTTTCGAAGTATCAAAGTTTCGGACGAAAAGTCGCGTGATACAAAGTTATTTCATTTTTTTACTTATTTGAACTTCATACTTTTTGTGTTTTCAAAATGCACCATTCAAAGCCACATCATCAATTTTCAACCTTTTCTGACTTTATTTGCTGTTTTTCAAGCACTTACTGATTTTTTCATCAAAATAACCCTGAAATTGAAAAGCACTTCAACTGAACTCTAAAAAGGATGAAAGTTGGCATGGTATTATTATTTCACCCACATAGCATGTGCTAAAAGGTTGATAGGGCTGATGAAAAAAGTGGACGCACTTCGCATCAAAAATGGACTATCTCTTTCAAAGTATGAGGGTTTCAGACGAAAACTCGCCTGTTACAAAGGCATTTCATTATTTTAACTTATTTGAGCTCCATACTTTTTTTGTATTCAAAATGCAATATTCAAAGCAACAACATCAATTTTCCACCCTTTCTAACTTCATTTGCTATTTTTCATGCACTTACTGATTTGGTTTTCGGCAAAATAACCCCTCAAATTGAAAAAACTTCATATGAACTCCAAAAAGGTTGATAGTTGGTATGGTATCATAATTTCACCCATAGCATCTGCTAAAAAGTTGAGAGGGTTACGGCAAAAACTGGATGCACTTCATGTACAAAATGGACAATCCGTTTCGAAGTATCAGGGTTTCAGACGAAAACTCGCCTGTTACAAAGGCATTTCATTTTTTTAAGTTATTTGAAGTTCATACTTTTCGTGTGTTCAAAATGCACCATTCAAAGCCACATCATCAATTTTCAACCATTTCTGACTTCATTTGTTATTTGTCATGCAGTTACTCATTTTTTCCACCAAAATAACCTTGAAATTGAAAACCACTTGAAATGAACTCTGAAAAGGTTGAAAGTTGGCATGGTATCAAAATTTGAGCCACATAGCATGTGCTAAAAAGTTGAGAGGGTTAAGGAAGAAACTAGATGCACTTCGTGTACAAAATGAACAATCTCTTTCGAAGTATTAGGGTTTTAGACGAAAACTCGCCTGTTACAAAGGCATTTCATTTCTTTAACTTATTCGAACTCCATACTTTACAAGTTTTCAAAACACACCATTCAAAGCCACATCATCAATTTTCAATCCTTTCTAACTTCATTTCTTATTTTTCATGCACTTATTGATTTTTTTCCAGCAAAATAACCCTAAAATTGAAAAGAACTTCAAATGAACTCTGAAAAGGTTGAAAGTTGGCATGGTATCATAATTCCACCCACATAGAATGTGCTAAAAAGTTGAGAGGGTTATGGCAAAAACTGGATGCACTTCGTGTACAAAATGGACAATCTCTTTCGAAGTACCAGGGTTTCAGACGAAAACTCGCCTGTTACAATGGCTTTTCATTTTTTAACTTATTTGAACTCCATAATTTTTGTGTGCTCAAAATGCACCATTCAAAGCCACGTCATCAATTTTCAACCTTTGCTGACTTCATTTACTATTTTTCTTGCACTTACTGGTTTTTCATCAAAATAACCCTAAAATTGAGAAGCACTTCGAATGACCTCTAAAAAGGTTGAAAGTTGGCATGGTATTATCATTTCACCCACATAGCATGTGCTAAAAGGTTGACAGGGTTGATGAAAAAAATGGATGCACTTCGTGTAAAAAATGGACAATCTCTTTCGATGTATGAGGGTGTTAGACGAAAACTCGCGTGTAACAAAAGCATTTCATTTTTTTAACTTATTTGAACTCCGTACTTTTTTGTGTACAAAATGCACCATTCAAAGCTACATCATCAATTTTCCACCCTTTCTGATTTCATTCGCTATTTTTCATGCACTTACTGATTTGTTTTTCAACAAAATAAGTCCTGAAATTGAAAAGAACTTCAAATGAACTCTGAAAAGCTTGATAGTTGGCATGGTATCATAATTTCACCCACATAGCATGTGCTAAAACGTTGATAGGGTTGATGAAAAAAGTGGACGCACTTCGCGTAAAAAATGGACAATCTCTTTCAAAGTATGAGGGTTTCAGACGAAAACTCGCCTGTTACAAAGGCATTTCATTATTTTAACTTATTCGAGCTCCATACTTTTTTTGTATTCAAGATGCACCATTCAAAGCCACATCATCAATTTTCCACCCTTTCTAACTTCATTTGCCATTTTTCATGGACTTACTGATTTTTTTCCAGCAAAATAACCCCTGAAATTGAAAAAACTTCAAATGAACTCTAAAAAGGTTGATAGTTGGTATGGTATCATAATTTCACCCATATAGCATGTGCTACAAAGTTCAGAGGGTTACGGCAAAAACTGGATGCACTTCGTGTACAAAATGGACAATCCGTTTCGAAGTATCAAGGTTTCAAACGAAAACTCGTCTGTTACAAAGGCATTTCATTTTTTTAAGTTATTGGAACTTCATACTTTTTCTGTGTTCAAAATGCACCATTCAAAGCCACATCATCAATTTTCAACCATTTCTGACTTCATTTGTTATTTTTCAAAGTATGAGGGTTTCAGACGAAAACTCGCCTGTTACAAAGGCTTTTCAATTTTTGATGTATTTGAACTTCATACTTTTTGTGCGTTCAAAATGAACCATTCAAAGGCATATCATCAATTTTCAACCTTTTCTGACTTCATTTGTTATTTTTCATGCACTTACGGATTTGTTTTTCATCAAAATAACCCTGAAATTGAAAAGCACTTCAAATGAACTCTAAATAGGTTGAAAGTTGGCATGGTATTATCATTTCACCCACATAGCATGTGATAAAAGGTTGATAGGGTTGATGAAAAAAGTGGATGCACTTCGTGTAAAAAATGGCCAATCTCTTTCGATGTATGAGGGTTTCAGACGAAAACTCGCCTGTTACAAAGGCATTTCATTATTTTAACTTATTTGAGCTCCATACTTTTTTTGTATTCAAAATGCACCATTCAAAGCCACATCATCAATTGTCCACCCTTTCTGACTACATTTGCCATTTTTCATGCACTTAGTGATTTGTTTTCAGCAAAATAACCCCTGAAATTGAAAAGAACTTCAAATGAACTCTGAAAAGGTTGATACTTGTCATGGTATCATAATTTCACCCACATAGCATGTGCGTTGAGAGGGTTACGGCAAAAACTGGATGCACTTCGTTTACAAAATGGACAATCCGTTTCGAAGTATCAAGGTTTTAGAAGAAAACCCGCCTGTTACAAAGGCATTTCATTTTTTTAACTTATTTGAACTCCATACTCTTTGTGTGTCCAAAATGCACCATTCAAAGCCTGAACATCAATTTTATACCCTTTCTGACTTCATTTGCCATTTTCATGCACTTATTGATTTTTTTCCAGCAAAATAACCATAAAATCGAAAAGAACTTCAAATGAACTCTGAAAAGGTTGAAAGTTGGCATGGTATCATAATTTCACCAACGTAGCATGTGCTAAAAAGTTGAGAGGGTTGTGGAAAAAACTGGATGCACTTTGTGTACAAAATGGACAATCTCTTTCGAAGTATGAGGGTTTCAGACGAAAACTCGCCTGTTACAAAGGCATTTCATTTTTTAACTTATTTGAACTCCATACTTTTTGTGTGTCCAAAATGCACCATTCAAAGCCACATCCTAAATTTTCTACCCTTTCTGACTTCATTTGCTATTTTCCATGCACTTACTCATTTTTTTCCCGGCAAAATAACCCTAAAACTAGAAAGCACTTCAAATGAACTCTGAAATGGTTGAAAGTTGGCATGGTATCATCATTTCACCCACATAGCATGTGCTAAAAAGTTGAGAGGGTTACGGCAAAAACAGGATGCACTTCGTGTACAAAAAGAACAACCTGTTTCGAAGTATCAAGGTTTGAGACGAAAAGTCGCTTGATACAAAGGCATTTCATTTTTTACTTATTTGAACTTCCTACTTTTTGTGTGTTCAAAATGCACCATTCAAAGCCACATCATCAATTTTCAATCCTTTCTGACTTCATTTCTATTTTTCATGCACTTACTGATTTTTTTCATCAAAATAACCCTGAAATTGAAAAGCACTTCCAATGAACTCTAAAAAGGTTGAAAGTTGGCATGGTATTATCATTTCACCCACATAGCATGTGCTAAAAGGTTGACAGGGTTGATGAAAAAAATGGATGCACTTTGTGTAAAAAATGGACAATCTCTTTCGATGTATGAGGGTTTCACACGACAACTCGTGTGTTACAAAAGCATTTGAACTCCATACTTTTTTCTGTTCAAAATGCACCATTCAAAGCCACATCATCAATTTTCCACCCTTTCTGATTTCATTTGCTATTTTTCATGCACTTACTCATTTGTTTTTCAACAAAATAACTCCTGAAATTGAAAAGAACTTCAAATGAACTCTAAAAAGCTTGATAGTTGGCATGGTATCTTAATTTCACCCACATAGCATGTGCTAAAAAGTTGAGAGGGTAACGGCAAAAACTGGATGCACTTCGTGTACAAAATGGACAATCCGTTTCGAAGTGTCAAGGTTTCAAACGAAAACTCGCATGTTACAAAGGCTTTTCATTTTTTTAACTTATTTGAACTCCACACTTTACGCGTGTTCAAAACGCACCATTCAAAGCCAAATCATCAATTTTCAACCCTTTCTAACTTCATTTGCTATTTTTCATGCACTTACTGATTTCTTTCTAGCAAAATAACACTGAAATTGAAAAGCACTTCAAATGAACTCTCAAAAGGTCAAAAGTTGGCATGGGATCATCATTTCACCCACATGGCATGTGCGAAAAAGTTGAGAGGCTTACGGAATGTACTGGGTGCACTTCATGTAAAAAATGGACAATCTCTTTCGAAGTATCACGGTTTCAAGCGAAAACTCGCCTGTTACAAAGGCATTTCATTTTTTTAACTTATTTGAACTCCATACTTTTTGTGTGTTCAAAATGCACCATTCAAAGCCACATCATCAATTTTCAACCCTTTGTGACTTCATTTGCAGGTTTCATGCAATTACTGATTTTTTTAGCAACAAAATAACCTTGAAATTGAAAAGCACTTCAAATGAACTCTGCAAAGGTTGAAAGTTGGCATGGTATCATAATTTCACCCACATAACATGTTCTAAAAAGTTGAGAGGTTTACGGAAAAAACTAGATGCACTTCGTGTACAAAATGGACAATCCCTTCGAAGTATCAGGGTTTCAAACGAAAACATGCCTGTTACAAAGGCATTTCATTTTTTGAACTTATTTGAACTCCATACTTTTTGTGTGTACAAAATGCACCATTCAAAGCCACATCTTCAATTTTATACCCTTTCTGACTTCATTTGCTATTTTTCATGCACTTATTGATTTTTTCCCAGCAAAATAACCCTGAAATTGAAAAGAACTACAAATAAACTGTGAAAAGGTTGAAAGTTCGCATGGAATCATAATTTCACCCACATATAATATGCTAAATTGTTGAGAGGGTTGTGGCAAAAACTGGATGCACTTCATGTACAAAATGGACAATCTCTTTCGAAGTATCAGGGTTTCAGACGAAAACTCGCCAGTTACAAAGGCATTTCATTTTTTAACTTATTTCCACTCCTTACTTTTTGTGTGTCCAAAATGCACCATTCAAAGCCACATCCTCAATTTCCTACCCTTTCTGACTTCATTTTCTATTTTTCATGCACTTACTCATTTTTCCCCCAGCAAAATAACCCTAAAACTAAAAAGCACTTCAAATGAACTCTGAAATGATTGAAAGTTGGCATGGTATCATCATTTCACCCACATAGCATGTGCTGAAAAGTTGAGAGTGTTACGGCAAAAATTGGATGCACTTCGTGTACAAAATGAACAACCTGTTTCAAAGTATCAAGGTTTCAGAGGAAAAGTCGCCTCATACAAAGTTATTTCATTTTTTACGTATTTGAACTTCATACTTTTTTTGCGTTCAAAATGCACCATTCAAAGCCATATCATCAATTTTCAACCTTTTCTGACTTCATTTGCTATTTTTCATGCACTTACTGATTTTTTTCAGCAAAATAACCCTGAAATTGAAAAGCACATCAAATGAACTCTAAATAGGTTGGAAGTTAGCATGGTATTATCATTTCACCCACATAGCATATGCTAAAAGGTTTATAGGGTTGATGAAAAAAGTGGACGCACTTCGTGTAAAAAATGGACAATCTCTTTCAAAGTATGAGGGTTTCAGACAACAACTCGCCTGTTACAAAGGCATTTCATTATTTTAACTTATTTGAGCTCCATAATTTCTTTGTATTCAAAATGCACCATTCAAAGCCACATCATCAATTTTCCACCCTTTCTGACTTCACTTGCTATTTTTCATACACTTAGTGATTTGTTTTTCAGCAAAATAACCCCTGAAATTGAAAAAACTTCAAATGAACTCTAAAAAGGTTGATAGTTGGTATGGTATCATAATTTCACCCATATAGCATGTGCTAAAAAGTTGAGAGGGTTACGGCAAAAACTGGATGCACTTCGTGTACAAAATGGACAATCCGTTTCGAAGTATCAGGGTTTCAAACGAAAACTTGCCTGTTACAAAGGCATTTCATTTTTTTCAGTTATTTGAACTCCCTAATTTTTGTGTGTTCAAAATGCACCATTCAAAGCCAAATCATCAATTTTCAACCCTTTCTAACTTCATTTGCTATTTTTCATGCACTTACTGATTTGTTTCTAGCACAATAACCCTGAAATTGAAAAGCACTTCAAATAAACTCTGAAAAGGTCGAAAGTTGGCATGGGGTCATCATTTCACCCACATAGCATGTGCTAAAAAGTTGAGAGGGTTGTGGCAAAAACTGGATGGTCTTCGTGTACAAAATGGACAATCTCTTTCGAAGTATCAGGGTTTCGAACGAAAACTCGCCAGTTACAAAGGCATTTCCTTTTTTAACTTATTTTAACTCCATACTTTTTGTGTGTCCAAAATGCACCATTCAAAGCCACATCCTCAATTTTCTACCCTTTCTGATTTCATTTGCTATTTTTCATGCACTTACTGATTTTTTTCCCGACAAAATAACCCTAAAACTAAAAAGCAGTTCAAATGAACTCTGAAATGTTTGAAGGTTGGCATGGTATCATCATTTCACCCACATAGCATGTGCTAAAAAGTTGAGAGGGTTACGGCAAAAGCTGGATGCACTTCGTGTACAAAATGAACAACCTGTTTCGAAGTATCAAGGTTTCAGACAAAAAGTCACGTGATACAAAGTTATTTCATTTTTTTACTTATTTGAACTTCATACTTTTTGTGTTTTCAAAATGCACCATTCAAAGCCACATCATCAATTTTCAACCTTTTCTGACTTTATTTGCTATTTTTCATGCACTTACTGGTTTTTTCATCAAAATAACCCTGAAACTTAAAAGCACTTCAACTGAACTCTAAAAATGTTGAAAGTTGGCATGGTATTATCATTTCACCCACATAGCATGTGCTAAAAGGTTGATAGGGTTGATGAAAAAAGTGGACGCACTTCGCGTAAGAAATGGACAATCTCTTTCAAAGTATGAGGGTTTTAGACGAAAACTCGCGTGTTACAAAGTCATTTCATTATTTTAACTTATTTGAGCTCCATACTTTTTTTGTATTGAAAATGCACCATTCAAAGCCACATCATCAATTTTCAACCATTTCTGACTTCATTTGTTATTTTTCATGTAGTTACTCATTTTTTCCAGCAAAATAACCTTGAAATTGAAAAGCACTTCAAGCGAAGTCTGAAAAGGTTGAAAGTTGGCATGGTATCATAATTTGAGCCACATAGCATGTGCTAAAAAGTTGAGAGGGTTAAGGAAGGAACTAGATGCACTTCGTGTACAAAATGGACATTCTCTTTCAAAGTACAAAGTATCAGGGTTTCAAACGAAAACTCGCCTGTTACAAAGGCATTTTATTTCTTTAACTAATTTGAACTCCATACTTTACGCGTGTTCAAAACGCACCATTCAAAGCCACATCATCAATTTTCAACCCTTTCTAACTTCATTTCTTATTTTTCATGCACTTATTGATTTTTTTCTAGCAAAATAACCCTAAAATTGAAAAGAACTTCAAATGAACTGTGAGAAGGTTGAAAGTGGGCATGGTAAAATAATTCCACCCACATAGCATGTGCTAAAAAGTTGAGAGGGTTATGGAAAAAACTAGATGCACTTCGTGTACAAAATGGACAATCTCTTTCGAAGTATCAGGGTTTCAAACTAAAACTCGCGTGTTACAAAGGCATTTCATTTTTTAACTTATTTGAACTCCATACTTTTTGTGTGTCCAAAATGCACCATTCAAAGCTACATCATCAATTTTAAACCCATTCTAACTTCATTTGCTATTTTTCATGCACTTACTGATTTTATTCCAGCAAAATAACCCTGAAATTGAAAAGAACTTGAAATGAACTCTGAAAGGGTTGAAAGTTGGCATGGTATCATAATTTCACCCACATACCATGTGCTAAAAAGTTGAGAGGGTTATGGAAAAAACTGGATGCACTTCGTGTACAAAATTGACAATCTCTTTCGAAGTATAAGGGTTTTAGACGAAAACTCGCCTGTTACAAAGGCATTTCATTTTTTAACTTATTTGAACTCCTTACTTTTTGGGTGTCCAAAATGCACCATTTAAAGCCACATCATCAATTTTCGACCCTTTCTAACTTCATTTTCTATTTTTCATGCACTTACTGATTTTTTTCTAGCAAAATAACCCTGAAACTAAAAAGCACTTCAAATGAACTCTGAAAAGGTTGAAAGTTGGCATGGTATCATCAGTTCACCCACATAGCATGTTCTAAAAAGTTGAGAGGGGTACGGCAAAAACTCATGCACTTCGTGTACAAAAAGAACAACCTGTTTCGAAGTATCAAGGTTTGAGATGAAAAGTCGCTTGATACAAAGGCATTTCATTTTTTTACTTATTTGAACTTAATAATTTTTGTGTGCTCAAAGTGCACCATTCAAAGCCACATCATCAACTTTCAACCTTTTCTGACTTCATTTGCTATTTTTCATGCACTTACTGGTTTTTTCATCAAAATAACCCTAAAATTGAAAAGCACTTCAAATGACCTCTAAAAAGGTTGAAAGTTGGCATGGTATTATCATTTCACCCACATAGCATGTGCTAAAAGGTTGACAGGGTTGACGAAAAAAATGGATGCACTTCGTGTAAAAAATGGACAATCTCTTTCGATGTATGAGGGTTTCAGACGAAAACTCGCGTGTTACAAAAGCATTTCATTTTGTAACTTATTTGAACTCCATACTTTTTTGTGTTCAAAATGCACGATTCAAAGCTACATCATCAATTTTCCACCCTTTCTGATTTCATTTCCTATTTTTCATGCACTTACTGATTTGTTTTTCAACAAAATAAGTCCTGAAATTGAAAAGAACTTCAAATGAACTCTGAAAAGCTTGATAGTTGGCATGGTATCATAATTTCACCCACATAGCATGTGCTAAAAGGTTGATAGGGTTGATGAAAAAAGTGGACGCACTTCACGTAAAAAATGGACAATCTCTTTCAAAGTATGAGGGTTTCAGACGAAAACTCGCCTCTTACAAAGGCATTTCATTATTTTAACTTATTCGAGCTCCATACTTTTTTGTATTCAAGATGCACCATTCAAAGCCACATCATCAATTTTCCACCCTTTCTGACTTCATTTGCCATTTTTCATGGACTAACTAATTATTTTCCAACAAAATAACCCCTGAAATTGAAAAGAACTTCAAATGAACTCTAAAAAGGTTGATAGTTGGTATGGTATCATAATTTCACCCATATAGCATGTGCTAAAAAGTTGAGAGGGTTACGGCAAAAACTGGATGCACTTCGTGTACAAAATGGACAATCCGTTTCGAAGTATCAAGGTTTCAACCGAAAACTCGCCTGTTACAAAGGCATTTCATTTTTTTAAGTTACTGGAACTTCATACTTTTTGTCTGTTCAAAATGCACCATTCAAAGCCACATCATCAATTTTCAACCATTTCTGACTTCATTTGTTATTTTTCAAAGTATGAGGGTTTCACACGAAAACTCGCCTGTTACAAAGGCTTTTCATTTTTTTACGTATTTGAACTTCATACTTTTTGTGCGTTCAAAATGAACCATTCAAAGCCATATCATCAATTTTCAACCTTTTCTGACTTCATTTGTTATTTTTCATGCACTTACTGATTTGTTTTTCATCAAAATAACCCTGAAATTGAAAAGTACTTCAAATGAACTCTAATTAGGTTGAAAGTTGGCATGGTATTATCATTTCACCCACATCGCATGTTTTAAAAGGTTGATAGGGTTGATGAAAAAAGTGGATGCACTTCGTGTGAAAAATGGCCAATCTCGTTCGATGTATGAGGGTTTCAGACGAAAACTCGCCTATTACAAAGGCATTTCATTATTTTAACTTATTTGAACTCCATACTTTTTTTGTATTCAAAATGCACCATTCAAAGCCACATCATCAATTTTCCACCCTTTCTGACTACATTTGCCATTTTTCATGCACTTAGTGTTTTGTTTTTCAGCAAAATAACCCCTGAAATTGAAAAGAACTTCAAATGAACTCT
This sequence comes from Hordeum marinum, assembly GCA_022496015.1. Taxonomy (NCBI): domain Eukaryota; kingdom Viridiplantae; phylum Streptophyta; class Magnoliopsida; order Poales; family Poaceae; genus Hordeum; species Hordeum marinum. The sequence goes on from CM039675.1 coordinate 505,546,100, forward strand.
GAAAAGGTTGATACTTGTCATGGTATCATAATTTCACCCACATGGCATGTGCTAAAAAGTTGAGAGGGTTACGGCAAAAACTGGATGCACTTCGTGTAGAAAATGGACAATCCGTTTCGAAGTATCAAGGTTTTAGACGAAAACTCGCCTGTTACAAAGGCATTTCATTTTTTTAACTTATTTGAACTCCATACTCTTTGTGTGTCCAAAATGCACCATTCAAAGCCTGAACATCAATTTTATACCCATTCTGACTTCATTTGCCATTTTCATGCACTTATTGATTTTTTCCAGCAAAATAACCCTAAAATTGAAAAGAACTTCAAACGAACTCTGAAAAGGTTGAAAGTTGGCATGGTATCATAATTTCACCCACGTAGCATGTGCTAAAAAGTTGAGAGGGTTGTGGAAAAAACTGGATGCACTTTGTGTACAAAATGGACAATCTCTTTCGAAGTATCAGGGTTTCAGACGAAAACTCGCCTGTTACAAAGGCATTTCATTTTTTAACTTATTTGAACTCCATAATTTTTGTGTGTCCAAAATGCACCATTCAAAGCCACATCCTAAATTTTCAACCCTTTCTGACTTCATTTGCTATTTTCCATGCACTTACTGATTTTTTTTCCCGGCAAAATAACCCTAAAACTAGAAAGCACCTCAAATGAACTCTGAAATGGTTGAAAGTTGGCATGGTATCATCATTTCACCCACATAGCATGTGCTAAAAAGTTGAGAGGGTTACGGCAAAAATTGGATGCACTTTCGTGTACAAAATGAACAACCTGTTTCGAAGTATCAAGGTTTCAGACGAAAAGTCGCCTGATACAAAGTAATTTCATTTTTTTTACTTATTTGAACTTCATAGTTTCTTGATTTCAAAATGCACCACTCAAAGCCACATCATCAATTTTCAACCTTTTCTGACTTTATTTGCTATTTTTCATGCACTTACTGATTTTTTCATCAAAACAACCCTGAAATTGAAAAGCACTTCAAATGAACTCTAAAAAGTTGAAAGTTGGCGTGGTATTATCATTTCACGCACATAGCATGTGCTAAAAGGTTGATAGGGTTGATGAAAAAAGTGGATGCACTTCGTGTAGAAAATGGACAATCTCTGTCAAAGTATGAGGGTTTCAGACGAAAACTCGCCTGTTACAAAGGCATTTCATTATTTTAACTTATTTGAGCTCCATACTTTTTTTGTATCCAAAATGCACCATTCAAAGCCACATCATCAATTTTCCACCCTTTCTGACTTCATTTGCTATTTTTCATGCACTTACTGATTTGTTTTTCAGCAAAATAACCCCTGAAATTGAAAAGAACTTCAAATGAACTCCAAAAAGGTTGATAGTTGGTATGGTATCATAATTTCACCCATATAGCATGTGATAAAAAGTTGAGAGTGGTACGGCAAAAATTGGATGCACTTCGTGTACAAAATGGACAATCCGTTTCGAACTCCATACTTTTTGTGTGTTCAAAACACACCATTCAAAGCCACATCATCAATTTTCAACCCTTCCTGACATCATTTGCTATTTTTCATGCACTTACTGATTTGTTTCTAGCAATATAACCCTGAAATTGAAAAATACTTCAAATGAACTCTGAAAAGGTTGAAAGTTGGCATGGCATCATAATTTCACCCACATAGCATGTGCTAAAAAGTTGAGATGGTTACGGCAAAAACTGGATGCACTTCGTGTACAAAATGGACAATCTCTTTCGAAGTATTAGGGTTTAGGACAAAAACATGCCTGTTAGTAAGACATTTCATATTTTAACTTATTTGAACTCCATACTTTTTGTGTGTCCAAAATGCACCACTAAAAGCCACATCATCAATTTTCAACCCTTTCTGACTTCATTTGCTATTTTTCAGGCACTTACTAATTTTTTTCCAGCAAAATAACCCTGAAATTGATAAGCACTTCAAATGAACTCTGAGAAGGTTGAAAGTTGTCATGGTATCATCATTTCACCCACATAGCATGTGCTAAAAATTATGTTGTAGATTAATAGGTCACGCTATAGCTCCCTTGAATTTCTATATGTTCCTAGAGAAATAGAGTTGAAAGATGATGGTAGCAATATTGCGGACTTGGTCCGTGATCTGAGGATTGTCCTCATTGAAGCACAGAAGGCTTATGTCCTTAATGCACCGCTCGGTGCGCCAACCCCTCTAGCGTCGTCTATGGATGTTGTGAACATCTGACAGGCACGTTCCGATGACTACTTGTTAGTTTAGTGCGTCATGCATTACGGCTTAGAATTGAGGCTCCAAAACGTTTTGAACGTCACGAAACATATGAGATGTTCTAAGAGCTGAAATTGGGATCTCAGACTCGTGCCCATGTTGTGAGATATGATATCTCCAACAAGATTCTTTGCCTACAAGATGAAGGAGAATAGCTAAATCGTTAAGCATGTGCTCAGATTGTCTTGGTGCTACAATCGCTTGAATCGAGTGGGAGTTGATCTTCCAGATAAGATAGCGATTGATATAGTTCTCCAAGTCACTGTCACTAAGATACTAGAACTTGGCGATGAACTATAAAATGCCAAGGATAGAAATAATGATCCCTGAGCTGTTCGCGATGTTTGACACCGCGAAGGTAGAAATCAAGAAGGAGCATCAGGTGTTGATGGTTAGTAAAACCACTAGTTTCAAGAAGGTCAAGGGCAAGGAGGGAAACTTCATGGATGTCAAGTTAGTTGCAACTCTAGTGAAGCAACACAAAGTTGAACCCAAACCCGAGACAAAGTGCTTGTATTATGAGGTGAGCGGTCGCTGAAGCGGAACAACCCTAGATACTTGGTAGATAAGAAGGCTTGCAACGTCGACACAAGTGTATTTGATATATGTGTTATTGATGTGTACCTTGCTAGTACTCCTAATAGCACCTGGGTATTGTATACCGGTTCGGTTGCTAAATGTTAGTAACTCGAATTAAAATCTATGGAATAAACGGAGACTAGCTAAGGGTGAGGTGACGATGTGTGTTGGAAATGTTTCCAAGGTTGATGTCGTCGACATCGCACGCTCTCTCTACCTTCGGGATTAGTGACAAACCTAAACAAATGTTATTTGGTGTTTTGCGTTGAGCATGAACGTGATTAGATCGTGTTTATTGCAACATGGTTATTCATTTAAGTTAGAGAATAATTGTTATTTTGTTTACATGAATAATACGTTCAATGGTCATGCACCCAGTGAGAATGGTTTGTTGAATCTTGATCATAGTAATACACATGTTCACAAGATTGATGCCAAAAGATACCAAGTTAATAATGATAGTACCACATACTTGTGGCACTGCCGCTAAATGTCGTATTGGTATAAAGCGCATGAAGAAACTCCATGTTGATGGATCTTTGGACTCATTCGGTTTCGAATTGGTTGAGACATGCGAACCATGCCACTTGGGAAAGATGACTAAGGACCCCGTTTTCGGATTGATGGAGTAGGCAAGTGATTGATTGGAAATGATACACACTACAGGAATCAGGCAGTTTCCCATCAGCCATCCTGGACGGAAAAGGCATGCATCCCGAACGGCAAAGGCTTTGTCGTCCGCCAGCAGACGGCCAACCGTCCGGCTGAATAAGCCATGGTAAAGGGCGCTTTGCCGTCTGCTGGCAGACAACAAAGACCTTTGAATCTTTGCCATCCGCCAGCGGACGGCAAAGGGCCTGGACAACACATGTGGCAACTTAGCTCCGTTAGGGGCTTAACGGCGTGCTTTGCCATCAACTGGGAGACGACAAAGACCTTAGGTCTTTGTCATCTGCTAGCGGACGGCAACGCACATTTTTTTGCCAATCTAGGTTGGTTCTTTGCCATGTGCCAGCGGACGGCAAAGAACCAACCTAGGCTGGCCCCAGTTTGCATAGGTAGCTGCCACGTGGCCACTTTGCCGTCTGCTGGCTGACAGCAAAGCTCTTTGCCGTCTGCCAGTAGACGGCAAAGTGGCTATATAGCCCCTGTTTTTTCTGTTTTTTCTTAAAATCATTCAATTTGAAACATATATATCCAAAAATATCGCATATATATCCAACAATACAAACATACCAACAATAAGTTGAAACAATCATATACCAACAATAAGTTCCAACATATATACAAGTTTCCAACAACACACAATGGTTTCCAACAACATATCCATACCTACGTCTCCAAAACAAGTTTCCATAAACACAAAGGAAGAAGAAGTAGAAGAGTACAGTCCATCAATGCACTCTTCCTCATCTATAGCAAATCTGCAAAGTAGGAAAGATGATAGTTAGAAGAAGAAGAAGACTAGCTAGAAGAAAAAGATGAAAAAGAAGAAGAAAAAGAAGAAGAATAAGAATTTATCTTGTCTTTCTTTTTCTCCTCTCCTCTCCTCTTCTCCAAGGTAGTAATGCCATTTTCTAGCTAACTAAGCCTATCAAGTCATTTTGGAGGAAAAAATGCTAAGTATAGGTCATTTTATAGCTATCTTAGGTAGAATATATCATTTCGGAGGTAAGTAAGGTTATTATGTATTTTTGAGGAAAATAGGCTAAGTATAGGTCATTTTGAAGCTAAACCAAGGTTATTATGCCATTTTTTACCTAAGTGAGCATATTATGTCATAAATGAACTAGCTAAGCTAAATATAGATCATTATTGAGCTATCCTAGGTAGTTATGCCATTTCGTACCTAAGTGAGCTAATTATGTCATAAATGAACTAGCTAAGCTAGCTATAGATAATTATTGAGCTATACTAGGTAGTAATGCCATTTTCTAGCTAACTAAGCATATCAAGTCATTTTGGAGGAAAAAATGCTAAGTATAGGTCATTTTATAGCTATCCTAGGTAGAATATACCATTTTCTAGCTAACTAAGCATATCAAGTCATTTTTGAGGAAAATAAGCTAAGTATAGGTCATTTTGGAGCTAAGTAGATCATTTCTTCAGCTAAGTATGCATTTGTTAATGAAAACACTTGGGAAAACTTACCATCAACACGGAGGTGAAGGACCAGTAGGGTTTGGGCCAGGGTGAGACGTAGAAGGACCCATCGGGGTTGCGGTAGACGCAGAAGGATCGGTCGATGCTTGTCGGGGAGGCACGCTGCACCAAAGATCATTTGCAATGTCTCCTTAGCATGATGCAACTCAAATGTGAATACTAGTAACTAATGACCATTTAAATGAAAATCACCATGGGTGCTATAGGAATATAGGGCATCGACCGAGGGGTCTGACCATTGTTCTGGCACACGATCTACACATTTTGTTTTCATGAGTCATTCATATTAGTTAGTGATGAAATGAACATTACGTGCATGATTTGGCTGATATGCAGGAGAAACTTACCATGAGGAGCTCGTATAGGGCGCGGTGAGACGCGTCATTCCGGTTCCTCTCCTCCTCCAACGGCCTAGCCGTCCTCTCCTCCATGTCCCTCTCCCGCTGTGACGCCTGCTTGTTTGCCTCCACCAGAAGCTCCTGGGCCCTAGCCTCAATGGCAAGCTCCATTGGCCGTGGACGAGGCGTTATCTCAGGTTCAGAGCTCGTCTAGCGCTTCTTGATCTTCGGGAGAGTTTTAGGACAACGTATCAGTCCATCCCCAATGGCTATCGAGCCATGGGGCCTCCCACCACCAGATATCATCACGAGCTCTAGATCATAAGGACTTTGGCTCGGGTTGAAGTCCTCCCCTTTCCTCGCCTTCCCAAAATCTCTGTACCTCACGAGCTTGTTGTGGGAGGAGATGTTGCTGAAGCTCTCTGGATGATCGACGTCATCCTTAGAGAATGCCTTGGCCTTCTTGTACGAGGCAGTATGGGCCATGACATAGAGATCGAAAAGAGGTAGCACCTCCTTCTTGTTTTCTCACGCCTAAAAGAGGTGAACAAAATATTGGTTAAGGTCTTAAGATAGCATGAAGAATGAAATTGCATGCATCCCCATACTCAAACAGGTTGGAGCTCCCTTGATGGTGTGGCACACCTCTCATTTGGGCACGCTTCTCCTTGGCCTTGTTGTGTTTGACTAGCCATTTGGGAGAGCACCACTCATCCACCAATGTCTCCCAACAGTCCATCCTATCCACACACCATCTCGGGGGCACCTAAGTTAGACAAGAGAAATTTCAGCACTACCCCTACGAATCAAATTAAAGAAACTAAGTACAAGGCCTTAAGAATAGATAATTACCTTCATAAAATTCTCCTTACTCAGATAATTTTTGCGGCACTTATTCTTGGCCCACTTAATGTTACTCGAGGCATAGTAGTCTGGAATATCCTGCACCCGAGCCTCGTGTCGTAAGTTCTGAAGTAGGCGCTTGCACTCGGCTTCGAGAACAACAACCGCTCTCGCCTCATCGTCCTCAAGACACCTGTAGAAGGTCTGCAATCAAACAAGACAACACATTAGACACTGATTAGTACAATCACTAGGTGTTGTTGATTTTTCATTTTGTAAAGGAGAAATTACCCAAAAGCGACGGATCACAATGTCAGCCATTGTCTCGCACAAGACACCGTCCACCATCTCCTCCGGTGGGACAGGGGCAGCCTTGTACAGCTCCCAGGTCAGTGCTGCCTGTGGAGCCTCACCCTCACCACCCAACTGGACCTTCCCCGGGAAGTGGTGCCGGAGAAGCACACCAAGGACCTGGTTGGGCCTGCGGACACCACGCTTGTATTTCCAACCCTTGTAGTATGACAAGGCCAACACACTAGATATTAATTTGAAGAAACATGAAGGCAAAAGGTTAAAAAAGAGTAAATGCACTTCCTTCTATGCATTAAGCGCAATCAACCACCTCTTCTCGTGGGTCATCGGCATGGGAGGCAGCTTTGTACAACCACGCTGGTAGACCTTCTTGCCCTCCTCAACCAGCTCGTCCTCGCTATAGGTGTCCTCAAACAAGTAATTGTTCTCCATCAGCATGGCCACTAGCCTCCGGAGTCACGTGGGATGAAGACTCTGGGACCCGAGTATCCTGGGACGAAGACTCTGGGACCGGAGTCTCCTGGGACGAACGCTCGGTGACCCGAGGCTCGTCGACCCGAGGCTCGTGGACCGGAGTCCGAGACGGGTCCAAGTTAGACGGGTCCACCTGAGATGGAGCACTCCTGTGGTCGCGAGAATTAGCTTGGGGTGGCGGTGAGGAAGGCACAACAGCCTTCCTACCTCTAGCACCTCTCTCCGTCTTTTCTTGACCTCTCGCGGTCAAACAAGAAGCGCCCGCTGGTGTCTGCATGCTGTGTACCAGTGCTCTCTAGAGTTGCTGGGGTGGAATAATAGCACCCCTCCCAGCACGCGCCGAGGAAGGAGGCTCGTAGCGCTCTCGACCCCCGCCTACCATCTGTCAACACCTGCAATGACAAAGAGTGAACGAAATTAGTTCAACGTAAAAAAATTGAGTACCTAACAACATGAACTAAATAATAATATATATGTACATAATAATAATTGAATACCTCACATTACTAATATTAATCTTCATCGTCTATATATGCTCCGGGATCAATAAATGCATAATCATCATCACTATCAGTAATGACGTGCTCATCAGCATCATCAATAAATGCATCAACATGTGGAAGGCCTCTATGTAGTCGGTCAAGCATTGTCAGGTCATCCACAGCAGTAACCTCTTCTTCTTCCGTCTCTTCTTGTTCCTGCTCAGGGGTGAAGTTGGGTTCACTGTCGCTATCGACCTCAATGTTCTGGGGTGAAGTAGAGTGGTTCTTAAAGCATTTTTTGGAAACACGTGTTTCTTGGAAGAATTCTCCTTCATATCTGTCTGGGTTAAGGTGAGGTTCATAATCATCTTCATTGAGGGGAGGTGGTCTAAAATGTGCGGGCACATCATAAATGACATCCCAACGTTTCAAATTTGGATCCGTTTGGCAGGCCCATGGTAGATAGAAAACTTGGGTCGCCTGTTGGGCCGTAATATAGACATCGGGAACATCTAAATTGGTGCTCTGTTTGATTTCGACTAGCCCTATATGTTCATGAGTCCTTCTACTCTCCTTCGGCTGGAACTAATAACATTTGAAGACTGCGACGTTTGGTGGGTTTTCACTAGAGAATGTAAGTTCATAAATTGCTTCAAATCTTCCATAATACTCGACCCCTCCTTCGCCGACAGCGAAGACACAACAATTTGTAGACTTTTGGTCGGCCATAGATAGCTCTTTGCCAAAAGTACGAAAGCGATACCGTTGATGTTGTATTTGACAAATGAACGGACCTTAAAGTCAAAACCATTAGCGACTTGTCTCAATTCGGAGTCCATAGACTCTGCATTAGCCTACAAGTTTAATACCAAAGGATTGTTGCATTAACCGCAAACTAGGTGAAGAAATGAAATCGTCTAATTAATGGAAATTACCATTTGCTTGAACGAAGAGATGAAACTGGGATAGCCGCCTCCATGCTTTGCCAAAAGCTCATACTCTTTGATGGAATCCTTTTGGACCACCGCTCCATCCGAGAATTTGGCGACGTATCGACTGTATCACATATCCGGGAATAAGAGCATTTCGAAGGAATTAGAAGTTGTGAATCAATGTACCGAGAACTTACTCGCTGTACGACCGCACTTCTGTTAGGTTGTTGAAGATATCCAACGAAATGGTCCGCCATTCTTTGACATCCAACCCTATTGATTTCGAAGCACCGGCTGATGCGAGCTTCCCTTTGAATAGGTTGAGGTTGGATCGACCTTTTTCACGGCCACCATCATTGTACCGAGGCTTCAGATTATGCATTAAATAGGGCACCACCTAAATCCATTGAGATGACACCATGTGAATTATGGTTTGATAGAAACCTAAGCTATCATTTCTTAATGTTTGGGGCTGCGACGCTTGTGCGGAAAAATGTTTTCACCTAATGAGCTCGGACCCAAAGTGGACAAATGCATCTTCATAGATTACCCTAAGAACAGTTGGGTGAACCTTCGATCTCAGATCCAAGCATAAAGTGTTTGTTGCTAAAACGGGTCCTTTCCCGAGTGGGAGGAAGATAGAACATGATGAGGTTGTTGAACCTTTGTTCCAACCAGAGAGTGGCGCAGCGCAGAAAGATGTTTCTGTGGAACCTACGTCAGTTGAAGATGAAGTAAATGATGATGATCATGAAGCTTCGGATCAAGTTACTATAGAACCTCGTAGGTCGACAACGATGTGTACTTCTCCTGAGTGGTATGACAACCCTGTCTTGGAGGTCATGTTGTTGGATAACAATGAACCTACAAGTTATGGAGAAGCGATGATGGGCCTGGATTCTGACAAATGGTTAGAGGCCATGAAATCCGAGAAAGGCTCCATGTATGAAAATCAAGTATAGACATTGGTAGACTTGCTCGTTGGATGGCAGGTCGTCGAGTACAAATGCACCTTTAAAATGAAGACACACGCTCATCGTAAATGTCACCATTTATAAAGCTCGACTTGTTGCAAAGAAGTTTATGACAAGTTCAAGGAGTTGACTGCGATGAGACTTTCTCACTCGTCGGGATGCTAAAGTCTGTTGGAATTATGTTAGCAGTTGCTGCATTTTTCAATGATGAAATATGGCAGATGGATGTCAAGACATCGTTTACTTAATGGTTTACTTGAGGAAAGGTTATATGTGATACAACCAGAAGGTTTTGTTAGTCCTAAGGATGCTAAAAGGTGTGCAAGCTTCAGTGATCCTTCTATGGACTGAAGCAGGCATCTCGGAGTTGGAATATATGCTTTGATGAGGTGATCAAAGTTTTTGAGTTTGTACAAACTTTATTAGAAACTTGTATTTACAATAAAGTGAGTGGGAGCACTATAGAGTTTTTGATAAGCATATGTGGTTGACATATTGTTGATCGGAAATGGTATAGAATTTCTGGAAAGCATGAAAGGGTTGTTTGAAAAGAGTTTTTCAAAGGAAGACCTGGATAAAGCTACCTAATTGTTGAGCATCAAGATCTATTGAGATAGGTCAAGATGCTTGATGAGACTTTCAATGAGTACATACCTTGACAAGTTTTTGAAAGAGTTCAAAATGAATCAGTCAGAGAAAGAGTTCTTGCCTGATTTGTAAGGTGTGAAGTTGAGTGAGACTCAAAGCTCGACCACAGCAGAAGAAAGAGAAAGGACGAATGTCGTCCCCTATGCCTTAGCCCTAGGCTCTGTATAGTATGCCATGCTGTGTGCCGCACCTGTGCGTGCCTTGCCATGAGTCCGTCAAGGGGTACAAGAGTGATCAAGGACTGGATCACTAGACAACGGTCAAAATTATCCCTAGTGACTAAAGGACTAAGGGAATGTTTCTCTATTATGGAGGTGATAAAGGATTCATCGTAAAGAGTTACGTCGATGCAAGCTTTAACACCAATCCAGAGGACTCGTAGTAGCAATCCTGATATGTATAGTGGGACAACCATTTGGAATAGCTCCAAGTGGATTGTGGTAGCAGTATTTGCAGTTTAACATAGAGATTTGCAAAGTACACATGGATCTAAATGTCGCGGACAAAATTGACTAAAAGACTTCTCTCACATGCAAAGCATGATCGAGCCCCAGAACTCATTGGGTGTTAGATTCATAACAATGCGGATCACACGATGATGTGAACTAGATTATTGAATCTAGTGCAAGTGGGAGACTGTTGGAAATATTCCCTAGAGGCAATACTAAATTAGTTATTATCATATTTCCTTGTTCATGATAATCGTTTATTATCCATGCTATAATTGTTCTGATCGGAGACTTAGATGCATGTGTGGATACATAGACAAAACCATGTCCCGAGTATGCCTCTAATAGACTAGCTCGTTCATCAAAGATGGTTAAGGTTTCCTAACCATGGACATGAGATGTCATTTGATAATGGGATCACATCATTAGGAGAATGGTGTGATGGACAAGACCCAAACTACAAATGTAGCATATGATCGTGTCAGTTTATTGCTACTGTTTTCTGCATGTCAAGTATCTGTTCCTATGACCATGAGATCATGCAACTCACTGACACCGGAGGAGTGCCTTGTGTGTATCAAACGTCGCAACGTAACTGGGTGACGATAAAGGTACTCTACAAGTATCTCCGAGGGTGTGTGTTGGGTTGGCATGGATCAAGACTGGGATTTGTTACTCCATGTGACGGAGAGGTATCTCAGGGCCCACTCGGTAATACAACATCACTACAAGCCTTGCAAGCAATGTGACTAAGTGTTAGTCATGGGATCTTGTATTACGGAACGAGTAAAGAGACTTTCTGGTAACGAGGTTGAACTAGGTATGGAGATACCGACGATCGAATCTCGGGCAAGTAACATACCGAAGAACAAAGGGAACATCATACGGGATTAATTGAATCCTTGACATAGAGATTCGACCGATAAAGATCTTCGTAGAATATGTAGGGACCAATATGGGCATCCAGGTCCCGCTATTGGTTATTGACCGTAGAGGTGTCTCGGTCATGTCTACATAGTTCTCGAACCCGCAGGGTCTGCACACTTAAGGTTCGGTGACGTTTCATTCGGTAGTATAGAGCTATGTATGGTGGTGACCTAAGTTTGTTCGGATTCCTGTATGAGATCCCGAATGTCACGAGGAGCTCCGGAATGGTCCGTAGGTAAAGATTGATACATAGGAAGTCCTGTTTTCATCCCCCGAAAAGTTTCGGGCTCATCGGTAGTGTACCGGGAGTGCCGGTAGTGTACAGGGGGACCATCGGGAGAGGTATTTCGACCCAAGAGGCTACATGGGCTGTGGGAGGAGGTAAACCAGCCCCTGGTGGGCTGGCCGAAGCCTCCTCTAAGGGCCCATGCGGCTGGAGTGGTTTGAGAAGGAAAAAAATCCAAAGGTGGAGAGGTGGAAAGATTTCCAAGTGGAAAGGAGGAATCTTACTCCTAATAGGATTGGAGTAGGACTCCTCCACCTCCAATTTCGACCAAACCTTGAGGCTTTGAGGCTGCCTCCTCCCCTCCATCCCTCCTATATATACTAGAAGATTGAGAGGAAAAACTAACCCTAATAGCCACGTGCTACCTCTCCTCTAGATCCGTTTTCAACGGTGCTTAGGCGAAGCCCTGCTGGAATAGCTCCACCACCATCCCCGCAACGCCGTCGCGCTGCCGGAGAACTCATCTACCTCTCCACTCCCTCTTGCAGGATCAAGAAGGCGGAGATCGTCATCGAGGTGTACGTGTGATGAACGTGGAGGTGCCATCCGTTCAGCGCTAGATCGGAAGGACCGTGATCAAGATCACGAGACGGATTGTGATGAGATCGCGAGACGGATCATGATGAGTTCGCGAGACGGATCGTGATTGGGTCGCGTGACGGATCGTTATGAGATCGCGGGATGGTCGGCAATTTGGATGGCTAAGACGTTCGACTACACCAACCACGTTTCTTAACGCTTCCCGCTTAGCGATCTGCAAGGGTATGTAGATCCACTCTCCCTCTCGTAGATGCTCGTCACCATGGATAGATCTTGCGTGTGCGTAGGAAAATTTTTGTTGCCCGTGCAACGTTTCCCAACAAGCTTCGTGTTCAGCACACGTACAGCTCGATGACGATCTCCGCCTTCTTGATCCTGCAAGAGGGAGCAAAGAGGTAGATGAGTTCTCCGGCAGCGCGACGACGTTGCGGCGATGGTGGTGGAGCAATTCTAGAAGGGCTTCACCTAAGCACCGCTTAAAACCGATCTAGAGGAGAAACTGCGATCTAGGGGAGAGGTAGCACATGGCTATTAGGGTTAGCTTTTTCCTCTAAATCCTCTAGTATATATAGTAGGGAGGGAGGGGAGGAGGCAGCCCAAACCCTCAAGGTTTGGTCGAAATTAGAGGTCGAGGAGTCCTACTCCAATCCTATTAGGAGTAGGATTCCTCCTTTCCACTTGGAAACTCTTTCCACCTCTCCACCTTTGAATTTTTCCTTCTCAAACCACTCCAGCTGTATGGGCCCTTAGAGGAGGCTTCGGCCAGCCCACCACGGGCTGGTTTACCTCCTCCCACAACCCATGTAGCCTCTTGGGTCGATATACCTCTCCCGATGGTCCCCCGGTAGAGCCCGAAACCTTTTGCGGTGACCAAACAGGACTTCCTATATATCAATCTTTACCTCCGGACCATTCCGGAGCTCCTCGTGATGTACGGGATCTCATCTGGGACTCCGAACAACCTCCGGTCACCATCATACATAACTGTATACTACTGAAACGTCACCGAACCTTAATTGTGCAGACCCTGCGGGTTCGAGAACTATGTAGACATGACCGAGACACCTCTACGGTCAATAACCAATAGCGGGACCTAGATGCCCATATTGGTTCCTACATAGTCTACGAAGATCTTTATCGGTCGAATCTCTATGCCAAGGATTCAGTTAATCCAGTAAGATGTTCCCTTTGTTCTTCGGTATGTTACATGCCCGGTCGGTATCTCCATACCTAGTTCAACCTCGTTACCGGCAAGTCTCTTTACTCGTTCCGTAATACAATATCGCGTTGCTAACACTTAGTCACATTGCTTGCAAGGCTTATTGTGTTGTTGTATTACCGAGTGGGCCCTGAGATACCTCTCTGTCACACGGAGTAACAAATCCCAGTCTTGATCCATGCCAACCGAACAGACACCCTCGGAGATGCCTATAGAGCACCTTTATAGTTACCCAGTTACGTTGCGACGTTTGATACACACAAGGTACTCCTCTGGTGTCAGTGAGTTGCATGATTTCATGGTCATAGGAACAAATACTTGACATTGACATGAAGAAAATAGTAGCAATAAATTGACATGATCATATGCTACGTTTGTAGTTTGGGTCTTGTCCATCACATCATTCTCCTAATGATGTGATCCCGTTATCAAATGACATCTCTGGTCCATGACTAGGAAACCATAGCCATCATTGATCAACGAGCTAGTCTATTAGTGGCATACTAGGGACATGGTGTTGTCTATGTATCCACACATGTATCTGAGTTTCTGATCAACAGAATTTTAGCGTGGATAATAAACGATTATCATGAACAAGGAAATATGATAATAACCAATTTATTATTGCCTCTAGGGCATATTTCCAACACGTTCGCATTTATTCGCCTCGTCGTCATCTCTGCCCAGCCCCGCCCGCGGCCATGTCGCTGTGGTCTCCCACCCTGTCCGTGCCCCGCCATCGTCTTCGTACCACCCAGCCCGTGTCCGCGTCGTCGTCGTCTGCGCCCCGCATCGCCCCCGTCCGCGCCCCACCGTCTCCACCATGTACCACCCCGTCCGCGTCGCCGTCGTCTCAGTCCCCCATCGCGCCTGTCCGCGCCGCCATCATCTCAGTCCCCCATCGTGCCTGTCCGCTCCACGATCTTCGCCCCATACCGCCTCCCACTCGCCTTGCGTTGACGCTCGTCCGGCCTCCCGACCCCGACACCGCCTGGTTGTGGCTCCGTCCGGCCCTCCTTTGCTGCTGCCCCGGGTGGCCCTCGCTGTCCCCCGGCCAGGCTCCCCTCCATCTTGCCATCGCCGGCCAGAAAATGTAAAAAAAATGGCGAGGACTATGCCGATGACAACACCGTCGGCATAGCCCGAACCAGAATTGCCAGAGCCAGCCCGTCCAAAATGGCCTCGACTATGCCGACGGTAACACCGTCGGCATACCATGGACACGTGGCAGCATATGATAGGTGGCGGCTTCACGACGGCGCCGTCAACGACCGTCACATGTAGAAAATTGCCGACAGCACCGTCAGCATAGAGAGCTATGCCGACGGCCTTTCTATGCCGACGGCCAGCTCCGGATACGCCGACGTACGAGTTGCCGACGAGACTATGCCGACGGGGGCCGTCAGCGTAGGCCTACGGTTTTTGGGCCTATGGCGACAGCCCTAGGCCGTCGGCATAGTGGGTTATTCTGGTAGTGATTAATATTACACATAAATTTGGTCCTCGTGAGACACGATAGCAAAGTTAGCTCTTTGATTTTTAGAACAAGGACTCCAACCGGTACTGCGTTGTTGAGGAGGAAAACGCAAGCATTTTTCTCATTCCATATCTCCCACGAGATGAGCATCATTAGAGATGAGCGTCCGTTCCCGTTGGAAGTATGAATTTCTTCAAGCATTAAGTTGGTACCAACTTTCCAGAGTGTGAAATGCTGCAAGCATTAAGTTGTTACCAATCTTTGACTGTATTTATCGTCATGCCAATATGTAATCATCTACCAGACTCTGATTGTGTAACGTCACTGGAAAAGAAGGTGAGCCGCCGACTCTGGACTAACATTAAGTTCAGAAAGCAACAAAGTGAGGATAGGTCTTGCCCAGACCAGCAGAATCAGCATGCCATCGCAGCCGCAAACATCCAGACTATGGAAGACTGGCATATGGAAACTGGGTTACATCGGTGAAACAAACAACATAATTCAGGCCTCCGCCGTGGCCACCTCACCCAGGTCCAGGCCTCCTTGTCGTCCATGGTGCATCGGGGCATCTTCGAGCATCGAGAAAAGGTCGCACTCCAGCTGAAAAAGTGCATGCAAGGCTGCGACTGCAATGGCTGGAAGGCATCCCTGAAACATCTCTACAAGCATGACAATGGCCACCTTAGTAACCTCCTCTTCCTCTACAAACATCCCTGGATGTGTTTGCTCTCCCATGCAATGGACATCTTCCTCTTCTTAGCACAAATTCGGTGGCTGTTGGCACAGGCTCGACCTCAACGTTGCAAACCGTCGAGTACTTTCCGACGAGTCGCACACACGAGCTAGCCACGCGCACGTACAGAAGGAACTAGCAAGCAAGCACACAGCTAGATTGATTATCTCGTACGCTAAGCGTTTTGGATTCCGAATGGATGAATTTTCTCGTGTGGGTGTGGTGGGGGTGGGGGGGGCCGAGATTCTTGGTTACCACTGTTACCGAAAAATCCCGAGCATATTTGGAACGAAATTTATAATTAAAAATTAAATTCAAATTCTTTTAAACTAGATATAGATATGACTTGAACCTATATAAACAACAAAAGTGATATTATGTCAGTGGAGTGTCCTCCACATGCGCTTAAGCGAAAATATCGTAAGTTTGACTTCAGTTTTGGTCCTTAATTATTCACATACGTATAAAATTATGAAAATAAAATAAAAAAGGTTGTTCTCTAGAGGGTACTCCAACCAGCGACCTCTCTGGAGGAACAAGTTGGTTACCACCACGACCCAACTATGTATGCTGAGATTATTGAGAAGCTGCCTTATTTTAGTAGAATATGGACATAAAAGTTCAAAAAAAACAGGACTTTCTGCTGGGGATACGTATTTCTGGTGGTGCAGCCAGAAGCTCGGTATCCGCCCGGTAACCGTTTTTCTCGGGCGGTATCCAAAACCATGCCGTCTCGATTAATCGATCTAATCTCGCCGGGATACATGCCGAGTTGTATGGCCACATGACCGTATCGTACCTGATCTTTCTTTCTATTGCTTTTGTTCAGGTACAAGTTTACAGGGGCTATACTCGTACATATATAGTAGCTAGACTAGTTGATAACCTGTACGGTATTACTACTAATCCTATTAGGTGATGACTTTGAAACCAACACCGACTACAAATCATGTTTAATTACAACAATCATCTCCCTAAACACGACGTCGTTACGTTACAGCTCCGACGTCGATCCTTCTTCACGTTTCTAAGAACTTCTCTCGGTCCAAAACTTGATCAGAATGTCTGCTAGCTGATCATCCGTGTGATTGTAGTTGACCTCCGTCTTCTCTTCTTCCACGCAGTCATTTATATAGTGATACATTGTATCAATGTGCTTGCTCCTGTCACGTCGTACTGGATTTTCGCGTAGAAAAAAAATGGACCCGCTGTCAACATTGAGCACCACTTGTTCCGGATCTCGATCCATGAGATCACCGTGTAGCCTTCCTAGCCACACACCTTGACACCTCGCTTCACTTGTAGTCGATGTCACCACTTCCTTCTTTCGTGATTGCCATCTAACTATGCTTTCACCAAGAAAATATGCCACGTCCGAGGTACACTTATGGTCGTCAACAATTTCTTCCTTGTGAATACCATTGTAGCTGACTAGTCTCAGCATCTCCTTGCTCAGCTCAAGGCGAGATTCCATCGAAGCATTAATTGGATCGCAATCTTCCTTGCCACATCTTTCAAGTGCCTTTCTTGCATATGCATCCTGGCATAGGGTGACCCCTTCTGGGTTTTGCTTTACCTCGATCCCGAGGTAGTAACTCAATAGCCCCAGGTCATCCATCTTGAAAAGCCCCTTCATTTGTAGTTTGAACTTTGTAATCACCTCTTCATCTGTTCTAGTTATCAATAGATCGTTGTTGGAGATTTCAACTAGTAGACGATGCCTTCCTTCACCTCTCTTGTATATTGCATGCTCCAGTGCGAATTTCTCAAATCCAAGAGAAATCAACTCGTTTGATCAAGTTTGATATTCCATGCCCGAACGTCCCGCCATCGCCCATACAAGACTTTGCGTAGCTTCAATACCTTGTATTCTTCTCCCTCTTTGATGAAGCTCGATGGTAGATTCACATACACATCTCCTTCTATATCATCGTTTAAAAATGTAGATTTTATATCCATGTGATGTATCTTCCATGATTCTTGAGCCGTGAGAGCGATGACTAATCTCATCGATTCCATCCGTGCAATGGGAACGAACACTTCTTCGAAGCGCGCACCTTCATATTGCATGTATTCTTTGGCCACTAGCTTCGCTTTGTGCTTCACGCACCCTTCGGCGTCTCTTTTGATCATAAATTCCCACTTGAGATCCAAGGTCTTTTCATTGTTGGGAAAATCCACAAGCTCCGATGCATTGTTGTCTTGGATCGATCCCAACTCTTTTTCTATAGCATGACGCCAACACTCCTTCGTAGTTGGGTCCTCAAAATCTTTCGGATTCTTGGCGCTTGATAGACACCTTCGCCTACTCCCTTTGATCTTTACTAGGTTAATCGTTCGAAGTGTATCCTCTGGATATGGCTGTAAAAACAGTTGTAGCTTTATGTATATATGTGACAGTGTCCTTTCCTCCATTACTGTCGGAGGCGACATTGATCGCGTTGCTCCTTGTACCTTCAGTAGCGACGCTTCGTCGATCGTTTGCTTCGCTCAATGCTTGTGGCGAAGCTTCGGTTACACGTAGATATGTCCTTTCTTCCTTCATAGGTACGGGTGTTACGTTGCCCGTTCCCATCTCCACACGTGGACGAGGTTCCTCCTGGACCTCAACTGCATGAGCCACCATGCAAGAGCAGCTTAGCATACCCAGTTGGGCTTTCTGACTCGTTGTCAAAGTTTTCAAGTAGTATATCTATATGTGGCCCTTGCTCACCACGTGAGACACCTAGGCCTCCTGCTGCTGGCTTACCTGGGCTTCGAATTGCTGCTGCACCACCACACGTAGCTGCCATGCAACCTCCAGCTGCAGCGCTCACTGATGGGTGCGAGGAATCCTGACTCCATGCGACCTCCTGCTTGAGTTAGTTTTTTTGGCCTAGTCACCGGGACACCACGTTTGCCTGTTAATGGGCATACTGGACAGCGTGGCACGGCTGTTGCACACGTGTGCACTCTTACATTAGCATACTTTGATTCGTGGTCTTCAGGCGTCACGTACGCCGAAACGACATTCGTGTCCATAGCATCGACACAAATTTGAAAATTATGTGTCGTGTCAGTAGCTTCGACACGAGTTTTTGAATCATCCCTTATGTCCGTAACAAGGCTGCTTCTTCATGATCACGCACATGCAATGAGCGCTGCCTTCGCTCCAGCAAAATTGGCACTTACACCTGTACCATTGATGTAAGTTTCGGAATCACCCCCTGCATCTGTAGCATGGATGCGAGTTTCCGAACCATGATTTTGAGAGAAAAACTTTTTCTTCATGGAGCACGACAATTTCCTTGGCCGCCACTTGAAAAACTGAATCCATCTCGTCCATCAGTGCACACATCAACATCATGTCACCTTCATCTCCTAGCTAGGTTATAAGCGCCTTCTCCTCCAAGGGATTCTTGTACTCCGATTTGAAGTGCCCCATGATGCCACAATTATGACACTTCATCTTGCGCTTGTCAAACTTCTTCTTCTTCTCCGGAGTGTCATCACAGGTGTTCTTTTGACTTTGTACGTTCGGCGCATGACCTTGGCGAGTGTTACTGCTAGAGCTGTCACCTTCTCTCCTTAAGTCCAACGCCTGCCATTGAGCCCGCGTGAGCATGACAAGCTCATCGTTCCTTCCGTCCCCGAGATTGTACCACATACGCTCATCGTAGGCCTTGTAGCGTCCGACGAGATCATCATGGAGAGGGTCGCAAGATCGACGCACTTCTCGATTGCCGTGACAATTTGCACGTAGCAGGGAGGAGCCGCATGCAACAACCGACGGACTACCGAGGCCTTTGTGAGGTTCTCTCCAAGTGCGCGGATCTGAATGACGAGTGTAGCTACCCGTCAAGCGAACGCGTCCATGGGCTCATTGTTGCCCATGACCAAAGTCTCGTAGTTACTTAAGAGAGTTTGGAGATTTTCTTGCTTGGCGCGGGTGTGTCTCTTGAATATGATCTCCAAGGTATTTCACTCCTCTTTCGCCATTTCTTGAAAGTGTTGGAGGACATCCATGTGTTGGAGGACATCCATAAACATCACCGAGTAAATCGCCGACGCCGTCTGCCGATCCTTCCGGTGCTCGACTCCCTCCTTCTTGAAAGTGTCGCCTCCTGTATCGACTGGGTCTCACAACTCATTGGCGCGAAGACCGTATTCCATAAGAGCCTTCCAGATGCCAAAGTTCTCGCGATTAAACTGTGGATACCACGAACTCGCCGGTGCAGCAAATACTTTAGCCGCACCGGAGTAACCGCCAGCTGCTTGACCTTGTCGTCCTTTGACATAATATTCCGTTACTAGAAAATCAACCTGACTCTAGATACCAATTATTGACACATACCCGACCTCAACATTGCCATCCGTCGAGTACTTTCCGACGAGTCGCACACAGGAGCTAGCCACACGCACGTACAAAAGGAACTAGCAAGCACACAGCTGGATTGATTTTCTCGTACGCTAGCACATGCACGTACGTACCCCCAGCCGTCTCGATCTATCGATGTAATCTCGCAGAGACATTGATGCAGTGGTGGGGGATTTAACCTCCTTTTTTCTGAAAAAAGAAAATTGGCACATAATATAGTGGCTCAGAAGCGGTGTGGATTTACCATATCCTCCGTTGTATTAATTCGAATTTTGAATAAATTTAGACCAGTATTGGATACGTTTCAACTATTTTAACTTGTATTTTTTTGAAGTTTCAATCATTTTCATTTGTGAAAAAATAGAAATACACAAAACGATCATTTCAAAAACAGATTTCAAATGAGTAGACTAGATTTTCTGAAATGTGTGGAATCCGTATTTTGGAATGAGTGAAAACTTTTTTTTGAAATAAATAAAATACACATTTGGAATAACTGAAACATGTTTCTTAAAGTAGTTGAATGAAATCAATATGAAAAAAAATGAATTCACTTTCACACAGTTGAAGTTAAGGAAAACAGTTTTTTCAATAATTGAATTCACTTTCATACATTCCCTTTCACATAGTTGAAATAAACTGAAATTATTCAACGTTTAAAATCCATTTTTTAACTGTGTATTTCATGGCAACAAATGCTATCGGTTTCAACAACAACAATGATATCCATTTCGATAACCAAAATATCATTGTCAGTAACCCAATAATATAGTTTTCACGTACGAAAATATATCAAATTCGCTGTCATGTCCATTTTTGAAATAAGTGGAGTCCTTTTTTTTGAAATGGATCAAATCTGTTTTTTTAAATAATTGTTAGGTTTTAACGAAATAGTTGAGTAATATGAGCTTTAACACTAATTGCATTCACTTCCATAAATTTGAAGGCGAGTGAAATCAGTTTTTGGAAATGAGTGAAATCCATCTTTTGAAATGAGTATTTCAATGGCAACAAATGCTATCCATTTCAATAGCAATAATCGTATCCATTTCAATAACCAAAATAACAATGTCAATAAAACAATAATACCAATCGATTACCTAAATCATATCAAATTCATTCTCAAATTTATTTTTTGAAATAAGTGGAATCCTTATTTTGAACTAAGTGAAAGTGACTTTTTGAAATGAATCAAAGAGAAAGGTGTACAAACAAGTTTTCTAGGTGCTTGTAAGTTTTCTAGGTGCTTGTAAGTTTTCTAGGTGAAAGTGACTTTCTGAAACTTTGCAGTACCAAAGATGGTCAAATTTTCTAGGTGCTTGTAAGTTTTCATCTCAAAATATGATATAGAGAAAGGTGTACAAACAAGTTTCAGATTTCAGCGCTAAAACTGTTTAAAACTTGAAGCACTAAAATGTTTTTTTGGCACAAAAACTTGCAAGCACCTATGAAGTTTGATCATCTTTGATGTTGCAAAGTTTCAGATATTTTTAATTTCTTTTTTTTACTGTTCATAGAGGGTGCCTAGGCACCCGGGAGCTGAAAATCCACTCTCATGAATCAAACCAGTTTTCTCAAAAAAGCTGAACTCTGTTCCTCGGAAGAGTTGAGTGGCAGGCCTGTTGAGTGAAATAAACTTTTTAAAATAGTAGAATTCACTTTGACATACTTGAAGTCGAGTGAACTTAATTTTTTGAAAAGACATACTTGACATACTTGGTCCAACTAAGCACGGCCTCTGAATTTCTTTCCAGCGAAAGAAAAAGGAAGGCAGGTCAGACCATCAGAGACGAGATGACATGCAGAGGTTGTCCCTCCGATGGTGATGCCGTGCCGCATACGCATGAGCGGACAAGCCCGGCCACGGCCAGCCAGCGAGATGGCCGGAGCGGCGCTCGTCGCGCGCTATCTTCCGCCCATAAATACCAGGCACTTCATCCATCCGAATCCACACAGCTTGCACCACCAGGTACACACATATAACAGCAACCAAATCTCTTGGAATAATCGAGAAGATGGCGGCCTCCTCCAGGATGCTCGCGGTGGTGGTGCTGGCGGCGCTATTCGCTGGGGCGATATGCGCCGCCCCGACGAGGGTGAAGTTCACGGTGCAGAAGGGGTCGGACGCCAAGAAGCTGGTGCTGAAGGTCGAGTACACAAGGCCAGGCGACACCCTCTCGGAGATGGAGCTCCGGCAGCACGGCTCCGAGGAGTGGGAGCCCTTCACCAAGAAGGGCGGCGACGTGTGGGAGGTGTCGAACTCCAAGCCGCTCGTTGGCCCCTTCAACTTCCGCTTCTTGTCCAAGGGTGGCATGAAGAACGTCTTCGACGAGGTCTTCTCCACCGATTTCAAGATCGGCAAAACCTACGAACCGGAATATGATGCGTAATCGACACGTACCGTCCAAGTTTCAGTTCATTAAGATCATCATAATTAAGTAATCCCCATGCATGTATGAGTCGCGTTGGAAATATACGCCTGCATGAGTTGATAGTGAATAATTTTCGATGCACATACATATGCTAGGACAAGCAACGACGGATGTGTTTGCTCTCCCATGCATGCATCCACTGTCGATGCAGCGGTTTTCTTTTGTGTAACTGAATTTGTTTAAGACTATGAAATAAATATTCGAATATTTTTTATCCCATCAGCTTTAACTTTTCTATGCTTTTTTTACGGAACTTTTCTAGGCTTTACTGTACTTAATTTGAGGGAATGGGGTACAAAGTCTGAATGTGGTGTCTGAAACCCTGAATGATCTATGCAAGAAAGATATATTCTTTCGCCAGAAAAACTACAAGTATAATTTCGCCGATGCAGCAGTTTTCTTTTTTTTTTTTGAGGGAAAAAATGCAGCAGTTTTCTATCGTGTAACTGAATATGCTCAATATTTTGAAATATTTGAATATTTTTTATCCATTTACCTTTAACGTTGCTACGCTTTATGGAACTTAATGTGAGGTAACGGGGTAGAATAGCCTAAAGTGCTTGCGTAACAAATCACTTTATTGTCTGTCTGGTACATGATCAAACTAACTGTGATTATTCCATAAAGTCTTCCTTATGAAGGGAATTACGAGGATGAAATTTACAAGTTGTAACTCTGCTGAGGCCTTGACTATTTTGCGTGCTTCTCCGGCCTCTCTGGCTTATTCTGGTTGGGTGGTCTACCAACTCTATGCTCCTGCAAAAATGGTTCGTTCTGGTGTTTGATACGTCTTCAACGTATTCATAATTACTATTATTTTCATGCTATTATATTATTTTTTATACTATTTTATATATTTTTTTGGCAACTAACCTATTAACTCAGTGTCTAATGCCAGCTGCGGTTTTTTGCGTGTTTTTTGTTTTACAGAAAATTCGTACCGAATAAAGTCCAAATAGTAGAAACTGGTTCACGATTTTTGCTGGGCCAAAAGACATCCTAAAAGCTTCGGGGGGAGTCCAGACCACAAACAAGGAGATAGCAAGAAAATAGGGCACGCCCAGGGGCGTAGGTGTGCCATGTTGCCTTAGGGGACCTTTATGGCTCCATCTGACCTAATTCCACTACTATAAGATCCGAAATATTAAAAAACTGAGACACCTGAAACAATTTTTTCTACCATCGCAAGTCAATGTTCTTCTGCGATCCTACATAGAGGCCTTTTTCGACACGCTGCCAGAGGCGGAAGCAATCACGGAGGGCTTCTACGTCAACCTTGCATCCTCTCCGATGATATGTGAGTAGTCTACCACAGACATATGGGTCCATAGTCATTATCTAGATGGTTTCTTCCATTTTTTGCTAGTCAATGACATGTGCTCTTTGGAGATCTGTCCGATGTATTGCTTTTGTGCGGTGAGTTTGTTGGGATCCGATGAATTGTGGGTCTATGATTAGTTTATTTATTGAAAATAATTGTGCCAATTCTGAATTCTACTAGTCTGATTTATATATCTATGTAGTGCTTTCCGATCTATGGGATTTCTTTGGCCAAGTTGATTTATCGACCTTCCGTGGAATTGGTGCATAGTAGTGGGTTCAATCTTGCCGTGTCCTCACCCAATGACTGTACGGGTAGAGAGGCACTTATTGTGTTTTGTCACTAAGGATTAAATTACGGGGTCTCAATATATTGCTTGTAATTTTTGTCTACATTATGTCATTTTTATTAAAGGTTACTTTGTTTATTATGAACTTAATACAATAGATGCAGGTAGGAGTCAGTCGATTATTTGAGAAATAGTAGTAGATTTAGGAAGGAGTCGGTCTACTTGTCACGGACGTACTACCTATGTATATGAGCATGCCATGAATCATGTCATAATAGTGCGCTTTTCTTCAATTGCCCAACAGTAAATTGGTTATCTCATGATATGCTATGCTAAAAGAGAGAACCCGTGTCTACTTTAATCATATTACGAAAACCAAAAATATATCTCTTAACTTTATTTACTTTTATTTTCCTTTGCAATTTACCTATCTACCATTATCAAATTTGATCCTTGCTTTCAACACGTACAAGCAGATTAACAACCCTATTAATTGTGTTGGGTACAAGGATTTGTTCTTTTGTGTGTAAATGCTGCAAACAAGTTGCTTGCTTGTACTTCTACTTGTTTGATAAACATTGGTTCTTAACTGAAAGAAATACAATTTTGTAATTTACTATAGCATCCTTCCTCTTCAGAGGAAAGTCCTAACGCATTTGAAGTAGTAGAAGTTCTGGCGCCGTTGCTAGTGAGTGTAAATATACTTCAAGGTTCCTTCATACAAATTATCAACTACTTGTTCTACTTATTATTAACTTTTATGAGTTATCTAAAATAAAAAATATGAAAATATTTATTTTGCGCATTTTCTTTATTATTTGTTTGTCACTGTGTCCCAAGAAAACACAAAGTTTTGTGACTTCTCAAATACTAATTACAATGATTTTATTAGTACTCAAGTACCACACTCCACTAGTGCAGAGTCATAAGATATATATACCGCATAGCTATATCTTATTATGGAAGAACGGTTTGCTGGAAATGCTAATGAAGATCATGCATCCTATCTTTATACTTTCATTGAATAATGTGATATGAAAAAGAAAAAAATGTGTGGATAATGGTATTATCAAGTTGAAATTATTTTCTTTGTCACAAATACATAAATCTTGAACTTGTTTTTCATCCTTGTCTCGTAATAGTATTCATTCATGTGATAAGTGTAAGGTTTATTTTATTGCTAAATACTTTCCTCCTGCCAAGATAATATCTCTTAGAACTGATATCATGAACTTTAAACAACATGCGATGGAAAATGTTGCCTACCCTTGGGAAGGAATGAGATTACTGATTAAATTTCTTCCCACCCATGGATTGAATTTGTCGATGCGTATACTAAACTTCTATATTGGACTGGACTATGTGTCGAGAAATATTCTAGACTCATGTGTCGGTGGTACAGTTATTGGAATTACATTGGGATAATCCATGAAGATTCTTCATAATATGAAGTTAAATTATTCTCAATGGCACACCGAATGAGCTCCAACTGGTCAGAAGGTAAATTTTGTTGAGGAAGTTTCTACTCTGAGTGATAAATAGGACACTCTTATGAATATGCTTACTATTAAAATTCTCATGTTGACCCAATGATGTCCCATTATCGACTTTAATTTAGCAAAATAGTGCTGCTATTGATGTGAATTTTGTCTCTAGAAATAATTTCAACAACAATGCTTATAGAGGGAATTTCAATCCTATACATTATACCGATAATGCCTATAATAATTATAGTACTTGTTGGGGAACATTGCATGGGAAACAAAAAAATTCCTACGCACACGAAAGATCTATCCATGGTGATAAGCATCTACGAGAGGGAGAGTGGATCTACGAGAGGGAAGCGTTAAGAAAAGCGGTTGGTGTAGTCGAACGTCTTCGTGATCCAAATCGCCGAGCGTCCCGTGATCTCATCACAATTCGTCCCGCGATCCAATCATGATCTGTTCCGCGAACTCATCACAATCCGTCCCACGATCTCATCATGATCCGTCTCGCGATCTTGATCATGGTCCTTCCGATCTAGCGCCGAACGGACGACACCTCCGCGTTCAGCACACGTATAGCTCGATAACGGTCTCCGCCTTCTTGATCCAGCAAGAGGGAGAAGAGAGGTAGAAGAGTTCTCCAACAGCGCGACGGCGTTGCGGCGATGGTGGTGGAGTTATTCCAGCAGGGCTTCGCCTAGGCACTGCAGAAAACCGATCTAGAGGAGAAACTATGCACTAGAGGAACGGGTAGCACGTTTCTGAAAATCAAGTGCCAAAAACTCTAAAACCTCCCATATATATAGGAGGAAGAGAGGTGGAGGCTTGACCCTCAAGGGGCCAGCCCTTGGTTTGGCCAAATCAAGGTGGAGAGGACTCCTCCTCATCCAATCCTAGTAGGACTAGGATTCCTCCCTATTTTGCCTTTTCCACTTTTTCTCTTTGGGTTTTCTCTCCTAGCCGCATGGGCCTTGTGTGAGACTTCCACCAGCCCACTAAGGGCTGGTATTCACTCTCCCACAGTCCATGTAGCCTCTTGGGTGGAAATAGCACTACTAGAAAAAAGGCTGCTAGTGGCGCACCTGTTTTGCCTATTAATGGCGCACTACAGGTGCACCACTAGCACCACGCCATTAGAATTTTTTACTAATGGCGCACCACAGGTGCACCATTAGTATAGCTCACGATGCGCCATTACTATCCGACTTAGTAATGGCGCACCACATACAAGTGCGCCATTACTATCTGACTTAGTAATGGCGCACCATATACGAGTGCATCATTACTAACAATTTTTTTTCAATGGCGCACCAGTTAGGTGGTGCGCCATAGTATTTTTTGCAAAAAAAAAAGTTTAGCATAAGTATCACAGGTTACTAATGGCGCACCACCTACAAATGCGCCATTAGTAACCCTGGTTACTAATGGCGCACCAGCTGGAGGTGCGCCATTAGTAGTTTTTACAAAAAAAAAATAGTAGTGGCGCACTGGGCTTGTCGTGCGCCATTAGTAGTTAAACTACTAATGGCGCACTCTGACCTGGTGCGCCATTACTACTTTTGGAAAAATAACAAAAAAAGTTTGTTAGTAGTGGCGCACCAGGTGTGTGGTGCGCCATTAGTGCCCATCACACTAATGGCGCACCAGCACCTGGTGCGCCACTGCTATATAGTAGTGGCGCACCAGTTGTCTGGTGCGCCATTAGTGTCTCTTTTATCTATAGCCTTTTCCTAGTAGTATACCCGTCCCGATGGTATATATCTTTACATTCGTACTTTTCCGGCTACCAAAATAGGACTTCCTATATATATATCTTTACATTCGGACCATTCCGGAGCTCCTCGTGACGTTCGGGATCTCATCCGGGACTCCGAACAACCTTCTGTCACCACCATACATAACTTTATACTACCGAAACGTCACCAAACCTTAAGTGTGCAGACCATGCGGGTTCGAGAACTATGTAGAGATAACCGAGACACCTCTACTGTCAATAACCAATAGAGGGACCTGGATGTCCATATTGGTTCCTACATATTCTATGAAGATCTTTATCGGTCAAATCTCTATGTCAAGGATTCAGTTAATCCCGTATGATGTTCCCTTTGTTCTTCGGTATGTTACTTGCCCGAGATTTGATCGTCGGTATCTCCATACCAAGTTCAACCTCGTTACCAGCAAGTCTCTTTACTCGTTCCATAATACAAGACCCCGTGACTAACACTTAGTCACATTGCTGCCAAGGCTTATTGTGATGTTGTATTACCGAGTGGGCCCTAAGATACCTTTCCATCACACGGAGTAACAAATCCAGTCTTGATCTATGCCAACACAACAGACACCCTCGGAGATACCTGTAGAGCACCTTTATAGTCACCCAGTTACGTTGCGACGTTTGATACACACAAGACACTCCTCCTGTGTCCGTGAGTTGCACGATCTCATGGTCATAGGAACATATACTTGACATGCAGAAAACTGTAGCAATAAACTGACACGATCATATGCTACGTTTACAGTTTGGGTTTTGTCCATCACATCATTATCCTAATGATGTGATCCCGTTACCAAATGACATCTCATGCCATGACTAGGAAACCATAGCCATCTTTGATCAACGATCTAGTCTATTAGAGGCATACTAGGGACATGGTGTTGTCTATGTATCCACACATGTATCTGAGTTTCCGATCAACACAATTATAGCATGGATAATAAACGATCATCATGAACAAGGAAATATGATAATAACCAATTTATTATCGCCTCTAGGGCATATTTCCAATAGTCTCCCACTTGCATTGGAGTCAATAATCTAGTTCACATCACCATGTGATTCGCATTGTTATGAATCTAACACCCAATGAGTTCTGGGGCTCGATCATGCTTTGCATGTGAGAGAGGTCTTATAGTGAATGGGTGTACGACATTCAGACCCGTGTGTACTTTGCAAATCTCTATGTCAAACTGCAAACACTGCTACCACACTCCACTTGGAGCTATTCCAAATGGGTGCTCTACTACATTTATTCCAAAGCTTCCATCGACGTAACTCTTTACGACGAACTCTTTCTCACCTTCATAATCGAGAAACAATTTCCTTAGTCTTTTAGTCACTAAGGATAATCTTGACCGCTGTCCAATGATCCACTCATAGATCACTCTTGTACCCCGTGATGGACTCATGGCAAGGCACACATAGGTGTGGTACACAACATGGCATACTATACAGAGCATATGGCTAAGGCATAGGGGACGATGTTCGTCCTTTCTCTTTCTTCTGCCGTTGTCGAGCTTTGAGTCTCACTCAAGTTCACACCTTACAAATCAGGCAAGAACTCTTTAACTGACTGATACATTTTGAACTCTTTCAAAATCTTGTCAAGGTATGTACTCATTGAAAGTCTCATCAAGCATCTTGATCTATCTCTATAGATCTTGATGCTCAACAATTAGGTAACTTCATCCAGGTCTTCCTTTGAAAAACTCTTTTAAAACAACCGTTAGTGCTTTCCAGAAATTCTACATTATTTCCGATCCACAATATGTCATCCACATATACTTATCAGAAACTCTATAGTGCTCCCACTCACTTTATTGCAAATACAAGTTTCTCATAAACTTTGTATAGACTCAAAAACTTGATCACCTCATCAAAGTGTATATTCCAACTCCGAGATGCTTGCTTCAGTCCATAGAAGGATCACTGAAGCTTGCTCACCTTTTAGCATCCTTAGGACTGACAAAACCTTCTGGTTGTATCACATACAACCTTTCCTTAAGTAAACCATTAAGAAAACCATGTTTTGACATCCATCTGCCAGATTTCATAATTGAAAAATGTAGCAACTACTAACATAATTCCAACAGACTTTAGCATCGCTATGAGTGAGAAAGTCTCATCGTAGTCAACTCCTTGAACTTGCTGGAAACTTCTTTGTGACAAGTCGAGCTTTATAAATGGTGACATTCACCATTAGCATCTATCTTCATTTTAAAGATCCATTTATACTCAACGACCTGCCGTCCAACGAGCAAGTCCACCAAATTCTATACTTGGTTTTCATCCATGAATCCTTTCTCGGATTTCATGGCCTCTAACCATTTGTCGGAATTCGGGCCGATCATCGCTTCTCCATAGCTCGCAGGCTCGTCGTTGTCCAACAACATGACATCTAAGACAGGGTTGTCATACCACTTAGGAGCAGTACATGTCCTTGTTGACCTACGAGGTTCGTTAGTAACTTGATTCGAAGTTTCATGATCATCATCATTAACTTCCTCTTCAACTAACGTAAGCTTCAGAGAAACATCATCCTGTGTTGAGCTACTTGGATGTTAAAACAAAGGTTCAATAACCTTATCAAGATCTATCTTCCTCCCACTCAATTCTTTCGAGAGAAACTCTTTCTCGAGAAAGGACCCAGTTTTAGCAAAAAACATTTTATGCTTGGATCTGAGATAGAAGGTTCACCCAACTGTTCTTAGGGTATTCTATGAAGATGCATTTGTCCGCTTTGGTTTCGACCTCATTAGGTGAAAACATTTTCCACACAAGCGTCGCAGCCCCAAACATTTAAGAAATGACAACTTAGGTTTCTATCAAACCATAATTCACACGGTGTCATCTCAACGGATTTAGATGGTGCCCTATTTAAAGTGAATGTAGTTGTCTCTAATGCATAACCCCAAAAATTATAGTAGCAATACGATAAGAGACATCATAGTATGCACCATATCCAATAAAGCACGACCATGACGTTCCGACACACCATCACACTATGGTGTTCAAGATGGCGTGAGTTGTGAAACAACTTTCACATCGTCTAAAGTTGTATGCCAAACTCATAACTCAGATATTCACCTCCAGATCACATTGCAGACATTTTTATCTTATTGTCACGATGATCTTAAACTTCACTCTGAATTTGCTTGAACATTTCAAACGATTCAGACTTGTGTTTCATCACGTAAATATACACTATATCTACTCAAATCATCAGTGAAGGTAAGAAAATAACGATATCCACTGCACGCAAGAAGACTCATTGGATTTCATACATCAACATGTATCATTTCCAATAAATCACTTGCCCGCTCCATCCATCTGGAAAATGGGGTCCTTTGTCATCTTGCCCAAGAGGCATGGTTCGCATGTCTGAACCGATTCGAAAATTAATGAGTACAAAAATCCATAAGCATGGAGTTTCTTCATGCGCTATATACCAATATGACATTTAGCGGCAGTGCCACAAGTATGTGGTACTATCATTATTAACTTTGTATCTTTTGGCATCCATGTTATGAACATGTGTATTACTACGATCAAGATTCAACCAACCATTCTCACTGGATGCATGACCATTGAAGGTATCATTCATGTAAACAGAATAACCATTATTCTCTAACTTAAATGAATAACCGTGTTGCAAGAAACATGATATTATCACGTTCATGCTCAACGCAAAACACCAAATAACATTTATTTCGATTCGTCACTAATCCCGAAGGTCGAGAGATCGTGCGATGTTGATCACATCAACCTTGGAAACATTTCCAACGCACATTGTCACCTCACACTTAGCTAGTTCTTCGTTTATTCCATACGTTTTATTTCGAGTTACTAACATTTAGCAACCGAACCGGTATCCAATACACAGGTGCTACTAGGAGTACTCGCAAGGTACACATCATTAACACGTATATCAAATATACTTCTGTCGACGTTGCCAACCTTCTTATCTACCAAGTATCTAGGGTTGTTCCGCTTCAGTGACCGCTCTCCTCATAATCGAAGAACTTAGTCTCGGGTTTGGGTTCAAATTTGGGTTGCTTCACTGGAGCGGCAACTGACTTGCTATCCATGAAGTTTCCCTCCTTGCTCTTTCCCTTCTGGAAACTAGTGGTTTGACTGACCATCAACACTCGACGCTCCTTCTTGATTTCTACCTTCGCGGTGTCATACATCGCGAACAACTCAGGAATCATTATTTCTATCCCTGGCATTTTATAGTTCATCACCAAGTTCTAGTAGCTTAGTGACAGTGACTTGGAGAACTATATCAATCACTGTCTTATCTGGAAGATCAACTCCCACTCGATTCAAGCGATTGTAGCACCCAGACAATCTGAGCACATGCTCAATGATTGAGCTATTCTGTTTCATCTTGCAGGCAAAGAATCTTGTTGGAGATCTCATATCCCGCAACACGGGCATGAGCCTGAGATCCTAATTTCAGCTCTTAGAACATCTCATATGTTCCGTGACGTTAAAAACATTTCGGAGCCTCAATTCTAAGGCATAATGCATGATGCACTAAACTATCAAGTAGTCATCAGAACATGCCTGTCAGATATTCACAACATCTACAGACGACGTTAGAGGAGTTGGCGCACCGAGCAGTGCATTAAGGACATATGCCTTCTGTGCAGGAATGAGAACAATTCTCAGATCACGGACCCAGTCCGCAATATTTCTAATTATGTTCATGATAATGAGTTCAATTAATCATATTACTTAAGAACTCCCACTCAAATTGACATCCCTCTGGTCATTCGAGTGATACATGATCCAAATTCACCAACTCAAGTCCGATCATCACGTGAGTTGAGGTGGTTTCAATGGTGAATATCGTCATGTTGATCATATCTACTATGTGACTCATGCTCAACCTTTAGGTCTCTTGTGTTTTGAGGCCATGTATGTACATGGTAGGATCGTCAAGTTTAACCCGAGTGTTCTGCATGTGCAACACTGGCTTGCACCCGTTGTATGTGAACGTAGAGATTATCACACCCTATCACCACGTGATGTCTCGACACGATGAACTTTCGCAATGGTGCACACTCGGAGAGAACACAATTCATCTTGAAATTTAAGTGAGGGATCACCTTATAATGCTACCGTCGTACTAAGCAAAACAAGGTGCATAAAAGGATTAACATCACATGCAAATCATAAGTGAAATGATATGGCCATGAACTTGTGCTTTTGATCTCCATCTTGAAAGCACCGGCATGATCTCCATCATCACCGGCACGACACCATTATCTCCATCATCTTCATCTCCATCAACGTGTCGCCATCGGGGTTGTCGCGCCCATCATGCTTGATCTCCATAATGATTGACAAGCATGTCAAACAATTATTAAAGACAACCCTATGGCTCCTGCCGGTTGCCGTACTCATCGACATGCAAGTCGTGACATTCTATAAAACGCATGATCATCTCATACATCACATATATCACATCATGTAATTGTCCATGTCACATCACAATATACCCTGCAAAAACAAATTAGACATCCTCTAATTTCTGTTGCATGTTTTACGTGGCTGCTACGGGTATCTAGCAAGAACAGTTCTCACCTACGCATAAACCACAATGGTGATACATTAGTTGCTTTTCGACCTTCTCAAGGACCGTCTTTGTCGAATCTGATCCAACTAAAGTGAGAGAAACTGGCACCCGCCAGCCATCTATGCAACAAGTTGCAGTTGAGGGAACCGATCTCTCGTAAGCATACGAGTAATGTTGGTCCGGGTCGATTCATCCCACAATACCGCTGAACCAAAACACGACCAAGGGAGGAAGCAATCTAAGCATCAACGCCCACAAACTCTTTGTGTTCTACTCGAGATCTCACCTACACATAGACCTAGCGCATGATGCCATTGTTGGGGAACGTTGCATGGGCAACAAAAAATTTCCTATGCACACGCAAGATCTATCCATGGTGATTAGCATCTACGAGAGGGAGAGTGGATCTACATACCCTTGTAGATCACTAAGCGGGAAGCGTTAAGAAACGCGGTTGGTTTAGTCGAACGTCTTCGCGATCCAAATCACCGAGCATCCCGCAATCTCATCACGATCCGTCCCGCAATCCAATCACGAACCGTCCCGCGAACTCATCACGATCCGTCCCGCGATCTCATCACGATCCGTCTCGCGATCTTGATCATGGTTCTTCCGATCTAGCGCCGAATGGACGACACCTCCGCATTCAGCACCCGTACAACTCGATGACGATCTCTGCCTTCTTGATCTAGAAAGAGGGAGCGGAGAGGTAGAAGAGTTATCTAGCAGCGCGACGGCGTTGCGGCAATGGTGGTGGAGTTATTCCAGCAGGGCTTCGCCTAAGCACTGCAGAAAACCGATCTAGAGGAGAAACTATGCACTAGAGGAACGGGTAGCACGTGTCTGAAAATCAAGTGCCAAAATCCCTAAAACCTCCAGTATATATAGGAGGAAAAGAGGAGGAGGCTTGGCCCTCAAGGGGACTCCTCCTCCAAACCTAGTAGGACTAGGATTCCTCCCTATTTTGCCTTTTTCCACCTTTTCTCTTTGGGTTTTCTCTCCTAGTCGCATGGGCCTTGTGTGGGACTTCCACCAGCCCACTAAGGGATGGTATTCACTCTCCCAAAGCGCATGTAGCCTATTGTGTCGAAATACCCCTCCCGATCATCTCCCGGTACACTACCGGCACTCCCGATACACTATCGATGAGCCCGAAACTTTTCCGGCGACCAAAATAGGACTTAATAAATATAAATCTTTACCTCCGTACCATTCCGGAGCTCCTCGTGATGTTAGGTATATCATCCGGGACTCTGAACAACCTTCGCTCACCACCATACATAAATCTATACTACCGAAACATCACCAAACCTTAAGTGTGCACACCCTGCGGGTTCGGGAACTATGTAGATATGATGGAGACACCTCTACGGTCAATAACCAATAGCGGGACATGGATGTACATATTGGTTACTACATATTTTATGAAGATCTTTACCGGTCGAACCTCTGTGATGTTCCCTTTTTTCTTCGGTATGTTAGTTGCTCAAAAGTTGATCGTCGGTATCTCCATACCTATTTCAACCTCGTTACCGGCAAGTCTCTTTACTCGTTTCGTAATACAAGACCCCATGACTAACACTTAGTCACATTGCTTGCAAGGCTTATTGTGATGTTGTATTACCGAGTGGGCCCTAAGATACCTCTCCGTCACACAGAGTAACAAATCCCAGTCTTGATCCATGCCAACCCAATAGACACCCTCGTAGATACCTATAGAGCACCTTTATAGTCACCCAGTTATGTTGCAACGTTTGATACACACAAGGCACTCCTCCGGTGTCCATGAGTTGCATGATCTCATGGTCATAGGAACATATACTTGACATCCAGAAACTGTAGCAATAAACTGACACGATCATATGTTGCATTTACAGTTTGGGTCTTGTCCATCACATCATTCTCCTAATGATCTGATCCCGTTACCAAATGACATCTCATGTCCATGAGTAGGAAAACATAGCCATCGTTGATCAATGAGCTAGTCTATTGGAGGCGTACTAGGGACATGGTGTTGTCTATGTATCCACACATGTATCTGAGTTTTCGATCAACACAATTGTAGCATGGATAATAAACGATCATCATGAACAAGGAAATATGATAATAACCAATTTATTATTTCCTCTAGGGCATATTATCAACAGTACGTCCTTTGGAAATTTATATAATAACAATAATAATAGGGATTTCTATTTTTACGCCCCTCATTGCTTAGTTCTCCTCAGTTTTGGCCACACTCTTTGGCAGTCTTCACTTTTCTCCTCCATCGCATGGCCCACCATAAAAAAAGCCTAAATGGGGGTTTTTGTTAGGTCAAAGCCTTCGCCCATTACTTGGCATGATTTCTGATGCTCCTAGATGGTGGTTGTGTGCTCGTAGATTGTGGGCACATATACTAACTTGTCGTACAGCTCTGTTAGCGGGGCGCTCTCGTAGTTGGTTGGCGGTGTCACCGACGCATGGGACACCGACATTAGCGGCAGCACAGTAGTTGATGGTGGACATAGTTACGGGTGCTTGGGACACCTCCGTCAGCGGGGCGCACTCGTAGATGGTTGGCAGTGTCACTAACGCATAGGACTCCCATATCAGCGGCAACATGGTCATTGGTGATGTGTGCAGTTATGGACGCATGGCACAGCAACGACGGGCGCATCTATCAATGTTTGGATGGTGGTTTGTGGCAGATTTTGCAAAAAAGGAGGTGGCTTACTAAGCTAGGTAGAGTGCTCGAACCCGAGAACAGACGCTCAAAGAGCAGCGCAAGGGGCAACCGACCAAATATGTGTACGTGTATTTTGCAATATTTCTCGCCTTTTGAATTACAAAAGGAAGCGAAGGATGGACCTACCATTGAGTCACTATCTGTATTATGCCATCATGGGTGTGAATGCTTTCCCCTTTGTTCAAACCATTTGCTGTGGTGGATGCACCTGACCCCAAAAAAAAAGTTTAATCCTGAATATATTTTTTTGCTGGATGAACTTGGGACAAGCAACCCAACAATTTTGAGACAAAAACATTGTCAACATTTCACGTTTGACCATATTTTGAAAAAAAGGAAATGGCCAAATACATGGAATAATCCATGATTTTTTTTTCAAATTTCACACAACTATTTGTGTTACCATTGTGGACAATGTTTTTGTAGGAATATGCAATTATTTTCTAACCAAAAGAAAAATATGAAATTACTAACTTTATGAAGGAAGTGCCTCGAATAGTTTTGGAATTTGTTCCATTTCATTTTCAACATAAGTAGGTCACATTTGATGACCAGTGACCAACTTTCAGTAATTTTAGAGTACTATTGCTATATTCCATCCATTTAGTTGACTTTTACTGAATTATCAACAATTGCCCCAATTTGAACTACAAGTCTCATGTAGTTTGGTCCTGAAAATTGCAAGAAAATAATTTTATGCTCCAATGTTGGCGGTGGATGAACATGGGACAAGGAAATTACGAATTACAAAACTTTTTCTCACTACATGAATCAGCTATTTTGCCGACACGTATCCTCCTTGCCGTCAACATATATACGGGGTAGACGACAAATGGTTATTTTGTCGTCATGGGTAGAAGGAAAAAAATCATCAAAATTCACAAAAAACACAAGGCGAAAGATAACACACGTCAAAGACAGGTTTGCCATCAACTACGTAGTATGACCCCATTTTGGAAGTAAAAATGAAAAAATGAAAAAAGGCTCAAAAATGAAATTACTTTGCATTGAGCCATGTTGTGTGCACTGGTTAGTGAAAAAATTATTAAACATAAAATACAACATGTTTGTAAAAAAACCTTCAAAAAATGTCCTCTCTAGTATTAACTTGTGTGAATTCCAAGGGATATTGAAATGGAAATGCCTACATACATGGCATTGTTGGAAATATGCCCTAGAGGCAATAATAAAATAGTTATTATTGTATTTTCTAGTTCATGATAATTGTCTATTGTTCATGCTAAAATTGTGTTAACCGGAAACCATAATACATGTGTGAATACATAGACCACAACATGTCCCTAGTGAGCCTCTAGTTGACTAGGTCGTTGATCAATAGATGGTCATGGTTTCATGACCATGGACATTGGATGTCATTGATAACGGGATCGCATCCTTAGGAGAATGATGTGATGGACAAAACCCAATCCTAAGCATAGCACTAGATCATGTAGTTCGTTTGAAAAGCTTTTCAATGTCAAGTATCGTTTCCTTAGACCATGAGATTGTGCAACTCCCGGATACCGTAGGAATGCTTTGGGTGTGCCAAACGTCACAACGTAACTGGGTGGCTATAAAGGTGCACTACGGGTATCTCCGAAAGTGTCTGTTGGGTTGGCACGTATCGAGACTGGGATTTGTCACTCCATGTGACGGAGAGGTATCTCTGGGCCCACTCGGTAAGACATCATCATAATGAGCTCAAAGTGACTAAGGAGTTAGCCACGGGATGATGTATTATGGAACGAGTAAAGAGACTTGCCGGTAACGAGATTGACGAAGGTATAGAGATACCGGAGATCGAATCTCGGGCAAGTATCATACCGATAGACAAAGGGAATTATATACGGGATTGATTGAATCCCCAACAACGTGGTTCATCCAATGAGATCATCGTGGAGTATGTGGGAGCCAACATGGGTATCCAGATCCCGCTGTTGGTTATTGGCCGGAGAAGTGTCTCGGTCATGTCCACGTGTCTCCCGAACCCGTAGGGTCTACACTCTTAAGGTTCGATGACGCTTGGGTTATAGGGAAATGTTATACGTGATTACCGAAAGTTGTCCGGAGTCCTGGATGAGATGCTGTACATCACGAGGAGCTCCGGAATGGTCTGGAGGTAAAGATTGATATATAGGAAGTCCAGTTTTGGTCACCGGAAAGTTTTCGGGCTCATCGGTATTGTACTGGGAGTGCCGGGAGGGTGCCGGAGGACCCCCGGGAGGGGTGTGACGACCAAAGGATTTCGTGGGCCCTTATAGGAAGTGTGCCAGCCCTTTTTAGGCTGGCCAAGACCTTCTAGAAAGGCCCATGTGGCTGGAGATATTAGATAGGGCTGAAAAGGATTCAGAAGGAAGAGATCCACCTCCCTTGTGGGAGGTGGACTCCTCCCTAGGGTCGGCCGAACCTCTCCTCTTTGGAGGAGGGGCCAAGGCAGCCCTCCCTCTCCCTCCTCCTATATATATGCAAGGGTTTGGGCTATTTTGAGACACAAACTCTTTCTCTCTTGGTGCTGCCCTACCCTTCCTCTTCCTCGTTCTCCGTAGCGCTTGGCGAAGCCCTGCCGGAGTTCACGTGGCTCCACCGTCACCACGCCGTCGTGCTGCCGGAACCCTCCCTCAACCTCTCCCTCCTCCTTGCTGGATCAAGGTGCAGGAGACGTCACCGGGCTGTACGTGTGTTGAACGCGGAGGCGCCGTTGTTCGGCGCTTAGATCGGAATCCACCGCAATCTGAATCGCTTCGAGTACGACTCCACCAACCGCGTTCTTGTAACGCTTCCGCTTAGCGATCTTCAAAGGTATGAAGATGCAAACTCTCCCCACTCGTTGCTGGTTTCTCCATGGATAGATCTTGGTGATCGTAAGAATTTTTTTGATTTACTACTACGTCTCCCAACAAGCATAATCCATGATTACTTTTCCACATATGGCACAACTATTCGTTTTTTATTATGGACAATATTACCGCAACTATTCAGAATTATTAGGTAATAAAAAGAAAAAAATCATTTCCACGTCCTAGAAATGAACTTTTTTGTGAAGGAAGTGCCTCAAATAATTTTGAAACATATTCCATTTCATTTTTCACCAAAAGTAAGTCACACACTAGTAGAAAACCGATCTTTTATCCGCATGATTAGTCCCGGTTGGCTTATGAACCGACACTAATGTGATCATTAGTGCCTGTTCGTGGCGGGGATCATTAGTGCCAGTTTGTTATGGCCCTTTAGTCCCAATTTGTGGCTACAACTGGCACTAAAGGTGTGGTGGCAGGCTAGCGTCAGCCTGTCACCCCATAGGAACCTTTAGTCCCGGATGGTGGCTCCAATCGCGACTATAGGCTAACATTTAGTCGCGGTTGGAGCCACCAACTGGGTCTAACGGTTGGTCACGCCTGTGGTGTGAATTTAGTCCCACCTCGCCAAGCTAAGGGCGCTCGGACCTATTTATAAGCCCACCCCTCTCTGTCTTCTTGAGTTCCTCTCAAATTTAAAATAGATGCCCTTATATGGGAAATTTGACCTCAAATCAAACTGAATGTCAAACTGAATTTTAGTCTGATTTCAGGTCAAATTTCCCCTATATAAGCGCATCTATGTTCATTTTTCTATTTTTATGTTATTCCAATCTTTTAAACATATTTTAACTCAAGACTTCTTTTGCATTCAATATGCACCATTCAAAGCCACAACATCACTTTTCAAACCTTTTCTGACCTCATTTACTATTTTTCATGCATTTCATGATTTATTTTGAGCTAAAATGACCCTCAATTGAAAAGCACTGCAAATGAACTGTGAAAAGGTTGAAAGCTGGCATGGTATCGTAATTTCGCCCACATAGCATGCTATAAAAAGTTGAGAGGGTGACGGCAAAAACTCGATGCACTTCGTGTACAACATGGACAATCTCTTTCGAAATATCATGGTTTCGGAAGAAAACTCGCCTGTCAAACTCGCCTGTCATCTTTTAACTTATTTGAACTCCATACTTGTTGTGTGTTCAAAATGCACCATTCAAATCCACATCATCACGTTTCAACCCTTTCTGACTTCATTTGCTATTTTTCATGCACTTAGTGATTTTTTAGCAAAATAATCCTGAAATTGAAAAGCACTTCAAATAAACTCTGAAAAGGTTGAAAGTTGGCATGGTATCATCATTTCACCCACATAGCATGTTATAAAAAGTTGATAGGGTTATGGCAAAAACTGGATGCACTTTGTGTACTAAATGGACAATCTCTTTCGAAGTATCAAGGTTTCAGACGAAAACTTGCCTGATGCAAAGGCATTTCATTTTTTAACTTATTTGAACTTCATACTTTTTGTGTGTTCAAAATGCACCATTCAAAGCCACATCATCAGTTTTCAACCTTTTCTGACCTCATTTGTTGTTTTTCATGCACTTAGTGATATTTTTTCATCAAAAGAACCCTGAAATTGAAAAGC
Source organism: Hordeum marinum (assembly GCA_022496015.1). Lineage (NCBI taxonomy): Eukaryota > Viridiplantae > Streptophyta > Magnoliopsida > Poales > Poaceae > Hordeum > Hordeum marinum. The sequence continues at coordinate 505,586,169 of CM039675.1, forward strand.
ACTTCAAATGAACTCTAAAAAGGTTGAAAGTTGGCTTGATATTATAATTTCACCCACATAACATGTGCTAAAATGTTGAGAGGGTTCCTGAAAAAACTTGATGCACTTCGTGTACAAAATGGACAATCTCTTTCGAAGTATGAGGGTTTCAGACGAAAACTCGCCTGTTACAAAGGCATTTCATTTTTTTAACTTATTTGAACTCCATACTTTTTGTGTGTTCAAAATGCACCATTCAAACCCACATCATCAATTTTCAACCCTTGCTGACTTCATTTGCTATTTTTCATGCACTTACTAATTTGTTTTTCAACAAAATAACCCTAAAATTGAATAGAACTTCAAATGAACTCTGAAAAGGATGATAGTTGGCATATTACCATAATTTCACCCACATAGCATGTGCTAGAAAGTCGAGAGGGTTGTGACAAAAACTGGATGCACTTCGTGTACAAAATGGACAATCCGTTTCGAAGTATCAAGGTTTCAGACGAAAACTCGCCTGTTACCAAGGCATTTCATTTTTTTAACTTATTTGAACTCCATACTTTTTGTGTGTTCAAAATGCACCATTCAAAGCCACATCATCAATTTTCAACCCTTGCTGACTTCATTTGCTATTTTTCATGCAGTTACTTATTTTTTTCAGCAAAATAAACTTGAAATTGAAAAGCACTTCAAATGAACTCTGAATAGGATGAAATTTGGCATGTTATGATAATTTCACCCACATAGCATGTGCTAAAAAGTTGAAAGGGTTAGAGAAAAAACTAGATGGACTTCGTATACAAAATGGACAATCTCATTCGAAGTATCAAGGTTTCTCACGAAAACTCGCCTTTTACAAAGGCATTTCATTTTTTAACTTATTTGAACTTCATTCTTTTTGTGTGTTCAAAATGCACCATTCAAAGCCACATCATCAATTTTCAACCTTTTCTGACTTCATTTGCTATTTTTCATGCATTATTGATATTTTTCAACAAAATAACCTTGAAATTGAAAAACACTTCAAATGAACTCTAAAAGGGTTGAAAGTTGGCATGGTATTATCATTTCACCCACATAGCATGTGCTAAAAGGTTGAGAGGGTTGATGAAAAAAATGGATGCACTTCGTGTACAAAATGGACAATCTCTTTCGAAGTATGAGGGTTTCAGACGAAAACACACCTGTTGCAATGGCATTTCATTTTTTTAACTTATTTGAACTCCATTCTTTTTGTGTGTTCAAAATGCACCATTCAAAGCCACATCATCAATTTTCAACCCTTTCTGACTTCATTTGCTATTTTTCATGCACTTACTCATTTGTTTTTCAACAAAATAACCCTGAAACTGAAAAGAACTTCAAATGAACTCTGAAAAGGTTGATAGTTGGCATGGTATCATAATTTCACCCACATAGCATGTGCTAAAAAGTTGAAAGGGTTACGGCAAAAACAGGATGCACTTCGTGTACAAAATGGACAATCAATTTCGAAGTATCAAGGTTTCAGACAAAAACTCGCCTATTATAAAGGCATTTCATATTTTTAAGTTATTTGAACTTCATACTTTTTGTGTGTTCAAAATGCACCATTAAAAGCGACATCATCAATTTTCAACCATTTCTGACTTCGTTTGCTATTTTTCATGCAGTTACTCATTTTTTTCAACTAAATAACCCTGAAATTGAAAAGCTCTTCAAAAGAACTATGAAAAGGTGGAAAGTTGGCAGGGTATCATAATTTCACCCACATAGCATGGGCTAAAAAGTTGAGAGGGTTACGGAAAAAACTAGATGCACTTTGGGTACAAAATGACAATCTCTTTCGAAGTATCTGGGTTTCAGACGAGAGCTCGCCTGTTACAAAGGCATTTCAATTTTTATCTTATTTGAAGTCCATACTTTTTTTGTTTTCAAAACGCACCATTCAAAGCCACATCATCAATTTTCAACCCTTTCCGAGTTCATTTGTTTCTAGCAAAATAACCCTGAAATTGAAAAGGACTCCAAATGAACTCTTCAAAGGTTGAAAGTTGGCATGGTATCATCATTTCATCCACATAGTATGTTCTAAAAGGTTGAGAGGGTTACGGCAAAAACTGGATGCACTTCGTGTACAAAATGGACAATGCCTTTCGAAATATCAAGGTTTCAGACGAAAACTTGCCTGATGCAAAGGCATTTCATTTTTTAACTTATTTGAACTTCATACTTTTTGTGTGTTCAAAATGCACCATTCAAAGCCACATCATCAGTTTTCAGCCCTTTCTGACTTCATTTGCTATTTTTCATGCACTTACTGATTTTTTTGTCCAACAATATAACCCTGAAACTAAAAAGCACTTCAAATGAACTCTAAAAAGTTTGAAAGTTGGCAGGGTATCATAAATTCACCCACATAGCACGTGCTAAAAAGTTGAGAGGGTTACGGAAAAACTGGATGCACTTCATGTACAAAATGGACAATCTCTTTCGAAGTATCAGGGTTTGAGACGAAAACATGCCTGATACAAAGGCATTTCATTTTTTTAACTTTTTTGAACTCCATACTTTTTGTGTGTCCAAAATGCACCACTAAAATCCACATCATCAATTTTCAACCCTTTCTGACTTCATTTGCTATTTTTCATGCACTTACTGATTTAATTCCAACAAAATAACCCTGAAATTGATAAGCACTTCAAATGAACTCTGTATAGGTTTAAAGTTGGCATGGTTCATCATTTCACCCACATAGCATGTGCTAAAAAGTTGAGAGGCTTACGAAAAATATTGGGTGCACTTCGTGTACAAAATGGACAATCTCTTTCGAAGTTTCAGGGTTTCAGACGAAAACTCGCCTATTACAAAGGCATTTCATTTTTTAACTTATTTGAACTCCATAATTTTTGTGTGTTCAAAATTCACCATTCAAAGCCACATCATCAATTTTCAACCCTTTGTGACTTCATTTGCATTTTTCTTGCACTTATTGATTTTTTTCCAGCAAAATAACCCTGAAATTAAAAAACACTTCAAATGAACTCTGAAAAGGTTGACAGTTGGCATGGTATCATAATTTCACCCACATAGCATGTTCACAAAAGTTGAGAGGGTTATGGAAAAAACTGGATGCACTTCGTGTACAAAATGGACAATCTCTTTCGAAGTATCAGGGTTTCAGAAGAAAACTCGCCTGTTATAAAGGCATTTCATTTTTTCACTATTTTGAAATCCATACTTTTTGTGTGTCCAAAATGAACCATTCAAAGCCACATCATCAATTTTCTACCATTTCTGACTTCATTTGCTATTTTTCATGCATTTACTTATTTTTGCGAGCAAAATAACCCTGAAACTAAAAAGCACTTCAAATGAACTCTGAAAAGGTGGAAAGTTGGCATGGTATCATCAGTTCACCCACATAGCATGTGCTAAAAATTTGAGAGGGTTACGGCAAAAACAGGATGCACTTTGTGTACAAAACGAACAACCTGTTTCGAAGTATCAAGGTTTCAGACGAAAAGTCGCCTGATACAAAGGCATTTCATTTTTTTACTTATTTGAACTTCATACTTTTTGTGTGTTCAAAATGCACCATTGAAAGCCACATCATCAATTTTCAAACTTTTCTGACTTCATTTGCTATTTTTCATGCACTTACTGATTTGTTTTCATCAAAATAACCCTGAAATTGAAAAGGACTTCAAATGAACTGTAAAAAGGTTGAAAGTTGGCATGGTATTATCATTTTACCCACATAGCATGTGCTAAAAGGTTGAGAGGGTTGATGAAAAAATGGATGCACTTTGTGTAAAAAATGGACAATCTCTTTCGAAGTATGAGGGTTTCAGACGAAAACTCGAGTCTTACAAAGGCATTTCATTTTTTAACTTATTTGAACTCCATACTTTTTTTGTGTTCAAAATGCACCATTCAAAGCCACATCATCAATTTTCCACCCTTTCTGACTTCATTTGTTATTTTTCATGAGGTTACTGATTTTTTTCACCAAAATAACTCTGAAATTGAAAAGGACTTCAAATGAACTCTGAAAAGGTTGAAAGTTGGCATGGTATCATAATTTCACCGAGATAGCATGTGCTAAAAAGTTGGGAGGGTTACGGAAGAAACTAGATGCACTTCATGTACAAAATGGACAATCTCTTTCCAAGTATTAGGGTTTCAGACAAAAACTCGCCTGTTACAAAGGCATTTCATTTCTTTAGCTTATTTGAATTCCATACTTTATGTGTGTTCAAAACGCACCATTCAAAGCCACATCATCAATTTTCAACCCTTTGTGACTTCATTTGCTATTTTTCATGCACTTACTAATTTGTTTCTAGCAAAATAACCCTGAAATTGAAAAGCACTTCAAATGAACTCTGAAAAGGTTGAAAGTTGGCATGGTATCATCATTTCACCCACATAGCATGTGCTAAAAAGCTGAGAGGGTTACGGTAAAAAGTGGATGCACTTCGTGTACAAAATGGACAATCTCTTTCGAAGTATCAAGGTTTCGAACGAAAACATTCCTGTTACAAAGACATTTCATTTTTTAACTTATTTGAACTCCATACTTTTTGTGTGTCCAAAATGCACCATTCAAACCCACATCATCAATTTTCAACCCTTGCTGACTTCATTTGCTATTTTTCATGCACTTACTAATTTGTTTTTCAACAAAATAACCCTAAAATTGAATAGAACTTCAAATGAACTCTGAAAAGGTTGATAGTTGGCATATTACCATAATTTCACCCACATAGCATGTGCTAGAAAGTCGAGAGGGTTGTGACAAAAACTGGATGCACTTCGTGTACAAAATGGACAATCCGTTTCGAAGTATCAAGGTTTCAGACGAAAACTCGCCTGTTACCAAGGCATTTCATTTTTTTAACTTATTTGAACTCCATACTTTTTGTGTGTTCAAAATGCACCATTCAAAGCCACATCATCAATTTTCAACCCTTGCTGACTTCATTTGCTATTTTTCATGCAGTTACTTATTTTTTTCAGCAAAATAAACTTGAAATTGAAAAGCACTTCAAATGAACTCTGAATAGGATGAAATTTGGCATGTTATGATAATTTCACCCACATAGCATGTGCTAAAAAGTTGAAAGGGTTAGAGAAAAAACTAGATGGACTTCGTATACAAAATGGACAATCTCATTCGAAGTATCAAGGTTTCTCACGAAAACTCGCCTTTTACAAAGGCATTTCATTTTTTAACTTATTTGAACTTCATTCTTTTTGTGTGTTCAAAATGCACCATTCAAAGCCACATCATCAATTTTCAACCTTTTCTGACTTCATTTGCTATTTTTCATGCATTATTGATATTTTTCAACAAAATAACCTTGAAATTGAAAAACACTTCAAATGAACTCTAAAAGGGTTGAAAGTTGGCATGGTATTATCATTTCACCCACATAGCATGTGCTAAAAGGTTGAGAGGGTTGATGAAAAAAATGGATGCACTTCGTGTACAAAATGGACAATCTCTTTCGAAGTATGAGGGTTTCAGACGAAAACACACCTGTTGCAATGGCATTTCATTTTTTTAACTTATTTGAACTCCATTCTTTTTGTGTGTTCAAAATGCACCATTCAAAGCCACATCATCAATTTTCAACCCTTTCTGACTTCATTTGCTATTTTTCATGCACTTACTCATTTGTTTTTCAACAAAATAACCCTGAAACTGAAAAGAACTTCAAATGAACTCTGAAAAGGTTGATAGTTGGCATGGTATCATAATTTCACCCACATAGCATGTGCTAAAAAGTTGAAAGGGTTACGGCAAAAACAGGATGCACTTCGTGTACAAAATGGACAATCAATTTCGAAGTATCAAGGTTTCAGACAAAAACTCGCCTATTATAAAGGCATTTCATATTTTTAAGTTATTTGAACTTCATACTTTTTGTGTGTTCAAAATGCACCATTAAAAGCGACATCATCAATTTTCAACCATTTCTGACTTCGTTTGCTATTTTTCATGCAGTTACTCATTTTTTTCAACTAAATAACCCTGAAATTGAAAAGCTCTTCAAAAGATCTATGAAAAGGTGGAAAGTTGGCAGGGTATCATAATTTCACCCACATAGCATGGGCTAAAAAGTTGAGAGGGTTACGGAAAAAACTAGATGCACTTTGGGTACAAAATGACAATCTCTTTCGAAGTATCTGGGTTTCAGACGAGAGCTCGCCTGTTACAAAGGCATTTCAATTTTTATCTTATTTGAACTCCATACTTTTTTTGTTTTCAAAACGCACCATTCAAAGCCACATCATCAATTTTCAACCCTTTCCGAGTTCATTTGTTTCTAGCAAAATAACCCTGAAATTGAAAAGGACTCCAAATGAACTCTTCAAAGGTTGAAAGTTGGCATGGTATCATCATTTCATCCACATAGTATGTTCTAAAAGGTTGAGAGGGTTACGGCAAAAACTGGATGCACTTCGTGTACAAAATGGACAATGCCTTTCGAAATATCAAGGTTTCAGACGAAAACTTGCCTGATGCAAAGGCATTTCATTTTTTAACTTATTTGAACTTCATACTTTTTGTGTGTTCAAAATGCACCATTCAAAGCCACATCATCAGTTTTCAACCCTTTCTGACTTCATTTGCTATTTTTCATGCACTTACTGATTTTATTCCAACAAAATAACCCTGAAATTGATAAGCACTTCAAATGAACTCTGTATAGGTTTAAAGTTGGCATGGTTCATCATTTCACCCACATAGCATGTGCTAAAAAGTTGAGCGGGTTACGGAAAAAACTGGATGAACTTCGTGTACAAAATGGACAATCTCTTTCGAAGTATCAGGGTTTCGGACGAAAACATGCCTAATACAAAGGCATTTCATTTTTTAACTTATTTGAACTCCATACTTTTTGTTTGTCCAAAATGCACCACTAAAATCCGAATCATCACTTTTCAACCCTTTCTGACTTCATTTGCTATTTTCATGCACTTACTGATTTTATTCCAACAAAATAACCCTGAAATTGATAAGCAGTTCAAATGAACTCTGTATAGGTTGAAAGTTGGCATGGTTCATCATTTCACCCACATAGCATGTGCTAAAAAGTTGAGAGGCTTACGGAAAATACTGGGTGCACTTCGTGTAAGAAGTGGACAATCTCTTTCGAAGTTTCAGGGTTTCTGACGAAAACTCGCCTGTTACAAAGGCATTTCATTTTTTAACTTATTTGAACTCCATAATTTTTGTGTGTTCAAAATTCACCATTCAAAGCGACATCATCAATTTTCAACCCTTTGTGACTTCATTTGCATTTTTCGTGCACTTACTGATTTTTTTCAGCAAAATAACCCTGAAATTGAAAAACACTTCAAATGAACTATGAAAAGGTTGACAGTTGGCATGGTATCATCATTTCACCCACATAGCATGTGCTAAAAAGTTGAGATGGTTACGACAAAAACTGGATGCCCTTCGTGTACAAAGTGGACAATCTCCTTCGAAGTATCACGGTATCGGACGAAAACTCATTTGTTACAAATGGATTTCTTTTGTTTGAACTTATTTGAACTCTATACTTTTTGTGTCTTCAAAACGCACCATTAAAATCCACATCATCAATTTTCAACCCTTTCTGACTTTATTTGGTATTTTTCATGCACATACTGATTTTTTTGAGCTAAATAACCCTGAAATTGACAAGCACTTCAAATGAACTCTGAAAAGGTTGAAAGTTGGCATGGTATCATTATTTCACCCACATAGCTTGTGCTAAAAAGTTGAGATGGTTACGGCCAAAACTGGATGCAGTTTGTGTACAAAATGGACTATCTCTTTCGAAGTATCACGGTTTCGGACGAAAACTCTCTTGTTACAAAGGCATTTCATTTTGTTTGAACTTATTTGAACTCAATACATTTTGTGTGTCCAAAATGCACCATCCAAATCCACATCATCAATTTTCAACCCTTTCTGACTTCATTTGCTATTTTTCATGCACTTACTGATTTTATTCCAACAAAATAACCCTGAAATTGATAAGCACTTCAAATGAACTCTGTATAGGTTGAAAGTTGGCATGGTTCATCATTTCACCCACATAGCATGTGCTAAAAATTTGAGAGGCTTACGGAAAATACTGGGTGCACTTCGTGTACAAAATGGACAATCTCCTTCGAAGTTTCAGGGTTTCAGACGAAAACTCGCCTGTTACAAAGGCATTTCATTTTTTAACTTATTTGAAGTCCATAATTTTTGTGTGTTCAAAATTCACCAGTCAAAGCCACATCATCAATTTTCAACCCTTTGTGACTTCATTTGCATTTTGTATGCACTTAGTGATTTTTTTCAGCCAAATAACCCTGAAATTGAAAAACACTTCAAATGAACTCTAAAAAAGTTGAAAGTTGGCATGGTATCATCATTTCACCCACATAGTATGTTCTAAAAGGTTGAGAGGGTTACGGCAAAAAAAGGATGCACTTCGTGTACAAAATGGACAATGTCTTTCGAAATATCAAGGTTTCAGAAGAAAACTCGCCTGTTACAAAGGCATTTCATTTTTCAACTTATTTGAACTCCATACTATTTGTGTGTCCAAAATGCACCATTCAAAGCGACATCATCAATTTTCTACCCTTTCTGACTTCATTTGCTATTTTTCATGCACTTACTGATTTTTTTGTCCAACAATATAACCCTGAAACTAAAAAGCACTTCAAATGAACTCTAAAAAGTTTGAAAGTTGGCAGGGTATCATAAATTCACCCACATAGCACGTGCTAAAAAGTTGAGAGGGTTACGGAAAAACTGGATGCACTTCATGTACAAAATGGACAATCTCTTTCGAAGTATCAGGGTTTGAGACGAAAACATGCCTGATACAAAGGCATTTCATTTTTTTAACTTTTTTGAAATCCATACTTTTTGTGTGTCCAAAATGCACCACTAAAATCCACATCATCAATTTTCAACCCTTTCTGACTTCATTTGCTATTTTTCATGCACTTACTGATTTAATTCCAACAAAATAACCCTGAAATTGATAAGCACTTCAAATGAACTCTGTATAGTTTAAAGTTGGCATGGTTCATCATTTCACCCACATAGCATGTGCTAAAAAGTTGAGAGGCTTACGAAAAATATTGGGTGCACTTCGTGTACAAAATGGACAATCTCTTTCGAAGTTTCAGGGTTTCAGACGAAAACTCGCCTATTACAAAGGCATTTCATTTTTTAACTTATTTGAACTCCATAATTTTTGTGTGTTCAAAATTCACCATTCAAAGCCACATCATCAATTTTCAACCCTTTGTGACTTCATTTGCATTTTTCTTGCACTTATTGATTTTTTTCCAGCAAAATAACCCTGAAATTAAAAAACACTTCAAATGAACTCTGAAAAGGTTGACAGTTGGCATGGTATCATAATTTCACCCACATAGCATGTTCTCAAAAGTTGAGAGGGTTATGGAAAAAACTGGATGCACTTCGTGTACAAAATGGACAATCTCTTTCGAAGTATCAGGGTTTCAGACGAAAACACACCTGTTGCAATGGCATTTCATTTTTTTAACTTATTTGAACTCCATTCTTTTTGTGTGTTCAAAATGCACCATTCAAAGCCACATCATCAATTTTCAACCCTTTCTGACTTCATTTGCTATTTTTCATGCACTTACTCATTTGTTTTTCAACAAAATAACCCTGAAACTGAAAAGAACTTCAAATGAACTCTGAAAAGGTTGATAGTTGGCATGGTATCATAATTTCACCCACATAGCATGTGCTAAAAAGTTGAAAGGGTTACGGCAAAAACAGGATGCACTTCGTGTACAAAATGGACAATCAATTTCGAAGTATCAAGGTTTCAGACAAAAACTCGCCTATTATAAAGGCATTTCATATTTTTAAGTTATTTGAACTTCATACTTTTTGTGTGTTCAAAATGCACCATTAAAAGCGACATCATCAATTTTCAACCATTTCTGACTTCGTTTGCTATTTTTCATGCAGTTACTCATTTTTTTCAACTAAATAACCCTGAAATTGAAAAGCTCTTCAAAAGATCTATGAAAAGGTGGAAAGTTGGCAGGGTATCATAATTTCACCCACATAGCATGGGCTAAAAAGTTGAGAGGGTTACGGAAAAAACTAGATGCACTTTGGGTACAAAATGACAATCTCTTTCGAAGTATCTGGGTTTCAGACGAGAGCTCGCCTGTTACAAAGGCATTTCAATTTTTATCTTATTTGAACTCCATACTTTTTTTGTTTTCAAAACGCACCATTCAAAGCCACATCATCAATTTTCAACCCTTTCCGAGTTCATTTGTTTCTAGCAAAATAACCCTGAAATTGAAAAGGACTCCAAATGAACTCTTCAAAGGTTGAAAGTTGGCATGGTATCATCATTTCATCCACATAGTATGTTCTAAAAGGTTGAGAGGGTTACGGCAAAAACTGGATGCACTTCGTGTACAAAATGGACAATGCCTTTCGAAATATCAAGGTTTCAGACGAAAACTTGCCTGATGCAAAGGCATTTCATTTTTTAACTTATTTGAACTTCATACTTTTTGTGTGTTCAAAATGCACCATTCAAAGCCACATCATCAGTTTTCAACCCTTTCTGACTTCATTTGCTATTTTTCATGCACTTACTGATTTTATTCCAACAAAATAACCCTGAAATTGATAAGCACTTCAAATGAACTCTGTATAGGTTTAAAGTTGGCATGGTTCATCATTTCACCCACATAGCATGTGCTAAAAAGTTGAGCGGGTTACGGAAAAAACTGGATGAACTTCGTGTACAAAATGGACAATCTCTTTCGAAGTATCAGGGTTTCGGACGAAAACATGCCTAATACAAAGGCATTTCATTTTTTAACTTATTTGAACTCCATACTTTTTGTTTGTCCAAAATGCACCACTAAAATCCGAATCATCACTTTTCAACCCTTTCTGACTTCATTTGCTATTTTCATGCACTTACTGATTTTATTCCAACAAAATAACCCTGAAATTGATAAGCAGTTCAAATGAACTCTGTATAGGTTGAAAGTTGGCATGGTTCATCATTTCACCCACATAGCATGTGCTAAAAAGTTGAGAGGCTTACGGAAAATACTGGGTGCACTTCGTGTAAGAAGTGGACAATCTCTTTCGAAGTTTCAGGGTTTCTGACGAAAACTCGCCTGTTACAAAGGCATTTCATTTTTTAACTTATTTGAACTCCATAATTTTTGTGTGTTCAAAATTCACCATTCAAAGCGACATCATCAATTTTCAACCCTTTGTGACTTCATTTGCATTTTTCGTGCACTTACTGATTTTTTTCAGCAAAATAACCCTGAAATTGAAAAACACTTCAAATGAACTATGAAAAGGTTGACAGTTGGCATGGTATCATCATTTCACCCACATAGCATGTGCTAAAAAGTTGAGATGGTTACGACAAAAACTGGATGCCCTTCGTGTACAAAGTGGACAATCTCCTTCGAAGTATCACGGTATCGGACGAAAACTCATTTGTTACAAATGGATTTCTTTTGTTTGAACTTATTTGAACTCTATACTTTTTGTGTCTTCAAAACGCACCATTAAAATCCACATCATCAATTTTCAACCCTTTCTGACTTTATTTGGTATTTTTCATGCACATACTGATTTTTTTGAGCTAAATAACCCTGAAATTGACAAGCACTTCAAATGAACTCTGAAAAGGTTGAAAGTTGGCATGGTATCATTATTTCACCCACATAGCTTGTGCTAAAAAGTTGAGATGGTTACGGCCAAAACTGGATGCAGTTTGTGTACAAAATGGACTATCTCTTTCGAAGTATCACGGTTTCGGACGAAAACTCTCTTGTTACAAAGGCATTTCATTTTGTTTGAACTTATTTGAACTCAATACATTTTGTGTGTCCAAAATGCACCATCCAAATCCACATCATCAATTTTCAACCCTTTCTGACTTCATTTGCTATTTTTCATGCACTTACTGATTTTATTCCAACAAAATAACCCTGAAATTGATAAGCACTTCAAATGAACTCTGTATAGGTTGAAAGTTGGCATGGTTCATCATTTCACCCACATAGCATGTGCTAAAAATTTGAGAGGCTTACGGAAAATACTGGGTGCACTTCGTGTACAAAATGGACAATCTCCTTCGAAGTTTCAGGGTTTCAGACGAAAACTCGCCTGTTACAAAGGCATTTCATTTTTTAACTTATTTGAAGTCCATAATTTTTGTGTGTTCAAAATTCACCAGTCAAAGCCACATCATCAATTTTCAACCCTTTGTGACTTCATTTGCATTTTGTATGCACTTAGTGATTTTTTTCAGCCAAATAACCCTGAAATTGAAAAACACTTCAAATGAACTCTAAAAAAGTTGAAAGTTGGCATGGTATCATCATTTCACCCACATAGTATGTTCTAAAAGGTTGAGAGGGTTACGGCAAAAAAAGGATGCACTTCGTGTACAAAATGGACAATGTCTTTCGAAATATCAAGGTTTCAGAAGAAAACTCGCCTGTTACAAAGGCATTTCATTTTTCAACTTATTTGAACTCCATACTATTTGTGTGTCCAAAATGCACCATTCAAAGCCACATCATCAATTTTCTACCCTTTCTGACTTCATTTGCTATTTTTCATGCACTTACTGATTTTTTTGTCCAACAATATAACCCTGAAACTAAAAAGCACTTCAAATGAACTCTAAAAAGTTTGAAAGTTGGCAGGGTATCATAAATTCACCCACATAGCACGTGCTAAAAAGTTGAGAGGGTTACGGAAAAACTGGATGCACTTCATGTACAAAATGGACAATCTCTTTCGAAGTATCAGGGTTTGAGACGAAAACATGCCTGATACAAAGGCATTTCATTTTTTTAACTTTTTTGAAATCCATACTTTTTGTGTGTCCAAAATGCACCACTAAAATCCACATCATCAATTTTCAACCCTTTCTGACTTCATTTGCTATTTTTCATGCACTTACTGATTTAATTCCAACAAAATAACCCTGAAATTGATAAGCACTTCAAATGAACTCTGTATAGTTTAAAGTTGGCATGGTTCATCATTTCACCCACATAGCATGTGCTAAAAAGTTGAGAGGCTTACGAAAAATATTGGGTGCACTTCGTGTACAAAATGGACAATCTCTTTCGAAGTTTCAGGGTTTCAGACGAAAACTCGCCTATTACAAAGGCATTTCATTTTTTAACTTATTTGAACTCCATAATTTTTGTGTGTTCAAAATTCACCATTCAAAGCCACATCATCAATTTTCAACCCTTTGTGACTTCATTTGCATTTTTCTTGCACTTATTGATTTTTTTCCAGCAAAATAACCCTGAAATTAAAAAACACTTCAAATGAACTCTGAAAAGGTTGACAGTTGGCATGGTATCATAATTTCACCCACATAGCATGTTCTCAAAAGTTGAGAGGGTTATGGAAAAAACTGGATGCACTTCGTGTACAAAATGGACAATCTCTTTCGAAGTATCAGGGTTTCAGAAGAAAACTCGCCTGTTATAAAGGCATTTCATTTTTTCACTATTTTGAAATCCATACTTTTTGTGTGTCCAAAATGAACCATTCAAAGCCACATCATCAATTTTCTACCATTTCTGACTTCATTTGCTATTTTTCATGCATTTACTGATTTTTGCGAGCAAAATAACCTTGAAACTAAAAAGCACTTCAAATGAACTCTGAAAAGGTGGAAAGTTGGCATGGTATCATCAGTTCACCCACATAGCATGTGCTAAAAATTTGAGAGGGTTACGGCAAAAACAGGATGCACTTTGTGTACAAAACGAACAACCTGTTTCGAAGTATCAAGGTTTCAGACGAAAAGTCGCCTGATACAAAGGCATTTCATTTTTTTACTTATTTTAACTTCATACTTTTTGTGTGTTCAAAATGCACCATTGAAAGCCACATCATCAATTTTCAAACTTTTCTGACTTCATTTGCTATTTTTCATGCACTTACTGATTTGTTTTCATCAAAATAACCCTGAAATTGAAAAGGACTTCAAATGAACTGTAAAAAGGTTGAAAGTTGGCATGGTATTATCATTTTACCCACATAGCATGTGCTAAAAGGTTGAGAGGGTTGATGAAAAAATGGATGCACTTCGTGTAAAAAATGGACAATCTCTTTCGAAGTATGAGGGTTTCAGACGAAAACTCGAGTCTTACAAAGGCATTTCATTTTTTAACTTATTTGAACTCCATACTTTTTTTGTGTTCAAAATGCACCATTCAAAGCCACATCATCAATTTTCCACCCTTTCTGACTTCATTTGTTATTTTTCATGAGGTTACTGATTTTTTTCACCAAAATAACTCTGAAATTGAAAAGGACTTCAAATGAACTCTGAAAAGGTTGAAAGTTGGCATGGTATCATAATTTCACCGAGATAGCATGTGCTAAAAAGTTGGGAGGGTTACGGAAGAAACTAGACGCACTTCGTGTACAAAATGAACAATCTCTTTCCAAGTATTAGGGTTTCAGACAAAAACTCGCCTGTTACAAAGGCATTTCATTTCTTTAGCTTATTTGAATTCCATACTTTATGTGTGTTCAAAACGCACCATTGAAAGCCACATCATCAATTTTCAACCCTTTGTGACTTCATTTGCTATTTTTCATGCACTTACTAATTTGTTTCTAGCAAAATAACCCTGAAATTGAAAAGCACTTCAAATGAACTCTGAAAAGGTTGAAAGTTGGCATGGTATCATCATTTAACCCACATAGCATGTGCTAAAAAGCTGAGAGGGTTACGGCAAAAAGTGGATGCACTTCGTGTACAAAATGGACAATCTCTTTCGAAGTATCAAGGTTTCGAACGAAAACATTCCTGTTACAAAGACATTTCATTTTTTAACTTATTTGAACTCCATACTTTTTGCGTGTCCAAAATGCACCACTAAAAGCCACATCATCAATTTTCAACCCTTTCTGACATCATTTGCTATTTTCCATGCACTTACTGATTTTTTTTCCAGCAAAATAACCCTAAAATTGATAAGCACTTCAAATGAACTCCGAAAAGGTTCAAAGTTGTCATGGTATCATCATTTCACCCACATAGCACGTGCTAAAAAGTTGAGAGGCTTACGGAAAATACTGGGTGCACTTCGTGTACAAAATGGACAATCTCTTTCGAAGTATCAGGGTTTAAGACAAAAACACGCCTGTTACAAAGGCATTAAATTTTTTTAACTTATTTGAGCTCCATAATTTTTGTGTGTTAAAAATGCCCCATTCAAAGACACATCATCAATTTTATACCCTTTCTAGCTTCATTTGCTATTTTTCATGCACTTATTGATATTTTTTCCAGCAAAATAACCCTGAAATTGAAAAGAACTTCAAATGAACTCTGAAAAGGTTGAAAGTTGGCATGGTATCATCATTTCACCCACATAGCATGTGCTAAAAAGTTAAGAGGGTTATGGCAAAAACTGGATCCACTTCGTGTACAAAATGTACAATCTCTTTCGAAGTATCAGGGTTTCAGACGAAAACTCGCGTGTTACATACGCATTTAATTTTTTAACTTATTTTAACTCCATACTTTTTGTGTGTCCAAAATGCATCATTCAAAGCCACATAATCAATTTTAAACCCTTTCTGACTTCATTTGCTATTTTTCATGCACTTACTGATTGTTTTCCAGCAAAATAACCCTGAAATTGAAAAGAACTTCAAATGAACTCTGAAAAGGTTGAAAGTTGGCATGGTATCATAATTTCACCCACATAGCATGTGCTAAAAAGTTGAGAGGGTTATGGAAAAAACTGGATGCACTTCGTGTAAAAAATGGACAATCTCTTTCGAACTATCAGGGTTTCGGACGAAAACTCGCCTGTTACAAAGGCATTTCTTTTTTTAACTTATTTGAACTCCGTACGTTTTGTGTGTCCAGAATGCACCATTCTAAGCCACATCATCAATTTTCTACCCTTTCTGACTTCATTTGCTATTTTTCATGCACTTACTGATTTGTTTTCATCAAAATAACCCTGAAATTGAAAAGCACTTCAAATGAACTCTCAAATGGTTGAAAGTTGGCATGGTATCATCATTTCAACCACATAGCATGTGCAAAAAGGTTGAGAGGGTTGATGAAACAAATGGATGCACTTCATGTAAAAAAAGGATAATCTCTTTCGAAGTATGAGGATTTCAGACGAAAACTCGCGTGTTACAAAGGCATTTAATTTTTTTAACTTGTTTGAACTCCATACTTTTTTTCTATTCAAAATGCACCATTCAAAGCCACATCATCAATTTTCTACCCTTTCTGGCTTCATTTGCTATTTTTCATGCACTTACTTTACAACAAAATAACTCCTGAAATTGAAAAGAACTTGAAATGAACTCTGAAAAGGTTGATAGTTGGGATGGTATCATAATTTCACCCCCATATCATGTGCTAAAAAGTTGAGAGGGTTACGGCAAAAACTGGATGCACTTCGTGTACAAAATGGACAATCCGTTTCGAAGTATCAAGGTTTCAGACGAAAACTCTCCTGTTACAAAGGCATTTCATTTTTTTTAACTTATTTGAACTTCATACTTTTTGTGTGTTCAAAACGCACCATTGAAAGCCACATCATCAATTTTCAACCATTTCTGACTTCATTTGCTATTTTTCATGCACTTACTGATTTTATTCCAACAAAATAACCCTGAAATTGATAAGCACTTCAAATGAACTCTGTATAGGTTGAAAGTTGGCATGGTTCATCATTTCACCCACATAGCATGTGCTAAAAAGTTGAGAGGCTTACAGAAAATACTGGGTGTACTTCGTGTACAAAATGGACAATCTCTTTCGAAGTTTCAGGGTTTCAGACGAAAACTCGCCTGTTACAAAGGCATTCCATTTTTCAACTTCTTTGAACTCCATAATTTTTGTGTGTTCAAAATTCACCATTCAAAGCCACATCATCAATTTTCAACCCTTTGTGACTCCATTTGCATTTTTCATGCACTTACTGATTTTTTTCAGCAAAATAACCCTAAAATTGAAAAACACTTCAAATGAACTCCGAAAAGGTTGAAAGTTGGCGTGGTATCATCATTTCACCCACATAGTATGTTCTAAGAAGTTGAGAGGATTACGGCAAAAATTGGATGCACTTGGTGTAGAAAATAGACAATCTCTTTCGAACTATCAGGCTGTCAGACGAAAACTCGCTTGTTACAAAGGCATTTCATTTTTTTAACTTATTTGAACTCAATACCTTTTTTGTGTGCAAAATGCACCATCCAAAGACACATCATCAATTTTAAACCCTTTCTGACTTCACTTGCTATTTTTCATGCACTTACTGATTTTTTCTAGCAAAATGACCATGAATTTTAAAAGACCTCAAATGAACTCTGAAAATGTTGAAAGTCGGCATGTGCTCAAAAGTTGAGAGGGTTATGGAAAAAACTGGATGCACTTCGTGTACAAAATGGACAATCTCTTTCGAAGTATCAGGGTTTCAGAAGAAAACTCGCCTATTACAAAGGCATTTCATTTTTTAACTATTTTGAACTCCATACTTTTTGTGTGTCCAAAATGGACCATTCAAAGCCACATCATCAATTTTCTACCCTTTCTGACATCATTTGCTATTTTTCATGCACTTACTGATTTTTTTCGAGCAAAATAACCCTAAAACTAAACAGCACTTCAAATGAACTCTGAAAAGGTGGAAAGTTGGCATGGTATCATCAGGTCACCCACATAGCATGTGCAAAAAATTTGAGAGGGTTACGGCAAAAACTGGATGCACTTCGTGTACAAAATGAACAACCTGTTTCGAAGTATCAAGGTTTCAGACGAAAAGTCGCCTGATACAAAGGAATTTCATTTTTTTACTTATTTGAACTTCATACTTTTTGTGTGTTCAAAATGCACCATTCAAAGCCACATCATCAATTTTCAACCTTTTCTAACTTCATTTGCTATTTTTCATGCACTTACAAATTTGTTTTCATCAAAATAACCCTGAAATTGAAAAGGACTTCAAATGAACTCTAAAAAGGTTGAAAGTTGGCATGGTATTATCATTTACCCACATAGCATGTGCTAAAAGGTTGAGAGGGTTGATTAAAAAAATGGATGCAATTAGTGTAAAAAATGGAGAATCTCTTTCGAAGTATGAGGGTTTCAGAAGAAAACTCGAGTGTTACAAAGGCATTCCATTTTTTAACTTATTTGAACTCCATAATTTTTTTGTGTTCAAACAGCACCATTCCAAACCACATCATCAATTTTCCACCCTTTATGACTTCATTTGTTATTTTTCATGAAGTTATTGATTTTTTTCAGCAAAATAACTCTCAAATTGAAAAGGACTTCAAATGAACTCGGAAAAGGTTGAAAGTTGGCATGGTACCATAATTTCACCGAGATAGCATGTGCTAAAAAGTTGGGAGGGTTACGGAAGAAACTAGACGCACTTCGTGTACAAAATGAACAATCTCTTTCCAAGTATTAGGGTTTCAGACAAAAACTCGCCTGTTACAAAGGCATTTCATTTCTTTAGCTTATTTGAATTCCATACTTTATGTGTGTTCAAAACGCACCATTCAAAGCCACATCATCAATTTTCAAGCCTTTGTGACTTCATTTGCTATTTTTCATGCACTTACTGATTTGTTTCTAGCAAAATAACCCTGAAATTGAAAAGCACTTCAAATGAACTCTGAAAAGGTTGAAAGTTGGCATGGTATCATCATTTCACCCACATAGCATGTGCTAAAAAGCTGAGAGGGTTACGGCAAAAACTGGATGCACTTCGTGTACAAAATGGACAATCTATTTCGAAGTATCAAAGATTCGGACGAAAACATTCCTGTTACAAAGACATGTCATTTTTTAACTTATTTTAACTCCATACTTTTTGTGTGTCCAAAATGCACCACTAAAAGCCACATCATCTATTTTCAACCCTTTCTGACATCATTTGCTATTTTCCATGCACTTACTGATTTTTTTCCAGCAAAATAACCCTAAAATTGATAAGCACTTCAAATGAACTCTGAAAAGGTTGAAAGTTTTCATGGTATCATCATTTCACCACATAGCATGTGCTAAAAAGTTGAGAGGCTTACGGAAAATACTGGGTGCACTTCGTGTACAAAATGGACAATCTCTTTCGAAGTATCAGGGTTTAAGACGAAAACACGCCTGTTACAAAGGCATTTAATTTTTTTAACTTATTTGAACTCCATAATTTTTGTGTGTACAAAATTCCCCATTCAAAGCCACATCATAAATTTTATAACCTTTCTAGCTTCATTTGCTATTTTTCATGCACTTATTGATATTTTTTCCAGCAAAATAACCCTGAAATTGAAAAGAACTTCAAATGAACTCTGAAAAGATTGAAAGTTGGCATGGTATCATCATTTCACCCACATAGCATGTGCTAAAAAGTTGAGAGGGTTATGGCAAAAACTGGATGCACTTCGTGTACAAAATGTACAATCTCTTTCGAAGTATCAGGTTTCAGACGAAAACTCGCGTGTTACAAAGGCATTTAATTTTTTAACTTATTTTAACTCCATACTTTTTGTGTGTCCAAAATGCATCATTCAAAGCCACATAATAAATTTTAAACCCTTTCTGACTTCATTTGCTATTTTCATGCACTTACTGATTTTTTTCCAGCAAAATAACCCTGAAATTGAAAAGAACTTCAAATGAACTCTGAAAAGGTTGAAAGTTGGCATGGTATCATAATTTCACCCACATAGCATGTACTAAAAAGTTGAGAGGGTTATGGAAAAAACTCGATGCAATTTGTGTACAAAATGGACAATCTCTTTCGAAGTATCAGGGTTTCGGACGAAAACTCGCCTCTTACAAAGGCATTTCTTTTTTTAACTTATTTGAACTCCATACTTTTTGTGTCTCCAGAATGCACCATACAAAGCCACATCATCAATTTTCAACCTTTTCTGACTTCATTTGCTATTTTTCATTCACTTACTGATTTGTTATCATCAAAATAACCCTGAAATTGAAAAGGTCTTGAAATGAACTCTAAAAAGGTTGAAAGTTGGCATGGTATTATCATTTTATCCACATATCATGTGCTAAAAGGTTGAGAGGGTTGATGAAAAAAATGGATGCACTTCGTGTAAAAAATGGAGAATCTCTTTCAAAGTATGAGGGTTTCAGATAAAAACTCGAGTGTTACAAAGGCATTTCATTTTTTAACTTATTTGAACTCCATACTTTTTTTGTGTTCAGAATGCACCATTCAAAGCCACATCATAAATTTTCCACCCTTTCTGACTTCATTTGTTATTTTTCATGAAGTTACAGATTTTTTCCAGCAAAATAACTCTGAAATTGAAAAGGACTTCAAATGAACTCTCAAAATGTTGAAATTTGGCATGGTATCATACTTTCACCCAGATAGCATGTCCTAAAAAGTTGGGAGGGTTACGGAAGAAACTAGATGCACTTCGTGTACAAAATGGACAATCTCTTTCGAAGTATTAGGGTTTCAGACAAAAACTCGCCTGTTACAAAGGCATTTCATTTCTTTAGCTTATTTGAACTCCATACTTTATGCGTGTTCAAAACGCACCATTCAAAGCCACATCATCAATTTTCAACCCTTTCTGACTTCATTTGCTATTTTTCATGCACTTACTGATTTGTTTCTAGCAAAATAACCCTGAAATTGAAAAGCACTTCAAATGAACTCTGAAAACGTTGAAAGTTGGCATGGTATCATCATTTCACCCACATAGCATGTGCTAAAAAGTTGAGAGGGTTACGGCAAAAACTGGATGCAGTTCGTGTACAAAATGGACAATCTCTTTCGAAGTATCAAGGTTTCGGACGAAAACATTCCTGTTACAAAGACATTTCATTTTTTAACTTAGTTGAACTCCATACTTTTTGTGTGTCCAAAATGCACCACTAAAAGCCACATCATCAATTTTCAACCCTTTCTGACATCATTTGCTATCTTCCATGCACTTAATGATTTTTTCCCAGCAAAATAACCCTGAAATTGGTAAGCACTTCAAATGAACTCTGAAAAGGTTGAAAGATGTCATGGTATCATCATTTCACCCACATAGCATGTGATAAAAAGTTGAGAGGCTTACGGAAAATACTGGGTGCACTTCGTGTACAAAATGGACAATCTCTTTCGAAGTATCAGGGTTCTAGACGAAAACACGCCTGTTACAAAGGCATTTCATTTTTTTAACTTATTTGAACTCCATACTTTTTGTGTGTCCAAAATGCCCCATTCAAAGCCACATCATCAATTTTATACCCTTTCTGACTTCATTTGCTATTTTTCATGCACTAATTGATTTTTCTCCAATAAAATAACCCTGAAATTGAAAGGAACTTGAAATGAACTCTGAAAAGGTTGAAAGTTGGCATGGTATCATCATTTCACCCACATAGCATGTGCTAAAAAGTTGAGAGGGTTATCGCAAAAACTGGATGCACTTCATGTAAAAATGTACAATCTCTTTCGAAGTATCAGGGTTTCCCACGAAAACTCGCCTGTTACAAAGGCATTTCATTTTTTTAACTTATTTGAACTCCATACTTTTTGTGTGTCCAGAATGCACCATTATAAGCCACATCATCAATTTTCTACCCTTTCTGACTTCATTTGCTATTTTTCATGCACTTACTAATTTTTTTCTAGCAAAATAACCCTGAAACTAAAAAGCACTTCAAATGAACTCAGGAAAGGTTGAAAGTTGGCATGGTATCATCAGTTCACCCACATAGCATGTGCTTAAAAGTTGAGAGGGTTACGGCAAAAACTAGATGCACTTCGTGTACAAAATGAACAACCTGTTTCGAAGTATCAAGGTTTCAGACGAAAAGTCACCTGATACAAACGCATTTCATTTTTTTTCTTATTTGAACTTCATACTTTTTGTGTGTTCAAAATGGACCATTCAAAGCCACATCATCAATTTTCAACCTTTTCTGACTTCATTTGCTATTTTTCATGCACTTACTCATTTTTTTTCATCAAAATAACCCTGAAATTGAAAAGCACTTCAAATGAACTCTAAAATGGTTGAAAGTTGGAATGGTATTATCATTTCACCCACATAGCATGTGCTAAAAGGTTTAGAGGGTTGATGAAAAAAATGGATGCACTTCGTGTAAAAAATGGACAATCTCTTTCGAAGTATGAGGGTTTCAGACGAAAAGTCGCGTGTTACAAAGGTATTTCATTTTTTTAACTTATTTGAACTCCATAATTTTTTTGTGTTCCAAATGCACCATTCAAAGCCACATCATCAATTTTCTACCCTTTCTGGCTTCATTCGGTATTTTTCATGCACTTACTGATTTGTTTTTCAACAAAATAACTCCTGAAATTGAAAAGAACTTGAAATGAACTCTGAAAAGGTTGATAGTTGGGAGGGTATCATAATTTCACCCACATATCATGTGCTAAAAAGGTGAGAGGGTTACGGCAAAAACTGGATGCACTTCGTGTACAAAATGGACAATCAGTTTCGAAGTATCAAGGTTTCAGACGAAAACTCTCCTGTTACAAAGGCATTTCATTTTTTTAAGTTGTTTGAACTTCATACTTTTTGTGTGTTCAAAACACACCTTTCAAAGCCACATCATCAATTTTCAACCATTTTTGACTTCATTTGTTGTTTTTCATGCACTTACTAATTTGTTTCTAGCAAAATAACCCTGAAAGTGAAAAGCACTTCAAATGAACTCTGAAAAGGTTTAAAGTTGGCATGGTATCATAATTTCACCCAGATAGCATGTGCTAAAAAGTTGAGAGGGTTACGGCAAAAACTAGATGCACTTCGTGTACAAAATGGACAATCTCTTTCGAAATATCAGGGTTTCACACGAAAACATGCCTCTTACAAAGAAATTTCATTTTTTAACTTATTTGAACTCCATACTTTTTGTGTGTCAAAAATGCACCACTAAAAGCCACATCATCAATTTTCAACCTTTTCTGACTTCATTTACTATTTTTCATGCACTTACTGATTTTTTCCCAGCAAAATAACCATGAAATTGATAAGCACTTCAAATGAACTCTGAAAAGGTTGAAAGTTGTCATGGTATCATCATGTCACCCACATAGCATGTGCTAAAAAGTTGAGAGGTTTACGGAAAATACTGGGTGCACTTCATGTACAAAATGGACAATCTCTTTCGAAGTATTAGGGTTTCAGACGAAAACTCGCCTGTTACAAAGGCATTTCATTATTTTAACTTACTTGAACTCCATACTTTTTTGTGTCCAAAATGCACCATTCAAAGCCGCATCATCAATTTCATACCCATTCTGACTTCATTTGCTATTTTTCATGCACTTATTTTTTTTTCCAGCAAAATAACCCTAAAATTGAAAAGAACTTCAAATGAACGCTGAAAAGGTTGAAAGTTGGCAAGGTATCCTAATTTCACCCACATAGCGTGTGCTAAAAAGGTGAGAGGGTTGTGGCAAAAACTGGATGCACTTCATGTACAAAATGGACAATCTGTTTCGAAGTATCAGTGTTTCATACGAAAACTCGCATGTTACAAAGGCATTTCATTTATTAAGTTATTTGAACTTCATACTTTTTGTGTGTCCAAAATGCACCATTCAAAGCCACATCCTCAGTTTTCTACCCTTTCTGACTTCATTTGCTATTTTTCATGCAGTTACTGATTTTTTCCCCAACAAAGTAACCCTGAAACTAAAAAGCACTTCAATTGAACTCTGAAAAGGTTGAAAGTTGGCATGGTATCATCATTTCACCCACATAGCATGTGCTAAAAAGTGGAGAGGGTTACGGCAAAAAATGGATGCACTTCCTCTACAAAATGAACAACCTGTTTTGAAGTATCATGGTTTCAGACGAAAAGTCGCGTGATACAAAGTAATTTCATTTTTTTACGTATTTGACTTCATACTTTTTGTGTGTTCAAAATGCACCATTCAAAGCCACATCATCAATTTTCAACCTTTTCTGACTTCATTTGCTATTTTTCATGCACTTACTGATTTTTTCATAAAAATAACCCTGAAATTGAAAAGCACTTCATAAAAAGCACTTCACATAAAAATAACCCTGGTATTATCATTTCACCCACATAGAATGTGCTAAAAGGTTGAGAGGGTGATGAAAAAAGTGGATGCACTTCGTGTAAAAAATGGACAATCTCTTTCAAAGTATGAGGGTTTCAAACGAAAACTCGCCTGTTACAAAGGCATTTCATTATTTTAACTTTTTTGAACTCCATACTTTTTTTGTATTCAAAATGCACCATTCAAAGCCACATCATCAATTTTCCACCCTTTCTGACTTCATTTGCTATTTTCCATGCACTTACTAATTTATTTTTCCAGCAAAATAACCCCTAAAATTGAAAAGAACTTCAAATGAACTCTGAAAAGGTTGATAGTTGGCATGGTATCATAATTTCACCCACATAGCATGTGCTAAAAAGTTGAGAGGGTTATGGCAAAAACTGGATATAGTTCGTGTACAAAATGGACAATCCGTTTCGAAGTATCAACGTTTCAAACGAAAACTGGCCTGTTACAAAGGCACTTCATTTTTTTATGTTATTTGAACTTCATACTTTTTGTGTGTTCAAAATGCACCATTCAACGCCACATCATCAATTTTCAACCATTTCTGACTTCATTTGTTATTTTTCATGCAGTTATTGATTTTTTTCAGCAAAATAACCTTGAAATTGAAAAGCACTTCAAATGAACTCTGAAAAGGTTGAAAGTTGGCATGGTATCATAATTTCACCCACATAGCATGTGCTAAAAAGTTGAGAGGGTTAAGGAAGAAACTAGATGCACTTCATGTACAAAATGGACAATCTCTTTCGAAGTATCAGGGTTTCAGACAAAAACCCGCCTGTTACAAAGGCATTTCATTTCTTTAACTTATTTGAACTCCATACTTTATGCGTGTTCAAAACGCACCATTCAAATCCACATCATCAATTTTCAACCCTTTCCTACTACATTTGCTATTTTTCATGCACTTACTGATTTGTTTCTAGCAAAATAATCCTGAAATTGAAAAGCACTTCAAATGAACTCTGAAAAGGTTGAAAGTTGTCATGGGATCATCATGTCACCCACATAGCATGTGCTAAAAAGTTGAGAGGTTTACGGAAAATACTGGGTGCACTTCGTGTACAAAATGGACAATCTCTTTCGAAGTATTAGGGTTTCAGACGAAAACTCGCCTGTTACAAAGGCATTTCATTATTTTAACTTACTTGAACTCCATACTTTTTTGTGTCCAAAATGCACCATTCAAAGCCGCATCATCAATTTCATACCCATTCTGACTTCATTTGCTATTTTTCATGCACTTATTTATTTTTTTCCAGCAAAATAACCCTAAAATTGAAAAGAACTTCAAATGAACGCTGAAAAGGTTGAAAGTTGGAAAGGTATCCTAATTTCACCCACATAGCATGTGCTAAAAAGGTGAGAGGGTTGTGGCAAAAACTGGATGCACTTCATGTACAAAATGGACAATCTGTTTCGAAGTATCAGTGTTTCAGACGAAAACTCGCATGTTACAAAGGCATTTCATTTCTTAAGTTATTTGAACTTCATACTTTTTGTGTGTCCAAAATGCACCATTCAAAGCCACATCCTCAATTTTCTACCCTTTCTTAGTTCATTTGCTATTTTTCATGCACTTACTGATATTTTCCCCAACAAAGTAACCCTGAAACTAAAAAGCACTTCAATTGAACTCTGAAAAGGTTGAAAGTTGGCATGGTATCATCATTTCACCCACATAGCATGTGCTAAAAAGTGGAGAAGGTTACGGCAAAAAATGGATGCACTTCCTCTACAAAATGAACAACCTGTTTTGAAGTATCATGGTTTCAGACGAAAAGTCGCGTGATACAAAGTAATTTCATTTTTTTACGTATTTGACTTCATACTTTTTGTGTGTTCAAAATGCACCATTCAAAGCCACATCATCAATTTTCAACCTTTTCTGACTTCATTTGCTATTTTTCATGCACTTACTGATTTTTTCATAAAAATAACCCTGAAATTGAAAAGCACTTCATAAAAAGCACTTCACATAAAAATAACCCTGGTATTATCATTTCACCCACATAGAATGTGCTAAAAGGTTGAGAGGGTGATGAAAAAAGTGGATGCACTTCGTGTAAAAAATGGACAATCTCTTTCAAAGTATGAGGGTTTCAAACGAAAACTCGCCTGTTACAAAGGCATTTCATTATTTTAACTTTTTTGAACTCCATACTTTTTTTGTATTCAAAATGCACCATTCAAAGCCACATCATCAATTTTCCACCCTTTCTGACTTCATTTGCTATTTTCCATGCACTTACTAATTTATTTTTCCAGCAAAATAACCCCTAAAATTGAAAAGAACTTCAAATGAACTCTGAAAAGGTTGATAGTTGGCATGGTATCATAATTTCACCCACATAGCATGTGCTAAAAAGTTGAGAGGGTTATGGAAAAAACTGGATATAGTTCGTGTACAAAATGGACAATCCGTTTCGAAGTATCAACGTTTCAGACGAAAACTGGCCTGTTACAAAGACACTTCATTTTTTTATGTTATTTGAACTTCATACTTTTTGTGTGTTCAAAATGCACCATTCAACGCCACATCATCAATTTTCAACCATTTCTGACTTCATTTGTTATTTTTCATGCAGTTACTGATTTTTTTCAACAAAATAACCTTGAAATTGAAAAGCACTTCAAATGAACTCTGAAAAGGTTGAAAGTTGGCATGGTATCATAATTTCACCCACATAGCATGTGCTAAAAAGTTGAGAGGGTTAAGGAAGAAACTAGATGCACTTCATGTACAAAATGGACAATCTCTTTCGAAGTATCAGGGTTTCAGACAAAAACCCGCCTGTTACAAAGGCATTTCATTTCTTTAACTTATTTGAACTCCATACTTTATGCTTGTTCAAAACACACCATTCAAATCCACATCATCAATTTTCAACCCTTTCCTACTACATTTGCTATTTTTCATGCACTTACTGATTTGTTTCTAGCAAAATAATCCTGAAATTGAAAAGGACTTCAAATAAACTCTGAAAAGGTTGAAAGTTGCCATGGTATCATCATTTCACCCACATAGCATGTGGTAAAAAGTTGAGAGGGTTACAGCAAAAACTGGATGCACTTCGTGTACAAAATGGACAATCTCTTTCGAAGTATCAGGGTTTCGGACGAAAACTCGCCGGTTACAAAGGCATTTCATTTTTTAACTTATTTGAACTCCATACTTTTTGTGTGTCTATAATGCACCATTAAAAGCCACATCATTAATTTTCTACCCTTTCTGACTTCAGTTGCTATTTTTCATGCACTTACTGATTTTGTTCCAACAAAATAACCCTGAAACTGATAAGCACTTCAAATGAACTCTCACTTCAAATGAACTCTGTATAGGTTGAAAGTTGGCATGGTTCATCATTTAACCCACATAGCATGTGCTAAAAAGTTGAGAGGCTTACGGAAAATACTTGGTGCACTTCGTGTACAAAATGGACAATCTCTTTCGAAGTTTCAGGGTTTCAGACGAAAACTCGCCTATTACAAAGGCATTTCATTGTTTAACTTATTTGAACTCCATGAGTTTTGTGTGTTCAAAATTCACTATTCAAAGCCACATCATCAATTTTCAACCCTTTGTGACTTCATTTGCATTTTTCATGCACTTACTGATTTTTTTCAGCAAAATATCCCTGAAATTGATAAACACTTCAAATGAACTCTGAAAAGGTTGAAAGTTGGCATGGTATCATCATCTCACCCACATAGTATGTTCTAAAAAGTTGAGAGGATTACGTCAAAAAATTGGACGCACTTCGTGTACAAACTAGACAATCTCTTTCGAAGTATCAGGGTGTCAAACGAAAACTCGCTTGTTACAAAGGCATTTCATTGTTTTAACTTATTTGAACTCAATACCTTTTGTGTGTCCAAAATGCACCAACCAAATCCACATCATCAATTTTAAACCCTTTCTGACTTCATTTCCTATTTTTCATGCACTTACTGATTTTTTTAGCAAAATAACCTAGAAATTGAAAAGAACTTCAAATGAACTCTGAAAAGGTTGAAAGTTCGCATGGTATCATATTTTCACCCACATAACATGTGCTAAAAAGTTGAGAGGGTTATGGAAAAAATTTGATGCACTTTGTGTACAAAATGGACAATCTCTTTCGAAGTATCAGGGTTTCAGACGAAAACTCGCCTGTTACAAAGGCATTTGATTTTTTAACTTATTTGAACTCCATACTTTTTGTGTGTCGAAAATGCAAAATTCAAAGCCACATCATCAATTTTCTACCCTTTCTAACTTCATTTGCTATTTTTCAAGCACTTACTGATTTTTTTCCATCAATATAACTCTGAAACTAAAAAGCACTTCAAATGAACTCTGAAAAGGTTGAGAGTTGGCTTGGTATCATCATTTCACCCACATAGCATCTGCTAAAAAGTTGAGAGGGTTACGAGAAAAACTGGATGCACTTCGTGTACAAAATGAACAACCTGTTTCGAAGTATCAAGTTTTCAGACGAAAAGTCGCCTGATACAAAGGCATTTCATTTTTTTACTTATGTGAACTTCATACTTTTTGTGTGTTCAAAATGCACCATTCAAAGCCACATTATCAATTTTCAACCATTTCTGACTTCATTTGTTATTTTTCATGCAGTTAGTGATTTTTTCAGCAAAATAACCTTGAAATAGAAAAGCACTTCAAATGAACTCTGAAAAGATTCAAAGTTGGCATGGTATCATAATTTCACCCACATAGCATGTGCTAAAAAGTTGAGAGGGTTAAGGAAGAAACTAGATGCACTTCATGTGCAAAATGGACAATCTCTTTCGAAGTATCAGGGTTTTAGACAAAAACCCGCCTGTTACAAAGGCATTTCATTTCTTTAACTTATTTGAACTCCATACTTTATGCGTGTTCAAAACGCACCATTAAAAGCCACATCATCAATTTTCAACCCTTTCCTACTACATTTGTTATTTTTCATGCACTTACTGATTTGTTTCTAGCAAAATAACCCTAAAATTGAAAAGCACTTCAAATAAACTCTGAAAAGGTTCAAAGTTGGCATGGTATCATCATTTCACCCACATATCATGTGCTAAAAAGTTGAGAGGGTTACTGCAAAAAATGGATGCACTTCGTGTACAAAATGGACAATCTCTTTCGAAGTATCAAGGTTTCGAACGAAAACATTCCTGTTACAAAGACATTTCATTTTTTAACTTATTTGAACTCCATACTTTTTGTGCATGCAAAATGCACCACTAAAATCCACATCAACAATTTTCAACCCTTTCTGACATCATTTGCTATTTTCCATGCACTTACTGATTTTTGTTCCAGCAAAATAACCCTGAAATTGATAAGCACTTCAAATGAACTCTGAAAAGGTTGAAAGTTGTCATGGTATCATCATTTCACCCACATAGCATGTGCTAAAAAGTTGAGAGGCTTACGGAAAATACTGGGTGCACATCGTGTACAAAATGGACAATCTCTTTCGAAATATCAAGGTTTTAGACGAAAACACGCGTGTCACAAAGGCATTTCATTTTGTAACTTATTTGAACTCCATACTTTTTGTGTGTCCAAAATGCCCCATTCAAAGCCACATCATCAATTTTATACCCTTTCTGACTTCATTTGCTATTTTTCATGCACTTATTGATTGTTTTCCAGCAAAATAACCCTGAAATTGAAAAGAACTTCAAATGAACCCTAAAAAGGTTGAAAGTTGGCATGGTATCATAATTTCACCCACATAGCATGCGCTAAAAATTTGAGAGGGTTATGGAAAAAACTGGATGCACTTCATGTACAAAATGGACAATCTCTTTCGAAGTTTCAGGGTTTCGGACGAAAACTCGCCTGTTACAAAGGCATTTCATTTTTTAACTTATTTGAACTCCGTGCTTTTTGTGTGTCTAGAATGCACCATTCAAAGCCACATTATTAATTTTCTACCCTTTTTGACTTCATTTGCTATTTTTCATGCACTTACTGATTTGTTTCTAGCAAAATAACCCTGAAACTAAAAAGCACTTCAAATGAACTCTGAAAAGGTTGAAAGTTGGCATGGTATCATCAGTTCACCCACATAGCATGTGCTAAAAACTGTATGCACTTCGTGTACAAAATGAACAATCTGTTTCAAAGTGTCAAGGTTTCAGACGAAAAGTCACCTGATACAAAGGCATCTTTTGAAATGAGTTTTTGGAGATGAGTGAAATCCATCTTTTGAAATGAGTATTTCAATGGCAACAAATGCTATCCATTTCAATAACCAAAATAACAAAGTCACCTGTTTCGAAGTTTCAGGGTTTCAGACGAAAACTCGCTTGTTACAAAGGCATTTCATTTTTTAACTTAGTTGAACTCCATACCTTTTGTGGGTTCAAAATGCACCATTCAAAGCCACATCATCAATTTTCTACCCTTTCTGACTACATTTGCTATTTGTCATGCACTTACTGAATTTTTTTCTAGCAAAATAACCCAGAAATTGAAAAGCACCTCAAATGAACTCTGAAAAGGTTGAAAGTTGGCACGGTATCATAGTTTCCCCACATAGCATGTGCTAAAAAGTTGAGAGGGTTACGACAAAAGCTGGATGCACTTCGTGTACAAAATGAACAATCTGTTTCGAAGTATCACGGTTTTAGACCAAAACTAACCTGTTACAAAGGCATTTCATTGTTTTAACTTATTTGAACTCCATACTATTTGTGCGTCCAAAATGCACCATTCAAAGCCACATTATCAATTTTCAACAATTTCTAACTTCATTTGCTATTTTTCATGCCCTTACTGATTTTTTTCCATCAAAATAACCCTGAAATTGAAAAGCACTTGAAATGAACTTTGAAAAGGTTGAAAGTTGGCATGGTATCATCATTCCACCCACATATCATGTGATAAAAAGTTGAGAGGGTTATGGAAAAAACTGGATGCACGTAGTGTACAAAATGGACAATTTCTTCCGAAGTATCAGGGTTTCAGACGAAAACTCGCCTGTTACAATAGCATTTCATTTTTAACTTATTTGAACTCCATACTTTTTGTGTGTTCAAAATGCACCATTCACAGCCACATCATCAATTTTCAACCCTTTCTAACTTCATTTGCTATTTTTCATGCACTTACTCACTTTTTTTAAACAAAATAACCCTAAAATTGAAAAGCACTTCAAATGAACTCTGAAAAGGTTGAAAGTAGGCATGGTATCATCATTTAACCCACATAGCATGTGCTAGAAACTTAACAGGTTGACGGCAAAAACTGGATGCTCTTCGTGTACAAAATGGACAATCTGTTTCGAAGTATCAGGGTTTCAGAGGAAAACTCGCCCGCTACAAAGGCATTTCTTTTTTTTAACTTATTTGAACTCCATACTTTTTGTGTGTTCAAAATGCACCATTAAAAGCCACATCATCAATTTTTAACCGTTTCTGACTTCATTTGCTATTTTTCAGGCACTTATTGCATTTTTTCTAGCAAACTAACGCAGAAATTGAAAAGCACTTCAAATGAACTCTGAAAAGGTTAAAAGTTGGCATGGTATCATAATTTCCCCACATAGCATATGCAAAAAAGTTGACAGGGTTACGGCAAAAACTGGATGCACTTCATGGACAAAATGGACAATCTCTTACGAAGTATTAGGGTTTCGGAGGAAAACACGCCTGTTACAAAGGCATTTCATTTTGTTAACTTATTTGAACTCCATACTTTTTGTGTTTTCAAAATGCAGCATTCAAAGCCACATCATCAATTTTGAACCCTTTCTGACTTCATTTGCTATTTTTCATGCACTTACTGATTTTTTTCAACAAAATAACCCTGAAATTGAAAAGCACTTCAAATGAGCTCTGAAAAGGTTGAAATTGAAACGGTATCATCATTTAACCCACATAGCATGTGCTAGAAAATTGATAGGTTTACGGCAAAAACTGGATGCACTTCGTGTACAGAATGGACAATCTGTTTCGAAGTATCAGGGTTTCAGACGAAAACTCGCCTGTTACGAATGCATTTCATTTTTGTAACTTATCTGAACTCCATACTTTTTGTGTGTTCAAAACGCACCATTCAAAGCCACATCATAACTTTTCAACCCTTTCTGACTTCATTTGCTATTTTTCATGCACTTACTGATTTTTTCTATCAAAATAACCCAAAAATTGAAAAAAACATCAAATGAACTCTGTAAAGGTTGAAAGTTGGCATGGTGTCATCATTTCACGCATATAGCATGTTATAAAAAGTTGAGAGGGTTATGGCAAAAAACTGGATGTACTTCGTGTACAAAATGGACAATCCCTTTCGAAGTATCAGGATTTCGGACGAAAACTGACCTGTTACAAAGGCATTTCATTTTTTAAACTTATTTGAACTCCATACTTTATGTGTTTTCAAAATGCAGAATTCAAAGCAACATCATAAATTTTCAACCCTTTCTGACTTCATTTGCTATTTTTCATGCACTTACTGATTTCTTTCTAGCAAAATAACCCAGAAATTGAAATGCGCTTCAAATGAACTCTGAAAAGGTTGAAAGTTGGCATGGTATCATCATTCATCCACATATCATGTGCTAAAAAGTTGAGAGGGTTTTGGCAAAAACTGGATGCACTTCGTGTACAAAATGGACAATCTCTTTCGAAATATGAGGGTTTTGGACGAAAACTCACCTGTTACAAAGGCATTTCATTTTTTAAACTTATTTGAACTCCATACTTTCTGTGTGTCCAAAATTCACCATTGAAAGCCACATTGTCAATTTTCAACGCTTTGTGACTTCATTTCCTATTTTCGTGCACTTACACTTTTTTTCCCACCAAAATAACCCTGAAACTGAAAAGCACTTCAAATGAACTCTGAAAATGTTCAAAGTTGGCATGGTATCGTGATTTCGCCCAAATAGCATGTGCTAAAAAGTTGAGAGTGTCACGGCAAAAACTAGATGCACTTCGTGTACAAAATGGACACTCTCTTTCGAAGTACGAGGGTTTCAGACGAAAACTCGCGTGTTACGAAGACATTTCATTTTTTTAACTTATTTTAACTAAATACTTTTTGTGTGGTCAAAATGCACCATTCAAAGCAACCCCATCAATTTTCAACCGTTTTTGACTTCATTTGCTATTTTTCATGCACTTACTGATTTTTTTTCCGCAAAATAAGCTTGAAACTGAAAAGCACTTCAAATGAATTCTAGACAGGTTGAAAGTTGTCATGGTATCATCATTTCACCCACATATCATGTGCTAAAAAGATGAGAGGGTTACGGAAAAAACAGGATGCATTTCGTGTACAAAATGGACAATTTCTTTCGAAGTTTCAGGGTTTCAGACGAAAACTCGCATGTTACAAAGGCATTTCATTGTTTAACTTATTTGAACTCCATGAGTTTTGTGTGTTCAAAATTCACTATTCAAAGCCACATCATCAATTTTCAACCCTTTGTGACTTCATTTGCATTTTTCATGCACTTACTGATTTTTTTCAGCAAAATATCCCTGAAATTGATAAACACTTCAAATGAACTCTGAAAAGGTTGAAAGTTGGCATGGTATCATCATCTCACCCACATAGTATGTTCTAAAAAGTTTAGAGGATTACGTCAAAAAAATTGGACGCACTTCGTGTACAAACTAGACAATATCTTTCGAAGTATCAGGGTGTCAAACGAAAACTCGCTTGTTACAAAGGCATTTCATTGTTTTAACTTATTTGAACTCAATACCTTTTGTGTGTCCAAAATGCACCAACCAAATCCACATCATCAATTTTAAACCCTTTCTGACTTCATTTCCTATTTTTCATGCACTTACTGATTTTTTTAGCAAAATAACCTTGAAATTGAAATGAACTTCAAATGAACTCTGAAAAGGTTGAAAGTTCGCATGGTATCATATTTTCACCCACATAGCATGTGCTAAAAAGTTGAGAGGGTTATGGAAAAAACTTGATGCACTTTGTGTACAAAATGGACAATCTCTTTCGAAGTATCAGGGTTTCAGACGAAAACTCGCCTGTTACAAAGGCATTTGATTTTTTAACTTATTTGAACTCCATACTTTTTGTGTGTCGAAAATGCAAAATTCAAAGCCACATCATCAATTTTCTACCCTTTCTAACTTCATTTGCTATTTTTCAAGCACTTACTGATTTTTTTCCATCAATATAACTCTGAAACTAAAAAGCACTTCAAATGAACTCTGAAAAGGTTGAGAGTTGGCTTGGTATCATCATTTCACCCACATAGCATCTGCTAAAAAGTTGAGAGGCTTACGAGAAAAACTGGATGCACTTCGTGTACAAAATGAACAACCTGTTTCGAAGTATCAAGTTTTCAGACGAAAAGTCGCCTGATACAAAGGCATTTCATTTTTTTACTTATGTGAACTTCATACTTTTTGTGTGTTCAAAATGCACCATTCAAAGCCACATTATCAATTTTCAACCATTTCTGACTTCATTTGTTATTTTTCATGCAGTTAGTGATTTTTTCAGCAAAATAACCTTGAAATAGAAAAGCACTTCAAATGAACTCTGAAAAGATTCAAAGTTGGCATGGTATCATAATTTCACCCACATAGCATGTGCTAAAAAGTTGAGAGGGTTAAGGAAGAAACTAGATGCACTTCATGTACAAAATGGACAATCTCTTTCGAAGTATCAGGGTTTCAGACAAAAACCCGCCTGTTACAAAGGCATTTCATTTCTTTAACTTATTTGAACTCCATACTTTATGCGTGTTCAAAACGCACCATTAAAAGCCACATCATCAATTTTCAACCCTTTCCTACTATATTTGTTATTTTTCATGCACTTACTGATTTGTTTCTAGCAAAATAACCCTAAAATTGAAAAGCACTTCAAATAAACTCTGAAAAGGTTCAAAGTTGGCATGGTATCATCATTTCACCCACATAGCATGTGCTAAAAAGTTGAGAGGGTTACTGCAAAAAATGGATGCACTTCGTGTACAAAATGGACAATCTCTTTCGAAGTATCAAGGTTTCGGACGAAAACATTCCTGTTACAAAGACATTTCATTTTTTAACTTATTTGAACTCCATACTTTTTGTGCATGCAAAATGCACCACTAAAAGCCACATCAACAATTTTCAACCCTTTCTGACATCATTTGCTATTTTCCATGCACTTATTGATTTTTGTTCCAGCAAAATAACCCTGAAATTGATAAGCACTTCAAATGAACTCTGAAAAGGTTGAAAGTTGTCATGGTATCATCATTTCACCCACATAGCATGTGCTAAAAAGTTGAGAGGCTTACGGAAAATACTGGGTGCACATCGTGTACAAAATGGACAATCTCTTTCGAAATATCAAGGTTTTAGACGAAAACACGTGTGTCACAAAGGCATTTCATTTTGTAACTTATTTGAACTCCATACTTTTTGTGTGTCCAAAATGCCCCATTCAAAGCCACATCATCAATTTTATACCCTTTCTGACTTCATTTGCTATTTTTCATGCACTTATTGATTGTTTTCCAGCAAAATAACCCTGAAATTGAAAAGAACTTCAAATGAACCCTAAAAAGGTTGAAAGTTGGCATTGTATCATAATTTCACCCACATAGCATGCGCTAAAAATTTGAGAGGGTTATGGAAAAAACCTGATGCACTTCATGTACAAAATGGACAATCTCTTTCGAAGTTTCAGGGTTTCGGACGAAAACTCGCCTGTTACAAAGGCATTTCATTTTTTAACTTATTTGAACTCCGTGCTTTTTGTGTGTCTAGAATGCACCATTCAAAGCCACATAATTAATTTTCTACCCTTTCTGACTTCATTTGCTATTTTTCATGCACTTACTGATTTGTTTCTAGCAAAATAACCCTGAAACTAAAAAGCACTTCAAATGAACTCTGAAAAGGTTGAAAGTTGGCATGGTATCATCAGTTCACCCACATAGCATGTGCTAAAAACTGTATGCACTTCGTGTACAAAATGAACAATCTGTTTCAAAGTGTCAAGGTTTCAGACGAAAAGTCACCTGATACAAAGGCATCTTTTGAAATGAGTTTTTGGAGATGAGTGAAATCAGTTTTTGGAGATGAGTGAAATCCATCTTTTGAAATTAGTATTTCAATGGCAACAAATGCTATCCATTTCAATAACCAAAATAACAAAGTCACCTGTTTCGAAGTTTCAGGGTTTCAGACGAAAACTCGCTTGTTACAAAGGCATTTAATTTTTTAACTTACTTGAACTCCATACCTTTTGTGGGTTCAAAATGCACCATTCAAAGCCACATCATCAATTTTCTACCCTTTCTGATTACATTTGCTATTTGTCATGCACTTACTGAATTTTTTTCTAGCAAAATAACCCAGAAATTGAAAAGCACCTCAAATGAACTCTGAAAAGGTTGAAAGTTGGCACGGTATCATAGTTTCCCCACATAGCATGTGCTAAAAAGTTGAGAGGGTTACGACAAAAGCTGGATGCACTTCGTGTACAAAATGAACAATATGTTTCGAAGTATCACGGTTTTAGACCAAAACTAACCTGTTACAAAGGCATTTCATTGTTTTAACTTATTTGAACTCCATACTATTTGTGCGTCCAAAATGCACCATTCAAAGCCACATTATCAATTTTCAACAATTTCTAACTTCATTTGGTATTTTTCATGCCCTTACTGATTTTTTTCCATCAAAATAACCCTGAAATTGAAAAGCACTTGAAATGAACTTTGAAAAGGTTGAAAGTTGGCATGGTATCATCATTCCACCCACATAGCATGTGATAAAAAGTTGAGAGGGTTATGGAAAAAACTGGATGCACGTAGTGTACAAAATGGACAATTTGTTTCGAAGTATCAGGGTTTCAGACGAAAACTCACCTATTACAATAGCATTTCATTTTTAACTTATTTGAACTCCATACTTTTTGTGTGTTCAAAATGCACCATTCACAGCCACATCATCAATTTTCAACCCTTTCTAACTTCATTTGCTATTTTGCATGCACTTACTCACTTTTTTTAAACAAAATAACCCTGAAATTGAAAATGACTTCAAATGAACTCTGAAAAGGTTGAAAGTAGGCATGGAATCATCATTTAACCCACATAGCATGTGCTAGAAACTTAACAGGTTTACGGCAAAAACTGGA
The DNA here is from genome assembly GCA_022496015.1 of Hordeum marinum. NCBI lineage: Eukaryota > Viridiplantae > Streptophyta > Magnoliopsida > Poales > Poaceae > Hordeum > Hordeum marinum. The sequence continues at coordinate 505,623,415 of CM039675.1, forward strand.
TGCTCTTCGTGTACAAAATGGACAATCTGTTTCGAAGTATCAGGGTTTCAGAGGAAAACTCGCCCGCTACAAAGGCATTTCATTTTTTTAACTTATTTGAACTCCATACTTTTTGTGTGTTCAAAATGCACCATTAAAAGCCACATCATCAATTTTTAACCGTTTCTGACTTCATTTGCTATTTTTCAGGCACTTATTGAATTTTTTCTAGCAAACTAACGCAGAAATTGAAAAGCACTTCAAATGAACTCTGAAAAGGTTAAAAGTTGGCATGGTATCATAATTTCCCCACATAGCATATGCAAAAAAGTTGACAGGGTTACGGCAAAAACTAGATGCACTTCATGGACAAAATGGACAATCTCTTACGAAGTATTAGGGTTTCGGAGGACAACACGCCTGTTACAAAGGCATTTCATTTTGTTAACTTATTTGAACTCCATACTTTTTGTGTTTTCAAAATGCAGCATTCAAAGCCACATCATCAATTTTGAATCCTTTCTGACTTCATTTGCTATTTTTCATGCACTTACTGATTTTTTTCAACAAAATAACCCTGAAATTGAAAAGCACTTCAAATGAGCTCTGAAAAGGTTGAAATTGAAATGGTATCATCATTTAACCCACATAGCATGTGCTAGAAAATTGATAGGTTTACGGCAAAAACTGGATGCACTTCGTGTACAGAATGGACAATCTGTTTCGAAGTATCAGGGTTTCAGACGAAAACTCGCCTGTTACGAATGCATTTCATTTTTGTAACTTATCTGAACTCCATACTTTTTGTGTGTTCAAAACGCACCATTCACAGCCACATCATAACTTTTCAACCCTTTCTGACTTCATTTGCTATTTTTCATGCACTTACTGATTTTTTCTAGCAAAATAACCCAAAAATTGAAAAACACATCAAATGAACTCTGTAAAGGTTGAAAGTTGGCATGGTGTCATCATTTCACGCATATAGCATGTTATAAAAAGTTGAGAGGGTTATGGCAAAAAACTGGATGTAGTTCGTGTACAAAATGGACAATCCCTTTTGAAGTATCAGGATTTCGGACGAAAACTGACCTGTTACAAAGGCATTTCATTTTTTAAACTTATTTGAACTCCATACTTTATGTGTTTTCAAAATGCAGAATTCAAAGCAACATCATAAATTTTCAACCCTTTCTGACTTCATTTGCTATTTTTCATGCACTTACAGTTTTTTTCTAGCAAAATAACCTAGAAATTGAAATGCGCTTCAAATGAACTCTGAAAAGGTTGAAAGTTGGCATGGTATCATCATTCATCCACATATCATGTGCTAAAAAGTTGAGAGGGTTTTGGCAAAAACTGGATGCACTTCGTGTACAAAATGGACAATCTCTTTCGAAATATCAGGGTTTTGGACGAAAACTCACCTGTTACAAAGGCATTTCATTTTTCAAACTTATTTGAACTCCATACTTTCTGTGTGTCCAAAATGCACCATTGAAAGCCACATTGTCAATTTTCAACGCTTTGTGACTTCATTTCCTATTTTCGTGCACTTACACTTTTTTTCCCACCAAAATAACCCTGAAACTGAAAAGCACTTCAAATGAACTCTGAAAATGTTCAAAGTTGGCATGGTATCGTGATTTCGCCCAAATAGGATGTGCTAAAAAGTTGAGAGTGTCACGGCAAAAACTAGATGCACTTCGTGTACAAAATGGACACTCTCTTTCGAAGTACGAGGGTTTCAGACGAAATCTCGCGTGTTACGAAGACATTTCATTTTTTTAACTTATTTTAAATAAATACTTTTTGTGTGGTCAAAATGCACCATTCAAAGAAACCCCATCAATTTTCAACCGTTTTTGACTTCATTTGCTATTTTTCATGCACTTACTGATTTTTTTTCCGCAAAATAAGCTTGAAACTGAAAAGCACTTCAAATGAATTCTAGACAGGTTGAAAGTTGTCATGGTATCATCATTTCACCCACATATCATGTGCTAAAAAGATGACAGGGTTACGGAAAAAACAGGATGCATTTCGTGTACAAAATGGACAATTTCTTTCGAAGTTTCAGGGTTTCAGACGAAAACTCGCATGTTACAAAGGCATTTCATTGTTTAACTTATTTGAACTCCATGAGTTTTGTGTGTTCAAAATTCACTATTCAAAGCCACATCATCAATTTTCAACCCTTTGTGACTTCATTTGCAGCTTTCATGCACTTACTGATTTTTTTCAGCAAAATATCCCTGAAATTGATAAACACTTCAAATGAACTCTGAAAAGGTTGAAAGTTGGCATGGTATCATCATCTCACCCACATAGTATGTTCTAAAAAGCTGAGAGGATTACGTCAAAAAATTGGACGCACTTCGTGTACAAACTAGAAAATCTCTTTCGAAGTATCAGGGTGTCAAACGAAAACTCGCTTGTTACAAAGGCATTTCATTGTTTTAACTTATTTGAACTCAATACCTTTTGTGTGTCCAAAATGCACCAACCAAATCCACATCATCAATTTTAAACCCTTTCTGACTTCATTTGCTATTTTTCATGCACTTACTGATTTTTTTTCCGCAAAATAAGCTTGAAACTGAAAAGCACTTCAAATGAATTCTAGACAGGTTGAAAGTTGTCATGGTATCATCATTTCACCCACATATCATGTGCTAAAAAGATGAGAGGGTTACGGAAAAAACAGGATGCATTTCGTGTACAAAATGGACAATTTCTTTTGAAGTATCAGGGTTTTAGACGAAAACTCGCATGTTACAAAGGCATTTCATTTTTTAAACTTATTTGAACTCCATACTTTTTGTGTGTCCAAAATACACCATTCAAAGCAACATCATCAATTTTCTACCCTTTCTGACTACATTTGCTATTTGTCATGCACTTACTGAATTTTTTTCTAGCAAAATAACCCAGAAATTGAAAAGCACCTCAAATGAACTCTGAAAAGGTTGAAAGTTGGCACGGTATCATAGTTTCCCCACATAGCATGTGCTAAAAAGTTGAGAGGGTTACGACAAAAGCTGGATGCACTTCGTGTACAAAATGAACAATCTGTTTCGAAGTATCACGGTTTTAGACCAAAACTAACCTGTTACAAAGGCATTTCATTGTTTTAACTTATTTGAACTCCATACTATTTGTGCGTCCAAAATGCACCATTCAAAGCCACATTATCAATTTTCAACAATTTCTAACTTCATTTGGTATTTTTCATGCCCTTACTGATTTTTTTCCATCAAAATAACCCTGAAATTGAAAAGCACTTGAAATGAACTTTGAAAAGGTTGAAAGTTGGCATGGTATCATCATTCCACCCACATAGCATGTGATAAAAAGTTGAGAGGGTTATGGAAAAAACTGGATGCACGTAGTGTACAAAATGGACAATTTCTTTCGAAGTATCAGGGTTTCAGACGAAAACTCGCCTGTTACAATAGCATTTCATTTTTAACTTATTTGAACTCCATACTTTTTGTGTGTTCAAAATGCACCATTCACAGCCACATCATCAATTTTCAACCCTTTCTAACTTCATTTGCTATTTTTCATGCACTTACTCACTTTTTTAAACAAAATAACCCTGAAATTGAAAAGCACTTCAAATGAACTCTGAAAAGGTTGAAAGTAGGCATGGTATCATCATTTAACCCACATAGCATGTGCTAGAAACTTAACAGGTTTACGGCAAAAACTGAATGCTCTTCGTGTACAAAATGGACAATCTGTTTCGAAGTATCAGGGTTTCAGAGGAAAACTCGCCCGCTACAAAGGCATTTCATTTTTTTAACTTATTTGAACTCCATACTTTTTGTGTGTTCAAAATGCACCATTAAAAGCCACATCATCAATTTTTAACCGTTTCTGACTTCATTTGCTATTTTTCAGGCACTTATTGAATTTTTTCTAGCAAACTAACGCAGAAATTGAAAAGCACTTCAAATGAACTCTGAAAAGGTTAAAAGTTGGCATGGTATCATAATTTCCCCACATAGCATATGCAAAAAAGTTGACAGGGTTACGGCAAAAACTAGATGCACTTCATGGACAAAATGGACAATCTCTTACGAAGTATTAGGGTTTCGGAGGAAAACACGCCTGTTACAAAGGCATTTCATTTTGTTAACTTATTTGAACTCCATACTTTTTGTGTTTTCAAAATGCAGCATTCAAAGCCACATCATCAATTTTGAACCCTTTCTGACTTCATTTGCTATTTTTCATGCACTTACTGATTTTTTTTAACAAAATAACCCTGAAATTGAAAAGCACTTCAAATGAGCTCTGAAAAGGTTGAAATTGAAATGGTATCATCATTTAACCCACATAGCATGTGCTAGAAAATTGATAGGTTTACGGCAAAAACTGGATGCACTTCGTGTACAGAATGGACAATCTGTTTCGAAGTATCAGGGTTTCAGACGAAAACTCGCCTGTTACGAATGCATTTCATTTTTGTAACTTATCTGAACTCCATACTTTTTGTGTGTTCAAAACGCACCATTCAAAGCCACATCATAACTTTTCAACCCTTTGTGACTTCATTTGCTATTTTTCATGCACTTACTGATTTTTTCTAGCAAAATAACCCAAAAATTGAAAAACACATCAAATGAACTCTGTAAAGGTTGAAAGTTGGCATGGTGTCATCATTTCACGCATATGGCATGTGCTAAAAAGTTGAGAGGGTTACGGCAAAAACTGGATGCACTTCGTGTACAAAATGGACCATCTCTTTCGAAGTATCAGGGTTTCGGAGGAAAACTCGCCTGCTACAAAGGCATTTCATTTTTTAACTTATTTGAACTCCATACTTTTTGTGTGTTCAAAATGCACCATGCAAAGCCACATCATAACATTTCAACCCTTTGTCACTTCATTTGCTATTTTTCATGCACTTACAGTTTTTTTCTAGCAAAATAACCTAGAAATTGAAAAGTAATTCAAATGACCTCTGAAAAGGTTGAAAGTTGGCATGGTATCATCATTCATCCACATATCATGTGCTAAATAGTTGTGAGGGTTTTGGCAAAAACTGGATGCACTTCGTGTACAAAATGGACAATCTCTTTCGAAATATCAGGGTTTTGGACAAAAACTCACCTGTTACAAAGGCATTTCATTTTTTAAACTTATTTGAACTCCATACTTTCTGTGTGTCCAAAATGCACCATTGAAAGCCACATTGTCAATTTTCAACGCTTTGTGACTTCATTTCCTATTTTCGTGCACTTACACTTTTTTTCCAACCAAAATAACCCTGAAACTGAAAAGCACTTCAAATGAACTCTGAAAATGTTCAAAGTTGGCATGGTATCGTGATTTCGCCCAAATAGCATGTGCTAAAAAGTTGAGAGTGTCACGGCAAAAACTAGATGCACTTCGTGTACAAAATGGACACTCTCTTTCGAAGTACGAGGGTTTCAGACGAAATCTCGCGTGTTACGAAGACATTTCATTTTTTTAACTTATTTTAACTAAATACTTTTTGTGTGGTCAAAATGCACCATTCAAAGCAACCCCATCAATTTTCAACCGTTTTTGACTTCATTTGCTATTTTTCATGCACTTACTGATTTTTTTTCCGCAAAATAAGCTTGAAACTGAAAAGCACTTCAAATGAATTCTAGACAGGTTGAAAGTTGTCATGGTATCATCATTTCACCCACATATCATGTGCTAAAAAGATGAGAGGGTTACGGAAAAAACAGGATGAATTTTGTGTACAAAATGGACAATTTCTTTCGAAGTTTCAGGGTTTCAGACGAAAACTCGCATGTTACAAAGGCATTTCATTGTTTAACTTATTTGAACTCCATGAGTTTTGTGTGTTCAAAATTCACTATTCAAAGCCACATCATCAATTTTCAACCCTTTGTGACTTCATTTGCATTTTTCATGCACTTACTGATTTTTTTCAGCAAAATATCCCTGAAATTGATAAACACTTCAAATGAACTCTGAAAAGGTTGAAAGTGTGCATGGTATCATCATCTCACCCACATAGTATGTTCTAAAAAGTTGAGAGGATTACGTCAAAAAATTGGACGCACTTCGTGTACAAACTAGACAATCTCTTTCGAAGTATCAGGGTGTCAAACGAAAACTCGCTTGTTACAAAGGCATTTCATTGTTTTAACTTATTTGAACTCAATACCTTTTGTGTGTCCAAAATGCACCAACCAAATCCACATCATCAATTTTAAACCCTTTCTGACTTCATTTGCTATTTTTCATGCACTTACTGATTTTTTTTCCGCAAAATAAGCTTGAAACTGAAAAGCACTTCAAATGAATTCTAGACAGGTTGAAAGTTGTCATGGTATCATCATTTCACCCACATATCATGTGCTAACAAGATGAGAGGGTTACGGAAAAAACAGGATGCATTTCGTGTACAAAATGGACAATTTCTTTTGAAGTATCAGGGTTTTAGACGAAAACTCGCATGTTACAAAGGCATTTCATTTTTTAAACTTATTTGAACTCCATACTTTTTGTGTGTCCAAAATACACCATTCAAAGCAACATCATCAATTTTCAACCCTTTCTGACTTCATTTGGTATTTTTCATGCACTTACTATTTTTTCCAACAAAATAACCCTGAAATTGAAAAGCACTTGAAATGAACTTTGAAAAGGTTGAAAGTTGTCATGGTATCATCATTTCACCCACATAGCAAGTGCTAAAAAGTTGAGAGGCTTACGACCAAAACTAGGTGGACTTGGTGTACAGAATGCACAAGCTGTTCCGAAGAATCAGGGTTTCGGACGAAAACTTGCGTGTCACAAAGACATTTCATTTTTTTAAATTATTTTAACTCCATACTTTTTGTGTGTTCAAAGTGCACCATTCAAAGCCACATCATCAATTTTCAACCCTTTCTGACTTCATTTGCTATTTTTCATGCACTTACTGATTTTTTTCTAGTAAAATAACACAGAAATTGAAAAGCACTTCAAATGAACTCTGAAAAGGTTGAAAGTACGCATGGTATCATCATTTCACCCACATAGAATGTGATAAAAAGTTGAGAGGGTTATGGAAAAAACTGGATGCACGTAGTGTACAAAATGGACAATTTCTTTCGAAGAATCAGGGTTTCGGACGAAAACTCGCCTGTTACAATAGCATTTCATTTTTTAACTTATTTGAACTCCAGACTTTTTGTGTGTTCAAAATGCACCATTCACAGCCACATCATCAATTTTCAACCCTTTCTGACTTCATTTGCTATTTTTCATGCACTTACTCACTTTTTTAAACAAAATAACCCTGAAATTGAAAAGCACTTGAAATGAACTCTGAAAAGGTTGAAAGTAGGCATGGTATCATCATTTAACCCACATAGCATGTGCTAGAAACTTAACAGGTTTACGGCAAAAACTGGATGCTCTTCGTCTACAAAATGGACAATCTGTTTCGAAGTATCAGGGTTTTAGAGGAAAACTCGCCCGCTACAAAGGCATTTCCTTTTTTAACTTATTTGAACTCCATAATTTTTGTGTGTTCAAAATGCACCATTAAAAGCCACATCATCAATTTTCAACCCTTTCTGACTTCATTTGCTATTTTTCAGGCAACTATTGAATTTTTTCTAGCAAACTAACGCAGAAATTGAAAAGCACTTCAAATGAACTCTGAAAAGGTTAAAAGTTGGCATGGTATCATAATTTCCCCACATAGCATATGCAAAAAAGTTGAGAGGGTTACGGCAAAAACTGGATGCACTTCATGGACAAAATGGACAATCTCTTTCAAAGTATTAGGGTTTCGGAGGAAAACACGCCTGTTACAAAGCCATTTCATTTTTTTTAACTTATTTGCACTCCATAATTTTTGTGTGTTCAAAATTCACCATTCAACGCCACATCATCAATTTTCAACCCTTTCTGACTTCATTTGCTATTTTTCATGCACTTATTGATTTTTTCGACAAAATAACCCTGAAATTGAAAATCACTTCAATTGAACTCTGAAAAACTTGAAAGTAGGCATGGTATCAGTTTTTAACCCACATAGCATGTGCTACAACTTCAGAGGTTTACGGAAAAAACTTGATACACTTCGTGTACAAAATGGACAATCTATTTTGAAGTATTAGGGTTTCAGAGGAAAACTCGCCTGTTACAAAGGAATTTCATTTTTTTACTTATTTGAACTCCATACTTTTTGTGTGTTCAAAACACACCATTCAAAGCCACATCATCAATTTTCAACCCTTTCTGACTTCATTTGCTATTTTTCATGCACTTAATGAATTTTTTTCGAGCAAAATAACCCAGAAATTGAAAAGCACTTCAAATGAACTCTGAAAAGGTTGAAAGTCGGCATGGTATCATAATTTCCCCACATGGCATGTGCTAAAAAGTTGAGAGGGTTACGGCAAAAACTGGATGCACTTCGTGTACAAAATGGACCATCTCTTTCGAAGTATCAGGGTTTCGGAGGAAAACTCGCCTGCTACAAAGGAATTTCATTTTTTAACTTATTTGATCAAAATGCACCACGCAAAGCCACATCATAACATTTCAACCCTTTGTCACTTCATTTGCTATTTTTCATGCACTTACAGTTTTTTCTAGCAAAATAACCTAGAAATTGAAAAGTAATTCAAATGACCTCTGAAAAGGTTGAAAGTTGGCATGGTATCATCATTCATCCACATATCATGTGCTAAAAAGTTGTGAGGGTTTTGGCAAAAACTGGATGCACTTCGTGTACAAAATGGACAATCTCTTTCGAAATATCAGGGTTTTGGACGAAAACTCACCTGTTACAAAGGCATTTCATTTTTTAAACTTATTTGAACTCCATACTTTCTGTGTGTCCAAAATGCACCATTGAAAGCCACATTGTCAATTTTCAACGCTTTGTGACTTCATTTCCTATTTTCGTGCACTTACACTTTTTTTCCCACCAAAATAACCCTGAAACTGAAAAGCACTTCAAATGAACTCTGAAAATGTTCAAAGTTGGCATGGTATCGTGATTTCGCCCAAATAGCATGTGCTAAAAAGTTGAGAGTGTCACGGCAAAAACTAGATGCACTTCGTGTACAAAATGGACACTCTCTTTCGAAGTACGAGGGTTTCAGACGAAAACTCGCGTGTTACGAAGACATTTCATTTTTTTAACTTATTTTAACTAAATACTTTTTGTGTGGTCAAAATGCACCATTCAAAGCAACCCCATCAATTTTCAACCGTTTTTGACTTCATTTGCTATTTTTCATGCACTTACTGATTTTTTTTCCGCAAAATAAGCTTGAAACTGAAAAGCAATTCAAATGAATTCTAGACAGGTTGAAAGTTGTCATGGTATCATCATTTCACCCACATATCATGTGCTAAAAAGATGAGAGGGTTACGGAAAAAACAGGATGCATTTCGTGTACAAAATGGACAATTTCTTTTGAAGTATCAGGGTTTTAGACGAAAACTCGCATGTTACAAAGGCATTTCATTTTTTAAACTTATTTGAACTCCATACTTTTTGTGTGTCCAAAATACACCATTCAAAGCAACATCATGAATTTTCAACCCTTTCTGACTTCATTTGGTATTTTTCATGCACTTACTATTTTTTCCAACAAAATAACCCTGAAATTGAAAAGCACTTGAAATGAACTTTGAAAAGGTTGAAAGTTGTCATGGTATCATCATTTCACCCACATAGCAAGTGCTAAAATGTTGAGAGGCTTACGACCAAAACTAGGTGGACTTGGTGTACAGAATGCACAAGCTGTTCCGAAGAATCAGGGTTTCGGACGAAAACTTGCGTGTTACAAAGACATTTCATTTTTTTAAATTATTTGAACTCCATACTTTTTGTGTGTTCAAAGTGCACCATTCAAAGCCACATCATCAATTTTCAACCCTTTCTGACTTCATTTGCTATTTTTCATGCACTTACTGATTTTTTTTCTAGTAAAATAACACAGAAATTGAAAAGCACTTCAAATGAACTCTGAAAAGGTTGAAAGTCGGCATGGTATCATCATTTCACCCACATAGCATGTGATAAAAAGTTGAGAGGGTTATGGAAAAAACTGGATGCACGTAGTGTACAAAATGGACAATTTCTTTCGAAGAATCAGGGTTTCGGACGAAAACTCGCCTGTTACAATAGCATTTCATTTTTTAACTTATTTGAACTCCAGACTTTTTGTGTGTTCAAAATGCACAATTCACAGCCACATCATCAATTTTCAACCCTTTCTGACTTCATTTGCTATTTTTCATGCACTTACTCACTTTTTTAAACAAAATACCCTGAAATTGAAAAGCACTTGAAATGAACTCTGAAAAGGTTGAAAGTAGGCATGGTATCATCATTTAACCCACATAGCATGTGCTAGAAACTTAACAGGTTTACGGCAAAAACTGGATGCTCTTCGTGTACAAAATGGACAATCTGTTTCGAAGTATCAGGGTTTTAGAGGAAAACTCGCCCGCTACAAAGGCATTTCCTTTTTTTAACTTATTTGAACTCCATAATTTTTGTGTGTTCAAAATGCACCATTAAAAGCCACATCGTCAATTTTCAACCCTTTCTGACTTCATTTGCTATTTTTCAGGCAACTATTGATTTTTTTCTAGCAAACTAACGCAGAAATTGAAAAGCACTTCAAATGAACTCTGAAAAGGTTAAAAGTTGGCATGGTATCATAATTTCCCCACATCGCATATGCAAAAAAGTTGAGAGGGTTACGGCAAAAACTGGATGCACTTCATGGACAAAATGGACAATCTCTTTCAAAGTATTAGGGTTTCGGAGGAAAACACGCGTGTTACAAAGCCATTTCATTTCTTTAACTTATTTGCACTCCATAATTTTTGTGTGTTCAAAATTCACCATTCAAAGCCACATCATCAATTTTCAACCCTTTCTGACTTCATTTGCTATTTTTCATGCACTTATTGATTTTTTCGACCAAATAACCCTGAAATTGAAAAGCACTTCAATTGAACTCTGAAAAACTTCAAAGTAGGCATGGTATCAGTTTTTAACCCACATAGCATGTGCTAAAACTTCAGAGGTTTACGGAAAAAACTTGATACAGTTCGTGTACAAAATGGACAATCTATTTTGAAGTATTAGGGTTTCAGAGGAAAACTCGCCTGTTACAAAGGAATTTCATTTTTTTTACTTATTTGAACTCCATACTTTTTGTGTGTTCAAAACACACCATTCAAAGCCACATCATCAATTTTCAACCCTTTCTGACTTCATTTGCTATTTTTCATGCACTTAATGAATTTTTTTCGAGCAAAATAACCCAGAAATTGAAAAGCACTTCAAATGAACTCTGAAAAGGTTGATAGTCGGCATGGTATCATAATTTCCCCACATGGCATGTGCTAAAAAGTTGAGAGGGTTACGGCAAAAACTGGATGCACTTCGTGTACAAAATGGACCATCTCTTTCGAAGTATCAGGGTTTCGGAGGAAAACTCGCCTGCTACAAAGGCATTTCATTTTTTAACTTATTTGAACTCCATACTTTTTGTGTGTTCAAAATGCACCATGCAAAGCCACATCATAACATTTCAACCCTTTGTCACTTCATTTGCTATTTTTCATGCACTTACATTTTTTTCTAGCAAAATAACCTAGAAATTGAAAAGTAATTCAAATGACCTCTGAAAAGGTTGAAAGTTGGCATGGTATCATCATTCATCCACATATCATGTGCTAAAAAGTTGAGAGGGTTTTGGCAAAAACTGGATGCACTTCGTGTACAAAATGGACAATCTCTTTCGAAATATCAAGGTTTTGGACGAAAACTCACCTGTTACAAAGGCATTTCATTTTTTAAACTTATTTGAACTCCATACTTTCTGTGTGTCCAAAATGCACCATTGAAAGCCACATTGTCAATTTTCAACGCTTTGTGACTTCATTTCCTATTTTCGTGCACTTACACTTTTTTTCCCACCAAAATAACCCTGAAACTGAAAAGCACTTCAAATGAACTCTGAAAATGTTCAAAGTTGGCATGGTATCGTGATTTCGCCCAAATAGCATGTGCTAAAAAGTTGAGAGTGTCACGGCAAAAAGTAGATGCACTTCGTGTACAAAATCGACACTCTCTTTCGAAGTACGAGGGTTTCAGACAAAAACTCGCGTGTTACGAAGACATTTCATTTTTTTAACTTATTTTAACTAAATACTTTTTGTGTGGTCAAAATGCACCATTCAAAGCAACCCCATCAATTTTCAACCGTTTTTGACTTCATTTGCTATTTTTCATGCACTTACTGATTTTTTTCCCGCAAAATAAGCTTGAAACTGAAAAGCACTTCAAATGAATTCTAGACAGGTTGAAAGTTGTCATGGTATCATCATTTCACCCACATATCATGTGCTAAAAAGATGAGAGGGTTACGGAAAAAACAGGATGCATTTCGTGTACAAAATGGACAATTTCTTTTGAAGTATCAGGGTTTTAGACGAAAACTCGCATGTTACAAAGGCATTTCATTTTTTAAACTTATTTGAACTCCATACTTTTTGTGTGTCCAAAATACACCATTCAAAGCAACATCATCAATTTTCAACCCTTTCTGACTTCATTTGGTATTTTTCATGCACTTACTATTTTTTCCAACAAAATAACCCTGAAATTGAAAAGCACTTGAAATGAACTTTGAAAAGGTTGAAAGTTGTCATGGTATCATCATTTCACCCACATAGCATGTGCTAAAAAGTTGAGAGGCTTACGACCAAAACTAGGTGGACTTGGTGTACAGAATGCACAAGCTGTTCCGAAGAATCAGGGTTTCGGACGAAAACTTGCGTGTTACAAAGACATTTCATTTTTTTAAATTATTTGAACTCCATACTTTTTGTGTGTTCAAAGTGCACCATTCAAATCCACATCATCAATTTTCAACCCTTTCTGACTTCATTTGCTATTTTTCATGCACTTACTGATTTTTTTTCTAGTAAAATAACACAGAAATTGAAAAGCACTTCAAATGAACTCTGAAAAGGTTGAAAGTCGGCATGGTATCATCATTTCACCCACATAGCATGTGATAAAAAGTTGAGAGGGTTATGGAAAAAACTGGATGCACGTAGTGTACAAAATGGACAATTTCTTTCGAAGAATCAGGGTTTCGGACGAAAACTCGCCTGTTACAATAGCATTTCATTTTTTAACTTATTTGAACTCCAGACTTTTTGTGTGTTCAAAATGCACCATTCACAGCCACATCATCAATTTTCAACCCTTTCTGACTTCATTTGCTATTTTTCATGCACTTACTCACTTTTTTAAACAAAATAACCCTGAAATTGAAAAGCACTTGAAATGAACTCTGAAAAGGTTGAAAGTAGGCATGGTATCATCATTTAACCCACATAGCATGTGCTAGAAACTTAACTGGTTTACGGCAAAAACTGGATGCTCTTCGTGTACAAAATGGACAATCTGTTTCGAAGTATCAGGGTTTTAGAGGAAAACTCGCCCGCTACAAAGGCATTTCCTTTTTTTAACTTATTTGAACTCCATAATTTTTGTGTGTTCAAAATGCACCATTAAAAGCCACATCATCAATTTTCAACCCTTTCTGACTTCATTTGCTATTTTTCAGGCAACTATTGAATTTTTTCTAGCAAACTAACGCAGAAATTGAAAAGCACTTCAAATGAACTCTGAAAAGGTTAAAAGTTGGCATGGTATCATAATTTCCCCACATAGCATATGCAAAAAAGTTGAGAGGGTTACGGCAAAAACTGGATGCACTTCATGGACAAAATGGACAATCTCTTTCAAAGTATTAGGGTTTCGGAGGAAAACACGCCTGTTACAAAGCCATTTCATTTTTTTAACTTATTTGCACTCCATAATTTTTGTGTGTTCAAAATTCACCATTCAAAGCCACATCATCAATTTTCAACCCTTTCTGACTTCATTTGCTATTTTTCATGCACTTAATGAATTTTTTTCGAGCAAAATAACCCAGAAATTGAAAAGCACTTCAAATGAACTCCGAAAAGGTTGATAGTCGGCATGGTACAATAATTTCCCCACATGGCATGTGCTAAAAAGTTGAGAGGGTTACGGCAAAAACTGGATGCACTTCGTGTACAAAATGGACCATCTCTTTCGAAGTATCAGGGTTTCGGAGGAAAACTCGCCTGCTACAAAGGCATTTCATTTTTTAACTTATTTGAACTCCATACTTTTTGTGTGTTCAAAATGCACCATGCAAAGCCACATCATAACATTTCAACCCTTTGTCACTTCATTTGCTATTTTTCATGCACTTACAGTTTTTTTCTAGCAAAATAACCTAGAAATTGAAAAGTAATTCAAATGACCTCTGAAAAGGTTGAAAGTTGTCATGGTATCATCATTCATCCACATATCATGTGCTAAAAAGTTGAGAGGGTTTTGGCAAAAACTGGATGCACTTCGTGTACAAAATGGACAATCTCTTTCGAAATATCAGGGTTTTGGACGAAAACTCACCTGTTACAAAGGCATTTCATTTTTTAAACTTATTTGAACTCCATACTTTCTGTGTGTCCAAAATGCACCATTGAAAGCCACATTGTCAATTTTCAACGCTTTGTGACTTCATTTCCTATTTTCGTGCACTTACACTTTTTTTCCCACCAAAATAACCCTGAAACTGAAAAGCACTTCAAATGAACTCTGAAAATGTTCAAAGTTGGCATGGTATCGTGATTTCGCCCAAATAGCATGTGCTAAAAAGTTGAGAGTCTCACGGCAAAAACTAGATGTACTTCGTGTACAAAATGGACACTCTCTTTCGAAGTACGAGGGTTTCAGACGAAAACTCGCGTGTTACGAAGACATTTCATTTTTTTAACTTATTTTAACTAAATACTTTTTGTGTGGTCAAAATGCACCATTCAAAGCAACCCCATCAATTTTCAACCGTTTTTGACTTCATTTGCTATTTTTCATGCACTTACTGATTTTTTTCCCGCAAAATAAGCTTGAAACTGAAAAGCACTTCAAATGAATTCTAGACAGGTTGAAAGTTGTCATGGTATCATCATTTCACCCACATATCATGTGCTAAAAAGATGAGAGGGTTACGGAAAAAACAGGATGCATTTCGTGTACAAAATGGACAATTTCTTTTGAAGTATCAGGGTTTTAGACGAAAACTCGCATGTTACAAAGGCATTTCATTTTTTAAACTTATTTGAACTCCATACTTTTTGTGTGTCCAAAATACACCATTCAAAGCAACATCATTAATTTTCAACCCTTTCTGACTTCATTTGGTATTTTTCATGCACTTACTATTTTTTCCAACAAAATAACCCTGAAATTGAAAAGCACTTGAAATGAACTTTGAAAAGGTTGAAAGTTGTCATGGTATCATCATTTCACCCACATAGCAAGTGCTAAAAAGTTGAGAGGCTTACGACCAAAACTAGGTGCACTTGGTGTACAGAATGCACAAGCTGTTCCGAAGAATCAGGGTTTCGGACGAAAACTTGCGTGTTACAAAGACATTTCATTTTTTTAAATTATTTGAACTCCATACTTTTTGTGTGTTCAAAGTGCACCATTCAAAGCCACATCATCAATTTTCAACCCTTTCTGACTTCATTTGCTATTTTTCATGCACTTACTGATTTTTTTTCTAGTAAAATAACACAGAAATTGAAAAGCACTTCAAATGAACTCTGAAAAGGTTGAAAGTCGGCATGGTATCATCATTTCACCCACATAGCATGTGATAAAAAGTTGAGAGGGTTATGGAAAAAACTGGATGCACGTAGTGTACAAAATGGACAATTTCTTTCGAAGAATCAGGGTTTCGGACGAAAACTCGCCTGTTACAATAGCATTTCATTTTTTAACTTATTTGAACTCCAGACTTTTTGTGTGTTCAAAATGCACCATTCACAGCCACATCATCAATTTTCAACCCTTTCTGACTTCATTTGCTATTTTTCATGCACTTACTCACATTTTTAAACAAAATAACCCTGAAATTGAAAAGCACTTGAAATGAACTCTGAAAAGGTTGAAAGTAGGAATGGTATCATCATTTAACCCACATAGCATGTGCTAGAAACTTAACAGGTTTACGGCAAAAACTGGATGCTCTTCGTGTACAAAATGGACAATCTGTTTCGAAGTATCAGGGTTTTAGAGGAAAACTCGCCCGCTACAAAGGCATTTCCTTTTTTTAACTTATTTGAACTCCATAATTTTTGTGTGTTCAAAATGCACCATGAAAAGCCACATCATCAATTTTCAACCCTTTCTGACTTCATTTGCTATTTTTCAGGCAACTATTGAATTTTTTCTAGCAAACTAACGCAGAAATTGAAAAGCACTTCAAATGAACTCTGAAATGGTTAAAAGTTGGCATGGTATCATAATTTCCCCACATAGCATATGCAAAAAAGTTGAGAGGGTTACGGCAAAAACTGGATGCACTTCATGGACAAAATGGACAATCTCTTTCAAAGTATTAGGGTTTCGGAGGAAAACACGCCTGTTACAAAGCCATTTCATTTTTTTAACTTATTTGCACTCCATAATTTTTGTGTGTTCAAAATTCACCATTCAAAGCCACATCATCAATTTTCAACCCTTTCTGACTTCATTTGCTATTTTTCATGCACTTATTGATTTTTTCGACAAAATAACCCTGAAATTGAAAAGCACTTCAATTGAACTCTGAAAAACTTCAAAGTAGGCATGGTATCAGTTTTTAACCCACATAGCATGTGCTAAAACTTTAGAGGTTTACGGAAAAAACTTGATACAGTTCGTGTACAAAATGGACAATCTATTTTGAAGTATTAGGGTTTCAGAGGAAAACTCGCCTGTTACAAAGGAATTTCATTTTTTTTACTTATTTGAACTCCATACTTTTTGTGTGTTCAAAACACACCATTCAAAGCCACATCATCAATTTTCAACCCTTTCTGACTTCATTTGCTATTTTTCATGCACTTAATGAATTTTTTTCGAGCAAAATAACCCAGAAATTGAAAAGCACTTCAAATGAACTCTGAAAAGGTTGATAGTCGGCATGGTATCATAATTTCCCCACATGGCATGTGCTAAAAAGTTGAGAGGGTTACGGCAAAAACTGGATGCACTTCGTGTACAAAATGGACCATCTCTTTCGAAGTATCAGGGTTTCGGAGGAAAACTCGCCTGCTACAAAGGCATTTCATTTTTTAACTTATTTGAACTCCATACTTTTTGTGTGTTCAAAATGCACCATGCAAAGCCACATCATAACATTTCAACCCTTTGTCACTTCATTTGCTATTTTTCATGCACTTACAGTTTTTTTCTAGCAAAATAACCTAGAAATTGAAAAGTAATTCAAATGACCTCTGAAAAGGTTGAAAGTTGGCATGGTATCATCATTCATCCACATATCATGTGCTAAAAAGTTGAGAGTGTTTTGGCAAAAACTGGATGCACTTCGTGTACAAAATGGACAATCTCTTTCGAAATATCAGGGTTTTGGACGAAAACTCACCTGTTACAAAGGCATTTCATTTTTTAAACTTATTTGAACTCCATACTTTCTGTGTGTCCAAAATGCACCATTGAAAGCCACATTGTCAATTTTCAACGCTTTGTGACTTCATTTCCTATTTTCGTGCACTTACACTTTTTTTCCGACCAAAATAACCCTGAAACTGAAAAGCACTTCAAATGAACTCTGAAAATGTTCAAAGTTGGCATGGTATCGTGATTTCGCCCAAATAGCATGTGCTAAAAAGTTGAGAGTGTCACGGCAAAAACTAGATGCACTTCGTGTACAAAATGGACACTCTCTTTCGAAGTACGAGGGTTTCAGACGAAAACTCGCGTGTTACGAAGACATTTCATTTTTTTAACTTATTTTAACTAAATACTTTTTGTGTGGTCAAAATGCACCATTCAAAGCAACCCCATCAATTTTCAACCGTTTTTGACTTCATTTGGTATTTTTCATGCACTTACTGATTTTTTTCCCGCAAAATAAGCTTGAAACTGAAAAGCACTTCAAATGAATTCTAGACAGGTTGAAAGTTGTCATGGTATCATCATTTCACCCACATATCATGTGCTAAAAGATGAGAGGGTTACGGAAAAAACAGGATGCATTTCGTGTACAAAATGGACAATTTCTTTTGAAGTATCAGGGTTTTAGACGAAAACTCGCATGTTACAAAGGCATTTCATTTTTTAAACTTATTTGAACTCCATACTTTTTGTGTGTCCAAAATACACCATTCAAAGCAACATCATCAATTTTCAACCCTTTCTGACTTCATTTGGTATTTTTCATGCACTTACTATTTTTTCCAACAAAATAACCCTGAAATTGAAAAGCACTTGAAATGAACTTTGAAAAGGTTGAAAGTTGTCATGGTATCTTCATTTCACCCACATAGCAAGTGCTAAAAAGTTGAGAGGCTTACGACCAAAACTAGGTGGACTTGGTGTACAGAATGCACAAGCTGTTCCGAAGAATCAGGGTTTCGGACGAAAACTTGCGTGTTACAAATACATTTCATTTTTTTAAATTATTTGAACTCCATACTTTTTGTGTGTTCAAAGTGCACCATTCAAAGCCACATCATCAATTTTCAACCCTTTCTGACTTCATTTGCTATTTTTCATGCACTTACTGATTTTTTTTCTAGTAAAATAACACAGAAATTGAAAAGCTCTTCAAATGAACTCTGAAAAGGTTGAAAGTCGGCATGGTATCATCATTTCACCCACATAGCATGTGATAAAAAGTTGAGAGGGTTATGGAAAAAACTGGATGCACGTAGTGTACAAAATGGACAATTTCTTTCGAAGAATCAGGGTTTCGGACGAAAACTCGCCTGTTACAATAGCATTTCATTTTTTAACTTATTTGAACTCCAGACTTTTTGTGTGTTCAAAATGCACCATTCACAGCCACATCATCAATTTTCAACCCTTTCTGACTTCATTTGCTATTTTTCATGCACTTACTCACTTTTTTAAACAAAATAACCCTGAAATTGAAAAGCACTTGAAATGAACTCTGAAAAGGTTGAAAGTAGGCATGGTATCATCATTTAACCCACATAGCATGTGCTAGAAACTTAACAGGTTTACGGCAAAAACTGGATGCTCTTCGTGTACAAAATGGACAATCTGTTTCGAAGTATCAGGGTTTTAGAGGAAAACTCGCCCGCTACAAAGGCATTTCCTTTTTTTAACTTATTTGAACTCCATAATTTTTGCGTGTTCAAAATGCACCATTAAAAGCCACATCATCAATTTTCAAACCTTTCTGACTTCATTTGCTGTTTTTCAGGCAACTATTGAATTTTTTCTAGCAAACTAACACAGAAATTGAAAAGCACTTCAAATGAACTCTGAAAAGGTTAAAAGTTGGCATGGTATCATAATTTCCCCACATAGCATATGCAAAAAAGTTGAGAGGGTTACGGCAAAAACTGGATGCACTTCATGGACAAAATGGACAATCTCTTTCAAAGTATTAGGGTTTCGGAGGAAAACACGCCTGTTACAAAGCCATTTCATTTTTTTAACTTATTTGCACTCCATAATTTTTGTGTGTTCAAAATTCACCATTCAAAGCCACATCATCAATTTTCAACCCTTCCTGACTTCATTTGCTATTTTTCATGCACTTATTGATTTTTTCGACAAAATAACCCTGAAATTGAAAAGCACTTCAATTGAACTCTGAAAAACTTGAAAGTAGGCATGGTATCAGTTTTTAACCCACATAGCATGTGCTAAAACTTCAGAGGTTTACGGAAAAAACTTGATACACTTCGTGTACAAAATGGACAATCTATTTTGAAGTATTAGGGTTTCAGAGGAAAACTCGCCTGTTACAAAGGAATTTCATTTTTTTTACTTATTTGAACTCCATACTTTTTGTGTGTTCAAAACACACCATTCAAAGCCACATCATCAATTTTCAACCCTTTCTGACTTCATTTGCTATTTTTCATGCACTTAATGAATTTTTTTCGAGCAAAATAACCCAGAAATTGAAAAGCACTTCAAATGAACTCTGAAAAGGTTGAAAGTCGGCATGGTATCATAATTTCCCCACATGGCATGTGCTAAAAAGTTGAGAGGGTTACGGAAAAAACTGGATGCACTTCGTGTACAAAATGGACCATCTCTTTCGAAGTATGAGGGTTTCGGAGGAAAACTCGCCTGCTACAAAGGCATTTCATTTTTTAACTTATTTGAACTCCATACTTTTTGTGTGTTCAAAATGCACCATGCAAAGCCACATCATAACATTTCAACCCTTTGTCACTTCATTTGCTATTTTTCATGCACTTACAGTTTTTTTCTAGCAAAATAACCTAGAAATTGAAAAGTAATTCAAATGACCTCTGAAAAGGTTGAAAGTTGGCATGGTATCATCATTCATCCACATATCATGTGCTAAAAAGTTGAGAGTGTTTTGGCAAAAACTGGATGCACTTCGTGTACAAAATGGACAATCTCTTTCGAAATATCAGGGTTTTGGACGAAAACTCACCTGTTACAAAGGCATTTCATTTTTTAAACTTATTTGAACTCCATGCTTTCTGTGTGTCCAAAATGCACCATTGAAAGCCACATTGTCAATTTTCAACGCTTTGTGACTTCATTTCCTATTTTCGTGCACTTACACTTTTTTTCCGACCAAAATAACCCTGAAACTGAAAAGCACTTCAAATGAACTCTGAAAATGTTCAAAGTTGGCATGGTATCGTGATTTCGCCCAAATAGCATGTGCTAAAAAGTTGAGAGTGTCACGGCAAAAACTAGATGCACTTCGTGTACAAAATGGACACTCTCTTTCGAAGTACGAGGGTTTCAGACGAAAACTCGCGTGTTACGAAGACATTTCATTTTTTTAACTTATTTTAACTAAATACTTTTTGTGTGGTCAAAATGCACCATTCAAAGCAACCCCATCAATTTTCAACCGTTTTTGACTTCATTTGGTATTTTTCATGCACTTACTGATTTTTTTCCCGCAAAATAAGCTTGAAACTGAAAAGCACTTCAAATGAATTCTAGACGGGTTGAAAGTTGTCATGGTATCATCATTTCACCCACATATCATGTGCTAAAAAGATGAGAGGGTTACGGAAAAAACAGGATGCATTTCGTGTACAAAATGGACAATTTCTTTTGAAGTATCAGGGTTTTAGACGAAAACTCGCATGTTACAAAGGCATTTCATTTTTTAAACTTATTTGAACTCCATACTTTTTGTGTGTCCAAAATACACCATTCAAAGCAACATCATCAATTTTCAACCCTTTCTGACTTCATTTGGTATTTTTCATGCACTTACTATTTTTTCCAACAAAATAACCCTGAAATTGAAAAGCACTTGAAATGAACTTTGAAAAGGTTGAAAGTTGTCATGGTATCATCATTTCACCCACATAGCATGTGCTAAAAAGTTGAGAGGCTTACGACCAAAACTAGGTGGACTTGGTGTACAGAATGCACAAGCTGTTCCGAAGAATCAGGGTTTCGGACGAAAACTTGCGTGTTACAAAGACATTTCATTTTTTTAAATTATTTGAACTCCATACTTTTTGTGTGTTCAAAGTGCACCATTCAAAGCCACATCATCAATTTTCAACCCTTTCTGACTTCATTTGCTATTTTTCATGCACTTACTGATTTTTTTTCTAGTAAAATAACACAGAAATTGAAAAGCACTTCAAATGAACTCTGAAAAGGTTGAAAGTCGGCATGGTATCATCATTTCACCCACATAGCATGTGATAAAAAGTTGAGAGGGTTATGGAAAAAACTGGATGCACGTAGTGTACAAAATGGACAATTTCTTTCGAAGAATCAGGGTTTCGGACGAAAACTCGCCTGTTACAATAGCATTTCATTTTTTAACTTATTTGAACTCCAGACTTTTTGTGTGTTCAAAATGCACCATTCACAGCCACATCATCAATTTTCAACCCTTTCTGACTTCATTTGCTATTTTTCATGCACTTACTCACTTTTTTAAACAAAATAACCCTGAAATTGAAAAGCACTTGAAATGAACTCTGAAAAGGTTGAAAGTAGGAATGGTATCATCATTTAACCCACATAGCATGTGCTAGAAACTTAACAGGTTTACGGCAAAAACTGGATGCTCTTCGTGTACAAAATGGACAATCTGTTTCGAAGTATCAGGGTTTTAGAGGAAAACTCGCCCGCTACAAAGGCATTTCCTTTTTTTAACTTATTTGAACTCCATAATTTTTGTGTGTTCAAAATGCACCATGAAAAGCCACATCATCAATTTTCAACCCTTTCTGACTTCATTTGCTATTTTTCAGGCAACTATTGAATTTTTTCTAGCAAACTAACGCAGAAATTGAAAAGCACTTCAAATGAACTCTGAAATGGTTAAAAGTTGGCATGGTATCATAATTTCCCCACATAGCATATGCAAAAAAGTTGAGAGGGTTACGGCAAAAACTGGATGCACTTCATGGACAAAATGGACAATCTCTTTCAAAGTATTAGGGTTTCGGAGGAAAACACGCCTGTTACAAAGCCATTTCATTTTTTTAACTTATTTGCACTCCATAATTTTTGTGTGTTCAAAATTCACCATTCAAAGCCACATCATCAATTTTCAACCCTTTCTGACTTCATTTGCTATTTTTCATGCACTTATTGATTTTTTCGACAAAATAACCCTGAAATTGAAAAGCACTTCAATTGAACTCTGAAAAACTTCAAAGTAGGCATGGTATCAGTTTTTAACCCACATAGCATGTGCTAAAACTTTAGAGGTTTACGGAAAAAACTTGATACAGTTCGTGTACAAAATGGACAATCTATTTTGAAGTATTAGGGTTTCAGAGGAAAACTCGCCTGTTACAAAGGAATTTCATTTTTTTTACTTATTTGAACTCCATACTTTTTGTGTGTTCAAAACACACCATTCAAAGCCACATCATCAATTTTCAACCCTTTCTGACTTCATTTGCTATTTTTCATGCACTTAATGAATTTTTTTCGAGCAAAATAACCCAGAAATTGAAAAGCACTTCAAATGAACTCTGAAAAGGTTGATAGTCGGCATGGTATCATAATTTCCCCACATGGCATGTGCTAAAAAGTTGAGAGGGTTACGGCAAAAACTGGATGCACTTCGTGTACAAAATGGACAATCTCTTTCGAAGTATCAGGGTTTCGGAGGAAAACTCGCCTGCTACAAAGGCATTTCATTTTTTAACTTATTTGAACTCCATACTTTTTGTGTGTTCAAAATGCACCATGCAAAGCCACATCATAACATTTCAACCCTTTGTCACTTCATTTGCTATTTTTCATGCACTTACAGTTTTTTTCTAGCAAAATAACCTAGAAATTGAAAAGTAATTCAAATGACCTCTGAAAAGGTTGAAAGTTGGCATGGTATCATCATTCATCCACATATCATGTGCTAAAAAGTTGAGAGTGTTTTGGCAAAAACTGGATGCACTTCGTGTACAAAATGGACAATCTCTTTCGAAATATCAGGGTTTTGGACGAAAACTCACCTGTTACAAAGGCATTCCATTTTTTAAACTTATTTGAACTCCATACTTTCTGTGTGTCCAAAATGCACCATTGAAAGCCACATTGTCAATTTTCAACGCTTTGTGACTTCATTTCCTATTTTCGTGCACTTACACTTTTTTTCCGACCAAAATAACCCTGAAACTGAAAAGCACTTCAAATGAACTCTGAAAATGTTCAAAGTTGGCATGGTATCGTGATTTCGCCCAAATAGCATGTGCTAAAAAGTTGAGAGTGTCACGGCAAAAACTAGATGCACTTCGTGTACAAAATGGACACTCTCTTTCGAAGTACGAGGGTTTCAGACGAAAACTCGCGTGTTACGAAGACATTTCATTTTTTTAACTTATTTTAACTAAATACTTTTTGTGTGGTCAAAATGCACCATTCAAAGCAACCCCATCAATTTTCAACCGTTTTTGACTTCATTTGGTATTTTTCATGCACTTACTGATTTTTTTCCCGCAAAATAAGCTTGAAACTGAAAAGCACTTCAAATGAATTCTAGACAGGTTGAAAGTTGTCATGGTATCATCATTTCACCCACATATCATGTGCTAAAAAGATGAGAGGGTTACGGAAAAAACAGGATGCATTTCGTGTACAAAATGGACAATTTCTTTTGAAGTATCAGGGTTTTAGACGAAAACTCGCATGTTACAAAGGCATTTCATTTTTTAAACTTATTTGAACTCCATACTTTTTGTGTGTCCAAAATACACCATTCAAAGCAACATCATCAGTTTTCAACCCTTTCTGACTTCATTTGGTATTTTTCATGCACTTACTATTTTTTCCAACAAAATAACCCTGAAATTGAAAAGCACTTGAAATGAACTTTGAAAAGGTTGAAAGTTGTCATGGTATCTTCATTTCACCCACATAGCAAGTGCTAAAAAGTTGAGAGGCTTACGACCAAAACTAGGTGGACTTGGTGTACAGAATGCACAAGCTGTTCCGAAGAATCAGGGTTTCGGACGAAAACTTGCGTGTTACAAATACATTTCATTTTTTTAAATTATTTGAACTCCATACTTTTTGTGTGTTCAAAGTGCACCATTCAAAGCCACATCATCAATTTTCAACCCTTTCTGACTTCATTTGCTATTTTTCATGCACTTACTGATTTTTTTTCTAGTAAAATAACACAGAAATTGAAAAGCTCTTCAAATGAACTCTGAAAAGGTTGAAAGTCGGCATGGTATCATCATTTCACCCACATAGCATGTGATAAAAAGTTGAGAGGGTTATGGAAAAAACTGGATGCACGTAGTGTACAAAATGGACAATTTCTGTCGAAGAATCAGGGTTTCGGACGAAAACTCGCCTGTTACAATAGCATTTCATTTTTTAACTTATTTGACCTCCAGACTTTTTGTGTGTTCAAAATGCACCATTCACAGCCACATCATCAATTTTCAACCCTTTCTGACTTCATTTGCTATTTTTCATGCACTTACTCACTTTTTTAAACAAAATAACCCTGAAATTGAAAAGCACTTGAAATGAACTCTGAAAAGGTTGAAAGTAGGCATGGTATCATCATTTAACCCACATAGCATGTGCTAGAAACTTAACAGGTTTACGGCAAAAACTGGATGCTCTTCGTGTACAAAATGGACAATCTGTTTCGAAGTATCAGGGTTTTAGAGGAAAACTCGCCCGCTACAAAGGCATTTCCTTTTTTTAACTTATTTGAACTCCATAATTTTTGCGTGTTCAAAATGCACCATTAAAAGCCACATCATCAATTTTCAAACCTTTCTGACTTCATTTGCTGTTTTTCAGGCAACTATTGAATTTTTTCTAGCAAACTAACGCAGAAATTGAAAAGCACTTCAAATGAACTCTGAAAAGGTTAAAAGTTGGCATGGTATCATAATTTCCCCACATAGCATATGCAAAAAAGTTGAGAGGGTTACGGCAAAAACTGGATGCACTTCATGGACAAAATGGACAATCTCTTTCAAAGTATTAGGGTTTCGGAGGAAAACACGCCTGTTACAAAGCCATTTCATTTTTTTAACTTATTTGCACTCCATAATTTTTGTGTGTTCAAAATTCACCATTCAAAGCCACATCATCAATTTTCAACCCTTCCTGACTTCATTTGCTATTTTTCATGCACTTATTGATTTTTTCGACAAAATAACCCTGAAATTGAAAAGCACTTCAATTGAACTCTGAAAAACTTGAAAGTAGGCATGGTATCAGTTTTTAACCCACATAGCATGTGCTAAAACTTCAGAGGTTTACGGAAAAAACTTGATACACTTCGTGTACAAAATGGACAATCTATTTTGAAGTATTAGGGTTTCAGAGGAAAACTCGCCTGTTACAAAGGAATTTCATTTTTTTACTTATTTGAACTCCATACTTTTTGTGTGTTCAAAACACACCATTCAAAGCCACATCATCAATTTTCAACCCTTTCTGACTTCATTTGCTATTTTTCATGCACTTAATGAATTTTTTTCGAGCAAAATAACCTAGAAATTGAAAAGCACTTCAAATGAACTCTGAAAAGGTTGAAAGTCGGCATGGTATCATAATTTCCCCACATGGCATGTGCTAAAAAGTTGAGAGGGTTACGGAAAAAACTGGATGCACTTCGTGTACAAAATGGACCATCTCTTTCGAAGTATGAGGGTTTCGGAGGAAAACTCGCCTGCTACAAAGGCATTTCATTTTTTAACTTATTTGAACTCCATACTTTTTGTGTGTTCAAAATGCACCATGCAAAGCCACATCATAACATTTCAACCCTTTGTCACTTCATTTGCTATTTTTCATGCACTTACAGTTTTTTTCTAGCAAAATAACCTAGAAATTGAAAAGTAATTCAAATGACCTCTGAAAAGGTTGAAAGTTGGCATGGTATCATCATTCATCCACATATCATGTTCTAAAAAGTTGAGAGTGTTTTGGCAAAAACTGGATGCACTTCGTGTACAAAATGGACAATCTCTTTCGAAATATCAGGGTTTTGGACGAAAACTCACCTGTTACAAAGGCATTTCATTTTTTAAACTTATTTGAACTCCATGCTTTCTGTGTGTCCAAAATGCACCATTGAAAGCCACATTGTCAATTTTCAACGCTTTGTGACTTCATTTCCTATTTTCGTGCACTTACACTTTTTTTCCGACCAAAATAACCCTGAAACTGAAAAGCACTTCAAATGAACTCTGAAAATGTTCAAAGTTGGCATGGTATCGTGATTTCGCCCAAATAGCATGTGCTAAAAAGTTGAGAGTGTCACGGCAAAAACTAGATGCACTTCGTGTACAAAATGGACACTCTCTTTCGAAGTACGAGGGTTTCAGACGAAAACTCGCGTGTTACGAAGACATTTCATTTTTTTAACTTATTTTAACTAAATACTTTTTGTGTGGTCAAAATGCACCATTCAAAGCAACCCCATCAATTTTCAACCGTTTTTGACTTCATTTGGTATTTTTCATGCACTTACTGATTTTTTTCCCGCAAAATAAGCTTGAAACTGAAAAGCACTTCAAATGAATTCTAGACAGGTTGAAAGTTGTCATGGTATCATCATTTCACCCACATATCATGTGCTAAAAAGATGAGAGGGTTACGGAAAAAACAGGATGCATTTCGTGTACAAAATGGACAATTTCTTTTGAAGTATCAGGGTTTTAGACGAAAACTCGCATGTTACAAAGGCATTTCATTTTTTAAACTTATTTGAACTCCATACTTTTTGTGTGTCCAAAATACACCATTCAAAGCAACATCATCAATTTTCAACCCTTTCTGACTTCATTTGGTATTTTTCATGCACTTACTATTTTTTCCAACAAAATAACCCTGAAATTGAAAAGCACTTGAAATGAACTTTGAAAAGGTTGAAAGTTGTCATGGTATCATCATTTCACCCACATAGCAAGTGCTAAAAAGTTGAGAGGCTTACGACCAAAACTAGGTGGACTTGGTGTACAGAATGCACAAGCTGTTCCGAAGAATCAGGGTTTCGGACGAAAACTTGCGTGTTACAAAGACATTTCATTTTTTTAAATTATTTGAACTCCATACTTTTTGTGTGTTCAAAGTGCACCATTCAAAGCCACATCATCAATTTTCAACCCTTTCTGACTTCATTTGCTATTTTTCATGCACTTACTGATTTTTTTTCTAGTAAAATAACACAGAAATTGAAAAGCACTTCAAATGAACTCTGAAAAGGTTGAAAGTCGGCATGGTATCATCATTTCACCCACATAGCATGTGATAAAAAGTTGAGAGGGTTATGGAAAAAACTGGATGCACGTAGTGTACAAAATGGACAATTTCTTTCGAAGAATCAGGGTTTCGGACGAAAACTCGCCTGTTACAATAGCATTTCATTTTTTAACTTATTTGAACTCCAGACTTTTTGTGTGTTCAAAATGCACCATTCACAGCCACATCATCAATTTTCAACCCTTTCTGACTTCATTTGCTATTTTTCATGCACTTACTCACTTTTTTAAACAAAATAACCCTGAAATTGAAAAGCACTTGAAATGAACTCTGAAAAGGTTGAAAGTAGGCATGGTAACATCATTTAACCCACATAGCATGTGCTAGAAACTTAACAGGTTTACGGCAAAAACTGGATGCTCTTCGTGTACAAAATGGACAATCTGTTTCGAAGTATCAGGGTTTTAGAGGAAAACTCGCCCGCTACAAAGGCATTTCCTTTTTTTAACTTATTTGAACTCCATAATTTTTGCGTGTTCAAAATGCACCATTAAAAGCCACATCATCAATTTTCAAACCTTTCTGATTTCATTTGCTGTTTTTCAGGCAACTATTGAATTTTGTCTAGCAAACTAACGCAGAAATTGAAAAGCACTTCAAATGAACTCTGAAAAGGTTAAAAGTTGGCATGGTATCATAATTTCCCCACATAGCATATGCAAAAAAGTTGAGAGGGTTACGGCAAAAACTGGATGCACTTCATGGACAAAATGGACAATCTCTTTCAAAGTATTAGGGTTTCGGAGGAAAACACGCCTGTTACAAAGCCATTTCATTTTTTTAACTTATTTGCACTCCATAATTTTTGTGTGTTCAAAATTCACCATTCAAAGCCACATCATCAATTTTCAACCCTTCCTGACTTCATTTGCTATTTTTCATGCACTTATTGATTTTTTCGACAAAATAACCCTGAAATTGAAAAGCACTTCAATTGAACTCTGAAAAACTTGAAAGTAGGCATGGTATCAGTTTTTAACCCACATAGCATGTGCTAAAACTTCAGAGGTTTACGGAAAAAACTTGATACACTTCGTGTACAAAATGGACAATCTATTTTGAAGTATTAGGGTTTCAGAGGAAAACTCGCCTGTTACAAAGGAATTTCATTTTTTTTACTTATTTGAACTCCATACTTTTTGTGTGTTCAAAACACACCATTCAAAGCCACATCATCAATTTTCAACCCTTTCTGACTTCATTTGCTATTTTTCATGCACTTAATGAATTTTTTTCGAGCAAAATAACCCAGAAATTGAAAAGCACTTCAAATGAACTCTGAAAAGGTTGAAAGTCGGCATGGTATCATAATTTCCCCACATGGCATGTGCTAAAAAGTTGAGAGGGTTACGGAAAAAACTGGATGCACTTCGTGTACAAAATGGACCATCTCTTTCGAAGTATGAGGGTTTCGGAGGAAAACTCGCCTGCTACAAAGGCATTTCATTTTTTAACTTATTTGAACTCCATACTTTTTGTGTGTTCAAAATGCACCATGCAAAGCCACATCATAACATTTCAACCCTTTGTCACTTCATTTGCTATTTTTCATGCACTTACAGTTTTTTTCTAGCAAAATAACCTAGAAATTGAAAAGTAATTCAAATGACCTCTGAAAAGGTTGAAAGTTGGCATGGTATCATCATTCATCCACATATCATGTGCTAAAAAGTTGAGAGGGTTTTGGCAAAAACTGGATGCACTTCGTGTACAAAATGGACAATCTCTTTCGAAATATCAGGGTTTTGGACGAAAACTCACCTGTTACAAAGGCATTTCATTTTTTAAACTTATTTGAGCTCCATGCTTTCTGTGTGTCCAAAATGCACCATTGAAAGCCACATTGTCAATTTTCAACGCTTTGTGACTTCATTTCCTATTTTCGTGCACTTACACTTTTTTTCCCACCAAAATAACCCTGAAACTTAAAAGCACTTGAAATGAACTCTGAAAATGTTCAAAGTTGGCATGGTATCGTGATTTCGCCCAAATAGCGTGTGCTAAAAAGTTGAGAGTGTCACGGCAAAAACTAGATGCACTTCGTGTACAAAATGGACACTCTCTTTCGAAGTACGAGGGTTTCAAACGAAAACTCGCGTGTTACGAAGACATTTCATTTTTTTAACTTATTTTAACTAAATACTTTTTGTGTGGTCAAAATGCACCATTCAAAGCAACCCCATCAATTTTCAACCGTTTTTGACTTCATTTGCTATTTTTCATGCACTTACTGATTTTTTTTCCGCAAAATAAGCTTGAAACTGAAAAGCACTTCAAATGAATTCTAGACAGGTTGAAAGTTGTCATGGTATCATCATTTCACCCACATATCATGTGCTAAAAAGATGAGAGGGTTACGGAAAAAACAGGATGCATTTCGTGTACAAATGGACAATTTCTTTTGAAGTATCAGGGTTTTAGACGAAAACTCGCATGTTACAAAGGCATTTCATTTTTTAAACTTATTTGAACTCCATACTTTTTGTGTGTCCAAAATACACCATTCAAAGCAACATCATCAATTTTCAACCCTTTCTGACTTCATTTGGTATTTTTCATGCACTTACTATTTTTTCAAACAAAATAACCCTGAAATTGAAAAGCACTTGAAATGAACTTTGAAAAGGTTGAAAGTTGTCATGGTATCATCATTTCACCCACATAGCAAGTGCTAAAAAGTTGAGAGGCTTACGACCAAAACTAGGTGGACTTGGTGTACAGAATGCACAAGCTGTTCCGAAGAATCAGGGTTTCGGACGAAAACTTGTGTGTTACAAAGACATTTCATTTTTTAAATTATTTGAACTCCATACTTTTTGTGTGTTCAAAGTGCACCATTCAAAGCCACATCATCAATTTTCAACCCTTTCTGACTTAATTTGCTATTTTTCATGCACTTACTGATTTTTTTTCTAGTAAAATAACACAGAAATTGAAAAGCACTTCAAATGAACTCTGAAAAGGTTGAAAGTCGGCATGGTATCATCATTTCACCCACATAGCATGTGATAAAAAGTTGAGAGGGTTATGGAAAAAACTGGATGCACGTAGTGTACAAAATGGACAATTTCTTTCGAAGAATCAGGGTTTCGGACGAAAACTCGCCTGTTACAATAGCATTTCTTTTTTTAACTTATTTGAACTCCAGACTTTTTGTGTGTTCAAAATGCACCATTCACAGCCACATCATCAATTTTCAACCCTTTCTGACTTCATTTGCTATTTTTCATGCACTTACTCACTTTTTTAAACAAAATAACCCTGAAATTGAAAAGCACTTGAAATGAACTCTGAAAAGGTTGAAAGTAGGCATGGTATCATCACTTAACCCACATAGCATGTGCTAGAAACTTAACAGGTTTACGGCAAAAACTGGATGCTCTTCGTGTACAAAATGGACAATCTGTTTCGAAGTATCAGGGTTTTAGAGGAAAACTCGCCCGCTACAAAGGCATTTCCTTTTTTTAACTTATTTGAACTCCATAATTTTTGTGTGTTCAAAATGCACCATTAAAAGCCACATCATCAATTTTCAACCCTTTCTGACTTCATTTGCTATTTTTCAGGCAACTATTGAATTTTTTCTAGCAAACTAACGCAGAAATTGAAAAGCACTTCAAATGAACTCTGAAAAGGTTAAAAGTTGGCATGGTATCATAATTTCCCCACATAGCATATGCAAAAAAGTTGAGAGGGTTACGGCAAAAACTAGATGCACTTCATGGACAAAATGGACAATCTCTTTCAAAGTATTAGGGTTTCGGAGGAAAACACGCCTGTTACAAAGCCATTTCATTTTTTTAACTTATTTGCACTCCATAATTTTTGTGTGTTCAAAATTCACCATTCAAAGCCACATCATCAATTTTCAACCCTTTCTGACTTCATTTGCTATTTTTCATGCACTTATTGATTTTTTCGACAAAATAACCCTGAAATTGAAAATCACTTCAATTGAACTCTGAAAAACTTGAAAGTAGGCATGGTATCAGTTTTTAACCCACATAGCATGTGCTAAAACTTCAGAGGTTTACGGAAAAAACTTGATACACTTCGTGTACAAAATGGACCATCTATTTTGAAGTATTAGGGTTTCAGAGGAAAACTCGCCTGTTACAAAGGAATTTCATTTTTTTTACTTATTTGAACTCCATACTTTTTGTGTGTTCAAAACACACCATTCAAAGCCACATCATCAATTTTCACCCCTTTCTGACTTCATTTGCTATTTTTCATGCACTTAATGAATTTTTTTCGAGCAAAATAACCCAGAAATTGAAAAGCACTTCAAATGAACTCTGAAAAGGTTGAAAGTCGGCGTGGTATCATAATTTCCCCACTTGGCATGTGCTAAAAAGTTGAGAGGGTTACGGCAAAAACTGGATGCACTTCGTGTACAAAATGGACCATCTCTTTCGAAGTATCAGGGTTTCGGAGGAAAACTCGCCTGCTACAAAGGCATTTCATTTTTTAACTTATTTGAACTCCATACTTTTTGTGTGTTCAAAATGCACCATGCAAAGCCACATCATAACATTTCAACCCTTTGTCACTTCATTTGCTATTTTTCATGCACTTACAGTTTTTTTCTAGCAAAATAACCTAGAAATTGAAAAGTAATTCAAATGAACTCTGAAAAGGTTGAAAGTTGGCATGGTATCATCATTTCACCCATATAGCATGTTATAAAAAGTTGTGAGGGTTATGGAAAAAATTGGATGTACTTCGTGTACAAAATGGAAAATCTCTTTCGAAGTATCTTTGTTTCGAACAAAAACTCGCCTGTTACAAAGGCATTTCATTTTTTAAACTTATTTGAACTCCATACTTTTTGTGTTTTCAAAATGCATAATTCAAAGCCACATCATCAATTTTCAACCCTTTCTGACTTCATTTGCAATTTTTTAGGAACTTACTATTTTTTTCCAACGAAATAACCCTGAAATTGAAAAGCACTTCAGATTAACTCTGAAAAGGTTGGAAGTTGGCATGGTATCATCATTTCACCCACATAGCATGTGCTGGAAACTTAAGTGGTTTACGGCAAAAACTGGATGCACTTCGGGTACAAAATGGACAATCTATTTCGAAGTATCACGGTTTTAGACGAAAACTAGCCTGTTACAAAGGCATTACATTATTTTAACTTATTTGAAATCCATACTATTTGTGTGTCCAAAATGCACCATTCAAAGCCATATTATAGATTGTCAACAATTTCTGACTTCGTTTGCTATTTTTCATGCACTTATTGATTTATTTCCATCAAAATAACCCTGAAATTGAAAAGCACTTGAAATGAACTTTGAAAATGTTTAAAGTTGGCATGGTATCATCGTTTCACCCACATAGCATGTGATAAAAAGTTGATTGGGTTATGGAAAAAACTGGATGCACTTCGTGTACAAAAGGACAATTTCTTTCGAAGTTTCAAGGTTTCAGACGAAAACTCGCCTGTTACAAAGGCATTTCATTTTCTAACTTATTTGAACTCCATAATTTTTGTGTGTTCAAAATTCACCATTCAAAGCCACATCATCAATTTTCAACCCTTTCTGACTTCATTTGCTATTTTTCATGCACTTACTGAATTTTTCAACAAAATAACCCTGAAATTGAAAAGCACTTCAATTGAACTCTGAAAAAGTTGAAAGTAGGCATGGTATCCGTTTTTAACCCACATAGCATGTGCTAAAACTTCAGAGGTTTACGGAAAAAACTTGATACACTTCGTGTACAAAATGGACAATCTGTTTCGAAGTATTAGGGTTTCAGAGGAAAACTCGCCTGTTACAAAGGCATTTCATTTTTTTAACTTATTTCAACTCCATACTTTTTGTGTGTTCAAAACACATGATTCAACGCCACATCATCAATTTTCAACCCTTTCTGACTTCATTTGCTATTTTTCATGCACTTACTGAATTTTTTCTAGCAGAATAACCCAGAAATTGAAAAGCACTTCAAATAAACTCTGAAAAGGTTGAAAGTTGGCATGGTATCATAATTTCCCCACATAGCATGTGCTAAAAAGTTGAGAGGGTTACGACAAAAACTGGATGCACTTCGTGTACAAAATGGACCATCTCTTTCGAAGTATCAGGGTTCCGGAGGAAAACTCGCCTCCTACGAAGGCATTTCATTTTTTAACTTATTTGAACTCCATACTTTTTGTGTGTTCAAAATGCACCATTCAAAGGCACATCATAACATTTCAACCCTTTCTGACTTCATTTGCTATTTTTCATGCACTTACAGTTTTTTTCTAGCAAAATAACCTAGAAATTGAAAAGCAATTCAAATGAACTCTGAAAATGTTGAAAGTTGGCATGGTATCATCATTTCACCCATATAGCATGTTATAAAAAGTTGAGAGGGTTATGGAAAAAACTGGATTTACTTCGTGTACAAAATGGAAAATCTCTTTCGAAGTATGAGGGTTTCGAACAAAAACTCGCCTGTTACAAAGGTATTTCATTTTTTAAAGTTATTTGAACTCCATATTTTTTGTGTTTTCAAAATGCACAATTCAAAGCCATATCATCAATTTTCAACCCTTTCTGACTTCATTTGCAATTTTTTGGGAACTTACTATTTTTTTCTAGCGAAATAGCCCTGAAATTTAAAAACAATTCAAATGAACTCTGAAAAGGTTGAAAGTTGGCATGGTATCGTCATTCACCCACATGTCATGTGCTGAAAAGTTGAGAGGGTTACGAAAAAACTAGATGCACTTCGTATACAAGATGGACAATCTCTTTCGAAGTATCAGGGTTTGAGATGAAAACTCGCTTGTTACAAAGGCATTTCATTTTCTGAACTTATTAGAACTCCATAATATTTGTGCGTCCAAAATGCACCATTCAAAGCCATATTGTCAATTTTCAACAATTTCTGACTTCGTTTGCTATTTTTCGTGCACTTACTGATTTTTTCCATCAAAATAACCATGAAATTGAAAAGCACTTGAAATGAACTTGGAAAAGGTTGAAAGTTGGCATGGTATCATCATTTCACCCACATAGCATGTGATAAAAATTTGGGAGATTTATGGAAAAAACTGGATGCACTTCGTGCACAAAATGGACAATTTCTTTCGAAGTGTCATTGTTTCAGACGAAAACTCGCCTGTTACAAAGGCATTTCATTTTTTTAACTTATTTGAACTCCATACTTTTTGTGTGTTCAAAATTACCCATTCAAAGACACATCATCAATTTTCAACCCTTTCTGACTTCATTTGCTATTTTTCTTGCACTTACTGATTTTTTTAAACAATATAACCCAGAAATTGAAAAGCACTACGAATGAACTCTGAAATGGTTGAAAGTAGGCATGGTATCATCATTTAACCCTCACAGAATGTGCTAGAAACTTAAGAGGTTTACGACAAAAAGGACAATCTGTTTCGAAGTATCAGGCTTTCACACGAAAACTCACCTGTTACAAAGGCATTTCATTTTTTAACTAACTTGAACTCCATACTTTTTGTGTGTTCAAAACACACCATTCAAAGCCACATCATCAATTTTCTACCCTTTCTGACTACATTTGCTATTTTTCATGCACTTACTGAATTTTTTTCTAGCAAAATAACCCAGAAATTGAAAAGCACTTCAAATAAACTCTGAAACGGTTGAAAGTTGGCATGGTATCAAAGTTTCCCCACATAGCATGTGCTAAAAAGTTGAGAGGGTTACGGCAAAAACTGGATGCACTTCGTGTACAAAACGAACAATCTGTTTCGAAGTATCACGTTTTAGATGAAAACTAGCCTGTTACAAAGGCATTTCACTGTTTTAACTTATTTGAGCTCCGTACTATTTGTGTGTCCAAAATGCACCATTCAAAGCCATATTATCAATTTTCCACAATTTCTGACTTCATTTGCTATTTTTCATGCACTTACTGATTTTTCCCATCAAAATAACCCTGAAATTGAAAAGCACTTGAAATGAACTTTGAAAAGGTTGAAAGTTGGCATGGTATCATCATTTCACCCACATAGCATGTCCTAAAAAGTTGAGAGGGTTACGGCAAAAACTAGATGCACTTGGTGTGCAAAATGGACAAGCTCTTTCGAAGTATCAGGGTTTTGGACGAAAACTCGCGTGTTACAAAGACATTTCATTTTTTAAAATTATTTGAACTCCATACTTTTTGTGTGTTCAAAATGCACCATTCAAAGCCACATCATCAATTTTCAACCCTTTCTGACTTCATTTGCTATTTTTCATGCACTTACTGATTTTTTTCCATCAAAATAACCCTGAAATTGAAAAGCACTTGAAATGAACTTTGAAAATGTTTAAAGTTGGCATGGTATCATCATTTCACCCACATAGCATGTGATAAAAAGTTGAGAGGGTTATGCAAAAAACTGGATGCACTTCGTGTACAAAATGGACAATCTCTTTCGAAGTATTAGGGTTTCGGAGGAAAACTCGCCTGTTACAAAGGCATTTCATTTTGTTAACTTATTTGAACTCCATACTTTTTGTGTGTCGAAAATGCACCATTTGAATCCGCATCATCAATTTTCAACCCTTTCTCACTTCATTTGCTATTTTTCATGCACTTACTGATTTCTTTCTAGCAAAATAACCCAGAAATTGAAATGCACTTCAAATGAACTCTGAAAAGGTTGAAAGGTGGCATGGTATCATCATTCATCCACATATGATGTGCTAAAAAGTTGAGAGGGTTTTGGCAAAAACTGGATGCACTTCGTGTACAAAATGGACAATCTCTTTCGAAATATCAGGGTTTCGGACGAAAACTCACCTGTTACAAAGGTATTTCATTTTTTAAACTTATTTCAACTCCATACTTTCTGTGTGTCCAAAATGCACCATTGAAAGCCACAATGTCAATTTTCAACGCTTTCTGACTTCATTTGCTATTTTTCATGCACTTTTTTTTCCCACCAAAATAACTCTAAAACTGAAAAGCACTTCATATGAACTCTGAAAAGGTTCAAAGTTGGCATGGTATCGTGATTTCACCCAAATAGCATGTGCTAAAAATTTGAGAGGGTTACGGCAAAAACTAGATGCACTTCATGTACAAAATGGACACTCTCCTTCGAAGTATGAGGGTTTCGGACGAAAACTCGCGTGTGACGATGACAATTCATTTTTTTAACTTATTTTAACTCCATACTTTTTGTGTGGTCAAAATGCACCATTCAAAGCAACACCATCAATTTTCAACCCTTTTTGACTTCATTTGCTATTTTTCATGCACTTACTCATTTTTTTCCGCAAAATAGCCTTGAAACTGAAAAGCACTTCAAATGAATTTTTAATAGGTTGAAAGTTGTCATGGTATCATCATTTCACCCACATAGCATGTGCTAAAAAGATGAGAGGGTTACGGAAAAAACAGGATGCATTTCGTGTACAAAATGGACAATTTCTTTCGAAGTATGAAGGTTTTAGACGAAAACCCGCCTGTTACAAAGGCATTTCATTTTTTTACACTTATTTGAACTCCATACTTTTTGTGTGTCCAAAATACACCATTCAAAGCAACATTATCAATTGTCAACCCTTTCTGACTTCATTTGCTATTTTTCATGCACTGACTATTTTTTTCCAACAAAATAACCCTGAAATTGAAAAGCACTTGAAATGAACTTTGAAAAGGTTGAAAGTTGGCATGGTATCATCATTTCACCCACATAGCATGTCCTAAAAAGTTGAGAGGGTTACGGCAAAAACTAGATGCACTTCATGTACAAAATGGACACTCTCTTTCGAAGTATGAGGGTTTCGGACGAAAACTCGCGCGTGACGAAGAAAATTCATTTTTTTAACTTATTTTAACTCCATACTTTTTGTGTGTTCAAAATGCACCATTCAAAGCCACATCATCAATTTTCAACCCTTTCTGACTTCATTTGCTATTTTTCATGCACTTACTGATTTTTTTCCCATCAAAATAACCCTGAAATTGAAAAGCACTTGAAATGAACTTTGAAAATGTTTAAAGTTGGCATGGTATCATCATTTCACCCACATAGCATGTGATAAAAAGTTGAGAGGGTTATGCAAAAAACTGGATGCACTTCGTGTACAAAATGGACAATCTCTTTCGAAGTATTAGGGTTTCGGAGGAAAACTCGCCTGTTACAAAGGCATTTCATTTTGTTAACTTATTTGAACTCCATACTTTTTGTGTGTCCAAAATGCACCATTTGAATCCGCATCATCAATTTTCAACCCTTTCTCACTTCATTTGCTATTTTTCATGCACTTACTGATTTCTTTCTAGCAAAATAACCCAGAAATTGAAATGCACTTCAAATGAACTCTGAAAAGGTTGAAAGGTGGCATGGTATCATCATTCATCCACATATCATGTGCTAAAAAGTTGAGAGGGTTTTGGCAAAAACTGGATGCACTTCGTGTACAAAATGGACAATCTCTTTCGAAATATCAGGGTTTCGGACGAAAACTCACCTGTTACAAAGGTATTTCATTTTTTAAACTTATTTCAACTCCATACTTTCTGTGTGTCCAAAATGCACCATTGAAAGCCACAATGTCAATTTTCAACGCTTTCTGACTTCATTTGCTATTTTTCATGCACTTTTTTTTCCCACCAAAATAACTCTAAAACTGAAAAGCACTTCATATGAACTCTGAAAAGGTTCAAAGTTGGCATGGTATCGTGATTTCACCCAAATAGCATGTGCTAAAAATTTGAGAGGGTTACGGCAAAAACTAGATGCACTTCATGTACAAAATGGACACTCTCTTTCGAAGTATGAGGGTTTCGGACGAAAACTCGCGTGTGACGATGACAATTCATTTTTTTAACTTATTTTAACTCCATACTTTTTGTGTGGTCAAAATGCACCATTCAAAGCAACACCATCAATTTTCAACCCTTTTTGACTTCATTTGCTATTTTTCATGCACTTACTCATTTTTTTCCGCAAAATAGCCTTGAAACTAAAAAGCACTTCAAATGAATTTTTAATAGGTTGAAAGTTGTCATGGTATCATCATTTCACCCACATAGCATGTGCTAA
Source organism: Hordeum marinum (assembly GCA_022496015.1). NCBI lineage: Eukaryota > Viridiplantae > Streptophyta > Magnoliopsida > Poales > Poaceae > Hordeum > Hordeum marinum. Next base: position 505,662,279 of record CM039675.1, read on the forward strand.
AAAGATGAGAGGGTTACGGAAAAAACAGGATGCATTTCGTGTACAAAATGGACAATTTCTTTCGAAGTATGAAGGTTTTAGACGAAAACCCGCCTGTTACAAAGGCATTTCATTTTTTTACACTTATTTGAACTCCATACTTTTTGTGTGTCCAAAATACACCATTCAAAGCAACATTATCAATTGTCAACCCTTTCTGACTTCATTTGTATTTTTCATGCACTTACTATTTTTTTCAACAAAATAACCCTGAAATTGAAAAGCATGGTATCATCATTTCACCCACATAGCATGTCCTAAAAAGTTGAGAGGGTTACGGCAAAAACTAGATGCACTTCATGTACAAAATGGACACTCTCTTTCGAAGTATGAGGGTTTCGGACGAAAACTCGCGTGTGACGAAGACAATTCATTTTTTTAACTTATTTTAACTCCATACTTTTTGTGTGGTCAAAATGCACCATTCAAAGCCACATCATCAATTTTCAACCCTTTCTGACTTCATTTGCTATTTTTCATGCACTTACTAATTTATTTCCAGCAAAATAACCCTGAAATTCAAAAACACTTCAAATGAACTCTGAAAAGGATGAAAGTTGGCATGGTATCATCATTTCACCCACATAGCATGTGCTAAAAAGTTGAGAGGGTTACGGAAAAAACTGGATGCACTTCGTGGACAAAATGGACAATTTCTTTCGAAGTATGAGGGTTTCAGATAAAAACTCACCTGTAACAAAGGCATTTCATTTTTTTAACTTATTTGAACTCCATACTTTTTCTGTGTTCAAAATGCACCATGCAAAGCCACAGCATCAATTTTCAACCCTCTCTGACTTCATTTGCTATGTTTCATGCACTTACTGATTTTTTCACCAAAATGAACCTGAAATTGAAAAGCACTTCAAATGAACTCTGAAAAGTTTGATAGTAGGCATGGTATCATAAATTCGGAACATAGCATGTGCTAAAAAGTTGAGAGGGTTACGGCAAAAACTGGATGCACTTCATGTACAAAATTGACAATATGTTATGAAGCATCATGGTTTCACACAAAAACTCGCCTGTTACAAAGGCATTTCATTTTTTTAACTCATTCGAACTTCATACTTTGTGTGTGTACCAAATGCACCATACAAAGCCACATCATCAATTTTGAACCCTTTCTGACTTCATTTGCTATTTTTCGTACACTTATATATTTTTTCAGCAAAAGAACCTGGAAATTGAAAAGCACATCAAATGAACTTTGAAAAGGTTGAAAGTTGCCATGCTATTATCAGTCCACCCACATAGCATGTGCTAAAAAGTTGAGAGGGTTACGGAAAAAACTGGATGCACTTCGTGTACAAAATGGACAATCTCTTTCTAGGTATTAGGGTTTCAAACGATAACTCGCTTGTTACAAAGGCATTTCATTTTTTAACTTATTTGAACTCCATACTTTTTGTGTGTTCAAAATGGACCATTCAAAGCCACAACATCAATTTTCGACACTTTGTGACTTCATTTGATATTTTTCACGCACTTACTCGTTTTTTTCAACAAAATAACCCTGAAATTGAAAAGCACTTCAAATGAACTCTGAAAAGCTTGAAAGTTGGCATGGTATCATCATTTCACCCACAGAGCATGTGCTAAAAAGTTGAGAGGGTTACGGCAAAAACTAGATGCACTTGGTGTGCAAAATGGACAAGCTCTTTCGAAGTATCAGGGTTTTGGACGAAAAGTCGCCTGTTACAAAGACATTTCATTTTTTAAAATTATTTGAACTCCATACTTTTTGTGTGTTCAAAATGCACCATTCAAAGCCACATCATCAATTTTCAACCCTTTCTGACTTCATTTGCTATTTTTCATGCACTTAGTGATTTATTTCCAGCAAAATAACCCTGAAATTGAAAAGCACTTGAAATGAACTTTGAAAAGGTTGAAAGTTGGCATGGTATCATCATTTCACCCACATAGCATGTCCTAAAAAGTTGAGAGGGTTACGGCAAAAACTAGATGCACTTGGTGTGCAAAATGGACAAGCTCTTTCGAAGTATCATGGTTTTGGACGAAAACTCGCGTGTTACAAAGACATTTCATTTTTTCAAATTATTTGAACTCCATACTTTTTGTGTGTTCAAAATGCACCATTCAAAGCCACATCATCAATTTTCAACCCTTTCTGACTTCATTTGCTATTTTTCATGCACTTACTGATTTATTTCCAGCAAAATAACCCTGAAATTGAAAAGCACTTCGAATGAACTCTCAAAAGGATGAAAGTTGGCATGGTAGCATCATTTCACCCACATAGCATGTGCTAAAAAGTTGAGAGGGTTACGGAAAAAACTGGATGCACTTCGTGTACAAAATGGACAAACTCTATCGAGGTATCAGGGTTTCAAACGATACCTCGCTTGTTACAAAGGCATTTCATTTTTTAACTTATTTGAACTCCATACTTTTTGTGTGTTCAAAATGGACCATTCAAAGCCACAACATCAATTTTCGACACTTTGTGACTTCATTTGATATTTTTCACGCACTTACTCGTTTTTTTCAACAAAATAACCCTGAAATTGAAAAGCACTTCAAATGAACTCTGAAAAGCTTGAAAGTTGGCATGGTATCATCATTTCACCCACAGAGCATGTGCTAAAAAGTTGAGAGGGTTACGGCAAAAACTAGATGCACTTGGTGTGCAAAATGGACAAGCTCTTTCGAAGTATCAGGGTTTTGGACGAAAAGTCGCCTGTTACAAAGACATTTCATTTTTTAAAATTATTTGAACTCCATACTTTTTGTGTGTTCAAAATGCACCATTCAAAGCCACATCATCAATTTTCAACCCTTTCTGACTTCATTTGCTATTTTTCATGCACTTAGTGATTTATTTCCAGCAAAATAACCCTGAAATTGAAAAGCACTTGAAATGAACTTTGAAAAGGTTGAAAGTTGGCATGGTATCATCATTTCACCCACATAGCATGTCCTAAAAAGTTGAGAGGGTTACGGCAAAAACTAGATGCACTTGGTGTGCAAAATGGACAAGCTCTTTCGAAGTATCATGGTTTTGGACGAAAACTCGCGTGTTACAAAGACATTTCATTTTTTCAAATTATTTGAACTCCATACTTTTTGTGTGTTCAAAATGCACCATTCAAAGCCACATCATCAATTTTGAACCCTTTCTGACTTCATTTGCTATTTTTCATACACTTATTGATTTTTTCAGCAAAATAACCTGGAAATTGAAAAGCACATCAAATGAACTTTGAAAAGGTTGAAAGTTGCCATGCTATTATAAGTCCACCAACATAGCATGTGCTAAAAAGTTGAGAGGGTTACGGAAAAAACTGGATGCACTTCGTGTAGAAAATGGACAATCTCTTTCGAGGTATCAGGGTTTCAAACGATAACTCTCTTGTTACAAAGGCATTTCATTTTTTAACTTATTTGAACTCCATACTTTTTGTGTGTTCAAAATGGACCATTCAAAGCCACATCATCAATTTTCAACCCTTTCTGACTTCATTTGCTATTTTTCATGCACTTACTAATTTATTTCCAGCAAAATAACCCTGAAATTCAAAAACACTTCAAATGAACTCTGAAAAGGATGAAAGTTGGCATGGTATCATCATTTCACCCACATAGCATGTGCTAAAAGTTGAGAGGGTTACGGAAAAAACTGGATGCACTTCGTGGACAAAATGGACAATTTCTTTCGAAGTATGAGGGTTTCAGATAAAAACTCACCTGTAACAAAGGCATTTCATTTTTTTAACTTATTTGAACTCCATACTTTTTCTGTGTTCAAAATGCACCATGCAAAGCCACAGCATCAATTTTCAACCCTCTCTGACTTCATTTGCTATGTTTCATGCACTTACTGATTTTTTCACCAAAATGAACCTGAAATTGAAAAGCACTTCAAATGAACTCTGAAAAGTTTGATAGTAGGCATGGTATCATAAATTCGGAACATAGCATGTGCTAAAAAGTTGAGAGGGTTACGGCAAAAACTGGATGCACTTCATGTACAAAATTGACAATATGTTATGAAGCATCATGGTTTCACACAAAAACTCGCCTGTTACAAAGGCATTTCATTTTTTTAACTCATTCGAACTTCATACTTTGTGTGTGTACCAAATGCACCATACAAAGCCACATCATCAATTTTGAACCCTTTCTGACTTCATTTGCTATTTTTCGTACACTTATATATTTTTTCAGCAAAAGAACCTGGAAATTGAAAAGCACATCAAATGAACTTTGAAAAGGTTGAAAGTTGCCATGCTATTATCAGTCCACCCACATAGCATGTGCTAAAAAGTTGAGAGGGTTACGGAAAAAACTGGATGCACTTCGTGTACAAAATGGACAATCTCTTTCTAGGTATTAGGGTTTCAAACGATAACTCGCTTGTTACAAAGGCATTTCATTTTTTAACTTATTTGAACTCCATACTTTTTGTGTGTTCAAAATGGACCATTCAAAGCCACAACATCAATTTTCGACACTTTGTGAATTCATTTGATATTTTTCACGCACTTACTCGTTTTTTTCAACAAAATAACCCTGAAATTGAAAAGCACTTCAAATGAACTCTGAAAAGCTTGAAAGTTGGCATGGTATCATCATTTCACCCACAGAGCATGTGCTAAAAAGTTGAGAGGGTTACGGCAAAAACTAGATGCACTTGGTGTGCAAAATGGACAAGCTCTTTCGAAGTATCAGGGTTTTGGACGAAAAGTCGCCTGTTACAAAGACATTTCATTTTTTTAAAATTATTTGAACTCCATACTTTTTGTGTGTTCAAAATGCACCATTCAAAGCCACATCATCAATTTTCAACCCTTTCTGACTTCATTTGCTATTTTTCATGCACTTAGTGATTTATTTCCAGCAAAATAACCCTGAAATTGAAAAGCACTTGAAATGAACTTTGAAAAGGTTGAAAGTTGGCATGGTATCATCATTTCACCCACATAGCATGTCCTAAAAAGTTGAGAGGGTTACGGCAAAAACTAGATGCACTTGGTGTGCAAAATGGACAAGCTCTTTCGAAGTATCATGGTTTTGGACGAAAACTCGCGTGTTACAAAGACATTTCATTTTTTCAAATTATTTGAACTCCATACTTTTTGTGTGTTCAAAATGCACCATTCAAAGCCACATCATCAATTTTCAACCCTTTCTGACTTCATTTGCTATTTTTCATGCACTTACTGATTTATTTCCAGCAAAATAACCCTGAAATTGAAAAGCACTTCGAATGAACTCTCAAAAGGATGAAAGTTGGCATGGTAGCATCATTTCACCCACATAGCATGTGCTAAAAAGTTGAGAGGGTTACGGAAAAAACTGGATGCACTTCGTGTACAAAATGGACAAACTCTATCGAGGTATCAGGGTTTCAAACGACACCTCGCTTGTTACAAAGGCATTTCATTTTTTAACTTATTTGAACTCCATACTTTTTGTGTGTTCAAAATGGACCATTCAAAGCCACAACATCAATTTTCGACACTTTGTGACTTCATTTGATATTTTTCACGCACTTACTCGTTTTTTTCAACAAAATAACCCTGAAATTGAAAAGCACTTCAAATGAACTCTGAAAAGCTTGAAAGTTGGCATGGTATCATCATTTCACCCACATAGCATGTGCTAAAAAGTTGAGAGGGTTACGGCAAAAACTAGATGCACTTGGTGTGCAAAAGGGACAAGCTCTTTCGAAGTATCAGGGTTTTGGACGAAAAGTCACCTGTTACAAAGACATTTCATTTTTTAAAATTATTTGAACTCCATACTTTTTGTGTGTTCAAAATGCACCATTCAAAGCCACATCATCAATTTTCAACCCTTTCTGACTTCATTTGCTATTTTTCATGCACTTAGTGATTTATTTCCAGCGAAATAACCCTGAAATTGAAAAGCACTTGAAATGAACTTTGAAAAGGTTGAAAGTTGGCATGGTATCATCATTTCACCCACATAGCATGTCCTAAAAAGTTGAGAGGGTTACGGCAAAAACTAGATGCACTTGGTGTGCAAAATGGACAAGCTCTTTCGAAGTATCATGGTTTTGGACGAAAACTCGCGTGTTACAAAGACATTTCATTTTTTCAAATTATTTGAACTCCATACTTTTTGTGTGTTCAAAATGCACCATTCAAAGCCACATCATCAATTTTGAACCCTTTCTGACTTCATTTGCTATTTTTCATACACTTATTGATTTTTTCAGCAAAATAACCTGGAAATTGAAAAGCACATCAAATGAACTTTGAAAAGGTTGAAAGTTGCCATGCTATTATAAGTCCACCAACATAGCATGTGCTAAAAAGTTGAGAGGGTTACGGAAAAAACTGGATGCACTTCGTGTAGAAAATGGACAATCTCTTTCGAGGTATCAGGGTTTCAAACGATAACTCTCTTGTTACAAAGGCATTTCATTTTTTAACTTATTTGAACTCCATACTTTTTGTGTGTTCAAAATGGACCATTCAAAGCCACATCATCAATTTTCAACCCTTTCTGACTTCATTTGCTATTTTTCATGCACTTACTAATTTATTTCCAGCAAAATAACCCTGAAATTCAAAAACACTTCAAATGAACTCTGAAAAGGATGAAAGTTGGCATGGTATCATCATTTCACCCACATAGCATGTGCTAAAAAGTTGAGAGGGTTACGGAAAAAACTGGATGCACTTCGTGGACAAAATGGACAATTTCTTTCGAAGTATGAGGGTTTCAGATAAAAACTCACCTGTAACAAAGGCATTTCATTTTTTTAACTTATTTGAACTCCATACTTTTTCTGTGTTCAAAATGCACCATGCAAAGCCACAGCATCAATTTTCAACCCTCTCTGACTTCATTTGCTATGTTTCATGCACTTACTGATTTTTTCACCAAAATGAACCTGAAATTGAAAAGCACTTCAAATGAACTCTGAAAAGTTTGATAGTAGGCATGGTATCATAAATTCGGAACATAGCATGTGCTAAAAAGTTGAGAGGGTTACGGCAAAAACTGGATGCACTTCATGTACAAAATTGACAAGATGTTATGAAGCATCATGGTTTCACACAAAAACTCGCCTGTTACAAAGGCATTTCATTTTTTTAACTCATTCGAACTTCATACTTTGTGTGTGTACCAAATGCACCATTCAAAGCCACATCATCAATTTTGAACCCTTTCTGACTTCATTTGCTATTTTTCGTACACTTATATATTTTTTCAGCAAAATAACCTGGAAATTGAAAAGCACATCAAATGAACTTTGAAAAGGTTGAAAGTTGCCATGCTATTATCAGTCCACCCACATAGCATGTGCTAAAAAGTTGAGAGGGTTACGGAAAAAACTGGATGCACTTCGTGTACAAAATGGACAATCTCTTTCTAGGTATTAGGGTTTCAAACGATAACTCGCTTGTTACAAAGGCATTTCATTTTTAAAATTATTTGAACTCCATACTTTTTGTGTGTTCAAAATGCACCATTCAAAGCCACATCATCAATTTTCAACCCTTTCTGACTTCATTTGCTATTTTTCATGCACTTAGTGATTTATTTCCAGCAAAATAACCCTGAAATTGAAAAGCACTTGAAATGAACTTTGAAAAGGTTGAAAGTTGGCATGGTATCATCATTTCACCCACATAGCATGTCCTAAAAAGTTGAGAGGGTTACGGCAAAAACTAGATGCACTTGGTGTGCAAAATGGACAAGCTCTTTCGAAGTATCAGGGTTTTGGAAGAAAACTCGCGTGTTACAAAGACATTTCATTTTTTAAAATTATTTGAACTCCATACTTTTTGTGTGTTCAAAATGCACCATTCAAAGCCACATCATCAATTTTCAACCCTTTCTGACTTCATTTGCTATTTTTCATGCACTTACTGATTTTTTCCCATCAAAATAACCCTGAAATTGAAAAGCACTTGAAATGAACTTTGAAAATGTTTAAAGTTGGCATGGTATCATCATTTCACCCACATAGCATGTGATAAAAAGTTGAGAGGGTTATGGAAAAAACTGGATGCACTTCGTGTACAAAATGGACAATCTCTTTCGAAGTATTAGGGTTTCGGAGGAAAACTCGCCTGTTACAAAGGCATTTCATTTTGTTAACTTATTTGAACTCCATACTTTTTGTGTGTCCAAAATGCACCATTTGAATCCGCATCATCAATTTTCAACCCTTTCTCACTTCATTTGCTATTTTTCATGCACTTACTGATTTCTTTCTAGCAAAATAACCCAGAAATTGAAATGCACTTCAAATGAACTCTGAAAAGGTTGAAAGGTGGCATGGTATCATCATTCATCCACATATCATGTGCTAAAAAGTTGAGAGGGTTTTGGCAAAAACTGGATGCACTTCGTGTACAAAATGGACAATCTCTTTCGAAATATCAGGGTTTCGGACGAAAACTCACCTGTTACAAAGGCCTTTCATTTTTTAAACTTATTTCAACTCCATACTTTCTGTGTGTCCAAAATGCACCATTGAAAGCCACAATGTCAATTTTCAACGCTTTCTGACTTCATTTGCTATTTTTCATGCACTTTTTTTTCCCACCAAAATAACTCTAAAACTGAAAAGCACTTCATATGAACTCTGAAAAGGTTCAAAGTTGGCATGGTATCGTGATTTCACCCAAATAGCATGTGCTAAAAATTTGAGAGGGTTACGGCAAAAACTAGATGCACTTCATGTACAAAATGGACACTCTCTTTCGAAGTATGAGGGTTTCGGACGAAAACTCGCGTGTGACGATGACAATTCATTTTTTAACTTATTTTAACTCCATACTTTTTGTGTGGTCAAAATTCACCATTCAAAGCAACACCATCAATTTTCAACCCTTTTTGACTTCATTTGCTATTTTTCATGCACTTACTCATTTTTTTCCGCAAAATAGCCTTGAAACTGAAAAGCAGTTCAAATGAATTTTTAATAGGTTGAAAGTTGTCATGGTATCATCATTTCACCCACATAGCATGTGCTAAAAAGATGAGAGGGTTACGGAAAAAACAGGATGCATTTCGTGTACAAAATGGACAATTTCTTTCGAAGTATCAAGGTTTTAGACGAAAACCCGCCTGTTACAAAGGAATTTCATTTTTTTACACTTATTTGAACTCCATACTTTTTGTGTGTCCAAAATACACCATTCAAAGCAACATTATCAATTGTCAACCCTTTCTGACTTCATTTGCTATTTTTCATGCACTTACTATTTTTTCCGACAAAATAACCCTGAAATTGAAAAGCACTTGAAATGAACTTTGAAAAGGTTGAAAGTTGGCATGGTATCATCATTTCACCCACATAGCGTGTCCTAAAAAGTTGAGAGGGTTACGGCAAAAACTAGATGCACTTCATGTACAAAATGGACACTCTCTTTCGAAGTATGAGGGTTTCGGACGAAAACTCGCGTGTGACGAAGACAATTCATTTTTTTAACTTATTTGAACTCCATACTTTTTGTGTGGTCAAAATGCACCATTCAAAGCCACATCATCAATTTTCAACCCTTTCTCACTTCATTTGCTATTTTTCATGCACTTACTGATTTATTTGCAGCAAAATAACCCTGAAATTGAAAAACACTTCAAATGAACTCTGAAAAGGATGAAAGTTGGCATGGTATCATCATTTCACCCACATAGCATGTGCTAAAAAGTTGAGAGGGTTACGGAAAAAACTGGATGCACTTCGTGGACAAAATGGACAATTTCTTTCGAAGTATGAGGGTTTCAGATAAAAACTCACCTGTAACAAAGGCATTTCATTTTTTTAACTTATTTGAACTCCATACTTTTTCTGTGTTCAAAATGCACCATGCAAAGCCACAGCATCAATTTTCAACCCTCTCTGACTTCATTTGCTATGTTTCATGCACTTACTGATTTTTTCACCAAAATGAACCTCAAATTGAAAAGCACTTCAAATGAACTCTGAAAAGTTTGAAAGTAGGCATGGTATCATAATTTCGGAACATAGCATGTGCTAAAAAGTTGAGAGGGTTACGGCAAAAACTGGATGCACTTCATGTACAAAATTGACAATATGTTTTGAAGCATCATGGTTTCACACAAAAACTCGCCTGTTACAAAAGCATTTCATTTTTTTAACTCATTCGAACTTCATACTTTGTGTGTGTACCAAATGCACCATTCAAAGACACATCATCAATTTTGAACCCTTTCTGACTTCATTTGCTATTTTTCATACACTTATATATTTTTTCAGCAAAATAACCTGGAAATTGAAAAGCACATCAAATGAACTTTGAAAAGGTTGAAAGTTGCCATGCTATTATCAGTCCACCCACATAGCATGTGCTAAAAAGTTGAGAGGGTTACGGAAAAAACTGGATGCACTTCGTGTACAAAATGGACAATCTCTTTCTAGGTATTAGGGTTTCAAACGATAACTCGCTTGTTACAAAGGCATTTCATTTTTTAACTTATTTGAACTCCATACTTTTTGTGTGTTCAAAATGGACCATTCAAAGCCACATCATCAATTTTCAACACTTTGTGACTTCATTTGATATTTTTCACGCACTTACTGTTTTTTTCAACAAAATAACCCTGAAATTGAAAAGCACTTGAAATGAACTTTGAAAAGGTTGAAAGTTGGCATGGTATCATCATTTCATCCACATAGCATGTCCTAAAAAGTTGAGAGGGTTACGGCAAAAACTAGATGCACTTGGTGTGCAAAATGGACAAGCTCTTTCGAAGTATCAGGGTTTTGGACGAAAACTCGCGTGTTACAAAGACATTTCATTTTTTCAAATTATTTGAACTCCATACTTTTTGTGTGTTCAAAATGCACCATTCAAAGCCACATCATCAATTTTCAACCCTTTCTGACTTCATTTGCTATTTTTCATGCACTTACTGATTTATTTCTAGCAAAATAACCCTGAAATTGAAAAGCACTTCAAATGAACTCTCAAAAGGATGAAAGTTGTCATGGTAGCATCATTTCACCCACATAGCATGTGCTAAAGAGTTGAGAGGGTTACGGAAAAAACTGGATGCACTTCGTGTACAAAATGGACAAACTCTTTCGAGGTATCAGGGTTTCAAACGATAACTCGCTTGTTACAAAGGCATTTCATTTTTTAACTTATTTGAACTCCATACTTTTTGTGTGTTCAAAATGGACCATTCAAAGCCACAGCATCAATTTTCGACACTTTGTGACTTCATTTGATATTTTTCACGCACTTAACCGTTTTTTCAACAAAATAACCCTGAAATTGAAAAGCACTTCAAATGAACTCTGAAAAGCTTGAAAGTTGGCATGGTATCATCATTTCACCCACATAGCATGTGCTAAAAAGTTGAGAGGGTTACGGCAAAAACTAGATGCACTTGGTGTGCAAAATGGACAAGCTCTTTCGAAGTATCAGGGTTTTGGACGAAAACTCGCCTGTTACAAAGACATTCCATTTTTTAAAATTATTTGAACTCCATACTTTTTGTGTGTTCAAAATGCACCATTCAAAGCCACATCATCAATTTTCAACCCTTTCTGACTTCATTTGCTATTTTTCATGCACTTAGTGATTTATTTCCAGCAAAATAACCCTGAAATTGAAAAGCACTTGAAATGAACTTTGAAAAGGTTGAAAGTTGGCATGGTATCATCATTTCACCCACATAGCATGTCCTAAAAAGTTGAGAGGGTTACGGCAAAAACTAGATGCACTTGGTGTGCAAAATGGACAAGCTCTTTCGAAGTATCATGGTTTTGGACGAAAACTCGCGTGTTACAAAGACATTTCATTTTTTCAAATTATTTTAACTCCATACTTTTTGTGTGTTCAAAATGCACCATTCAAAGCCACATCATCAATTTTGAACCCTTTCTGACTTCATTTGCTATTTTTCATACACTTATTGATTTTTTCAGCAAAATAACCTGGAAATTGTAAAGCACATCAAATGATCTTTGAAAAGGTTGAAAGTTGCCATGCTATTATCAGTCCACCAACATAGCATGTGCTAAAAAGTTGAGAGGGTTACGGAAAAAACTGGATGCACTTCGTGTAGAAAATGGACAATCTCTTTCGAGGTATCAGGGTTTCAAACGATAACTCGCTTGTTACAAAGGCATTTAATTTTTTAACTTATTTGAACTCCATACTTTTTGTGTGTTCAATATGGACCATTGAAAGCCACATCATCAATTTTCAACACTTTGTGACTTCATTTGATATTTTTCACGCACTTACTGATTTTTTTCAACAAAATAACCCTGAAATTGAAAAGCACTTGAAATGAACTTTGAAAAGGTTGAAAGTTGGCATGGTATCATCATTTCACCCACATAGCATGTCCTAAAAAGTTGAGAGGGTTACGGCAAAAACTAGATGCACTTGGTGTGCAAAATGGACAAGCTCTTTCGAAGTATCAGGGTTTTGGACGAAAACTCGCGTGTTACAAAGACATTTCATTTTTTAAAATTATTTGAACTCCATACTTTTTGTGTGTTCAAAATGCACCATTCAAAGCCACATCATCAATTTGCAACCCTTTCTGACTTCATTTGCTATTTTTCATGCACTTACTGATTTATTTCCAGCAAAATAACACTGAAATTGAAAAGCACTTCAAATGAACTCTGAAAAGGATGAAAGTTGGCATGGTATCATCATTTCACCCACATAGCATGTGCTAAAAAGTTGAGAGGGTTACGGAAAAAACTGGACGCACTTCGTGGACAAAATGGACAATTTCTTTCGAAGTATGAGGGTTTTAGATAAAAACTCGCCTGTAACAAAGGCATTTCATTTTTTTAACTTATTTGAACTCCATACTTTTTCTGTGTTCAAAATGCACCATGCAAAGCCACAACATCAATTTTCAACCCTCTCTGACTTCATTTGCTATTTTTGATGCACTTACTGATTTTTTCACCAAAATGAACCTGAAATTGAAAAGCACTTCAAATGAACTCTGAAAAGTTTGAAAGTAGGCATGGTATCATAATTTCGGAACATAGCATGTGCTAAAAAGTTGAGAGGGTTACGGCAAAAACTGGATGCACTTCATGTACAAAAGGGACAATATGTTTTGAAGCATCATGGTTTCACACAAAAACTCGCCTGTTACAAAGGCATTTCATTTTTTTAACTCATTCGAACTTCATACTTTGTGTGTGTACCAAATGCACCATTCAAAGCCATATCATCAATTTTGAACCCTTTCTGACTTCATTTGCTATTTTTCATACACTTATTGATTTTTTCAGCAAAATAACCTGGAAATTGAAAAGCACATCAAATGAACTTTGAAAAGGTTGAAAGTTGCCATGCTATTATCAGTCCACCCACATAGCATGTGCTAAAAAGTTGAGAGGGTTACGGAAAAAATTGGATGCACTTCGTGTACAAAATGGACAATCTCTTTCGAGGTATCAGGGTTTCAAACGATAACTCGCTTGTTACAAAGGCATTTCATTTTTTAACTTATTTGAAGTCCATACTTTTTGTGTGTTCAAAATGGACCATTCAAAGCCACATCATCAATTTTCAACACTTTGTGACTTCATTTGATATTTTTCACGCACTTACTGATATTTTTCAACCAAATAACCCTGAAATTGAAAAGCACTTCAAATGAACTCTGAAAATCTTGAAAGTTGGCATGGTATCATCATTTCACCCACATAGCATGTGCTAAAAAGTTGAGAGGGTTACGGCAAAAACTAGATGCACTTGGTGTGCAAAATGGACAAGCTCTTTCGAAGTATCAGGGTTTTGGACGAAAACTCGCCTGTTACAAAGACATTTCATTTTTTAAAATTATTTGAACTCCATACTTTTTGTCTGTTCAAAATGCACCATTCAAAGCCACATCATCAATTTTCAACCCTTTCTGACTTCATTTGCTATTTTTCATGCACTTAGTGATTTATTTCCAGCAAAATAACCCTAAAATTAAAAAGCACTTCAAATGAACTCTGAAAAGGATGAAAGTTGGCATGATATCATCATTTCACCCACATAGCATGTGCTAAAAAGTTGAGAGGGTTACGGAAAAAACTGGATGCACTTCGTGGACAAAATGGACAATTTGTTTCGAAGTATGAGGCTTTCAGACAAAAACTCGCCTGTAACAAAGGCATTTCATTTTTTTAACTTATGTGAACTCCAAACTTTTTGTGTGTTCAAAATGCACCATGCAAAGCCACAGCATCCATTTTCAACCCTTTCGGACTTCATTTGCTATTTTTCATGCACTTACTGATTTTTTTCACCAAAATGAACCTTAAATTGAAAAGCACTTCAAATGAACTCTGAAAAGTTTGAGAGTTGGTATGGTATCATAATTTCAGCCACATAGCATGTGCTAAAAAGTTGAGAGGGTTACGGCAAAAACTGGATGCACTTCATATACAAAATGGACAACATGTTTTGAAGCATCATGGTTTCACAGGAAAACTCGCCTGTTACAAAGGCATTTCATTTTTTTAACTCATTTGAACTTCATACTTTGTGTGTGTACAAAATGCACCATTCAAAGCCACATCATCAATTTTGAAGCCTTTCTGACTTCATTTGCTATTTTTCATACACTTATTGATTTTTTCAGCAAAATAACCCTGAAATTGAAAAGCACATCAAATGAACTTTGAAAAGGTTGAAAGTTGGCATGCTATTATCAGTCCACCCACATAGCATGTTACAAAGACATTTCATTTTTAACTTATTTGAACTCCATACTTTTTGTGTATTCAAAATGGACCATTCAAAGCCACATCATCAATTTTCAACCCTTTGTGACTTCATTTGATATTTTTCACGCACTTATTGGTTTGTTTCAGCTAAATAACCCTGAAATTGAATAGCACTTCAAATGAACTCTGAAAAGGTTGAAAGTTGGTATGGTATCATAATTTCCCCACATAGCATGTGCTAAAAAGTTGAGACGGTTACGGCAAAAACTCGATGCACTTCGTGTACAAAATGGACAATCTCTTTCGAAGTATTAGGGTTTCGGAGGAAAACTCGCCTGTTACAAAGGCATTTCATTTTGTTAACTTATTTGAACTCCATGCTTTTTGTGTGTTCAAAATGCACCATTCGAAGCCGCATCATCAATTTTCAACCCTTTTTGACTTCATTTGCTATTTTTCATGCACTTACTGATTTCTTTCTAGCAAAATAACCCAGAAATTGAAATGCACTTCAAATGAACTTAGAGGGTTTTGGCAAGAATTGGATGCACTTCGTGTACAAAATGGACAATCTCTTTCGAAATATCAGGGTTTCGGATGAAAACTCACCTGTTACAAAGGCATTTCATTTTTTAAACTTATTTGAACTCCATACTTTCTATGTGTCCAAAATGTACCATTGAAAGCCACAATGTCAATTTTCAACACTTTGTGACTTCATTTGCTATTTTTCATGCACTTACTCTTTTTTTCCCACCAAAATAACTCTGAAACTGAAAACCACTTCATATGAACTCTGAAAAGGTTCAAAGTTGGCATGGTATCGTGATTTCACCCAAATAGCATGTGCTAAAATGTTGAGAGGGTTACAGCAAAAACTAGATGCACTTCATGTACAAAATGGACACTCTCTTTCGAAGTATGAGGGTTTCGGACGAAAACTCGTGTGTTACGAAGACATTTCACTTTTTTAACTTATTTTAACTCCATACTTTTTGTGTGGTCAAAATGCACCATTCAAAGCAACACCATCAATTTTCAACCCTTTTTAACTTCATTTGCTATTTTTCATGCACTTACTGATTTTTTTTCCGCAAAATAGCCTTGAAACTGAAAAGCACTTTAAATGAATTCTAAACAGGTTGAAAGTTGTCATGGTATCATCATTTCACCCACATAGCATGTGCTAAAAAGATTAGAGGGTTACGGAAAAAACAGGATGCATTTCGTGTACAAAATGGACAATTTCTTTCGAAGTATGAGGGTTTTAGACGAAAACCCGCCTGTTACAAAGGCATTTCATTTTTTAAACTTATTTGAACTCCATACTTTTTGTGTGTCCGAAATACACCATTGAAAGCAACATCATCAATTGTCAACCCTTTCTGAGTTCCTTTGCTATTTTTCATGCACTTACTATTTTTTCCAACAAAATAACCCTGAAATTGAAAAGCACTTGAAATGAACTTCGAAAAGGTTGAATGTTGGCATGGTATCATCATTTCACCCACATGGCATGTGTTCAAAATGCACCATGCAAAGCCACAACATCAATTTTCAACCATTTCTGACTTCAGTTGCTATTTTTCATGCACTTACTGATTTTTTTCACCAAAATGAACCTTAAATTGAAAAGCACTTCAAATGAACTCTGAAAAGTTTGAAAGTTGGCATGGTATCATAATTTCAGCCACATAGCATGTGCTAAAAAGTTGAGAGGGTTACGGCAAAAACTGGATGCACTTCATGTACAAAATGGACAATATGTTTTAGCATCATGGTTTCACACGAAAACTCGCAGGTTACAAAGGCATTTCATTTTTTTAACTCATTTGAACTTTATAATTTGTGTGTGTACAAAATGCACCATTCAAAACCACATCATCAATTTTCAACCCTTTCTGACTTCATTTGCTATTTTTCATACACTTACTGATTTTTTCAGCAAAATAACCTAGAAATTGAAAAGCACATCAAATGTACGTTGAAAAGTTTGAAAGTTGGCATGCTATCATCAGTCCACCCACATAGCATGTGCTACAAAGTTGACAGGGTTACGGAAAAAACTGGATGCACTTCGTGTACGAAATGGACAATCTCTTTCGAGGTATCAGGGTTTCAAACGAAAACTCGCTTGTTACAAAGGCATTTCGGTTTTTTAACTTATTTGAACTCCATACTTTTTGTGTGTTCAAAATGGACCATTCAAAGCCACATCATCAATTTTCAACCCTTTGTGACTTCATTTGATATTTTTCATGCACTTATTGGTTTTTTTCAGCTAAATAACCCTGAAATTGAAAAGCACTTCAAATGCACTCTCGAAAGGTTGAAAGTTGTCATGGTATCATACTTTCACCCAAATATAATGTGCTAAAAAGTTGAGAGGGTTACAACAAAAACTGGATGCACTTCGTGTACAAAATGGACAATCTCTTTCGAAGTAACTTCGCATCAAATCATAATTTGACCCACATAGTAACTTGTAAATAGTTGACAGGGTTACGGCAATCTCTTTCGAATTATTAGAGTTTCGGAGGAAAACTCGCCTGTTACAAAGGCATTTCATTTTTTAAAATTACTTGAACTCCATACTTTTTGTGTGTTCAAAATGCACCATTCAAAGCAACATCATCAATTTTCAACCCTTTTTGACTTCATTTGCTATTTTTCATGCACTTACTGATTTATTTCCAGCAAAATAACCCTCAAATTGAAAAGCACTTCAAATGAACTCTGAAAAGGATGAAAGTTCGCATGATATCATCATTTCACCCACATAGCATGTGCTAAAAAGTTGAGAGGGTTACGGAAAAAACTGGATGCACTTCATGGACAAAATGGACAATTTGTTTCGAACTATGAGGCTATCAGACAAAAACTCGCGTGTAACAAAGGCATTTCATTTTTTTAACTTATTTGAACTCCATACTTTTTGTGTGTTCAAAATGCACCATGCAAAGCCACAGCATCAATTTCAACCATTTCTGACTTCATTTGCTATTTTTCATGCACTTACTGATTTTTTTCACCAAAATGAACCTTAAATTGAAAAGCACTTCAAATGAACTCTGAAAAGTTTGAAAGTTGGCATGGTATCATAATTTCAGCCACATAGCATGTGCTAAAAAGTTGAGAGGGTTACGGCAAAAACTGGATGCACTTCATGTACAAAATGGACAATTTGTTTTAGCATCATGGTTTCACACGAAAACTCGCAGGTTACAAAGGCATTTCATTTTTTTAACTCATTTGAACTTCATACTTTGTGTGTGTACAAAATGCACCATTCAAAACCACATCATCAATTTTCAACCCTTTCTGACTTCATTTGCTATTTTTCATACACTTACTGATTTTTTCAGCAAAATAACCTAGAAATTGAAAAGCACATCAAATGTACGTTGAAAAGGTTGAAAGTTGGCATGCTATCATCAGTCCACCCACATAGCATGTGCTACAAAGTTGACAGGGTTACGGAAAAAACTGGATGCACTTCGTGTACGAAATGGACAATCTCTTTCGAGGTATCAGGGTTTCAAACGAAAACTCGCTTGTTACAAAGGCATTTCAGTTTTTTAACTTATTTGAACTCCATACTTTTTGTGTGTTCAAAATGGACCATTCAAAGCCACATCATCAATTTTCAACCCTTTGTGACTTCATTTGATATTTTTCACGCACTTATTGGTTTTTTTCAGCTAAATAACCCTGAAATTGAAAAGCACTTCAAATGCACTCTCGAAAGGTTGAAAGTTGTCATGGTATCATACTTTCACCCAAATATAATGTGCTAAAAAGTTGAGAGGGTTACAACAAAAACTGGATGCACTTCGTGTACAAAATGGACAATCTCTTTCGAAGTAACTTCGCATCAAATCATAATTTGACCCACATAGTAACTTGTAAATAGTTGAGAGGGTTACGGCAATCTCTTTCGAATTATTAGAGTTTCGGAGGAAAACTCGCCTGTTACAAAGGCATTTCATTTTTTAAAATTACTTGAACTCCATACTTTTTGTGTGTTCAAAATGCACCATTCAAAGCAACATCATCAATTTTCAACCCTTTTTGACTTCATTTGCTATTTTTCATGCACTTACTGATTTATTTCCAGCAAAATAACCCTCAAATTGAAAAGCACTTCAAATGAACTCTGAAAAGGATGAAAGTTGGCATGATATCATCATTTCACCCACATAGCATGTGCTAAAAAGTTGAGAGGGTTACGGAAAAAACTGGATGCACTTCATGGACAAAATGGACAATTTGTTTCGAACTATGAGGCTATCAGACAAAAACTCGCGTGTATCAAAGGCATTTCATTTTTTTAACTTATTTGAACTCCATACTTTTTGTGTGTTCAAAATGCACCATGCAAAGCCACAGCATCAATTTTCAACCATTTCTGACTTCATTTGCTATTTTTCATGCACTTACTGATTTTTTTCACCAAAATGAACCTTAAATTGAAAAGCACTTCAAATGAACTCTGAAAAGTTTGAAAGTTGGCATGGTATCATTATTTCAGCCACATAGCATGTGCTAAAAAGTTGAGAGGGTTACGGCAAAAACTGGATGCACTTCATGTACAAAATGGACAATATGTTTTAGCATCATGGTTTCACACGAAAACTCGCAGGTTACAAAGGCATTTCATTTTTTTAACTCATTTGAACTTCATACTTTGTGTGTGTACAAAATGCACCATTCAAAACCACATCATCAATTTTCAACCCTTTCTGACTTCATTTGCTATTTTTCATACACTTACTGATTTTTTCAGCAAAATAACCTAGAAATTGAAAAGCACATCAAATGTACGTTGAAAAGGTTGAAAGTTGGCATGCTATCATCAGTCCACCCACATAGCATGTGCTACAAAGTTGACAGGGTTACGGAAAAAACTGGATGCACTTCGTGTACGAAATGGACAATCTCTTTCGAGGTATCAGGGTTTCAAACGAAAACTCGCTTGTTACAAAGGCATTTCAGTTTTTTAACTTATTTGAACTCCATACTTTTTGTGTGTTCAAAATGGACCATTCAAAGCCACATCATCAATTTTCAACCCTTTGTGACTTCATTTGATATTTTTCACGCACTTATTGGTTTTTTTCAGCTAAATAACCCTGAAATTGAAAAGCACTTCAAATGCACTCTCGAAAGGTTGAAAGTTGTCATGGTATCATACTTTCACCCAAATATAATGTGCTAAAAAGTTGAGAGGGTTACAACAAAAACTGGATGCACTTCGTGTACAAAATGGACAATCTCTTTCGAAGTAACTTCGCATCAAATCATAATTTGACCCACACAGTAACTTGTAAATAGTTGAGAGGGTTACGGCAATCTCTTTCGAATTATTAGAGTTTCGGAGGAAAACTCGCCTGTTACAAAGGCATTTCATTTTTTAAAATTACTTGAACTCCATACTTTTTGTGTGTTCAAAATGCACCATTCAAAGCAACATCATCAATTTTCAACCCTTTTTGACTTCATTTGCTATTTTTCATGCACTTACTGATTTATTTCCAGCAAAATAACCCTCAAATTGAAAAGCACTTCAAATGAACTCTGAAAAGGATGAAAGTTGGCATGATATCATCATTTCACCCACATAGCATGTGCTAAAAAGTTGAGAGGGTTACGGAGAAAATTGGATGCACTTCATGGACAAAATGGACAATTTGTTTCGAACTATGAGGCTATCAGACAAAAACTCGCGTGTAACAAAGGCATTTCATTTTTTTAACTTATTTGAACTCCATACTTTTTGTGTGTTCAAAATGCACCATGCAAAGCCACAGCATCAATTTTCAACCATTTCTGACTTCATTTGCTATTTTTCATGCACTTACTGATTTTTTTCACCAAAATGAACCTTAAATCTAAAAGCACTTCAAATGAACTCTGAAAAGTTTGAAAGTTGGCATGGTATCATTTTTTCAGCCACATAGCATGTGCTAAAAAGTTGAGAGGGTTACGGCAAAAACTGGATGCACCTCATGTACAAAATGGACAATATGTTTTAGCATCATGGTTTCACACGAAAACTCGCAGGTTACAAAGGCATTTCATTTTTTTAACTCATTTGAACTTCATACTTTGTGTGTGTACAAAATGCACCATTCAAAACCACATCATCAATTTTCAACCCTTTCTGACTTCATTTGCTATTTTTCATACACTTACTGATTTTTTCAGCAAAATAACCTAGAAATTGAAAAGCACATCAAATGTACGTTGAAAAGGTTGAAAGTTGGCATGCTATCATCAGTCCACCCACATAGCATGTGCTACAAAGTTGACAGGGTTACGGAAAAAACTGGATGCACTTCGTGTACGAAATGGACAATCTCTTTCGAGGTATCAGGGTTTCAAACGAAAACTCGCTTGTTACAAAGGCATTTTAGTTTTTTAACTTATTTGAACTACATACTTTTTGTGTGTTCAAAATGGACCATTCAAAGCCACATCATCAATTTTCAACCCTTTGTGACTTCATTTGATATTTTTCACGCACTTAATGGCTTTTTTCAGCTAAATAACCCTGAAATTGAAAAGCACTTCAAATGCACTCTCGAAAGGTTGAAAGTTGTCATGGTATCATACTTTCACCCAAATATAATGTGCTAAAAAGTTGAGAGGGTTACAACAAAAACTGGATGCACTTCGTGTACAAAATGGACAATCTCTTTCGAAGTAACTTCGCATCAAATCATAATTTGACCCACATAGTAACTTGTAAATAGTTGAGAGGGTTACGGCAATCTCTTTCGAATTATTAGAGTTTCAGAGGAAAACTCGCCTGTTACAAAGGCATTTCATTTTTTAAAATTACTTGAACTCCATACTTTTTGTGTGTTCAAAATGCACCATTCAAAGCAACATCATCAATTTTCAACCCTTTTTTACTTCATTTGCTATTTTTCATGCACTTACTCATTTATTTCCAGCAAAATAACCCTCAAATTGAAAAGCACTTCAAATGAACTCTGAAAAGGATGAAAGTTGGCATGATATCATCATTTCACCCACATAGCATGTGCTAAAAAGTTGAGAGGGTTACGGAAAAAACTGGATGCACTTCATGGACAAAATGGACAATTTGTTTCGAACTATGAGGCTATCAGACAAAAACTCGCGTGTATCAAAGGCATTTCATTTTTTTAACTTATTTGAACTCCATACTTTTTGTGTGTTCAAAATGCACCATGCAAAGCCACAGCATCAATTTTCAACCATTTCTGACTTCATTTGCTATTTTTCATGCACTTACTGATTTTTTTCACCAAAATGAACCTTAAATTGAAAAGCACTTCAAATGAACTCTGAACAGTTTGAAAGTTGGCATGGTATCATTATTTCAGCCACATAGCATGTGCTAAAAAGTTGAGAGGGTTACGGCAAAAACTGGATGCACTTCATGTACAAAATGGACAATATGTTTTAGCATCATGGTTTCACACGAAAACTCGCAGGTTACAAAGGCATTTCATTTTTTTAACTCATTTGAACTTCATACTTTGTGTGTGTACAAAATGCACCATTCAAAACCACATCATCAATTTTCAACCCTTTCTGACTTCATTTGCTATTTTTCATACACTTACTGATTTTTTCAGCAAAATAACCTAGAAATTGAAAAGCACATCAAATGTACGTTGAAAAGGTTGAAAGTTGGCATGCTATCATCAGTCCACCCACATAGCATGTGCTACAAAGTTGACAGGGTTACGGAAAAAACTGGATGCACTTCGTGTACGAAATGGACAATCTCTTTCGAGGTATCAGGGTTTCAAACGAAAACTCGCTTGTTACAAAGGCATTTCAGTTTTTTAACTTATTTGAACTCCATACTTTTTGTGTGTTCAAAATGGACCATTCAAAGCCACATCATCAATTTTCAACCCTTTGTGACTTCATTTGATATTTTTCACGCACTTATTGGTTTTTTTCAGCTAAATAACCCTGAAATTGAAAAGCACTTCAAATGCACTCTCGAAAGGTTGAAAGTTGTCATGGTATCATACTTTCACCCAAATATAATGTGCTAAAAAGTTGAGAGGGTTACAACAAAAACTGGATGCACTTCGTGTACAAAATGGACAATCTCTTTCGAAGTAACTTCGCATCAAATCATAATTTGACCCACATAGTAACTTGTAAATAGTTGAGAGGGTTACGGCAATCTCTTTCGAATTATTAGAGTTTCGGAGGAAAACTCGCCTGTTACAAAGGCATTTCATTTTTTAAAATTACTTGAACTCCATACTTTTTGTGTGTTCAAAATGCACCATTCAAAGCAACATCATCAATTTTCAACCCTTTTTGACTTCATTTGCTATTTTTCATGCACTTACTGATTTATTTCCAGCAAAATAACTCTCAAATTGAAAAGCACTTCAAATGAACTCTGAAAAGGATGAAAGTTGGCATGATATCATCATTTCACCCACATAGCATGTGCTAAAAAGTTGAGAGGGTTACGGAAAAAACTGGATGCACTTCATGGACAAAATGGACAATTTGTTTCGAACTATGAGGCTATCAGACAAAAACTCGCGTGTATCAAAGGCATTTCATTTTTTTAACTTATTTGAACTCCATACTTTTTGTGTGTTCAAAATGCACCATGCAAAGCCACAGCATCAATTTTCAACCATTTCTGACTTCATTTGCTATTTTTCATGCACTTACTGATTTTTTTCACCAAAATGAACCTTAAATTGAAAAGCACTTCAAATGAACTCTGAAAAGTTTGAAAGTTGGCATGGTATCATTATTTCAGCCACATAGCATGTGCTAAAAAGTTGAGAGGGTTACGGCAAAAACTGGATGCACTTCATGTACAAAATGGACAATATGTTTTAGCATCATGGTTTCACACGAAAACTCGCAGGTTACAAAGGCATTTCATTTTTTTAACTCATTTGAACTTCATACTTTGTGTGTGTACAAAATGCACCATTCAAAACCACATCATCAATTTTCAACCCTTTCTGACTTCATTTGCTATTTTTCATACACTTACTGATTTTTTCAGCAAAATAACCTAGAAATTGAAAAGCACATCAAATGTACGTTGAAAAGGTTGAAAGTTGGCATGCTATCATCAGTCCACCCACATAGCATGTGCTACAAAGTTGACAGGGTTACGGAAAAAACTGGATGCACTTCGTGTACGAAATGGACAATCTCTTTCGAGGTATCAGGGTTTCAAACGAAAACTCGCTTGTTACAAAGGCATTTCAGTTTTTTAACTTATTTGAACTCCATACTTTTTGTGTGTTCAAAATGGACCATTCAAAGCCACATCATCAATTTTCAACCCTTTGTGACTTCATTTGATATTTTTCACGCACTTATTGGTTTTTTTCAGCTAAATAACCCTGAAATTGAAAAGCACTTCAAATGCACTCTCGAAAGGTTGAAAGTTGTCATGGTATCATACTTTCACCCAAATATAATGTGCTAAAAAGTTGAGAGGGTTACAACAAAAACTGGATGCACTTCGTGTACAAAATGGACAATCTCTTTCGAAGTAACTTCGCATCAAATCATAATTTGACCCACATAGTAACTTGTAAATAGTTGAGAGGGTTACGGCAATCTCTTTCGAATTATTAGAGTTTCGGAGGAAAACTCGCCTGTTACAAAGGCATTTCATTTTTTAAAATTACTTGAACTCCATACTTTTTGTGTGTTCAAAATGCACCATTCAAAGCAACATCATCAATTTTCAACCCTTTTTGACTTCATTTGCTATTTTTCATGCACTTACTGATTTATTTCCAGCAAAATAACCCTCAAATTGAAAAGCACTTCAAATGAACTCTGAAAAGGATGAAAGTTCGCATGATATCATCATTTCACCCACATAGCATGTGCTAAAAAGTTGAGAGGGTTACGGAGAAAACTGGATGCACTTCATGGACAAAATGGACAATTTGTTTCGAACTATGAGGCTATCAGACAAAAACTCGCGTGTAACAAAGGCATTTCATTTTTTTAACTTATTTGAACTCCATACTTTTTGTGTGTTCAAAATGCACCATGCAAAGCCACATCATCAATTTTCAACCATTTCTGACTTCATTTGCTATTTTTCATGCACTTACTGATTTTTTTCACCAAAATGAACCTTAAATTGAAAAGCACTTCAAATGAACTCTGAAAAGTTTGAAAGTTGGCATGGTATCATTATTTCAGCCACATAGCATGTGCTAAAAAGTTGAGAGGGTTACGGCAAAAACTGGATGCACTTCATGTACAAAATGGACAATATGTTTTAGCATCATGGTTTCACACGAAAACTCGCAGGTTACAAAGGCATTTCATTTTTTTAACTCATTTGAACTTCATACTTTGTGTGTGTACAAAATGCACCATTCAAAACCACATCATCAATTTTCAACCCTTTCTGACTTCATTTGCTATTTTTCATACACTTACTGATTTTTTCAGCAAAATAACCTAGAAATTGAAAAGCACATCAAATGTACGTTGAAAAGGTTGAAAGTTGGCATGCTATCATCAGTCCACCCACATAGCATGTGCTACAAAGTTGACAGGGTTACGGAAAAAACTGGATGCACTTCGTGTACGAAATGGACAATCTCTTTCGAGGTATCAGGGTTTCAAACGAAAAGTCGCTTGTTACAAAGGCATTTTAGTTTTTTAACTTATTTGAACTGCATACTTTTTGTGTGTTCAAAATGGACCATTCAAAGCCACATCATCAATTTTCAACCCTTTGTGACTTCATTTGATATTTTTCACGCACTTAATGGCTTTTTTCAGCTAAATAACCCTGAAATTGAAAAGCACTTCAAATGCACTCTCGAAAGGTTGAAAGTTGTCATGGTATCATACTTTCACCCAAATATAATGTGCTAAAAAGTTGAGAGGGTTACAACAAAAACTGGATGCACTTCGTGTACAAAATGGACAATCTCTTTCGAAGTAACTTCGCATCAAATCATAATTTGACCCACATAGTAACTTGTAAATAGTTGAGAGGGTTACGGCAATCTCTTTCGAATTATTAGAGTTTCAGAGGAAAACTCGCCTATTACAAAGGCATTTCATTTTTTAAAATTACTTGAACTCCATACTTTTTGTGTGTTCAAAATGCACCATTCAAAGCAACATCATCAATTTTCAACCCTTTTTGACTTCATTTGCTATTTTTCATGCACTTACTCATTTATTTCCACCAAAATAACCCTCAAATTGAAAAGCACTTCAAATGAACTCTGAAAAGGATGAAAGTTGGCATGATATCATCATTTCACCCACATAGCATCTGCTAAAAAGTTGAGAGGGTTACGGAAAAAACTAGATGCACTTCATGGACAAAATGGACAATTTGTTTCGAACTATGAGGCTATCAGACAAAAACTCGCGTGTAACAAAGGCATTTCATTTTTTTAACTTATTTGAACTCCATACTTTTTGTGTGTTCAAAATGCACCATGCAAAGCCACAACATCAATTTTCAACCATTTCTGACTTCATTTGCTATTTTTCATGCACTTACTGATTTTTTTCACCAAAATGAACCTTAAATTGAAAAGCACTTCAAATGAACTCTGAAAAGTTTGAAAGTTGGCATGGTATCATAATTTCAGCCACATAGCATGTGCTAAAAAGTTGAGAGGGTTACGGCAAAAACTGGATGCACTTCATGTACAAAATGGACAATATGTTTTAGCATCATGGTTTCACACGAAAACTCGCAGGTCACAAAGGCATTTCATTTTTTTAACTCATTTGCACTTCATACTTTGTGTGTGTACAAAATGCACCATTCAAAACCACATCATCAATTTTCAACCCTTTCTGACTTCATTTGCTATTTTTCATACACTCACTGATTTTTTCAGCAAAATAACCTAGAAATTGAAAAGCACATCAAATGTACGTTGAAAAGGTTGAAAGTTGGCATGCTATCATCAGTCCACCCACATAGCATGTGCTACAAAGTTGAGAGGGTTACGGAAAAAACTGGATGCACTTCGTGTACAAAGTGGACAATCTCTTTCGAAGTATCAGGGTTTCAAATGAAAACTCGCTTATTACAAAGGCATTTCATTTTTTTAACTTTTTTGAACTCCATACTTTTTGTGTGTTCAAAATGGACCATTCAAACCCACATCATCAATTTTCAACCCTTTCTGACTTCATTTGGTATCTTTCACGCACTTAGTTGTTTGTTTCAGCAAAATAACGCTGAAATTGAAAATCACTTGAAATGAACTCTCAAAAGGTTGAAAGTTGTCATGCTATCATCATTTCACCCAAATATCATGTGCTAAAAAGTTGAGAGGGTTACAACAAAAACTAGATGCACTTCGTGTACAAAATGGACAATCTCTTTTGAAGTAACTTGGCATCAAATCATAATTTGACCCACATAGCAACTTGTAAAGAGTTGAGAGGGTTACGGCAAAAACTGGATGCACTTCGTATACAAAATGGACAATCTCTTTCGAATTATTCGGGTTTCAGAGGAAAACTCGCCTGTTAACTTATTTGAACTGCATACTTTTTGTGTGTTCAAAATGCACCATTCAAAGCCACATCATCAATTTTCAACCCTTTCTGACTTCATTTGCTATTTTTCATGTACTTACTGATTTTTTTCAACAAAATAACCCTGAAATTGAAAAGCACTTCAAATGAACTCTGAAAACGTTGAAAGTTGGCATGGTATCATCATTTAACCCACATAGCATGTGCTAAAAAGTTGAGAGGGTTTTGTCAAAAACTGGATGCACTTCGTGTACAAAATGGACAACCTGTTACAAAGGCTTTTCTTTTTTTAACTTATTTGAACTCCATACTTTCTGTGTGTCCAAACTGCACCAATGACAGCCACATTGTCAATTTTCAATGCTTTGTGACTTCATTTGCTATTTTTCATGCACTTACTCTTTTTTTCCCACCAAAATAACCCTGAAATTGAAAAGCACTTCAAATGAACTCTGAAAAGGTTGAAAGTTGGCATGGTATCGTCATTTCACCCAAATATCATGTGCTAAAAAGTTGAGAGGGTTACGGCAAAAACTAGATGCACTTCGTGTACAAAATGGACACTCTCTTTCGAAGTATGAGGGTTTCGGACGAAAAATCGCATGTTAAGAAGACATTTCATTTTTTTAACTTATTTTAACTCCATACTTTTTGTGTGGTCAAAATGTACCATTCAAAGCAACTCCATCAATTTTCAACCCTTTTTGACTTCATTTGCTATTTTTAGTGCACTTATTGATTTTTTCCGCAAAATAACCTTGAAACTGAAAACCACTTCAAATGAATCCTAAACAGGTTGAAAGTTGTCATGGTATCATCATTTCACCCACATAGCATGTGCTAAAAAGATGAGAGGGTTACGGAAAAACAGGATGCATTTCGTGTACAAAATGGACAATTTCTTTCGAAGTATCAGGGTTTTAGAGGAAAACTCGCCTGTTACAAAGACATTTCATTTTTTTAAACTTATTTGAACTCCATACTTTTTGTGTGTCCAAAATACACCATTCAAAGCAACATGATCAATTTTCAACCCTTTCTAACTTTATTTGCTATTTTTCATGCACTTACTATTTTTTCCAACAAAATAACCCTGAAATTGAAAAGTACTTGAAATGAACTTTGAAAAGTTTGAAAGTTGGCATGGTATCATCATTTCACCCACATAGCATGTGCTAAAAAGTTGAGAGGGTTACGGCAAAAGCTAGATGCACTTGTTCTACAAAATGGACAATTTCTTTCAAAGTATGAGGGTTTCAAACAAAAACTCACCTGTTACACAGGCATTTCATTTTTTTAACTTATTTGAACTCCATACTTTTTGTGTGTTCAAAATGCACCATGCAAAGCCACAACATCAATTTTCGACCCTCTGTGACTTCATTTGCTATTTTTCATGCACTTACTGATTTTTTCACCAAAATGAACCTGAAATTGAAAAGCACTTCAAATGAACTCTGAAAAGTTTGAAAGTAGGCATGGTATCATAATTTCGGAACATAGCATGTGCTAAAAAGTTGAGAGGGTTACGGCAAAAACTAGATGCACTTCATGTACAAAATGGACAATATGTTTTGAAGCATCATGGTTTCACACAAAAACTCGCCTGTTACAAAGGCATTTCATTTTTTTAACTCATTCGAACTTCATAGTTTGTGTGTGTACCAAATGCACCATTCAAAGCCACATCATCAATTTTCAACCCTTTCTGACTTCATTTGCTATTTTTCATACACTTATTGATTTTTTAGCAAAATAACCTGGAAATTGAGAAGCACATCAAATGAACTTAAGGTTGAAAGTTGCCATGCTATTATCAGTCCACCCACATAGCATGTGCTAAAAAGTTGAGAGGGTGACGGAAAAAACTGGATGCACTTCGTGTACAAAATGGACAATCTCTTTCGAGGTATCAGGGTTTCAAACGATAACTCGCTTGTTACAAAGGCATTTCATTTTTTAACTTATTTGAACTCCATACTTTTTGTGTGTTCAAAATGGACCTTTCAAAGCCACATCATCAATTTTCAACACTTTGTGACTTCATTTGATATTTTTCATGCACTTACTGATTTTTTTCAACAAAATAACCCTGAAATTGAAAAGCACTTCAAATGAACTCTGAAAAGCTTGAAACTTGGCATGGTATCATCATTTCACCCACATAACATGTGCTAAAAAGTTGAGAGGGTTACGGCAAAAACTAGATGCACTTGTTCTACAAAATGGACAATTTCTTTCAAAGTATGAGGGTTTCAAACAAAAACTCACCTGGTACACAGGCATTTCATTTTTTTAACTTATTTGAACTCCATACTTTTTGTGTGTTCAAAATGAACCATGCAAAGCCACAACATTAATTTTCAACCCTTTCTAACTTCATTTGCTATTTTTCATGCACTTACTGATTTTTTTCACCAAAATGAACCTGAAATTGAAAAGCACTTCAAATGAACTCTGAAAAGCTTGAAACTTGGCATGGTATCATCATTTCACCCACATAACATGTGCTAAAAAGTTGAGAGGGTTACGGCAAAAACTAGATGCACTTGTTCTACAAAATGGACAATTTCTTTCAAAGTATGAGGGTTTCAAACAAAAACTCACCTGGTACACAGGCATTTCATTTTTTTAACTTATTTGAACTCCATACTTTTTGTGTGTTCAAAATGAACCATGCAAAGCCACAACATTAATTTTCAACCCTTTCTAACTTCATTTGCTATTTTTCATGCACTTACTGATTTTTTTCACCAAAATGAACCTGAAATTGAAAAGCACTTCAAATGAACTCTGAAAAGTTTGAAAGTTGGCATGGTATCATAATTTCAGCCACATAGCATGTGCTAAAAAGTTGAGAGGGTTACGGCAAAAACTGGATGCACCTCATGTACAAAATGGACAATATGTTGTGAAGCATCATGGTTTCACACGAAAACTCGCCTGTTACAAAGGCATTTCATTTTTTAACTCATACGAACTTCATACTTTGTGTGTGTTCAAAATGCACCATTCCAAGCCACATCATAGATTTTCAACCCTTTCTGACTTCATTTGCTATTTTTCATACACTTACTGATTTTTTCAGCAAAATAACCTTGAAATTGAAAAGCACATCAAATGAACTTTGAAAAGGTTGAAAGTGGGCATGCTATCATCAGTCCACCCATATAGCATGTGCTAAAAACTTGAGAGGGTTACGGAAAAAACTGGATGCACTTCGTGTACAAAATGGAATATCTTTCGAAGTATTAGAGTTTCAAACGAAAACTCCCTTGTTACAAAGGCATTTCATTTTTTAACTTATTTGAACTCCATACTTTTGGGTCTTTAAAATGCACCATTCAAAGCCACATCATCAATTTTCAACCCTTTCTGACTTCATTTGCTATTTTTCATGCACTTACTGATTTTTTCTAGAAAAATAACACTAAAATTGAAAAGCATTTCATATGAACTCTAAAAAGGTTGAATTTTGGCATGGTATCATCATTTCACCCTATAGCATGTTATAAAAAGTTGAGAGGGTTATGGCAAAAACTGGATGCACTTCGTGTACAAAATGGACACTCTCTTTCGAAGTATCAGGGTTTTAGACGGAAACTCGCTTGCTACAAAGGCATTTAATTTTTTAAACTTATTTGAACTCCATACTCTTTGTGTGTTAAAAATGCACCATTCAGAGCCACATCATCAATTTTCAACCCTTTCTGACATCATTTGCTATTTTTCATGCACTTACTAATTTTTTCCAGCAAATTAACCCTGAAATTGAAGTATCACGGTTTCAGACGAAAACTCGCCTGTTACAAAGGCATTTAATTTTTTTAACTTATTTGAACTCCATACTTTGTGTGTGTTCAAAATGCACCACTCAAATCAACATCGTCTATTTTCAACCCTTTCCGACTTCTTTTGCTATGTTTCATGCACTTAGTTATTTTTTTCAGCAAAATAATCCTATAATTGAAAAGCACTTCAAATGAACTCTGGGAAGGTTGAAAGTTGGCATAGTATCATCATTTGACCCACATAGAATTTTATAAAAAGTTGAGATGGTTATGGCAAAAACTGGATGCACTTCGTGTACAAAATGGACAATTTGTTTCGAAGTATCAGGGTTTCAGACGAAAACTCGCCGGTTACAAAGGCATTTCATTTTTTAAATAACCTAAGAATTACCAAATTGGATATAATGATAAAACATGATAATATTAAACAGTAGAAAAAATCACTTGAAAATCTATTTTTAAAGTAAAGTTATTCACAAACTAGTGATTCACACAAATTTCATATAATTCAAATTTAAACTATTCAAATTTGAAAACTACTCCCAGTAACAGAATGTTTATGATTTTTATGACCTAAAGCCAAAATATTCACTCATTAACCCTCAATAAAGCAAAAAAACTCACAAACAAAAGAAAATGAATAAAGCAAAAAACCAACAAAAAAATAAAAAATGATTAAAAAATAGGCCGCCTACTGGGCCGCCTCGGCCTGCATACGACTAGAAACGCAACCTGGGCCAGGATGCAGGCCCATAAGGCCCAGTAGGCCCAATAGGGATGCACAGGTTCAATATGCCCAGACAGGCCTGCTTAGAGAGGAGCTGGAGGGAGCACCCGCAGCGTGGCTTATGAACTAGTGCGGCTGCCCCTCATTTGGTGAGGTGGGACTAAAGTTCCCCTGTACCATGTCTACGCGAGCACCACCTTTAGCCGCGGTTGGTGGCTCCATCCACGACTAAAGACCCCCCCCTTTAGTCACGGTTGGAGCCACCAGCCGCGACTAAAGGTTAATTTCAGCTAGCCCAAGCGGCGGGAAGCCAGACCTTTAGTCGCGGTTGGGGGCTCCAAGCGCGACTAAAGGGGACCTTTAGTCACGGTTGGTGGCTCCAACCGTGACTAAAGGGGGTTCTTTAGTCGTCGTTGCAGCCACTATCCGCGACTAAAGGCCTCATTATATATACTACAGTTCAGTTTTTTTTCAGTTACTCTCCATTCTTCTCCTCTCCGTGACATCGCCGTATCGGCTCCCCAACGCCGCCCGCACCGTCGCCGTCTCGCCATGCCATCACCGTCTTGCCTCCTCATGCCGATCTCCGATGTCGCTCGCGCCCGTTCCTCCCCAAGTCCGGCCTGAGCTCGCCTCGCCTGGCCGTCGCCTTGCCTCGCCGAGCCCGGCCTGACCTCGCCTCGCCTCGCCGTCGCCTCGCCTTGCCGTCGCCCCGTCGCCCCGTTGTGAGCTGCCCCTCTCCCCCTCTCCCTCGCCCCCCTGTGTCGCCATGGCGGCCGCCAGTCCCTCCCCGGCCCGACCCCCCCCCCCAATTTTGATGAACACACACACACAAACACACAATTTTGATAATTAGATGACTAATTAGATGTATAGATGATTAGATGCAAGAATTTTGACATTTTTGACATTTGAGGAATTAATTAGTATTCTTTATGTATAGAAATATTGAGGAATTTTAACATTTTGATCCAATGTAGAAATTTAGGGTTTAGGGTTTATACAATGTAGAATTTTTGACATTTAGGGTTTAGAAATTTGACATTTGATCCAATATATGTATAGCAATTAGTATATGTATGTATAATGTATTGAAAACATTTGAGGAATTTGGACAAACCATAGAAAAAAGTTTGTTATTTATTTGCAAAATCAAGTTAAAAGGAATTACAAACATCATAATCAAGCATTTATTTGAAAAATTTGCATAGAATTTCTTTTCGAAGTCAATGATGCCTGGCCCACATCCTCGTCGCCGACTCGTTCATGATGACGTCCTGCTTCAGAGAGGCAACGTTGGGAGTGGTCCCCGCTTGGCTGGCACTGGGAGGTGCTACCTTCGAGGGCGCGCAGGTTGGTGAGGAACCCGGGTCCCGTCGTCGACCAAGATCTTCTTTGTTGGCGTTCACGTGGGACACTATTGGTGCGGAGCTAGCCGGACCCGCCGGAAGAGGTACGCCGCCGTGTCAGGGAGGAGGACAAGCACGTCCGTCGATACATCGATGCGTTGGATGTCAGGTTCTCCAATACCTGGCACGTTCTTCAGGGATCTCACCCGAGTTATCATCCTGTCATAGTTCCTTCTCTTTGGGTGTCCAACGCCTGCCGCGTGACACGTCAACTGGATCTGTAGTAGTGATATTATATAATTAATAATATTCTAGATATATTAGTGATAATATTCGAGATGTATTCGAGATTATATTCGATAATATTCGAGACGATTTATTCAAGATTATATTTGAAATTGCATATTATGTACTATGATTCAGTTTTCCTTATTGATTGCATGCATTCTAATTTGAATACAAAATTGTTTTATCTTTCTTCTGGGTTAGTTAAATATAAGCTATGGACAATACCGGCAGAGAAGGAGAAGGAGCTCTGTTCGACATCATACGCTCCACGAGCCCAAAGCATGAACATGAAGATGATGATGGCTCGCAATATCTGAACAATTCCGCTGAGGGCTGTATGTTTGATGAAGACGAAAGAATAGATGAATTCGACAACGAGTTGACGAAGAAAATGTGCTTCAAATAAGAAAGACCGGTGAGGTATATTTATTATATAAGCCATCTGATGATCATTACATGTCTTAATTGAGTTGTATATCTATTAACGAATCAATCTTTCTTCTTTTAGGCCTCCGGATCAAGGAAATCTTGTACAAGCAACATGGTAAAGCGAGGCCCGGCCAAAAAGTTGGACGCTGGCGTAAAGTTCAGCATCGATTCCATCAATACATAAACTGGAGAACCGCTTGAACCTAAGAAAAATGCGACCAAGTTCAAGAATCAATGCGAAGTTATTGTCAGGGACCATATCCCGATCTCCACACAAGAATGGAAAAAGCTAGAAAAGGGAGATTGACAAGGCGTTACTTTTGTCGATGAAAGAGCAAAATATGTGCTTTGGACCGAGCTGAGGTCACATTTCACACTACCAGAAAACTTGACAGATGCAGATCTGAATAAAGTCAGAAACCATGGTATTAAAAAGATGGCGATCGCATTCAACACCTTCAAGAAAAGTGCATGGGTGCGTACGTCAAAATAAACAATATGACTCCGAAATTCGAGGGAGCACTGGTGAAGGCAAAAGATCACTGGGACGATTTCGTGAGGTTCAAGGAATCGGAACTAGCTAAGGAACGGTCGAGAAAGAACAAGATTAATGTTGCGAAAAAGGGGTGGCACCATAGTATCGGTCCAGGTGGCTATCAGACGGCCCTGCCTAAGTGGGATAAATTCGAAAAATGTATGATTAGAGAAAATGTCACTCCAGTTACAGTGACATGGCCCTCGAGGTGCTGGACATGGTTTTATGCGGATGGGGGGAAGTTGGACCCAAAGACAGGGGCTATTATTGTGAAGCCAAGTCTTCAAAAAGTGACAAATGAAATTCTTATGAAAATACAAGAAGCTCGAATGGGGGTGCTCACGCCCACCAGAGAGGACGACGAGCTTACACGCGCCCTGAAGAATCCCGAACACCCGAGACGAACATGAGGGAAAGGCATTGTTCCGTCTTTTGAGGGGTTTGCTGGTTGGAAAGAGGACTACAGAAGTCGTGCGAGAAAGAAGATGCAGGAGGAGCGGAAGAAGAAGGAGGAAGCACTCCGCCTTGAAGGCCTCGAATCAAAGCACCTGGATTTGGAATCCAGAGTCAGGCGGTAGCAGGGGCAGATCGACTCACTCAGCCAGGAAAGGGCGTCTTAGTGGTAGCATGAGCGGATCGATCCAGCATTGGATACCACCGCCCCATCTAGCCGAGAAGCAGTGTGGGTTCCACCCCGGCCGATATCGATGACGATGCACTGCTAGCTACATACCCTGTGGATGATATCAAAGACAGGACTAACTGTGAGCTACACATGAAAGTGAAGAACTTATCCATGAAGGTGCGGATGGCTATGCTTTAGCAAATCCCCCAAAAGCAACCTTCCATTACAATCCCATTCTAGCTGGCTATGCTCGCGTGGGGGTTGATGAAGTGATATCAGCATATCACAAGCTACAACTTTACATTCCTGGAGGTGACGAGGAGAGAACACTCGGAGAGGCCATACATCGTATCATTCTATGGAAAAAGGATTGCATCGTCTTTCCATGGCCACCGACTCCTCCTCCTTCAAGTCTGCCGCCGCATCAGTCGACTCCGACTCCTCCTTCATGTCCGGCACCGCGTCAGCCCACTCCTCCTCCAAGTCCGGCATGACATCAGCCAACTCCTTCTCCTCCAAGTCCGGCACCGTGTCAGCCGAATCCTCCTCTAGGTCCGGCATGGCGTTAGCGTGCTCCGTCGACTAAGCAACAACGGAAGAGAGAGGCGGGAGCTATGACGACTAGCCGTACAACAAGCAAGAAATTCAGATATGGTCGAAGCAGCCTAAAGCCTCTTCCAAAGTTGCCTTACCACCTGACCGACGAGGAACTCGACAGCGTAGTGGATGCAAAATTGAAGGCCCATTTTGGACCGAAACCGCCCTAGCCGCCAAAGGAGAAAGTAACTGAGCATGTCTGACAACACTTCATTGATATGTCTCAACCAGCTCAGAAGTATAGTGACTATGTGCGGTCTATCAAGAAGTCATATCTTGCAGGATAAAAAAAGTTGAGCTCGAGCTCGAGCCAAGGAGTTGGCAAAAAAAGCGGGAAAACTATCCCCCTGCTGGGAGAATAGGCAGTACAATCGACCCCCCCGCTCATTGTACAAACACCTATGAGTACCGCCGGTCCGCTAGAAGTAACCGAAGACAATATAAGGCAGGCTAAATAGGCCGGTGTCACTCTTGAACAACTCCTAGGCCTTGAGGAAATGCCCGTGCTTAAAGAGTCGGGAGTAAAATATCAATATGCCTGCGGCAAACCTCTAGTCAAGCCTAAAGATGTCAAGCTTCTACCAACGAGAATGTATGAATTACATACGTGGTACATGCAAATAACAGCAAATACCAATGAAGAGTCCCTCATGGTGAGAGTCCAAGAGACACATTACTTCTATGAAAACGATGTGTGGATTCATTATGCAGAGTTGTTTCAGTTATTCAATCAAGACATACGCGACAAATATTTAGTCAGTTTCTATTGTGTGTAAGTGATTTCTTTCTATAATTTAAGTCTCTAGCTAGCTGTCCTCTCATTCATTACCTGGAATAATTATCCTCACTATATTCGTTTAAATGGTATTGTGCAGATTGAAGATGTATGAAATGAAACAAGTTGGACGCTATGGCATTGGGTTCATTGACCCAAATACAATTAATCAAAAGATATGGGAAACTTCATATTTGAGAAAAGACATAGAGAAAAAAATGCTAGACTTTTTGATCCATCTAAACACCCAACCAGAAATACTACTTCCTTACAACTTCGGGTGAGTGTTACTATATATATATATCATGTACTACAAATTCTATTTTTTGCTTACTAGATCTTAATACGTGTTGTTGATGAGTTATGTAGTTACTGCTAGATCTTGTTAATCATTGAAGTTGACAAGGGAAACGTTGAAGTACATGACTCGCTATTAAAGGATCCATCCGAATGCGCAATCGTGAGGGGGCTGCTTGACAGGTAATTTCAATCATTATCGCACTATGTCGGCCTCTTTAATTACTTTATTTCCTGATATCAACTAGTTAATAACTCATTTATTTATTTTCTTTACCGGCGGGCAGGGCCTGGGTCAAGTTCATCAAACAGGTCCCAAGCGACTGGGCACCACAATTGAAATGAGTGCGATCCAAGGTAATTAAGTACTACTAGCTAGCTAGGTACGTCCGTGCATCCCTTTAATTGTAGTTTTAATACCATTATCATGTTTGATTAATTATTACCTAATTGAATTTTATTCTAGTAAAGGGCATGATGCAGGAGGAGGGGACTGGTTTATGCGGATACTATGTTTGCGAGAACATTCGCATGATCACGTCTGAAAGGAGTAGAAACGAAAAAAATCTTTGGATACGTTTGTGAGAACACTATCCATAATTTTTTTATCATGATCTAGCTAATATATATACACACAACTAATATATTCATCTTGATCTCCATCTCGTAGCTGACGGAGATGCGGGGCCAGCTCATACCAGAGGCTCGGGTATGAGCAATTCAAGAGGAATTAGCTGGATTTCTGCTCGACCAGGTCAAAGATCCCAAAGGAGAATACCATTACAATATCTCTAGGGATTAGCTGGATTTCTGCGGGGCCTGCATATATATATATATATATATATATATATATATATATATATATGATCGCGGTTCTACGACAAATTATATTTATATTTATATATATGCGCATGCACAACATGTGTATAGTATGTACGTAGTAGCGTAACATATGTTTAAATTGAAAATTAATTAAACAAAAAATTAAAGCATAATTAATTCATAAACCCCTAAAGAATCAAAAGGAAAAATAAAACAAAACTAAAAAACTGAATACTTTTAGTCCCGGTTGGTGTTACCAACCGGTACTAAAGGTCCCCCAGCCCACGGTGCCGTCGGATGCCACGTGCAGGGCCTTTTGTGCCGGGCCGTGTTGAACCGGCACTAAAGAGGGGTAGGCTTTAGTCCCCACCCTTTAGTGCCGGTTCGAGGACCGGCACAAAAGGCCCTTACGACCCCCGACTATATGCCTGTTCTGCACTAGTGACAGTGGATGGCCACTGACCAAGTTTCAGGAATTTCAGAGTAATATTCCTATATTCCATCCATTTAGTTGGCTTTTAGTGAATAATCAGAAATTTTCCAAATTTGAACTACAAGTGTGATGTATTTGGTCCTGAAAATTGCAAGAAATGATTTTATGCTCCAATGTTGGTGGTGGATGTACTTGGGACAAGGAGGGAATTCCAAACCTTTTTGTATCTATGGTCAACACTTCAAGTTTGACCCCATTTTGAATTATTTTTTTGAATAAAATCTGAAAACTTAAATTCCATTGCATGGAGCCATCTGGTGTGCAATGTTTTGTCGGAAAAATATTAAACTTAAAATACAACATGTTTGAAAAAAAAACTTCACAAAATGCCCTATCTAGTATTAACTTGTGTGGATTTCAAGGCATATGCACATGAAATGGCCACATACATGGCAAGATCCATGATTAGTTGTCCAAATTTGGCAAAACTATTCGTGTTACCGTCATGGACAATGCTTCCATAGTAATTTTCTATTATTTGGTAATAACAAGCAAAAAAATTCATTTTTCCATGTCCTGGAGATGACTTTTTTATGAAGGAAGTGCCTAAAGTAGTTTTGAAATTTCTTCCATTTCATTTTGTACCAATAGTAGGTCACACAGGATGGCCACTAACCAAGTTTTAGTAATTTCATAGTATTTTTCCTATATTCCATCCATTTAGTTGAATTTAAACGAATTATTAGAAATTCACCAAATTTGAACTACAAGTGTTATGTAGTTTCGTCCTGAAAATTATAAAAAATAGTTTATGCTCCATTGTTAGTGGTGGATGAACTTGGGACAATGAAAATAGGAATTATAAACCTATTTATATAAATGGACAACTCTTCCAGTCTGACCCTATTTTGAAAAAACTTAGAGAAGATTTAAAAAGGGCTCAAAAATTAAATTCGTTTGCATGGAGCCATCTTGTGTGCACTGGTTTGTGGGGAATATATTAAACTTTAAATAAAGGATGTTTTGAAAAACCATTCACAAAATGGCCCATCTAGTATGAACTTGTGTGGATCCCAAGGCATATGCACATGGAAATGGCCACATACATGGCATAATCCATGAAACTTGTCAAAATTTGGCAGAAATATTCATGTAATATTGTGGAAAATGTTATCATAGCAATTGAAAATTATTTGTTAATAAAAAGCCAAAGTTTTAATTTCCAACTCCTAGAATTGATGTTTTGTGATGAAATTGCCTCAAATAATTTTAAAATTGTTTCCATTTCATTTTTGACCAAAAGTAGGTCACGTTGGATGGCCATTGACCAAAAGTATTGTTGCTCAATTCCATACCATCAGTTTAGTTTTTGTGAATCATCAAAATTGCCCAAATTTGAACTAGAAGTGTGATGTAGTTTGGTCCTAAAAATTGCAGACAAATCATTTAATCCTCCAATGTTGGTGGTTGATGAAATTAGGTTCAGGAAAGTACGACTCCAAACCTTTTTGTATCAATGGTCAACATTTCAAGTTTGACCCCATTTCAAAAAAGTAGAGAAAATGAAAAAGGTTCAAAAATGAAAAGCCTTTGCATGGAGCCACATTGTGTGCACCAGTTTGTGAGAAAAATATTTAACTTGAAATAATATATGTTTTAAATACAACAAGTTTGAAATTTGCAATTATTGATTGAAAATACCGAATTATTTTAGCAAATCCATGAAATATGGGTCCCAGTTGTCACTCGCAAGAAAACAACAAAGACATTGGACATTCAATCAACACCAAATTTCATTAAATGTTTGAAATTTGTACAAACATAAACCCTAAACTTATCTAATGCTCGCCGTCGTCCACGTCGGAGCCATTTCCGATACCTAAGGAGGAGGAGCCGTCCAGGTGGCCCTCCTCTTGCTTGCCGTCGTGCTCGTCTTTGTCCTCGATCACGAGGTAGATGATGAAATCTTCTAATGAGGCGACGACTGACTGTCGCGGTCCCGGCAAGTCCACCAACTCATTGGGCTGGCATCGTATCCCCTTTGTTCATTGCTTCACTACTGAGAAAAGTCTTATAGGCCAACCCCAACAAGTGTCGGGCGTTGTAGGGCACCCGCCACAGCTAATTTTGAAGGTCAGAAGTGGCGGGTGATAGGAAGGACCTGCTAGTGCTGATGAAGTAGCAATCGCGGTTAGGCCATAAGGACCGTCACAGTCGGACTCATAAAATTTCCTCAACTGACAGGCCCTACTACTCACTCAGCATTGCTACTTCGTCTTAGAATGGGGGTCGTGGAATACGCCCGCCACAGGTATAGTGGGTTGACCTTCTATTTTTTTTAATTTTTCATATCTAGATCTTGAGGTGGTGGGCATCATATGTACTCAGCACTACTGCATTGCCGTCACCTGCTCCAATAGGTCAGGAAGTCAAGAGTGGCAGACCTCCTGTACTGACCGCCACAGATCTTTATAATTGCTTTTTTTCTTGCCCGAAATACGGTTAATACCGCGAAAATGGCAAACCAACTCCAAAAGTTGTCAAATTGTAGTATAGGACTTCTGATGTTTCATATTACACATGGAGAACAAATCAATTCCCAAATATGTTTACTAATTGAGTTATGTGTATGAGGTGGTCGTTTTGAAACCCTATACACATGGCAAGAGAGTGTTATGTTTGCACATGATGCGCATCAGGTTTTGGTCATAACGATATCTAATTTATATCATGCCCTCCAGGTGTTCTATGAAGAAGCAATTGAAAATTTCAAACATTTCTAGCCTCGTTAGCATGGCCCAAGTTTGTTTTGACTTTTTTGCTTGCCAAAAATTTAGGTAATGCCGCGAAAATAGCAAACCAACTCAAAACATTTTCAATTGTAGCATGGGGACTTTGATTCCCTATATTACATATGAAAAAAAATTGAAGTCAAAAATATCTTTAAAATTTGAGTTCTGTGTGTGAGGTGGTCATTTTGAAACCCTATATACTTGGTGGGAGGGTGTCCTTTTTGCACACGATGTGCATTAGGTTTTCGTGCTAACTCGTAATGATCTCTAATTTTTATCACACCCTACAGGTGTTGAATGAATATGCCACGGAAAATTTCAAACTTTCCAACCTCGTTAGTAGGGCCAAAGATTGTTTTGCATTTTTTACTTGCTGAAATATCAGTTAATGCCGCGAATATAGCAAACCAACTCCAAAAGTTGTCACATTGTAGCATGGGACTTGTGATGACCTATATTGCACATGCCAAGAATTTCTATTCCGAAATATGTTTAAAAATTGATTTATGTGTGTGAGGTGGTTGTTTTGAAACCCTATACACTTGGCGGGCGTAATGATCACTATTTTTTATCACTCCCTCCATGTGTTCAATGAAGAAGCCAAGGAAACTTTAAGACATTTCCAACCTCATTAGCATGGCCAAATTTTGTCTTTCCTTTTTTACTTGCTAAAAATTAATATAATGCCACGAAAATAGGAAACCAACTCCGAGAGTTGTCAAATAGTAGCATGGGACTTCTGATACTGTATATTACACATGCTAATAATGTCAATTCTGATATGTTTAAGAATTGAGATATGTGTGTGAGGTGGTCGTTTTGAAACCCTATACACTTGGTGGGAAAGTGTCTTGTTTGTACATGATGTGCATTTTGTTTTAGTCATAAAGATCTATAATTTTTATCATGCCCTAGAGGTGTTCAACGAAGATGCCATGGGAAGCTCCAAACATTTCGAACCTCGTTAGTAGGGCCAAAGATTGTTTTGCATTTTTTACTTGCTGAAATATCATTTAATGCAGCGAATATAGCAAACGAACTCCAAAAGTTGTCACATTGTAGCATGGGACTTGTGATGGCCTATATTGCACATGCCAAGAATGTTTATTCCGAAATATGTTTAAAATTGAGTTATGTGTGTGAGGTGGTTGTTTTGAAACCCTATACACTTGGCGGGCGTAATGATCACTATTTTTTATCACTCCCTCCATGTGTTCAATGAAGAAGCCAAGGAAACTTTAAGACATTTCCAACCTCATTAGCATGGCCAAATTTGTCATTCCTTTTTTACTTGCTAAAAATTAATATAATGCCACCAAAAGAGGAAACCAACTCCGAGAGTTGTCAAATAGTAGCATGGGACTTCTGATACTGTATATTACACATGCTAATAATGTCAATTCTGAAATATGTTTAAGAATGGATTTATGTGTGTGAGGTGGTCGTTTTGAAACCCTATACACTTGGCGGGAGAGTGTTTTGTTTGTACATGATGTGCATTTGGTTTTAGTCATAAAGATCTATAATTTTTATCATGCCCTCGAGGTGTTCAACGAAGATGCCATGGGAAGCTCCAAACATTTCCAACCTCGTTAGCACGACCAAAGTTTGTTTCGACTATTTAAATTGCCGAATATTTAGTTAATGCAGCGAAATTAGAAAACCCACTAATTTTTTCATCAAATTGTAGCCTTGGGCTTGTGATGGCGTATATTGCCAATGCAAACAAATTCAAGCCAAAATATGTTTACAACTTAAGTTCTGTGAATGAGTTGGTCGTTTTGGAACCTTATACACTTGGCGGCAGAGTGCCCTGTATGCACACGATATGCTTCGGGTTTTGGTTGTAACAAGGTCTAAATTTTCTCACGCCCTTCAGGTGCTAAATGAAGACGCCATGGAAAGGTTCAAATATTTCCAACTTTGTTAGCACGGCCAAAGTTTGTTTTGACTTTCCACCCGCGAATAAAAGTTTGTTTTCACTTGTTCACTTACCAAAAATTCAGTTAATGGCACAAAAATAGAAAACTAACGCAAAAAGTTCTCAAACTGTAGCATGGGGCTTCGGATGACAAACATTACAGATGCAAAAAAATAAAATCAAGTCCATGATATATTTGAAAATTGAGTTATGTGTGTGAGGTGGTCGGTTCGAAACCCTATACACTTTGTGCGAGAGTGTCATGTTCGCACATGTTGTGCATCTGGTGTTGGGTGTAATGACCTCTCATTTTCATCACGCCCTACAGGTATTCAATGAAGATGCCAAGGAAATTTTCAAATATTTCCAACCTCGTTAGTTAGCACGGCCAAACTTTGCTTTGCATTTTTTACTTGCCGAAAATTTTGTTAATGCCGCGAAAATAGCAAAACAACTCCGAAAGTTGTCAAATTGATGCATGGGATTTCTGATGGTGTACATTACACATGCAAAGAATTTAAAGTCCAAAGTACGTTTAAAAGTTGACTTCTCTTTGTTAGGTCGTCATCTCGAAACCCTATACACTTGGCTGGAGAGTGTCCTGTTTGCACATGATGTGCATCAGGTTTTGATTGTAACGATCTCTAGTTTTGATCATGCCCTACAGGTGTTCAATGAAGATGCCATGAAAAGTTTAAAAAATTTCCAACCTTCGTTAGCACAGCCAAAATTTGTTTTCCCTTTTTTACTTGCCAAAAATTCAATTTATGCCACGAAAATAGTAAACAAACTCTGAAAGTTGTCACGATCAAGCCTAGGACTTCTGATGGCGTATACTACACATGTCAAGAATTTCAACTTGGAAATATGTTTAAAAATTGAGTTTTGTGTATGAGGTGGTCGTTTTCAAACCCTATACACTTGGCGGGCGAGTGTCATGTCTGCACACGATCTGCATTAGGGTTTGGTCACAACAATTTCTAGTTTTTATCACGCCGTACAGGTGTTCAATGGAGACGCCATGGAAAGTTTCAACCATTTCCAACCTCGTTAGAACGACCAAAGTTGTTTTGACTTTTTTAATTGCCGAAAATTCAGTTAATGCCGTGAAAATAGGAAACCAACTCAAATATATCTCAATTGTAGCATGGGTTTCTGATGGAGCATATAACAATGCAAACAATTTCATATCCAAATTATGTTTAAATACTGAGTTTTGTGCATGAGGTGGTCGTTTGAAACCCTATACACTTGGCAGGAGAGTGTCCTGTTTGCACATGATGTGCATCAGGTTTTGGTCGTAACGGTGTCTAATTTCTATCACGTCCTACAGGTGTTCAATGAAGATGCCATGGAAAGTTTCAAACTTTTACAACCTCGTTAGCACGACCAAAGTTTGTTTTGCCTTTTTTACTTGTCGAAAATTCAGTTCATGCCGCAAAAATAGCAAACGAACACTCCCGGTGTCAAAACCGGTAGATCTCCAGTATGGGGTCCTGAGCTGTGAACCTTAGATAGACGGGTAACATGGAACGAAGGAGACAATGTTTACCTAGGTTTGGGCCCTCGTAAGGAGGTAAAACCCTACATCCTGCTTGATTGTCTTGATGTGTATGGAGAATACATAGTTGATCTACGTCGAGATTGTCTAAGCTAAACCCTAGATGAGTTCGCCTGTCTCCTACGAATGAGGACCCTCTGATTTATATTGACACTAGGGTCCCTAGGGATAGATGCAGAGATCCTATCTTCGGAACTTGGAAGCCACGCCATTCTACAGACTTTTCATTCTTGGATACTGGATCATTCATAGTTCGGTCTTCAGCAGATTAGCCCAACAGGTCGGCCCATCAGGAATGAGCCGACGGCCAGAGGACCCCTTAGTCGTCGACCCCCTCAATAGCCAGCGAACTATCTGGCAATGCCGAGGAATGTAGACTTCGGCAGCTTCACACGTCCATGATATTCGTCTTCAAAGGTGAGTTCCTTCTTTTTTCGGCAGATTTCAACACGGCTTTTCCGCATTGTAGAACAACAACGCAGCAGCCGATAACCCCCTGACTATCCAAGCAGGCCCACGTCATTAATTTTCCTTCATGAAACCTATGGTTGCCCTCGATCCCCGCATAGAATAAAGAAAGGTGACCCAGTAGTCGTTTGCGAAATCTCTTCGGGTAGATCAGAAAAGCTTTTATTTAAACAGACCGTATCCTTCATAGGCGACATCCTTCCTCGCATCTCCTTCGCAAACCCTAAATCTC
Source organism: Hordeum marinum (assembly GCA_022496015.1). Classification (NCBI taxonomy): domain Eukaryota; kingdom Viridiplantae; phylum Streptophyta; class Magnoliopsida; order Poales; family Poaceae; genus Hordeum; species Hordeum marinum. Next base: position 505,707,177 of record CM039675.1, read on the forward strand.
GCGAGCTCAGAGAGATGGAGAGTGCTCCGGGCTCATCCTCGCATCCTTTCGGTCCCCTCCAAGGAGACTGGACAAGCTGCTACGTCTCCCTCCTTTAACTGCGCAACCTCGAGGTGCAAGGGTACCTCCCTCACTCGGATCTGAGACCCACTCGTGTAGGGTTAACTTCTGCAAACAAAGAGACCTTTGCAGAGAACTGCAACAATCCTCAAGGGGACGAGAGGGTTTATTTCGTCTCCTTCCTTCTGCGAGGCCTTGGATTCCCCATCCACCCCTTTTGGAGGGGCCTACTAGAATTCTACGGTCATCAGCTCCAGAATCTCACCCGACTCAATCTTCCATATCTCAGGCTTCAGGGCCCTCTGTGAGATATTTCTGGGTAGAGAACCTCACTTTTATTTGTGGTGAAAATACTTCTTCCTCGTTCCCCGAACTAGGGGAGGGACTATCCGGGGAGTGGGCGGGGTCGAGGTATGGCGCATAGCCAGAAGGGGGTACCCTATTAGGACCCGGAAGAAAGAGTCCAACGAGTGGTCTTTGGAGTGGTTTTATACCAAATATGTTCCTTTATTCGATCCAGCTCGGAGGGGTTTACCCGAGTACTTTGAGGCCTCTTTAAAGAAGAGATTGAACTCGCGACCGAAGAGTCCTTCCCAAGAGGAAAGATCTAAGGTAAAACGCATGTCAGCGAAGAGAAGCTCCTATCTCACAACAAGCTGACCATTATCAATGTGATGACCATGACGATTTCTCGATGCGCCAGCCACTCCAAAAGCTAAAGCACCCGCTATGGTGCTACAACGGAACTAACAATACCACCTATTCCCATCGGCAAGGGCCTGACAATCAGGAGGCACTGGCTGTCATCCTCGCCGAGTTGTTCAAATGGGAGAAAGAAGAATACACCCACCTAATAGCCAAGGAGGGCTTTTCCAGCTACAACCCCATCAAATGGGTAAGTCAAACTTAAACCTCTGAATTCTAGATGCTTATTCTTGGTTCTAACACAAGAAACTTTCTACGTTTCTTTAACAAGACTGGAGATGTTTGGTCGATACGGTCAATTTTCACGGTCCCCAACCACAGAATTATGATCGGGATGATGATCCCGAATTCCATGATTAGCCAGACACTTCAATGATATTTGAAGACGGCGTCTATTACCAGGAGAGTGTTAATGCGCACAAAGTGGCCCTTATGGCCGATTACCCCTGGACCCTTGCTCCTTCGACTATGAGCAAGAAGAAATCCTCATCCTGGAAGGGGTGTAAGCCTCCCGCCGCTCCACGAATACCGACTAATACCCCCAAGGGTCATTGGACTACGCGTCGTACACCTTCCCAAACAACCCCTACAGGGCCCGCATAAGACGCGGGTGGGAGACCTAAACGAGGGGCAGCGTTGGAACACACATCGCCTGTGCCCCCATCAAAAGGTATTTGATCCAACTCCGCCTTTTTGCTATTATAGCCATGATTATTTCTAATATCTTTCCTAGGGATACTTAGAAGGAGAGCGGAGGAGCCCGAAGACATCGTTGGGTCGACAGACAACTGTAATCCCCCCGAGTCCTTGGTCCGTGTGGAGCTGAAGCGGAAGTCCCTATAGCAGATCAACTTCCCAAGGACTCTGGGGGAGTCATAGTTACCAATTCCAAGGTTGAGGCACAATGAATCATCAGCTTATGAAAGATTCCTTGTGCCATGCAGCGTTTTCTGACCAAGAGTTCAATGCTCTAAGTTCCGTGGATGCTCACCTTGGAGTCGCCCGAGGAGGCCTCGAAGGAGCTGCCCTAATAATATCCTTCAATATGAATGTAAGTGGTTGGTTTTGATAATCGAACATATGTCCTAACCACATAGTCCTTGGACCTTGGTCGGGACGACTGAATTAAGGGTTTGAACACTGTGTTGTCCTTGTGTAGGTTTTAAGACAACAAAACCAGAATCTGTCTGAGGATCTTGAATCCAGTCAGACGGAGGTGACAGCCATGAAATCCGAACTAGAGGAGGTGAAGAAGTTTACCAGGGAAGCACATTGTAAGAAAAGACTGGTACTTTGTTAGGTTCATGTAAGAAAATTTTAATGCAATCTCTAACGATGTGTTGTGGTGTAGTAGCTGAATCCATAGGCCAGATGCAAAGGGATTTGGATGCATCCTATGAGGCTCAGCGCTATGCCGAGTCTCAGCTTGAAGCCAATGTCCCCGTATTGGAGCGATTTCACGAGGAAACGTGCCAGCGCAAAGGGAAAAACAATGGCAAGCCCAAGAAATTCAGAGCTTGAACAATCAATTGGTATAGACTTGAGAGGAAAACAAGAGACTGAAAGGCGGCATGTTCTGTAAGTAAATTTCTGACCTGAAGTGCCATAAGTTATCCTTTGTTGTGGTATGTTAGTAATATCCCCTTTGTTAAGCGTAGGCCTCTTAACTGGTCGTCCTGAAGAAGAGATAAATTCATTTGGTGGGGATCTATTGAAGGAGCTGCCATAGTGCACAAGTGAGCTAGGAAGGCCATGAGGTGCATGATAAGGGCACTCTAGCCGGCAGAGACACCACCACAAGGGATGGCTGAATGCGTGTAGCGTTTTAGGGGAGCCCGATACCGTTTTGAGCTGTGAAAGACGTCCTCCTTTGGAGAGGGAGCTCGGGAGGCATGGGCCATGGTGAAGAACCATTTCACCAAGCACAACCCTGAACACCTAGCCTGGGTTGGGCCAGCGGGTCGGGACGGCAGGAAATACCCCTTTACCTCGTCTACGATCAAGTCATGCTAGCTGCTCGTCTCTTTCAAGAGGACTGCTCCTTGGCCGTCCTTTTACACGGTCTCGACCGATCTCCTTAATATTTTGGTTCTATGTGACTATGTACTTAACAACTTACTAGTTCCATCCATGTTATAAACATTGTCTTAACCTGGCCGTCGCCTTCTGCCTCCCCTATCAATGGCTGGGGAGTGTTCTGTGTTGTATGTCCTGGATTAGCAGGAGATCATTTTGTAGGGAACCAAGCAATCCGGCCGTGTGGTTTTGAATAGAAGAAACACACACTGGAGTGGTTTTTTATATTACTATTTAACGTAAGAAACATCTTCCGGAGAAAATAGTTCCTTAATGTGTTCCTTTCTTTGGGCTTCTGCGTTGGCGCAGATGTCCTGGTTATGTACCCTAAACTGGGCAAGTAGGAGCTATGTCATGAGATAAATCGAGATTGGCCGTGGAGACCGCTTATTAAAGCTTTCCTTGTCATAGACGATCAACTTGCTTCCTAAGAGTGCTAACCTTTGGCTTCACCAGTCTGAGCTACGTGCTCGGATGACCTGGTCGTAACAATCGCAGAGGTGCTCCCTTTACCCTCTAGCCAAACATTCAGGAATGTAGAGGGTAATCACATGAGCAAGGCAGCCTGGTTTGGCAAGAAACTTAAGTACAATTGATGCATATAATGGTAAAATGACGACCATGGAAGGATGTACATCCTGTAAAAATATAAGTTCATTGGCCTTTTAAAGAAGCCCCAGGCATTGCCTGGTATGATAGTCATGTGCTGGACAATATAAGAAATGTTATGAGAAGAAAAAAACTTATACAAGCGCGGATACAATTGATTTCCATAAGGAGGTGGCAACACTGGTCTATCCATAGAAGCATTGAAGACGAGCTGCGTTCCATGGGTTTTGCTCGAGGCAGCTATCATGTGGGTTGCGGAGGCGGTAAGCCCCTCCTATCAACACTCTGTCGATTACAAAGGGTCCGTTTCATTTGGGGGTGAGTTTATGCTTCTGCATCTTGAGAAGTCGTAACACCAGTCATCCCACATTATATGCCTTCGCTCGGACCACCCTGTTTTGATACCGCCGATCTTACTACTGGTAGAAAGCAGACCAGCTCTGAGCCATGTCACACTCCCCCTCCAAGGCGTCTAAGTCGTCCTATCGATCCAGTTCGGCCTTCCTTTTTTCGTGCATGCAAACCCTACGAGCGTCGTGAATGATGTCACATGGGAGGACCGCTTCGGCGCTATGTACCATGAAGAACGGTGTGTAACCTTTTGATATGTTCGGGGATGTGCATAATCCCCATAGTATGGAGTCAAGCTCCTCCACCCAATGGCAGTCAGATTCTTGAAGAGATCGGACCACACGGGGTTTGATACCACTCATGATGATATCGTTGGCCCGTTCGACTTATCCATTGGTCTGTGGATGATACATAGAGGCATAGTCGAGCTTGATGCCTAGGTTAGCGCACCAGTCCTATACCTCATGGGATCTGAAGTTGGACCCATTATCTCTTATTATGCTTCGGGGTACACCATAGTGGTGTACCTCTCCATATACGAAATCTATAACCGGTCCGGATTTAGCCGAGCTTACAGGTTTTGTGTCGATCCATTTGGTGAACTTGTCAACCATAACCAGGAGGTATTTCTTCTTCTTGGTCTTGCCCCTTTAGGTGGTCCGACCTTGTCCACCCCCAAATCACGAAAGGCCAGGTAATTGGAATTTTATGAAGAGCCATTGGGGGCATGTGACTTTGAGTTGCGAAGAGATGACATCCCAAGCAACGTTGTATGAGTCTTCGAGCATACGCTCGGGCAGTGGGCCAGAAGTACCCGACCCAAAAGGCCGTGCTTTCCAGGGCCCTTGCTGCCGCGTGATGGATACCCATGCCACCATGCGCCTCGGGTAGAAGCTCCTTCCTTTCTTCTTCTGAGATGCACTGTTGGAGTACCCCCGTGGTGCTTTTCTCATATAGCTCACCCTCGTGTACCTTGTAGGCTTTTGTTCGATGAACTATGCATCGTCCCTCAGTTTGCTCATCGGGGAGTTCCTTGAGCAGAAGGTAGGCTAGGAAGGGCTCGGTCCATGGTGCGATCACCGCCATGACCTCATGAGCCGATGGTGTTTTTTCGACTGTAGACCCACCGAATATCTGCTCATCTGGTTGAATGGGGGGGGGGGCAATTTGTTCTTCCCCATTTGTTCCTGCTTTGGTATTCTTGTCTTGCCATACCACGGATGGCTTAAAGACCCTTTATAGGAATGTGTTCTTGGGGATGGGGTCGCGCTTCGCACCCAGATGAGCGAGGATATCGACAGCTTGATTGTTGTCTCTAGAGACATGGTGGAACTCTAGCCCTTCAAGTCGCACGGAAATTTTTAGTATGACATTTCTATATGCCACCCTTTTGGCGTTTTTGGTGTTGAATTCGCCATTGATCCGTGATATAGAAAGGTTCGTGTCTCCTCATCCTTCAAGCCGTTGTATGCCCATTGATACCGCCATTCATAATCCGTGCAACATTGCCTCGTATTCTGCCGCATTGTTGGAGTCTGCGTACATGATCTAAAGAAGTATTGGATGTTGTCTCTAGTGGGGGATGTGAGAATGACTCTAGCCCCCAGTCCGGCCAGGGTTTTAGATCTATCAAAGTACATTGTCCAATGGGCGTAAGTGATGTACAATCTAGGTAGTTTGGCTTCTATCCACTCGTCGAGGAAGTCGCCCAACACCTGAGACATGATAGCTCAGCGCGTCTTGTAGGCAATCTCGAATGGAAGGAGTTCGATGGCCCATTTGGCTATACGGCCTGTGGCGTGTCTGTTATTGACTATGTCATTGAGGGGCACCTCGGATGCTACGCTGACCGCACACTCTTGCAAATAGTGGTGGAACTTGCGTGATGCCATGAATACCGTGTAGGCTATCTTCTGATAGTATGGGTATCTACATTTTCTCAGAGGGAGAACCTCAGATACGTAGTAAACCGGCGTTTCTATTCAGAGTTTGTGACCGTCGTCTTCTAGTTCTATGACGAGGACTGCGTTGACCACTTGGTTGGTGGCCGAGATTAAAAATAACATCGCTTCCCCGGTGTCGGGTGAGGCTAACGTTGGATTGATGGCTAGAAATGTTTTAATCTCCTCTAGGGCGGTTGTTGCCTCATTGGTCCATTCGACCTTCTTGGTCCGTTTGAGAAGCCAGTGAAGGGGCCCAGCTTTTTCTCTAAGTCGGGAGATGAAGCGGCTCAAGGCCGCGACGCAGCTTGCTAGACTTTGTACGTGTTTTAGCTCTGTGGGAAAACCGAGTTGGATAGGGCTCGAATTTTGGCAGGGTTGGCCTCTATTCCCCTATGTGAGATGATAAATCCCAATAGTTTCCCGACTACGACTGTGAATACACACTTGTCCGGATTAAGTTGTATGTCATATTCCCGCATACTGGTAAATATTTGTCTGACGTCGCCGACCAATTGACCGACGTGTTTGGTCTGAATAACCACGTCGTCCACACAGGCCTCAACTATTTTGCCATTTTTTTAGCCAGGCATGTTTGAATCATGCGCTGGTATGTTGCACCTGCGTTCTTTAACCCGACAGGCATTGGATTTAAGCAGAACGACCCATGGGGGGTAATGAACGCGGTTGCGGCCTGATTGGATTCCTTCATTTTTATCTGATAGTATCCGGAGTAGGTGACGGTGAAGCACAGCGAATCATGTCCTGCAGTTGCATCCATGATCTGGTCTATGCAGGGTAAATGGAAGGGATATTTGGGGCGAGATTTATTGAGGTCTTTGAAATCGACGCATAGCCACCAAGAGTTGTCCTTCTTGGGCACCATGACGAGGTTTGCTAACCACTTGGGATGTTTGATTTCTAGGATGAATCCGTCTTCGAGTAATTTGGCGAGCTCTTCGCCCATGGCTTGACGCTTTGCTACAGAGAATCGGCGCAATGCCTGTTTGACAGGCTTGAAGCCGTCTATTATATTAAAACTATGTTCTCCCACCTCCCATGGGATTCCCGGAATATCTTAGGGATGCCAGACGAATATATCCCAAATTTTGCGAAGGAATGCTCGTCGTGCTTCATCGATCGCGGGGTCCTACTGGTCTCCGATAGACGCCGTTTTGTTGGTGTGTGTTGGTTGGACTTGGAATTTGATGACTTTGTCTGCATGCTTGAAGGAAGTAGACTGTGTCCGCTTGTCGAGCACCACGTCGTACTTGTCCATGATGGAGAGGAGCGTGGTTATCTCTTCTACAGCGAGAGTCTCGGCTAGTCACTCACATCGGCCTCCCATACAACGCCATCCTTGGGTGCCTTGCCCTCGCCAAGTTTATTGCGGCAACTCACCATGGCAACAAGGCCTCAAGATGCCAGGGTGCAATGGCATCATGACGGTCGTCTACGATGAGACGGATGCAGTCTTCTCCCTCGAACACACCTACCAGGCTGCGGCAACCGAAAACTCTGATGACGAGGGCGACGTCTTGCCTCCCGAGGACACCGCAACAAGCAGAAATGACTGCTTCCCAAGAGCTGCCAAGGGATTGAGACCTCCACCACCAGCGTATCGGGCCCCGCATCCGTCGCTGGGGGCCATCTCCCTCTCCCATAGGAAGGTGCACCTGGCGCCTCCCTCAGGGAAGGCTCAGGGGCTTCCACTTGGAGAGCATCCGTCCAGACCGATGTGCTTCAACGCGCGCTGCCACAAGCAAGAGGCAAGGCGCGAGGTGCTAGGAGCAAGAGACTTCATCAAAAACCCGGTCAAGGAGCTTCAAGAGGCAAAGACCATGCGCGGCGAGCACCGCCCTGTGCCGCCCAGTGCGGTGGCCATCCCCGACGGTAGGCTACGCATCTATGTCAACATCCCAGCCTCAACAGGGCCTCATCATAGGGCCGCTTTTGGCCATCACATGTCGGACGCAGTGGGGCTTCCCCAGCAGCTACATACGCATGCCCTTCGGCCTCGTGAACGCGGAAGCTCCTCATGTAGACCACACATGCGTCTCATGAGTCACGACGCCCCGAGGTTCTTCGAGAGATCCCAAACCGTCGCGAGGCCCTCGATCCTGCAGAGCTCTCTAGCTTGTGATGATCTAGCTTCGAAAACTACCCCAACGCTTCATCAGCGCCGATGCCACGTGACTTTTGGTTTGTTCTATATGAGGGCGCCCCTTGGGTTGCACCATCGTCAAGCTACTAGGGGCCGCCCCAATAGTTGTATCATTTTGCGCAAGCACCAAACTAATTCTGGTTTAATGTATTCCCTAAGTATTCCAACTGCATGCCCGGTTCTTCGTTAGCATGAATGTCGTCGCGCCATCACAATCCCGCCCTTCAACCGCCTCATGACTAAGGGCTCACACGGCGTTTGTGCTCGGGTCCGTCCTTGCAGCGTTGATAAATCCAAGCAACTGAGCTATGTCTCGCGGGCTATCCCCACGTACGTCACCTCGCCGAGGCCCTTGGTGCTTGCCCTCGCATGAGCTAATTGAGTGTGGGTGAGTCAGGGCCTGCGGCCCGGTTCCAATAACCGTTGTTCGGTGCTTCACCGTCACGGGAGTCGTGCTTCAGGTGTCTTTCGTCGAGTTTGACACATGAGAAGACTAGGCACGACGTCTGTGCTCGGGTCCATCCCTGCAGCATCAATAAACCCGACGACGAAGCTCTGCCTGGCGTCCTAGCTCCACACCGGTCACCTCCTCATATGCTTGGTGTTTGGCCTTCTCATGCGATGGCCTCCGCAGATTCAATCGGCGCACGTTACCCACACCCCACAGGTCTTACAAGCGCGCCACACGCTATAAAAATTCAGGCGCAACCCGCCTTTGAGGTAGGGCCTTGTAAGTCCCGCGCTGGCTCATGGGTGCCCAGATACACCTCCCCAGTTCAGCCATGTTAGCCACGCGTACGAACTTACTAGTATGTACAAGCCCGGAGACTCTAACACAGAGCTCCCTTCCCACGTCCAAGTGGAAGCCCCATGCTCTGCGTTGGTGGACAACACTGTCACTCAGCGGCTATGCCCACTCCTAGTGGAAGCCCCATGCTCTGTGCTGAGGGACAAACAACTGAGGGAGCCCTAGCAGTTGCACCAACCTCAGAATGGCCTGTTGGCTCTTTGCACGGCCCCGTCGAGCAGCGTTCCCCTAGGATGCATGCGCGAAGGGGCTAGTCGGGGGCTATGCTGAGGACAGACCTAGCATGAGCCACCTCACCAGGTTTTGGTACTTGGTCTTCTCGCGGCCGTCCCAAGAAAAAGCTGGCGAGGAAATTTATGGACTCTGCTCACGGGCTCTGCTCTCATGTCAAGGGCGATCCCTGAGCATCGCAACTCAGGGGCCTCACTGATCACATAGCCCCTCACCCCTTGGTCTCGTCCTAGCGATCCAGACGCCCCAACGGCGGTCAAGGTATGCATGGGATTGGGCCTTGCCGAAGCAGAGCACTAAGGCACTCGAAATCTACCTTAACGTCGCCATGTTTCCTTCGTGAGTGCTGCTCACACATCGACCCTTGAGCATCGCGACTGAGGGGAATCACTGGTCACGTAGCGCCTCGCCCCTTAGTCTCGTCCTGGTGATGCGTATGCCCCAACGGTGGTCCAGGTATGCGCAGGATTGGGCCCTGCCGACGCAGAGCGCAAAAGCAAGCAGGAAGGAAACAAGGCATGGGAGGAAGTCATGAAATTCAAGGAATTATTACATGCACTGAATGTCTTGCAAATTCAAAAGTCTACGCCTATGCGAAGCACGGTAAATGTTGCAGGTTAAAATCTACAAGGATGGCCCCTCATTGCCATGGCCGTCGTCGCTGACTGTCGTAGCCACGGCAAGCTCGTGGTCAACATCGCTGCCTCCATCGTCACCGTCGCTTGCCTCTGCCACAGGGATCTTGGCGATGGCGATCACGGTAGCAACATTGATGACTAGCTTATCGTGGCTGGCACAGTTGACGACGATGGCCATGGCGATGACGGCCCCTCCTCCTAGATTTTAATCTACAACATTTACCGTGCCTCACTTCCGTAGCGGTGTGGGACTCATGAGCAACCGGGAGGATCACCGCATCGAAGCCAAAGATGGGCTCCCGGAGGTATAGCTGGTTGAAGACGCACGTCACTAAGAGCACAACATGCTCCCTTGGTGGTTTTGATAACTCATGAGAACATACATTGTCTCTTGGATTGATACTTTTACCTAGTGTATTTCAGATACAGTCTATAGAGAGGATTGGCAAAAGGAGATTGTGGACATACCCCAAGATGCAAGGAAATAGGTTGGCCAAGCTTCAAGCAAGATGACTCTACATTTTATATTAGTGAGAAATCACTTTGTGTCCATAGGAAAGCCAATACTATTAAAAGGGGGTTAGGTCTTGTTGGTGAACAATATGCTCAAACGTGCACAAGTGATAGTCGCCAAAAACATCCACACACTCTCCCACCAAAGTCTGTTCTATACCCAACACTCAAAATCGATGCAACAAACTTTCCCATACCGGTGCCATAGATTCCATAACCTAGACAGACTCTGCCAAACCCTAGCCACTTTGGTGCAACCGATTCCATACCGGTGCCACCAAGTTTAGGTTGCCAACTTTCTGTTACGCAAATTCACATTTTCGGTCCCATAGAGAATGTTGGATTGTCATCATCGAGATTAGAAATCTGACCGTTGGTCACGTTATTGGTGCAACCGAGTTTCCTATATTGGTCTCACCGAGATTCAAAAGTTGCCACCTTTTGGTCATTTCGGTACCACCAAGATTAACACATTGGTGTCACCGAGTTGGTCATTTTGTGTGTAACGGTTAGAATTTTGGGGATGCCTGTATATACCCCTTCACCACCACCTACTCAAAAGAGAAGCACTTAGAACTATTCCATACCTATCCTATCAGATTTTTTGAGAGAGAACCACCTACCCTTGTGTTGAGGTCAAGATCTTCCACTCCAATCATTTGGATCTTGATTTCTAGCCTCCCCAAGTAGCTTTCCACCAATCCCAAGTAGATTTCTAGCCTCCCTAAGAAGTTTGTAAGGGCAAGGAGATCACCTACTTTGTGAAGATCTACCCATAGTGAGGCTAGTCCTTCGTGGACAGAAGCCGTTATGGAATAGTCAAGGTTGCTACTTCGTTGACCCTTTTGGGTGGAGCCCTTCGTTGACTCTCACGACCGTTACCCTTCATGGGTTGAAGACTCCACAAATATGGATGTACGATAGCGCCACCTATCGGAACCACGGGAAAAATCCATGCGTCTCCAACTGTGTTTATCTACTTGTCTCAACACTTTACTTCATATGCAATGTCTTTACTTTCCGCTGCCATATTTGTTGACATGCATGTGTAGGGCTGTTAGACTTGCTAGCTTTGCTAAAACTGTTAAAATCTGCCAAACAATTAACTTTGAAAAGGTCAGGTTTTAAATTTCTGCTAGTAGTTTGTTCAGCCCCCCTCTAGACACTCTTCTAGTGATGCCTCAATTGGTATCAGAGCTTTGGTCTCCTTTGCTTCGGTTCAATCACCGAGAAGGAAGACGGATGTGTCTAGTATAGGGAGTTTGAGTTGTAGAGTGCCCATTCTTGATGGAGAGTACTATAGTCAATGGAAGTCTTTGATGCTTGAGTTGTTTAATGAATTTCAGTTGAGCAAATATGTTATGCGCCCCTATGAGCTTCCTATTGATGATTTGCATCCCACACACGAAGAGGAAATTAACTTGCTTGGTATCCTAAGAACTGTCAATCTTATTTTAAGATGTTTACCAAGATTCGTGCTTTCTCAAATGAAGAACTTTGCATGTGCTTATTGTTGGGGAATGTCGCATGGGAAACAAAAAAATTCCTACACTCACGCAAGATCTATCCATGGTGATGAGCATCTACAAGAGGGAGAGTGGATCTACATACCCTTGTAAATCGCTAAGCGGGAAGCGTTAAGAAACGCGGTTGGTGTAGTCGAACATCTTCGCGATCCAAATCGCCGAGCATCCCCTGATGTCATCATGATCTGTCCCGCGATCCTATCACATAGCTCGTAGGCTCATTGTTGTCCAACAACATGACCTCCAAGACAGGGTTGTTGTATCGCTCAGCAGCAGTACACATCCTTGTCGACCTACGAGGTTCGATAGTAACTTGATCCGAAGCTTCATGATCATCATCATTTACTTCCTCTTCAACTAACGTAGGTTCCACAGAAACATCTTTCTGCGCTGCTACTTTCTGGTTGAAACAAAGGTTCAACAACCTCATCAAGTTCTATCTTCCTCCCACTCAATTCTTTTGAGAGAAACCTTTTCTCGGGAAAGGACCCGTTTTAGCAACAAACACTTTGTACTTGGATCTTGAGATAGAAGGTACACCCAACTATTCTTAGGGTATTCTATGAAGATGCATTTGTCCGCTTTGTGTTTGAGCTCATTAGGTGAAAACCGTTTTCCACCTAAGCGTCGCGACCCCAAACAATAAGAAATGACAACTTAGGTTTCTATCAAACCATAATTCACATGGTGTCATCTCAACGGATTTTGATGGTGCCCTATCTAAAGTGAATGTAGTTGTCTCTAATGCATAACCCCAAAACTATAGTGGTAAAAGGATAAGGGACATCATAATTCGCACCATATCCAATAGAGCACAACTATGACGTTCGGACACACCATCACACTATGGTGTTCCAGGTGGCGTGAGTTGTGAAACAACTTTCACATTGTCTTAAGTTGTATACCAAACTCGTAACTCACATATTCACTTCCACGATCATATCGCGGACATCTTATCTTCTTGTCACTATGATCTTAAACTTCACTCTGAATTTGCTTGAACTTTTTCAAACGATTTAGACTTGCGTTTCATTAAGTAAATATACACTATATATACTCAAATCATCAGTGAAGGTAAGAAAATAACGATATCCACTTCACGCTACAAGACTCATTGGATTGCATACATCAACATGTATCATTTCCAATATATCACTTGCCCATTCCATCCATCTGGAAACGGAGTCCTTAGTCATCTTGCCAAAGAGGCATGGTTCACATGTCTCAACCGATTCGAAATCGAATGAGTCCTAATATCCATCAGCATGGAGTTCCTTCATGCGCTTTATACCAATATGACATTTAGCGGCAATGCCACAAGTATGTGGTACTACAAATAATTAACTTTGTATCTTTTGGCATCAATGTTATGAACATGTGTATTACTACAATCAAGATTCAACAAACCATTCTCACTAGGTGCATGACCATTGAAGGTATTATTCATGTAAACAGAATAACCATTATTCTCTAACTTAAATTAATAACCGTGTTGCAATAAACACGATCTAATCACGTTCATGCTCAACGCAAAACACCAAATAACCTTTATTTAGGTTTGTCACTAATCCCGAAGGTAGAGAGAGCATGTGATGTTGATCACATCAACCTTGGAAACATTTCGAACATACATTGTCACCTCACCCTTAGCTAGTTCTCCGTTTATTCCGTAGCTTTTATTTTGAGTTACTAACATTTACCAACCGAACTGGTATCCAATACCCAGGTGCTACTAGGAGTACTCGCAAGGTACACATCATTAACACGTATATTGAATATACTTTTGTCGATGTTGCAAGCCTTCTTATCTACCAAGTATCTAGGGTTGTTCCGCTTCAACGACCGCTCTCCTCATAATCGAAGAACTTAGTCTCGGGTTTAGGTTCAACTTTGGGTTGCTTCACTGGAGAAGCAAATGACTTGCTATCCATGAAGTTTCCCTCCTTGTCCTTGCCCTTCTCGAAACTAGTGGTTTTACTAACCATCAACACTTGATGCTCCTTCTTGATTCCTACCTTCGCGATGTCAAACATCACGGACAGCTTAGGGATCATTATTTCTATCCCTGGCATTTTATAGTTCATCACCAAGTTCTAGTAGCTTTAGTGACGGTGACATGGAGAACTATATCAATCACTGTCTTATCTGGAAGATCAACTCCCACTCGATTCAATCGATTGTAGCACCCAGACAATCTGAGCACACGCTCAACGATTGAGCTATTCTCCTTCATCTTGCAGGCAAAGAATCTTGTTGGAGATCTCATATCTCGCACCACGGGCATGAGCCTGAGATCCTAATTTCAGCTCTTAGAACATCTCATATGTTCCGTGATGTTCAAAACGTTTTGGAGCCTCAATTCTAAGCCGTAATGCATGACGCACTAAACTATCAAGTAGTCATCCGAACGTGTCTGTCAGATGTTCACAACATCTACAAACAATGCAAGAGGGGTTGGCGCATTGAGCGGTGCATTAAGGACATAAGCCTTCTGTGCAGCAACGAGGACAATCCTTAGATCACAGAGCCAGTCCGCAATATTGCTACCATCATGTTTCAAATCTATTTCTCTAGGAACGTATAAAAATACAAGGGAGCTATAGCGTGAGCTAGTAATCTACAACACAGTTTGCAAAGACACTACTGACTATGTTCATGATAATTTGTTCAATTAATCATATTACCTAAGAACTACCACTCAAATTGACATACCTCCGGTCATCTGAGTGATACATGATCCAAATTCACCAACTCAAGTCCGATCATCATGTGAGTTGAGGTGGTTACAATGGTGAACATCATCATGTTGATCATATCTACTATATGACTCATGTTCGACCTTTCGGTCTCTTGTGTTCCGAGGACATGTGTATACATGCTAGGCTCGTCAAGTTTAAACCGAGTGTTCTGCATGTGCAACACTGGCTTGCACCCGTTGTATGTGAATGTAGAGTCTATCACACCCGATCATCACGTGGTGTCTCGACACGAAGAACTTTTGCAACGGTGCACACTCGGGGAGAACACAAATTATCTTGAAATTAAGTCAGGGATCACCTTATAATGCTATCGTCGTCCTAAGCAAAACAAGGTGCATAATAGGATTAACATCACATGCAAATCATAAGTGACATGATATGGCCACGAACTTGTTCTTTTGATCTCCATCATGAAAGCACCAGCATGATCTCCATCGTCACCGGCATGACACCATGATCTCCATCAACGTGTCGCCATCGGGGCTGTCACGCCCACCGTGCTGCTAGTACTATGGATACCGTTTAGCGATAAAGTAAAGCATTACATAGCGCTTAATGATTGACACGCAGGTCATACAATAATTAAAGACAAGCCTATGGCTCCTGCCGGTTGCCGTACTCATCGACATGCGAGTCATGATAATCTATACATCACATGATCATCTCATACATCACATATATCACATCATGTAATTGGCCATATCACATCACAACATACCCTGCAAAAACAAGTTAGACGTCCTCTAATTGTTGTTGCATGTTTTACGTGGCTGCTATGGGTATCTAGAAAGAACAATTCTCATCTACGCAAAAACCACAATGGTGATACCCTAGTTTCTTTTCAACCTTCTCAAGGACCGCCTTTGTCGAATACGATCCAACTAAAATGAGAGAAACTAGCACCTGCAAGCCATCTATGCAACAAGTTGCGGTCGAGGGAACCGGTCTCTAGTAAACGTACGAGTAATGTTGGTCCGGGCCGCTTCATCTCACAATACCACTGAACCAAAATCTGACCAAGGAAGGAAGCAATCTAAGCATCAACATCCACAAACCTTTTGTGTTATACTCGAGATCTCATCTACACATGAACCTAGCTCATGATGCCACTGTTGGGGAACGTCGCATGGGAAACAAAACTTTTCCTACGCACACGTAGATCTATCCATGGTGATGAGCATCTACGAGAGGGAGAGTGGATCAACGTACCCTTGTAGATTGCTAAGCGGGAAGCGTTAAGAAACGCAGTTGGTGTAGCTGAACATCTTCATGATCCAAATCGCTGAGCATACCGCGATCACATCACGATCCGTCCCGCGATCGAATCACGATCCGCCGTGAACTCATCACGATCCGTCCCGCGATCTCATCACGATCCATCCCGCAATCTCATCACGATCCATCCCGTGAACTCATCACGATCCATCCCGTGAACTCATCACGATCCGTCCTATAAACTCATCATGATCCGTCCCGCGAACTCATCACGAACCGTCTCGCGATCTTGATCACGGTCCTTCCGATCTAGCGCCGAACGGACGGCACCTCCGCGTTCAGCACACGTGCAGCTTGATGACGATCTCCACCGTCTTGATCCAGCAAGAGGAAGTGGAGAGGAAGAAGAGTTCATCGGCAGCGTGACGGCGCTCCGGCGATGGTGGTGGAGCAATTCCGGCAGAGCTTCGCCTAAGCACTTCGAAAATCCGATCTAGAGGAGCACCGGTGGAATGGGTAGCACGTGGCCGTAAAATAAGGTGCAAAACACCCAACCCCACCATTATATATAGGAGGGAGGGAGGAGGAGCGCTGGAGCAAGGTCCAAGGCCCCATAGGGTCGGCCGAATCCACTAGGATTGGAGGACTCTCCTCCAATCCTAGTAGGACTAGGACTCGTCCCCTTTTTTTCCTTTTTGCACCTTTTCCTATTGGGTTTTCTTCTCCAGCCAGATGGGCCTTGTGTGGGAGTTTACACCAGCCCACTAAGGGTTGATATTCACTCTCCCACAGCCCATGAAGCCTATTGGGTCGAAATACCTCTCCCGATGGTCCCCCGGTACACTACTGGCACTCCCGGTACACTACCGATGAGCCCAAAACTTTTCCGGCGACCAAAATAGGACTTCCTATATATTAATCCTTACCTCCGTACCATTCCGGAGCTCCTCGTGACGTCCAAGATCTCATCCGGGACTCCGAACAACCTTTGGTAACCACCATACATAACTCTATACTACCGAAACATCACCAAACGTTAAGTGTGCATACCCTGCGGGTTCGAGAACTATGTAGACATGATCGAGACACCTCTACGGTAAATAACCAATAGCGGGACCTAGATGCCCATATTGGTTCCTACATATTCTACGAAGAGTTTTATCGGTCGAACCTCTATGTCAAGGATTTAGTTAATCCCGTATGATGTTCCCTTTGTTCTTTGGTATGTTACTTGCCCGAGATTCGATCGTCGGTATCTCCATACCTAGTTCAACCTCGTTACCGGCAAGTCTCTTTACTTGTTCCTTAATACAAGATCCCGTGACTAACACTTAGTCACATTGCTTGCAAGGCTTATTGTGATGTTGTATTACCGAGTGGGCCCTGAGATACCTCTCCGTCACACGGAGTAACAAATCCCAGTCTTGATCCATGCCAACTCAACAGACACCCTCGGAGATACTTGTAGATCACCTTTATAGTCACCCAGTTACGTTGCGACGTTTGATACACACAACGTACTCCTCCGGTGTTAGTGAGTTGCATGATCTCATGGTCATAGGAACATATACTTGACATGCAGAAAACAGTAGCAATAAACTGACACGATCATATGCTACATTTGTAGTTTGGGTCTTGTCCATCACACCATTCTCCTAATGATGTGATCCCGTTTATCAAATGACATCTCATGTCCATGGCTAGGAAACCTTAACCATCTTTGATCAACGAGCTAGTCTATTAGAGGCATACTAGGGACATGGTTTTGTCTATGTATCCACACATGCATCTAAGTCTCCGATCAATACAATTATAGCATGGATAATAAACGATTATCATGAACAAGGAAATATGATAATAACTAATTTATTATTGCCTCTAGGTAATATTTCCAACAAACCTTAAGTGTGCACACCCTACGGGTTCGAGAACTATGTAGACATGACCAACACACCTCTAAGGTCAATAACCAATAGCGGGACCTGGATGCCCATATTGGTTCCTACATATTCTACGAAGAACTTTATCGATCAAACTTCTATATCAAGGATTCAGTTAATCCCGCATGTTGTTCCCTTGTTTCTTCGGTATGTTACTTGCCCGAGATTCAATCGTCGTTAGCTGTATACCTAGTTCAACCTCGTTACCGGCAAGTCTCTTTACTCGTTCCGTAATACAAGATCCCGTGGCTAACACTTTAGTCACATTGCATGCAAGGCTTGTTGTGATGTTGTATTTACCGAGTGGGCCCTGATATACCTCTCTGTCAAACGAAGTAACAAAGCCCAATCTTGATCCATGCCAACCCAACAGACACCGTCGGAGATACTTGTAGAGCACCTTTATAGTCACCTAGTTACGTTGTGACGTTTGATACAAACAAGGTACTCCTCCGGTGTCAGTCAGATGCATGATCTCATGGTCATAGGAACAGATACTTGACATGCAGAAAACTATAACAATAAACTGACACGATCATATGCTACGTTCATAGTTTGGGTCTTGTCCATCACATCATTCTCGTAATGATGTGATCCTGTTATCAAATGACATCTCATGTCCATGACTAGGAAACCATAGCCATCTTTGCTCAACGAGCTAGTCTATTAGAGGCATACTAGGGACATGGTGTTTTCTATGTATCCACACATGTATCTGAGTTTCCGATCAATACAATTATAGGATTGATAATAAACTATTATCATGAACAAGGAAATATGATAATAACTAATTTATTATTGCCTCTAGGGCATATTTCCAATAGTTCTTGCATATGTTCCCTTCCGTGCTAAGCAACGATCCTTGAGTTCGTACATGATGTGGTGCTAAGATTACTTTGTTTCCGCTGCAGTTTTCAGTTAACCACGAGCAAATTCGTGTGCTAATTCCCAACAGAGTGGCATCATAGACTTGGTTGCTTAGGAGGTTGCTAATCCCAGTTACTTGATTGTCGTTGGAAGTGCTCCTCACATTGGCTTTCAAAGAAAGTGCTACTACAAGTGGCATGATAAAACTTGATTCTCCCCAAATTCCTCATTATGGTAGCCCATGATGGAAGACCTCCTTTATTGCAAGGATTTGTACGATCCAATTGTGAAAGACAAGATACCCACATGTGTCTCAGAAGAAGAATAGATAGTGTTGCATTGAAAGGAAGAAGGTATGATTCGGTTGTGCATCAACCATAATATATTCCACCATGTTGAAAATTACACAACTGCGCATGAGATGTGGCAGAAGTTGGAGTCAATGTATGAGAGGAAGATATTAATAAACAAGGCATCATTGATCAAAAGAAATGAAAAGCTCGAGTACCGAGATGGCACAAGTATGATCGAGCACTTGAATCTCATTCAATGACATATAAATAAACTTTAAGCCATGAAGATCAACTTTAAGGATGAGGTGCAAGCATTGTTGATGCTGAGTTGCATGCCTGATAGTTGAAACACGCTTGTTGTGTCACTTAGCAATTCAGATCCGGACGCGAAGTTGACCTTGGTGATTTTGAATAACAGCATGGTGAATGAAGAAGATAGAAAGAAGGAGAAGGGTGGTGCCTATTCTTCCGATGCATTTGTGGCTGAACCCCAAGGGAAGAATGAGAATCATGGATGCGGTCACACCAGATTTCAGGAAGGCACAAGAAAATCCATGGGGGAGATCAAAGTCAAAATACGGAAAATATATTGCTTGCTTTCATTGTGGCAATCCGGGACACATAAAGAGAGAGTGCATGATGTACAAAAGAGAGCTTGTAGAGGGGAAACTTGCGAAGAAAAATGAGCAAAAAGTTGAGAGCAGCTCGTCCATGAGCGCAATATATGATGACTATCTAGTCATTGAAAATGATGAATGCTATAGTCTTGTTCGTGATGATGCCATGACTTGGGTTGGGGATTCAGGTGCATCCTTCCACATCACATCACACAAGGAGTATTTCACTTCTTACACTAGTGGTGTCAGTAGCCAAGTAAGGATGGGAAATAGTTGTTCATCAACAAATGTTGGAAAGGGCTCTATATGCATTGAAACAAACACACTTTGCAGGTTGGTGCTCGATGACATGAGGCTGTATTTATTGTTAGTGGGAAAATTTGATGATATCAAACATACTAGTTATGTTGGTGAAGGAAAGTGGAAACTCACCAAAGTCTCTATGAATGTGGCTCGAGGAAGTAGGCAAGGTAATCTCTATGTTACTAAAACCAGGATGTGCAATGAGGTTTTGAATATTGCTGAAAAAGACACTTCAGTAGAATTGTCGCATAAGTGGCTTGGGCATATGAGTGACAAGGTCATGGAGATTTTTGATCACATGGAGTACCTCCCTGAGTTGAAATATATAACCTTGAAACCATGTGCACATTGTTTTGCAGGCAAACAACATAGGGTTGCATTTCGTACACTCCCTCACTATCGTACAGAAAATGATTTTTGAGATTGTGCACACTAATGTTTGATCCATGAGTGAAAATTATCATGGTTGAGCATTATACTTTGTGACTTTCATGGATGACCATTCCAGAAAGGTTTTTGTGTATGTGATGAAACACAAATACCGAACACTTGAAGCCTTCAAGTTCTTCCCACTAGTAGAAAACAGACCTTTGGTCCCGAGCTTTAGTCCCGGTCTGGTCACGAACCGGTACTAAAGATGGTATTAGTCCCGGTTCATGCCGGATACAACGACTAGGAGCAGGGCGACCTTTAGTACCGGCTCGTGAGGGACCTTTGGTACCGGTTCGTCTCACGAGCCGATACTAAAGGGGGCGTGGAAGGGTTTTGGTCAGACACGGGCCCCACTTGCACCATTGTACCGGCTGGTGACACCAACGGGTACCAAAGGGCAACCTTTAGTACCGGCTGGTGACACCAGCCGGTACTAAAGACTTCCTACATATACATCCGTCCGCAGCCGATCGAAAGAGCTCTGTTTTCTCCCCTGTTCTTCTTCTTGCTCGAAGCTCATCCTTCATTTTTCCAAGGATTTGTCAAGATTTAAAGGCACCCCATCTATCCAAGTGTTCATAAAGGTTAGCAACTTTGCTCCTTCATCTCTTGCTAGATTATCTTGTGGTATGCTCAAAGATATGTGATATGTGATTTATGGGAGTTTATTTGATTTATATCCAATTTGAGCTCAAATTAACTTGTTAGGTTGCATATGTGTAGGTGTGGTTTATTTGGTGTGCCTTCCCATGTTCTTCTTCTTGCTCGAAGCTCATCCTCCATTTTGCCAAGGATTTGTCAAGATTTAAAGGCACCCCATCTATCCAAGTGTTCATAAAGGTTAGCAACTTTGCTCCTTCATCTCTTGCTAGATTAGCTTGTGGTATGCTCAAAGATATGTGATATGTGATTTGTGGGAGTTTATTTGATTTACATCCAATTTGAGCTCAAATTAACTTGTTAGGTTGCCTATGTGTAGGTGTGGTTTATTTGGTGTGCCTTCCCACCATCACTGGCCGTCCTAACCACCGTCCATCGTCCGCACCGTCTTGTCGCGGCACCGGCCACCTTGGTGAGCCTCTTGCTCTTCTTAAAATCCTTTTTAAAAAAAATTACTTGTATGATTTAGATAGCTGTGTGTACGATTTACTTACTTGTATTATTGTTAGTTATTCTATAGTGTAATGATTATGGTATCCGCCTACGTCGGCCCTCGTCCAGTCTATGATTCAGATGTGGCATGTCGTTAATTATCTTTTATAAATATTTCACACATCATCTAATGTCTATGACAATTAATTATGTCACCAAATTGACGTAGATATTTTTATCTATAGGAAGTAGTTGACCCAGAAATTCCAACCGACTATGCAATTCTGCTCGAGAAATTAACACAAGCTGAAAAAGAAATTGATCATTTGAAAGAAAAATTGAAAAGAACTAAAGATGAGAAGATGGGATTGGCGTTGCATGTTGCCTATATCGTCGATGATCACAACAACAAGATGGTTGGAATACGCTTGAAGCTTAGAAAGATTAGAAAATATGCCATTGATAAAGAGGCTTGGTATCATTATGATGTTGGCTCAATTGTTACTTTAGTTGCGATTATGATCGCATTTTTTGTTGTATTCACATGTTTTAGATAGGTGAAGTTGTTTTATGAGATGTATATGTATGAACTATAAGTATCCATTATTTGCAGTAATAACATTTGGTCACTGCTAGCTCTACTTTTGGTTGTAATGTGATGATAAAGTTGTATTAATTTGGTCACTACGATGTTGTGTAGTGAACATGAGCCGGCAATGGATGTATGATGACGGACTAAGTCCAGGGTTTCCTAATGGCCTGCATGATTTTATTCGTGTGGCTGAGACAAATAAGCAGAATGGTTTCATGTGTTGTCCATGTCATGACTGTAAGAATGATAGGAATTACTCTACCTCAAAAACCCTTCACTACCACCTGCTGAAGTCCGGTTTCATGTCCGGCTATAGCTGTTGGACCAAGCACGGAGAAAGAGGGGTTATAATGGAAGACAATGAAGAATAAGAGGAGGATGACAACTATCCTTTCGCTGATACAACAACGGGGGAAGCTGAAGAAGAGGCATCAATGGGGGAAGCTGAAGAAGAGGCATCAGATGAGCCCGCTGATGATTTGGGTCAGGTCATTGCTGATGCAAAGAGAAACTGCAAAAATGATAAGGAGAGGTTGAAGTTGAAATGCATGTTAGAGGATCACAAGAAATTATTGTATCCAAATTATGAAGATGACCAGAAAAAGCTGGGTACTACGCTGGAATTGCTGCAATCGAAGGCGAAGAATGGTGTAACTGACAAGGGATTTCAAGAATTGCTGATAATGATAAAGAAGATGCTTCCAAAGGATAATGAATTGCCTGAAAGTTCGTATGAAGCAAAGACGGTTGTCTGCTCTCTAGGATTAGAGGTGCAGAAGATACATGCATGCCCTAATGACTGCATCCTCTACCGCGATGAGGAGTACGAGAATTTGGATGCCTGGCCGGTATGAGGTGCACTACGCTATAAGATCCCCCACGATGACCCTGGTGATGTGGAGGGGAGACGGTTCCTGCCAAGGTGATGTGGTATGCTCCTATAATATCACGGTTGAAACATTTCTTCCAAAACAAAGAGCATGCCAAGTTGTTGCGATGGCACAAAGAAGAACGTAAGAAAGACGGGATGTTGAGAGCACCCACTGATGGGTCGAAGTGGAGAAAAATCGAGAGGGAGTTCGAGGACTTTGCAGCTGACACAACGAACTTATGGTTTGGTCTTAGTACAAGTGGCATGAATCCTTTTGGCGAGCTGAGCTCCAGTCACAGCACCTGGCCCATGACTCGATGTATCTACAACCTTCCTCCTTGGTTGTGCATGAAGCGGAAGATCGTTATGATGCCAGTGCTCATTCAAGGCCCTAAGCAACCCGGCAACGACATTGATGTCTACCTAAGGCCACTAGTTGATGAACTTCTACAGTTGTGGAAAAAACCAGCTGTGCGTGTGTGGGATGCACACACATAGAAGGAAATTGACCTACGAGCGTTGCTGTTTGTAACCATCAATGATTGGCCTGCTCTTAGTAACCTTTAAGGATATACAAACAAGGGATACAATGCATGCATGCACTATTTAGATGATACTGAAAGTATATATT
Organism: Hordeum marinum; assembly: GCA_022496015.1. Lineage (NCBI taxonomy): Eukaryota > Viridiplantae > Streptophyta > Magnoliopsida > Poales > Poaceae > Hordeum > Hordeum marinum. Next base: position 505,730,410 of record CM039675.1, read on the forward strand.
TGGATAAATGTAAGAAGATTGTCTACCTGGGACATCGTCGATTTCTACCGATCAAGCATATCTTAAGAACGGAAGGCAACCATTTCAAAGGTGAGATAGATATCCGGAAGAAGCCTGGCCTCTGTTCTGGTGAATATATATTTGATATGGTCAAGGTTTTACAGGTAATCTTTGGAAAGGGTCCTGGCGGACAATCTGTTCCGAATGACGCCAACGCACACGCACCCATGTGGAAGAAGAAATCTATATTTTGGGAACTTGAATATTGGAAAGCCTTGAGGTCCGCAATGCAATCGACATGATGCATGTGACGAAGAATCTATGTGTGAACCTGCTAGGCTTCTTGGGCGTGTATGGAAAGACAAAAGATACACCGGAGGCACGGGAGGACAAGCAAAGAATTAATAAAAAGATGACATGCCTCCAAAGCAGTATCAAGGTCCTGCCAGCTAAGCTCTTACGAAAGAAGAGAAGGAAATCTGTTTTGAATGCCTGCTCAGTATGAAGGTCCCGTCTGGCTTCTCGTCGAATATAAAGGGAATAATAAATATGGCAGAGAAATAAATTCAAAATCTAAAGTCTCATGACTGCCACGTGATTATGACACAATTACTTCCGGTTGCACTTAGGGGGCTTCTACCGGAAAATGTTCGATCAGCCATTGTGAAGCTATGGGCAGTCCTCAATGCAATTTCTTAGAAGGTAATCGATCCAGAAATCCTACCAAGGTTATACAATGACCTGGTCCAATGTCTTGTCAGTTTTGAGTTGGTGTTCCCTCCGTCCTTCTTCAATATTATGACGCAGGTTCTAGTGCACCTAGTCAAAGAGATTAACATTCTGGGTCCTGTATTTCTACACAATATGTTCCTCTTCGAGAGGTCCACAGGAGTCTTAAAGAAATATGTTCATAACCGTGCTAGGCCGGAAGGAAGCATCGCCAAGGGATATGGAACAGAGGAGGTTATTGAGTTTTGTGTTGAATTTTTTCCTAACATTAAGCCGATTGGTCTTCCTGAATCGCGGCATGAGGGGAGACTAGGTGGAAAAGGCACATTAGGAAAGAAAGAAGCAATAAATATGGACGGGCATTCTCTCACTCAAGCACACTATACGGTTCTTCCACCTTGGTGACTCCATATATGGAGGAACACAAGGCTATTGTACGGTCCAAGAACCCGGAGCAGTCTGACGCCTGGATTGAACGTAAACACATGGAGACTTTTGCCAGTTGGTTGCAAACAAAGCTCATCAATGACAACGATGTTCCAGATGAACTGTACTGGTTGGCCAAGACACCAAGTTCGACTGTAACGACATTCAAAGGGTACGAGATCAGTGGGAATACATTTACACGATCGCCCAAGATAAGAAGAGCACCAACCAAAACAGTGGTGTCCGCTATGATGCAACCAACATTGAAGACACATATTATGGTTACATAGAGGAGATATGGGAACTTGACTATGGACCTGATCTTAAGGTCCCTTTGGTTCGGGTCAAATGGGTCAAATATATTGGAGGCGGGGTATAGGTAGACTAGCAGTACGGAATGATAACAGTGGATCTCAACAATCTTGGATACACAGACGACTCATTCGTCCTAGCCAATGATGTGGCTCAGGTTTTCTATGTGAAGGACCTGTCTAGCAAACCGAGGAGAAAAAAAGATAAGGAAGCGAATACATCATACTATGAGCCAAAGCGCCACATAGTTCTTTGAGGGAAAAGAAACATTGTGGGAGTGGAGGACAAGACAGACATGTCCGAAGATTATGAAAAGTTTCATAAAATCTCTCCCTTCAGAGTGAAGACTGACCCAAGCATCCTGTTAAATGATGAAGATTATCCATGGTTACGGCGCAATCATAAGAAAGGGACAAACATGCAGAAAACTTCTTACACCGCGAGATCCCACTCTGGGATGTGACCGGCTTCACCGTCATCACTTTCTATATATTTATGTGAAGGACATGCATGCATTTCCTAGCTAGCATGGTATATCTTTGTAACAGTTTGTATACGAAGTGCATCCAGGTTTTGCCGTATGGAGTTAAAAGAAATTATTAAAAATGAAATACCTTTGTAATAGATGAGTTTTCGTATGAAACCCTCATACTTCTTATGACATTGTCCAATTTGTACACGAAGTGCATCCAGTTTTTGCGGTAACCCTCTCAACTCTCTAGAAGTTGCTATGTGGGTGAAATTATGATGTCATGCCAAGTTACAACCTTTTCAGAGTTCATTTGTACTGCTTTTCAAATTCAGGGTCATTTAACTCAAAATAAATAATTAAATGCCTGAAAAATATCAAATGAAGTCAGAAAGGGTTGAAAATTGATGATGTGCCTTTGAATGGTGCATATTGAACACACAAAAGTATGGAGTTAAAATAAGTTATTAAAAATGAAATCCCTTTGTAATAGATGAGTTTTCGTCCGAAACCCTCATACTTCTTATGAGATTGTCCAATTTGTAGACGAAGTGCATCCAGTTTTTGCCGTAACCCTCTCAACTCTCTAGAAGTTGCTATGTGGGTGAAATTATGATGTCATGCCAAGTTACAACCTTTTTAGAGTTTATTTGTACTGCTTTTCAAACTTGAGATATGAATATTCAAAAGCCATTTAACCAAATTATCTTATACAACAGTTGAAGTTGTTCAAACATGCATGGAAATGCCATAAACAGATTCTTTATATTTTTCTGATATTTTTCATATATTATTTATTTCCATTGGAGTCCTATGTTTTTTTCTATGATTTTCTAAAGTTTACTTTTTTTTGAAAATAATAACTAATATTTAATTAAAAACACTTTTAGTACCGGTGCTAGACACGCACCGGTACTAAAGGTCCACCACCCACGCGCTCTTTTGGCAGGACCTTTAGTACCGGTGCGTGGCTAGCACCGGTATTAAAGGGTCTTAAGTACCGGTGCGAGTCACGTGCCAGTACTAAAGGTCCACCGCCCCCACGCTCTGTTGGGAGGACCTTTAGTATCGGTGCCTGGCTAGCACCGGTACTAAAGGTCTGTCTGGTATAAAAGGAGGACTTCGTCGTCCCGGGCCGAGAAACGCACTAGGAGAGCTCAACTTGCGCCGCCAGGCTGCCGAAATCGCCATTGCCGTCGCCCTCGCCGCCATCGCCCTTGCCGCCGTCGCCCTCGCCACCGTCGCTCTTGCCATCGTCGCCCTCGCCGCCATCGCACCATCACCGCGCCATTGCCGTTGCCCTCACCATCGGCGCCGTCGCACCACCACCGCCGTCACCCTCGTCGCCGTCGGTCGCACCGCCGTCGCCCTCACCACCGCCGCCGTCGCCCTCGCCACCGTCGCCCTCGCGGTCGTCGCCCTCGCCGCGGTCGCCCTCGCCTACCCGGACGCCGCCCCTCGCCGCCGTCGCCCTCACCACCACCGCGGTCGCTGCTGACCCGCTCACTCCGGCCGCCGCTCTGTGATCCCGTTGACGCCGCCCTGAGCACGTCGGCGCCGCCACTCCGGGTCAGGAGGCTAGGTGAGATCTCCCGGCCGACCCCTCTCCCCGACGATTCACCCGATGATCGCCGGACTAGTGTGTAGATGCTAGGGTATCTAGGGTCCCTCGACGTCAAACCCCGACACCCCGACACGACACCCCCGACACCTGACCACGACCATGACACAACACCCCTATTTAGTTAGTTAGTTAGTTAGGTTGTCAGGTTATTAGGATATGTGTTAGTTTATGTTTAGTTTAGGTTTAATTTAGTTTATGTTTAGTTTAGTTTTAGGTTTAATTTAGTTTGGATCCTAATGCATCTGTGACTTTCGGTCTGTCATCGATCCTAATTTAGTTTAGGGTTTCATGTGTGTTATTGATGAAGGAATCCCGACTGTTGTCGTGGGGGGCGCTTCCTCTTTCTCCTCTTCTTTGCGATATACTCATCGATATATTGTGCAAGAAGAGGAGAGGGGAAGCATCCATCACCGTTGGTCGAACCTATTACTGCGAGAGAGTGTCCACCAACATGTATACACCACTGTATCAATATGAGAGAGTGCGCACCAACACACCATGAGATATGTGAGAGTTATTTAAGGAAAGTCTCGACAGACCGATAGTCACACACGCATTAAGATCCAAAGCGTGCCGTAATTCTTGATTTTGCTAGATGCTAAGTGTTAATTTTGCTAAGTGTTAATTTTGTTAAGTGTTAATTTTGGTAAGTTTTATCTAATTTGTTTTCGTAATTAAGTGTTTCTTCTCAATGTCGACGATGCCGGTCCCGCATCCTCGTCGTCGAGTCGCCGGAGGAGGTCACTTGCTTGAGCCGAGGGGCCCTCTCAGGTACTGGGCTCTACCGGGCTGGTAATGGGAGGTGCTGCCTTCCGGGAGGCGTAGCTTGGTGAGGAGCCAGCCCGTCGTCAACCCGGAGGTTCTGTGGTGGCGGCCAGATGGGCCACAGACGATCGAGAGGCTTGAGTCCCCCGCGGAGGTGGTACAGTACCATGTCAGCAAGGAGAACGAGCACGTCTGATGCTACATGGCTGCTTTGGAGGCCAGGTCCGACAATACCTGGCAGATTCTTCAGGGATCTCACTAGAGCTATGTTCCTGTCATGGTTCCTTCTCTTTGGGTGTCCACCGCCTGCCCCGATATCCGCCGGGCGCTAGGGTTCTAGCTAGATCGATATATTAGCTAGCTACTATTATGATGTATTATTATGATGTATTAGCTAGATCGATGGAGATTAGCCGATGTATTGAAAATTATCCAAGATTATGGAGATGAGATCTTTTCTAAGAACTATACAATATATGTATTCGATGATGCATTATTAATTAACTATCAGTTATTTTTCTTCTTGAATGCATGCTAATTTAAATACTAATTTGTTTTATCTATATTATTATGGACTAGTTATTAAGCTATGGATAATACCGGTAGAGCTCATGAAGAGGACATCTTCGACATGATATGCTCCTCCGAAAACCCATCGGACCTTCGAGGTGAATCACATGATCATGATGATGGCTCACAATATCTGAACAATCATGGTGATGGATGTGAGACCGAGAAAGAACAACTTATGTTCCAAATACCGAAACAACCAACAATGTTCGGTGAGGTATACACACATCCATTAGCCTCTCGTGATCATTACATGTGTATTAATTGATTTGTATATATATATATATTAACAAATCTTTCTTATTTTAATTATCAGCCCTCCGGATTGAGCTAGTCTAGTAGAAGTTTATGAGGCGCTGCCAAAATATTGGACGGCAACGTAAAGCTCAATCTTGATGCTTTCAAACATAATGGCGAACCGACTCACCCTGAAGCCAATGCCAAAAGATTTGTGCATCAATGTGGAGTGGTTGTTAGGGACGGAGTCCCGATCACAATGCATGAATGGATTCAGCCAAAGGAACCAAAACCGGGACTGAATTGTGTCGATACAAGAATTAAAGATGCCCTTTGGCGAGAGCTCATGGAGCATTTCACGCTACCAGATTCTCTCTCGGAGCGTCAAAGGAACAAAGTCAAGGAGTTTGCTCTCCATAAGATGGCCGGCGCGTTCCAGACTTGGAAGAAAAGATTATGGACTGACTACAACGCTAAAGGCAAGAAGGCACCCGAATTCAAAGGAATATACGAGAAGGTAAGGGATCACTGGGACGCATTTATCGAGTATAGGACATCGATAGTTGCTATGGAGAAGTCGGCAAAGAATAAGATAAATGCTGAGAAAAAAAATATCACCATAAACTAGGGATAGGTGGATACAAGTCAGCCATTCCTAAGTGGGATGCATTTGAAAATAAGATGCTTGCTGAAGGGATCACTCCGGTAACCTTCAGCTGGCCCAAGAGGTGCAGGAATTGGATTTTTGCGCATGGGGGAAAGTTGGACCCAGCCACAGGAAAGATTATTGCACTGGCCAGTCTGAAGCATGCATCAGATGAGTTGATTCAAGCAATAAAAGATGCCCAAGAAGGACGGTTTCACCCCGATAGAGAGAACGACGAGCTTACGCGCGCCCTCGGGAATGCCGAACACGGAGGACGAACACGAGGCATGGGTGTTGTTCCGTGGTACGAGGGGTTTGCGGGATGGCATGAGAGTTATAAAAGCCATTCGAGAAAAAATAAGGTGGAAGCAGACCGACTTTCGAAGTTGGAACAAAAGTACGAGCAGCAGCAGCTACAGATACAGGTACTGACCCGACAAAGGGAAACTCCGCAGCACGACGCAGGGGAAGAACCCGTCCCATCTACAATGCCGAAAAATAGCGTGGGTTCCACGGGGGCACCGCTGGGTCACACCCCCGTGGATGATATCACGAAGAAGACATCGTGTGAGCTAATCCAGAAAATGAAGAACATACCCGTGCGGGTCGCGACGTGCTATGCTTTACCAAATACAGCTGATGTTCTCTGGCATTGCAATCCGGTTCCAGCTGGTTATGCTCGTGTCGCGGTTGACGCAATAGAGCCGGGATATGATGAACTATTGCGTGACATCCCTGGAGGTGAGTAGGAGTCCACATTGGCAGAAGCCGGCCGTGGTCTCATTCTATGGAGTACGGACTGCATCATCTTTCCACACTCGGCGCTAAGGCCACCGATTCCATCGAGTATCGATGTCCAGTGCGAGGGATCCCAGCCAAAGGCATCGCAGCGCCACCAGTCCTCCCCACCTCGCGAACAGTCCTCCCCACCTCGCCAACAGTCACCTCAGCAGCAGTCCTCCCCACCTCGAGCTCCCCCATAGTCGTCCCCACCTCGAGAGCTGTCCCACCTCGCCAGTAGTCCTCCCCACCTCGCCATGAGCAGTCCTCCCAACCTCGGGATGGAGCACGACACAAGTCCATATCATCATCGATATCGATCTCCGCCGCGTGAGCCGACTCCACCCCGGCAGCGGTCCCGCCAGCAGAGCTCCCAAAAGAGGAAGGCCACCAGCAGTCCTCTTTGGAAGAAAGCGAAGAAGAAACCCGAGCCTCCGGCCAATAGGAAACTGCCTTATGACATGACACCAGAGGAAAATAAAATTGAATGCGATCTCCAAGTGAAAGCCTTGTTTTGCGAAGAAGACCGTGTCGCCAAAGGACGTAATACCCAAGGAAGTCCAAGAGCACTTTATGGAACACTTTATTGATCGACCCCCGGCATATGTCGAGCGTATGCCGACAGACTATGAGCGACAGATTCAGAAGGCAAGTGAGCAGAGAAGTCGGCCCGGCCCAAAGAAGAAGTCAGGAAGTATGGCATCAACTAGCGGGAAAACAGTTCCCCAGCTCGGAGAACAATCCAAGCAATCGATCTCTCCGCTCAAGGTGAGTACCAATCCAAGCAAGCAACCGATCGAACCATTCGACGTGCAAGGCAACCCAATCGACCTCGAAGTACTAAAGGATGCAGGTCTCACTCTTGACCAAATCCTTGGCACCGAGGAAATCCGTGGGTACGATGCAACTGAGTACGCAATGCAACATGCCGTCAGAAAACCACTTGTCACACCCGAGCAGTAGAAGGAACTACCAACTGGGATGCGATGGTTGCATGATTGGTACAAGCGTTAAGCAAAGCGAGGGGAGACGGCGGTCATGGTCAAAGTAAGGAAAGATCATTACGTCAATGCATGTGACATATGTCTTGAATTCTCAGAACTTTTCCAGTTCTACCACATGGACTCTATCGACAAAACTCTCATCAGTTGCTATTGTCTGTAAGTGATTTATATCTTTAGTAATTTAAGTCTCTAGCTAAGATATCATTCATTGGCTTATCCTCACTATATATGTTCTTTTCTACGCTATTATGCAGATTGAAGATGTGGGAATTGAAACAAGAGGGAATCGATGGCATTGGGTTCACCGACCCAAGTACCGTTAATGGTCATGTGGTAAAACATTATGCCAAGGACACAAAAGTTCTCTTGGAAATTTTTCTAGAGGCACTAATGAATACCAACAAATCTACTATAGTACTTCCTTACAACATGGGATGAGTGTTTACTCTCTTGTATACTACAGATTCTATTTTTGCTTACTAGCTCACTGTCAAGTGTAGTTGATGAGTTATATGCGCATGCCTGCTTAATTATATAAACTTCTGCGCAGAGACCACTATATCCTCCTATATATTATCCTCGCGGATAAACTTGTTCAAGTGTACGATTCACTAGATACACCAGAACAATCATATGTGGACTTGTATTTTATGATAGAACGGTAATTTCAATCTTTATCGACCTCGCTTTCTTTCATTATTTCCTGATATCAAAAGTAATTATAATAACTCTTTCGTTCTTTTTCTTTGTCGGGTAGTGTTTGGAAAAAGATGATAGAAAAAAACCATCACGGTCGTCAATGGAAACCGAAGCGGAAGTGAAAAAAGATGCAGCTAATTAAGTAGTACTACTAGGTCCATGCATCTCATTAATTCTATTTTCAATACCATTATCATGCTCGATTATTAATTATCTTATTCAATTCTATTATTTTGCAAAGTGCATGAAGCAGCCACAAGGGACAAATTTATGCGGATATTTCCCCTGCGAGAACATTCGCATCCAGACGAAAGTCATATACGTCGCAGAGGAGCACGTGAAACACAACTCCAGGTTTGGCATATGATGTCAAAGCTCTCACCCGAGAAATGCTTTGTAGCACTTCAAGAGGAATTTGCGGCATTTCTTCTTCAACATGTCATTCATGTAAACGGAGAGCACTATTCCTTACCGCCGCCTTAATAATGACAATAAATCAGTAGTAGAGAACTGAGATTTCATCCGGAGCACTAGCTAGCTAGTCCCGGCCGGGTTTTGGGCCTTAAGTTAATTATAAATCCCGAATTTATATGGATGTGTAATTCCATTTGTATATATATATATTGTGTATGAGATATTGTATATTATATTACATATATATATGCATGAACTTGTGTACTGTTTATAGTATGTAGCACCATAAAATAAATTTGAAATGAATGGAAAACACAAAAAATAGAGAGGAAAATTAAAACCTAATTAAAAGCTAAAACAAAAAAACAGAAGACTTAGTATCAGTTGGTATCAACAACCGGTACTAAAGGTCTTCCACCACCAGTCCACGCAGGCAGCCTCGTGGAGGGCCTTTAGTACTGGTCCGTGGTCCAACCGATACTAAAGGTCTCGACCTTTTGTATCGACCCGTTAGTATCGGTTGGGGAACCGGTACAAAAGGTCCATCCGGCCCGGGACTATAGGCCTGTTCTGCACCAGTGTCCATGCCAAAGTTGAGAGAGAAACTGGCGGGAAATTGAAGTGCATGAGATCATACAATGGTGGTGAATACCGAGGTCCTTTTGAAAGGTATTACGAAAAGTTTGTCATTGGGCTTGAGAAGAGTCCACCAAAAACACCTCAGCTCAATGGTCTTGCAGAGAGAATGAACAGGACGTACGTACACTCACAAAGAGGATCACAACTATGCGCTCTCATGCTCATTTACCTAGTTCGTTTTGGGCTGGAGCAATAATGAAAGCAATGTACGTGGTTAACCTATCTCCCTCGGTTACTCTTGAAGGAGATATTCCTAAGAGAGTTTGGTCAGGGAAGGAGCTATCATTCAAGCACTTGAAGGTTTTTTGTTGCAGTGCATTTGTACATGTCCCAAGAGACAAGAGATCCAAGCTTGATAGAAAAACAAAGGAGTGCATCTACCTCAGCTAATCAAGTGAAGTGTTGGGCTACAGGTTGTGGGATCCAACCAATAGGAAGATTGTGAGAAACCAACATGCGGTGTTCATTTAAGATGAAACAATAAAATATATTAGGAAAACAAGATAAGACATTGACCAACACACCTTGGGTTGACATGGATCCAATCCATCCTAATCTCTTGCATCATAGTCATGAGGGAGATGATGGTACTGAAGACAATGGAGATGCAAGAGACCAAGGAAGTACAAGTCAAAGTGACGAGCAGTCATGAAGTGATTCTGATGATGAGGTCGGTAATGATGATGCCAACGAAAATCCACCTGATTCACCACCAGTGCAAGAGCAAAGAAGAAGTGAAAGAGGTCACATTCCTTCTTCTAACTATCCATCACATAACACATATGTTGATGACTGATGAAAGTGAGCCCTCATTCTATAAGGAGGCAATGTTTGATGAGAACAAGGATGAATGATCAAAATCCATTCAGGATGAGATGAAATCCTTGTATGAGAATGACACTTTTAAGTTAGTAAACATGCGAAAGGGCAAGAAAGCACTCAAGAACAAGTGGGTGTACAGATTGAAGACTAAAGAAAACACCTCACATCCAAGGTAAAAGGCCAGACTGGTTCTGAAAGGTTTCAATCAAAAGAGGACATTAATTATGATAAGATGTTTTCGGTCCGGTGGACAAGATGTTTTCGGTCCGAGTTGTGCTTGGCATGATTGCCACCATGGACTTGGAAATTGAACAACTTGATGTGAAGACAACATTCTTGCATGGCGACCTATAGGAGGAGATATACATGATGCAGCCATAGGAATTCATGGTTGCAGGCAAGGAGCACTTAGGTTGCAAATTAAAGAAGAGCGTGTATGGCTTAAAGAAAGCTCCAAGGAAGTGGTACAAGAAGTTTGAGTCTTTTATGACTGGGCTTGGTTACCATAAAGCACAACCTGATCATTGTCTCTTTATGAAGAGATACGCCAAGGGTGATTCATTATTCTCTTGATGTATGTAGATGATATGCTAGTTGTTGGAAATGGCACAAAGAGGATTTCTCTCCTCAAGAAAGCTTTGAGTAAATCATTTGCAATTCAGGGTTTAGGACCAGCTAGGAAAATACTTGGCATGAAGATCTCCTGTGATAGATCAAAGAAGCTGCTTTGGCTCTCACGGGGAAGATATATTGGGAAGGTACTTGAAAGGTGCAATATGAAAGACGCAAAACTTCTATCTCTACACTTGTAGGCCATCACAAACTGAATTCAAAACAATGTTCTATAAGCGAGAAGGACAAAGAAGAAATGAGGAAGTACCTTACTAATCAGTTTTGAGCAGTTTGATGTATGCCATGGTATGCAGTAGGCTTGATATTGCCTATGCAGTTGGAGTTGTCAGGTGGTTCACGACAAATCCAGGTAAAGGTCACTAGGAAGTAGTGAAGTGGATTCTCATGTATCTCAAGGGAACTTTTACATCTGTTTTATGCTTTAGAAGTGGTGATCCTGTATTGTAGGCCTATACAGATGCAGATTATGCAGGTGACAAGGATCGTAGGAAGTCCACATCTGGATACCTGATGACTTATGCCGGGGGGGGGGGGGGCAGATTCATGGCAATAAGATTGCAGAAATGTGTTTCTACATCAACTACAGAAGCCTAGTACATAGCAGCAGTTGATGTTGGCAAGGAAATTTCGTAGATGAAGAACTTTTTGCAAGAGCTGGACATCAAGCAAGAGAAGTATGTTTTATTTTTCTATTCACCTAGACAAGAATTCAAGCTATCACTCTTGAACCAAGCACATTGATGCGAGGTATCATTGGATTCGAGATGTTGTCAGTTCCATGTTGCTGAAACTTGAGAAGATCCATACCGATGACAATGGTTTGGATAGGATGACCACGATATTGTCAAAAGGGCAGCTACAAGCATGTTGCAAGGTAGTGGGCATGGTGGTGCCTCTCTCATGAGTCTGGGGGGGGGGGGGATTTGTTGGGATATCCTCCTCATTTGGGTTGTGAGGAAATGACGAGTTGAAACCTTTTAGGCAGCCCAAAGATGTGCATAAGCCCACTACCTATAAGGGTTATGACCTAGGGTCATTTTCCTCTTTGCACATGAGATGATGGGGAGGCTTTACCCTCCATCCATCAGCCAACACCAAGTGTGACGAAAATTAGTTCATCCTTCAAGGGAGAAGAAGAAAGAAAATCAAGTGAGAAAGGGAAGAAGAGGAAGATTGAAGGAAGAAACAAATGGAGCTCCTCCCCAAGGTTCTGATGGTTCGGATCCAGTACCTTGTCTCCATCTTTAGTGACATTGTTCCAATCCCTAGCTCTTGATCCCCAAATCCTATTGTGTTCATCCAAGATCAAAAATCTGATGTATGAGATCCTCTAGCGCTATCTAGAGAAGAACTTGTTGTAGCCTGCATTTGATAATAGTAGAACAGAATTTGGGTGGCTTCGGCCCATGGTCATTTCTCTCAAATTGATGGGTTTTTCACTTAAAAAGCTGGTGTCTCTTCGTTGATGCTTGCAGATGTCCAGAAAGTTACTCCTACCATAGGACACTCTTGAGAGAAGCGTCTTGCCTATGGAGTAACATTTTACCTCCATATATGCTGCTGCATATATTTCCTTCCGTGACAAGCAGCGTTCCTTGAGTTAATATATGGTGTGATGCTGAGGTTACTTTGTTTACACTATAGTTTTCAGTTAACCATAGACGCATTTGTGTGCTAATTCCCAACATTAACATATATGAGTAGAATTGGAAACAGGTGGGTCGAGATGGTGAGCTCCCCTGCTCCTCAACCGGAGCTCCATGTCCATGATAATATCCTCCACACTTAGCCGAGGACCCTCATGTTGACCTCATCTTTGATGATGGATTGTTTATTCAAGAGGGCATCGATGGCATCAAAGTGCCCATTATCTTTGACCGTGTGGGGTTGCCGACTCCCATAGTTAATACGGTCATCGTCATACGTCTGGCTAAATGGAAGAAGACCATCTCAAATGATACTCTAGCCGTGAACACTTTTGCCACTTTACCAGGGGTCATCGGTCTAAGCGCCCAAGGAGTGCTCCTGCAGAAGAAGGGAATGAGCCGAGGAGGAATCTCGGGCTACTCCCGAGGAGCACGTGTGACACAAGAGCTATCCTCCTCTAGTCCGTAAGACTACCCACAATGGAGAGTAACATAGAGTGGTAACAAGCATATGTTACTAGTCTAAGCTATTATCTTGTCAGTGGATAGTAACATGAGGATAGTAACATTGAGTCTTTCATTTATTAGCTTATAGACTCATCTTACCTCTGTCAGTAACATGGTAAGTTACTTAATTTTTCTCTCTTCTCATTAATTAATTGTTATATCATATTTTTGTTTAGATAACATCTATATTACTATCTATATTATTTTTATTATGGATAGTGTAAGTGTAACATTCCTGTCGTCTTAAAAGAATAACTGTCTTCACATTGAATTGTGAGTTTTATCTTTGTTTATTTAAGTTGTAGGCCTCCTCCTGTACTAGCACCAGAGGTGTCGGGAACAAATATCCCGGTCCCCGAGGCTGCTCCTACCGAGCCACCACCTCCCGAGGAGCATCATTGCATCAAGGTGCTCCTCAGCCGGAGTCCTAGGCGACACTCTGCGACTCATTCTGTGGTCGAGAGTATGATGCGTCGCCGAGTGGTGAGTGAGAAGAGTATCGTTGGTTGACCCTGTTTTTAATGACCAACAATTTGATGCCCTCAGGACGGTGGATGCGCATCTTGGCGCAGCTCAGATGGGGCTTAAGGAGGCCGCCGACCTTCTGGCGAGCAATCTGTACCCGATAGCGTCCGGTGGTGTACTCTGAATTGACGTCGAATTAAGAACAACTTCCCGGAAATATTTGGAGGCTCTTGGCGCAAAAAATGCAAAGTCCATCAACAGGACCTTATCATATTGCTTTGCTAGGCTCTATAAGTGAAGCAGCAAAATAAACATCAGCCAAGAATTGGCAGGACCGATTTGGCCCAGCTAAGCATGCATGCACGGCTCCGAATTTCATTCCAACCGTAAGCTGCGGGTCTCTAAATCTCATTCCTGCCGTCAGAGTAGAGCCTCTGTAGTTGACCCTCCGATGGTGATGCCGGGTCGCATACGCATGAGCGGACAAGCCCGGACACGGCCAGCCATTGAGATGGCCGGAACGCCGCTCCTCGCGCGCTCTCTTCCGCCCATAAATACCAGGCATTTCATCCATCTAAATCCACACAGCTTGCGCCACTAGGTACATACACATAACGGCAACCAAATCTCTTGGAACAATCGAGAAGATGGCGTCCTCCAGGGTGCTCGCGGTTGCGGTGGTGGCGGCGCTATTCGCCGGGGCGTTCTGCGCCGCCCCGACGAGGGTGAAGTTCACGGTGCAGAAGGGGTCGGACGCCAAGAAGCTGGTGCTGAAGGTTGAGTACACAAGGGCAGGCGACACCCTCTCGGAGATGGAGCTCCGGCAGCACGGCTCCGAGGAGTGGGAGCCCTTCACCAAGAAGGGCGGCGACGTGTGGGAGGTGTCGAACTCCAAGCCGCTCGTTGGCCCCTTCAACTTCCGCTTCTTGTCCAAGGGTGGCATGAAGAACGTCTTCGACGAGGTCTTCTCCACCGATTTCAAGATCGGCAAAACCTACGAACCGGAATATGATGCGTAATCGACACGTACCGTCCAAGTTTCAGTTCATTAAGATCATCATAATTAAGTAATCCCCATGCATGTATGAGTCGCGTTGGAAATATACGCCTGCATGAGTTGATAGTGAATAATTTTCGATGCACATACATATGCTAGGACAAGCAACGACGGATGTGTTTTCCACCGTCGATGCAGCAGTTTTCTTTTGTGTAACTGAATTTGTTCAAGACTATGAAATAAATATTCCAATATTTTTTCTCCCTTCAGCTTTAACTTTTGTATGTTTTTTTTATGGAACTTTTCTAGGCTTTACTGTACTTAATTTGAAGTAATGGGGTACAAACTCTGAATGTGGTGTCTGAAACTCTGAATTATCTATGGAAGAAAGATATATTCTTTGGCCAGGAAACCTACTAGAACTAGGAAAATGCCCGTGCGTTGTCACGGGCTCTTGAAATATCTTTGTGAGTTATGCAATTACAATGCATATGAATTTTCACACGTAGAGACGATATAACATAGGCACAATCGCTTAATAATTGAAGTCCGCTTCACTTGCAATGTAAATCCGTAACAAACAAAAAAACAAATTGACGACGTGTCCATGTAACGAATTGAGCGATGATCCAACTAAATCCATTATAAATTATTAGGATCTACTTGATGCGTTTAAGAAATTCTCGCACAATATTAGGAAAGTTGTCTTTAGCTTCATTCCCACGATGTTTTAGCAAGTATAATAAAATTGCTGTCTCAACTCATACCCGTCCTGCACAAGCAATATATGAAGTTAGCGAGAATATTCCACGTCGAATGTCTTAAAACGTGGAATGGACAATACTCACCGTGCAAACGGGCTTGACCAGTTTTTTACCGTTCCACCAGAGAATAAAATGAAAAACAAAAAAGACCGTCACATCCCTACAATTTCCAAAATTTATATTATATACAATACAATGATAACAAAATAAATATTTGTATTATGAATTTATTACCCGTCTGTTGGAATATTAGACGGAAATAAACGTTGCCATTTGGATATATCATAGTTCCAGCCGTGTTGCTTTATTTCGAGTGCTTCTTTGAATCCCTTGTAAAACCTTTTAACTTCACTAAATGTCTCAAATTTTTCATCTCTGACGATTGTGATGTATGAATAGGGTCCATAATGTATACACGATGTGCCTCTTTGTCGATGACGTACAAGATGTATCGACTGATGGATGCGTATGGAAGATAAATCTACAAATGGTATCAATTAGCAACAATAATAAACGATCACAACAACCGCCAACATACCTTACATACCATGTTGCACGATGAGATGTTGTTGTCTATCCCAGGGCAGCCATCAAACAATGTTGCCAAAGTCTGAATAGTTTCCTTCTCGCAAAACTTTTGATTTTGTGTTGACTCTTGCATCATGGACTGAGTAAAATAATAACTATTGTTTCAACATGTTTATACAAATGACACTGAATGAAGAATTATGATAACTTATACAAAAACACAGATCCATGTAGTGTATAGGAGGGTTTGTGAATAATACTCCCTCGTCACATGCGAGCATACGCACGACAATGTTGAATCAATCATTGTCCATACCTTGATTCATGTTAAGTATGCCCTGAAGTTTTTTGAGACTTAAAAACATTGGATGCGGTGTCGAGGTTCAGACCCATTCCTTCCTAAAAAATGGACGGTAAAAATAATAATAATGTATACTTGCATATTACATAATTATAAATATAAAAGATACTTACTCCAAACACTTAACGTCATCGATCGACATGATGTAGTTGCATAGGCTGGCAAGTAAATCACGTTGATCAATTGACATGATGGGGATTGGGGTAGGACGTTTGTATTCGCATCCCTCGGGTGGATTATCCAGGATGTCAACATCGGAATTAGATAAGATTGCTTCATCTTCAGATTGGCAGTATAACGGGCATCCTTTTAGCTTATTCAGTTCTGAATCAAGCAAAATGACAACTAATTTTGGTCGGAAGTGCTTCATGTCCTCCTACAAAATAGTTAAAACAACAATTTTGAAATAATAGTTTGAGATTAAATAATGAGATAATGTATGAAAATGAAATACCTGGGTGAACTCAACAGATAGTGCATCTGCTTTCCAATATTCCATATTATTTAGCATAAATAGTCCACATGAGTGCTATAATATTATAAATAATGCTTTAGAATATCACCCATAGGAATCAAATAAGCTTTTATCATCTAATAGATATGATAAATCATTTTACATTACTTTTTATTACATGATATCTTTGTGTTTATGAGCACCAAACATAATAATTTTCAGTATGTGACAAGTCCTTACCCATCTGTTTGTATTGCCTCCTTGAACTGTTCTACGACCTTCCGTTTTGTAACATTGAGATCAAGCCACTTATGATCTCTTTTAAACTCCGAACTCTATTCTCCAAGTTTCAGACGCTTCTCAAGTCCTAGTAACTATTTTATATGTGAAAAAACATTAGGGATTAAGACAAACAAAACATATGTCAATAGGACTTAACAATAGATAGTTACCGTAGTGGCAAGTTCACTCCGTTTTTCCTGAGCACCAAGTGAGTCCAATACTTGAATCTCATGCTTTTTGACATTGACAACTGCCAGATACCAATGGTATCTTCAAATGCTAATCGGAATGAAGAGCTGGTGTGTACATCATATAAGTTGTAGGCATAATTAGATGTAAATCATAATACAAATGGTCTAGTTAAAAACAATACATCATTACATGCATGGATAATGAGTCGAGACTAACCATATCTTGTTTTAGGTAATTGTTAACGTGTTGTACAATGTCACGATATTTTGATGGGTCTATGTCTTTTTCTCCGTCTTCTTCATCTCGCGAGATACAAACATGCTAATGATATGTACCTTTACACCCGCCCTGTCTCGTAGATGGACATAAGCAAGCATAAAGTATATATAAGCAGTTATCACCTCTAACTCCAAGTTTAAAATTCGTTATGTTAATACATATTATATATAGTTTATATTATTAAATACAAAGTGATGCAATCGTCCTTACACCATCGTGCAAGAACATATTAGCTTTTATAAGGCATTCCAAATCATCAGTTGATAACAAGGCGTCTTCAATGTCAACGAACTTGGTTTTCTTGGGAACAGACATGATTGATCGAATGACTATAATATCTCTAGGGGTACAAACATAGTCTGTCGTCATGAAAAAAAAGCCAAACCATTGTAAAATATGAGCCAAATTAATTGAATACAAAAACCAATATGACAAAGGAATGATTGTAAATAACATTAAAAAAAGACCTTGTGCGACAACATTCAAATTGGCATCCTGTTTCGGTTTACTATGAGATGTCATCAGTCCAACATCTTTAAGTTGTATTGAACTTAGTGAATTTTCGGCCCCTTCACGCAACGTCGGTTCGGAACCCTGTCGATGGATTCATTTTCAACATGTCCAAAATCCATATCCCTATCTCCTATATTATGTGAAAATAATAATATATAAAAATACATTTTTTTATTATCATGTATAAAATACAAACAAAAAAGGACTAGTTATATGCACCTGTTCTCGTGTTGTCTCATTCATGTCTGTCATTGTTACTTCCGTCGGTATGTCAGAATCCATCTATTTTCCTCTTCAATGAACAAAAGCGAAAGATTTTAAAATATAAATGATATTTTATACTCCATCATACAAACATAAAATATATAATAAAAATAAATTGAAGCTAACGGAACTGTTCTAATTTCTTTTTCTTTTTTATCTAACTTTGTTTTAGATAATTTCACCTAACATTATACCTACAACCTATTAAAAAAATAGCCCCAACATTATTGCCTAAAAAAAGCCCCAACCTTATCACTACCCCACACTGCTCTCCCCCGCGGTTGACCTCATCCTCTCCCCCCACCCGCATCGCCGCCGGCCGACTGCCTCCGCCATCACCCACGCAGCCGCTGGCCTCTGCTGTTACCTCCCACCGCCGCCCCCTCTCATCCCCTCTGCATATCTAGGCAGCGCTGGGTGCCTAGACCCCGTCCTCGGCGCCATCACCGTCTTGCCCAGCTGCATGGCCGTTGTCGACAACCAGGGCCACGACTTCTCCGACGGCCCATATGCCCACATCCCGTACATCGGCGACGGCCAGGCCGTTCCTGTCCCTCGACGACGGACCGGTGGCCCGACGGCGGCGGCCAGGTCGTTCCTCTCTCTCGATGGCGGAAGAGCTTATCCCAACCGCGACATCCACCTCCTCTCCTCCTCGGAAACCTGGGCCACCACTAGATCTACGTCTCACGCCGTCGGCCCAGCCGCATCCCACCCTCCACTGCCACCATCTTCCAAGGAATCAACTTCGACCTGTCGGACATCGTCACGGCCCAGCCTCCCATCGTCGGTGAGAACATCGTTCCCCCAATCCCCTAGACTACCTATCTTAGAGCGATGTGCCATCCCTGTCATTTTTAACATGATAAAAATGAAATGATAGGCACATCATCTATTATGTACATATTTTGTTAGCTGAATTTGTAGCACACTCTTGCCGATAATGGCTTCAGAAACATCAAACATTCAGAGTTCATAGCATGTGCCATCCCTGTCACTATAACATGCTAAAAATGAAAGGGTAGGCAGCTTTTGCTATAGTTTTTGTAAGTTGGTTTTGTAGCACACATATATACAAACTATGCATTCCTTACAACCTTGGCTTCAGAATGTTTAACATGTTCAGAGTTCATGGTGTCAACATCCTAAGTAGATGCGTTACAACAAAAAAAGATGAGTTTGGCAATGAGCTTCTTTGTTAGGACCGGCAATACGGTTCACATGCTTATACTAAATATATTAGGTATAATGAAACTTTACCGCAGCTCATCGCCTGTGTTTTGTTACTGAAAAAACACAATGAAGAGATCTAAGTCATACATGGCATTTCTCTATAAAGTCGAATTGTTGTTGCATGAGCCAGAAGCTGATTATGAGCTTAAGACTACCATGGTATTGTTCATATTGTTAATTGCTTGCCTTTGCAAGGTCATCTCGTCACCCCTGTCATCATTTGCCTTGCTGCACCACTAAGCCTCACCTTCTCTCCCTCCCTTTCCTCCCAGATGGAGACATGGTGCTTCTTCTCGGCCGCGTCACCTCACCGTGTACGAGGGTGAACTCCACGGGCTCTTAAAAGGCCAATAGGATCAGCCCCTCTCGCCAACGAATGTGTCAACGGATGTGTTATCTTCTCTATAACTGGAAGCTAGCTACTGTTTTATTCAACATTTTCGGTAGATAGTATCAAGTTGACACATTTCAAAATTTTGGTTGTAGCAGCTTGAATTTTGATTCCGAATATCTAAGTTCCCAATATTGTGTTCCTATAAACTATTCTCCTTAAGCAACACAGAAACTTGTTCTGCTGAGATATTTTTTGTTGATATGTAATTGTCAAATAGGTAGTATAGCATGCAAAATTTTAATGGTACCATTATTCTTCCTTATAAAAAGGTCTCCACTGAGAGCATTAAAATTATTGCCATGCATCATATTTTTGGACTTATACGCATTAAATTCATGATTGCAGGAGTGTCTTCAGGTGCAATAGCTATCCAACAACGTGCAATTTTTAAGAGAGAAGTCAGAAGAATAGCTAGGTGACTATGTCCTATAAGGGCTGAGGTTTCAGCCACAGATTGCTTTCATCGGGGTGATGTTGGTACAGTGGTAATATCTATGGTAAGACCTATGGAGTAAAATTAAAAGGTTTTTTGGTATAATGAAGTTTTACCTCTCTAATGAAACTTTATATATGTGAATTGGTCATGGTCCTGATCTTGTTTATATAGATGTTCATGTTGGTTCCGATAAGAAATATTCCCTCTTGTCATGACAATATTTTGTTTGAATTATATTTTTCTTGGAAATTCCGGTTGCATCTATAGAAAATATAGCATCACAGAAATACAGATGTGGGGACAATCCAACTTCCATTAATGCCTAGATAGGGTATTTGGTCATTATTACTTGCTGTTCTTGCAGTCCGCTATCACATTTATAAGAGCCCGTGGCAATGCACGGACGTTCTCCTCGAGTAAGCAGCAGCACCCCCATGGCCATTTCAATTTTACTATATATTTGTTTGTGTATGCGCTGATGTTGCCTTCTCTTCTCCATTGCTAACGAACTACCCACCAATTTCTCCATGGTCATTATGTGCCGTTCATCCTCAACACCAAGCTGTTGAAGCGACAAAACTGCCAACATTTTTGGTGAGCAAGAATGAATCTCCCACTACGTGCGCAGTCCTACGCCGTGAATGATTCGCTACAATAGATAATTTCAATTGGTTGATAACCACCATGTAGGAACGTGGTGGTTACACGCTTGATGGAAATAATTCACTCTTCAAATAGTACATACCGAAGTTGTTTCCTTTCCTAATTGTTGAATGGTCTGATGCTTGTCCCTTTGCTATGCGTACTTACTTCTAAAATACAGCAGTAACCAAATTTTGTTTACTAAATTTTGAAGTATGGTGCATGTGGTTAAAGGACCAGTGCAGAACTTCATGTGGTAATGTCAGAGAAGTGTCCTTACTAAATGATTGAATAAAATTAAATAAAATCAATATTTTTAGGTCAAGATGTTGTAATCCATTGCAATGGAAACTATAGATCTATCTTATTGTTTTGCAACTAAATTCTACCCCCCATTCATGCTGGAGTCTGAATGCACATCATTCATATGTTCAAAAAAACATTTCGTACCAATTTCTATGTGTATCCATATAATCAATTCAGTTATAATTGAGATCTACTCCGATCGCTAGGTAATAACCAACATAGTAATCTGTGAGTAGTGTTAATTCACAATACAGTACAAATTTTTAGTAACAAACAAGAATAATCATTACATTCCCGTGGAAAATATATAAAAATTGGTTGTAGCACTTAAGTATTTGAGGATAAAATTTATAAATTATAAATCTGCCAGCTTATTATTTTCAACGAGGCTCCTCAAGAATACAGTTTATGGGCTACAATCAACTTAATAGGACAACTATGAGATTAAAAGTGGCTATGAGATTTTTATAAGGTGGCACTGTCTCCACTCATGTTGTTCATTAGCAATTTGATAGTATACCAATGGAACCTTTGATATGCACAAAAATCAATGGAACCTATGTAAGTGCTTTCTGGTGATTTCTCCCTTACATATGCGGTTTGCTGACTGCTGCAGATGTCTGATGTGTCAGTGTGTCACTCATATACTTCTAAATTTGCAGATTATTGGTGATGATAGTGTTTACTACTATCACGACATGATAGTGAAATGATTAATTGGGGATATTAAGAAGGAAAAACTGTGTTCGCATTTGGTTATGATTTAAGTCAAAGTAACATGTAAATTCTTCATCTGTACGGCTGAGAAGTGTGGTGGCTTGGCACATGCATGTGGACATGTTGAGTGGAGGGTATCAGAGTCCAAAGTACACAAGCTAGCATCAAAGGCTCGCAAACCAAATTTTGGTGCATGAGTGTCTATTATATCTAACTTCGAGTTATATTGCTAGCCTAAGTATTCTATCATCCATCATATTTGTCCCCAAAGCGTAATCTTTAATGAACATATCTCTTTTGTTGTTGATTATGTTTCTATTGAATGCAAGCCTTTAAAAAGAAGTGATGCAGTAGAGAACAGTTAAGTTTTTGTTAAGATAAAGATGCCTAGGTGGACCAAAAGGATATGCTTGTTGTGATAAGTTTAGTGAAAAAAAGCCTTTAAAAAGAAGTGATGTGTATATACTTATGCATACAGTTGCATCTTGTCCTATAGCAACATTAAAATAAAATAAGAACATATCACTTTGTATCATGCTTCCTTTGATAACACTTTTCATTTACTTGCGATTCTAGAGTGTCATTGGTGTGGAAGAACAAGATGAAGAAGATGAATAAGAAGAACAAGAAGGTACATCATTAGAACCCTCTGGAGCCTTTACGATGATCTTTCTTTTGATTAGCTCTCATTAAATGAAATTAATTTTAGTTTCTGAAAGACTCCTCGGGATCATAGAAAAATTTGGTCAATTACATGTATTATGACTGTCATGATATATATTTCTTCACAAGTGTTTGCTTATCTGTTTGTTTTGTATCATGTTTAGAATTGCATGCATGCTTTTGTTGCTTATACAATGTACTTCAGAAAATCAAGTGTTCAGAATTGCATGCATACTTTTGTAGGTGAATATACAGAAAATACTAGATAAAGCATGATGTAAAATATAAAATCTAATGATGAGATTTCATTCTGGAATAAAATTGGTTGGCTATGCAAATTTAGGCATTAAACTATGTTCATCACTTTAAAAGTTAGGGGTATGCCACACTTGCAATGTCCAGAATAGAACGTTAGCCTTAAATATTTGAAGGATATGTTTTCTTTAGTTGCAGCACACCTAATAGGATTGCTTGATTAGATCCACGATAATTTTACAGTGGCTATGAGATTTTTATAAGCTGGCACTATCTCCACTGTTGTTCATCATTCGCAACCTGATAGTATACCTGAACCAAACATGCTCCTAATCTAATAAGTATTAAACTTTTAGAGAAGAGAAAGACCGAGATATGTTCATACCTAAAGGAACTCGCCTTCTTGATGCTCCTTGCTTACCCAATGTACTCGGGAATTTTTCCTTCAGGCCTGGATGTTTTGATCCTTTGCTATATGTGATGTGTGAAGGGAGAGCAAGGAGGAGGAGGAGTGATAAGAGAGGAGGTTAACATATATAGGTAGGTCATGCGGAGGACAACTGGGTAGAATATCCTGGTTTATTCCAATTCTAACATATATCGTTGTATGGTGCAGATCTTTTTCATTTTTTCCATCAATTGCACACATGTTAATAAATTAGAAAATATGACAAAAATCAAAACTTACTATAAAACTTACTAAACAATCAAAACATTCCATCAATTGCATATCTTTTTCCTTTTTTCCAACAATTGCATGCCAAGATTAGCTACTGCAATAAGAAATTCACGCCATACACACTAAAATCTTGTTTTCAATAATAAGATCATTTGATTCAGATTATTAGATTTTACTATAATATGTTATTTGGCCTTCAATATGCCTTGTGATGAAGCTGTCAGAATTTACATGCTTCATAACTTAAACATACATGCACTTACCTAGGTTACATAAGCTGTATGTTTAACTTCATGTAGTCAAGAAGAAGATGCTACATTATCAAAATATTGGTTCCATCTTGTACTTATGTAGTCAAGAGGATGCATGTTCACCAATTTTGTCCATTCTGTTTAGGTACTCGTAATAGTAAACCAGAGAGTTAGCAGAAAGACCATCACTATGAAAGGCAACATTGAATCACGTGCGGACAAAGGGAGAGCATAAGAATGAGGAGAACCCGAAGAATCATGTCCTTCACATTGCAACTTTGGGTAGAAGGTATGTGATTTCTAACCATCATATGTTCTGTTGATGGCTTGGTTCCAGCTAGATTTTATGTCAAAGTAAAGTACATATACATTTTTAATTTATCTCTTCCGTAGCTTGTATGTGTGATGGTTTCTGTCGAAGTAAACCTCGTATAATATAACAGTGCGTGTATGGATGAAGTTATACTATACGGGGAAGTATAGATGCGATACATGATACAACTGTAACAAGTCACCAGCCATAGTATTCAGGCTCCCATTTTGAGGGAATTATATATGGTCTTCGTATTTCTAGTAGGGATGTTAGTGCGTCAAGGAGGGCGCACAATTTTTCCAAACAAAACTCGAACACGAAGGTCATGCGTGGAAGGCAACCACAATATATTTATAAGAGAAAATAGTTGATAGAAATGAAACAAGCAAAAAATACCGCAGCAAATAAATAGTTGATGCACGCCAAAACCATAAAGTAATTAGACCTCACACGTATACCATATAAGTGTTAAAATCGAAAGCGAGTAGCTTAATAAGCAATTATTTGTCCACGATAACATAATCTTCAACAACAGTCCACGTTACTTGTTGATGAACCTCAACGCCGCTCTAACTTCCTGTGGAATGTTATCAACTGCTTGATTGCCCCTGACATTCAGCAGCTGGATCATGAGTTGCTTCCTGAGTTGTACTGGATCCTTTAAAATATGCAAGTGAACGTCAGAACATACATTTGGCAGATATATGGAGGATGGAAACTCGTTATATATGCACCTACCTAAGTCCTGCAATTAATGTTATGCCCGAGAGTCTCGTCTTGGTAGGCCATCTCCTGTAGGACTTTTAATCCAGAGTCCAGGCTGTGACCGAAAACAACAACATATGTTAGAAGCTATTTAGGTGTGGCTCTCATGTGCATTCCCAATTTAAATGATTACCGCAGAGTTGTAATATAGGTTCATCTTGTGGCCAGTCAATGAGTTGGGCATTGAAGCCAGGCCTCTGGCGTCGCATCACACTGCCAAATTCTTGCTTCACTAACATGGCTTCCTTCTTCAATTCTTTGTCATGAAAGTCCTCTGAGCCAAGGAATGACTCGTTGGACAGATCAATCAGTAGAGATGTCCTCTTTTCAATATTGACTACAAGTAGCCCGTAGGAGGAATCCATGAGAGCCAGCGGCAAATGGTACTGCAATGGGTAGGCACAGGTTAATGGCAAACATATAATATCCTAACTAATTTTTAAGAATGAGAACCCTTACAGTGGACGGGGTCATGAGCACGTCATACTTGCGGAAAGGCTGGACCATGACAGTGTCAATCAACACCTTGGTGCGCTGAGCTTGGCATAACGGGGACTGACTCAGCACCCTTGCTAGGCCATGGAATTGCAAATCGAAAATATGTGTGGATCCCATAAAGTTGCTGCCTGCGTTTCTCTCTATTGCGTCCCTAATAAGCTTACACACTGCAAGATTGAAGCAAGTAGGATGGACTCGTCGATCACCTCAGATGGTTTCTTGGATCATTCGCAGAGTAATCTCGAGCTGGAATGGTCGAGTGCTCCTCACCCATATTGTGCTGCAAATAAAAGCAGAACAAGGTTTATGAAAAAAGGTAACTTAAAATAAATGCACATTCAAATGGGAAAGTGTCCTCGCCTCCGCGGCTGCTCGCGTGTGTCTGGTCCTTGTACTCATATCACGTGAAGTAACTAAATCCATGGCCAACAGTATTAGATCTCTACTCAAATGATCAACAAGAGCTTGAAACGACTATAATATATAGCGCATTCACACTATAAAAAGGCAAAAAACTTTAAATGATTTAACATATTTTGATATCCGTAAACATAAGCCGCTGCATTCAACTTGATGCACATTTAGTGTGCGTTTGTAGTGATTTTTTACTAATACATGTTGATTTGTTACAAACCATAGTTTTAATTTTAAAAACGTAGATGAGTTTAGCAACAAAAATGCATAGTAGCAAAGTTATTAGAAATTCATGGTACTAAAAAATGTAGCAGTTCAACGTGTGGGCAAGCAATGGTAAGTTTTTTTATAACAACTATTAGGAGGAGATTCGAGTCTGACACAACATTTTCAATGGTAGTCACATTAGTAATGGCTGAAATTTATGCATCTTCTATATGGTGACGTATTATCATTTGACGGGAGAAGTACTGCTGCTTAAGATAAACAAATATTGACTGAAAAAATGTACCATCTCGACGCTGACCAACTGAAATATCATGATTATGCAATAAAAGTGTGTTCCCGTTGATGAAGATAGCTATATGATGTTGTTTTCTTAAGAAAAAATTGCACACATATTAATGATAGCCAAACAGACCACAATAATTACCTCTTTCTTAGCAATACTAATCGAACTAAAACATATATAAACTTCATAAATGGAGCGATTGCATCTCATCTTATTATCTAATTGGTCATTTAAATCTGTCAAAGCAATACTGAACAAACTAAAACATATAAACATAAAATATGGGGCGATTGCATCCCACCTAATTATCTAACTGGTCATGTTGTCTAAACCTTACATCTAGAGACGTGAAAATCATAGGTGTAATGGATGAAAAAAATGTATAGATGCATACTCTAATTCCTCAGGGTTTGAGCAAAACGTGATGTACTCGAAGATGAATTGGATAGCATCGTTGACATCATCAAACTTGGGCACTGCATCCATTGGCACGGGAACTGCCTCCATTGGCACGGGAACTGCCTCCATTGGTACGGGAACTCCCTCCATTGGCGCTTGAGGAAGAGATGTGAGCAAGCAGGCAATGAAAGTTGTGTGGACTCACAACATGCCCGTGCACGTTTATATTATGGGGTCGACATCCAAATGAAATATTTGTTTCCATATACTTCCATCCATGAATGATTCCATCCCAAATGACTCAGCACGGGATATCTCTCCTAGCTATGTTTCTTATCTTTTGGCACTAAATAGAAATTAAAACAAGGAAACAAATCATCCGGTTCCAGTTTTGTTTCGGTTGTACAATAATTAATTTGTTCCCTTTTTGGTAAGATTTTATTATAAAAGGAAACCATACATAAATGTTCTTTTTTGAATGTCAACGTTGACTATTTATTCACAAATGGCAGGGATCTCTCCCGAAATATTTTGCAAAATATAGTCATGTGGTTCTAGAAGAACTCCCGTACGTTGCTTCGACCAACAAAATGTAGAGGCTGTTTGCATGGGATCCGTGAGCTACCCTTCAAAAATATTGGTCATTTCCCCAATCTGGCTGCTCTTTTGGTTGGGCACCATTTATTTGGCACACCCAGCCCACCCCAATTCCTGTAGTTCATTTTTTGACAAATCGTTGGCATGGGCGTGGGCGAGGGAATCCTTCGCCAATTATTTGGCTTGCCCAAAATTGGCAGGGCTGGCCGTGGCACAATACAGTAGGTGAAGGAACAAGAACATGAATGGTTTAGAATGGTATGCATACAGAATGCCTCCTACTAGTTATCAAGTGGGGCTCATTGCTCATTCATGGCTCATTCATGGCAGACAAGGAAAAAAAGACTCCCTTCGTCCAGACAAGCTTGTCACAAGCTTGTTCCTCAAATGGATGTATATAGTAATAATTTGCTGCTAGATACATCCATTAGAAGGACAAGATTTTTCAGAGGGAGGGAGTAGTTGATAGTATGCAACAAAATCAATTAATAATCCAACAATATGGTAGCAGATCCAAAGTTTCATAATATCAAAACATGATAAAGTTTTAAAATGTATGTATGTAGAAGACAATATATTATCTAATTGTTCATCAAAAATAGATAATTATCGTTACCCTAACAAAGCTGATCCATCAGAAATTATTTTTGATATTTCTGCATGCATCGGTCCGTCTTCAGATGCTTACAACCCTCAAGGCCGCTCTAATTTCTTCTGGGATGTTTCCAGCTGCTTCATTGTTTTTCACCATTGGCATCTGGATCTTTAATTTCCTCCTGAGTTGTATTGGATCCTAGGAAAGATCCAAAACTGTTGACACCTGATTTTGGCACTCAAACGAAAGGGTTCTTTCTACAAGAAAGTTCATATTGCCGAGTGAAACAACCTTGATGTTTAGGCCATCACCATTCGGCATCATTTCAAAGGCCTAATCACGCTTGGATTGTCATGTAGATGTTCTGAGTGCTTTTTGGTCCATTACGCATCCAAGACAACCTCGGATGAAGGAATGTTCTACAGGTATTGTCTTCACCTCGTCGAGCCGATTGATTTTGATGTGTAAATCTTCTCAGTCCGAGGTCATATGCGACCTGGAGAGGAAAAAGAAAATCAGCCTGAGGTTTCACTCGGGATTTCCGAGTGAAAGTTTTGCCGACCGAAGGAAACTCGTCGATTGAAAAGTTTCCCATCCGGCAGAGTGAAAGTCAACGTCGAGTGATAGTTTCGGCGTGAGTGCAATTATCGTCCGAGTGGAAATCACCATCGAGTGATAGTTTCGGCCCGAGTGCAATTGCCGTCCGGGTGGAAATCACCGTCGAGTGATATTTTTAGCCCGAGTGCAATTATTGTCCGAGTGGATATCGCCGTCAAGTGACAGTTTCGGCCCGAGTGCAATTGTCGTCCGGGTGAAAACACCGTCGAGTGACAGTTTCGGTCGAGTGAAAATTTTCTGTCGAGTGAAAGTTCAGAATAGCCTCGGATGGTAAAGTGTTCAACATGAAAGTTGTTCATAAGGTCGAAATGGTCAACTTTGCTTTGATGGTCATTATCATCTGAGATAGTATACAGCCTGCAAAGACACTACAACACTCGGATAAACCAGTCTCTTACGTGACCGAGTCCGATTCGAAGTTGAAGATAACCTCGTGGAGTATTCGAGATGACTTTACTTGGGAAAGTGATCAACATATGGATTTTTGGCCTCATCGAGACACACAAAATTGATGTTTGGACCATCTCCGTCAGAGGTCGTATGCAGATTCCACGGCCCACGCAAGAAGCAAGACAAAAGATTGGGCCAGATTTGGGCTGTATCCGAGTGGAATTAGAACTAGGACTTTAGGACGTGACTTGATGTAATTTTCTTGTAAGGTAAGACTAGATGAATCCTTTGCTTCTACGGGAAGTCCAGCCGCCTCTTATATATGTTGGGGGTGATGGCCGATTGAACAACACACAATCGAACAAATCAATCTATACTACTTTTTTATCTACGTTCTTCGTTTTTTCTCTCGTTCTTTGCCGCTCTTCGTGTTTGAGAACTGCGAGTCCCGAGGCTCTAGCAGCGAGAAAATCGACCAAGGGCAGCCCATAGCTGCCGCGCTCCCTGACGGGGTCCCTCCCGGGTGTGCGGGGTTTCGGGTCTACAAAAGCGTCCGTCGGCTGTCTTGCGTATCGTGCTGCCGGAAAGATCTCCTTCGACATGAGCTGTGGTGCATTGCCCCCGGCGTCGAGGATACACAGTGACGTGTTCGTGTGTCAACACACTTTTTTGGCGACTCCACTAGGAACTAAAGATCAATCATCCTCATCAACCATCATGTCTGATCTTCCCAAGCCATCTGAGATAGATGCCGATAACATCATTAAGCCCAAGCTTGAGGAAATATCGGCTAATCATCGCCAAGCTTATGAGGAGTACAAGAAAGCACGTGAAGAGAAAGAGTTGCAGGAATTCCTTGGAAACTTCAAGAAAGATCGCCAAGGCAATATCATTCCGATTGGAGAAATCAATTCGCTCCTCTTCAAGCCGAGCAGGTTAAACCTCCTGTAATTACTACCTATTCTCCCGAATAGTGGGGTGAGATTGAAAGTCATATTGCCGATGGTAATAATCTGGTCTATCAAACTTTCATCGAAAATACCAATGCGCGGAAAAATATGCCTCAATCGTCTAGTGGTAATATTGGTGTGGCTGCTAGTGTAGGAAACCCTAATCTGTCTTTACCTCTTTCATCGGCACCTCTCATGCCGATGAATTACTATCCCACCCACACCAATCAGAATGTGGCTACACCCGCTACTTCCATCATGAGCATGCCAAGTTTGGTACCTATGCCGAACCAAGCTGTACCTGTAGGTGCAAGCACTTGGCCACAGCTGAACTACAGTTCGGCATATGTGCCATAGTTCCTGCCGAATGCCAGTAATTCTACTCTTCCCATCCCACAACAGCAAGCTTCACCATCTATTGGGGACAATACTTTAGCTAGTTTTAGAGAGCAGATGGCTAAGATGCTTGGAGGGAATTTTGGAGTTGAGTTACCTCGGAATCAGATTTACCAAAAACCGTACCACGAGTACTTTGACGCTATCCGGTCCCCTCCGGGATATAAAATTCCAAATTTTGTTAAGTTCAATGGAGAAGGCACAAAAACCACATGGGAGCATATTAGTCAATACTTAGCACAACTGGGTGAAGCAGGCTTGCTGAATGAATTGAAAGTGCGCTTGTTTCCTTTATCATTAACTGGTACTGCATTTTCATGGTTTTCTTCTTTACCACATGGTTCTTTCCGTGTGTGGTCA
Source organism: Hordeum marinum (assembly GCA_022496015.1). Taxonomy (NCBI): domain Eukaryota; kingdom Viridiplantae; phylum Streptophyta; class Magnoliopsida; order Poales; family Poaceae; genus Hordeum; species Hordeum marinum. Next base: position 505,760,813 of record CM039675.1, read on the forward strand.
CAGCTGGAACAGAAATTTTATGATCACTTTTATAGCGGCGACAACGAACTTAAATGATCACATCTTACATTAGTAAAGCAGAAAAATGATGAATCGGTCTCCGATTACGTCAAGAGGTTTAGAGATACAAAGAACCGGTGCTATAGTTTGGTGATAACCGAGAGGGACTTGGCTGACCTTGTGCTTAGTGGTTTCAAATCTCACATTAGGGAAAAGCTAGAAGGCTATGAGTTCTTTAGTTTCAACCAGGTCCTGCAAAAAGCTTTGGCTCAGGAGAGTCGGAGCAAAGATCTCAAAGAGGTGCATAGATATAAAACTGATCGTCCTAAGATGAGTATGGTTGAGTATGGTAGTGATCACTCGGACGATGAAGGTGATATGTATGCTGCCGAATTTGTTTGGCCGTCTAAGGCCAAACCGTTCACTTGCAATGATCTGAAACTGATTCATAAGAATCGTGATGAAGAGATGAAGTTTACTTTTAACATTGCTAAGTGTGACAAAATATTTGATACTTTGCTGCAAGCTAAGATCATTAGGATATCTCATGCTTTACCATTTATTGAAGCATTGAAATGGCATGCTTATTGCAAATATCATAATTCTTTTTCCCATGCTACTAATGATTGCAATGTTTTCCGACGACAGATACAATTGGCCATTAAGGACGGACGATTGAACTTTTCTGAGATGAAAATTGATAAGCAGCCCTTCCCAATGAACACTCTAGATTTGGAGGGGGAAAAATTGCTCATTCGGCCAGAGGTAGCCGAATCGGCTAATAAAACTACTGTCATCATTGGTGAGCCTAGGAAAAGCAAGGAGGACAACAAAGTCTTGGGGAGGCAGGTTGTGCTTGACAAGCAACCCTATGGCCAGGAATTAATCAAGATCACCATCAAGAATCCTACGCTCGAGGGGCAACAACAAGTGTAACAAGACACTCATGTTAAGTTTGTTAAACCCAAGAGTCCAGAAGTTGGCAAGTGGAAGAGGAACGAAGCCAAGATACATCATAAGCGAGTCAAGACAACTTTTGATATGCTGCTGTCCAAATATGCAAATCAGTCGACCGGTTCTAGCTCTAATCGGTCATCATACCTGAAGCGACCAAGGTCACCATTAACTAATATGTTTAGTCGGCATGCAAAACCGACTTGATCAAGGATGTCGTTTCTGCAAGAACAACGACAACCTGTTTGGGATCGACTCGGATGCTCGTATGAAAACCGACTGAACATTGGTGTCCATTACTCGGGTTGTCAAAATATGCCTCCGAGTGAAAACTATCCGAGTGTAAGAATGCACCCGGGTGGAAGGTATCTGAATGAAAGAATACGGTCGAGTGGGTTTTACTCAGTCGAATGTCCGGGTGGAATTCGTCCGAGTAAAAAGGTGCGCCCGAGTGAAAACTTCGTAGGTCAGAAAGGTCGACAAGAGTGGCGCGTCAAGCTGCCGAGTGTTGCAGCAGTGGAGTCAAGGAAAGACAAGGAAAATATCAATGTCGACTCACTCATCCTGGGTAGTGAAACGTTCGCCACACAGCAGTCGACTATGCATAGCGAGCCAACTGAGCCGATACTTGTTATCGCGCCAAAGCACTCGACCAATGATCATGAAACAAGTACCAGCCAAGTGAAGCCAGTTGATCCTAAATACACTCGACCAAGGTGGTGTCCTCCAGGTCTAACAAAGACACAAAAGAGGAAATTACGAAGGTTGAGGAATCAAGAGATGGCAGAACAAGAAGCTGAGAAGCAAAGGGACAAGTTGTTCAATGTCACTCGGCCCATGATACCAATGAAGCAGGTGTGGAAACCCAAACCAGTGCAAAACATAGTGGATTCTACATCTACCATAGTAGCAATTACACCATCAAAAGAAGATAATGTACCTATGACATCATCTCAGTCGCCTATAACTTCTCCTTCACTCAGAAAGCATTCAAATTCGGTGGACGCGCGCGAGCATGAAGATGATATGTTGGACTATGAGTCTACACCGGTTCACGAAGGTATGGATATCAATATGGTGTATTACTTACCCTCTGAATTCCGTGTTGTAGATGAAGTGGGGGAAGTAGCTCAGCTGAATTTTGGCCCTAGAAATGCAATATTCGAGAAGCCAAAAGAACCAGTGACGCACTTGAAACCATTGTACCTCAAAGGTCATATCAATGGATCACCAGTCATTTGGATGCTTGTTGATGGTGGGGCTGTGGTGAATCTCATGCCCTATTCGGTCTTCAAGAAATTGGGGTTGCCCGATGATGAATTGATCAAGACTAATATGGTGCTTAATGGGTTTGAAGGCAAAGAGAAAACTGAAGCCAAAGGTGTGATGTATGTGGAGCTTACAGTTGGGAGCAAAACTTTGGCTACTGCATTCTTTGTTGCTGAGGTGCAAGGTAACTACAACGTCATACTAAGCCGTGATTGGGTTCATGCAAACCAATGCGTACCATCTACCATGCACCAGTTTTTGATTTAGTTGGTTGATGATGAGGTAGAGGTCATTCATGCGGATAACTCGGGTTATGTTGCTTTGGCCGATGCATCGGTGGATGGGCAATATCCCAATGCTTCTTGGTTGATGGGACGCGACTTGTCAGAGTTTGATTTCCTTAGCGCAACAAAGTATGGCTTTGTGCCCGTCTCTTGAAAGCCGATTAGTGGCAATCGGCTCCAAGGTATGATATGTTTAAATGGATTCTAATTCAGAGTGGTTGCAGAAATGTCTTGCAGAATGTTGGTCTAGTGAGAACGATATGTATGAATCTGTAGAGGAGTTGGATGACATGGATAAATTAGGACAGGGTTTTCTGTCTGCATATCCATTAGAAGAAATAGATATAGGGGATGGTTCAGTTCCTAGGCCGACGTTTGTAAAGAAAAATTTGAAAGACGATCATAAAGCTGAGTTGATCGGGCTATTGCAAGAATATGTTTGTTGCTTTGCATGGGAATATCATGAGATGCCAGGTTTAAGCCGAGAGCAAGTAGAGCATCGATTACCTATAAAGGCCGGTTTTAGAACTTAGAAACAATCGGCTAGAAATTTTAATCCAAAAACATATGACCAGATCAAGGAGGAGATCGGTCGGTTGCTCAAAGCTAATTTCATTCGACCTTGCAGGTATGCCTAGTGGATCTCTAACATTGTGCCAGTGGAGAAGAAAGGATCCGGCAAGATAAGGGTGTGCGTTGATTTCAGAGATTTGAATAGAGCTACACCCAAAGATGAGTACCCATTGCCAATAGCCGACATGCTTATTAATGATGCTTCTGGACATAAAGTTATTAGCTTTCTTTATGGTAATGTGGGTTGTAATCAAATTTTTATGGCCAAAGAGGAGATGGCCAAGACAGCCTTTCGTTGCCCTGGTTTCCTTGGTTTATTCGAGTGGACAGTGATGACACTCGGATTAAAAAATGCGGGTGCCACATATTAAAGGGCTATGAATTTAATTTTCCATGATTTACACAGAATTATACTTGAAGTCTCTGTTAATGATATTGTTGTCAAATCGGATGCTTTTAAGTCTCATTTGGGCCATTTACGTTTAGCTTTTGAAATAATGAAAAAAATGGACTGAAGATGAATCATTTGAAGTGTGTATTCGGCGTGTCGGCTGGAATGTTTTTGGGCTTCATTATTCATGAGAATGGCGTAGAAATTGATCCCGAAAAGATAGAAGCTATACAAAAAGTGGAGGCTCAACCATGCAAGAGGGATATGCAAAAATTCCTTGGCAAGGTCAATTATTTGAGGAGGTTCATAGCTAATTTGTCAGGGAAGGTTGATGCATTCACTCCTATCCTTCAGTTGAAGAATGATGCTAATTTTACTTGGGGGGCAAAGCAGCAAGAGGCATTCGACATGATTAAGACTTATTTGAGCACTCCTCCGGTGATGAAAGCACCCAAACATAAAGAACCATTTAGGCTGTACATTGCGGCAGAGGAAGGTGTTATTGGTGCTGTATTGACTCAAGAAACCGAAGTAAAAGAACATACTATTACATATTTGAGTCCACGCTTATTGGATGCTGAGACAAGGTATACATTTATTGAAAAGTTATGCCTCTGTTTATATTATGGTTGCACAAAAGTGAGACATTACCTTGTGCCGAGTGCCTGCATAGTAGCTTGTCAAACCGATGTCATTAAATACATGTTGCATAGGCTAATTCTTAGTGGTAGGATTGGCAAGTGGACTTATGCTTTAACTGAGTATGATTTGGCTTATGAATCTCTAAAATCCATGAAAGGCCAAATTGTTTCTAATTTTATTGTTGAGCATCGGATTAATGACAAGCATGATGTTGATATAAACCTTGTCTCATTAGTGCCATGTAGGTTATATTTTGATGGCTCAGTTTCCAGCAATGACCAAGGTGTTGGTATTGTTTATATATCTCCTTATGGTGCTGTTTTTCAAGCCTCATGCCGACTGGAATATTTTTGTACACATAATCAAGCCGAATATGAAGCATTGTTATTCGGTTTAGAGATGTTACTCGTTATAGGTGCTACACATGTTGAGGCTTTTGGTGATTCGTTATTAGTAGTGCAGCAAGTGTCCAAAATCTTGCAATGTTTAGACGAATCACTTAATGTTTATCTTGATAAGTGTCTAGATGCGATTTCTACTTTGGATTATTTTAGCATTCCTCATATATCAAGACATGACAATTGGAGAGCAAATGAGTTTGCACAACAAGCATCCGGCTAACATATTGATCATGGCATGTTTCATATTTCTCAGAAGCCGATGTCTTGCATTGCTAATGTGGGAGAGGCCGAATTAGAGCCTACTGATTCGGCCACTAACAATAAATCTAGTACAGGTGAAAATCATGACTGGAGGAAGCCCATTATTGATTACTTGTGCAATCCGAGTGAAATGGTGAACATGGCTGTTCGGCGGATGGCTTTGAAATATACGATGAGAGATGATGGTCTTTATCGCCGAACGGTTGAAGATGTTCTTTTAAAGTGTTCGGACGAAGACCAAGCAAGATTTGCCATGGGAGAGGAACATGAAGGCATTTGTGGTACCCATCAGTCGGCACCCAAAATGAAATAGCTCTTGCGGCATGCTGAATTTTATTGGACGACTATGATGAATGATTGCTTCAGGTATTATAAAGGGTGCGAAGCTTGTCAAAAATTTGGTGATATTCAGTTGGCTCATGCTCCTATGTTGCATCCTATTGTCAAGCCGTGGCCTTTTAGGGGATGGGGTTTAGACTTCATTGGACAGATTCATCCATCTTCTTCGAAGGGGCATCGATTCGTGTTGGTGGCAACTGATTATTTCACTAAATGGTCCGAAGCAATACCTATCAAGAACATGACACATATGGAGGTAATTTGATTCATAACCGAGCACATTATTCATAGATTCGGTATTCCTCAGACATTAACTACAGACCAAGGTTCATCTTTCATGTCACATCAAGTTAGAGAATTTACTGAATCGTACAACATAAAGTTGCTCAATTCATCTCCGTATTATGCCCAAGCTAATGGACAAGCTAAGTCTAGCAACAAAATACTGATTAAACTCATAAAGAAGAAGATTGAGAATAATCCAAGAAATGGCATGAGTTGTTGTCTAAGGCTTTATGGGCACATAGGATCTCAAGGCATGGTGCTACAAAGGTAACTCCATATGAGCTAGTATACGGGCAAGAGGTTGTTTTACCTGTGGAGGTAAATTTGAGTGCTTTGAGAATAGCCAAACAAAATGATTTATCGGCAGTGGACTTCTATGATTTGATGATGGACAATATTGATGAGGGTGGCTGATAAACGTTTGGCTGCATTAAAGGCCATAGAGAAGGACAAATTAAGGGTAGCAAGAGCTTACAATAAAAAGGTCAAGTTGAAGAATTTTCAGGTTGGCGATCTTGTGTGGAAAGTGATTCTGCCGATTGGTTCTAGAGATAGAAAATTCGGGAAGTGGTCTCCAAAGTGGGAAGGTCCTTTCAGGATTGCAATAATAGTCCTTGGAAATTCATATTTAGTAGAATCCATACAAGGAGTATTATTACCTCGAGCTCTCAATGGAAAATATTTCAAGAAGTACCATCCGAGTGTGTGGCAAGAAACCTAATTAGGCAATGGCCGATATATGATTATCACCCTTAGCGTAAACATGGCCGATACATAATTATCGCCTTGAGAAATATAGATGGCCGATGGAGTGTTGACATCGTCCTTAGGACAAACATGGTGCAAATTATTTTTCGGCATGCTAACTTTGCCGAAAAACAGGGGGGCATGTGCTGACACCTGATTTTGGCACGGTGCAAAATACAATAAAGATAGAATCAAACAAAAGGTTTTTTTTACGAGAAAGTTCATATTTCCGAGTGAAACAACCTTGATGTTTAGGCCATCACCATTCGGCATCATTTCAAAGGCCAAATCACGCATTAATTGTCATGTAGATGTTCTGAGTGCTTTTTGGTCCATTACGCATCCAAGACAACCTCGGATGAAGGAATGTTCTACATGTATTGTCTTTGCCTCGTCGAGCCAATTGATTTTGATATGTAAATCTTCCCAGTCTGAGGTCGTATGCGACCTGGAGAGGCAAAACAAAATCAGCCCGAGGTTTCACTCGGGATTTCCGAGTGAAAGTTTTGCCGACCGAAGGAAACGCGTCGAGTGAAAATTTTCCCATCCGGCCAAGTAAAAATCACCATCGAGTGACAGTTTCGGCCCGAGTGCAATTGCCGGCCGGGTGAAAACACCGTCGAGTGATAGTTTTGGTTGAGTGAAAAAAATTTGTCGAGTGAAAGTTCAAAATGTCCTCAGATGGAAAAGTATTCAACATGAAAGTTATTCGTAAGGTCGAAACGGTCAACTTTGCTTTTATGCTCATTATCATCTGAGATAGTATACGGCCTGCAGAGAGACTACAACACTCGGATAACCCAGTCTGTTGTGTGACCGAGTCCGATTCGAAGTTAAAGATAACCTCGTGGGGTATTCGAAATTAATTTATTTGGGAAAGTGATCAACATAAGGATTGTTGGCCTCGTCGAGGCACACAAAATTGATGTTTTGACCATCTCCGTCAGAGGTCGTATGCAGATTCCACGGCCCATGCAAGAAGCAAGACAGAAGATTGGGCCAAATTTGGGCTGAATCCGAGTGAAATTAGAACTAGGACTCTAGGACGTGAATTGATGTAATTTTCTTGTACGGGAAGCCTAGATGAATCCTTTGCTTGTACGGGAAGTCTAGCCGCCTCTCATATATGTTGGGGGTGACGGACGATTAATCAACACACAATCTAACAAATCAATCTATATTACTTTTTCATATACGTTCTTCGTTTTTTCTCTCGTTCTTCGTTGTTCTTCGAGTTTGAGAACTACGAGTCCAGAGGCTCTAGGAGCGAGCAAATCGACCTAGGGTAGCCCATAGCCGCCGCACTCCCTGATGGGGTCCCTCCCGGGTGTGCAGTGTTTCGGGTCTACAAAAGTGTTCGCCGGCTGTCTTGCGTATCGCGCTGCCGGACGGATCTCCTTCGACGTGAGCTGCGATGCATCACCCCCGGCATCGAGGGTACATGGTGACGTGTTCGTGTGTCAACAAAAACCTCAATCATTTATAATAAATTAGGTTGGATAATAAGAACACTAAAACTCATCATATATGTACTTACGCTAGTGCTTATCCAGGTGATGCTACGCAAACAACCAAGCTGCTGGGCCATCTCTTGTAGGACAAATAAGCCAGAGTCTTTGCTGTGACACAAAAAATCAGTATGAACATTATAACGGTCTACAACTTATGATTGTGATCAGTTTAGTAGATTACCGGCGAGCATTATTGGACAAGCTATCTTGTCGCCAATCCATGAGTTGGTTATTCCAACCCGGGATCCTAGTCTGCAACACGTCGTTGAATTATTGCTTCAACAATGTGATTTCCTTCCTCATCTCTTGGTTATGAGTGCTCTCTTCAAGTCCAAGTGATGGATCCAACACGACAACCCTCCTCCTCATCCGGTTAACTACAGGTAGACCGTAGGAGGAATCCGGGATAGACAACGGTAGTAGATACTGCAACAGGTTGCCACTTGTTAATTGTTATTATAATAGTAAAATAAACTTTAACTTTAGCAGGTTGTAACATTGTAATTGCTACAATAATAGTAAAATAAACTTTAAGAACGAATGTCTCTTACAACTATAGAGTTGAACACATCATATTTAGGAAAAGGCTTGACCACAGTATTGTTAATCAGCGTCATGGTGCGCTGACCAAGCGGCATCCAGGAGTGCCTCAGGGCCCATGACTGAGCATGAAACTGCAAGTCAAAGTAATGTTTGCTTCCAACCAAGTCGGTGCCTGTGGTCCTCTCTACTTCCGCGCTCGCAAGCTTACGAACAACAAGATTGAAGCATTCGTGATGAAGTTTTCCTAAAAACGAAAGGGTCTCCTGAATCATCCGGAGGCTGATTTCGATTCGGTATGGTCTATCGCTTCTTATCCAGATTGTGCAGCAAAACAAAAAAATTCACAACAACCTTTAGGAAAAAAACATCCATCTATCTCTGTGTGTATTGGAAAAAGAGTTTGGTAAAACGGTGACGTTTTCCAAATAATCTAATAATTGTGAGCAAATAAGACAATTGATTGAAAAATAAGATTACCAAAAAGATGTGAGCTCCCAATCAATTTGGTAACTCATTTTTAAGAGAAGAACAACATTCATTAATTGTGTCTACTATACAATGCAGGGACATGATAACCAAACAGTTAGTCTGGTGTGTACGAGAGGGTTCTAACATGATTTGTATATATAGCAAAAAAACGTAGAATAAGATAACTTACTCTAATGTCTCTTCGTTACGAACACCTTCGATAAAGTCATATATGTATTTGAGTGCATCTTTCAAGGCATGCATTGGCGCAGGCACAAGATCCATGGGCGAGGGCACAGCTTCCTGGGGCGCGGGCACAGCCCCCTGCTGGGGCGTGGGCTCCTGGGCGCGGGCACAGCCCCTTGCTGGGGCGCGGGCATAATGTACCCAATGATCGCCTCCATCGATGATCAAAAAGTCGTGAGTGATTGGATATTGCTGATGGAATATATGCAAACTGGGTGGGTAGTGAAATAAAAGGTCGATGGAGTTTATATAGTGTTTATATAGCGAACATTTTTGGAGAGTTAATATTGCCTTCCAAATGATGAATGCAATTTAATTAAAGTCGTTGTTTGATTCTAAGTATAAATTATTTTCAATAGGAAATTTCTCCCATTAATTGTTTCTCCACCTGATTGATATATTTTGGTCCAGTTAACCATATCTTTCAAATCCCATAATAAGGACATATGACTGCATGCGCTTTTCCTATTCACATGCGCTTTTAATCACAATCACCTTGTAATAAGAAAGAAACGATTACGATTACGTAGAAATTACTTCTTTCCTTTTCCTCATACACGTGGCCATCTATCTTATGGATATAGGAATAATTAATTCTGTGTACGTACAAGCATTATTTCTTCTATCTTATCTCTCTATATTTCAGTCAAGAGAAATATTTCACATTTATTATTAAATAATAATATATGCACCGAAGGGTTGCCCAGGAGTACTTGTCTCATACAATGATATACAACCAAAAGGGGTTCCCTGATAATTCGCAACGAAATATGCCAACGCTTTTTCATACCTTTTTTATAGAATTTAATATATTATTAAATCAAGAAGATATATCTAAAAGAAAGCGAGAAGAGATATATCGGCACTTCAAAATATGACGCTTTTCATACCTTTTTTTAAAGCATGGACACTTTCCAAAATTGAACACTTTTAATTTATGATAATTTTTTAAAATGTCCGAACATATCATGTGAACACTTAAAAAAATGTCGTGAACATATTTCAAAATGTAGTAGCGTATTTTTTTAAAAGTTGATTATCATTTTTTAAAAGTGAATAGACATTTTCTAAAATACGTTTTGAAATTACTTACACATATACTTATTTGTTAGAACTTCTACGATAATTTGCTCAGCTTATAATGGTTCAGAATATGTAATTTTTCCAAGACTATAACCTGGTGCCAGGTTAGCTTACTCTAGATGCTATTAATTTTAATTAGGTGGATCCTGTTAATTATAATTAGGTGGATAATCTGATGTTATTTGTCAACCTGGGTGCACTCTAGCCTGGCGTGATATGGAAGGACCTGTGACCGAGCGGGCTGGTTTGGCTGGTGCAATGCACGTGCAATAATTAGGTGCACATGCAACATATATGTAGTAATACACGTCCTGATTGAGATCTACGTTTTCGGCCCAACAATTAATGAGATACATTGAAATCTTCTCTTTCCTTTTCATCCTCGGAGTGCTACTCTAGCTGATACATATGGCAATCCTTGATTCCACGAACAAATAAAAACAAATCAGTTAAGTATTACATGCCCAAAACACCTATCTGGAGGATATTTTTATTGAATATCATACATTATTACATCAAAAAAGACATGCCTTGACATGGCAACGAGATGTTGCACATACCATTCTGATACAATTATTTTCATTAAAAACAAATTGGACGCTTGGGTACATGCCGAATAATTCTAGCGTCCGTTGTTCCTATATCCGACAATTCTAGTGTCCATTCTTCCTAGCTCTGACAATATTTTTGACGTAGGCGCGTGTTTCATCAAGCGTCGTAAAAATGGCTTCATGTATATCTACGAATAAATATCAGTGTCAGTGATATAATGACATAGTATTGTAGATGAAAATACCAAGACAGCTAATTTAAAATTGTACGCAACACCTACGATTAATAGATGAAGGTGCTCTCCCGCATAGTTTGCAAACATTGACGCTTACGATTAATCTGTACGTAAGTAACAGCAAGTTTTCCAAACTGATTTTGAGTGTGTGCAAATAGTAAATTTGACGTCCAACATGCTCATCATATATGCGTATGAAAATTATTGGCCGTCTATAGACAAAAACAAATTTTAATATCTGATTGCAACAATAAACATAATAAGAAAATGTAATTCTCACAAAATAAACGACGCTCACGGGACGTGTCGACCATATATTGGATCCCACAAACTTTGTATTTTACCAACATACGTAACAATGACAATGACATCTACAAAGATTTAATCAGAATGAGACCCTGAATTTTTATATATATTAATATGCAAGAACAAAGATAAAAAATAGTGCACCAATTATGCGTTTGTCCTTTAGTGCGTAGATGGCCCCAAACTGTGGGAAACCCGATGGACAAATTGACAATGCTATCCTATGCGCTGATACCCTAGCCTCGGTCGTAGTGATAAACTCCATGGCTAGATACCAAAAGTGTCCATCTTGTATTTATATGGGGTTGAATCCTAGGCGAATGAATTCATAGCATATGCCAGGCCGAAGCATGGTGTTGAAGCGAACTGCTTGGTTGTTGAATGCAATTGCTTCCATTTTTGTCCCCTAATATTTTTTATAAATCATCAACATGATTAGGAAATAAAACAGTTTATCGAATGTGTAATGCTATCAAGTAGTGATGAGTATTGCCTTACTTCCTGATCCAGTAGTATGCACTGCAGGTACATGTTTTCCATGCCATTCTCTTTGATTGTGGACTTCCATTGGACCCTTGCCTGAATAATCCAACAATTCCGATATATATGCTCCATCTATACGCGACCAAATGTCAAGTTCCTGTGCATAGAATAAAATTCAAGAATGAGCAAAATATTCTAGCGATGATAGCAAACTGCCGTCGAAGATGATATATTTTATCTAACCTGTCCATTGGAGGGATGATAGGAGGAGGGATGATCTGAACTTGGGGCGATGCCATAAACCTCTTTAAGGTTGTCAATCTGTATGAGATACCCATGTTCGTGGATGAGAGGGCGTGGACGACAGGGGCTGATCCTATGTAGAAAGAATGAGACTTATATAATGGTGTTGGGTGTTTTTAAAGCATAGAGGGCAACTGGAAAAGCCATCATGTTTGCAAAATTGTTTTTGGTAGTTTAATTGTCCGTGTGTGAAAAAATGTACTTAGGAGAGAATGAATGTGGTTCCATACCACTGACGCATGGGTTATTTGTTTCATAAAATAGACATTTTCCAAACGTAAAAGATTATGCACCAAAAATTGTATAGGACTTTCCAGTCGTACATTAATTTTTGATTTGTTAACATAAAAATAGCAAAATTGTATCATTAAATGCATGCTTTTAATAATGTGATTTGCAAATCTCATTGTATTATATATATTTTTAATATAATATTGGATACAATATTTCCTGTTCTTCCTTCGGCAAGCACATTAGTCCATTTATCTTGACATGCGTGGGCTGGTATGTCAGCACCAGATTTGTCCAGTTTTGGACCAATACACTGATCAAACCAAGCAAAAGTTGCATTTCTTATCAAAACAGATTCAAAAATTTAAATATTTATTAACATATAATGTTCAATTATGTGAAGAAACATATTGCGTCCTCAACGGCCATGGACAAAGTGCACCTACATGTATAGAACTTCGAACGTCCATGCACAAAGTCCACTGTGTAACTATCAATGACCATGCCCAAAGCTCGGCTCACAGCTTACAATAGATGAGGAATGCCATGCACTGCTGCTTGTCACAACTATATGGCGAGGTAACTCGATGAGCTGTCGGCCATCAGGCACCGCAACACTGGCATAAAGAGAAGTAGAACCGACAGTGATGAGAGAGCGGCAAATGGCTTGAGAGCGAACAAGGAAGAAGAAACATGCTAGATTTCTACGCCTTCTCGGTTGTAAAAAAAGAGGTCCCAGGTTCTAATTTTTATAGAGAAAAAACTGCGTTTCGGGAAATATTGTGGTATGAATACTGCAGTTTTGTCTAGCGCCAAACAGCTCAAAATAATTAAAACTGTATTATTTGCCAAAATTGTAGTATTCCTAACATATTTAGGAAATGCAGAGCTATCAAACGGGACCTAAAGTTTTCTCTAAAGTAGAGTATCCAGTTGCCTGTCAAACAATTGTTTACAGACATTCATTTTTAAAAGTAATTGTACACAAAAACTGTAACATTATAGGATTACCATTGACTACTTGCATTGTCCCCATATGTACAGATTAAGGCGAGTGCTTCGAAAAATAATTTTAAGTACGTATATCACTAATGCCATTACTACAACATGACAACGGCATGAGAACAAACAGGCAAGTAAAGACAAAATTTACTTCTTCTTACCGTGTAGTGATAAGTGATAGCGACAATAGCATGTTGGCTAGGATAAATAAAAGATAACTGAAAATTACATTGTCACCGAGCATATGTATATCAGTCCCGTATCATGGAAAAATCAACTAGAAACCACGCTTCAATATTTGACTCCGGACGTTACATTGACAAATGCTCTTAAGGAGCAATGAAACACCTAACAACCTAATATCTCAATAATACTGGACACCTCCTCATGCTTGGCCTTTGGAAGGTGGTGGTGGCTTCTTGTCACAGACCTTGATATGCTTAACAACCATCTCCCTCAGCTCATTTATCTGGTTCAACACAGATTGCAGCACCATCCTATTATGTTGGATTGCTTCTATAATATGATAGTTGTTGATTCCCCAACCGTCCTGTGTCTGTGCATTTGATTCAGTGTCACGATGGATATCCTAGAGCGAGGGGATATGCGCACGAGAAGTGTTTTCCACACCATGTTTATGGACAAGGTTATGAAAATGGTTTCTGAAAAGCATGATTCACTAAGAAAAAGGCTCATTTGTCCTGGTTCATAAGGCCCATTTGTCTCGATTCCGGAACCGGGACTAAAGTGTCGGGACTAAAGCCCAAAACCTTTAGTCCTGGTTCTCTTACAAATCAGAACAGAAGGGGCTAGACGTGGCCTCTGCGGGGAGCCCAGGCAGGAGGACCTTTAGTCCCGGTTGGTAACACCAATCGGGACCAACAGGCATCCATGCGTCAGCATCTGGCAGTTGCTTGTTTTTTTATTTTCAAAGAGATGGGGGTTTAGGGGGTTTTAGAGAGTTAATTTAGGGGTTTTATATTGTTATAGCTAGCTAATTGATAGAGAGAAGTGTCCTCTGTTTCTTCGTGCTTGGTCGACACTAGCTACTATAGAGAGAACTCGACACGCTAGCTATTAAGAAAATAAAGGAACCATTAAGTATAGAAGATCGTCATGAACATATAGAGATAGAAGTGATCGACCTCTCTTTCTCCGAGAGATTGGTCGTATAACAAGTTTTCGTATATATATCCGACGCTACTAGCTATATATATAAAATATAAGATCTCTTACAATCCCTAACATCTAATGTCCAATTGCAGATGATATTCTCCGGCTTTATTGATGACGTGGTCAAGAAAGAATCCCGCTAATTCTTCTTGAATTGCTCGTATGTGATCATGTGGTAGGAGTTCATCCCGCATCTTTCACATCTAGTTTGAAGAAGGGGTCAATACATATATATGTTAATAAAATAAAAGTGTGAATATTTTTGCTTACGCACATCAAATTGTTTTTTAGAGTAGCCCTGCTTAGGGGTCGTCGCGTTGTAGATGAACTCCCAAACATAGTATCCACATAAATTAGTCCCGTCTTCCTGCCACAAGCACTTTACGAGAAATAGAGTTCAATCAAACTGATAATGAAGCATGATAAATGGTATTGATGAAACTAGAATCAATGAGAGATGCGCGGAACTAGCTAGTAGTACTTACTTTCGGGTGTGTAAATCGCAGTTCCCCTTGCAGTGCCGGAACAATTGTTGTGAACTCTTTCCAAACCCTGCCAGACAAAGAAAAAAAATTACTTGGTATGAGCAATTGAACAAAGTTGCCGATATGATGCGATAATGATCGATTGAACTTACTTCTAGAGAATTTTAGTCGTGTTCGCATATTGCTGGGTATCTTTTCGTTTCGAGTCTAAGATGGTTACTAGTCCCCGCTCAACCTGAATCTCTAGCAGAATAAAGTGGAAACTGTGTACGTCTGCATAACTCATCAATTACATTACTACAAACCTCGAGTAATATAAGTGAAACTGAATATGCAGAAGACAGTAACACTCACTTGAAGTTGTAAGGAAAGAGTATTGCCCCTTTGTTTTGATTTTTAGGCAACGATTGTAGCAAGTTGTCCTGGGTTGCTTTGGGATAATTTTTAAAATTATGCCCATGTATGATATGTGGGCTAATGAACCCAAAGTCATACATTTGTGCTTTTCTGCATTCGATGATCTTCAATCTTCATAATATAGTAGTTACAATAATTATATATACATGCAATAAAACAACTGAGCTATATACATAGGGAGACTTAATTACAGAAGTAGCACTTACAGACAGTAGCAAAACACGATTCCTTTGTCGATGTCCTTCCGATTGTATAACCGGAATATCTCCTCAAATTCAATATTCAACATTTCAGTTCCAACGAGGTTGTGCTCCTCTTTAACTTTCAGTATTAAAGATTCCGCCCCAGACTCGCGACAGTGTTGCATGTACCATTCATGGAATCTACGCATCATCGTTGTTAGAGGAGGATAATCAGGTTTGACGAGAGGCTTCCCGACTGGTATTTGAAATCGTCCACCTCCAATGTGTCAAATAGTACATCATCGCTCGGGTAATCACCATGTTTGGTACCGGGGAGCATCCCTGAATGATTAGCAAGGATATCGCTAGAAGCCTTGAGCGGGGGGCACGATTGGTTCGCCTGTTTGCCGAGCTGTGGAATTTTTTTCCCAGTTCTTCGTTCTGCTAACTTTGCATCACTGGAAGTACTTCCCGACCGCCCCACCTCTTGATATGTCTTTTTAACACTGCGAACATAGTTAGAATCCAGCGGAGGCAGTGGTGGTCGTTCCAGGGCATCGATAGTGCTCATCGCTTTCACCGGATCTATCTTCTCCTCCAGATCTGGAGTTTTCTTTGCAAAATGCTCCCTCACTTTGGCCTGACTTATCTCCTTGTTTTCAGACTCGGTCCTCTCATATGGTAACTTTTCCACAGGCTTCAGAGATGGACCGTATCTGTATTCCCTCCTGCCTATGCTTGTACTACTAGCCGCCGGAGCGGCAGCGGTACCCTTCCGTCGTTGCTTACTAGGCGCCAGAGGAGCCGGAGCGGTGGCATCTGCCTTCTTCCACTGCCGACGAGGCTGAGGAGGAGGCATACTGCTCCGACGTGCTGGAGTAGGCAAAGGAGGAGGCGGAGTGCACCCAAGCGTCGGACGAGCCGGAGAAGGAGGCAGAGGAGGAGGAGCCGGAGAGCCCTGATCACTTGCCGGAGGAGGAGGAGGAGGCAGAGTGCCCTGATGATCACTTGCTGGAGGAGGAGGAGGAGGCGGAGTGCCCTGATTCGCCTGAGGAGAAGGAGAAGATGTACTCCTTCTGCCATAGACATTTACTCCTCAGGGCACAAACCAACTTAGTCTCTCCTTCACCTATATAGTGGTCAAGATCGAGCTCCTCAAAGTCCGGCATTACTTCATCCACCATCACAACATCATAGCCATGTGGAATCGGACGACAGTGAAAAGTTCCGTTGGGTTGAGGAGGTGCAACAGAGTCGACAGTCGCCTTGAAAGTGAGGTTCCGGCATTTCATCATAAGCTCGCAATGTTGAGCCTCCATGATAGTATCCACGGGGTAGCTAGGAGACGTGAAGTCGGCTGAACGGGCTCCGTGGAAGCGACACTGCATCTCCGCTGAGATGGCAGGGTAGTAGCATCTGGGTAGCTTCGTGATGCTGAGATGGTTGGCCGGCAGCTCGCTGACTCTCAGCTTCCTCTAGCTTTTGTAATCTTGCATTGAGCTTCTGAATTTCGCTCAACCCCTCTTTCCTCTTCTCTCCCGGCTTCTGTAACTTCCTGCTATGCCTCGTGTTTGTCCAGGGTGCTCAGCATTCCCTAGAGCCTCAGTCAGCTCGTCCTTCTCTCTATCGGGAATGAACGTCCCTGCCTGCGCTGCGGTGATATAGTTCTGAAGGTTGTTCACGGGTATTGCAAGTTGCTCTTCCGTCCAATAGCACTTCCCTGTTTCAGGGTCCAAAGTTCCCCCAACCCCAAAGAACCAAGTCCTTGAATGGTCTGGTCAGTTATATGTTTGTCGTTGGACCCCTTTAGGAAGAAGGTCATTCTCAGCTTTGTCCCACAACGGCCGGGCTTTAAGGTAGCAACCTGACCCCGTGTGATGGTGAAAATGCTTCTTTGCAACATTGTTCTTGTTTGTCTCTGACATTTTGTTACTCTTCTCCAATGTCTTGTAGGCCACAAATGTGGGCTAGTAATCTCCTATGTTCTCATATCAGCAGACGAATTCTGGAGTCTTCCCTTTTTCGACAAACTTTGATTTCAACTCATTCTTCCACCTCCTGAATAGATCTGCCATCTTCTTAAGAGCACACGCCTTGACCCGTGGCTCTATAACTGGCTTATTCGGATCCTCCTCTAGCGGTAGGGTGAAATTTGCCTTCAGACCGGTCCAAAGATCTTCTTTCTGTCTATCTGTGACATAATCACCATCAGTGGCGCCGTCCTTAGGCTTATTCCATTGCTTGATGCTGATCAGGATGTTGTCCCTAACAATAGCTCCGCACTGAGCAGAAAATGCGTTCTTGGTCCGCTTGGGTTCAATCGTATGGCCATCGTCCACGAGCGCTGTGATCGTGAACTTTTCATCCTTGCGCAACGTCTTCTTCGGGCCTCGTCTCGTTACCGAAGTTTGACTCGATCCGGAGGGCTATAATAGAAGAAAGAAGAGTTAACATATATCTACATATCAAAACAATTAATGCATAAATTAGCTAGAGACAGCATAGGCTTAATTAATATATATACCTTGCCAGACTTTGTAACAGCTCCCTCCTCCTATCGGCCACCGGAGCCGTCATCATGGTCTCCTTCCTCCGGCATTCGGTCAACGGAGCCATCATGATCATGTCCTCCCTCCTCCATTGTTCGATCACCGGAGCCGTCATAATCCAGTCCTTCCAGACCATCGGTGAAGTTGAGATACGACAAGATATCACGTGAGCCGTGGATTATGTCCGCCAACAACTGTTCTTGTTCTTTGTCTCTTGGATCCATAGTTTCTGCAAATATTACAACATTGCAATTAATATACAAACATGAATGTCCGACGTCCGGACCGCCTCTCTGATGAATGTCCGACAACGCTTCTAGGGTTTGGGGTGGCCTCGACAACACTTCTAGGGTTTGCGGACTCCTCCCCCCTCATGGGATACCTTAATTAGTTCAATTTTTTGCCGTGACAAATCATTGAACCTTTTGATAGAAACCTCCCATAAACTCTTTCATAATTTTCTTTAGCATATATCCATGGAAAAAAACAGGAAGCTGTGATATTTTTTCTTTAGCATAATTTTCTTTAGCATACATCCATCCATCCATCCATCCATCCATATACACACACATATATACATGGACCAAAAATGCTATAAAAATTATATGAACAAAAAAAGGCATACATCATCTATCATCAACATGATAAGCTATCATTAACACCATCATCTAACTATCATATATCATCTAAAATCTATACATATATCATGAAATTAAATCAACAAAATCAGACAGGGAGGAAAGGGGGCCGTCCGGACCACACGGGGAGGAGGGGCGGCGGCGTCGGGGCAGGGCTGTGGCGTGGGGCGGCGTTGGGGAGCAGCGCCGGCGTCGGGGCAGAGGCGCGCGTCGGGGTAGGGGCGGCGCGTCGGGGCAGGGCGGCGCATCAGGGCTGGGGGCGTCAGGGCAGAGGGCGTCGACGGCGAGCTCGGGCAGCATGGTGGTGCGTCGGGGGCAAGTGCTAGATGAAATCTGAAAAAATCGAAACTGTTGCTTATATACGCAGAGCATTGGTCCCGGTTCGTGGCACCAACCGGGACCAATCCCCCCTTTAGTGCCGGTTGGTGCCGCCAACCGGGACCAAAGCCCTGTTTTCGGCAGCCCAGAGGGTGGGAAACAGAGACCTTTGTGTTGGGGAATGTTGCATGGGAAACAAAAATTTTCCTACAAACACGCAAGATCTATCCATGATGATGAGCATCTATGAGAGGGAGGGTCGATCTACGTACCCTTGTAGATCGCTAAGCGGGAAGCGTTAAGAAACACGGTTGGTGTAGTCGAACGTCTTCGCGATCCAAATCGCCGAGCATCCCGCGATCTCATCACGATCCGTCTTGCGATCCAATCACGATCCGTCCCACGAACTCATCACGATCTGTCCCGCGATCTCGTCACGATCCGTCCCGCGAACTCATCATGATCCTTCCCGCGAACTCATCATGATCTGTCTCGCGATCTTGATCACGGTCCTTTCGATCAGTGTCGAACGGACGACACCTCCGTGTTTAGCACACATACATCTCGATGACGATCTCCTCCTTCTTGATCCAGCAAGAGGGAGCGGAGAGGTAGAAGAGTTCTCCGGCAGCGTGACGGCACTCCGGAGATGGCGGTGGAGCTATTCCGGCAGGGCTTCGCCCAAGCACTGCAGAAATCCGATCTAGAGGAGAAACTATGCACTAGAGGAACGGGCAGCACGTGGCTAAAAATCTGGTGCCAAAAACCCTAAAACCTCCAGTATATATAAGAGGAAGAGAGGAGGAGGCTTGGATCCCAAGTATCCAGCCCTTGGGTTGGCCGAATCAAGGAGGAGAGGAGGATTCCTCCTCCAATCCTAGTAGGACATGGATTCCTCCTTATTTTTGCCTTTTTAGCGTTTTTCCACCTTTTTCTCTTTGGGCTTTTCTTCCCAGCCGCATGGTCCTTGTGTGGGACTTCCACTAGCCCACTAAGGGCTTCTATTTACACTCCCATAGACCATGTAGCCTCTTGGGTCGAAATACCCCTCTCCATGGTCTCCAGGTACACTCCCGGCACTCCCGGTACACTACCGATAAGCCCGAAACTTTGCTGGCGACCAAAATAGGACTTCCTATATATCAATCTTTATCTCTAGACCATTCTGGAGCTCCTCATGATGTCTGGGATCTCATCCGGGACTCCGAACAACCTTCCGTCACCACCATGCATAACTATATACTACCGAAACGTCACCGAACCTTAAGTGTGCAGACCCTGCAAGTTCGAGAACTATGTAGACATGACCGATACACCTCTATGGTCAATAACCAATAGCGGGGCCTAGATGCCCATATTGGGTCCTACATATTCTACGAAGATCTTTATCGGTCGAACCTCTATGTCAAGGATTCAGTCAATCCCGTATAACGTTCCCTTTGTTCTTCGGTATGTTACTTGCCCGAGATTCGATTGTGGGTATCTCCATACCTAGTTCAATCTCGTTACCGGCAAGTCTTTTTACTCGTTCCGTAATACAAGATCCCGTGGCTAACACTTCAGTTAATCCCGTATGATGCTCCCTTTGTTCTTCGGTATGTTACTTGCCTGAAATTCGATCGTCGATATCTCCATACCTAATTCAAGCTTGTTTCTGGAAACTCTCTTTACTCGTTCCGTAATACAAGATCCCGTGACTAACACTTAGTCACATTGCTTTCAAGGCTTGTTGTGATGTTGTATTACCGAGTGGGCCCTGAGATACCTCTCCGTCACACGGAGTAACAAATCCCAGTCTTGATCCATGCCAACTCGACAGACACCCTAGGAGATACCTGTAGAGCACCTTTATAGTCACCCAGTTACGTTGCGACGTTTGATACACACAAGGTACCTCTCCGGTGTCAATGAGTTGCATGATCTCATGGTCATAGGAACATATACTTGACATGCAGAAAACAGTAGCAATAAACTGACACGATCATATGCTACGTTCGTAGCTTGGGTCTTGTCCATCCCATCATTCTCCTAATGATGCGATCCCGCTATCAAATGGCATCTCATGTCCATGACTAGGAAACCATAGCCATCTTGGATCAACGAGCTAGTCTATTAGAGGCATACTAGGGACATGGTGTTGTCCATGTATCCACACATGTATCTGAGTTTCCGATTAGTACAATTATAGCATGGATAATAAACGATTATCATGAACAAGGAAATATGATAATAACTAATTTATTATTGCCTCTAGGGAATATTTCCAACAGTCTCCCACTTGCACTAGAGTCAATAATCTAGTTCACATCACCATGTGATTCGCATTGTTATGAATCTAACACCCAATGAGTCCTGGGGTTCGATCATGCTTCACATGTGAGAGAGGTCTTATAGTCAACGGGTCTGCGACATTAAGATCCATGTGTACTTTGCAAATCTCTATGTCAAACCATAAACACTCTTACCACACTCCACTTGGAGCTATTCCAAATGGCTGTTCTACTATATGTATCCGGATTGGTACTAGGAGTCATCCGGATTAGTGTTAAAGCATGCATCGACGTAACTCTTTACGATGAACCCTTTATCACCTCCATAATCGAGAAACGTTTCCTTAGTCTTTTAGTCACTAAGGATAATATTGACCGCTGTCCAGTGATCCACTCCTGGATCAATCTTATACCCCTTGACGGACTCATGGCAAGGCACACATAGGTGCGGTACACAGCATGGCATACTATACAGATCCTATGGCTAAGGCATAGGGGACGAAGTTCATCCTTTCTCTTTCTTCTGTCATTGTCGAGCTTTGAGTCTCACTCAACTCTTTCTCAGACTGATCCATTTTGAAATCTTTTAAAATCTTCTCAAGGTATGTAATCATTGAAAGTCTCATCAAGCATCTTGATCTATCTCTATAAATCTTGATGTTCAACAATTCGGTAGCTTTATCTAGGTCTTCCTTTGAAAAGCTCTTTTCAAAAAACCATTTATGCTTTCCAGAAATTCTACATCATTTCCGATCAACAATATGTCAACCAAATGTGCTTATCAGAAACTCTATAGTGCTCCCACTCACTTTTGATATCCATCTGCCAGATTTCATAATTGAAAAATGCAGCAACTGCTAACATAATTCCAACAGACTTTAGCATCGCTAAGAGTGAGAAAGTCTCATCGCAGTCAACTCCTTGAACTTGTCATAAACTTCTTTGCAACAAGTCATGCTTTACAAATGGTGAAATTTACCATGAGCTTCTATCTTCATTTTAAGCATCCATTTTTACTCAACGACCTGCCGTCCAACGAGCAAGTCTACCAAAGTCTATACTTGGTTTTCATACATGGATCCTTTCTCGAATTTCATGGCCTCTAACCATTTGTTGTAATCCGGTCCCATCATCGCTTCTCCATAGTTTGTAGGTTCATCGCTGTCCAGCAACATGACCTCTAAGATAAGGGTGCCGCACCACTCAGGATCAGTACACGTCCTTGTCGACCTACGAAGTTCGATAGTAACTTCATCCGAAGCTTCATGATCATCATCATTAACTTCCTCTTCAACTAACTTAGGCTTCACAGAAATAGCATCCTACACTGCGCTACTCTCTGGTTGAAACAGAGGTTCAATAACATCATCAAGTTCTATCTTCCTCCCACTCAATTCTTTCAAGAGAAACTTTTCCTCGAGAAAGGATCGAGTTTTAGCAATAAACATTTTAGGCTTGGATCTGAGATAGAAGGTTCACCCAACTGTTCTTAGGGTATTCTATGAAGATCCATTTGTCCGCTTTGGGTTCAAGCTCATCAGGTTAAAACATTTTCCACACAAGCGTCGCAGCCCCAAACATTAAGAAATGACAGCTTAGGTTTCTATCAAACCACAATTCACACGGTGTCATCTCAACGGATTTAGATCGTGCCCTATTTAAAGTGAATGTAGTTGTCTCTAATGCATAACCCCAAAATTATAGTAACAAAACGATAATAGACATCATAGCACGCACCATATCCAATAGAGCACGACAATGATGTTCGGACACACCATCACACTATGGTGTTCTAGGTGGCGTGAGTTGTGAAACAACTTTCACATTCTCTAAAGTTGTATGCCAAACTCGTAACTCTTATATTCACCTCCACGATCATATCGCAAACATTTTTATCTTCTTGTCACGATGATCTTAAACTTCACTCTGAATTTGCTTGAACCTTTCAAATGATCAGACTTGTGTTTCATTAAGTAAATATACACTATATCTACTCAAATCATTGCTGAAGGTAAGAAAATAAGGATATCCACCGCACGCTACAAGACTCATTAGATTGCATACATCAACATGTATCATTTCCAATAAATCAGTTGCCCACTTCATCAAAACAGAAAACGGGGTCCTTAGTCATCTTGACCAAGAGGCATGATTCGCATGTCTCAACCGATTCGAAATCGAATGAGTCCAAAGATCCATCAGCCTGGAGTTTCTTCATGCGTTTTATACCAATATGACATTTAGCGGCACTTCCACAAGTATGTGGTACTATTATTATTAACTGTACCTTTTTGGCATCAATGTTATGAACATGTGAATTACTACGATCAAGTTTCAACAAACCATTCTTACTGGGTGCATGACCACTGAAGGTATTATTCATGCAAATAGAATAACCATTATTCTCTAACTGAAATGAATAACCGTGTTGCAATGAACATGATCTTTTGTGTGTTCAAAATGCACCATTCAAAGCCACATCATCAATTTTCAACCCTTTCTGACTTCATTTGCTATTTTTCATGCACTTACTAATTTTGTTCAGCAAAATAACACTGAAATTGAAAAGAACTTCAAATGAACTCTAAAAAGGTTGAAAATTGGCATGGTATCATCATTTCACCCACATAGCATGTGCAAAAAAGTTGAGAGGGTTACAGCAAAAACTGGATGAACTTCGTGTAAAAAATGGACAATCTCTTTCGAAGTATCCGGGTTTCGGACAAAAACTTGCTTTTTACAAAGGAATTTCATTTTTTAACTTATTTGATCTCCATGCTTTTTTTATTGAAAATGCACCATTCAAAGCCACATCATCAATTTTGAACCCTTTTTGACTTCATTTGCTATTCTTCATGCACTTACTGATTTTTTTAGCAAAATAACCTTGAAATTGAAAAGCACTTCAAATGATACCTAAAAAGGTTGAAAATTGGCATGGTATAATCATTTGACCGACATATCATGTGATAAAAAATTGAGAGGGTTACGGAAAAAACTAGAAGCCTTTCGTGTACAAAATGGACAATCTCTTTCGAAGTATCATGGTTTTAGACAAAAACTCCCTTGTTAGAAAGTCATTTCATTTTTTAAACTTATTTGAACTCCATACTTTTTGCGTATTCGAACTTCACCATTCAAAGCCACATCTTCAATTTTCAACCCTTTCTGACTTCATTTGCTATTTTTCATGCATTTACTGATTTTGTTCAGTAAAATAACCCTGAAATTGAAAAGCACTTCAAATGAACTCTGAAAAGGTTGAAAATTGACATGATATCATCATTTCACACACATAGCATGTTCTAAAAAGTTTAGAGGGTTACGTCAAAAACTGGAAGCACTTGACCGACATATCAAGTGATAAAAAGTTGAGAGGGTTACGGAAAAAACTAGATCCCTTTCGTGTACAAAATGGACAATCTCTTTCGAAGTATCACGGTTTCAACCGAAAACATGCCTGTTACAAAGACATTTCATTTTTTAACTTATTTGAACTCCATACTTTTTGTGGGTTCAAAATTCACCATTCAAAGCTACATCATCAATTTTCAACCCTTTCTGACTTCATTTGCTATTTTTCATGCACTTATTCATTTTTTCAGCAAAATAACCCTGAAATTGAAAAGCACTTCAAATGAACTCTAAAAAGGTTGAAAATTGGCATGGTATCATCATTTCACCTACATAGCATGTGCTAAAAAGCTGAGAGGGTTACGGCAAAAGCTGGATGCACGTCATGTACAAAATGGACAATCTTTTTCGAAGTATCTGGGTTTCGGACAAAAACTCGATTTTTACAAAGGATTTTCATTTTTTTAACTTATTTGAACTCCATAATTTGTGTGTGTTGAAAATGCACCATTCAAAGCCACATCATCAATTTTCAACCCTTTCTGTCTTCGTTTGCTATTTTTCATGCACTTACTGATTTTTTCAGCAAAATAACCCTAAAATTGAAAACTACTTCAAATGAACTCTAAAAAGGTTGAAAATTTCCATGGTATCATCATTTGACCGAAATATCAAGTGATAAAAAGTTGGGAGAGTTACGGAAAAAACTAGATGACTTTGGTGTAGAAGATGGACAATCTCTTTCGAAGTATCATGGTTTCAAACGAAAACATGCCTATTAGAAAGACATTTCATTTTTTACCTTATTTGAACTCCATACTTTTTGTGGGTTCAAAATGCACCATTCAAAACTACATCATCAATTTTCAACCCTTGCTGACTTCATTTGCTATTTTTCATGCACTTATTCATTTTTTCAGCAGAATAACCCTGAAATTGAAAAGCACTTCAAATGAACTCTAAAAAGGTTGAAAATTGGCATGGTATCATCATTTCACCTACATAGCATGTGCTAAAAAGATGAGAGGGTTACGGCAAAAGCTGGATGCACGTCATGTACAAAATGGACAGTCTTTTTCGAAGTATCTGGGTTTCGGACAAAAACTCGATTTTTACAAAGGATTTTCATTTTTTTAACTTATTTGAACTCAATACTTTTTGTGTATTGAAAATGCACTATTCAAAGCCACATCATCAATTTTCAACCCTTTCTGACTTCATTTGCTATTTTTCATGCACTGACTGATTTTTTTTAGCAAAATAACCTTGAAATTGAAAAGCACTTCAAATGATACCTAAAAAGGATGAAAATTGGCATGGTATAATCATTTGACCGACGTATCATGTGATAAAAAAATGAGAGGGTTACGGAAAAAAGTAGATGCCTTTCGT
Organism: Hordeum marinum; assembly: GCA_022496015.1. Taxonomy (NCBI): domain Eukaryota; kingdom Viridiplantae; phylum Streptophyta; class Magnoliopsida; order Poales; family Poaceae; genus Hordeum; species Hordeum marinum. The sequence continues at coordinate 505,786,700 of CM039675.1, forward strand.
GTACAAAATGGACAATCTCTTTCGAAGTATCATGGTTTCAAACGAAAACTCCCCTGTTACAAAGTCATTTCATTTTTTAAACTTATTAGAACTCCATACTTTTTGTGTGTTCAAACCTCACCATTCAAAGCCACATAATCAATTTTCAACCCTTTCTGACTTCATTTGCTATTTTTCATGCATTTACTGATTTTGTTCAGTAAAATAACCCTGAAATTGAAAAGCACTTCAAATTAACTCTGAAAAGGTTGAAAATTGACATGATATCATCATTTCACCCACATAGCATGTGCTAAAAAGTTGAGAGGGTTACGTCGAAAAATGGATGCCTTTCGTGTACAAAATGGATAATCTCTTTCGAAGTATCATGGTTTCAAACGAAAACTCCCCTGTTACAAAGTCATTTCATTTTTTAAACTTATTAGAACTCCATACTTTTTGTGTGTTCAAACTTCACCATTCAAAGCCACATAATCAATTTTCAACCCTTTCTGTCTTCTTTTGCTATTTTTCATGCACTTACTGATTTTTTTCAGCAAAATAACCCTGAAATTGAAAAGCACATCAAATGAACTCTAAAAAGGTTGAAAATTGGCATGGTATCATCATTTGACCGACATATCAAGTGATAAAAAGTTGAGAGGGTTACGGAAAAAACTAGATGCCTTTCGTGTACATAATGGACAATCTCTTTCGAAGTATCATGGTTTCAGACGAAAACATGCCTGTTACAAAGACGGTTCATTTTTTAACTTATTTTAACTCCATACTTTTTGTGTGTTCAAAATGCACCATTGAAACCTACATCATCAATTTTCAACCCTTTCTGACTTCATTTGCTATTTTTCATGCACTTATTCATTTTATTTCAGCAAAATAAGCCTGAAATTGAAAAGCACTTCAAATGAACTCTGAAAAGGTTGAAAATTGGCATGGTATCATCATTTCACCTACATAGCATGTGCTAAAAATATGAGAGGGTTACGGCAAATGCTGGATGCACGTCATGTTCAAAATGGACAATCTCTTTCGAAGTATCTAGGTTTCGGACGAAAACTCGATTTTTACAAAGGATTTTAATTTTTTTACTTATTTGAACTCCATACTTTTTGTGTATTGAAAATGCACTATTCAAAGCCACATCATCAATTTTCAACCCTTTCTGACTTCATTTTGCTATTTTTCATGCACTTACTGATTTTTTTTAGCAAAATAACCCTGAAATTGAAAATCACTTCAAATGATACCTAAAAAGGTTAAAAATTGGCATGGTATCATCATTTGACCGACATATCAAGTGATAAAAAGTTGAGAGGGTTACGGAAAAAACTAGATCCCTTTCGTGTACAAAATGGACAATCTCCTTCGAAGTATCACGGTTTCAACCGAAAACATGCCTGTTACAAAGACATTTCATTTTTTAACTTATTTGAACTCCATACTTTTTGTGGGTTCAAAATTCACCATTCAAAGCTACATCATCAATTTTCAACCCTTTCTGACTTCATTTGCTATTTTTCATGCAGTTATTCATTTTTTCAGCAAAATAACCCTGAAATTGAAACGCACTTCAAATGAACTCTAAAAAGGTTGAAAATTGGCATGGTATCATCATTTCACCTACATAGCATGTGCTAAAAAGCTGAGAGGGTTACGGCAAAAGCTGGATGCACGTCATGTACAAAATGGACAATCTTTTTCGAATTATCTGGGTTTCGGACAAAAACTCGATTTTTACAAAGGATTTTCATTTTTTTAACTTATTTGAACTCCATAATTTGTGTGTGTTGAAAATGCACCATTCAAAGCCACATCATCAATTTTCAACCCTTTCTGTCTTCGTTTGCTATTTTTCATGCACTTACTGATTTTTTTCAGGAAAATAACCTTGAAATTGAAAACTACTTCAAATGAACTCTAAAAAGGTTGAAAATTACCATGGTATCATCATTTGACCGAAATATTAGGTGATAAAAAGTTGAGAGAGTTACGGAAAAAACTAGATGACTTTGGTGTAGAAGATGGACAATCTCTTTCGAAGTATCATGGTTTCAAACGAAAACATGCCTGTTAGAAAGACATTTCTTTTTTTACCTTATTTGAACTCCATACTTTTTGTGGGTTCAAAATGCACCATTCAAAACTACATCATCAATTTTCAACCCTTGCTGACTTCATTTGCTATTTTTCATGCACTTATTCATTTTTTCAGCAAAATAACCCTGAAATTGAAAAGCACTTCAAATGAACTCTAAAAAGGTTGAAAATTGGCATGTTATCATCATTTCACCTACATAGCATGTGCTAAAAAGATGAGAGGGTTACGGCAAAAGCTGGATGCACGTCATGTACAAAATGGACAGTCTTTTTCGAAGTATCTGGGTTTCGGACAAAAACTCGATTTTTACAAAGGATTTTCATTTTTTTTACTTATTTGAACTCAATACTTTTTGTGTATTGAAAATGCACTATTCAAAGCCACATCATCAATTTTCAACCCTTTCTGACTTCATTTGCTATTTTTCATGCACTGACTGATTTTTTTTAGCAAAATAACCTTGAAATTGAAAAGCACTTCAAATGATACCTAAAAAGGATGAAAATTGGCATGGTATAATCATTTGACCGACGTATCATGTGATAAAAAAATGAGAGGGTTACGGAAAAAAGTAGATGCCTTTCGTGTACAAAATGGACAATCTCTTTCGAAGTATCATGGTTTCAAACGAAAACTCCCCTGTTACAAAGTCATTTCATTTTTTAAACTTATTAGAACTCCATACTTTTTGTGTGTTCAAACTTCACCATTCAAAGCCACATAATCAATTTTCAACCCTTTCTGACTTCATTTGCTATTTTTCATGCATTTACTGATTTTGTTCAGTAAAATAACCCTGAAATTGAAAAGCACTTCAAATTAACTCTGAAAAGGTTGAAAATTGACATGATATCATCATTTCACCCACATAGCATGTGCTCAAAAGTTGAGAGGGTTACGTCGAAAAATGGATGCCTTTCGTGTACAAAATGGACAATCTCTTTCGAAGTATCATGGTTTCAAACGAAAACTCCCCTGTTACAAAGTCATTTCATTTTTTAAACTTATTAGAACTCCATACTTTTTGTGTGTTCAAACTTCACCATTCAAAGCCACATAATCAATTTTCAACCCTTTCTGTCTTCTTTTGCTATTTTTCATGCACTTACTGATTTTTTTCAGCAAAATAACCCTGAAATTGAAAAGCACATCAAATGAACTCTAAAAAGGTTGAAAATTGGCATGGTATCATCATTTGACCGACATATCAAGTGATAAAAAGTTGAGAGGGTTACGGAAAAAACTAGATGCCTTTCGTGTACATAATGGACAATCTCTTTCGAAGTATCATGGTTTCAGACGAAAACATGCCTGTTACAAAGACGGTTCATTTTTTAACTTATTTTAACTCCATACTTTTTGTGTGTTCAAAATGCACCATTGAAACCTACATCATCAATTTTCAACCCTTTCTGACTTCATTTGCTATTTTTCATGCACTTATTCATTTTATTTCAGCAAAATAAGCCTGAAATTGAAAAGCACTTCAAATGAACTCTGAAAAGGTTGAAAATTGGCATGGTATCATCATTTCACCTACATAGCATGTGCTAAAAATATGAGAGGGTTACGGCAAATGCTGGATGCACGTCATGTTCAAAATGGACAATCTCTTTCGAAGTATCTGGGTTTCGGACGAAAACTCGATTTTTACAAAGGATTTTAATTTTTTTACTTATTTGAACTCCATACTTTTTGTGTATTGAAAATGCACTATTCAAAGCCACATCATCAATTTTCAACCCTTTCTGACTTCATTTTGCTATTTTTCATGCACTTACTGATTTTTTTTAGCAAAATAACCCTGAAATTGAAAATCACTTCAAATGATACCTAAAAAGGTTAAAAATTGGCATGGTATCATCATTTGACCGACATATCAAGTGATAAAAAGTTGAGAGGGTTACGGAAAAAACTAGATCCCTTTCGTGTAAAAAATGGACAATCTCTTTCGAAGTATCACGGTTTCAACTGAAAACATGCCTGTTACAAAGACATTTCATTTTTTAACTTATTTGAACTCCATACTTTTTGTGGGTTCAAAATTCACCATTCAAAGCTACATCATCAATTTTCAACCCTTTTTGACTTCATTTGCTATTTTTCATGCAGTTATTCATTTTTTCAGCAAAATAACCCTGAAATTGAAACGCACTTCAAATGAACTCTAAAAAGGTTGAAAATTGGCATGGTATCATCATTTCACCTACATAGCATGTGCTAAAAAGCTGAGAGGGTTACGGCAAAAGCTGGATGCACGTCATGTACAAAATGGACAATCTTTTTCGAAGTATCTGGGTTTCGGACAAAAACTCGATTTTTACAAAGGATTTTCATTTTTTTAACTTATTTGAACTCCATAATTTGTGTGTGTTGAAAATGCACCATTCAAAGCCACATCATCAATTTTCAACCCTTTCTGTCTTCGTTTGCTATTTTTCATGCACTTACTGATTTTTTTCAGGAAAATAACCCTGAAATTGAAAACTACTTCAAATGAACTCTAAAAAGGTTGAAAATTTCCATGGTATCATCATTTGACCGAAATATCAGGTGATAAAAAGTTGAGAGAGTTACGGAAAAAACTAGATGACTTTGGTGTAGAAGATGGACAATCTCTTTCGAAGTATCATGGTTTCAAACGAAAACATGCCTGTTAGAAAGACATTTCTTTTTTTACCTTATTTGAACTCCATACTTTTTGTGGGTTCAAAATGCACCATTCAAAACTACATCATCAATTTTCAACCCTTGCTGACTTCATTTGCTATTTTTCATGCACTTATTCATTTTTTCAGCAAAATAACCCTGAAATTGAAAAGCACTTCAAATGAACTCTAAAAAGGTTGAAAATTGGCATGGTATCATCATTTCACCTACATAGCATGTGCTAAAAAGATGAGAGGGTTACGGCAAAAGCTGGATGCACGTCATGTACAAAATGGACAGTCTTTTTCGAAGTATCTGGGTTTCGGACAAAAACTCGATTTTTACAAAGGATTTTCATTTTTTTTACTTATTTGAACTCAATACTTTTTGTGTATTGAAAATGCACTATTCAAAGCCACATCATCAATTTTCAACCCTTTCTGACTTCATTTGCTATTTTTCATGCACTGACTGATTTTTTTAGCAAAATAACCTTGAAATTGAAAAGCACTTCAAATGATACCTAAAAAGGATGAAAATTGGCATGGTATAATCATTTGACCGACGTATCATGTGATAAAAAAAATGAGAGGGTTACGGAAAAAAGTAGATGCCTTTCGTGTACAAAATGGACAATCTCTTTCGAAGTATCATGGTTTCAAACGAAAACTCCCCTGTTACAAAGTCATTTCATTTTTTAAACTTATCAGAACTCCATACTTTTTGTGTGTTCAAACTTCACCATTCAAAGCCACATAATCAATTTTCAACCCTTTCTGACTTCATTTGCTATTTTTCATGCATTTACTGATTTTGTTCAGTAAAATAACCCTGAAATTGAAAAGCACTTCAAATTAACTCTGAAAAGGTTGAAAATTGACATGATATCATCATTTCACCCACATAGCATGTGCTAAAAAGTTGAGAGGGTTACGTCGAAAAATGGATGCCTTTCGTGTACAAAATGGACAATCTCTTTCGAAGTATCATGGTTTCAAACGAAAACTCCCCTGTTACAAAGTCATTTCATTTTTTAAACTTATTAGAACTCCATACTTTTTGTGTGTTCAAACTTCACCATTCAAAGCCACATAATCAATTTTCAACCCTTTCTGTCTTCTTTTGCTATTTTTCATGCACTTACTGATTTTTTTCAGCAAAATAACCCTGAAATTGAAAAGCACATCAAATGAACTCTAAAAAGGTTGAAAATTGGCATGGTATCATCATTTGACCGACATATCAAGTGATAAAAAGTTGAGAGGGTTACGGAAAAAACTAGATGCCTTTCGTGTACATAATGGACAATCTCTTTCGAAGTATCATGGTTTTAGACGAAAACATGCCTGTTACAAAGACGGTTCATTTTTTAACTTATTTGAACTCCATACTTTTTGTGTGTTCAAAATGCACCATTGAAACCTACATCATCAATTTTCAACCCTTTCTGACTTCATTTGCTATTTTTCATGCACTTATTCATTTTATTTCAGCAAAATAAGCCTGAAATTGAAAAGCACTTCAAATGAACTCTGAAAAGGTTGAAAATTGGCATGGTGTCATCATTTCACCTAGATAGCATGTGCTAAAAATATGAGAGGGTTACGGCAAATGCTGGATGCACGTCATGTTCAAAATGGACAATCTCTTTCGAAGTATGTGGGTTTCGGACGAAAACTCGATTTTTACAAAGGATTTTCATTTTTTTACTTATTTGAACTCCATACTTTTTGTGTATTGAAAATGCACTATTCAAAGCCACATCATCAATTTTCAACCCTTTCTGACTTCATTTTGCTATTTTTCATGCACTTACTGATTTTTTTTAGCAAAATAACCCTGAAATTGAAAATCACTTCAAATGATACCTAAAAAGGTTGAAAATTGGCATGGTATCATCATTTGAGCGACATATCATGTGCTAAAAAGTCGAGAGGGTTACGGAAAAAATTAGATGCCTTTCGTGTACAGAATGGACAATCTCTTTCATAGTATCATGGTTTTAGACGAAAACTCGCCTGTTACAAAGGCATTTTATTTTTTAACTTATTTGAACTCCATAATTTTTTTGTGTTAAAAATTCACCATTCAAAGCCACATCATCAATTTTTAACCCTTTCTGATTTCATTTGCTATTTTCCATCCACTTACTAATTTTTTTCAGCAAACTAACCCTGAAATAGAAAAGCACTTCAAATGAACTCTGAAAAGGTTGAAAGCTGGCATGGTATCGTCAATTCACCCACATAGCTTGTGCTAAAATGTTTAGAGGGTTACGACAAAAATTGGATGCACTTTGTGTACAAAATGGACAATGTCTTTCGAGGTATCGGGGTTTCGGACGAAAACTCGCCTGTTACAAAGGCATTTCATTTTTTAACTTATTTGAACTCCATACTTTTTGTGTATTGAAAATGCACCATTCAAAGCCACATCATCAATTTTCAACCCTTTCTAACTTCATTTTCTATTTTTCATGCACTTACTGATTTTTCCAACACAATAACCCTGAAATTGAAAAGCACCTCAAATGAACTCTGAAAAGGTTGAAAGTTGGCACGATATCATCATTTCAACCACATAGCATGTGCTAAAAAGTTGAGAGGGTTACGACAAAAATTGGATGCACGTTGTGTACGAAATGGACAATCCCTTTCGAAGTATCATGGTTTCGGACGAAAACTCGCCTGTTACAAAGGCATATCATTTTTTCAAATTATCTGAACTCATAAATTTGTTTTGTGTTAAAAATGCACCTTTGAAAGCCACATCATCAATTTTCAACCCTTTCTGACTTCATTTGCTATTTTTCATGCACTTACTGATTGTTTTCAACAAAATAACCCTAAAATTGAAAAGCACTTCAAATGATACCTAAAAAGGTTGACAATTGGCATGATATCATCATTTGACCGGCATATCGTGTGACAAAAAATTGAGAGGGTTACGGAAAAAACTAGATGCCTTTCGTGTACAAAATGGACAATCTCTTTCGAAGGTTCACGGTTTCAGACGAAAACTCGCTTGTTACAAAGGCATTTGATTTTTTTATCTTATTTGAACACCATACTTTTTGTGTATTCAAACTTCACCATTGAAAGCCACATCGTCAATTTTCAACCCTTTCTGACTTCATTTGCTATTTTTCATGCATTACTGATTTTGTTCACCAAAATAACCCTGAAATTGAAAAGCACTTCAAATGAACTCGGAAAAGGTTGAAAATTGACATGATATCATCATTTCACCAACATTGCATGTGCTAAAAAGTTGAGAGGGTTACGTCAAAAACTGGATGCACTTCGTGTGCAAAATGGACAATCTCTTTCGATGTATGAGGGTTTTGGACGAAAACTCGCCTCTTACAAAGGCATTTCATTTTTTTAACTTATTTGAACTCCATAATTTGTATGTGTTGAAAATGCACCATTCAAAGCCACATAATCAATTTCCAATCCTTTCTGACTTCATTTGCTATATTTCATGCACTTACAAATTTTTGTTTAGCAAAATAACCCTGAAATTGAAAAGCACTTCAAATTAACTCGAAAAAGGTTCAAAATTGGTATGGTATCTCATTTCACCCACATAGCATGTGCTAAAAAGTTGAGACGGTTACGGCAAAAACGGGATGCACTTCGTGTACAAAATGGACAATCTCTTTCGAAGTATCCGGGTTTCGGACGAAAGCTCGCTTTTTACAAACGAATTTCATTTTTTAACTTATTTGAACTCCATACTTTTTGTGTATTGAAAATGCACCATTCGAAGCCACATCATCAATTTTCAACCCATTCTTACTTCATTTGCTATTTTTCATGCACTTACTGATTTTTGCCAGCAAAATAACCCTAAAATTTAAAAGCACTTCAAATAAGCTCTGAAAGGTTGAAAATTGGCATGGTATCATCATTTGACCCACATAGCATGTGCTAAAAAGTTGAGAGGGTTACGGCAAAAGCTGGACGCACTTCGTGTACAAAATGGACAATCTCTTTCGAAGTATCCGGGTTTCGGACGAAAACGTGCTTTTTACAAAGGAATTTCATTTTTTTAACTTATTTGAACTCCATACTTTTTTAGTGAAATTGCACCATTCAAAGCCACATCATCAATTTTCAACCCTTTCTGTCTTCATTTGCTATTCTTCATGCACTTATTGATTTTTTCCAGCAAAATAACCCTGAAATTGAAAAGCACTTCAAATGAACTCTAAAAAGGTTGAAATTTGGCATGCTATCATCATTTGAGCGACATATCATGTGATAAAAAGTTGAGAGGGTTACGGAAAAAACTAGATGCCTTTCGTGTACAAAATGGACAATCTCTTTCAAAGTATCATGGTTTCAGACGAAAACTCGCCTGTTACAAAGGCATTTCATTTTTTTAACTTATTTGAACTCCATACTTTTTTTGTGTTCAAAATTCACCATTCAAAGCCACATCATCAACTTTGAACCCTTTCTGATTTCATTTGTTATTTTCCATGCACTTACTAATTTTTTCCAGCAAAATAACCCTGAAATAGAAAAGCACTTCAAATGAACTCTGAAAAAGTTGAAAGCTGGCATGGTATCATCAATTCACCCACATAGCTTGTGCCAAAATGTTTAGAGGGTTAAGACAAAAACTAGATGCACTTTGTGTACAAAATGGACAATGTCTTTCGAGGTATCAGGGTTTCGGACGAAAACTCGCGTGTTACAAAGGCATTTCATTTTTTTAACTTATTAGAACTCCATACTTTTCGTGTATTGAAAATGCACCATTCAAAGCCACATCATCAATTTTCAACCCTTTCTGACTTCATTTGATATTTTTCATGCACTTACTGATTTTTCCAACAAACTAACCATTAAATTGAAATGCACTTCAAATGAACTCTGAAAAGGTTGAAAGTTGGCACGATACCATCATTTCACCCACATAGGCATTTCATTTTTTTAACTTATTTGAACTCCATACTTTTCGTGTATTGAAAATGCACCATTCAAAGCCACATCATCAATTTTAAACCCTTTGTGACTTCGTTTGCTATTTTTCATGCACTTACTGTTTTTTCCACCAAAATAACCCTGAAATTGAAAAGCTCTTCAAATGAACTCTGAAAAGGTTGAAAGTTGGCACGATATCATCATTTCACCCACATAGCATGTGCTAAAAAGTTGAGAGGGTTACGGCAAAAACTGGATGCACTTCGTGTACGAAATGGACAATCTCTTTCGAAGTATCATGGTTTCAAACGAAAACTCGCGTGTTACAAAGGCATTTCATTTTTTTAAATTATTTGAACTCATAAATTTGTGTGTGTTCAAAATGCACCATTCAAAGCCACATCATCAATTTTCAACCCTTTCTGACTTCATTTGCTATTTTTCATGCAGTTACTGATTTTTTTCAACAAAATAACCCTGAAAGTGAAAAGCACTTCAAATGATACCTAAAAAGGTTGAAAATTGGCATGGTATCATCATTTGACCGACACAACATGTCATAAAAAATTGAGAGGGTTACGAAAAAACTAGATGCCTTTCGTGTACAAAATGGACAATCTCTTTCGAAGTATCACGGTTTCAGACGAAAACTCGCCTGCTACAAAGGCATTTCATTTTTTAACTTATTTGAACTCCATATTTTTTGTGTATTCAAACTTCACCATTCAAAGCCACGTCATCAATTTGAACCCTTTCTGACTTCATTTCCTATTTTTCACGCATTTACTGATTTTGTTCAGCAAAATAACCCTGAAACTGAAAAGCTGTTGAAATGAACTCTGAGAAGGTTGAAAATTGACATGATATCATCATTTCACCCACATATCATGTGCTAAAGAGTTGAGAGGGTTACGTCAAAAACTGGATGCACTTCGTGTACAAAATGGACAATCTCTTTCGATGTATCAGGGTTTTGGACGAAAACTCGCCTGTTACAAAGGCATTTCATTTTTTTAACTTATTTGAACTCCATAATTTGTATGTGTTGAAAATGCACCATTCAAAGCCACATAATCAATTTCCAATCCTTTCTGACTTCATTTGTTATATTTCATGCACTTACTAATTTTTGTTTAGCAAAATAACCCTGAAATTGAAAAGCACTTCAAATTAACTCGAAAAAGGTTCAAAATTGGTATGGTATCTCATTTCACGCACATAGCATGTGCTAAAAAGTTGAGACGGTTACGGCAAAAACGGGATGCACTTCGTGTACAAAATGGACAATCTCTTTCGAAGTATCCGGGTTTCGGACGAAAGCTCGCTTTTTACAAAGGAATTTCATTTTTTAACTTATTTGAACTCCATACTTTTTGTGTATTGAAAATGCACCATTCGAAGCCACCTCATCAATTTTCAAACCATTCTTACTTCATTTGCTATTTTTCATGCACTTACTGATTTTTTTCAGCAAAATAACCCTAAAATTTAAAAGCACTTCAAATAAACTCTAAAAGGTTGAAAATTGGCATGGTATCATCATTTGACCCACATAGCATGTGCTAAAAAGTTGAGAGGGCTACGGCAAAAGCTGGACGCACTTCGTGTACAAAATGGACAATCTCTTTCGAAGTATCCGGGTTTTGGACGAAAACGTGCTTTTTACAAAGGAATTTCATTTTTTTAACTTATTTGAACTCCATACTTTTTTAGTGAAATTGCACCAGTCAAATCCACATCATCAATTTTCAACCCTTTCTGTCTTCATTTGCTATTCTTCATGCAGTTACAGATTTTTTCCAGCAAAATAACCCTGAAATTGAAAAGCACTTCAAATGAACTCTAAAAAGGTTGAAAATTGGCATGCTATCATCATTTGAGCGACATATCATGTGATAAAAAGTTGAGAGGGTTACGAAAAAAACTAGATGCCTTTCGTGTACAAAATAGACAATCTCTTTCAAAGTATCATGGTTTCAGACGAAAACTCGCCTGTTACAAAGGCATTTCATTTTTTTAACTTATTTGAACTCCATACTTTTTTGTATTCAAAATTCACCATTCAAAGCCACATCATCAACTTTTAACCCTTTCTGATTTCATTTGCTATTTTTCATGCACTTACTAATTTTTTCCAGCAAAATAACCCTGAAATAGAAAAGCACTTCAAATGAACTCTGAAAAGGTTGAAAGCTGGCATGGTATCGTCAATTGACCCACATAGCTTGTGCTAAAATGTTTAGAGGGTTATGACAAAAACTAGATGCACTTTGTGTACAAAATGGACAATGTCTTTCGAGGTATCAGGGTTTCGGACGAAAACTCGCGTGTTACAAAGGCATTTCATTTTTTTAACTTATTAGAACTCCATACTTTTTGTGTATTAAAAATGCACCATTCAAAGCCACATCATCAATTTTCAACCCTTTCTGACTTCATTTGATATTTTTCATGCACTTACTGATTTTTCCAACAAACTAACCATTAAATTGAAATGCACTTCAAATGAACTCTGAAAAGGTTGAAAGTTGGCACGATACCATCATTTCACCCACATAGGCATTTCATTTTTTTAACTTATTTGAACTCCATACTTTTCGTGTATTGAAAATGCACACATCAAAGCCACATCATCAATTTTCAACCCTTTGTGACTTCGTTTGCTATTTTTCATGCACTTACTGTTTTTTTCCAGCAAAATAACCCTAAAATTGAAAAGCTCTTCAAATGAACTCTGAAAAGGTTGAAAGTTAGCACGATATCATCATTTCACCCACATAACATGCGCTAAAAAGTTGAGAGGGTTACGGCAAAAACTGGATGCACTTCGTGTACGAAATGGACAATCTCTTTCGAAGTATCATGGTTTCGAACGAAAACTCGCGTGTTACAAAGGCATTTCATTTTTTTAAATTATTTGAACTCATAAATTTTTGTGTGTTCAAAATGCACCATTCAAAGCCACATCATCAATTTTCAACCCTTTCTGTCTTCATTTGCTATTCTTCATGCACTTACAGATTTTTTCCAGCAAAATAACCCTGAAATTGGAAAGCACTTCAAATGAACTCTAAAAAGGTTGAAAATTGGCATGCTATCATCATTTGAGCGACATATCATGTGATAAAAAGTTGAGAGGGTTACGGAAAAAACTAGATGCCTTTCATGTACAAAATGGACAATCTCTTTCAAAGTATCATGGTTTTAGACGAAAACTCGCCTGTTACAAAGGCATTTCATTTTTTTAACTTATTTGAACTCCATACTTTTTTTGTGTTCAAAATTCACCATTCAAAGCCACATCATCAACTTTTAACCCTTTCTGATTTCATTTGCTATTTTTCATGCACTTACTAATTTTTTCCAGCAAAATAACCCTGAAATAGAAAAGCACTTCAAATGAACTCTGAAAAGGTTGAAAGCTGGCATGGTATCGTCAATTCACCCACATAGCTTGTGCTAAAATATTTAGAGGGTTACGACAAAAACTAGATGCACTTTGTGTACCAAATGGACAATGTCTTTCGAGGTATCAGGGTTTCGGACGAAAACTCGCGTGTTACAAAGGCATTTCATTTTTTCACTTATTAGAACTCCATACTTTTTGTGTATTGAAAATGCACCATTCAAAGCCACATCATCAATTTTCAACCCTTTCTGACTTCATTTGATATTTTTCATGCACTTATTGATTTTTCCAACAAACTAACCCTGAAATTGAAATGCACTTCAAATGAACTCTGAAAAGGTTGAAAGTTGGCACGATACCATCATTTCACCCACATAGGCATTTCATTTTTTTAACTTATTTGAACTTCATACTTTTCGTGTATTGAAAATGCACCATTCAAAGCCACATCATCAATTTTCAACCCTTTGTGACTTCGTTTGCTATTTTTCATGCACTTACTGTTTTTTTCCAGCAAAATAACCCTGAAATTGAAAAGCTCTTCAAATGAACTCTGAAAAGGTTGAAAGTTGGCACAATATCATCATTTCACCCACATAACATGCGCTAAAAAGTTGAGAGGGTTACGGCAAAAACTGGATGCACTTCGTGTACGAAATGGACAATCTCTTTCGAAGTATCATGGTTTCGGACGAAAACTCGCGTGTTACAAAGGCATTTCATTTTTTTAAATTATTTGAACTCATAAATTTTTGTTTGTTCAAAATGCACCATTCAAAGCCACATCATCAATTTTCAACCCTTTCTGACTTCATTTGCTATTATTCATGCACTTAAAGATTTTTTCCAGCAAAATAACCCTGAAATTGAAAAGCACTTTAAATGAACTCTAAAAAGGTTGAAAATTGGCATGCAATCATCATTTGAGAGACATATCATGTGATAAAAATTTGAGAGGGTTACGGAAAAAACTAGATGCCTTTCGTGTACAAAATGGACAATCTCTTTCGAAGTATCATGGTTTCAGACGAAAACTCGCCTGTTACAAAGGCATTTCATTTTTTTAACTTATTTGAACTCCATACTATTTTTGTGTTCAAAATTCACCATTCAAAGCCACATCATCAACTTTTAACCCTTTATGATTTCATTTGCTATTTTTATTGCACTTGCTAATTTTTTCAGCAAAATAACCCTGAAATAGAAAAGCACTTCAAATGAACTCTGAAAAGGTTGAAAGCTGGCATGGTATCGTCAATTCACCCACATAGCTTGTGCTAAAATGTTTAGAGGGTTACGACAAAAACTAGATGCACTTTGTGTACAAAATGGACAATGTCTTTCGAGGTATCAGGGTTTCGGACGAAAACTCGCCTGTTACAAAGGCATTTCATTTTTTTCACTTATTAGAACTCGATACTTTTTGTGTATTGAAAATGCACCATTCAAAGCCACATCATCAATTTTCAACCCTTTCTGACTTGATTTGATATTTTTCATGCACTTACTGATTTTTCCAACAAACTAACCCTGAAATTGAAATGCACTTCAAATGAACTCTGAAAAGGTTGAAAGTTGGCACGATACCATCATTTCACCCACATAGGCATTTCATTTTTTAACTTATTTGAACTCCATACTTTTCGTGTATTGAAAATGCACCATTCAAAGCCACATCATCAATTTTCAACCCTTTGTGACTTCGTTTGCTATTTTTCATGCACTTACTGTTTTTTTCCAGCAAAATAACCCTGAAATTGAAAAGCTCTTCAAATGAACTCTGAAAAGGTTGAAAGTTGGCACGATATCATCATTTCACCCACATAGCATGTGCTAAAAAGTGGAGAGGGTTACGGCAAAAACTGGATGCACTTCGTGTACGAAATGGACAATCTCTTTCGAAGTATCATGGCTTCGGACGAAAACTCGCGTGTTACAAAGGCATTTCATTTTTTTAAATTATTTGAACTCATAAATTTTTGTGTGTTCAAAATGCACCATTCAAAGCCACATCATCAATTTTCAACCCTTTCTGACTTCATTTGCTATTTTTCATGCACTTACTGATTTTTTTCAACAAAATAACCCTGAAAGTGAAAAGCACTTCAAATGATACCTAAAAAGGTTGAAAATTGGCATGGTATCATCATTTGACCGACACAACATGTCATAAAAAATTGAGAGGGTTACGAAAAAACTAGATGCCTTTCGTGTACAAAATGGACAATCTCTTTCGAAGTATCACGGTTTCAGACGAAAACTCGCCTGCTACAAAGGCATTTCATTTTTTAACTTATTTGAACTCCATATTTTTTGTGTATTCAAACTTCACCATTCAAAGCCACATCATCAATTTGAACCCTTTCTGACTTCATTTCCTATTTTTCATGCATTTACCGATTTCGTTCAGCAAAATAACCCTGAAACTGAAAAGCTGTTCAAATGAACTCTGACAAGGTTGAAAATTGACATGATATCATCATTTCACCCACATATCACGTGCTAAAGAGTTGAGTGGGTTACGTCAAAAACTGGATGCAGTTCGTGTACAAAATGGACAATCTCTTTCGAAGTATCAGGGTTTTGGACAAAAACTCGCCTGTTACGAAGGCATTTCATTTTTTAACTTATTTGTACTCCATAATTTGTGTGTGTTGAAAATCCACCATTCAGAGCGACATAATCAATTTTCAATCCTTTCTGACTTCAGTTGCTATTTTTCATGCACTTACTAATTTTTGTTTAGCCAAATAAACCTGAAATTGAAAAGCACTTCAAATGAACTCGAACAAGGTTGAAAATTGGTATGGTATCTCATTTCACCCACATAGCATGTGCTAAAAAGTTGAGAGGGTTACGGCAAAAACTGGATGCATTTCGTGTACAAAATGGATAATCTCTTTCGAAGTATCCGGGTTTTGGACGAAAGCTTGCTTTTTACAAAGGAATTTCATTTTTTAACTTATTTGAACTCCATACTTTTTGTGTATTGAAAATGCACCATTCATAGCCACATCATCAATTTTCAGCCCTTTCTTACTTCATTTGCTATTTTTCATGCACTTACTTATTTTTTTCAGCAAAATAACACTGAAAATTAAAAGCACTTCAAATGAACTCTAAAAAGGTTGAAAATTGGCATGGTATCATCACTTGACCCACATACCATTTGCTAAAAAGTTGAGAGGGTTACGGCAAAACTGGATGCACTTCGTGTACAAAATGGACAATCTCTTTCGAAGTATCCGGGTTTCGGACGAAAACTTGCTTTTTACAAAGGAATTTCATTTTTTTAAACTTGTTTGAACTCCGTACTTTTTTAGTGAAAATGCACCATTCAAAGCCAAATCATCAATTTCAAACCTTTCTGACTTCATTTGCTATTCTTCATGCACTTAAAGATTTTTTTCTAGCAAAATAACCCTAAAATTGAAAAGCTCTTCAAATGAACTCTGAAAAGGTTGAAAGTTGGCACGATATCATCATTTCACCCACATAGCATGTGCTAAAAAGTTGCGAGGGTTACGGAAAAACTAGATGCCTTTCGTGTACAAAATGGACAAGCTCTTTCGAAGTATCATGGTTTCAGACGAAAACTCGCCTATTACAAAGGCATTTCATTTTTTTAACTTATTTGAACTCCATACTTTTTTGTATTCAAAATTCACCATTCAAAGCCACATCATCAACTTTTAACCCTTTCTGATTTCATTTGCTATTTTTCATGCACTTACTAATTTTTTCCAGCAAAATAACCCTGAAATAGAAAAGCACTTCAAATGAACTCTGAAAAGGTTGAAAGCTGGCATGGTATCGTCAATTGACCCACATAGCTTGTGCTAAAATGTTTAGAGGGTTATGACAAAAACTAGATGCACTTTGTGTACAAAATGGACAATGTCTTTCGAGGTATCAGGGTTTCGGACGAAAACTCGCCTGTTACAAAGGCATTTCATTTTTTTTAACTTATTAGAACTCCATACTTTTTGTGTATTGAAAATGCACCATTCAAAGCCACATCATCAATTTTCAACCCTTTCTGACTTCATTTGATATTTTTCATGCACTTACTGATTTTTCCAACAAACTAACCATTAAATTGAAATGCACTTCAAATGAACTCTGAAAAGGTTGAAAGTTGGCACGATACCATCATTTCACCCACATAGGCATTTCATTTTTTTAACTTATTTGAACTCCATACTTTTCGTGTATTGAAAATGCACACATCAAAGCCACATCATCAATTTTCAACCCTTTGTGACTTCGTTTGCTATTTTTCATGCACTTACTGTTTTTTTCCAGCAAAATAACCCTAAAATTGAAAAGCTCTTCAAATGAACTCTGAAAAGGTTGAAAGTTGGCACGATATCATCATTTCACCCACATAACATGCGCTAAAAAGTTGAGAGGGTTACGGCAAAAACTGGATGCACTTCGTGTACGAAATGGACAATCTCTTTCGAAGTATCATGGTTTCGAACGAAAACTCGCGTGTTACAAAGGCATTTCATTTTTTTAAATTATTTGAACTCATAAATTTTTGTGTGTTCAAAATGCACCATTCAAAGCCACATCATCAATTTTCAACCCTTTCTGTCTTCATTTGCTATTCTTCATGCACTTACAGATTTTTTCCAGCAAAATAACACTGAAATTGGAAAGCACTTCAAATGAACTCTAAAAAGGTTGAAAATTGGCATGCTATCATCATTTGAGCGACATATCATGTGATAAAAAGTTGAGAGGGTTACAGAAAAAACTAGATGCCTTTCATGTACAAAATGGACAATCTCTTTCAAAGTATCATGGTTTTAGACGAAAACTCGCCTGTTACAAAGGCATTTCATTTTTTTAACTTATTTGAACTCCATACTTTTTTTGTGTTCAAAATTCACCATTCAAAGCCACATCATCAACTTTTAACCCTTTCTGATTTCATTTGCTATTTTTCATGCACTTACTAATTTTTTCCAGCAAAATAACCCTGAAATAGAAAAGCACTTCAAATGAACTCCGAAAAGGTTGAAAGCTGGCATGGTATCGTCAATTCACCCACATAGCTTGTGCTAAAATATTTAGAGGGTTACGACAAAAACTAGATGCACTTTGTGTACCAAATGGACAATGTCTTTCGAGGTATCAGGGTTTCGGACGAAAACTCGCCTGTTACAAAGGCATTTCATTTTTTCACTTATTAGAACTCCATCCTTTTTGTGTATTGAAAATGCACCATTCAAAGCCACATCATCAATTTTCAACCCTTTCTGACTTCATTTGATATTTTTCATGCACTTATTGATTTTTCCAACAAACTAACCCTGAAATTGAAATGCACTTCAAATGAACTCTGAAAAGGTTGAAAGTTGGCACGATACCATCATTTCACCCACATAGGCATTTCATTTTTTTAACTTATTTGAACTTCATACTTTTCGTGTATTGAAAATGCACCATTCAAAGCCACATCATCAATTTTCAACCCTTTGTGACTTCGTTTGCTATTTTTCATGCACTTACTGTTTTTTTCCAGCAAAATAACCCTGAAATTGAAAAGCTCTTCAAATGAACTCTGAAAAGGTTGAAAGTTGGCACAATATCATCATTTCACCCACATAACATGCGCTAAAAAGTTGAGAGGGTTACGGCAAAAACTGGATGCACTTCGTGTACGAAATGGACAATCTCTTTCGAAGTATCATGGTTTCGGACGAAAACTCGCGTGTTACAAAGGCATTTCATTTTTTTAAATTATTTGAACTCATAAATTTTTGTTTGTTCAAAATGCACCATTCAAAGCCACATCATCAATTTTCAACCCTTTCTGACTTCATTTGCTATTATTCATGCACTTAAAGATTTTTTCCAGCAAAATAACCCTGAAATTGAAAAGCACTTTAAATGAACTCTAAAAAGGTTGAAAATTGGCATGCAATCATCATTTGAGAGACATATCATGTGATAAAAATTTGAGAGGGTTACGGAAAAAACTAGATGCCTTTCGTGTACAAAATGGACAATCTCTTTCGAAGTATCATGGTTTCAGACGAAAACTCGCCTGTTACAAAGGCATTTCATTTTTTTAACTTATTTGAACTCCATACTATTTTTGTGTTCAAAATTCACCATTCAAAGCCACATCATCAACTTTTAACCCTTTATGATTTCATTTGCTATTTTTATTGCACTTGCTAATTTTTCCAGCAAAATAACCCTGAAATAGAAAAGCACTTCAAATGAACTCTGAAAAGGTTGAAAGCTGGCATGGTATCGTCAATTCACCCACATAGCTTGTGCTAAAATGTCTAGAGGGTTACGACAAAAACTAGATGCACTTTGTGTACAAAATGGACAATGTCTTTCGAGGTATCAGGGTTTCGGACGAAAACTCGCCTGTTACAAAGGCATTTCATTTTTTTCACTTATTAGAACTCGATACTTTTTGTGTATTGAAAATGCACCATTCAAAGCCACATCATCAATTTTCAACCCTTTCTGACTTGATTTGATATTTTTCATGCACTTACTGATTTTTCCAACAAACTAACCCTGAAATTGAAATGCACTTCAAATGAACTCTGAAAAGGTTGAAAGTTGGCACGATACCATCATTTCGCCCACATAGGCATTTCATTTTTTAACTTATTTGAACTCCATACTTTTCGTGTATTGAAAATGCACCATTCAAAGCCACATCATCAATTTTCAACCCTTTGTGACTTCGTTTGCTATTTTTCATGCACTTACTGTTTTTTTCCAGCAAAATAACCCTGAAATTGAAAAGCTCTTCAAATGAACTCTGAAAAGGTTGAAAGTTGGCACGATATCATCATTTCACCCACATAGCATGTGCTAAAAAGTGGAGAGGGTTACGGCAAAAACTGGATGCACTTCGTGTACGAAATGGACAATCTCTTTCGAAGTATCATGGTTTCGGACGAAAACTCGCGTGTTACAAAGGCATTTCATTTTTTTAAATTATTTGAACTCATAAATTTTTGTGTGTTCAAAATGCACCATTCAAAGCCACATCATCAATTTTCAACCCTTTCTGACTTCATTTGCTATTTTTCATGCACTTACTGATTTTTTTCAACAAAATAACCCTGAAAGTGAAAAGCACTTCAAATGATACCTAAAAAGGTTGAAAATTGGCATGGTATCATCATTTGACCGACACAACATGTCATAAAAAATTGAGAGGGTTACGAAAAAACTAGATGCCTTTCATGTACAAAATGGACAATCTCTTTCGAAGTATCACGGTTTCAGACGAAAACTCGCCTGCTACAAAGGCATTTCATTTTTTAACTTATTTGAACTCCATATTTTTTGTGTATTCAAACTTCACCATTCAAAGCCACATCATCAATTTGAACCCTTTCTGACTTCATTTCCTATTTTTCATGCATTTACCGATTTTGTTCAGCAAAATAACCCTGAAACTGAAAAGCTGTTCAAATGAACTCTGACAAGGTTGAAAATTGACATGATATCATCATTTCACCCACATATCACGTGCTAAAGAGTTGAGTGGGTTACGTCAAAAACTGGATGCAGTTCGTGTACAAAATGGACAATCTCTTTCGAAGTATCAGAGTTTTGGACAAAAACTCGCCTGTTACGAAGGCATTTCATTTTTTAACTTATTTGAACTCCATAATTTGTGTGTGTTGAAAATCCACCATTCAAAGCGACATAATCGATTTTCAATCCTTTCTGACTTCAGTTGCTATTTTTCATGCACTTACTAATTTTTGTTTAGCCAAATAAACCTGAAATTGAAAAGCACTTCAAATGAACTCGAACAAGGTTGAAAATTGGTATGGTATCTCATTTCACCCACATAGCATGTGCTAAAAAGTTGAGAGGGTTACGGCAAAAACTGGATGCATTTCGTGTACAAAATGGATAATCTCTTTCGAAGTATCCGGGTTTTGGACGAAAGCTTGCTTTTTACAAAGGAATTTCATTTTTTAACTTATTTGAACTCCATACTTTTTGTGTATTGAAAATGCACCATTCATAGCCACATCATCAATTTTCAGCCCTTTCTTACTTCATTTGCTATTTTTCATGCACTTACTTATTTTTTTCAGCAAAATAACACTGAAAATTAAAAGCACTTCAAATGAACTCTAAAAAGGTTTAAAATTGGCATGGTATCATCACTTGACCCACATACCATTTGCTAAAAAGTTGAGAGGGTTACGGCAAAACTGGATGCACTTCGTGTACAAAATGGACAATCTCTTTCGAAGTATCCGGGTTTCGGACGAAAACTTGCTTTTTACAAAGGAATTTCATTTTTTTAAACTTGTTTGAACTCCGTACTTTTTTAGTGAAAATGCACCATTCAAAGCCAAATCATCAATTTCAAACCTTTCTGACTTCATTTGCTATTCTTCATGCACTTAAAGATTTTTTTCTAGCAAAATAACCCTAAAATTGAAAAGCTCTTCAAATGAACTCTGAAAAGGTTGAAAGTTGGCACGATATCATCATTTCACCCACATAGCATGTGCTAAAAAGTTGCGAGGGTTACGGAAAAACTAGATGCCTTTCGTGTACAAAATGGACAAGCTCTTTCGAAGTATCATGGTTTCAGACGAAAACTCGCCTATTACAAAGGCATTTCATTTTTTAACTTATTTGAACTCCATACTTTTTGTGTGTTCAAACTTCACCATTCCATGCCACATCATCAATTTTCAACCCTTTCTGACTTCATTTGCTATTTTTCATGCATTTACTAATTGTTTTCAACAAAATAACCCTGAAATTGAAAAGCACTCCAAATGAACTCTGAAAAGGTTGAAAATTGACATGATGTCATCATTTCACCCACATAGCATGTGCTACAGAGTTGAGAGGGTTACGTCAAAAAATGGATGCACTTCGTGTAACAAAAGGACAATCTCTTTCGACGTATTAGGGTTTTGGACGAAAACTCGCCTGTTACGAAGGCAGTTCATTTTTTTAACTTATTTGAACTCCATAATTTGTGTGTGTTCAAAATGCACCATTCAAAGCCACATAATCAATTTTCAATCGTTTCTGACTTCATTTGCTATTTTTCATGCACTTACTAATTTTTGTTTAGCAAAATAACCCTGAAATTGAAAAGCACTTCAAATGAACTCGAACATGGTTGAAAATTGGTATGGTATCTCATTTCACCCACATATGATGTGCTAAAAAGTTGAGAGGGTTACAGCAGCAACTGATTGCACTTCATGTACAAAATGGATAATCTCTTTCGAAGTATCTGGGTTTCCGACGACAGCTTGCTTTTTACAAAGAAATTTCATTTTTTAACTTATTTGAAATCCATAATTTTTATGTATTGAAAATGCACCATTCAAAGCCACATCATCAATTTTCAACCCTTTCTTACTTCATTTGCTATTTTTCATGCGCTTACTAATTTTTCCAGCAAAATAACCCTGAAATTTAAAAGCACTTCAAATGAACTCTAAAAAGATTGATTGGCATGGTATCATCATTTGACCCACATAGCATGTGCTAAAAAGTTGAGAGGGTTACGGCAAAAACTGGATGCACTTCGTGTACAAAATGGACCATCTCTTTCGAAGTATCCGGGTTTCAGATGAAAACTTGCTTCTTACAAAGGAATTTCATTTTTTCAACTTATTTGCACTCCATAGTTTTTTAGTCAAAATGCACCATTCAAAGCCACATCATCAATTTTCAACCCTTTCTGACTTCATTTGCTATTCTTCATGCACTTAAAGATTTTTTTCTGACAAAATAACCCTAAAATTGAAAAGCACTTCAAATGAACTCTAAAAAGGTTGAAAATTGGCATGCTATCATCATTTGAGTGACATATCATGTGATAAAAAGTTGAGAGGGTTACGGAAAAAACTAGATGCCTTTCGTGTACAAAATGGACAATCTCTTTCAAAGTATCATGGTTTCAGACGAAAACTCGCCTGTTACAAAGGCAATTCATTTTTTAACTTATTTGAACTCCATACTTTTTTTGTGTTCAAAATTCACCATTCAAAGCCACATCATCAACTTTTAACCCTTTCTGATTTCATTTGCTATTTTTCATGCACTTACTAAATTTTTCAGCAAAATTACCCTGAAATAGAAAAGCACTTCAAATGAACTCTGAAAAGGTTGAAAGCTCGCATGGTATCATCTATTCACCCACATAGCTTGTGCTAAAATGTTTAGAGGGTTACGACAAAAACTAGATGCACTTTGTGTACAAAATGGACAATGTCTTTCGAGGTATCAGGGTTTCGGACGAAAACTCGCCTGTTACAAAGGCATTTCATTTTTTAACTTATTTGAACTCCATACTTTTTGTGTATTGAAGATGCACCATTAAAAGCCACATCATCAATTTTCAACCCTTTCTGACTTCATTTGCTATTTTTCATGCACTTACTGATTTTTCCAACAAAATAACCCTGAAATTGAAAAGCACTTCAAATGAACTCTGAAAAGGTTGAAAGTTGGCACGATATCATCATTTCACCCACATAGCATGTGCTCAAAAGTTGAGAGGGTTACGGCAAAAATTGGATGCACTTCGTGTACGAAATGGACAATCTCTTTCGAAGTATCATGGTTTCGGACGAAAACTCGCCTGTTACAAAGGCATATCATTTTTTCAAATTATTTGAACTCATAAATTTGTTTTGTGTTCAAAATGCACCATTCAAAGCCACATCATCAATTTTCAACCCTTTCTGACTTCATTTGCTATTTTTCATGCACTTACTGATTTTTTTCAACAAAATAACCCTAAAATTGAAAAGCACTTCAAATGATACCTAAAAAGGTTGAAAATTGGCATGATATCATCATTTGACCGGCATATCGTGTGACAAAAAATTGAGAGGGTTACAGAAAAAACTAGATGCCTTTCGTGTACAAAATGGACAATCTCTTCCGAAGGATCACGGTTTTAGACGAAAACTCGCTTGTTACAAAGGCATTTGATTTTTTTAACTTATTTGAACTCCATAATTTTTGTGTATTCAAACTTCACCATTGAAAGCCACATCATCAATTTTGAACCCTTTCTGACTTCATTAGCTATTTTTCATGCATTTACTGATTTTGTTCACCAAAATAACCCTAAAATTGAAAAGCACTTCAAATGAACTCGAAAAAGGTTGAAAATTGACATGATATCATCATTTCACCAACATAGCATGTGCTAAAAAGTTGAGAGGGTTACGTCAAAAACTGGATGCACTTCGTGTACCAAATGGACAATCTCTTTCGATGTTTCAGGGTTTTGGACGAAAACTCGCCTGTTACAAAGGCATTTCATTTTTTTAACTTATTTGAACTCCATAATTTGTATGTATTGAAAATGCACCATTCAAAGACACATAATCAATTTCCAATCCTTTCTGACTTCATTTGCTATATTTCATGCACTTACTAATTTTTGTTTAGCAAAATAACCCTGAAATTGAAAAGCACTTCACATTAACTCGAAAAAGGTTGAAAATTGGTATGGTATCTCATTTCACCGACATAGGATGTCCTAAAAAGTTGAGACGGTTACGGCAAAAACTGGATGCACTTCGTGTACAAAATGGACAATCTCTTTCGAAGTATCCGGGTTTCGGACGAAAGCTCGCTTTTTACAAAGGAATTTCATTTTTTAACTTATTTGATCTCCATACTTTTTGTGTATTGAAAATGCACCATTCGAAGCCACATCATCAATTTTCAACCCATTCTTACTTCATTTGCTATTTTTCATGCACTTACTGATTTTTTTTAGCAAAATAACCCTAAAATTTAAAAGCACTTCAAATAAACTCTAAAAGGTTTAAAATTGGCATGGTATCATCATTTGACCCACATATAAGGTGCTAAAAAGTTGAGAGGGTTACGGCAGCAACTGATTGCACTTCATGTACAAAATGGATAATCTCTTTCGAAGTATCTGGGTTTCCGACGACAGCTTGCTTTTTACAAAGAAATTTCATTTTTTAACTTATTTGAAATCCATAATTTTTATGTATTGAAAATGCACCATTCAAAGCCACATCATCAATTTTCAACCCTTTCTTACTTCATTTGCTATTTTTCATGCACTTACTAATTTTTCCAGCAAAATAACCCTGAAATTTAAAAGCACTTCAAATGAACTCTAAAAAGATTGATTGGCATGGTATCATCATTTGACCCACATAGCATGTGCTAAAAAGTTGAGAGGGTTACGGCAAAAACTGGATGCACTTCGTGTACAAAATGGACCATCTCTTTCGAAGTATCCGGGTTTCAGATGAAAACTTGCTTCTTACAAAGGAATTTCATTTTTTCAACTTATTTGCACTCCATAGTTTTTTAGTCAAAATGCACCACTCAAAGCCACATCATCAATTTTCAACCCTTTCTGACTTCATTTGCTATTCTTCATGCACTTAAAGATTTTTTTCTGACAAAATAACCCTAAAATTGAAAAGCACTTCAAATGAACTCTAAAAAGGTTGAAAATTGGCATGCTATCATCATTTGAGTGACATATCATGTGATAAAAAGTTGAGAGGGTTACGGAAAAAACTAGATGCCTTTCGTGTACAAAATGGACAATCTCTTTCAAAGTATCATGGTTTCAGACGAAAACTCGCCTGTTACAAAGGCAATTCATTTTTTTAACTTATTTGAACTCCATACTTTTTTTGTGTTCAAAATTCACCATTCAAAGCCACATCATCAACTTTTAACCCTTTCTGATTTCATTTTCTATTTTTCATGCACTTACTAAATTTTTCAGCAAAATTACCCTGAAATAGAAAAGCACTTCAAATGAACTCTGAAAAGGTTGAAAGCTCGCATGGTATCATCTATTCACCCACATGGCTTGTGCTAAAATGTTTAGAGGGTTACGACAAAAACTAGATGCACTTTGTGTACAAAATGGACAATGTCTTTCGAGGTATCAGGGTTTCGGACGAAAACTCGCCTGTTACAAAGGCATTTCATTTTTTAACTTATTTGAACTCCATACTTTTTGTGTATTGAAGATGCACCATTAAAAGCCACATCATCAATTTTCAACCCTTTCTGACTTCATTTGCTATTTTTCATGCACTTACTGATTTTTCCAACAAAATAACCCTGAAATTGAAAAGCACTTCAAATGAACTCTGAAAAGGTTGAAAGTTGGCACGATATCATCATTTCACCCACATAGCATGTGCTCAAAAGTTGAGAGGGTTACGGCAAAAATTGGATGCACTTCGTGTACGAAATGGACAATCTCTTTCGAAGTATCATGGTTTCGGACGAAAACTCGCCTGTTACAAAGGCATATCATTTTTTCAAATTATTTGAACTCACAAATTTGTTTTGTGTTCAAAATGCACCATTCAAAGCCACATCATCAATTTTCAACCCTTTCTGACTTCATTTGCTATTTTTCATGCACTTACTGATTTTTTTCAACAAAATAACCCTAAAATTGAAAAGCACTTCAAATGATACCTAAAAAGGTTGAAAATTGGCATGATATCATCATTTGACCGGCATATCGTGTGACAAAAAATTGAGAGGGTTACAGAAAAAACTAGATGCCTTTCGTGTACAAAATGGACAATCTCTTCCGAAGGATCACGGTTTTAGACGAAAACTCGCTTGTTACAAAGGCATTTGATTTTTTTAACTTATTTGAACTCCATACTTTTTGTGTATTCAAACTTCACCATTGAAAGCCACATCATCAATTTTGAACCCTTTCTGACTTCATTAGCTATTTTTCATGCATTTACTGATTTTGTTCACCAAAATAACCCTAAAATTGAAAAGCACTTCAAATGAACTCGAAAAAGGTTGAAAATTGACATGATATCATCATTTCACCAACATAGCATGTGCTAAAAAGTTGAGAGGGTTACGTCAAAAACTGGATGCACTTCGTGTACCAAATGGACAATCTCTTTCGATGTTTCAGGGTTTTGGACGAAAACTCGCCTGTTACAAAGGCATTTCATTTTTTTAACTTATTTGAACTCCATAATTTGTATGTGTTGAAAATGCACCATTCAAAGACACATAATCAATTTCCAATCCTTTCTGACTTCATTTGCTATATTTCATGCACTTACTAATTTTTGTTTAGCAAAATAACCCTGAAATTGAAAAGCACTTCACATTAACTCGAAAAAGGTTGAAAATTGGTATGGTATCTCATTTCACCGACATAGCATGTCCTAAAAAGTTGAGACGGTTACGGCAAAAACTGGATGCAGTTCGTGTACAAAATGGACAATCTCTTTCGAAGTATCCGGGTTTCGGACGAAAGCTCGCTTTTTACAAAGGAATTTCATTTTTTAACTTATTTGATCTCTATACTTTTTGTGTATTGAAAATGCACCATTCGAAGCCACATCATCAATTTTCAACCCATTCTTACTTCATTTGCTATTTTTCATGCACTTACTGATTTTTTTAGCAAAATAACCCTAAAATTTAAAAGCACTTCAAATAAACTCTAAAAGGTTTAAAATTGGCATGGTATCATCATTTGACCCACATATAAGGTGCTAAAAAGTTGAGAGGGTTACGGCAAAAGCTGGACGCACTTCGTGTACAAAATGGACAATCTCTTTCGAAGTATCCGGGTTTCGGAAGAAAACGTGCTTTTTACAAAGGAATTTCAATTTTTAACTTATTTGAACTCCATAGTTTTTTAGTGAAATTGCACCATTCAAAGCCACATCATCAATTTTCAACCCTTTCTGTCTTCATTTGCTATTCTTCATGCACTTGCACATTTTTTTCCAGCAAAATAACCCTAAAATTGAAAAGCACTTCAAATGAACTCTAAAAAGGTTAAAAATTGGCATGCTATCATCATTTGAGCGACATATCATGTGATAAAAAGTTGAGAGGGTTACGGAAAAAACTAGATGCCTTTCGTGTACAAAATGGACAATCCCTTTCAAAGTATCATGGTTTCAGACGAAAACTCGCCTGTTACAAAGGCATTTCATTTTTTTAACTTATTTGAACTCCATACTTTTTTTGTGTTCAAAATTCACCATTCAAAGCCACATCATCAACTTTTAACCCTTTCCGATTTCATTTGCTATTTTTCATGCACTTACATATTTTTTCCAGCAAAATAACCCTAAAATAGAAAAGCACTTCAAATGAACTCTGAAAAGGTTGAAAGCTGGCATGGTATCGTCAATTCACCCACATAGCTTGTGCTAAAATGTTTATAGGGTTACGACAAAAACTAGATGCACTTTGTGTACAAAACGGCCAATCTCTTTCGAAGTATCAGGGTTTTGGACGAAAACTCGCGTGTTACGAAGGCATTTCATTTTTTAACTTATTTGAACTCCATAATTTGTGTGTGTTGAAAATGCACCATTCAAAGCCACATAATCAATTTTCAATCCTTTCTGACTTCATTTGCTATTTTTCATGCACTTACTAATTTTTGTTTGGCAAAATAACCCTGAAATTGAAAAGCACTTCAAATGAACTCGAACATGGTTGAAAATTGGTATGGTATCTCATTTCACCCACATAGCATGTGCTAAAAAGTTGAGAGGGTTACGGCAACAACTGATTGCACTTCATGTACAAAATGGATAATCTCTTTCGAAGTATCTGGGTTTCCGACGACAGCTTGCTTTTTACAAAGAAATTTCATTTTTTAACTTATTTGAACTCCATAATTTTTATGTATTGAAAATGCACCATTCAAAGCCACATCATCAATTTTCAACCCTTTCTTACTTCATTTGCTATTTTTCATGCACTTACTAATTTTTCCAGCAAAATAACCCTGAAATTTAAAATCACTTCAAATGAACTCTAAATAGATTGATTGGCATGGTATCATCATTTCACCCACATAGCATGTGCTAAAAAGTTGAGAGGGTTACGGCAAAAACTGGATGCACTTCGTGTACAAAATGGACAATCTCTTTCGAAGTATCCGGGTTTCGGATGAAAACTTGCTTTTTACAAAGGAATTTCATTTTTTAACTTATTTGCACTCCATAATTTTTTAGTCAAAATGCACCATTCAAAGCCACATCATCAATTTTCAACCCTTTCTGACTTCATTTGCTATTCTTCATGCACTTAAAGATTTTTTTCCAACAAAATAACCCTGAAATTGAAAAGCACTTCAAATGAACTCTAAAAAGGTTGAAAATTGGCATGCTATCATCATTTGAGCGACATATCATGTGATAAAAAGTTGACAGGGTTACGGAAAAAACTAGATGCCTTTCGTGTACAAAATGGACAATCTCTTTCAAAGTATCATGGTTTTAGACGAAAACTCGCCTGTTACAAAGGTAATTCATTTTTTTAACTTATTTGAACTCCATACTTTTTTTGTGTTCAAAATTCACCATTCAAAGCCACATCATCAACTTTTAACCCTTTCTGATTTCATTTGCTATTTTTCATGCACTCACTAAATTTTTTCAGCAAAATTACCCTGAAATAGAAAAGCACTTCAAATGAACTCTGAAAAGATTGAAAGATGGCATTGTATCGTCAATTCACCCACATAGCTTGTGCTAAAATGTTTAGAGGGTTACGACAAAAACTAGATGCACTTTGTGTACAAAATGGACAATGTCTTTCGAGGTATCAGGGTTTCAGACGAAAACTCGCCTGTTACAAAGGCATTTCATTTTTTAACTTATTTGAACTCCATACTTTTCGTGTATTGAAAATGCACCATTCAAAGCCACATCATCAATTTTCAACCCTTTGTGACTTCATTTGCTATTTTTCATGCACTTACTGTTTTTTTCCAGCAAAATAACCCTGAAATTGAAAAGCACTTCAAATGAACTCTGAAAAGGTTGAAAGTTGGCACGATATCATCATTTCACCCACATAGCATGTGCTAAAAAGTTGAGAGGGTTACGGCAAAAACTGGATGCACTTCGTGTACAAAATGGACAATCTCTTTCGAAGTATCCGGGTTTCGGACGAAAACTCGCGTGTTACAAAGGCATTTCATTTTTTTAAACTTATTTGAACTCCATAGTTTTGTAGTGAAAATGCACCATTCAAAGCCACATCATCAACCCTGAAAAATTGGCATTTTATTCAACAAAATAACCCTAAAATTGGAAAGCACTTCAAATGATACCTAAAAAGGTTGAAAATTGGCATGGTATCATCATTTGACCGACATATCATGTGATAAAAAATTGAGAGGGTTACGGAAAAAACTAGATGCCTTTCGTGTACAAATTGGACAATCTCTTTCGAAGTATCGCGATTTCAGACGAAAACTCGCCTGTTAGAAAGGCATTTCATTTTTGTAACTTATTTGAAATCCATAATTTTTGTGTATTCAGACTTCACCATTCCATGCCACGTCATAGATTCTCAACCCTTTCTAACTTCATTTGCTATTTTTCATGCATTTACTGATTTTGTTCAGCAAAATAACCCTGAAATTGGAAAGCACTTCAAATGAACTCCGAAAAGGTTGAAAATTGACATGACATCATCATTTCACCCACATAGCATGTGCTAAAGATTTGAGAGGGTTACGTCAAAAACTGGATGCACTACGTGTACAAAATGGACAATCTCTTTCGAAGTATCAGGGTTTTGGACGAAAACTCGCCTGTTACGAAGGCATTTCATTTTTTTAACTTATTTGAACTCCATAATTTGTGTGTGTTCAAAATGCAACATTCAAAGCCACATCATCAATTTTCAACCCTTTCTG
This sequence comes from Hordeum marinum, assembly GCA_022496015.1. Classification (NCBI taxonomy): domain Eukaryota; kingdom Viridiplantae; phylum Streptophyta; class Magnoliopsida; order Poales; family Poaceae; genus Hordeum; species Hordeum marinum. The sequence goes on from CM039675.1 coordinate 505,817,515, forward strand.
ACTTCATTTGCTATTTTTCATGCACTTACTAATTTTTTCCAGCAAAATAACCCTGAAATAGAAAAGCACTTCAAATGAAGTCTGAAAAGGTTGAAAGCTGGCATGGTATCGCCAATTCACCCACATAGCTTGAGCTAAAATGTTTAGAGGTTACGACAAAAACTGGATGCACTTTGTGTACAAAATGGACAATGCCTTTCGAGGTATCAGGGTTTCGGACGAAAACTCGCCTGTTACAAAGGCATTTCATTTTTAACTTATTTGAACTCCATACTTTTTGTGTATTGAAAATGCACCGTTGAAAGCCACATCATCAATTTTCAACCCTTTGTGACTTCATTTGCTCTTTTTCATGCACTTACTGATTTTTTCTAACAAAATAACCCTGAAATTGAAAAGCACTTCAAATGAACTCTGAAAAGGTTGAAAGTTGGGACGATATCCTCATTTCACCCACATAGCATGTGCTAAAAAGTTGAGAGGGTTACGGCAAATACTTGATACACTTCGTGTACGAAATGGACAATCTCTTTTGAAGTATCATGGTTTCAGACGAAAACTCGCGTGTTACACAGGCATTTCATTTTTTTAAATTATTTGAACTCATAAATTTTTGTGTGTTAAAAATGCACCATTCAAGGCCACATCATCAATTTTCAACCCTTTCTGACTTCATTTGCTATGTTTCATGCACTTACTAATTTTGTTCAGCAAAATAACCCTAAAATTGAAAAGCACTTCAAATGAACTCTAGAAAGGTTGAAAATTGGCATCCTATCATCATTTCACCCACATAGCATGTGCTAAAAAGTTGAGAGGGTTACGGCAAAAACTGTGTGCACTTCGTGTACAAAATGGACAATCTCTTTCGAAGTATCCGGGTTTCGGACGAAAACTTGCTTTTTACAACGGAATTTTATTTTTTTAACTTATTTGAACTCCATACTTTTTTATTGAAAATGCACCATTCAAAGCCACATCATCAATTTTCAACCCTTTCTGACCTCATTTGCTATTCTTCATGCACTTACAGATTTTTTTCTAGCAAAATAACCCTGAAATTGAAAAGCACTTCAAATGAACTCTAAAAAGGTTGAAAATTGGCATGGTATCATCATTTGAGCGACATATCATGTGATAAAAAGTTGAGAGGGTTACGGAAAAAACTAGATGCCTTTCGTCTACAAAATGGACAATCTCTTTCGAAGTATCATGGTTTCAGATGAAAACTCGCCTGTTACAAAGGCATTTCATTTCTTTAACTTATTTGAACTCCATACTTTTTTTGTGTTCAAAATTCACCATTCAAAGCCACATCATCAATTTTTAACCCTTTCTGATTTTATTTGCTATTATTCATGCACTTACTATTTTTTTCAGCAAAATAACCCTGAAATAGAAAAGAACTTCAAATGAACTCTGAAAGGTTGAAAGCTGGCATGGTATCGTCAATTCACCCACATAGCTTGAGCTAAAATGTTTAGAGGTTACGACAAAAACTGGATGCACTTTGTGTACAAAATGGACAATGTCTTCCGAGGTATCAGGGTTTCGGACGACAACTCGCCTGTTACAAAGGCATTTCATTTTTTAACTTATTTAAACTCCATACTTTTTGTGTATTGAAAATGCACCATTCAAAGCCACATCATCAATTTTTAACCCTTTGTGACTTCATTTGCTCTTTTTCATGCACTTACTGATTTTTTCTAACAAAATAACCCTGAAATTGAAAAGCACTTCAAATGAACTCTGATAAGGTTGAAAGTTCGGACGATATCCTCATTTCACCCACATAGCACGTGCTAAAAAGTTGAGAGGGTTACGGCAAAAACTGGATACACTTCGTGTACGAAATGGACAATCTCTTTTGAAGTATCATGGTTTCAGACGAAAACTCGCGTGTTACAAAGGCATTTCATTTTTTTAAATTATTTGAACTCATAAAATTTTGTGTGTTAAAAATGCACCATTCAAAGCCACATCATCAATTTTCAACCCTTTCTGACTTCATTTGCTATGTTTCATGCACTTACTAATTTTGTTCAGCAAAATAACCCTAAAATTGAAAAGCACTTCAAATGAACTCTACAAAGGTTGAAAATTGGCATGCTATCATCATTTCACCCACATAGCATGTGCTAAAAAGTTGAGAGGGTTACGGCAAAAACTGGATGCACTTCGTGTACAAAATGGACAATCTCTTTCGAAGTATCCGGGTTTCGGACGAAAACTTGCTTTTTACAAAGGAATTTTATTTTTTTAACTTATTTGAACTCCATACTTTTTTATTGAAAATGCACCATTCAAAGCCACATCATCAATTTTCAACCCTTTCTGACCTCATTTGCTATTCTTCATGCACTTACAGATTTTTTTTCCAGCAAAATAACCCTGAAATTGAAAAGCACTTCAAATGAACTATAAAAAGGTTGAAAATTGGCATGGTATCATCATTTGAGCGACATATCATGTGATAAAAAGTTGAGAGGGTTACGTAAAAAACTAGATGCCTTTCGTCTACAAAATGGACAATCTCTTTCGAAGTATCATGGTTTCAGATGAAAACTCGCCGGTTACAAAGGCATTTTATTTTTTTTAACTTATTTGAACTACATAATTTGTGTGTGTTCAAAATGCACCATTCAAAGCCACATCATCAATTTTCAACCCTTTCCGACTTCATTTGCTATTTTTCATGCACTTACTAATTTTTTTCAGCAAAATAACCCTGAAATAGAAAAGCACTTCAAATGAACTGTGAAAAGGTTGAAAGCTGGCATGGTATCGTCAATTCACCCACATAGCTAGTGCTAAAATGTTTAGAGGGTTACGACAAAAACTGGATGCACTTTGTGTACAAAATTGACAATGTCTTTCGAGGTATCAGGGTTTCGGACGAAAACTCGCCTGTTACAAAGGCATTTCATTTTTTAACTTATTTGAACTCCATACTTTTTGTGTATTGAAAATGCACCGTTCAAAGCCACATCATCAATTTTCAACCCTTTGTGACTTCATTTGCTATTTTTCATGCACTTACTATTTTTTTAGCAAAAAAACCCTGAAATAGAAAAGCACTTCAAATGAACTCTGAAAAAGGTTGAAAGCTGGCATGGTATCGTGAATTCACCCACATAGCTTGTGCTAAAATGTTTAGAGGGTTACGACAAAAATTGGATGCACTTTGTGTACAAAATGGAGATTGTCTTTTGAGGTATCAGGGTTTCGGACGAAAACTCGCCTGTTACAAAGGCATTTCATTTTTTAACTTATTAGAACTCCATACTTTTTGTATATTGAAAATGCACCATTCAAAGCCACATCATCAATTTTCAACCCTTTCTGACTTCATTTGATATTTTTCATGCACTTACTGATTTTTCCAACAAACTAACCCTGAAATTGAAATGCACTTCAAATGAACTCTGAAAAGGTTGAAAGTTGGCACGATACCATCATTTCACCCACATAGGCATTTCATTTTTTGAACTTATTTGAACTCCATAATTTGTGTGTGTTCAAAATGCCCCATTCAAAGCCACATCATCAATTTTCAACCCTTTCTGACTACATTTGATATTTTTCATGCACTTACTAATTTTTTCAGCAAAATAACCCTGAAATAGAAAAGCACTTCTAATGAACTCTGAAAAGGTTGAAAGCCGGCATGGTATCGTCAATTCACCAACATAGCTAGTGCTAACATGTTTAGAGGGTTACGTCAAAAACTTGATGCACTTTGTGTACAAAATGGACAATGTCTTTTGAGGTATCAAGGTTTCGGACGAAAACTTGCTTTTTACAAAGGAATTTTATTTTTTTAACTTATTTGAACTCCATACTTTTTTATTGAAAATGCACCATTCAAAGCCACATCATCAATTTTCAACCCTTTCTGACCTCATTTGCTATTCTTCATGCACCTACAGATTTTTTTCCAGCAAAATAACCCTGAAATTGAAAAGCACTTCAAATGAACTCTGAAAAGGTTGAAAATTGGCATGGTATCATCATTTCACCCACATAGCATGTGCTGAAAAGTTGAGAGGGTTATGGCAAAAACTGGATGCACTTCGTGTACAAAATGGACAATCTCTTTCGAAGTATCCGGGTTTCGGACGAAAACTTGCTTTTTACAAAGGAATTTTATTTTTTTTACTTATTTGAACTCCATACTTTTTTATTGAAAATGCACCATTCAAAGCCACATCATCAATTTTCAACCCTTTCTGACCTCATTATCTATTCTTCATGCACTTACAGATTTTTTTCCAGCAAAATAACCCTGAAATTGAAAAGCACTTCAAATGAACTCTAAAAAGGTTGAAAATTGGCATGGTATCATCATTTGAGCGACATATCATGTGATAAAAAGTTGAGAGGGTTACGGAAAAAACTACATGCCTTTCGTCTACAAAATGGACAATCTCTTTCGAAGTATCATGGTTTCAGATGAAAACTCGCCTGTTACAAAGGCATTTCATTTCTTTAACTTATTTGAACTCCATAATTTTTTTGTGTTCAAAATTCACCATTCAAAGCCACATCATTAATTTTTAACCCTTTCTGATTTTATTTGCTATTTTTCATGCACTTACTATTTTTTTCAGCAAAATAACCCTGAAATAGAAAAGCACTTCAAATGAACTCTGAAAGGTTGAAAGCTGGCATGGTATCGTCAATTCACCCACATAGCTTGTGCTAAAATGTTTAGAGGGTTACGACAAAAATTGGATGCACTTTGTGTACAAAATGGGACAATGTCTTTCGAGGTATCAGGGTTTCGGACGAAAACTCGCGTGTTACAAAGGTATTTCATTTTTTAACTTATTTGAACTCCATACTTTTTGTGTATTGAAAATGCACCATTCAAAGCCATATCATCAATTTTCAACCCTTTGTGACTTCATTTGATATTTTTCATGCACTTACTGATTTTTCCAACAAGCTAACCCTGAAATTGAAAAGCACTTCAAATGAACTCTGAAAAGGTTGAAAGTTGGCACGATACCATCATTTCACCCACATAGGCATTTTCATTTTTTTAACTTATTTGAACTACATAATTTGTGTGTGTTCAAAATGCACCATTCAAAGCCACATCATCAATTTTCAACCCTTTCTGACTTCATTTGCTATTTTTCATGCACTTACTAATTTTTTTCAGCAAAATAACCCTGAAATAGAAAAGCACTTCTAATGAACTCTGAAAAGGTTGAAAGCCGGCATGGTATCGCCAATTCACCCACATAGCTTGAGCTAAAATGTTTAGAGGTTACGACAAAAACTGGATGCACTTTTTGTACAAAATGGACAATGTCTTTCGAGGTATCAGGGTTTCGGACGAAAACTCGGGTGTTACAAAGGCATTTCATTTTTTAACTTATTTAAACTCCATACTTTTTGTGTATTGAAAATTCGCCGTTCAAAGCCACATCATCAATTTTCAACCCTTTGTGACTTCATTTGCTCTTTTTCATGCACTTACTGATTTTTTCTAACAAAATAACCCTGAAATTGAAAAGCACATCAAACGAACTCTGAAAAGGTTGAAAGTTGGGACGATATCCTCATTTCACCCACATAGCATGTGCTAAAAAGTTGAGAGGGTTACGGCAAAAACTGGATACACTTCGTGTACGAAATGGACAATCTCTTTTGAAGTATCATGGTTTCAGACGAAAACTCGCGTGTTACAAAGGCATTTCATTTTTTTAAATGATTTGAACTCATAAAATATTGTGTGTTAAAAATGCACCATTCAAAGCCACATCATCAATTTTCAACCCTTTCTGACTTCATTTACTATGTTTCATGCACTTACTAATTTTGTTCAGCAAAATAACCCTAAAATTGAAAAGCACTTCAAATGAACTCTACAAAGGTTGAAAATTGGCATGCTATCATCATTTCACCCACATAGCATGTGCTAAAAAGTTGAGAGGGTTACGGCAAAAACTGGATGCACTCCGTGTACAAAATGGACAATCTCTTTCGAAGTATCCGGGTTTCGGACGAAAACTTGCTTTTTACAAAGGAATTTTATTTTTTTAACTTATTTGAACTCCATACTTTTTTATTGAAAATGCACCATTCAAAGCCACATCATCAATTTTCAACCCTTTCTGACCTCATTTGCTATTCTTCATGCACTTACAGATTTTTTTCCAGCAAAATAACCCTGAAATTGAAAAGCACTTCAAATGAACTCTAAAAAGGTTGAAAATTGGCATGGTATCATCATTTGAGCGACATATCATGTGATAAAAAGTTGAGAGGGTTACGGAAAAAACTAGATCCCTTTCGTCTACAAAATGGACAATCTCTTTCGAAGTATCATGGTTTCAGATGAAAACTCGCCTGTTACAAAGGCATTTCATTTCTTTAACTTATTTGAACTCCATACTTTTTTTGTGTTCAAAATTCACCATTCAAAGCCACATCATCAATTTTTAACCCTTTCTGATTTTATTTGCTATTTTTCATGCACTTACTATTTTTTTCAGCAAAATAACCCTGAAATAGAAAAGCACTTCAAATGAACTCTGAAAGGTTGAAAGCTGGCATGGTATCGTCAATTCACCCACAGCTTGTGCTAAAATGTTTAGAGGGTTACGACAAAAATTGGATGCACTTTGTGTACAAAATGGACAATGTCTTTCGAGGTATCAGGGTTTCGGACGAAAACTCGCCTGTTACAAAGGTATTTCATTTTTTAACTTATTTGAACTCCATAGTTTTTGTGTATTGAAAATGCACCATTCAAAGCCATATCATCAATTTCAACCCTTTGTGACTTCATTTGATATTTTTCATGCACTTACTGATTTTTCCAACAAGCTAACCCTGAAATTGAAAAGCACTTCAAATGAACTCTGAAAAGGTTGAAAGTTGGCACGATACCATCATTTCACCCACATAGGCATTTCATTTTTTTAACTTATTTGAACTACATAATTTGTGTGTGTTCAAAATGCACCATTCAAAGCCACATCATCAATTTTCAACCCTTTCTGACTTCATTTGCTATTTTTCATGCACTTACTAATTTTTTTCAGCAAAATAATCCTGAAATAGAAAAGCACTTCAAATGAACTGTGAAAAGGTTGAAAGCCGGCATGGTATCGTCAATTCACCCACATAGCTAGTGCTAAAATGTTTAGAGGGTTACGACAAAAACTTGATGCACTTTGTGTACAAAACGGACAATGTCTTTCGAGGTATCAGGGTTTCGGACGAAAACTCGCCTGTTACAAAGGCATTTCATTTTTTAACTTATTGGAACTCCATACTTTTTGTGTATTGAAAATGCACCGTTCAAAGCCACATCATCAATTTTCAATCCTTTGTGACTTCATTTGCTATTTTTCATGCACTTACTATTTTTTTAGCAAAAAAACCCTGAAATAGAAAAGCACTTCAAATGAACTCTGAAAAAGGTTGAAAGCTGGCATGGTATCGTGAATTCACCCACATAGCTTGTGCTAAAATGTTTAGAGGCTTACGAAAAAAATTGGATGCACTTTGTGTACAAAATGGACATTGTCTTTTGAGGTATCAGGGTTTCGGATGAAAACTCGCCTGTTACAAAGGCATTTCATTTTTTAACTTATTAGAACTCCATACTTTTTGTATATTGAAAATGCACCATTCAAAGCCACATCATCAATTTTCAACCCTTTTTGACTTCATTTGATATTTTTCATGCACTTACTGATTTTTCCAACAAACTAACCCTGAAATTGAAATGCACTTCAAATGAACTCTGAAAAGGTTGAAAGTTGGCACGATACCATCATTTCACCCACATAGGCATTTCATTTTTTGAACTTATTTGAACTCCATAATTTCTGTGTGTTCAAAATGCCCCATTCAAAGCCACATCATCAATTTTCAACCCTTTCTGACTACATTTGATATTTTTCATGCACTTACTAATTTTTTCAGCAAAATAACCCTGAAATAGAAAAGGACTTCAAATGAACTCTGAAAAGGTTGAAAGCCGGCATGGTATCGTCAATTCACCCACATAGCTAGTGCTAAAATGTTTAGAGGGTTACGACAAAAACTGGATGCACTTTGTGTACAAAATGGACAATGTCTTTTGAGGTATCAAGGTTTCGGACGAAAACTCGCCTGTTACAAAGTTATTTCATTTTTGAACTTATTTGAACTCCATACTTTTTGTGTATTCAAAATGCACCGTTCAAAGCCACATCATCAATTTTCAACCCTTTGTGACTTCATTTGCTATTTTTCATGCACTTACTGATTTTTTCTAACAAAATAACCCTGAAACTGAAAAGCACTTCAAATGAACTCTGAAAAGGTTGAAAGTTGGGACGATATCCTCATTTCACCCACATAGCATGTGCTAAAAAGTTGAGAGGGTTACGGCAAAAACTGGATACACTTCGTGTACGAAATGGACAATCTCTTCTGAAGTATCAGGGTTTCGGACGAAAACTTGCCTGTTACAAAGGCATTTTAGTTTTTAACTTATTTCATGCATTTACTGATTTTGTTCAGCAAAATAACCCTGAAATTTAAAAGCACTACAAATGAACTCTGAAAAGGTTGAAAATTGACATGATATCATCATTTCACCCACATAGCATGTGCTAAAGAGTTGAGAGGGTTACGTCAAAAACTGGATGCACTACGTGTACAAAATGGACAATCTCTTTAGAAGTATCAGGGTTTTGGACGAAAACTCGCCGGTTACGAAGGCATTTCATTTTTTTAACTTATTTGAACTCCATAATTTGTGTGTGTTCAAAATGCACCATTCAAAGCCACATCATCCATTTTCAACCCTTTCTGACTTCATTTGCTATTTTTCATACACTTACTAATTTTTTCCAGCAAAATAACCCTGAAATAGAAAAGCACTTCAAATGAACTCTGAAAAGGTTGAAAGCCGGCATGGTATCGTCAAATCACCCACATAGCTAGTGCTAAAATATTTAGAGGGTTACGACAAAAACTGGATGCACTTTGTGTACAAAATGGACAATGTCTTTCGAGGTATCAAGGTTTCGGACGAAAACTCGCCTATTACAAAGGCATTTCATTTTTTAACTTATTTGAACTCCATACTCTTTGTGTATTGAAAATGCACCGTTCAAAGCCACATCATCAATTTTCAACCCTTTGTGACTTCATTTGCTATTTTTCATGCACTTACTGATTTTTCTAACAAAATAACCCTGAAATTGAAAAGCACTTCAAATGAACTCTGAAAAGGTTGAAAGTTGGGATGATATCCTCATTTCACCCACATAGCATGTGCTGAAAACTTGAGAGGGTTACGGCAAAAACTGGATACACTTCGTGTACGAAATGGACAATCTCTTCCGAAGTATCAGGTTTCGCACGAAAACTTGCCTGTTACAAAGGCCTTTCAGTTTTTAACTTATTTGAACTCATAAATTTTTGTGTGTTCAAAATGCACCATTCAAAGCCACATCATCAATTTTCAACCCTTTCTGACTACATTCGCTATTTTTCATGCACTTACTGATTTTGTTTCGCAAAATAACCCTAAAATTGAAAAGCACTTCAAATGAACTCTAAAAAGGTTGAAAATTGGCATTGTATCATCATTTCACCCAGATGGCATGTGCTAAAAAGTTGAGAGGGTTACGACAAAAACTGGATGCACTTCATGTACAAAACTGACAATCTCTTTCGAAGTATCTGGGTTTTGGATGAAAACTCGCTTGTTACAATGGAATTTCATTGTTTTAACTTATTTGAACACCATACTTTTTGTGTATTGAAAATGCACCATTCATAGCCACATCATCAATTTTCAACCCTTTCTGACTTCATTTGCCATTTTTCATGCACTTACTGATTTTTTCCTGCAAAATAACCTTGAAATTGAAAAGCACTTCAATTGAACTCTCAAAAGGTTCAAAATTGCCATGGTATCATCATTTGACCGACATATCATGTGATAAAAATTTGAGAGGGTTACGGAAAAACTAGATGCCTTTCGTGTACAAAATGGACAATCTCTTTCGAAGTATCACGATTTCAGAAGAAAACTCGCGTGTTACAAAGGCATTTCATTTTTGAACTTATTTGAACTCCATTCTTTTTGTGTATTCAAACTTCACCATTCAAAGCCACATCATCAATTTTCAACCCTTTCTGACTTCATTTGCTATTTTTCATGCATTTACTGATTTTATTCAGGAAAATAACCCTGAAATTGAAAAGCACTTCAAATGAACTTAGAAAAGGTTGAAAATTGACATGATGTCATCATTTCACCCACATAGCATGTGCTAAAAAGATGAGAGGGTTACGTCAAAAACTGGATGCACCACGTGTACAAAATTGACAATCTCTTTCGAAGTATCAGGGATTTGGACGAAAACTCGCCTGTTACAAAGGCATTTCATTTTTTTAACTTATTTGAACTCCATAATTTGTGTGTGTTGAAAATGCACCATTCAAAGCCACATAATCAATTTTCAATCCTTTAAGACTTCATTTGCTATTTTTCATGCACTTACTAATTTTTTTTAGCAAAATAACCCTGAAATTGAAAAGCAGATCAAATGAACTCGGAAAAGGTTGAAAATTGGTATGTTATCTCATTTCACCCACATAGCATGTGCTAAAAAGTTCAGACTATTAGGGCAAAAACTGGATGCACTTCGTGTACAAAATGGACAATCTCTTTCGAAGTATCCGAGTTTCGGACGAAAGCTCGCTTTTTACAATGGAATTTCATTTTTAACTTATTTGAACTTCATACTTATTGTGTATTGAAAATGCACCATTCAAAGCCACATCATCAATTTTCAACCCTTTCTTACTTCATTTGCTATTTTTCATGCACTTACTGATTTTTTTCCAGCAAAATAAGCCTAAAATTTAAAAGCACTTCAAATGAACTCTCAAAGGTTGAAAATTGGCATGGTATGATCATTTCACCCACATAGCCTGTGCTAAAAAGTTGAGAGGGTTACGGCAAAAACTGGATGCACTTCGTGTACAAAATGGACAATCTCTTTCGAAGTATCCGGGTTTCAGACGAAAACTTGCTTTTTACAAAGGAATTTCATTTTTTTAAGTTATTTGAAATCCATACTTTTTTTTTAGTGAAAATGCACCATTCAAAGCCACATCATCAATTTTCAACCCTTTCTGACTTCATTTGCTATTTTTCATGCACTTACAGATTTTTTTTCCAGAAAATAACCCTGAAATTGAAAAGCACTTAAAACGATACCTAAAAAGGTTGAAAATTGGCAAGGTATCATCATTTCACCGACATATCATGTGATAAAAAATTGAGAGGGTTACGGAAAAAACTAGATGCCTTTCGTGTACAAAATGGACAATCTCTTTCGAAGTATCACGGTTTCAGACGAAAACTCGCCTGTTACAAAGGCATTTCATTTTTTTAACTTATTTGAACTCAATAGTTTTTGTGTATTCAAACTTCACCATTCAAAGCCACATCATCAATTTTCAACCTTTCTGACTTCATTTGCTATTTTTCATGCATTTACTGATTTTGTTCAGCAAAATAACCTTGAAATTGACAAGCACTTCAAATGAACTCTGAAAAGGTTGAAAATTGACATGATATAATCATTTCATCCACGTATCATGTGCTAAAGAGTTGAGAGGGTTACGTCAAAAACTGGATCCACTTCGTGTAGAAAATGGACAATCTCTTTCGAAGTATCACGGTTTTGGACGAAAAGTCGCCTCTTACGAAGGCGTTTCATTTTTTAACTTATTTGAACTCCATAATTTGTGTGTGTTGAAAAGGCACCATTCAAAGCCACATAATCAATTTTCAATCCTTTCTGACTTCATTTGCTATTTTTCATGCACTTACTAATTTTTGTTTAGCAAAATAACACTGAAATCCAAAAGCACTTCAAATGAACTCGAACATGGTTGAAAATTGGTATGGTATCTCATTTCACCCACATAGCATGTGCTAAAAAGTTGAGAGGGTTACGGCAAAAACTGGATGCACTTCGTGTACAAAATGGACAATCTCTTTCGAAGTATCTAGGTTTCCGACGAAAGCTCGCTTTTTACAAAGAAATTTCATTTTTTAACTTATTTGAACTGCATATTTTTTTTTGTGAAAATGCACCATTCAAAGCCACATCATCAATTTTCAACCCTTTCTGACTTCATTTGCTATTATTCATGCACTTACAGATTTTTTCCAGCAAAATAACCCTGAAAATGAAAATCACTTCAAATGAACTCTAAAAAGGTTGAAAATAGGCATGCTATCATCGTTTGAGCGACATATCATGTGATAAAAAGTTGAGAGGGTTACGGAAGAAACTAGATGCCTTTCGTGTACAAAATGACCAATCTCTTTCGAAGTATCCGAGTTTCGGACGAAAGCTCGCTTTTTACAATGGAATTTCATTTTTTAACTTATTTGAACTCCATACTTATTGTGTATTGAAAATGTACCATTCAAAGCCACATCATCAATTTTCAACCCTTTCTTACTTCATTTGCTATTTTTCATGCACTTACTGATTTTTTTTCCAGCAAAATAACCCTAAATTTTAAAAGCACTTCGAATGAACTCTAAAAGGTTGAAAATTGGCATGGTATGATCATTTCACCCACATAGCATGTGCTAAAAAGTTGAGAGGGTTACGGCAAAAACTTGATGCACTTCGTGTACAAAATGGACAATCTCTTTCGAAGTATCCGGGTTTCAGACGAAAACTTGCTTTTTACAAAGGAATTTCATTTTTTTAAGTTATTTGAAATCCATACTTTTTTTAGTGAAAATGCACCATTCAAAGCCACATCATCAATTTTCAACCCTTTCTGACTTCATTTGCTATTTTTCATGCACTTACAGATTTTTTTTTCCCGAAAATAACCCTGAAATTGAAAAGCACTTCAAATGATACATAAAAAGGTTGAAAATTGGCATGGTATCATCATTTGACTGACATATCATGTGATAAAAAATTGAGAGGGTTACGGAAAAAACTAGATGCCTTTCGTGTACAAAATGGACAATCTCTTTCGAAGTATCACGGTTTCAGACGAAAACTCGCGTGTTACAAAGGCATTTCATTTTTTTTAACTTATTTGAACTCAATAGTTTTTTTGTATTCAAACTTCACCATTCAAAGCCACATCATCAATTTTCAACCCTTTCTGACTTCATTTGCTATTTTTCATGCATTTACTGATTTTGTTCAGCAAAATAACCCTGAAATTGACAAGCACTTCAAATGAACTCTGAAAAGGTTGAAAATTGACATGATATAATCATTTCACCCACGTAGCATGTGCTAAAGAGTTGAGAGGGTTACGTCAAAAACTGGATGCACTTCGTGTAGAAAATGGACAATCTCTTTCGAAGTATCACGGTTTTGGACGAAAACTCGCCTCTTACGAAGGCGTTTCATTTTTTAACTTATTTGAACTCCATAATTTGTGTGTGTTGAAAAGGCACCATTCAAAGCCACATAATCAATTTTCAATCCTTTCTAACTTCATTTGCTATTTTTCATGCACTTACTAATTTTTGTTTAGCAAAATAACACTGAAATCCAAAAGCACATCAAATGAACTCGAACATGGTTGAAAATTGGTATGGTATCTCATTTCACCCACATAGGATTTGCTAAAAAGTTCAGAGGGTTACGGCAAAAACTGGATGCACTTCGTGTACAAAATGGATAATCTCTTTCGAAGTATCTGGGTTTCCGACGAAAGCTCCCTTTTTATAAAGAAATTTCATTTTTTAACTTATTTGAACTCCATAATTTTTTTTGTGAAAATGCACCATTCAAAGCCACATCATCAATTTGCAACCCTTTCTGACTTCATTTGCTATTATTCATGCACTTACAGATTTTCTCCAGCAAAATAACCCTGAAATTGAAAAGCACTTCAAATGAACTCTAAAAAGGTTGAAAATTGGCATGCTATCATCGTTTGAGCGACATATCATGTGATAAAAAGTTGAGAGGGTTACGGAAGAAACTAGATGCCTTTCGTGTACAAAATGACCAATCTCTTTCGAAGTATCCGAGTTTCGGACGAAAGCTCGCTTTTTACAATGGAATTTCATTTTTTAACTTATTTGAACTCCATACTTATTGTGTATTGAAAATGCACCATTCAAAGCCACATCATCAATTTTCAACCCTTTCTTACTTCATTTGCTATTTTTCATGCACTTACTGACTTTTTTCCAGCAAAATAACCCTAAAATTGAAAAGCACTTCGAATGAACTCTAAAAGGTTGAAAATTGGCATGGTATGATCATTTCACCCACATAGCATGTGCGAAATAGTTGAGAGGGTTACGGCAAAAACTGGATGCACTTCGTGTACAAAATGGACAATCTCTTTCGAAGTATCCGGGTTTCAGACGAAAACTTGCTTTTTACAAAGGAATTTCATTTTTTTAAGTTATTTGAAATCCATACTTTTTTAGTGAAAATGCACCATTCAAAGGCACATCATCAATTTTCAACCCTTTCTGACTTCATTTGCTATTTTTCATGCACTTACAGATTTTTTTTCCAGAAAATAACCCTGAAATTGAAAAGCACTTGAAATGATACGTAAAAAGGTTGAAAATTGCCATGGTATCATCATTTGACTGACATATCATGTGATAAAAAATTGAGAGGGTTACGGAAAAAACTGGATGCCTTTCGTGTACAAAATGGACAATCTCTTTCGAAGTATCACGGTTTCAGACGAAAACTCGCCTGTTACAAAGGCATTTCATTTTTTTTAACTTATTTGAACTCCATACTTATTGTGTATTTAAAATGCACCATTCAAAGCCACATCATCAATTTTCAACCCTTTCTGACTTCATTTGCTATTTTTCATGCATTTACTGATTTTGTTCAGCAAAATGACCCTGAAATTGACAAGCACTTGAAATGAACTCTGAAAAGGTTGAAAATTGACATGATATCATCATTTCACCCACGTAGCATGTGTTAAAGAGTTGAGAGGGTTACGTCAAAAATTGGATGCACTTCGTGTAGAAAATGGACAATCTCTTTCGAAGTATCATGGTTTTGGACGAAAACTCGCCTCTTACGAAGGCATTTCATTTTTTAACTTATTTGAACTCCATAATTTGTGTGTGTTGAAAAGGCCCCATTCAAAGCCACATAATCAATTTTCAATCCTTTCTGACTTCATTTGCTATTTTTCATGCACTTACTAATTTTTGGTTAGCAAAATAACCCTAAAATCGAAAAGCACTTCAAATGAACTCGAACATGGTTGAAAATTGGTATGGTATCTCATTTCACCCACATAGCATGTGCTAAAAAGTTGAGAGGGTTACGGAAAAAACTGGATGCACTTCGTGTACAAAATGGATAATCTCTTTCGAAGTATCTGGGTTTCCGACGAAAGCTCGCTTTTTACAAAGAAATTTCATTTTTTAACTTATTTGAACTCCATACTTTTGTTATTGAAAATGCACCATTCAAATCCACATCATCAATTTTCAACCCTTTCTTACTTCATTTGCTATTTTTCATGCACTTATTGAAATTTTTTTCCAGCAAAATAACCCTAAAATTTAAAAGCACTTCAAATGAACTCTAAAAGGTTGAAAATTGGCATGGTATGATCATTTCACCCACATAGCATGTGCTAAAAAGTTGAGAGGGTTACGGCAAAAACTGGATGCACTTCGTGTACAAAATGGACAATCTCTTTCGGAGTATCCGGGTTTCAGACGAAAACTTGCTTTTTACAAAGGAATTTCATTTTTTAAGTTATTTGAAATACATACTTTTTTTAGTGAAAATGCACCATTCAAAGCCACATCATAAATTTTCAACCCTTTCTGACTTCATTTGCTATTTTTCATGCAGTTACAGATTTTTTTTCCAGAAAATAACCCTGAAATTGAAAAGCACTTCAAATGATACCTAAAAAGGTTGAAAATTGGCATGGTATCATCATTTGACCGACATATCATGTGATAAAAAATTGAGAGGGTTACGGAAAAAACTAGATGCCTTTCGTGTACAAAATGGACAATCTCTTTCGAAGTATCACGGTTTCAGACGAAAACTCACCTGTTACAAAGGCATTTCATTTTTTTAACTTATTTGAACTCAATAGTTTTTGTGTATTCAAACTTCACCATTCAAAGCCACATCATCAATTTTCAACCCTTTCTGACTTCATTTGCTATTTTTCATGCATTTACTAATTTTGTTCAGCAAAATAACCCTGAAATTGACAAGCACTTCAAATGAAGTCTGAAAAGGTTGAAAATTGACAAGATATCATCATTTCACCCATGTAGCATGTGCTAAAGACTTGACAGGGTTACATCAAAAACTGGATGCACTTCGTGTAGAAAATGGACAATCTCTTTCGAAGTATCACGGTTTTGGACGAAAACTCGCCTCTTACGAAGGCATTTCATTTTTTAACTTATTTGAACTCCATAATTTGTGTGTGTTGAAAAGGCACCATTCAAAGCCACATAATCAATTTTCAATCCTTTCTGACTTCATTTGCTATTTTTCATGCACTCACTAATTTTTGTTTAGCAAAATAACCCTGAAATCGAAAAGCACTTGAAATGAACTCGAACATGGTTGAAAATTGGTATGGTATCTCATTTCACCCACATAGCATGTGCTAAAAAGTTGAGAGGGTTACGGCAAAAACTGGATGCACTTCGTGTACAAAATGGATAATCTCTTTCGAAGTATCTGGGTTCCCGACGAAAGCTCGCTTTTTACAAAGAAATTTCATTTTTTAACTTATTTGAACTCCATAATTTTTTTAGTGAAAATGCACCATTCAAAGCCACATCATCAATTTTCAACCCTTTCTGACTTCATTTGCTATTCTTCATGCACATACAGATTTTTTCCAGCAAAATAACCCTGAAATTGAAAAGCACTTCAAATGAACTCTAAAAAGGTTGAAAATTGGCAGGCTATCATCGTTTGAGCGACATATCATGTGATAAAAAGTTGAGAGGGTTACGGAAAAAACTAGATGCCTTTCGTGTACAAAATGGACAATCTCTTTCGAAGTATCCGAGTTTCGGACGAAATCTCGCTTTTTACAATGGAATTTCATTTTTTAACTTATTTGAACTCCATACTTATTGTGTATTAAAAATGCACCACTCAAAGCCACATCATCAATTTTCAACCCTTGCTTACTTCATTTGCTATTTTTCATGCACTTACTGATTTTTTTTCCAGCAAAATAACCCTAAAATTTAAAAGCACTTCAAATGAACTCTAAAAGGTTGAAAATTGGCATGGTATGACCATTTCACCCACATAGCATGTGCGAAAAAGTTGAGAGGGTTACGGCAAAAACTGGATGCACTTCGTGTACAAAATTGACAATCTCTTTCGAAGTATCCGGGTTTCAGACGAAAACTTGCTTTTTACAAAGGAATTTCATTTTTTTAACTTATTTGAAATCCATACTTTTTTTAGTGAAAATGCACCATTCAAAGCCACATCATCAATTTTCAACCCTTTTTGACTTCATTTGCTATTTTTCATGCACTTACAAATTTTTTTTCCAGAAAATAACCCTGAAATTGAAAAGCACTTCAAATGATACCTAAAAAGGTTGAAAATTGGCATGGTATCATCATTTGACGGACATATGATGTGATAAAAAGTTGAGAGGGTTACGGAAAAAACTAGATGCCTTTCATGTACAAAATGGACAATCTCTTTCGAAGTATCACGGTTTCCAACGACAACTCGCCTGTTACAAAGGCATTTCATTTTTTAACTTATTTGAACTCAATAGTTTTTGTGTATTCAAACTTCACCATTCAAAGCCACATCATCAATTTTCAACCCTTTCTGACTTCATTTGCTATTTTTCATGCATTTACTGATTTTGTTCAGCAAAATAACCCTGAAATTGACAAGCACTTCAAATGAACTCTGAAAAGGTTGAAAATTGACATGATATCATCATTTCACCCACATAGCATGTGCTAAGAGTTGAGAGGGTTACGTCAAAAACTGGATGCACTTCGTGTAGAAAATGGACAATCTCTTTCGAAGTATCACGGTTTTGGACGAAAACTCGCCTCTAACGAAGGCATTTCATTTTTTAACTTATTTGAACTCCATAATTTGTGTGTGTTTAAAAGGCACCATTCAAAGCCACACAATCAATTTTCAATCCTTTCTGACTTCATTTGCTATTTTTCATGCACTTACTAATTTTTGTTTAGCAAAATATCCCTGAAATCGAAAAGCACTTCAAATGAACTCGAACATGGTTGAAAATTGGTATGCTATCTCATTTCACCCACATAGCATTTGCTAAAAAGTTGAGAGAGTTACTGCAAAAACTGGATGCACTTCGTGTACAAAATGGATAATCTCTTTTGAAGTATCTGGGTTTCCGACGAAAGCTCGCTTTTTACAAAGAAATTTCATTTTTTAACTTATTTGAACTCCATACTTTTTTTATTGAAAATGCACCATTCAAAGCCACATCATCAACTTTCAACCCTTTCTTACTTCATTTGCTATTTTTCATGCACTTACTTATTTTTTCAGCAAAATAACCCTGAAATTTAGAAGCACTCCAAATGAACTCTAAAAAGGTTGAAAATTGGCATGGTATCATCATTTGAGCCACATAACATGTGCTAAAAAGTTGAGAGGGTTAGGGCAAAAACTGGATGCACTTCGTGTACAAAATGGACAATCTCTTTCGAAGTATCCGGGTTTCGGACGAAAACTTACTTTTTACAAAGGAATTTCATTTTTTAACTTATTTGAACTCCATAATTTTTTTAGTGAAAATGCACCATTCAAAGCCACATCATCAATTTTCAACCCTTTCTGACTTCATTTGCTATTCTTCATGCACTTACAGATTTTTTCCAGCAAAATAACCCTGAAATTGAAAAGCACTTCAAATGAACTCTAAAAAAGTTGAAAATTGGCATGCTATCATCGTTTGAGCGACATATCATGTGATAAAAAGTTGAGAGGGTTACGGAAAAAACTAGATGTCTTTCGTGTACAAAATGGACAATCTCTTTCGAAGTATCCGAGTTTCGAAAGAAAGCTCGCTTTTTACAATGGAATTTAATTTTTTAACTTATTTGAACTCCATACTTATTGTGTATTGAAAATGCACCATTCAAAGCCACATCATCAATTTTCCACCCTTGCTTACTTCATTTGCTATTTTTCATGCACTTACTGATTTTTTTCCTAGCAAAATAACCCTAAAATTTAAAAGCACTTCAAATGAACTCTAAAAGGTTGAAAATTGGCATGGTATGATCATTTCACCCACATAGCATGTGCTAAAAAGTTGAGAGGGTTACGGCAAAAACTGGATGCACTTCGTGTACGAAATGGACAATATCTTTCGAAGTATCATGGTTTCACACGAAAACTCGCCTGTTACAAAGGCATTTCATATTTTAAATTATTTGAACTCATAAATTTTTGTGTGTTCAAAATGCACCATTCAAAGCCACATCATCAATCTTCAACCATTTCTTACTTCATTTGCTATTTTTCATGCACTTACTTATTTTTTCAGCAAAATAACACTGAAATTTAGAAGCACTCCAAATGAACTCTAAAAAGGTTGAATATTGGCATGGTATCATCATTTGAGCCACATAGCATGTGCTAAAAAGTTGAGAGGGTTAGGGCAAAAACTGGGTGCACTTCGTGTACAAAATGGACAATCTCTTTCGAAGTATCCGGGTTTCAGACGAAAACTTGCTTTTTACAAAGGAATTTTATTTTTTTAAATTATTTGAAATCCATACCTTTTTTAGTGAAAATGCACCATTCAAAGCCACATCATCAATTTTCAACCCTTTCTGACTTCATTTGCTATTTTTCATGCACTTACAGATTTTTTTACAGAAAATAACCCTGAAATTGAAAAGCACTTCAAATGATACCTAAAAAGGTTAAAAATTGGCATGGTATCATCATTTTACCGACATATCATGTGATAAAAAATTGAGAGGGTTACGGAAAAAATTCGATGCCTTTCGTGTACAAAATGGACAATCTCTTTCGAAGTATCACGGTTTCAGACGAAAACTCGCCTGTTCCAAAGGCATTTCATTTTTTTAACTTATTTGAACTCAATAGTTTTTGTGTATTCAAGCTTCACCATTCAAAGCCACATCATCAATTTTCAACCCTTTCTGACTTCAATTGCTATTTTTCATGCATTTACTGATTTTGTTCAGCAAAATAACCCTGAAATTCACAAGCACTTCAAATGAACTCTGAAAAGGTTGAAAATTGACAAGATATCATCATTTCACCCACGTAGCATCTGCTAAAGAGTTGAGAGGGTTACGTCAAAAACTGGATGCACTTCGTGTAGAAAATGGACAATCTCTTTCGAAGTATCACGGTTTTGGACGAAAACTCGCCTCTTACGAAGGCATTTCATTTTTTAACTTATTTGAACTCCATAATTTGTGTGTGTTGAAAAGGCACCATTCAAAGCCACATAATCAATTTTCAATCCTTTCTGACTTCATTTGCTATTTTTCATGCACTTACTAATTTTTGTTTAGCAAAATATCCCTCGAATCGAAAAGCACTTCAAATGAACTCGAACATGGTTGAAAATTGGTGTGCTATCTCATTTCACCCACATAGCATGTGCTAAAAAGTTGAGAGGGTTACGGCAAAAACTGGATGCACTTCGTGTACAAAATGGATAATCTCTTTCGAAGTATCTGGGTTTCTGACGAAAGCTCGCTTTTTACAAAGAAATTTCATTTTTTAACTTATGTGAACTCCATACTTTTTTTATTGAAAATGCACCATTCAAAGCCACATCATCAATCTTCAACCCTTTCTTACTTCATTTGCTATTTTTCATGCACTTACTTATTTTTTCAGCAAAATAACCCTGAAATTTAGAAGCACTCCAAATGAACTCTAAAAAGGTTGAAAATTGGCATGGTATCATCATTTGAGCCACATAGCATGTGCTAAAAAGTTGAGAGGGTTAGGGCAAAAACTGGGTGCACTTCGTGTACAAAATGGACAATCTCTTTCGAAGTATCCGGGTTTCGGACGAAAACTTGCTTTTTACAAAGGAATTTCATTTTTTAACTTATTTGAACTCCATAATTTTTTTAGTGAAAATGCACCATTCAAAGCCACATCATCAATTTTCAACCCTTTCTGAATTCACTTGCTATTCTTCATGCACTTACAGATTTTTTCCAGCAAAATAACCCTGAAATTGAAAAGCACTTCAAATGAACTCTAAAAAGGTTGAAAATTGGCATGCTATCATAGTTTGAGCGACATATCATGTGATAAAAAGTTGAGAGGGTTACGGAAAAAACTAGATGCCTTTCGTGTACAAAATGGACAATCTCTTTCGAAGTATCATGGTTTCAGACGAAAACTCGCCTGTTACAAAGGCATTTCATTTTTTTAACTTATTTGTACTCCATACTTTTTTGTGTTGAACCTTCACCATTCAAAGCCACATCATCAATTTTTAACCGTTTCTGATTTCATTTGCTATTTTTCATGCACTTACTAATTTTTTTCAGCAAAATAACCCTGAAATAGAAAAGCACTTCAAATGAACTCTGAAAAGGTTGAAAGCTGGCATGGTATCGTCCATTCACCAACATAGCTTGTGCTAAAACGTTTAGACGGTTACGACAAAAACTGGATGCACTTTGTGTACAAAATGGACAATGTCTTTCGAGGTATCAGGGTTTCGGACGAAAACTCGCTTGTTACAAAGGCATTTCATTATTTAACTTATTTGAACTCCATACATTTTGTGTATTAAAAATGCACCATTCAATGCCACATCATCAATTTTCAACCCTTTGTGACTTCATTTCCTATTTTTCTTGCACTTACTGATTTTTTCCAGCAAAATAACCCTGAAATTGAAAAGCACTTCAAATGAACTCTAAAAAGGTTGAAAGTTGGCACAATGTCATCATTTCACCCACATAGCATGTGCTAAAAACTTGAGAGGGTTACGGCAAAAACTGGATGCACTTCGTGTACAAAATGGACAATGCCTTTCGAAGTATCATGGTTTCAGACGAAAACTCACCTGTTACAAAGGCATTTCATTTTTTAAAATTATTTGAACTCACAAATTTTTGTGTGTTCAAAATGCACCATTCAAAGCCACATCATCAATTTTCAACCCTTTCTGACTTCATTTGCTATTTTTCATGCACTTACTGATTTTTTTTTAAAAAATAACCCTGAAATTGGAAAGCACTTCAAATGATACCTACAAAGGTTGAAAATTGGCATGGTATCATCATTTGACCGGCATATCATGTGATAAAAAATTGAGAGGGTTACGGAAAAAACTAGATGCCTTTCGTGTACAAAATGGACAATATCTTTCGAAGTATCACGGTTTCAGACGAAAACTCGCCTGTTACAAAGGCATTTCATTTTTTAAACTTATTTGAACTCCATACTTTTTGTGTATTCAAACTTCACCATTCAAAGCCACATCATCAATTTTCAACCCTTTTTGACTTCATTTGCTATTTTTCATGCATTTACTGATTTTCTTCAACAAAATAACCCTGAAATTGAAAAGAACTTCAAATGACCTCTAGAAAGGTTGAAAATTGACATGATATCACCATTTAAGGCACATAGCATGTGCTAAAGAGTTGAGAGGGTTACGTCAAAAACTGGATGCACTTCGTGTACAAAATGGACAATCTCTTTCGAAGTATCAGGGTTTTAGACGAAAACTCGCCTGTTACGAAGGCATTTCATTTTTTTAACTTATTTTAACTCCATAATTTGTGTGTGCTCAAATGCACCCTTCAAAGCCACATAATCAATTTTCAATCCTTTCTGATTTCATTTGCTATTTTTCATGCACTTACTAATTTAAGTTTAGCAAAATAACCCTGAAATTGAAAAGGTCTTCAAATGAACTCGAACAAGGTTGAAAATTGGAATGGTATCTCATTTCACCCACATAGCATGTGCTAAAAAGTTGAGAGGGTTACGGCAAAGATTGGATGCACTTCGTGTACAAAATGGATAATCTCTTTCTAAGTATCCGGGTTTCCGACGAAAGCCCGCTTTTTACAAAGAAATTTCATTTTTTAACTTATTTGAACTCCATACTTTTTGTTTATTGAAAATGCACCATTCGAAGCCACATCATCAATTTTCAACCCTTTCTTACATCATTTGCTATTTTTCATGCACTTACTAATTTCAGCAAAATAACTCTAAAAAGCACATCAAATGAACTCTAAAAAGGTAGAAAATTGCCATGGTATCATCATTTGAGCCACATAGCATGTGCTAAAAAGTTGACAGGGTTACGGCAAAAACTGGATGCACTTCGTGTACAAAATGGACAAGCTCTTTCGAAGTATCCGGGTTTCGGACGAAAACTTGCTTTTTACAAAGGAATTTAATTTCTTTAAGTTATTTGAACTACATAATTTTTTTAGTGAAAATGCACCATTCAAAGCAACATCATCAATTTTCAACCCTTTCTGACTTCATTTGCTATTCTTCATGCACTTACAGATTTCTTCCAGCAAAATAACCCTGAAATTTAAAAGCACTTCAAATGAACTCTAAAAAGGTTGAAAATTGCCATGGTATCATCATTTGAGCCACATAGCATGTGCTAAAAAGTTGAGCGGGTTACGGCAAAAACTGGATGCACGTCGTGTACAAAATGGACAATCTCTTTCGAAGTATCCGGGTTTCGGACGAAAACTTGCTTTTTACAAAGGAATTTCATTTTTTTAACTTATTTGAACTACATAATTTTTTTAGTGAAAATGCACCATTCAAAGCCACATCATCAATTTTCAACCCTTTCTGACTTCATTTGCTATTCTTCATGCACTTACAGATTTTTTCCAGCAAAATAACCCTGAAATTGAAAAGCACTTCAAATGAACTCTAAAAAGGCTGAAAATTTTCATGCTGTCATCATTTGAGCGACATATCATGTGATAAAAAGGTGAGAGGGTTACGGAAAAAACTAGATGCCTTTCGTGTACAAAATGGACAATCCCTTTCGAAGTATCATGGTTTCAGACGAAAACACGCCAGTTAGAAAGGCATTTCATTTTTTTAACTTATTTGAACTCCATACTTTTTTCTGTTCAAAGTTCACCATTCATAGCCACATCATCAATTTTTAACCCTTTCTGATTTCATTTGCTATTTTTCATGCACTTACTAATTGTTTTGAGCAAAATAACCCTGAAATAGAAAAGCACTTCAAATGAACTCTGAAAAGGTTGAAAGATGGCATGGTATCGTCAATTCACCCACATAACTTGTGCTAAAATGTTTAGAGGGTTACGACAAAAACTGGATGTACTTTCCGTAAAAAATGGACAATGTGTCTTTCGAGGTATCAGGGTTTCGGACGAAAACTTGCTTGTCACAAAGGCATTTCTTTTTTTAACTTATTTCAACTCCATACATTTTGTGTATTGAAAATGCACCATTCAAAGCCACATCATCAATTTTCAACCCTTTGTGACTTCATTTGCTATTTTTCATGCATTTACTGGTTTTTTCCAGCAAAATAACCCTGAAATTGAAAAGCACTTCAAATGAACTCTGGAAAGGTTGAAAATTGACATGATATCATCATTTAAGGCACATAGCATGTGCTAAAGAGTTGAGAGGGTTACGTCAAAAACTGGATGCACTTCGTGTACAAAATGGATAATCTCTTTCGAAGTATCAGGGTTTTAGACGAAAACTCGCCTGTTACGAAGGCATTTCATTTTTTTAACTTATTTGAACTCCATAATTTGTGTGTGCTCAAAATGCACCATTCAAAGCCACATAATCAATTTTCAATCCTTTCTGACTTCATTTGCTATTTTTCATGCACTTACTAATTTTTGTTTAGCAAAATAACCCTGAAATTGAAAAGCACTTCAAATGAACTCGAACAAGGTTGAAAATTGGTATGGTATCTCATTTCACCCACATAGCATGTGCTAAAAAGTTGAGAGGGTTACGGCAAAGACTGGATGCACTTCGTGTACAAAATGGATAATCTCTTTCGAAGTATCCGGGTTTCCGACGAAAGCTCGCTTTTTACAAAGGACTTTCATTTTTTAACTTATTTGAACTCCATACTTTTTGTGTATTGAAAATGCACCATTCAAAGCCACATCATCAATTTTCAACCCTTTCTTACTTCATTTCTATTTTTCGTGCACTTACTGATTTTTTTCAGCAAAATAACCCTGAAATTTAAAATCACTTCAAATGAACTCTAAAAAGGTTGAAAATTGGCATGGTATCATCATTTGGGCCACATAACATGTGATAAAAAGTTGAGAGGGTTACGGCAAAAACTGGATGCACTTCGTGTTCAAAATGGACAATCTCTTTCCAAGTATCCGGGTTTCAAAGGAAAGCTCGCTTTTAACAAAGGAATTTCATTTTTTAACTTATTTGAACTCCATACATTTTGTGTATTAAAAATGCACCGTTCAATGCCACATCATCAATTTTCAACCCGTGACTTCATTTGCTATTTTTCATGCACTTACTAATTTTTTCCAGCAAAATAACCCTGAAATTGAAAAGCACTTGAAATGAACTCTGAAACGGTTGAAAGTTGGCACGATATCATCATTTCACCCACATAGCATGTGGTAAAAAGTTGAGAGGGTTACGGCAAAAACTGGATGCACTTCGTGTACAAAATGGACAATATCTTTCGAAGTATCATGGTTTCAGACGAAAATCGCCTGTTACAAAGGCATTTCATATTTTAAATTATTTGAACTCATAAATTTTTGTGTGTTCAAAATGCACCATTCAAAGCCACATCATCAATTTTCAACCCTTTCTCACTTCATTTGCTATTTTTCATGCACTTACTGATTTTTTTCAACAAAATAACCCTGAAATTGAAAAGCACTTCAAATGATACCTAAAAAGGTTGAAAATTGGCATGGTATCATCATTTGACCGACATATCATGTGATTAAAAATTGAGAGGGTTACGGAAAAAACTAGATGCCTTTCGTGTACAAAATGGAGAATCTCTTTCGAAGTATCACGGTTTCAGACGAAAACTCGCCTGTTACAAAGGCATTTCATTTTTTTATCTTATTTGAACTCCATACTTTTTGTGTATTCAAACATCACCATTCAAAGCCACATCATCAATTTTCAACCCTTTCTGACTTCATTTGGTGTTTTTCATGCATTTACTGATTTTGTTCAGCAAAATAACCCTAAAATGGAAAAGCACTTCAAATGAACTCTGAAAAGGTTGAAAATTGACATGATATCATCATTTCACCCACATAGCATGTGCTAAAGAGTTGAGAGGGTTACGTCAAAAACTGGATGCACTTCGTGTACAAAATGGACAATCTCTTTCGAAGTATCAGGGTTTTGGACGAAAACTCACTTGTTACGAAGGCATTTCATTTTTTTAACTTATTTGAACTCGATAATTTGTGTGTGTAGAAAATGCACCATTCAAAGCCACATAATCAATTTTCAATCCTTTCTGACTTCATTTGCTATTTTTCATGCACTTACTAATTTTTGTTTAGCAAAATAACCCTGAAATCGACAAGCACTTCAAATGAACTCGAACATGGTTGAAAATTGGTACGGTATCTCATTTCACCCACATAGCATGTGCTAAAAAGTTGAGAGGGTTACGGCAAAAACTGGATGCACTTCGTGTACAAAATGGATAATCTCTTTCGAAGTATCTAGGTTTCCGACGAAAGCCCGCTTTTTACAAAGAAATTTCATTTTTTTAACTTATTTGAACTCCATACTTTTTGTTTATTCAAAATGCACCATTCGAAGCCACATCATCAAATTTCAACCCTTTCTTACGTCATTTGCTATTTTTCATGCACTTACTAATTTTTTCCAGCAAAATAACCCTGAAATTTAAAAGCACATCAAATGAACTCTAAAAAGGTAGAAAATTGCCATGGTATCATCATTTGAGCCACGTAGCATGTGCTAAAAAGTGGACAGGGTTACGGCAAAATCTGGATGCACTTCGTGTACAAAATGGACAAGCTCTTGCGAAGTATCAGGGTTTCGGACGAAAACTTGCTTTTTACAAAGGAATTTCATTTCTTTAAGTTATTTGAACTACATAATTTTTTTAGTGAAAATGCACCATTCAAAGCCACATCATCAATTTTCAACCCTTTCTGACTTCATTTGCTATTCTTCATGCACTTACAGATTTTTTCCAGCAAAATAACCCTGAAATTTAAAAGCACTTCAAATGAACTCTAAAAAGGTTGAAAATTGCCATGGTATCATCATTTGAGCCACATAGCATGTGCTAAAAAGTTGAGAGGGTTACGGCAAAAACTGGATGCACTTCGTGTACAAAATGGACAATCTCTTTCGAAGTATCCGGTTTTCGGACGAAAACTTGCTTTTTACAAAGGAATTTCATTTTTTTAACTTATTTGAACTACATAATTTTTTTAGTGAAAATGCACCATTCAAAGCCACATCATCAATTTCAACCCTTTCTAACTTCATTTGCTATTCTTCATGCACTTACAGATTTTTTCCAGCAAAATAACCCTGAAATTGAAAAGCACTTCAAATGAACTCTAAAAAGGCTGAAAATTTTCATGCTATCATCATTTGAGCGACATATCATGTGATAAAAAGGTGAGAGGGTTACGGAAAAAATTAGATGCCTTTCGTGTACAAAATGGACAATCCCTTTCGAAGTATCATGGTTTCACACGAAAACACGCCAGTTAGAAAGGCATTTCATTTTTTTAACTTATTTGAACTCCATACTTTTTTGTGTTCAAAGTTCACCATTCATAGCCACATCATCAATTTTTAACCCTTTCTGATTTCATTTGCTATTTTTCATGCACTTACTAATTTTTTTGAGCAAAATAACCCTGAAATAGAAAAGCACTTCAAATGAACTTTGAAAAGGTTGAAAGCTGGCATGGTATCGTCAATTCACCCACATAACTTGTGCTAAAATGTTTAGAGGGTTACGACAAAAACTGGATGTACTTTCCGTACAAAATGGACAATGTCTTTCGAGGTATCAGGGTTTCGGACGAAAACTCGCTTGTCACAAAGGCATTTCATTTTTTAACTTATTTGAACTCCATACATTTTGTGTATTGAAAATGCACCATTCAAAGCCACATCATCAATTTTCAACCCTTTGTGACTTCATTTGCTATTTTTCATGCACTTACTGATTTTTTCCAGCAAAATAACCCTGAAATTGAAAAGCACTTCAAATGAACTCTGGAAAGGTTGAAAATTGACATGATATCATCATTTAAGGCACATAGCATGTGCTAAAGAGTTGAGAGGGTTACGTCAAAAACTGGATGCACTTCGTGTACAAAATGGACAATCTCTTTCGAAGTATCAGGGTTTTAGACGAAAACTCGCCTGTTACGAAGGCATTTCATTTTTTTAACTTATTTGAACTCCATAATTTGTGTGTGCTCAAAATGCACCATTCAAAGCCACATAATCAATTTTCAATCCTTTCTGACTTCATTTGCTATTTTTCATGCACTTACTAATTTTTGTTTAGCAAAATAACCCTGAAATTGAAAAGCACTTCAAATGAACTCGAACAATGTTGAAAATTGGTATGGTATCTCATTTCACCCACATAGCATGTGCTAAAAAGTTGAGAGGGTTACGGCAAAGACTGGATGCACTTCGTGTACAAAATGGATAATCTCTTTCGAAGTATCCGGGTTTCCGACGAAAGCTCGCTTTTTACAAAGGACTTTCATTTTTTAACTTATTTGAACTCCATACTTTTTGTGTATTGAAAATGCACCATTCAAAGCCACATCATAAATTTTCAACCCTTTCTTACTTCATTTGCTATTTTTCGTGCACTTACTGATTTTTTTCAGCAAAATAACCCTGAAATTTAAAATCACTTCAAATCAACTCTAAAAAGGTTGAAAATTGCCATGGTATCATCATTTGGGCCACATAACATGTGATAAAAAGTTGAGAGGGTTACGGCAAAAACTGGATGCACTTCGTGTTCAAAATGGACAATCTCTTTCCAAGTATCCGGGTTTCAGAGGAAAGCTCGCTTTTAACAAAGGAATTTCATTTTTTTAACTTATTTGAACTCCATACATTTTGGGTATTAAAAATGCACCATTCAATGCCACATCATCAATTTTCAACCCTTTGTGACTTCATTTGCTATTTTTCATGCACTTACTGATTTTTTCCAGCAAAATAACCCTGAAATTGAAAAGCACTTGAAATGAACTCTGAAACGGTTGAAAGTTGGCACGATATCATCATTTCACCCACATAGCATGTGGTAAAAAGTTGAGAGGGTTACGGCAAAAACTGGATGCACTTCGTGTACGAAATGGACAATATCTTTCGAAGTATCATGGTTTCAGACGAAAACTCGCCTGTTACAAAGGCATTTCATATTTTAAATTATTTGAACTCATAAATTTTTGTGTGTTCAAAATGCACCATTCAAAGCCACATCATCAATTTTCAACCCTTTCTCACTTCATTTGCTATTTTTCATGCACTTACTGATTTTTTTCAACAAAATAACCCTGAAATTGAAAAGCACTTCAAATGATACCTAAAAAGGTTGAAAATTGGCATGGTATCATCATTTTACCGACATATCATGTGATAAAAAATTGAGAGGGTTACGGAAAAAACTAGATGCCTTTCGTGTACAAAATGAACAATCTCTTTCGAAGTATCACGGTTTCAAACGAAAACTCGCCTGTTACAAAGGCATTTCATTTTTTTATCTTATTTGAACTCCATACTTTTTGTGTATTCAAACATCACCATTCAAAGCCACATCATCAATTTTCAATCCTTTCTGACTTCATTTGGTGTTTTTCATGCATTTACTGCTTTTGTTCAGCAAAATAACCCTGAAATGGAAAAGCACTTCAAATGAACTCTGAAAAGGTTCAAAATTGACATGATATCATCATTTCACCCACATAGCATGTGCTAAAGAGTTGAGAGGGTTACGTCAAAAACTGGATGCACTTCGTGTAAAAAATGGACAATCTCTTTCGAAGTATCAAGGTTTTGGACGAAAACTCGCTTGTTACGAAGGCATTTCATTTTTTTAACTTATTTGAACTCGATAATTTGTGTGTGTCGAAAATGCACCATTCAAAGCCACATAATCAATTTTCAATCCTTTCTGACTTCATTTGCTATTTTTCATGCACTTACTAATTTTTGTTTAGCAAAATAACCCTGAAATCGACAAGCACTTCAAATGAACTCGAACATGGTTGAAAATTGGTATGGTATCTCATTTCACCCACATGGCATGTGCTAAAAATTTGAGAGGGTTACGGAAAAAACTGGATGCACTTCGTGTACAAAATGGATAATCTCTTTCGAAGTATCTAGGTTTCCGACGAAAGCCCGCTTTTTACAAAGAATTTCATTTTTTAACTTATTTGAACTCCATACTTTTTGTTTATTGAAAATGCACCATTCGAAGCCACATCATCAATTTTCAACCCTTTCTTACATCATTTGCTATTTTTCATGCACTACTGATTTTTTTCAGTAAAATAACCCTGAGATTTAAAAGCACATCAAATGAACTCTAAAAAGGTTGAAAATTGCCATGGTATCATCATTTGAGCCACATAGCATGTGCTAAAAAGTTGAGAGGGTTACGGCAAAAACTGGATGCACTTCGTGTACAAAATGGACAATCTCTTTCAAAGTATCCAGGTTTCAGACGAAAACTTGCTTTTTACAAAGGAATTTCATTTCTTTAACTTATTTGAACTACATAATATTTTTAGTGAAAATGCACCATTCAAAGCCACATCATCAATTTTCAACCCTTTCTGACTTCATTTGCTACTCTTCATGCACTTACAGATTTTTTCCAGCAAAATAACCCTGAAATTTAAAAGCACTTCAAATGAACTCTAAAAAGGTTGAAAATTGCCATGGTATCATCATTTGATCCATATAGCATGTGCTAAAAAGTTGAGAGTGTTACGGCAAAAACTGGATGCACTTCGTGTACAAAGTGGACAATATCTTTCGAAGTATCCGGGTTTCGGACGAAAACTTGCTTTTTACAAAGGAATTTCATTTTTTTAACTTATTTGAACTACATAATTTTTTTAGTAAAAATGCACCATTCAAAGCCACATCATCAATTTTCAACCCTTTCTGACTTCATTTGGTATTCTTCATGCACTTACAGATTTTTTCCAGCAAAATAACCCTGAAATTGAAAAGCACTTCAAATGAACTCTAAAAAGCATGAAAATTTGCATGCTATCATCATTTGAGCGACATATCATGTTATAAAAAGGTGAGAGGGTTACAGAAAAAACTAGATGCCTTTCGTGTACAAAATGGACAATCTCTTTCGAAGTATCATGGTTTCGGACGAAAACACGCCAGTTCCAAAGGCATTTCATTTTTTTAACTTATTTGAACTCCATACTTTTTTGTGTTCAAAGTTCACCATTCATAGCCACATCATCAATTTTTAACACTTTCTGATTTCATTTGCTATTTTTCATGCACTTACTAATTTTTTTGAGCAAAATAACCCTGAAATAGAAAAGCACTTCAAATGAACTCTAAAAAGGTTGGAAGCTGGCATGGTATCGTCAATTCACCCACATAACTTGTGCTACAATGTTTAGAGGGTTACGACAAAAACTGGATGTACTTTCTGTACAAAATGGACAATGTCTTTCGAGGTATCAGGGTTTCGGACGAAAACTCGCTTGTCACAAAGGCATTTCATTTTTTAACTTATTTGAACTCCATACATTTTGTGTATTGAAAATGCACCATTCAAAGCCACATCATCAATTTTCAACCCTTTGTGACTTCATTTGCTATTTTTCGTGCACTTACTGATTTTTTCCAGCAAAATAACCCTGAAATTGAAAAGCACTTCAAATGAACTCTGAAAAGGTTGAAAGTTGGCACGATATCATCATTTCACCCACATAGCACGTTCTAAAAAGTTGTGAGAAGTACGGCAAAAACAGGATGCACTTCGTGTACAAAATGGACAATCTCTTTCGAAGTATCCGGGTTTCGGACGAAAACTTGCTTTTTACAAAGGAATTTCATTTTTTTAACTTCTTTGAACTACATAATTTTTTTAGTGAAAATGCACCATTCAAAGCCACATCATCAATTTTCAACCCTTTCTCACTTCATTTGCTATTTTTCGTGCACTTACTGATTTTTTCAACAAAATAACCCTGAAATTGAAAAGCACTTCAAATGATACCTAAAAAGGTTGAAAATTGGCATGGTATCATCATTTGACCGACATATCATGTGATTAAAAATTGAGAGGGTTACGGAAAAAACTAGATGCCTTTCGTGTACAAAATGGACAATCTCTTTCGAAGTATCACGGTTTCAGACGAAAACTTGCCTGTTACAAAGGCATTTCATTTTTTTATCTTATTTGAACTCCATACTTTTTGTGTATTCAAACATCACCATTCAAAGCCACATCATCAATTTTCAACCCTTTCTGACTTCATTTGCTGTTTTTCATGCATTTACTGCTTTTGTTCAGCAAAATAACCCTGAAATGGAAAAGCACTTCAAATGAACTCTGAAAAGGTTGACAATTGACATGATATCATCATTTCACCCACATAGCATGTGCTAAAGAGTTGAGAGGGTTACGTCAAAAACTGGATGCACTTCGTGTAAAAAATGGACAATCTCTTTCGAAGTATCAGGGTTTTGGACGAAAACTCGCTTGTTACGAAGGCATTTCATTTTTTTAACTTATTTGAACTCGATAATTTGTGTGTGTAGAAAATGCACCATTCAAAGCCACATAATCAATTTTCAATCCTTTCTGACTTCATTTGCTATTTTTCATGCACTTACTAATTTTTGTTTAGCAAAATAACCCTGAAATCGGCAAGCACTTCAGATGAACTCGAACATGGTTGAAAAATGGTATGGTATCTCATTTCACACACATGGCATGTGCTAAAAATTTGAGAGGGTTACGGCAAAAACTGGATGCACTTCGTGTACAAAATGGATAATCTCTTTCGAAGTATCTAGGTTTCCGACGAAAGCCCGTTTTTTACAAAGAAATTTCATTTTTTAACTTATTTGAACTCCATACTTTATGTTTATTGAAAAGGCACCATTCGAAGCCACATCATCAATTTTCAACCCTTTCTTACATCATTTGCTATTTTTCATGCACTTACTGATTTTTTCAGTAAAATAACCCTGAGATTCAAAAGCACATCAAATGAACTCTAAAAAGGTTGAAAATTGCCATGGTATCATCATTTGAGCCACATAGCATGTGCTAAAAAGTTGAGAGGGTTACGGCAAAAACTGGATGTACTTCGTGTACAAAATGGACAATCTCTTTCGAAGTATCCGGGTTTCGGACGAAAACTTGCTTTTTACAAAGGAATTTCATTTCTTTAACTTATTTGAACTACATAATTTTTTAGTGAAAATGCACCATTCAAAGCCACATCATCAATTTTCAACCCTTTCTGACTTCATTTGCTACTCTTCATGCACTTACAGATTTTTTCCAGCAAAATAACCCTGAAATTTAAAAGCACTTCAAATGAACTCTAAAAAGGTTGAAAATTGCCATGGTATCATCATTTGATACACATAGCATGTGCTAAAAAGTTGAGAGGGTTACGGCAAAAACTGGATGCACTTCGTGTACAAAATGGACAATCTCTTTCGAAGTATCCGGGTTTCGGACGAAAACTTGCTTTTTACAAAGGAATTTCATTTTTTTAACTTATTTGGACTACATAATTTTTTTAGTGAAAATGCACCATTCAAAGCCACATCATCAATTTTCAACCCTTTCTGACTTCATTTGCTATTCTTCATGCACTTACAGATTTTTTCCAGCAAAATAACCCTGAAATTGAAAAGCACTTCAAATGAACTCTAAAAAGGATGAAAATTTGCGTGCTATCATCATTTGAGCGACATATCATCTGATAAAAAGGTGAGAGGGTTACGGAAAAAACTAGATGCCTTTCGTGTCCAAAATGGACAATCCCTTTCGAAGTATCATGGTTTCACACGAAAACACGCCAGTTACAAAGGCATTTCATTTTTTTAACTTATTTGAACTCCATACTTTTTTGTGTTCAAAGTTCACCATTCATAGCCACATCATCAATTTTTAACCCTTTCTGATTTCATTTGCTATTTTTCATGCACTTACTAATTTTTTTGAGAAAAATAACCCTGAAATAGAAAAGCACTTCAAATGAACTCTAAAATGGTTGAAAGCTGGCATGGTATCGTCAATTCACCCACATAACTTGTGCTAAAATGTTTAGAGGGTTACGACAAAAACTGGATGTACTTTCTGTACAAAATGGACAATGTCTTTCGAGGTATCAGGGTTTCGGACGAAAACTCGCTTGTCACAAAGGCATTTCATTTTTTAACTTATTTGAACTCCATACATTTTATGTATTGAAAATGCACCATTCAAAGCCACATCATCAATTTTCAACCCTTTGTGACTTCATTTGCTATTTTTCTTGCACTTACAGATTTTTTCCAGCAAAATAACCCTGAAATTGAAAAGCACTTCAAATGAACTCTGAAAAGGATGAAAGTTGGCACGATATCATCATTTGATCCACATAGCATGTGCTAAAAAGTTGAGAGGGTTACGGCAAAAACAGGATGCACTTCGTGTACAAAATGGACAATCTCTTTCGAAGTATCCGGGTTTCGGACAAAAACTTGCTTTTTACAAAGGAATTTCATTTTTTTAACTTATTTGGACTACATAATTTTTTTAGTGAAAATGCACCATTAAAAGCCACATCATCAATTTTCAACCCTTTCTGACTTCATTTGCTATTCTTCATGCACTTACAGATTTTTTCCAGCAAAATAACCCTGAAATTGAAAAGCACTTCAAATGAACTCTAAAAAGGATGAAAATTTGCATGCTATCATCATTTCAGCGACATATCATGTGATAAAAAGGTGAGAGGGTTACGGAAAAAACTAGATGCCTTTCGTGTACAAAATGGACAATCCCTTTCGAAGTATCATGGTTTCACACGAAAACACGCCAGTTACAAAGGCATTTCATTTTTTTAACTTATTTGACCTCCATACTTTTTTGTGTTCAAAGTTCACCATTCATAGCCACATCATCAATTTTTAACCCTTTCTGA
Organism: Hordeum marinum; assembly: GCA_022496015.1. Classification (NCBI taxonomy): domain Eukaryota; kingdom Viridiplantae; phylum Streptophyta; class Magnoliopsida; order Poales; family Poaceae; genus Hordeum; species Hordeum marinum. The sequence continues at coordinate 505,852,778 of CM039675.1, forward strand.
TTTCATTTGCTATTTTTCATGCACTTACTAATTTTTTTGAGAAAAATAACCCTGAAATAGAAAAGCACTTCAAATGAACTCTAAAAAGGTTGAAAGCTGGCATGGTATCGTCAATTCACCCACATAACTTGTGCTAAAATGTTTAGAGGGTTACGACAAAAACTGGATGTACTTTCTGTACAAAATGGACAATGTCTTTCGAGGTATCAGGGTTTCGGACGAAAACTCGCTTGTCACAAAGGCATTTCATTTTTTAACTTATTTGAACTCCATACATTTTGTGTATTGAAAATGCACCATTCAAAGCCACATCATCAATTTTCAACCCTTTGTGACTTCATTTGCTATTTTTCTTGCACTTACTGATTTTTTCCAGCAAAATAACCCTGAAATTGAAAAGCACTTCAAATGAACTCTGAAAAGGATGAAAGTTGGCACGATATCATCATTTGATCCACATAGCATGTGCTAAAAAGTTGAGAGGGTTACGGCAAAAACAGGATGCACTTCGTGTACAAAATGGACAATCTCTTTCGAAGTATCCGGGTTTCGGACGAAAACTTGCTTTTTACAAAGGAATTTCATTTTTTTAACTTATTTGGACTACATAATTTTTTTAGTGAAAATGCACCATTCAAAGCCACATCATCAATTTTCAACCCTTTCTGACTTCATTTGCTATTCTTCATGCACTTACAGATTTTTTCCAGCAAAATAACCCTGAAATTGAAAAGCACTTCAAATGAACTCTAAAAAGGATGAAAATTTGCATGCTATCATCATTTGAGCGACATATCATGTGATAAAAAGGTGAGAGGGTTACGGAAAAAACTAGATGCCTTTCGTGTACAAAATGGACAATCCCTTTCGAAGTATCATGGTTTCACACGAAAACACGCCAGTTACAAAGGCATTTCATTTTTTTAACTTATTTGAACTCCATACTTTTTTGTGTTCAAAGTTCACCATTCATAGCCACATCATCAATTTTTAACCCTTTCTTATTTCATTTGCTATTTTTCATGCACTTACTAATTTTTTTGAGCAAAATAACCCTGAAATAGAAAAGCACTTCAAATGAACTCTGAAAAGGTTGAAAGCTGGCATGGTATCGTCAATTCACCCACATAACTTGTGCTAAAATGTTTAGAGGGTTACGACAAAAACTGGATGTACTTTCTGTACAAAATGGACAATGTCTTTCGAGGTATCAGGGTTTCGGACGAAAACTCGCTTGTCACAAAGGCATTTCATTTTTTAACTTATTTGAACTCCATACATTTTGTGTATTGAAAATGCACCATTCAAAGCCACATCATCAATTTTCAACCCTTTGTGACTTCATTTGCTATTTTTCATGCACTTACTGATTTTTTCCAGCAAAATAACCCTGAAATTGAAAAGCACTTCAAATGAACTCTGGAAAGGTTGAAAATTGACATGATATCATCATTTAAGGCACATAGCATGTGGTAAAGAGTTGAGAGGGTTACGTCAAAAACTGGATGCACTTCGTGTACAAAATGGACAATCTCTTTCGAAGTATCAGGGTTTTAGACGAAAACTCGCCTGTTACGAAGGCATTTCATTTTTTTAACTTATTTGAACTCCATAATTTGTGTGTGCTCAAAATGCACCATTCAAAGCCACATAATCAATTTTCAATCCTTTCTGACTTCATTTGCCATTTTTCATGCACTTACTACTTTTTGTTTAGCAAAATAACCCTGAAATTGAAAAGCACTTCAAATAAACTCGAACAAGGTTGAAAATTGGTATGGTATCTCATTTCACCCACATAGCATGTGCTAAAAAGTTGAGAGGGTTACGGCGAAGACTGGATGCACTTCGTGTACAAAATGGATAATCTCTTTCGAAGTATCCGGGTTTCCGACGAAAGCTCGCTTTTTACAAAGGACTTTCATTTTTTAACTTATTTGAACTCCATACTTTTTGTGTATTGAAAATGCACCATTCAATGCCACATCATCAATTTTCAATCCTTTGTGACTTCATTTGCTATTTTTCATGCACTTACTGATTTTTTCCAGCAAAATAACCCTGAAATTGAAAAGCACTTGAAATGAACTCTGAAACGGTTGAAAGTTGGCACGATATCATCATTTCACCCACATAGCATGTGGTAAAAAGTTGAGAGGGTTACGGCAAAAACTGGATGCACTTCGTGTACGAAATGGACAATCTCTTTCGAAGTATCATGGTTTGAGACGAAAACTCGCCTGTTACAAAGGCATTTCATATTTTAAATTATTTGAACTCATAAATTTTTGTGTGTTCAAAATGCACCATTCAAAGCCACATCATCAATTTTCAACCCTTTCTCACTTCATTTGCTATTTTTCATGCACTTACTGATTTTTTTCAACAAAATAACCCTGAAATTGAAAAGCACTTCAAATGATACCTAAAAAGGTTGAAAATTGGCATGGTATCATCATTTGACCGACATATCATGTGATTAAAAATTGAGAGGTTTACGGAAAAAACTAGATGCCTTTCGTGTACAAAATGAACAATCTCTTTCGAAGTATCACGGTTTCAGACGAAAACTCGCCTGTTACAAAGGCATTTCATTTTTTTATCTTATTTGAACTCCATACTTTTTGTGTATTCAAACATCACCATTCAAAGCCACATCATCAATGTTCAACCCTTTGTGACTTCATTTGCTGTTTTTCATGCATTTACTGTTTTTATTCAGCAAAATAACCCTGAAATGGAAGAGCACTTCAAATGAACTCTGAAAAGGTTGATAATTGACATGATATCATCATTTCACCCACATAGCATGTGCTAAAGAGTTGAGAGGGTTACGTCAAAAACTGGATGCACTTCGTGTAAAAAATGGACAATCTCTTTCGAAGTATCAGGGTTTTGGACGAAAACTCACTTGTTACGAAGGCATTTCATTTTTTAACTTATTTGAACTCGATAATTTGTGTGTGTAGAAAATGCACCATTCAAAGCCACATAATCAATTTTCAATCCTTTCTGACTTCATTTGCTATTTTTCATGCACTTACTAATTTTTGTTTAGCAAAATAACCCTGAAATCGACAAGCACTTCAAATGAACTCGAACATGGTTGAAAATTGGTATGGTATCTCAATTCAACCACATGGCATGTGCTAAAAATTTGAGAGGGTTACGGCAAAAACTGGATGCACTTCGTGTACAAAATAGATAATCTCCTTCGAAGTATCTAGGTTTCCTACGAAAGCCCGCTTTTTACAAAGAAAATTCATTTTTTAACTTATTTGAACTCCATACTTTTTGTTTATTGAAAATGCACCATTCGAAGCCAAATCATCAATTTTCAACCCTTTCTTACATCATTTGCTATTTTTCATGCACTTATTGATTTTTTTCAGTAAAATAACCCTGAGATTTAAAAGCACATCAAATGAACTCTAAAAAGGTTGAAAATTGCCATGGTATCATCATTTGAGCCACATAGGATGTGCTAAAAAGTTGAGAGGGTTACGGCAAAAACTAGATGCACTTCGTGTACAAAATGGACAAGCTCTTTCGAAGTATCCGGGTTTCGGACGAAAACTTGCTTTTTACAAAGGAATTTCATTTCTTTAACTTATTTGAACTACATAATTTTTTTAGTGAAAATGCACCATTCAAAGCCACATCATCAATTTTCAACCCTTTCTGACTTCATTTGCTACTCTTCATGCACTTACAGATTTTTTCTAGCAAAATAACCCTGAAATTTAAAAGCACTTCAAATGAACTCTAAAAAGGTTGAAAATTGCCATGGTATCATCATTTGATCCACATAGCATGTGCTAAAAATTTGAGAGGATTACGGCAAAAACTGGATGCACTTCGTGTACAAAGTGGACAATCTCTTTCGAAGTATCCGGGTTTCGGACGAAAACTTGCTTTTTACAAAGGAATTTCATTTTTTTAACTTATTTGAACTACATAATTTTTTTAGTGAAAATGCACCATTCAAAGCCACATCATCAATTTTCAACCCTTTCTGACTTCATTTGCTATTCTTCATGCACTTACAGATTTTTTCCAGCAAAATAACCCTGAAATTGAAAAGCACTTCAAATGAACTCTAAAAAGGATGAACATTTGCATGCAATCATCATTTGAGCGACATATCATGTTATAAAAAGGTGAGAGGGTTACAGAAAAAACTAGATGCCTTTCGTGTACAAAATGGACAATCTCTTTCGAAGTATCATGGTTTCAGACGAAAACACGCCAGTTACAAAGGCATTTCATTTTTTTAACTTATTTGAACTCCATACTTTTTTGTGTTCAAAGTTCACCATTCATAGCCACATCATCAATTTTTAACCCTTTCTGATTTCATTTGCTATTTTTCATGCACTTACTAATTTTTTTGAGCAAAATAACCCTGAAATAGAAAAGCACTTCTAATGAACTCTGAAAAGGTTGAAAGCTGGCACGGTATCGTCAATTCACCCACATAACTTGTGCTAAAATGTTTAGAGGGTTACGACAAAAACTGGATGTACTTTCTGTACAAAATGGACAATGTCTTTCGAGGTATCAGGGTTTCGGACGAAAACTCGCTTGTCACAAAGGCATTTCATTTTTTAACTTATTTGAACTCCATACATTTTGTGTATTGAAAATGCACCATTCAAAGCCACATCATCAATTTTCAACCCTTTGTGACTTCATTTGCTACTTTTCATGCACTTACTGATTTTTTCCAGCAAAATAACCTTGAAATTGAAAAGCACTTCAAATGAACTCTGAAAAGGTTGAAAGTTGGCACGATACCATCATTTCACCCACATAGCATGTGCTAAAAAGTTGAGAGGGTTACGGCAAAAACTGGATGCACTTCGTTTACGAAATGGACAATATCTTTCGAAGTATCATGGTTTCAGACGAAAACTCGCCTGTTACAAAGGCATTTCATTTTTTTCAATTATTTGAACTCATAAATTTTTGTGTGTTCAAAATGCACCATTCAAAGCCACATCATCAATTTTCAACCGTTTTTGACTTCATTTGCTATTTTTCATTCACTTACTGATTTTTTTGAACAAAATAACCCTGAAATTGAAAAGCACTTCAAATGATACCTAAAAAGGTTGAAAATTGGCATGGTATGATCATTTGACCAACATATCACGTGATAAACAATTGAGAGGGTTACGGAAAAAACTAGATGCCTTTCGTGTACAAAATGGACAATCTCTTTCGAAGTATGACGGTTTTAGACGAAAACTCGCCTGTTACAAAGGCATTTCCTTTTTTTAACTTATTTGAACTCCATACTTTTTGTGTATTCAAACTTCACCATTCAAAGCCACATCATCAATTTTCAACCCTTTCTGACTTCATTTGCTATTTTTCATGCACTTACTAATTTTTGTTTAGCAAAATAACCCTGAAATCGAAAAGCACTTCAAATGAACTCGGACATGGTTGAAAATTGGTATGGTATCTCATTTCACCCACATAGCATGTGCTAAAAAGTTGAGAGGGTTACGGCAAAAACTGGATGCACTTCGTCTACAAAATGGATAATCTCTTTCGAAGTATGTGGGTTTCCGACGAAAGCTCGCTTTTTACAAAGAAATTTCACTTTTTAACTTATTTGAACTCCATACTTTTTGTTTAGTGAAAATGCACCATTCGAAGCCACATCATCCATTTTCAACCCTTTCTTACATCATTTGCTATTTTTCATGCACTTACTGATTTTTTCAGCAAAATAACCCTGAAATTTAAAAGCACTTCAAATGAACTCTAAAAAGGTTAAAAATTAACATGGTATCATCATTTGAGCCACATAGCATGTGCTAAAAAGTTGAGAGGGTTATGGCAAAAACTGGATGCACGTCGTGTACAAAATGGACAATCTCTTTCGAAGTATCCGGGTCTCGGACGAAAACTTGCTTTTTACAAAGGAATTTCATTTTTTTAACTTATTTGAACTACATAATTTTTTTAGTGAAAATGCACCATTCAAAGCCACATCATCAATTTTCAACCCTTTCTGACTTCATTTGCTATTCTTCATGCACTTAAAGATTTTTTCCAGCAAAATAACCCTGAAATTGAAAAGCACTTAAAATGATACCTAGAAAGGTTGAAAATTGGAATGCTATCATCATTTGAGCGACATATCATGTGATAAAAAGTGGAGAGGGTTACGGAAAAAACTAGATGCCTTTCGTGTACAAAATGGACAATCTCTTTCGAAGTATGACGGTTTCAGACGAAAACTCGCGTGTTACAGAGGCATTTCATTTTTTTTACTTATTTGAACTCCATACTTTTTGTGTTCAAACTTCACCATTCAAAGCCACATCATCAATTTTCAACCCTTTCTGACTTCATTTGCTATTTTTCATGCACTTACTAATTTTTGTTTAGCAAAATAACCCTGAAATCAAAAAGCACTTCAAATGAACTCTGAAAAGGTTGAAAGCTACCATGCTATCTCATTTCACCCACATACCTTGTGCTAAAATGTTGAGAGGGTAACGACAAAAACTGGATGCACTTTGTATACAAAATGGACAATGTCTTTCGAGGTATCAGGGTTTCGGACGAAAACTCGCTTGTTACAAAGGCATTTCATTTTTTAACTTATTTGAACTCCATACATTTTGTGTATTGAAAATGCACCATTCAAATCCACATCATCAATTTTCAACCCTTTGTGACTTCATTTGCTATTTTTCATGCACTTACTGCTTTTTTCCAGCAAAATGACCCTGAAATTGAAAAGCACTTCAAATGACCTCTGAAAAGGTTGAAAGTTGGCATGATATCATAATTTCACCCACATAGCATGTGCTAAAAAGTTGAGAGGGTTACGGAAAAAACTGGATGCACTTCGTGTACGAAATGGACAATCTCTTTCGAAGTATCATGGTTTCAGACGAAAACTCGCCTGTTACAAAGGCATTTCATTTTTTAAAATTATTTGAACTCATAAATTTTTGTGTGTTCAAAATGCACCATTCAAAGCCACATCATCAATTTTGAACTATTTCTGACTTCATTTGCTATTTTTCATTCACGTACTGATTTTTTTCAACAAAATAACCCTCAAATTGAAAAGCACTTCAAATGATACCTAAAAAGGTGGAAATTGGCATGGTATCATCATTTGACCGACATATCACGTGATAAACAATTGAGAGGGTTACGGAAAAAACTAGATGCCTTTCGTGTACAAAATGGACAATCTCTTTCGAAGTATGACGGTTTTAGACGAAAACTCGCCTGTTACAAAGGCATTTCATTTTTTTAACTTATTTGAACTCCATACTTTTTGTGTATTCAAACTTCACCATTCAAAGCCACATCATCAATTTTCAACCCTTTCTGACTTCATTTGCTATTTTTCATGCACTTACTAATTTTTGTTTAGCAAAATAACCCTGAAATCGAAAAGCACTTCAAATGAACTCGGACATGGTTGAAAATTGGTATGGTATCTCATTTCACCCACATAGCATGTGCTAAAAAGTTGAGAGGGTTACGGCAAAAACTGGATGCACTTCGTCTACAAAATGGATAATCTCTTTCGAAGTATGTGGGTTTCCGACGAAAGCTCGCTTTTTACAAAGAAATTTCACTTTTTAACTTATTTGAACTCCATACTTTTTGTTTAGTGAAAATGCACCATTCGAAGCCACATCATCCATTTTCAACCCTTTCTTACATCATTTGCTATTTTTCATGCACTTACTGATTTTTTCAGCAAAATAACCCTGAAATTTAAAAGCACTTCAAATGAACTCTAAAAAGGTTAAAAATTAACATGGTATCATCATTTGAGCCACATAGCATGTGCTAAAAAGTTGAGAGGGTTATGGCAAAAACTGGATGCACGTCGTGTACAAAATGGACAATCTCTTTCGAAGTATCCGGGTCTCGGACGAAAACTTGCTTTTTACAAAGGAATTTCATTTTTTTAACTTATTTGAACTACATAATTTTTTTAGTGAAAATGCACCATTCAAAGCCACATCATCAATTTTCAACCCTTTCTGACTTCATTTGCTATTCTTCATGCACTTAAAGATTTTTTCCAGCAAAATAACCCTGAAATTGAAAAGCACTTAAAATGATACCTAGAAAGGTTGAAAATTGGAATGCTATCATCATTTGAGCGACATATCATGTGATAAAAAGTGGAGAGGGTTACGGAAAAAACTAGATGCCTTTCGTGTACAAAATGGACAATCTCTTTCGAAGTATGACGGTTTCAGAAGAAAACTCGCGTGTTACAGAGGCATTTCATTTTTTTTACTTATTTGAACTCCATACTTTTTGTGTTCAAACTTCACCATTCAAAGCCACATCATCAATTTTCAACCCTTTCTGACTTCATTTGCTATTTTTCATGCACTTACTAATTTTTGTTTAGCAAAATAACCCTGAAATCAAAAAGCACTTCAAATGAACTCTGAAAAGGTTGAAAGCTGCCATGCTATCTCATTTCACCCACATACCTTGTGCTAAAATTTTGAGAGGGTAACGACAAAAACTGGATGCACTTTGTATACAAAATGGACAATGTCTTTCGAGGTATCAGGGTTTCGGACGAAAACTCGCTTGTTACAAAGGCATTTCATTTTTTAACTTATTTGAACTCCATACATTTTGTGTATTGAAAATGCACCATTCAAATCCACATCATCAATTTTCAACCCTTTGTGACTTCATTTGCTATTTTTCATGCACTTACTGCTTTTTTCCAGCAAAATGACCCTGAAATTGAAAAGCACTTCAAATGACCTCTGAAAAGGTTGAAAGTTGGCATGATATCATAATTTCACCCACATAGCATGTGCTAAAAAGTTGAGAGGGTTACGGAAAAAACTGGATGCACTTCGTGTACGAAATGGACAATCTCTTTCGAAGTATCATGGTTTCAGACGAAAACTCGCCTGTTACAAAGGCATTTCATTTTTTAAAATTATTTGAACTCATAAATTTTTGTGTGTTCAAAATGCACCATTCAAAGCCACATCATCAATTTTGAACTCTTTCTGACTTCATTTGCTATTTTTCATTCACGTACTGATTTTTTTCAACAAAATAACCCTCAAATTGAAAAGCACTTCAAATGATACCTAAAAAGGTGGAAATTGGCATGGTATCATCATTTGACCGACATATCACGTGATAAACAATTGAGAGGGTTACGGAAAAAACTAGATGCCTTTCGTGTACAAAATGGACAATCTCTTTCGAAGTATCACGCTTTCAGACGAAAACTCGCCTGTTACAAAGGCATTTCATTTTTTTAACTTGTTTGAACTCCATACTTTTTGTGTATTCAAACTTCACCATTCAAAGCCACATCATCAATTTTCAACCCTTTCTGACTTCATTTGCTATTTTTCATGCACTTCCTAATTTTTGTTTAGCAAAATAACCCTGAAATCGAAAACACTTCAAATGAACTCGAACATGGTTGAAAATTGGTATGGTATCTCATTTCACCCACATAGCATGTGCTAAAAAGTTGAGAGGGTTACGGCAAAAACTCGATGCCCTTCGTGTACAAAATGGATAATCTCTTTCGAAGTATCTGGGTTTCGGACGAAAGCTCGCTTTTTACAAAGAAATTTCATTTTTTAACTTATTTGAACTCCATACTTTTTGTTTATTGAAAATGCACCATTCGAAGCCACATCATCAATTTTCAACCCTTTCTTACTTCATTTGCTATTTTTCATGCACTTACTTATTTTTTTAGCAAAATAACCCTGAAATTTAAAAGCACTTCAAATGAACTCTGAAAATGCTGAAAATTGGCGTGGTATCATCATTTGAGCCGCATAGCATGTGCTAAAAAGTTGAGAGGGTTACGGCAAAAACTGGATGCACTTCGTTTACAAAATGGACAATCTCTTTCGAAGTATCCGGGTTTCGGCCGAAAACTTGCTTTTTACAAAGGAATTTCATTTTTTTAACTGATTTGAACTACATAATTTTTTTAGTGAAAATGCACCATTCAAAGCCACATCATCAATTTTCAACCCTTTCTGACTTCATTTGCTATTTTTCATGCACTTACTGATTTTTTTCAACAAAATAACACTGAAATTGAAAAGCACTTCAAATGATACCTAAAAAGGTTGAAATTTGGCATGGTATCATCATTTGACCGACATATCATGTGATAAAAAATTTATAGGGTTACGGAAAAAACTAGTTGCCTTTCGTGTACAAAGTGGACAATCTCTTTCGAAGTATCACGGTTTCAGACGAAAACTCGCCTGTTACAAAGGCATTTCATTTTTTTATCTTATTTGAACTCCATACTTTTTGTGTATTCAAACTTCACCTTTCAAAGCCACATCATCAATTTTCAACCATTTCTGACTTCAATTGCTATTTTTCATGCATTTAGTGATTTTGTTCAGCAAAATAACCCTGAAATTGAAAAGCACTTCAAATGAACACTGAAAAGGTTGAAAATTGACATGATATCATCATTTCTCCCACATAGCATGTGCTAAAGTGTTGAGAGGGTTACGTCAAAAATTGGATGCACTTCGTGTACGAAATGGACAATCTCTTTAGAAGTATTAGGGTTTTCGACGAAAACTCGCTTGTTACGAAGGCATTTCATTTTTTTAACTTATTTGAACTCCATAATTTGTGTGTTTTGAAAATGCACCATTCAAAGCCACATAATCAATTTTCAATCCTTTCTGACTTCATTGGCTATTTTTCATGCTCTTACTAATTTTTGTTTAGCAAAATAACCCTGAAATCGAAAAGCACTTCAAATGAACTCGAACATGGTTGAAAATTGGTATGGTATCTCATTTCACCCACATAGCATGTGCTAAAAAGTTGAGAGGGTTACGGCAAAAACTGGATGCACTCCGTGTACAAAATGGACAATCCCTTTCGAAGTATCCGGGTTTCGGACGAAAACTTGCTTTTTACAAAGGAATTTCATTTTTTAAACTTATTTGAACTACATATTTTTTTTAGTGAAAATACACCATTCAAAGCCACATCATCAATTTTCAACCCTTTCTGACTTCATTTGCTATTCTTCATGCACTTACAGATTTTTTCCAGCAAAATAACCCTGAAATTGATAAGCACTTCAAATGAACTCTAAAAAGGATGAAAATTTGCATGCTATCATCATTTGAGCGACATATCATGTTATAAAAAGGTGTGAGGGTTACGGAAAAAACTAGATGCCTTTCGTGTACAAAATGGACAATCTCTTTCGAAGTATCATTGTTTCAGACGAAAACACGCCAGTTACAAAGGCATTTCATTTTTTCAACTTATTTGAACTCCATACTTTTTTGTGTTCAAAGTTCACCATTCATAGCCACATCATCAATTTTTAACCCTTTCTGATTTCATTTGCTATTTTTCATGCACTTACTAATTTTTTTGAGCAAAATAACCCTGAAATAGAAAAGCACTTCAAATGAACTCTGAAAAGGTTGAAAGCTGGCATGGTATCGTCAATTCACCCACATAACTTGTGCTAAAATGTTTAGAGGGTTACGACAAAAACTGGATGTACTTTCTGTACAAAATGGACAATGTCTTTCGAGGTATCAGGGTTTCGGACGAAAACTCGCTTGTCACAAAGTCATTTCATTTTTTAACTTATTTGAACTCCATACATTTTGTGTATTGAAAATGCACCATTCAAAGCCACATCATCAATTTTCAACCCTTTGTGACTTCATTTGCTATTTTTCATGCACTTACTGATTTTTTCCAGCAAAATGACCCTGAAATTGAAAAGCACTTCAAATGAACTCTGAAAAGGTTGAAAGTTGGCACGATACCATCATTTCACCCACATAGCATGTGCTAAAAAGTTGAGAGGGTTACGGCAAAAACTGGATGCACTTCGTGTACGAAATGGACAATCTGTTTCGAAGTATCATGGTTTCAGACGAAAACTCGCCTGTTACAAAGGCATTTCATTTTTTTCAATTATTTGAACTCATAAATTTTGGTGTGTTCAAAATGCACCATTCAAAGCCACATCATCAATTTTCAACCGTTTTTGACTTCATTTGCTATTTTTCATTCACTTACTGATTTTTTTGAACAAAATAACCCTGAAATTGAAAAGCACTTCAAATGATACCTAAAAAGGTTGAAAATTGGCATGGTATGATCATTTGACCAACATATCATGTGATAAACAATTGAGAGGGTTACGGAAAAAACTAGATGCCTTTCGTGTACAAAATGGACAATCTCTTTCGAAGTATGACGGTTTTAGACGAAAACTCGCCTGTTACAAAGGCATTTCATTTTTTTAACTTATTTGAACTCCATACTTTTTGTGTATTCAAACTTCACCATTCAAAGCCACATCCTCAATTTTCAACCCTTTCTGACTTCATTTGCTATTTTTCATGCACTTACTAATTTTTGTTTAGCAAAATAACCCTGAAATCGAAAAGCACTTCAAATGAACTCGAACATGGTTGAAAATTGGTATGGTATCTCATTTCACCCACATAGCATGTGCTAAAAAGTTGAGAGGGTTACGGCAAAAACTGGATGCCCTTCGTGTACAAAATGGATAATCTCTTTCGAAGTATGTGGGTTTCCGACGAAAGCTCGCTTTTTACAAAGAAATTTCATTTTTTAACTTATTTGAACTCCATACTTTTTGTTTAGTGAAAATGAACCATTCGAAGCCACATCATCCATTTTCAACCCTTTCTTACATCATTTGCTATTTTTCATGCACTTACTGATTTTTTTCAGCAAAATAACCCTGAAATTTAAAAGCACTTCAAATGAACTCTAAAAAGGTTGAAAATTGCCATGGTATCATCATTTGAGCCACATAGCATGCGCTAAAAAGTTGAGAGGGTTATGGCAAAAACTGGATGCACGTCGTGTACAAAATGGACAATCTCTTTCGAAGTATCCGGGTCTCGGACGAAAACTTGCTTTTTACAAAGGAATTTCATTTTTTTAACTTATTTGAACTACATAATTTTTTTAGTGAAAATGCACCATTCAAAGCCACATCATCAATTTTCAACCCTTTCTGACTTCATTTGCTATTCTTCATGCACTTATAGATTTTTTTCCAGCAAAATAACCCTGAAATTGAAAAGCACTTCAAATGAACTCTAAAAAGGTTGTAAATTGGCATGCTATCATCATTTGAGCGACATATCATGTGATAAAAAGGTGAGAGGGTCACGGAAAAAACTAGATGCCTTTCGTGTACAAAATGGACAATCTCTTTCGAAGTATCATGGTTTTAGACGAAAACTCGCCTGTTACAGAGGCATTTCATTTTTTTTACTTATTTGAACTCCATACTTTTTTTGTGTTCAAACTTCACCATTCAAGGCCACATCATAAATTTTTAACCCTTTCTGATTTCATTTGCTATTTTTCATGCACTTACTAATTTTTGTCAGCAAAATAACCCTTAAATAGAAAAGCACTTCAAATGAACTCTGAAAAGGTTGAAAGCTGCCATGCTATCGTCAATTCACCCACGTAACTTGTGGTAAAATGTTTAGAGGGTAATGACAAAAACTGGATGCACTTTGTGTACAAAATGGACAATGTCTTTCGAGGTATCAGGGTTTCGGACGAAAACTCGCTTGTTACAAAGGCATTTCATTTTTTAACTTATTTGAACTCCATACATTTTGTGTATAGAAAATGCACCATTCAAATCCACATCATCAATTTTCAACGCTTTGTGACTTCATTTGCTATTTTTCATGCACTTACTGATTTTTTCCAGCAAAATGACCCTGAAATTGAAAAGCACTTCAAATGAACTCTGAAAAGGTTGAAAGTTGGCATGATATCATAATTTCACCCACATAGCATGTGCTAAAAAGTTGAGAGGGTTACGGAAAAAACTGGATGCACTTCGTGTACGAAATGGACAATCTCTTTCGAAGTATCATGGTTTCAGGCGAAAACTCGCCAGTTACAAAGGCATTTCATTTTTTAAAATTATTTGAACTCATAAATTTTTGTGTGTTCAAAATGCACCATTCAAAGCCACATCATCAATTTTGAACTCTTTCTGACTTCATTTGCTATTTTTCATTCACGTACTGATTTTTTTCAACAAAATAACCCTCTAATTGAAAAGCACTTCAAATGATACCTAAAAAGGTTGAAAATTGGCATGGTATCATCATTTGACCGACATATCACGTGATAAACAATTGAGAGGGTTACGGAAAAAACTAGATGCCTTTCGTGTACAAAATGGACAATCTCTTTCGAAGTATCACGGTTTCAGACGAAAACTCGCCTGTTACAAAGGCATTTCATTTTTTTAACTTATTTGAACTCCACACTTTTTTTGTGTTCAAAATTCACCATTCAAAGCTACATCATCAATTTTTAACCCTTTCTAATTTCATTTGCTATTTTTCATGCACTTCCTATTTTTTTTAGCAAAATAACCCTGAAATAGAAAAGCACTTCAAACGAACTCGAACATGGTTGAAAATTGGTATGGTATCTCATTTCACCCACATAGCATGTGCTAAAAAGTTGAGAGGGTTACGGCAAAAACTGGATGCACTTCGTCTACAAAATGGATAATCTCTTTCGAAGTATGTGGGTTTCCGACGAAAGCTCGCTTTTTACAAAGAAATTTCATTTTTTAACTTATTTGAACTCCATACTTTTTGTTTAGTGAAAATGCACCATTCGAAGCCACATCATCCATTTTCAACCCTTTCTTACATCATTTGCTATTTTTCATGCACTTACTGATTTTTTTTCAGCAAAATAACCCTGAAATTTAAAAGCACTTCAAATGAACTCTAAAAAGGTTGAAAATTGCCATGGTATCATCATTTGAGCCACATAGCATGCGCTAAAAAGTTGAGAGGGTTATGGCAAAAACTGGATGCACGTCGTGTACAAAATGGACAATCTCTTTCGAAGTATCCGGGTCTCGGACGAAAACTTGCTTTTTACAGAGGAATTTCATTTTTTTAACTTATTTGAACTACATAATTTTTTTAGTGAAAATGCACCATTCAAAGCCACATCATCAATTTTCAACCCTTTCTGACTTCATTTGCTATTCTTCATGCACTTAAAGATTTTTTCCAGCAAAATAACCCTGAAATTGAAAAGCACTTAAAATGATACCTAGAAAGGTTGAAAATTGGAATGCTATCATCATTTGAGCGACATATCATGTGATAAAAAGTTGAGAGGGTTACGGAAAAAACTAGATGCCTTTCGTGTACAAAATGGACAATCTCTTTCGAAGTATGACGGTTTCAGACGAAAACTCGCGTGTTACAGAGGCATTTCATTTTTTTTACTTATTTGAACTCCATACTTTTTGTGTTCAAACTTCACCATTCAAAGCCACATCATCAATTTTCAACCCTTTCTGACTTCATTTGCTATTTTTCATGCACTTACTAATTTTTGGTTAGCAAAATAACCCTGAAATCAAAAAGCACTTCAAATGAACTCTGAAAAGGTTGAAAGCTGCCATGCTATCTCATTTCACCCACATACCTTGTGCTAAAATGTTGAGAGGGTAACGACAAAAACTGGATGCACTTTGTATACAAAATGGACAATGTCTTTCGAGGTATCAGGGTTTCGGACGAAAACTCGCTTGTTACAAAGGCATTTCATTTTTTAACTTATTTGAACTCCATACATTTTGTGTATTGAAAATGCACCATTCAAATCCACATCATCAATTTTCAACCCTTTGTGACTTCATTTGCTATTTTTCATGCACTTACTGATTTTTTCCAGCAAAATGACCCTGAAATTGAAAAGCACTTCAAATGAACTCTGAAAAGGTTGAAAGTTGGCATGATATCATAATTTCACCCACATAGCATGTGCTAAAAAGTTGAGAGGGTTACGGAAAAAACTGGATGCACTTCGTGTACGAAATGGACAATCTCTTTCGAAGTATCATGGTTTCAGACGAAAACTCGCCTGTTACAAAGGCATTTCATTTTTTAAAATTATTTGAACTCATAAATTTTTGTGTGTTCAAAATGCACCATTCAAAGCCACATCATCAATTTTGAACTCTTTCTGACTTCATTTGCTATTTTTCATTCACGTACTGATTTTTTTCAACAAAATAACCCTCAAATTGAGAAGCACTTCAAATGATACCTAAAAAGGTCGAAATTGGCATGGTATCATCATTTGACCGACATATCACGTGATAAACAATTGAGAGGGTTACGGAAAAAACTAGATGCCTTTCGTGTACAAAATGGACAATCTCTTTCGAAGTATCACGCTTTCAGACGAAAACTCGCCTGTTACAA
Source organism: Hordeum marinum (assembly GCA_022496015.1). NCBI lineage: Eukaryota > Viridiplantae > Streptophyta > Magnoliopsida > Poales > Poaceae > Hordeum > Hordeum marinum. The sequence goes on from CM039675.1 coordinate 505,869,094, forward strand.
AGGCATTTCATTTTTTTAACTTGTTTGAACTCCATACTTTTTGTGTATTCAAACTTCACCATTCAAAGCCACATCATCAATTTTCAACCCTTTCTGACTTCATTTGCTATTTTTCATGCACTTCCTAATTTTTGTTTAGCAAAATAACCCTGAAATCGAAAACACTTCAAATGAACTCGAACATGGTTGAAAATTGGTATGGTATCTCATTTCACCCACATAGCATGTGCTAAAAAGTTGAGAGGGTTACGGCAAAAACTGGATGCACTTCGTCTACAAAATGGATAATCTCTTTCGAAGTATGTGGGTTTCCGACGAAAGCTCGCTTTTTACAAAGAAATTTCATTTTTAACTTATTTGAACTCCTTACTTTTTGTTTAGTGAAAATGCACCATTCGAAGCCACATCATCCATTTTCAACCCTTTCTTATATCATTTGCTATTTTTCATGCACTTACTGATTTTTTTCAGCAAAATAACCCTGAAATTTAAAAGCACTTCAAATGAACTCTAAAAAGGTTGAAAATTGCCATGGTATCATCATTTGAGCCACATAGCATGCGCTAAAAAGTTGAGAGGGTTATGGCAAAAACTGGATGCACGTCGTGTACAAAATGGACAATCTCTTTCGAAGTATCCGGGTCTCGGACGAAAACTTGCTTTTTACAAAGGAATTTCATTTTTTAACTTATTTGAACTACATAATTTTTTTAGTGAAAATGCACCATTCAAAGCCACATCATCAGTTTTCAACCCTTTCTGACTTCATTTGCTATTTTTCATGCACTTATTGATTTTTTCAACAAAATAACACTGAAATTGAAAAGCACTTCAAATGATACCTAAAAAGGTTGAAATTTGGCATGGTATCATCATTTGACCGACATATCATGTGATAAAAAATTTATAGGGTTACGGAAAAAACTAGATGCCTTTCGTGTACAAAGAGGACAATCTCTTTCGAAGTATCACGGTTTCAGACGAAAACTCGCCTGTTACAAAGGCATTTCATTTTTTATCTTATTTGAACTCCATACTTTTTGTGTATTCAAACTTCACCTTTCAAAGCCACATCATCAATTTTCAACCCTTTCTGACTTCATTTGCTATTTTTCATGCATTTAGTGATTTTGTTCAGCAAAATAACCCTGAAATTGAAAAGCACTTCAATGAACACTGAAAAGGTTGAAAATTGACATGATATCATCATTTCGCCCACATAGCATGTGCTAAAGAGTTGAGAGGGTTACGTCAAAAATTGGATGCACTTCGTGTACGAAATGGACAATCTCTTTAGAAGTATTAGGGTTTTCGACGAAACTCGCTTGTTACGAAGGCATTTCATTTTTTTAACTTATTTGAACTCCATAATTTGTGTGTGTTGAAAATGCACCATTCAAAGCCACATAATCAATTTTCAATCCTTTCTGACTTCATTGGCTATTTTTCATGCTCTTACTAATTTTTGTTTAGCAAAATAACCCTGAAATCGAAAAGCACTTCAAATGAACTCGAACATGGTTGAAAATTGGTATGGTATCTCATTTCACCCACATAGCATGTGCTAAAAAGTTGAGAGGGTTACGGCAAAAACTGGATGCACTTCGTGTACAAAATGGACAATCTCTTTCGAAGTATCCGGGTTTCGGACGAAAACTTGCTTTTTACAAAGGAATTTCATTTTTTAAACTTATTTTAACTACATATTTGTTTAGTGAAAATGCACCATTCAAAGCCACATCATCAATTTTCAACCCTTTCTGACTTCATTTGCTATTCTTCATGCACTTACAGATTTTTTCCAGCAAAATAACCCTGAAATTGATAAGCACTTCAAATGAACTCTAAAAAGGATGAAAATTTGCATGCTATCATCATTTGAGCGACATATCATGTTATAAAAAGGTGAGAGGGTTACGGAAAAAACTAGATGCCTTTCGTGTACAAAATGGACAATCTCTTTCGAAGTATCATTGTTTCAGACGAAAACACGCCAGTTACAAAGGCATTTCATTTTTTTAACTTATTTGAACTCCATACTTTTTGTGTTCAAAGTTCACCATTCATAGCCACATCATCAATTTTTAACCCTTTCTGATTTCATTTGCTATTTTTCATGCACTTACTAATTTTTTTGAGCAAAATAACCCTGAAATAGAAAAGCACTTCAAATGAACTCTGAAAAGGTTGAAAGCTGGCATGGTATCGTCAATTCACCCACATAACTTGTGCTAAAATGTTTAGAGGGTTACGACAAAAACTGGATGTACTTTCTGTACAAAATGGACAATGTCTTTCGAGGTATCAGGGTTTCGGACGAAAACTCGCTTGTCACAAAGGCATTTCATTTTTAACTTATTTGAACTCCATACATTTTGTGTATTGAAAAATGCACCATTCAAAGCCACATCATCAATTTTCAACCCTTTGTGACTTCATTTGCTACTTTTCATGCACTTACTGATTTTTTCCAGCAAAATAACCCTGAAATTGAAAAGCACTTCAAATGAACTCTGAAAAGGTTGAAAGTTGGCACGATACCATCATTTCACCCACATAGCATGTGCTAAAAAGTTGAGAGGGTTACGGCAAAAACTGGATGCACTTCGTGTACGAAATGGACAATCTCTTTCGAAGTATCATGGTTTCAGACGAAAACTCGCCTGTTACAAAGGCATTTCAGTTTTTTCAATTATTTGAACTCATAAATTTTGGTGTGTTCAAAATGCACCATTCAAAGCCACATCATCAATTTTCAACCGTTTTTGACTTCATTTGCTATTTTTTCACTGATTTTTTTGAACAAAATAACCCTGAAATTGAAAAGCACTTCAAATGATACCTAAAAAGGTTGAAATTGGCATGGTATGATCATTTGACCAACATATCATGTGATAAACAATTGAGAGGGTTACGGAAAAAACTAGATGCCTTTCGTGTACAAATGGACAATCTCTTTCGAAGTATGACGGTTTTAGACGAAAACTCGCGTGTTACAAAGGCATTTCATTTTTTTAACTTATTTGAACTCCATACTTTTTGTGTATTCAAACTTCACCATTCAAAGCCACATCATCAATTTTCAACCCTTTCTGACTTCATTTGCTATTTTTCATGCACTTACTAATTTTGTTTAGCAAAATAACCCTGAAATCGAAAAGCACTTCAAATGAACTCGAACATGGTTGAAAATTGGTATGGTATCTCATTTCACCCACATAGCATGTGCTAAAAAGTTGAGAGGGTTACGGCAAAAACTGGATGCACTTCGTCTACAAAATGGATAATCTCTTTCGAAGTATGTGGGTTTCCGACGAAAGCTCGCTTTTTACAAAGAAATTTCATTTTTTAACTTATTTGAACTCCATACTTTTTGTTTAGTGAAAATGCACCATTCGAAGCCACATCATCCATTTTCAATCCTTTCTTACATCATTTGCTATTTTTCATGCACTTACTGATTTTTTTCAGCAAAATAACCCTGAAATTTAAAAGCACTTCAAATGAACTCTAAAAAGGTTGAAAATTGCCATGGTATCATCATTTGAGCCACATAGCATGCGCTAAAAAGTTGAGAGGGTTATGGCAAAAACTGGATGCACGTCGTGTACAAAATGGACAATCTCTTTCGAAGTATCCGGGTCTCGGACGAAAACTTGCTTTTTACAAAGGAATTTCATTTTTTTAACTTATTTGAACTACATAATTTTTTTAGTGAAAATGCACCATTCAAAGCCACATCATCAATTTTCAACCCTTTCTGACTTCATTTGCTATTCTTCATGCACTTAAAGATTTTTTCCAGCAAAATAACCCTGAAATTGAAAAGCACTTAAAATGATACCTAGAAAGGTTGGAAATTGGAATGCTATCATCATTTGAGCGACATATCATGTGATAAAAAGTTGAGAGGGTTACGGAAAAAACTAGATGCCTTTCGTGTACAAAATGGACAATCTCTTTCGAAGTATGACGGTTTCAGACGAAAACTCGCCTGTTACAGAGGCATTTCATTTTTTTACTTATTTGAACTCCATACTTTTTGTGTTCAAACTTCACCATTCAAAGCCACATCATCAATTTTCAACCCTTTCTAACTTCATTTGCTATTTTTCATGCACTTACTAATTTTTGTTTAGCAAAATAACCCTGAAATCAAAAAGCACTTCAAATGAACTCTGAAAAGGTTGAAAGCTGCCATGATATCTCATTTCACCCACATACCTTGTGCTAAAATGTTGAGAGGGTAACGACAAAAACTGGATGCACTTTGTATACAAAATGGACAATGTCTTTCGAGGTATCAGGGTTTCGGACGAAAACTCGCTTGTTACAAAGGCATTTCATTTTTTAACTTATTTGAACTCCATACATTTTGTGTATTGAAAATGCACCATTCAAATCCACATCATCAATTTTCAACCCTTTGTGACTTCATTTGCTATTTTTCATGCACTTACTGATTTTTTCTAGCAAAATGACCCTGAAATTGAAAAGCACTTCAAATGAACTCTGAAAAGGTTGAAAGTTGGCATGATATCATAATTTCACCCACATAGCATGTGCTAAAAAGTTGAGAGGGTTACGGAAAAACTGGATGCACTTCGTGTACGAAATGGACAATCTCTTTCGAAGTATCATGGTTTCAGACGAAAACTCGCCTGTTACAAAGGCATTTCATTTTTTAAAATTATTTGAACTCATAAATTTTTGTGTGTTCAAAATGCACCATTCAAAGCCACATCATCAATTTTGAACGTCTTTCTGACTTCATTTGCTATTTTTCATTCACGTACTGATTTTTTTCAACAAAATAACCCTCAAATTGAAAAGCACTTCAAATGATACCTAAAAAGGTGGAAATTGGCATGGTATCATCATTTGACCGACATATCACGTGATAAACAATTGAGAGGGTTACGGAAAAAACTAGATGCCTTTCGTGTACAAAATGGACAATCTCTTTCGAAGTATCACGCTTTCAGACGAAAACTCGCCTGTTACAAAGGCATTTCATTTTTTTAACTTGTTTGAACTCCATACTTTTTGTGTATTCAAACTTCACCATTCAAGCCACATCATCAATTTTCAACCCTTTCTGACTTCATTTGCTATTTTTCATGCACTTCCTAATTTTTGTTTAGCAAAATAACCCTGAAATCGAAAAGCACTTCAAATGAACTCGAACATGGTTGAAAATTGGTATGGTATCTCATTTCACCCACATAGCATGTGCTAAAAAGTTGAGAGGGTTACGGCAAAAACTGGATGCACTTCGTCGTACAAAATGGATAATCTCTTTCGAAGTATGTGGGTTTCCGACGAAAGCTCGCTTTTTACAAAGAAATTTCATTTTTTAACTTATTTGAACTCCATACTTTTTGTTTAGTGAAAATGCACCATTCGAAGCCACATCATCCATTTTCAACCCTTTCTTATATCATTTGCTATTTTTCATGCACTTACTGATTTTTTTCAGCAAAATAACCCTGAAATTTAAAAGCACTTCAAATGAACTCTAAAAAGGTTGAAAATTGCCATGGTATCATCATTTGAGCCACATAGCATGCGCTAAAAAGTTGAGAGGGTTATGGCAAAAACTGGATGCACGTCGTGTACAAAATGGACAATCTCTTTCGAAGTATCCGGGTCTCGGACGAAAACTTGCTTTTTACAAAGGAATTTCATTTTTTTAACTTATTTGAACTACATAATTTTTTTAGTGAAAATGCACCATTCAAAGCCACATCATCAATTTTCAACCCTTTCTGACTTCATTTGCTATTCTTCATGCACTTAAGATTTTTTTCCAGCAAAATAACCCTGAAATTGAAAAGCACTTCAAATGATACTCTAAAAAGGTTGTAAAATTGGAATGCTATCATCATTTGAGCGACATATCATGTGATAAAAAGGTGAGAGGGTCACGGAAAAAACTAGATGCCTTTCGTGTACAAAATGGACAATCTCTTTCGAAGTATCATGGTTTTAGACGAAAACTCGCCTGTTACAGAGGCATTTCATTTTTTTTACTTATTTGAACTCCATACTTTTTTTGTGTTCAAACTTCACCATTCAAGGCCACATCATAAATTTTTAACCCTTTCTGACTTTCATTTGCTATTTTTCATGCACTTACTAATTTTTGTTCAGCAAAATAACCCTTAAATAGAAAAGCACTTCAAATGAACTCTGAAAAGGTTGAAAGCTGCCATGCTATCGTCAATTCACCCACGTAACTTGTGGTAAAATGTTTAGAGGGTAATGACAAAAACTGGATGCACTTTGTGTACAAAATGGACAATGTCTTTCGAGGTATCAGGGTTTCGGACGAAAACTCGCTTGTTACAAAGGCATTTCATTTTTTAACTTATTTGAACTCCATACATTTTGTGTATAGAAAATGCACCATTCAAATCCACATCATCAATTTTCAACGCTTTGTGACTTCATTTGCTATTTTTCATGCACTTACTGATTTTTTCCAGCAAAATGACCCTGAAATTGAAAAGCACTTCAAATGAACTCTGAAAAGGTTGAAAGTTGGCATGATATCATAATTTCACCCACATAGCATGTGCTAAAAAGTTGAGAGGGTTACGGAAAAAACTGGATGCACTTCGTGTACGAAATGGACAATCTCTTTCGAAGTATCATGGTTTCAGGCGAAAACTCGCCAGTTACAAAGGCATTTCATTTTTTAAAATTATTTGAACTCATAAATTTTTGTGTGTTCAAAATGCACCATTCAAAGCCACATCATCAATTTTGAACTCTTTCTGACTTCATTTGCTATTTTTCATTCACGTACTGATTTTTTTCAACAAAATAACCCTCAATTGAAAAGCACTTCAAATGATACCTAAAAAGGTTGAAAATTGGCATGGTATCATCATTTGACCGACATATCACGTGATAAACAATTGAGAGGGTTACGGAAAAAACTAGATGCCTTTCGTGTACAAAATGGACAATCTCTTTCGAAGTATCACGGCTTTCAGACGAAAACTCGCCTGTTACAAAGGCATTTCATTTTTTTTAACTTATTTGAACTCCATACTTTTTTGTGTTCAAAATTCACCATTCAAAGCTACATCATCAATTTTTAACCCTTTCTAATTCATTTGCTATTTTTCATGCACTTCCTATTTTTTTTAGCAAAATAACCCTGAAATAGAAAAGCACTTCAAACGAACTCGAACATGGTTGAAAATTGGTATGGTATCTCATTTCACCCACATAGCATGTGCTAAAAAGTTGAGAGGGTTACGGCAAAAACTGGATGCACTTCGTCTACAAAATGGATAATCTCTTTCGAAGTATGTGGGTTTCCGACGAAAGCTCGCTTTTTACAAAGAAATTTCATTTTTTAACTTATTTGAACTCCATACTTTTTGTTTAGTGAAAATGCACCATTCGAAGCCACATCATCCATTTTCAACCCTTTCTTACATCATTTGCTATTTTTCATGCACTTACTGATTTTTTTTCAGCAAAATAACCCTGAAATTTAAAAGCACTTCAAATGAACTCTAAAAAGGTTGAAAATTGCCATGGTATCATCATTTGAGCCACATAGCATGCGCTAAAAAGTTGAGAGGGTTATGGCAAAAACTGGATGCACGTCGTGTACAAAATGGACAATCTCTTTCGAAGTATCCGGGTCTCGGACGAAAACTTGCTTTTTACAGAGGAATTTCATTTTTTTAACTTATTTGAACTACATAATTTTTTTAGTGAAAATGCACCATTCAAAGCCACATCATCAATTTTCAACCCTTTCTGACTTCATTTGCTATTCTTCATGCACTTAAAGATTTTTTCCAGCAAAATAACCCTGAAATTGAAAAGCACTTAAAATGATACCTAGAAAGGTTGAAAATTGGAATGCTATCATCATTTGAGCGACATATCATGTGATAAAAAGTTGAGAGGGTTACGGAAAAAACTAGATGCCTTTCGTGTACAAAATGGACAATCTCTTTCGAAGTATGACGGTTTCAGACGAAAACTCGCGTGTTACAGAGGCATTTCATTTTTTTTACTTATTTGAACTCCATACTTTTTGTGTTCAAACTTCACCATTCAAAGCCACATCATCAATTTTCAACCCTTTCTGACTTCATTTGCTATTTTTCATGCACTTACTAATTTTTGGTTAGCAAAATAACCCTGAAATCAAAAAGCACTTCAAATGAACTCTGAAAAGGTTGAAAGCTGCCATGCTATCTCATTTCACCCACATACCTTGTGCTAAAATGTTGAGAGGGTAACGACAAAAACTGGATGCACTTTGTATACAAAATGGACAATGTCTTTCGAGGTATCAGGGTTTCGGACGAAAACTCGCTTGTTACAAAGGCATTTCATTTTTTAACTTATTTGAACTCCATACATTTGTGTATTGAAAATGCACCATTCAAATCCACATCATCAATTTTCAACCCTTTGTGACTTCATTTGCTATTTTTCATGCACTTACTGATTTTTTCCAGCAAAATGACCCTGAAATTGAAAAGCACTTCAAATGAACTCTGAAAAGGTTGAAAGTTGGCATGATATCATAATTTCACCCACATAGCATGTGCTAAAAAGTTGAGAGGGTTACGGAAAAAACTGGATGCACTTCGTGTACGAAATGGACAATCTCTTTCGAAGTATCATGGTTTCAGACGAAAACTCGCCTGTTACAAAGGCATTTCATTTTTTAAAATTATTTGAACTCATAAATTTTTGTGTGTTCAAAATGCACCATTCAAAGCCACATCATCAATTTTGAACTCTTTCTGACTTCATTTGCTATTTTTCATTCACGTACTGATTTTTTTCAACAAAATAACCCTCAAATTGAGAAGCACTTCAAATGATACCTAAAAAGGTCGAAATTGGCATGGTATCATCATTTGACCGACATATCACGTGATAAACAATTGAGAGGGTTACGGAAAAAACTAGATGCCTTTCGTGTACAAAATGGACAATCTCTTTCGAAGTATCACGCTTTCAGACGAAAACTCGCCTGTTACAAAGGCATTTCATTTTTTTAACTTGTTTGAACTCCATACTTTTTGTGTATTCAAACTTCACCATTCAAAGCCACATCATCAATTTTCAACCCTTTCTGACTTCATTTGCTATTTTTCATGCACTTCCTAATTTTTGTTTAGCAAAATAACCCTGAAATCGAAAACACTTCAAATGAACTCGAACATGGTTGAAAATTGGTATGGTATCTCATTTCACCCACATAGCATGTGCTAAAAAGTTGAGAGGGTTACGGCAAAAACTGGATGCACTTCGTCTACAAAATGGATAATCTCTTTCGAAGTATGTGGGTTTCCGACGAAAGCTCGCTTTTTACAAAGAAATTTCATTTTTTAACTTATTTGAACTCCTTACTTTTTGTTTAGTGAAAATGCACCATTCGAAGCCACATCATCCATTTTCAACCCTTTCTTATATCATTTGCTATTTTTCATGCACTTACTGATTTTTTTCAGCAAAATAACCCTGAAATTTAAAAGCACTTCAAATGAACTCTAAAAAGGTTGAAAATTGCCATGGTATCATCATTTGAGCCACATAGCATGCGCTAAAAAGTTGAGAGGGTTATGGCAAAAACTGGATGCACGTCGTGTACAAAATGGACAATCTCTTTCGAAGTATCCGGGTCTCGGACGAAAACTTGCTTTTTACAAAGGAATTTCATTTTTTTAACTTATTTGAACTACATAATTTTTTTAGTGAAAATGCACCATTCAAAGCCACATCATCAGTTTTCAACCCTTTCTGACTTCATTTGCTATTTTTCATGCACTTATTGATTTTTTTCAACAAAATAACACTGAAATTGAAAAGCACTTCAAATGATACCTAAAAAGGTTGAAATTTGGCATGGTATCATCATTTGACCGACATATCATGTGATAAAAAATTTATAGGGTTACGGAAAAAACTAGATGCCTTTCGTGTACAAAGAGGACAATCTCTTTCGAAGTATCACGGTTTCAGACGAAAACTCGCCTGTTACAAAGGCATTTCATTTTTTTATCTTATTTGAACTCCATACTTTTTGTGTATTCAAACTTCACCTTTCAAAGCCACATCATCAATTTTCAACCCTTTCTGACTTCATTTGCTATTTTTCATGCATTTAGTGATTTTGTTCAGCAAAATAACCCTGAAATTGAAAAGCACTTCAAATGAACACTGAAAAGGTTGAAAATTGACATGATATCATCATTTCGCCCACATAGCATGTGCTAAAGAGTTGAGAGGGTTACGTCAAAAATTGGATGCACTTCGTGTACGAAATGGACAATCTCTTTAGAAGTATTAGGGTTTTCGACGAAAACTCGCTTGTTACGAAGGCATTTCATTTTTTTAACTTATTTGAACTCCATAATTTGTGTGTGTTGAAAATGCACCATTCAAAGCCACATAATCAATTTTCAATCCTTTCTGACTTCATTGGCTATTTTTCATGCTCTTACTAATTTTTGTTTAGCAAAATAACCCTGAAATCGAAAAGCACTTCAAATGAACTCGAACATGGTTGAAAATTGGTATGGTATCTCATTTCACCCACATAGCATGTGCTAAAAAGTTGAGAGGGTTACGGCAAAAACTGGATGCACTTCGTGTACAAAATGGACAATCTCTTTCGAAGTATCCGGGTTTCGGACGAAAACTTGCTTTTTACAAAGGAATTTCATTTTTTAAACTTATTTTAACTACATATTTGTTTAGTGAAAATGCACCATTCAAAGCCACATCATCAATTTTCAACCCTTTCTGACTTCATTTGCTATTCTTCATGCACTTACAGATTTTTTCCAGCAAAATAACCCTGAAATTGATAAGCACTTCAAATGAACTCTAAAAAGGATGAAAATTTGCATGCTATCATCATTTGAGCGACATATCATGTTATAAAAAGGTGAGAGGGTTACGGAAAAAACTAGATGCCTTTCGTGTACAAAATGGACAATCTCTTTCGAAGTATCATTGTTTCAGACGAAAACACGCCAGTTACAAAGGCATTTCATTTTTTTAACTTATTTGAACTCCATACTTTTTTGTGTTCAAAGTTCACCATTCATAGCCACATCATCAATTTTTAACCCTTTCTGATTTCATTTGCTATTTTTCATGCACTTACTAATTTTTTTGAGCAAAATAACCCTGAAATAGAAAAGCACTTCAAATGAACTCTGAAAAGGTTGAAAGCTGGCATGGTATCGTCAATTCACCCACATAACTTGTGCTAAAATGTTTAGAGGGTTACGACAAAAACTGGATGTACTTTCTGTACAAAATGGACAATGTCTTTCGAGGTATCAGGGTTTCGGACGAAAACTCGCTTGTCACAAAGGCATTTCATTTTTTAACTTATTTGAACTCCATACATTTTGTGTATTGAAAATGCACCATTCAAAGCCACATCATCAATTTTCAACCCTTTGTGACTTCATTTGCTACTTTTCATGCACTTACTGATTTTTTCCAGCAAAATAACCCTGAAATTGAAAAGCACTTCAAATGAACTCTGAAAAGGTTGAAAGTTGGCACGATACCATCATTTCACCCACATAGCATGTGCTAAAAAGTTGAGAGGGTTACGGCAAAAACTGGATGCACTTCGTGTACGAAATGGACAATCTCTTTCGAAGTATCATGGTTTCAGACGAAAACTCGCCTGTTACAAAGGCATTTCAGTTTTTTCAATTATTTGAACTCATAAATTTTGGTGTGTTCAAAATGCACCATTCAAAGCCACATCATCAATTTTCAACCGTTTTTGACTTCATTTGCTATTTTTCACTGATTTTTTTGAACAAAATAACCCTGAAATTGAAAAGCACTTCAAATGATACCTAAAAAGGTTGAAAATTGGCATGGTATGATCATTTGACCAACATATCATGTGATAAACAATTGAGAGGGTTACGGAAAAAACTAGATGCCTTTCGTGTACAAAATGGACAATCTCTTTCGAAGTATGACGGTTTTAGACGAAAACTCGCGTGTTACAAAGGCATTTCATTTTTTTAACTTATTTGAACTCCATACTTTTTGTGTATTCAAACTTCACCATTCAAAGCCACATCATCAATTTTCAACCCTTTCTGACTTCATTTGCTATTTTTCATGCACTTACTAATTTTTGTTTAGCAAAATAACCCTGAAATCGAAAAGCACTTCAAATGAACTCGAACATGGTTGAAAATTGGTATGGTATCTCATTTCACCCACATAGCATGTGCTAAAAAGTTGAGAGGGTTACGGCAAAAACTGGATGCACTTCGTCTACAAAATGGATAATCTCTTTCGAAGTATGTGGGTTTCCGACGAAAGCTCGCTTTTTACAAAGAAATTTCATTTTTTAACTTATTTGAACTCCATACTTTTTGTTTAGTGAAAATGCACCATTCGAAGCCACATCATCCATTTTCAATCCTTTCTTACATCATTTGCTATTTTTCATGCACTTACTGATTTTTTTCAGCAAAATAACCCTGAAATTTAAAAGCACTTCAAATGAACTCTAAAAAGGTTGAAAATTGCCATGGTATCATCATTTGAGCCACATAGCATGCGCTAAAAAGTTGAGAGGGTTATGGCAAAAACTGGATGCACGTCGTGTACAAAATGGACAATCTCTTTCGAAGTATCCGGGTCTCGGACGAAAACTTGCTTTTTACAAAGGAATTTCATTTTTTTAACTTATTTGAACTACATAATTTTTTTAGTGAAAATGCACCATTCAAAGCCACATCATCAATTTTCAACCCTTTCTGACTTCATTTGCTATTCTTCATGCACTTAAAGATTTTTTCCAGCAAAATAACCCTGAAATTGAAAAGCACTTAAAATGATACCTAGAAAGGTTGGAAATTGGAATGCTATCATCATTTGAGCGACATATCATGTGATAAAAAGTTGAGAGGGTTACGGAAAAAACTAGATGCCTTTCGTGTACAAAATGGACAATCTCTTTCGAAGTATGACGGTTTCAGACGAAAACTCGCCTGTTACAGAGGCATTTCATTTTTTTTACTTATTTGAACTCCATACTTTTTGTGTTCAAACTTCACCATTCAAAGCCACATCATCAATTTTCAACCCTTTCTAACTTCATTTGCTATTTTTCATGCACTTACTAATTTTTGTTTAGCAAAATAACCCTGAAATCAAAAAGCACTTCAAATGAACTCTGAAAAGGTTGAAAGCTGCCATGATATCTCATTTCACCCACATACCTTGTGCTAAAATGTTGAGAGGGTAACGACAAAAACTGGATGCACTTTGTATACAAAATGGACAATGTCTTTCGAGGTATCAGGGTTTCGGACGAAAACTCGCTTGTTACAAAGGCATTTCATTTTTTAACTTATTTGAACTCCATACATTTTGTGTATTGAAAATGCACCATTCAAATCCACATCATCAATTTTCAACCCTTTGTGACTTCATTTGCTATTTTTCATGCACTTACTGATTTTTTCTAGCAAAATGACCCTGAAATTGAAAAGCACTTCAAATGAACTCTGAAAAGGTTGAAAGTTGGCATGATATCATAATTTCACCCACATAGCATGTGCTAAAAAGTTGAGAGGGTTACGGAAAAACTGGATGCACTTCGTGTACGAAATGGACAATCTCTTTCGAAGTATCATGGTTTCAGACGAAAACTCGCCTGTTACAAAGGCATTTCATTTTTTAAAATTATTTGAACTCATAAATTTTTGTGTGTTCAAAATGCACCATTCAAAGCCACATCATCAATTTTGAACTCTTTCTGACTTCATTTGCTATTTTTCATTCACGTACTGATTTTTTTCAACAAAATAACCCTCAAATTGAAAAGCACTTCAAATGATACCTAAAAAGGTGGAAATTGGCATGGTATCATCATTTGACCGACATATCACGTGATAAACAATTGAGAGGGTTACGGAAAAAACTAGATGCCTTTCGTGTACAAAATGGACAATCTCTTTCGAAGTATCACGCTTTCAGACGAAAACTCGCCTGTTACAAAGGCATTTCATTTTTTTAACTTGTTTGAACTCCATACTTTTTGTGTATTCAAACTTCACCATTCAAAGCCACATCATCAATTTTCAACCCTTTCTGACTTCATTTGCTATTTTTCATGCACTTCCTAATTTTTGTTTAGCAAAATAACCCTGAAATCGAAAACACTTCAAATGAACTCGAACATGGTTGAAAATTGGTATGGTATCTCATTTCACCCACATAGCATGTGCTAAAAAGTTGAGAGGGTTACGGCAAAAACTGGATGCACTTCGTCTACAAAATGGATAATCTCTTTCGAAGTATGTGGGTTTCCGACGAAAGCTCGCTTTTTACAAAGAAATTTCATTTTTTAACTTATTTGAACTCCATACTTTTTGTTTAGTGAAAATGCACCATTCGAAGCCACATCATCCATTTTCAACCCTTTCTTATATCATTTGCTATTTTTCATGCACTTACTGATTTTTTTCAGCAAAATAACCCTGAAATTTAAAAGCACTTCAAATGAACTCTAAAAAGGTTGAAAATTGCCATGGTATCATCATTTGAGCCACATAGCATGCGCTAAAAAGTTGAGAGGGTTATGGCAAAAACTGGATGCACGTCGTGTACAAAATGGACAATCTCTTTCGAAGTATCCGGGTCTCGGACGAAAACTTGCTTTTTACAAAGGAATTTCATTTTTTTAACTTATTTGAACTACATAATTTTTTTAGTGAAAATGCACCATTCAAAGCCACATCATCAATTTTCAACCCTTTCTGACTTCATTTGCTATTCTTCATGCACTTAAAGATTTTTTCCAGCAAAATAACCCTGAAATTGAAAAGCACTTAAAATGATACCTAGAAAGGTTGAAAATTGGAATGCTATCATCATTTGAGCGACATATCATGTGATAAAAAGTTGAGAGGGTTACGGAAAAAACTAGATGCCTTTCGTGTACAAAATGGACAATCTCTTTCGAAGTATGACGGTTTCAGACGAAAACTCGCCTGTTACAGAGGCATTTCATTTTTTTTACTTATTTGAACTCCATACTTTTTGTGTTCAAACTTCACCATTCAAAGCCACATCATCAATTTTCAACCCTTTCTGACTTCATTTGCTATTTTTCATGCACTTACTAATTTTTGTTTAGCAAAATAACCCTGAAATCAAAAAGCACTTCAAATGAACTCTGAAAAGGTTGAAAGCTGCCATGCTATCTCATTTCACCCACATACCTTGTGCTAAAATGTTGAGAGGGTAACGACAAAAACTGGATGCAGTTTGTATACAAAATGGACAATGTCTTTCGAGGTATCAGGGTTTCGGACGAAAACTCGCTTGTTACAAAGGCATTTCATTTTTTAACTTATTTGAACTCCATACATTTTGTGTATTGAAAATGCACCATTCAAATCCACATCATCAATTTTCAACCCTTTGTGACTTCATTTGCTATTTTTCATGCACTTACTGATTTTTTCCAGCAAAATGACCCTGAAATTGAAAAGCACTTCAAATGAACTCTGAAAAGGTTGAAAGTTGGCATGATATCATAATTTCACCCACATAGCATGTGCTAAAAAGTTGAGAGGGTTACGGAAAAAACTGGATGCACTTCATGTACGAAATGGACAATCTCTTTCGAAGTATCATGGTTTCAGACGAAAACTCGCCTGTTACAAAGGCATTTCATTTTTTAAAATTATTTGAACTCATAAATTTTTGTGTGTTCAAAATGCACCATTCAAAGCCACATCATCAATTTTGAACTCTTTCTGACTTTATTTGCTATTTTTCATTCACGTACTGATTTTTTTCAACAAAATAACCCTCAAATTGAAAAGCACTTCAAATGATACCTAAAAAGGTGGAAATTGGGATGGTATCATCATTTGACCGACATATCACGTGATAAACAATTGAGAGGGTTACGGAAAAAACTAGATGCCTTTCGTGTACAAAATGGATAATCTCTTTCGAAGTATCACGCTTTCAGACGAAAACTCGCCTGTTACAAAGGCATTTCATTTTTTTAACTTGTTTGAACTCCATACTTTTTGTGTATTCAAACTTCACCATTCAAAGCCACATCATCAATTTTCAACCCTTTCTGACTTCATTTGCTATTTTTCATGCACTTCCTAATTTTTGTTTAGCAAAATAACCCTGAAATCGAAAACACTTCAAATGAACTCGAACATGGTTGAAAATTGGTATGGTATCTCATTTCACCCACATAGCATGTGCTAAAAAGTTGAGAGGGTTACGGCAAAAACTGGATGCACTTCGTCTACAAAATGGATAATCTCTTTCGAAGTATGTGGGTTTCCGACGAAAGCTCGCTTTTTACAAAGAAATTTCATTTTTTAACTTATTTGAACTCCATACTTTTTGTTTAGTGAAAATGCACCATTCGAAGCCACATCATCCATTTTCAACCCTTTCTTACATCATTTGCTATTTTTCATGCACTTACTGATTTTTTTCAGCAAAATAACCCTGAAATTTAAAAGCACTTCAAATGAACTCTAAAAAGGTTGAAAATTGCCATGGTATCATCATTTGAGCCACATAGCATGCGCTAAAAAGTTGAGAGGGTTATGGCAAAAACTGGATGCACGTCGTGTACAAAATGGACAATCTCTTTCGAAGTATCCGGGTCTCGGACGAAAACTTGCTTTTTACAAAGGAATTTCATTTTTTTAACTTATTTGAACTACATAATTTTTTTAGTGAAAATGCACCATTCAAAGCCACATCATCAATTTTCAACCCTTTCTGACTTCATTTGCTATTCTTCATGCACTTAAAGATTTTTTCCAGCAAAATAACCCTGAAATTGAAAAGCACTTAAAATGATACCTAGAAAGGTTGAAAATTGGAATGCTATCATCATTTGAGCGACATATCATGTGATAAAAAGTTGAGAGGGTTACGGAAAAAACTAGATGCCTTTCGTGTAAAAAATGGACAATCTCTTTCGAAGTATGACGGTTTCAGACGAAAACTCGCCTGTTACAGAGGCATTTCATTTTTTTTACTTATTTGAACTCCATACTTTTTGGGTTCAAACTTCACCATTCAAAGCCACATCATCAATTTTCAACCCTTTCTGACTTCATTTGCTATTTTTCATGCACTTACTAATTTTTGTTTAGCAAAATAACCCTGAAATCAAAAAGCACTTCAAATGAACTCTGAAAAGGTTGAAAGATTCCATGCTATCACATTTCACCCACATACCTTGTGCTAAAATGTTGAGAGGGTAATGACAAAAACTGGATGCACTTTGTATACAAAATGGACAATGTCTTTCGAGGTATCAGGGTTTCGGACGAAAACTCGCTTGTTACAAAGGCATTTCATTTTTTAACTTATTTGAACTCCATACATTTTGTGTATTGAAAATGCACCATTCAAATCCACATCATCAATTTTCAACCCTTTGTGACTTCATTTGCTATTTTTCATGCACTTACTGATTTTTTCCAGCAAAATGACCCTGAAATTGAAAAGCACTTCAAATGAACTCTGAAAAGGTTGAAAGTTGGCATGATATCATAATTTCACCCACATAGCATGTGCTAAAAAGTTGAGAGGGTTACGGAAAAAACTGGATGCACTTCGTGTACGAAATGGACAAGCTCTTTCGAAGTATCATGGTTTCAGACGAAAACTCGCCTGTTACAAAGGCATTTCATTTTTTAAAATTATTTGAACTCATAAATTTTTGTGTGTTCAAAATGCACCATTCAAAGCCACATCATCAATTTTGAACTCTTTCTGACTTCATTTGCTATTTTTCATTCACGTACTGATTTTTTTCAACAAAATAACCCTCAAATTGAAAAGCACTTCAAATGATACCTAAAAAGGTGGAAATTGGCATGGTATCATCATTTGACCGACATATCACGTGATAAACAATTGAGAGGGTTACGGAAAAAACTAGATGCCTTTCGTGTACAAAATGGACAATCTCTTTCGAAGTATCACGCTTTCAGACGAAAACTCGCCTGTTACAAAGGCATTTCATTTTTTTAACTTGTTTGAACTCCATACTTTTTGTGTATTCAAACTTCACCATTCAAAGCCACATCATCAATTTTCAACCCTTTCTGACTTCATTTGCTATTTTTCATGCACTTCCTAATTTTTGTTTAGCAAAATAACCCTGAAATCGAAAACACTTCAAATGAACTCGAACATGGTTGAAAATTGGTATGGTATCTCATTTCACCCACATAGCATGTGCTAAAAAGTTGAGAGGGTTATGGCAAAAACTCGATGCCCTTCGTGTACAAAATGGATAATCTCTTTTGAAGTATCTGGGTTTCGGACGAAAGCTCGCTTTTTACAAAGAAATTTCATTTTTTAACTTATTTGAACTCCATACTTTTTGTTTATTGAAAATGCACCATTCGAAGCCACATCATCAATTTTCAACCCTTTCTTACTTCATTTGCTATTTTTCATGCACTTACTGATTTTTTTAGCAAAATAACCCTGAAATTTAAAAGCACTTCAAATGAACTCTGAAAAGGCTGAAAATTGGCATGGTATCATCATTTGAGCCGCATAGCATGTGCTAAAAAGTTGAGAGGGTTACGGCAAAAACTGGATGCACTTCGTTTACAAAATGGACAATCTCTTTCGAAGTATCCGGGTTTCGGACGAAAACTTGCTTTTTACAAAGGAATTTCATTTTTTTAACTGATTTGAACTACATAATTTTTTTAGTGAAAATGCACCATTCAAAGCCACATCATCAATTTTCAACCCTTTCTGACTTCATTTGCTATTTTTCATGCACTTATTGATTTTTTTCAACAAAATAACACTGAAATTGAAAAGCACTTCAAATGATACCTAAAAAGGTTGAAATTTGGCATGGTATCATCATTTGACCGACATATCATGTGATAAAAAATTTATAGGGTTACGGAAAAAACTAGATGCCTTTCGTGTACAAAGTGGACAATCTCTTTCGAAGTATCACGGTTTCAGACGAAAACTCGCCTGTTACAAAGGCATTTCATTTTTTTATCTTATTTGAACTCCCTACTTTTTGTGTATTCAAACTTCACCATTCAAAGCCACATCATCAATTTTCAACCCTTTCTGACTTCATTTGCTATTTTTCATACATTTATTGATTTTGTTCAGCAAAATAACCCTGAAATTGAAAAGCACTTCAAATGAAAACTGAAAAGGTTGAAAATTGACATGATATCATCATTTCGCCCACATAGCATGTGCTAAAGAGTTGAGAGGGTTACGTTAAAAATTGGATGCACTTCGTGTACGAAATGGACAATCTCTTTAGAAGTATTAGGGTTTTCGACGAAAACTCGCTTGTTACGAAGGCATTTCATTTTTTTAACTTATTTGAACTCCATAATTTGTGTGTGTTGAAAATGCACCATTCAAAGCCACATAATCAATTTTCAATCCTTTCTGACTTCATTGGCTATTTTTCATGCTCTTACTAATTTTTGTTTAGCAAAATAACCCTGAAATCGAAAAGCACTTCAAATGAACTCGAACATGGTTGAAAATTGGTATGGTATCTCATTTCACCCACATAGCATGTGCTAAAAAGTTGAGAGCGTTACGGAAAAAACTATATGCCCTTAGTGTACAAAATGGATAATCTCTTTCGAGGTATCTGGGTTTCCGACGAAAGCTCGCTTTTTACAAAGAAATTTCATTTTTTAACTTATTTGAACTACATACTTTTTGTTTATTGAAAATGCACCATTCGAAGCCACATCATCAATTTTCAACCCTTTCTTACTTCATTTGCTATTTTTCGTGCACTTACTAATTTTTTTAGCAAAATAACCCTGAAATTTAAAAGCACTTCAAATGAACTCTAAAAAGGTTGAAAATTGGCATGGTATCATCATTTGAGCCACATAGCATGTGCTATAAAGTTGAGAGGGTTACGGCAAAAACTGGATGCACTTCGTGTACAAAATGCACAATCTCTTTCGAAGTATCCGGGTTTCGGACGAAAAC
Source organism: Hordeum marinum (assembly GCA_022496015.1). Lineage (NCBI taxonomy): Eukaryota > Viridiplantae > Streptophyta > Magnoliopsida > Poales > Poaceae > Hordeum > Hordeum marinum. The sequence continues at coordinate 505,889,149 of CM039675.1, forward strand.
TTGCTTTTTACAAAGGAATTTCATTTTTTTAACTTATTTGAACTACATTATTTTTTTAGTGAAAATGCACCCTTCAAAGCCACATCCTCAATTTTCAACCCTGTCTGACTTCATTTGCTATGTTTCATGCACTTACTGATTTTTTTCAAAAAATAACACTGAAATTGAAAAGCACTTCAAAAGATACCTAAAAAGGTTGAAATTTGGCATGGTATCATCATTTGACCGACATATCATGTGATAAATAATTGATAGGGTTACGGAAAAAACTAGATGCCTTTCGTGTACAAAATGGACAATCTATTTTCAAGTATCACGGTTTCAGACGAAAACTAGCCTGTTACAAAGGCATTTCATTTGTTTATCTTATTTGAACTCCATACTTTTTGTGTATTCAAACTTCACCATTCAAAGCCACATCATCAATTTTCAACCCTTTCTGACTTCATTTGCTATTTTTCATGCATTTACTCATTTTGTTCAGCAAAATAACCCTGAAATTGAAAAGCACTTCAAATGAACTCTAAAAAGGTTGAAAATTGACATGATATCATCATTTCGCCCACATAGCATGTGCTAAAGAGTTGAGAGGGTTACGTCAAAAATTGGATGCACTTCGTGTACAAAATGGACAATCTCTTTAGAAGTATCAGGGTTTTCGACGAAAACTCGCTTGTTACGAAGGCATTTCATTTTTTTAACTTATTTGAACTCCATAATTTGTGTGTGTTGAAAATGCACCATTCAAACCCACATAATCAATTTTCAATCCTTTCTGACTTCATTTGCTATTTTTCATGCACTTACTAATTTTTGTTTAGCAAAATAACCCTGAAATCGGAAAGCACTTCAAATGAACTCGAACATGGTTGAAAATTGGTATGGTATCTCATTGCACCCACATAGCATGTGCTAAAAAGTTGAGAGGGTTAGGGCAAAAACTGGATGCCCTTCGTGTACAAAATGGATAATCTCTTTCGAAGTATCTGGGTTTCCGATGAAAGCTCGCTTTTTACAAAGAAATTTCATTTTTTAACTTATTTGAACTACATACTTTTTGTTTATTGAAAATGCACCATTCGAAGCCACATCATCAATTTTCAACCCTTTCTTACTTCATTTGCTATTTTTCATGCACTTACTGATTTTTTTTAGCAAAATAACCCTGAATTTAAAAGCACTTCAAATGAACTCTAAAAAGGTTGAAAATTGGCCTGGTATCATCATTTGAGCCACATAGCATGTGCTAAAAAGTTGAGAGGGTTACGGCAAAAACTGGATGCACTTCGTGTACAAAATGGATAATCTCTTTCGAAGTATCCGGGTTTCGGACGAAAACTTGCTTTTTACAAAGGAATTTCATTCTTTTAACTTATTTGAACTACATAATTTGTTTAGTGAAAATGCACCATTCAAAGGCACATCATCAATTTTCAACCCTTTCTGACTTCATTTGCTATTCTTCATGCACTTATAGATTTTTTTTCCAGCAAAATAACCCTGAAATTGAAAAGCACTTCAAATGAACTCTAAAAAGGTTGTAAATTGGCATGCTATCATCATTTGAGCGACATATCATGTGATAAAAAGGTGAGAGGGTTACGGAAAAAACTAGATGCCTTTCGTGTACAAAATGGACAATCTCTTTCGAAGTATCATGGTTTCAGACGAAAACTCGCCTGTTACAGAGGCATTTCATTTTTTTTACTTATTTGAACTCCATACTTTTTTTGTGTTCAAACTTCACCATTCAAAGCCACATCATAAATTTTTAACCCTTTCTGATTTCATTTGCTATTTTTCATGCAGTTACTAATTTTTTTCAGCAAAATAACCCTTAAATAGAAAAGCACTTCAAATGAACTCTGAAAAGGTTGAAAGCTGGCATGGTATCATCATTTCACCCACATAGCATGTGCTAAAAAGTTGAGAGGGTTACGGCAAAAACTGGATCCACTTCGTGTACGAAATGGACAATCTCTTTCGAAGTATCATGGTTTCACACGAAAACTCGCCTGCTACAAAGGCATTTCATTTTTTAAAATTATTTGAAATCATAAATTTTTGTGTGTTAAAAATGCACCATTCAAAGTCACATCATCAATTTTCAACCCTTTCTGACTTCATTCGCTATTTTTCATGCACTTACTGATTTTTTTCAACAAAATAACCCTGAAATTGAAAAGCACTTCAAATGATACCTAAAAAGGTTTAAAATTGGCATGGTATCAACATTTGACCGGCATATCATGTGATAAAAAATTAAGAGGGTTACGGAAAAAACTAGATGCCTTTCGTGTCCAAAATGGACAATCTCTTTCGAAGTATCACAGTTTCAGACGACAACTCGCCTGTTACAAAGGCATTTTATTTTTTTAACTTATTTGAACTCCATACTTTTTGTGTATTCAAACTTCACCATACAAAGCCACATCATCAATTTTCAAACCTTTCTGACTTCATTTGCTATTTTTCATGCATTTACTGATTTTGTTCAGCAAAATAACCCTGATATTAAAAAGCACTTCAAATGAACTCTGAAAAGGTTGAAAATTGACATGATATCATCATTTCACCCACATAGCATGTGCTAAAGAGTTGAGAGGGTTACGTCAAAAACTGGATGCACTTCGTGTACAAAATGGACAATCTCTTTCGAAGTATCAGGGTTTTAGACGAAAACTCGCTTGTTACGAAGGCATTTCATTTTTTTAACTTATTTGAACTCCATAATTTTTGTGTGTTGAAAATGCACCTTTCAAACCCAAATAATCAATTTTCAATCCTTTCTGACTTCATTTGCTATTTTCCATGCACTTACTAATTTTTGTTTAGCAAAATAACCCTGAAATTGAAAAGCACTTCAAATGAACTCGAACAAGGTTGAAAATTGGTATGGTATCTCATTTCACCCACATAGCATGTGCTAAAAAGTTGAGAGGCTTACGGCAAAAACTCGATGCACTTCGTGTACAAAATGGATAATCTCTTTCGAAGTATCCGGGTTTCGGACGAAAGCTCACTTTTTACAAAGGACTTTCATTTCTTAACTTATTTGAACTCCATACTTTTTGTGTATTGAAAATGTCCCATTCAAAGCGACATCATCAATTTTCAACCCTTTCTTACTTCATTTGCTATTTTCCGTGCACTTACTGATTTTTTTCAGCAAAATAACCCTGAAATTTAAAATCACTACAAATGAACTCTAAAAAGGTTGAAAATTGGCATGGTATCATCATTTGACCCACATAGCATGTGCTATAAAGTTGAGAGGGTTACCGCAAAAACTGGATGCACTTCGTGTTCAAAATGGACAATCTCTTTCGATGTATCCGGGTTTCGGACGAAAACTTGCTTTTTACAAAGGAATTTCATTTTTTTAACTTATTTGAACTCCATAGTTTTTTTAGTGAAAATGCACCATTCAAAGCTACATCATCAATTTTCAACCCTTTCTGACTTCATTCGCTATTCTTCATGCAATTATAGATGTTTTTCCAGCAAAATAACCCTGAAATTGAAAAGCACTTCAAAGGAACTCTAAAAAGGTTGAAAATTGGCATGCTATCATCATTTGAGCGACATATCATGTGATAAAAAGTTGAGAGGGTTACGGAAAAAACTAGGTGACTTTCGTGTACAAAATGGACAATCTCTTTCGAAGTATCATGGTTTCAAACGAAAACTCGCCTGTTACAAAGGCATTTCATTTTTTTAACTTATTTAAACTCCATACTTTTTTTGTGTTCAAAATTCACCATTCAAAGCCACATCATCAATTTTTAACCCTTTCTAATTTCATTTGCTATTTTCCATGCACTTACTAATTTTTTTCAACAAAAAAACCCTAAAATAGAAAAGCACTTAAAATGAACTCTGAAAAGGTTGAAAGCTGGCATGGTATCATCAATTCACCCACATAGCTTGTCGTAAAATGTTTAGAGGGTTACGACAAAAACTGGATGCACTTTGTGTACAAAATGGACCATGTCTTTCGAGGTATCAGGGTTTCAGAAAAAAACTCGCCTGTTACAAAGGCATTTCATTTTTTAACTTATTTGAACTCCATACCTTTGTGTATTGAAAATGCACCATTCAAAGCCACATCATCAATTTTCAACCCTTTCTGACTTCATTTGCTAATTTTCATGCACTTATGGATTTTTTCCAGCAAAATAACCCTGAAATTGAAAAGCACTTCAAATGAACTCTGAAAAGGTTGAAAGTTGGCACGATATCATCATTTCACCCACATAGCATTTGCTAAAAAGTTGAGAGGGTTACGGCAAAAACTGGATCTACTTCGTGTACGAAATGGACAATCTCTTTCGAAGTATCATGGTTTCACACGAAAACTCGCCTGCTACAAAGGCATTTCATTTTTTAAAATTATTTGAAATCATAAATTTTTGTGTGTTAAAAATGCACCATTCAAAGTCACATCATCAATTTTCAACCCTTTCTGACTTCATTCGCTATTTTTCATGCACTTACTGATTTTTTTCAACAAAATAACCCTGAAATTGAAAAGCACTTCAAATGATACCTAAAAAGGTTGAAAATTGGCATGGTATCAACATTTGACCGGCATATCATGTGATAAAAAATTAAGAGGGTTACGGAAAAAACTAGATGCCTTTCGTGTCCAAAATGGACAATCTCTTTCGAAGTATCACAGTTTCAGACGACAACTCGCCTGTTACAAAGGCATTTTATTTTTTTAACTTATTTGAACTCCATACTTTTTGTGTATTCAAACTTCACCATACAAAGCCACATCATCAATTTTCAACCCTTTCTGACTTCATTTGCTATTTTTCATGCATTTACTGATTTTGTTCAGCAAAATAACCCTGATATTAAAAAGCACTTCAAATGAACTCTGAAAAGGTTGAAAATTGACATGATATCATCATTTCACCCACATAGCATGTGCTAAAGAGTTGAGAGGGTTACGTCAAAAACTGGATGCACTTCGTGTACAAAATGGACAATCTCTTTCGAAGTATCAGGGTTTTAGACGAAAACTCGCCTGTTACGAAGGCATTTCATTTTTTTAACTTATTTGAACTCCATAATTTTTGTGTGTTGAAAATGCACCTTTCAAACCCAAATAATCAATTTTCAATCCTTTCTGACTTCATTTGCTATTTTTCATGCACTTACTAATTTTTGTTTAGCAAAATAACCCTGAAATTGAAAAGCACTTCAAATGAACTCGAACAAGGTTGAAAATTGGTATGGTATCTCATTTCACCCACATAGCATGTGCTAAAAAGTTGAGAGGGTTACGGCAAAAACTCGATGCACTTCGTGTACAAAATGGATAATCTCTTTCGAAGTATCCGGGTTTCGGACGAAAGCTCACTTTTTACAAAGGACTTTCATTTCTTAACTTATTTGAACTCCATACTTTTTGTGTATTGAAAATGTCCCATTCAAAGCGACATCATCAATTTTCAACCCTTTCTTACTTCATTTGCTATTTTCCGTGCACTTACTGATTTTTTTCAGCAAAATAACCCTGAAATTTAAAATCACTACAAATGAACTCTAAAAAGGTTGAAAATTGGCATGGTATCATCATTTGACCCACATAGCATGTGCTATAAAGTTGAGAGGGTTACCGCAAAAACTGGATGCACTTCGTGTTCAAAATGGACAATCTCTTTCGATGTATCCGGGTTTCGGACGAAAACTTGCTTTTTACAAAGGAATTTCATATTTTTAACTTATTTGAACTCCATAGTTTTTTTAGTGAAAATGCACCATTCAAAGCTACATCATCAATTTTCAACCCTTTCTGACTTCATTTGCTATTCTTCATGCAATTATAGATGTTTTTCCAGCAAAATAACCCTGAAATTGAAAAGCACTTCAAATGAACTCTAAAAAGGTTGAAAATTGGCATGCTATCATCATTTGAGCAACATATCATGTGATAAAAAGTTGAGAGGGTTACGGAAAAAACTAGGTGACTTTCGTGTACAAAATGGACAATCTCTTTCGAAGTATCATGGTTTCAAACGAAAACTCGCCTGTTACAAAGGCATTTCATTTTTTTAACTTATTTAAACTCCATACTTTTTTTGTGTTCAAAATTCACCATTCAAAGCGACATCATCAATTTTTAACACTTTCTAATTTCATTTGCTATTTTCCATGCACTTACTAATTTTTTTCAACAAAAGAACCCTAAAATAGAAAAGCACTTAAAATGAACTCTGAAAAGGTTGAAAGCTGGCATGGTATCATCAATTCACCCACATAGCTTGTGCTAAAATGTTTAGAGGGTTACGACAAAAACTGGATGCACTTTGTGTACAAAATGGACCATGTCTTTCGAGGTATCAGGGTTTCAGAAAAAAACTCGCCTGTTACAAAGGCATTTCATTTTTTAACTTATTTGAACTCCATACTTTTTGTGTATTGAAAATGCACCATTCAAAGCCACATCATCAATTTTCAACCCTTTCTGACTTCATTTGCTAATTTTCATCCACTTACGGATTTTTTCCAGCAAAATAACCCCGAAATTGAAAAGCACTTCAAATGAACTCTGAAAAGGTTGAAAGTTGGCACGATATCATCATTTCACCCACATAGCATGTGCTAAAACGGTGAGAGGGTTACGGCAAAAACTGGATCCACTTCGTGTACGAAATGGACAATCTCTTTCGAAGTATCATGGTCTCAGACGAAAACTCGCCTGTTACAAAGGCATTTCATTTTTTAAATTATTTGAACTCATAAATTTTTGTGTGTTCAAAATGCACCATTCAAAGCCACATCATCAATTTTCAACCCTTTCTGACTTCATTTGCTATTTTTCATGCACCTACTGATTTTTTTCAACAAAATAACCCTGAAATTGAAAAGCACTTCAAATGATACCTAAAAAGGTTGAAAATTGGCATGGTATCATCATTTGACCGACATATCATGTGATAAAAAATTTAGAGGGTTACGAAAAAAACTAGATGCCTTTCCTGTACAAAATGGACAATCTCTTTCGAAGTATCACGGTTTCAGACGAAAACTCGCCTGTTAAAAAGGCATTTCATTTTTTTAACTTATTTGAACTCCATACTTTTTGTGTATTCAAACTTCACCATTCAAAGCCACATCACCAATTTTCAACCCTTTCTTGCTTCATTTGCTATTTTTGATGCACTTATTGATTTTTTTAGCAAAATAACCCTGAAATTTAAAAGCACTTCAAATGAACTCTAAAATGGTTGAAAATTGGCATGGTATCATCATATGACCCACATAGCATGTGCTAAAATGTTGAGAGGGTTACGGCAAAAATTGGATGCACTTCGTGTACGAAATGGACAATCTCTATCGAAGTATCATTGTTTGGGACGAAAACTCGCCTGTTACAAAGGCATTTCATTTTTTAAAATTATTTGAACTCATAAATTTGTGTGTGTTCAAAATGCACCATTCCAAGCCACATCATCAATTTTCAACCCTTTCTGACTTCATTTGCTATTTTTCAAGCACTTACTGATTTTTTTTCAACAAAGTAACCCTGAAATTGAAAAGCACTTCAAATGATACCTAAAAAGGTTGAAAATTGGCATGGTATCATCATTTGACCGACATATCATGTGATAAAAAATTGAGAGGGTTACGGAAAAAACTAGATGCCCTTCGTCCACAAAATGGACAATCTCTTTCGAAGTATCACGGTTTCAAACGAAAATTCGCCTGTTACAAAGGCATTTCATTTTGTTAACTTATTTGAACTCCATAATTTTTGTGTATTGAAACTTCACCATTCAAAGCCACATCATCAATTTTCAACCCTTTCTGACTTCATTTGCTATTTTTCATGCACTTACTGATTTTTTGCGACAAAATGACCCTGAAATTGAAAAGCACTTCAAATGAACTCTAAAAAGGTTGAAAATTGGCATGGTATCATATTTTGACCGACATAGCTTGTACTAAAATGTTTAGAGGGTTACGACAAAAACTGGATGCACTTCGTGTACGAAATGGACAACCTCTTTCGAAGTATCATGGTTTCAGACGAAAACTGGTCTGTTACAAAGGCATTTCATTTTTTTAAATTATTTGAACTCATAAATTTTTGTGTGTTCAAAATGCACCATTCAAAGCCACATCATGAATTTTCAACCCTTTGTGACTTCATTTGCTATTTTTCATGTAGTTACTGATTTTTTCCAGCAAAATACCCCTGAAATTGAAAAGCACTTCAAATGATACCTAAAAAGGTTGAAAATTGGCATGGTATAATCATTTGACTGACATATCATGTTATAAAAAATTGAGAGGGTGACGAAAAAAACTAAATGCCTTTCGTGTACAAAATGGAAAATCTCTTTCGAAGTATCATGGTTTCAGAACAAAACTCGCCTGTTACAAAGGCATTTCATTTTTTTAACTTATTTGAACTCCATAATTTTTGTGTATTCAAAGCCACCTCATCAATTTTCAACCCTTTCTGACTTCATTTGCTATTTTCATGCATTTTCTTGATTTGGTTCACCAAAATAACCCCTTAATTGAAAAGCACTTCAAATGAACTCTGAAAAGGTTGAAAATTGACATAATATCATCATTTCACCCACATAACATGTGCTAAAAAGTTGAGAGGGTTACGTCAAAAACTTGATGCATTTCATGTACAAAATGGACAATCTCTTTCGAAGTATCAGGGTTTTGGACGAAAACTCGCCTGTTACAAAGGCATTTCATTTTTTAACTTATTTGAAATCCATAATTTGTGTGTGTTGAAAATACACCATTAATAGCCACATCATCAATTTTCAATCCTTTCTGACTTCATTTGCTATTTTTCATGCACTTACTAATTTTTGTTCAGCAAAATAACCCTGAAATTGAAAAGCACTTCAAATGAACTCTAAAAAGGTTGAAAATTGGCATGGTATCATCATTTCACCCACATAGCATGTTCTAAAAAGTTGAGAGGGTTACGGCAAAAACTGGATGCACTTCGTGTACAAAATGGACAATCACTTTTGAAGTATCCGGGTTTCGCATGAACACTCGCTTTTTACAAAGGAATTTCATTTTTTTAACTTATCTGAACTCCATACTTTTTGTGTATTGAAAATGCACCATTCAAAGCCACATCATCAATTTTCAACCCTTTCTTACTTCATTTGCTGTTTTTCATGCACTTACTGATTTTTTCTAGCAAAATAACCGTGAAATTGAAAGGCACTTCAAATGAACTCTAAAAAGGCCGAAAATTGGCATGGTATCATCATTTGAGCGAGATATCATGTGATAAAAACTTGACAGTGTTACGGAAAAAACTAGATGCCTTTCGTGTACAAAATGGACAATCTCTTTCGAAGTATCATGGTTTCAGACGAAAACTCGCCTGTTACAAAGGCATTTCATTTTTTAACTTACTTGAACTCCATACTTTTTTGTGTTCAAAATTCACCATTCAAAGCCACATCATCAATTTTTAAGCCTTTCTGATTTCATTTGCTAATTTTCATGCACTTACTGATTGTTTTCAGCAAAATAACCCTGGAATTGAAAAGCACTTCAAATGAACTTTGAAAATGTTGAAAGCTGGCATGGTATCATAATTTCACCCACATATCTTGTGCTAAAATGTTTAGAGGGTTACGACAAAAACTGGATGCACTTTGTGTACAGAATGGACAATGTCTTTCGAAGTATCAGGGTTTCGGACGAAAACTCGGCTGCTACAAATGATTTTCATTTTTTTAACTTATTTGAACTCCATAATTTGGGTGTGTTGAAAATGCACAATTCAAAGCCAGATAATCAATTTTCAATCCTTTCTGACTTCACTTGCTATGTTTCATGCACTTACAAATTTTTGTTTAGCAAAATAACCCTAAAATTGAAAAGCACTTCAAAGGAACTCAAAAAAGGTTGAAAATTGGTATGGTATCATCATTTCACCCACATAGCATGTGGTAAAAAGTTGAGAGGGTTACGGCAAAAACTGATGCACTTCGTGTACAAAATGGACAATCTCTTTCCAAGTATCCGGGTTTCAGACGAAAGCTCGCTTTTAACAAAGGAATTCCATTTTTTAACTTATTTGAACTCCATACATTTTTTGTATTGAAAATCCACTATTCAAAGCCACATCATCAATTTTCAACCCTTTCTTGCTTATTTTTTCAGCAAAATAACCCTGAAATTGAAAAGCACTTCAAATGAACTCTAAAAAGGTTGAAAATTGGCATGGTATCATCATTTGAGCGACATATCATGTGATAAAAAGTTGAGAGGGTTACGGAAAAAACTAGATGCATTTCGCATACAAAATGGACAATCTCTTTCGAAGTATCATCGTTTCACACGAAAACTCGCCTGTTACAAAGGGATTTCATTTTTTAACTTATTTGAACTCCATACTTTTTTGTGTTCAAAATTCAGCATTCAAAGCCACATCATCAATTTTTAACACTTTCTGATTTCATTTGCTATTTTTCACGCACTTACTGATTTTTTTCAGCAAAATAACCCTGAAATTGAAAAGCACTTCAAATGAACTCTGAAAATGTTGAAAGCTGGCATGGTATCGTCAGTTCACCCACATAGCTTGTGCTAAAATGTTTACAGGGTTACGATAAAAACTGGATGCACTTTGTGTACAAAATGGACAATGTATTTCGAAGTATCAGGGTTTCGGACGAAACTCGCCTGTTACGAAGGCATTTCATTTTTTGAACTTATTTGAACTCCATACTTTTTGTGTGTTCAAAATGCACCATTCAAAGCCACATCATCAATTTTCAACCCTTTCTTACTAGATTTGCTATTTTTCATGCACTTACTAATTTTGTTCAGCAAAATAACCTTGAAATTGAGAAGCACTTCAAATGTACTCTGAAAAGGTAGGAAATTGGCATGGTATCATCATTTCACCCACATAGCATGTGCTAAAAAGTTGAGAGGGTTACGGCGAAAACTGGCTGCACTTCGTGTACAAAATGGACAATTTCTTTCGAAGTATCAAAGTTTCGGACGAAAACTTTCCTATTACAAAGGATTTTCATTTTTTCAACTTATTTGAACTCCATACTTTTTTTGTATTGAAAATCCACCATTCAAAGCCACATCATCACATTTCAACCCTTTCTTACTTCATTTGCTATTTTTCATGCACTTACTTATTTTTTTTAGCAAAATAACCCTGAAATTGAAAAGCACTTCAAATGAAATTTAAAAAGGTTTAAAATTGTCATGGTATCATCATTTGAGTGACATATCATGTGATAAAAAGTTGAGAGGGTTACGAAAAAAACTAGATGCCTTTCGTGTACAAAATGGACAATCTCTTTCGAAGTATCATGGTTTCAGACGAAAACTCGCGTGTTACAAAGGCATTTCATTTTTTAACTTATTTGACCTCCATACTTTTTTTGTGTTCAAAATTCAGCATTCAAAGCCACATCATCAATTTTTAACCCTTTCTGATTTCATTTGCTATTTTTCACGCACTTACTGATTTTTTTCAGCAAAATAACCCTGAAATTGAAAAGCACTTCAAATGAACTCTGAAAAGGTTGAAAGCTGGCATCGTATCGTCAATTCACCCACATAGCTTGTGCTAAAATGTTTGGAGGGTTACGATAAAAACTGGATGCACTTTGTGTACAAAATGGACAATGTATTTCGAAGTATCAGGGTTTCGGACGAAAACTCGCCTGTTATGAAGGCATTTCATTTTTTGAACTTATTTGAACTCCATACTTTTTGTGTGTTCAAAATGCACCATTCAAAGCCACATCATCAATTTTCAACCCTTTCTGACTTGATTTGCTATATTTCACGCACTTATTGATTTTGTTCAGCAAAATAACCTTGAAATTGAAAAGCACTTCAAATGTACTTTGAAAAGGTAGGAAATTGGCATGGTATCATCATTTCACCCACATAGCATGTGCTAAAACGTTGAGAGGTTATGGCGAAAACTGGATGCACTTCGTGTACAAAATGGACAATTTCTTTCGAAGTATCAAAGTTTCGGACGAAAACTTTCCTATTACAAAGGATTTTCATTTTTTCAACTTATTTGAACTCCATACTTTTTTTGTATTGAAAATCCACCATTCAAAGCCACATCATCAATTTTCAACCCTTTCTTACTTCATTTGCTATTTTTCATGCACTTACTTATTTTTTCAGCAAAATAACCCTGAAATTGAAAAGCGCTTCAAATGAAATTTCAAAAGGTTTAAAATTGTCATGGTATCATCATTTGAGTGACATATCATGTGATAAAAAGTTGAGAGGGTTACGGAAAAAACTAGATGCCTTTCGTGTACAAAATGGACAATCTCTTTCGAAGTATCATGGTTTCACACGAAAACTCGCCTGTTACAAAGGCATTTCATGTTTTTAACTTATTTGAACTCCATACTTTTTGTGTGTTCAAAAATCACCATTCAAAGCCACATCATCAATTTTTAACCCTTTCTGATTTCATCTGCTATTTTTCACGCACTTATTGATTTTTTTCAGCAAAATAACCCTGAAATTGAAAAGCACTTCAAATGAACTCTGAAAAGGTTGAAAGCTGGCATCGTATCGTGAATTCACCCACATAGCTTGTGCTAAAATGTTTAGAGGGTTACTATAAAAACTGGATGCACTTTGTGTACAAAATGGACAATGTATTTCGAAGTATCAGGGTTTCGGACGAAAACTCGCCTGTTATGAAGGCATTTCATTTTTTGAACTTATTTGAACTCCATACTTTTTGTGTGTTCAAAATGCACCATTCAAAGCCACATCATCAATTTTCAACCCTTTCTGACTTGATTTGCTATATTTCACGCACTTATTGATTTTGTTCAGCAAAATAACCTTGAAATTGAAAAGCACTTCAAATGTACTTTGAAAAGGTAGGAAATTGGCATGGTATCATCATTTCACCCACATAGCATGTGCTAAAACGTTGAGAGGTTACGGCGAAAACTGGATGCACTTCGTGTACAAAATGGACAATTTCTTTCGAAGTATCAAAGTTTCGGACGAAAACTTTCCTATTACAAAGGATTTTCATTTTTTCAACTTATTTGAACTCCATACTTTTTTTGTATTGAAAATCCACCATTCAAAGCCACATCATCAATTTTCAACCCTTTCTTACTTCATTTGCTATTTTTCATGCACTTACTTATTTTTTCAGCAAAATAACCCTGAAATTGAAAAGCGCTTCAAATGAAATTTCAAAAGGTTTAAAATTGTCATGGTATCATCATTTGAGTGACATATCATGTGATAAAAAGTTGAGAGGGTTACGGAAAAAACCAGATGCCTTTCGTGTACAAAATGGACAATCTCTTTCGAAGTATCATGGTTTCAGACGAAAACTCGCCTTTTACAAAGGCATTTCATGTTTTTAACTTATTTGAACTCCATACTTTTTTTGTGTTCAAAAATCACCATTCAAAGCCACATCATCAATTTTTAACCCTTTCTGATTTCATTTGCTATTTTTCACGCACTTACTGATTTTTTCCAGCAAAATAACCCTGAAATTGAAAAGCACTTCAAATGAACTCTGAAAAGGTTGAAACCTGGCATCGTATCGTCAATTCACCCACATAGCTTGTGCTAAAATGTTTAGATGGTTACGATAAAAACTGGATGCACTTTGTGTACAAAATGGACAATGTATTTCGAAGTATCAGGGTTTCGGACGAAAACTCGCCTGTTATGAAGGCATTTCATTTTTTGAACTTATTTGAACTCCATACTTTTTGTGTGTTCAAAATGCACCATTCAAAGCCACATCATCAATTTTCAACCCTTTCTGACTTGATTTGCTATATTTCACGCACTTATTGATTTTGTTCAGCAAAATAACCTTGAAATTGAAAAGCACTTCAAATGTACTTTGAAAAGGTAGGAAATTGGCATGGTATCATCATTTCACCCACATAGCATGTGCTAAAACGTTGAGAGGTTACGGCGAAAACTGGATGCAGTTCGTGTACAAAATGGACAATTTCTTTCGAAGTATCAAAGTTTCGGACGAAAACTTTCCTATTACAAAGGATTTTCATTTTTTCAACTTATTTGAACTCCATACTTTTTTTGTATTGAAAATCCACCATTCAAAGCCACATCATCAATTTTCAACCCTTTCTTACTTCATTTGCTATTTTTCATGCACTTACTTATTTTTTCAGCAAAATAACCCTGAAATTGAAAAGCGCTTCAAATGAAATTTCAAAAGGTTTAAAATTGTCATGGTATCATCATTTGAGTGACATATCATGTGATAAAAAGTTGAGAGGGTTACGGAAAAAACTAGATGCCTTTCGTGTACAAAATGGACAATCTCTTTCGAAGTATCATGGTTTCACACGAAAACTCGCCTATTACAAAGGCATTTCATGTTTTTAACTTATTTGAACTCCATACTTTTTGTGTGTTCAAAAATCACCATTCAAAGCCACATCATCAATTTTTAACCCTTTCTGATTTCATCTGCTATTTTTCACGCACTTATTGATTTTTTTCAGCAAAATAACCCTGAAATTGAAAAGCACTTCAAATGAACTCTGAAAAGGTTGAAAGCTGGCATCGTATCGTCAATTCACCCACATAGCTTGTGCTAAAATGTTTAGAGGGTTACTATAAAAACTGGATGCACTTTGTGTACAAAATGGACAATGTATTTCGAAGTATCAGGGTTTCGGACGAAAACTCGCCTGTTATGAAGGCATTTCATTTTTTGAACTTATTTGAACTCCATACTTTTTGTGTGTTCAAAATGCACCATTCAAAGCCACATCATCAATTTTCAACCCTTTCTGACTTGATTTGCTATATTTCACGCACTTATTGATTTTGTTCAGCAAAATAACCTTGAAATTGGAAAGCACTTCAAATGTACTTTGAAAAGGTAGGAAATTGGCATGGTATCATCATTTCACCCACATAGCATGTGCTAAAACGTTGAGAGGTTACGGCGAAAACTGGATGCACTTCGTGTACAAAATGGACAATTTCTTTCGAAGTATCAAAGTTTCGGACGAAAACTTTCCTATTACAAAGGATTTTCATTTTTTCAACTTATTTGAACTCCATACTTTTTTTGTATTGAAAATCCACCATTCAAAGCCACATCATCAATTTTCAACCCTTTCTTACTTCATTTGCTATTTTTCATGCACTTACTTATTTTTTCAGCAAAATAACCCTGAAATTGAAAAGCGCTTCAAATGAAATTTCAAAAGGTTTAAAATTGTCATGGTATCATCATTTGAGTGACATATCATGTGATAAAAAGTTGAGAGGGTTACGGAAAAAACCTGATGCCTTTCGTGTACAAAATGGACAATCTCTTTCGAAGTATCATGGTTTCAGACGAAAACTCGCCTTTTACAAAGGCATTTCATGTTTTTAACTTATTTGAACTCCATACTTTTTTTGTGTTCAAAAATCACCATTCAAAGCCACATCATCAATTTTTAACCCTTTCTGATTTCATTTGCTATTTTTCACGCACTTACTGATTTTTTCCAGCAAAATAACCCTGAAATTGAAAAGCACTTCAAATGAACTCTGAAAAGGTTGAAACCTGGCATCGTATCGTCAATTCACCCACATAGCTTGTGCTAAAATGTTTAGATGGTTACGATAAAAACTGGATGCACTTTGTGTACAAAATGGACAATGTATTTCGAAGTATCAGGGTTTCGGACGAAAACTCGCCTGTTATGAAGGCATTTCATTTTTTGAACTTATTTGAACTCCATACTTTTTGTGTGTTCAAAATGCACCATTCAAAGCCACATCATCAATTTTCAACCCTTTCTGACTTGATTTGCTATATTTCACGCACTTATTGATTTTGTTCAGCAAAATAACCTTGAAATTGAAAAGCACTTCAAATGTACTTTGAAAAGGTAGGAAATTGGCATGGTATCATCATTTCACCCACATAGCATGTGCTAAAACGTTGAGAGGTTACGGCGAAAACTGGACGCAGTTCGTGTACAAAATGGACAATTTCTTTCGAAGTATCAAAGTTTCGGACGAAAACTTTCCTATTACAAAGGATTTTCATTTTTTCAACTTATTTGAACTCCATACTTTTTTTGTATTGAAAATCCACCATTCAAAGCCACATCATCAATTTTCAACCCTTTCTTACTTCATTTGCTATTTTTCATGCACTTACTTATTTTTTCAGCAAAATAACCCTGAAATTGAAAAGCGCTTCAAATGAAATTTCAAAAGGTTTAAAATTGTCATGGTATCATCATTTGAGTGACATATCATGTGATAAAAAGTTGAGAGGGTTACGGAAAAAACTAGATGCCTTTCGTGTACAAAATGGACAATCTCTTTCGAAGTATCATGGTTTCACACGAAAACTCGCCTATTACAAAGGCATTTCATGTTTTTAACTTATTTGAACTCCATACTTTTTGTGTGTTCAAAAATCACCATTCAAAGCCACATCATCAATTTTTAACCCTTTCTAATTTCATCTGCTATTTTTCACGCACTTATTGATTTTTTTCAGCAAAATAACCCTGAAATTGAAAAGCACTTCAAATGAACTCTGAAAAGGTTGAAAGCTGGCATCGTATCGTCAATTCACCCACATAGCTTGTGCTAAAATGTTTAGAGGGTTACTATAAAAACTGGATGCACTTTGTGTACAAAATGGACAATGTATTTCGAAGTATCAGGGTTTCGGACGAAAACTCGCCTGTTATGAAGGCATTTCATTTTTTGAACTTATTTGAACTCCATACTTTTTGTGTGTTCAAAATGCACCATTCAAAGCCACATCATCAATTTTCAACCCTTTCTGACTTGATTTGCTATATTTCACGCACTTATTGATTTTGTTCAGCAAAATAACCTTGAAATTGGAAAGCACTTCAAATGTACTTTGAAAAGGTAGGAAATTGGCATGGTATCATCATTTCACCCACATAGCATGTGCTAAAACGTTGAGAGGTTACGGCGAAAACTGGATGCACTTCGTGTACAAAATGGACAATTTCTTTCGAAGTATCAAAGTTTCGGACGAAAACTTTCCTATTACAAAGGATTTTCATTTTTTCAACTTATTTGAACTCCATACTTTTTTTGTATTGAAAATCCACCATTCAAAGCCACATCATCAATTTTCAACCCTTTCTTACTTCATTTGCTATTTTTCATGCACTTACTTATTTTTTCAGCAAAATAACCCTGAAATTGAAAAGCGCTTCAAATGAAATTTCAAAAGGTTTAAAATTGTCATGGTATCATCATTTGAGTGACATATCATGTGATAAAAAGTTGAGAGGGTTACGGAAAAAACCTGATGCCTTTCGTGTACAAAATGGACAATCTCTTTCGAAGTATCATGGTTTCAGACGAAAACTCGCCTTTTACAAAGGCATTTCATGTTTTTAACTTATTTGAACTCCATACTTTTTTTGTGTTCAAAAATCACCATTCAAAGCCACATCATCAATTTTTAACCCTTTCTGATTTCATTTGCTATTTTTCACGCACTTACTGATTTTTTTCCAGCAAAATAACCCTGAAATTGAAAAGCACTTCAAATGAACTCTGAAAAGGTTGAAACCTGGCATCGTATCGTCAATTCACCCACATAGCTTGTGCTAAAATGTTTAGATGGTTACGATAAAAACTGGATGCACTTTGTGTACAAAATGGACAATGTATTTCGAAGTATCAGGGTTTCGGACGAAAACTCGCCTGTTATGAAGGCATTTCATTTTTTGAACTTATTTGAACTCCATACGATTTGTGTGTTCAAAATGCACCATTCAAAGCCACATCATCAATTTTCAACCCTTTCTGACTTCATTTGCTATTTTTCATGCACTTATTGATTTTGTTCAGAAAAATAACCTTGAAATTCAAAAGCACTTCAAATGTACTCTCAAAAGGTAGGAAATTGGCATGGTATCATCATTTCACCCACATAGCATGTGCTAAAAAGTTGAGAGGTTACGGCGAAAACTGGATGCACTTCATGTACAAAATGGACAATCTCTTTCGAAGTATCAAAGTTTCGGACGAAAACTTTCCTATTACAAAGGATTTTTATTTTTTCAACTTATTTGAACTCCATACTTTTTTTGTATTGAAAATCCACCATTCAAAGCCACATCATCAATTTTTAACCCTTTCTTACTTCATTTGCTATTTTTCATGCACTTGCTTATTTTTTCAGCAGCATAACCCTGAAATTGAAAAGCACTTCAAATGAAATTTAAAAAGGTTTAAAATTTTCATGGTATCATCATTTGAGTGACATATCATGTGATAAAAAGATGAGAGGGTTACGGAAAAAACTAGATGCCTTTCGTGTACAAAATGGACAATCTCTTTCGAAGTATCATGGTTTCACACGAAAACTCGCCTGTTACAAAGGCATTTCATGTTTTTAACTTATTTGAACTCCATACTTTTTTTGTGTTCAAAAATCACCATTCAAAGCCACATCATCAATTTTTAACCCTTTCTGATTTCATCTGCTATTTTTCACGCACTTATTGATTTTTTTCAGCAAAATAACCCTGAAATTGAAAAGCACTTCAAATGAACTCTGAAAAGGTTGAAAGCTGGCATCGTATCGTCAATTCACCCACATAGCTTGTGCTAAAATGTTTAGAGGGTTACTATAAAAACTGGATGCACTTTGTGTACAAAATGGACAATGTATTTCGAAGTATCAGGGTTTCGGACGAAAACTCGCCTGTTATGAAGGCATTTCATTTTTTGAACTTATTTGAACTCCATACTTTTTGTGTGTTCAAAATGCACCATTCAAAGCCACATCATCAATTTTCAACCCTTTCTTACTTGATTTGCTATTTTTCATGCACTTATTGATTTTGTTCAGCAAAATAACCTTGAAATTGAAAACCACTTCAAATGTACTCTGAAAAGGTAGGAAATTGGCATGGTATCATCATTTCACCCACATAGCATGTGCTAAAAAGTTGAGAGGTTACGGCGAAAACTGGATGCACTTCGTGTACAAAATTGACAATCTCTTTCGAAGTATCAAAGTTTCGGACGAAAACTTTCCTATTACAAAGGATTTTCATTTTTTCAACTTATTTGAACTCCATAATTTTTTTGTATTGAAAATCCACCATTCAAATCCACATCATCAATTTTCAACCCTTTCTTACTTCATTTGCTATTTTTCATGCACTTACTTAATTTTTTCAGCAAAATAACCCTGAAATTGAAAAGCACTTCAAATGAAATTTAAAAAGGTTTAAAATTGTCATGGTATCATCATTTGAGTGACATATCATGTGATAAAAAGTTGAGAGGGTTACGGAAAAAACTAGATGCCTTTCGTGTACAAAATGGACAATCTCTTTCGAAGTATCATGGTTTCACACGAAAACTCGCCTGTTACAAAGGCATTTCATGTTTTTAACTTATTTGAACTCCATACTTTTTTTGTGTTCAAAAATCACCATTCAAAGCTACATCATCAATTTTTAACCCTTTCTGATTTCATTTGCTTTTTTTCACGCACTTACTGATTTTTTTCAGGAAAATAACCCTGAAATTGAAAAGCACTTCAAATGAACTCTGAAAAGGTTGAAAGCTGGCATCGTATCGTCAATTCACCCACATAGCTTGTCCTAAAATGTTTAGAGGGTTACGATAAAAACTGGATGCACTTTGTGTACAAAATGGACAATGTATTCCGAAGTATCAGGGTTTCGGACGAAAACTCGCCAGTTATGAAGGCATTTCATTTTTTGAACTTATTTGAACTCCATACTTTTTGTGTGTTCAAAATGCACCATTCAAAGCCACATCATCAATTTTCAACCCTTTCTGACTTGATTTGCTATTTTTCATGCACTTATTGATTTTGTTCAGCAAAATAACCTTGAAATTGAAAAGCACTTCAAATGTACTATGAAAAGGTAGGAAATTGGCATGGTATAATCATTTCACCCACATAGCATGTGCTAAAAAGTTGAGAGGTTACGGCGAAAACTGGATGCACTTCGTGTACAAAATGGACAATCTCTTTCGAAGTATCAAAGTTTCGGACGAAAACTTTCCTATTACAAAGGATTTTCATTTTTTCAGTTTTTTTGAACTCCATACTTTATTGTATAGAAAATCCACCATTCAAAGCCACATCATCAATTTTCAACCCTTTCTTACTTCATTTGCTATTTTTCATGCACTTACTTATCTTTTTCAGCAAAATAACCCTGAAATTGAAAAGCACTACAAATGAAATTTAAAAAGGTTTAAAATTGGCATGGTATCATCATTTGATTGACATATCCTGTGATAAAAAGTTGAGAGGGTTACGGAAAAAACTAGATGCCTTTCGTGTACAAAATGGACAATCTCTTTCGAAGTATCATGGTTTCAGACGAAAACTCGCCTGTTACAAAGGCATTTCATGTTTTTAACTTATTTGAACTCCATACTTTTTTTGTGTTCAAAAATCACCATTCAAAGCCACATCATCAATTTTTAACCCTTTCTAATTTCATTTGCTATTTTTCACGCACTTACTGATTTTTTTCAGCAAAATAACCCTGAAATTGAAAAGCACTTCAAATGAACTCTGAAAAGGTTGAAAGCTGGCATCGTATCATCAATTCACCCACATAGCTTGTCATAAAATGTTTAGAGGGTTACGATAAAAACTGGATGCACTTTGTGTACAAAATGGACAATGTATTTCAAAGTATCAGGGTTTCGGACGAAAACTCGCCTGTTATGAAGGCATTTCATTTTTTGAACTTAATTGAACTCCATACTTTTTGTGTGTTCAAAATGCACCATTCAAAGCCACATCATCAATTTTCAACCATTTCTGACTTGATTTGCTATTTTTCATGCACTTATTGATTTTCTTCATCAAAATAACCTTGAAATTGAAAAGCACTTCAAATGTACTCTGAAAAGGTAGGAAATTGGCATGGTATCATCATTTCACCCACATAGCATGTGCTAAAAAGTTGAGAGGTTACGGCGAAAACTGGATGCACTTCGTGTACAAAATGGACAATCTCTTTCGAAGTATCAAAGTTTCGGACGAAAACTTTCCTATTACAAAGGATTTTCATTTTTTCAACTTATTTGAACTCCATACTTTTTTTGTATTGAAAATCCACCATTCAAAGCCACATCATCAATTTTCAACCCTTTCTTACTTCATTTGCTATTTTTCATGCACTTACTTATTATTTTCAGCAAAATAACCCTGAAATTGAAAAGCACTTCAAATGAAATTTAAAAAGGTTTAAAATTGTCATGGTATCATCACTTGAGTGACATATCATGTGATAAAAAGTTGAGAGGGTTACGGAAAAAAACTAGATGCCTTTCGTGTACAAAATGGACAATCTCTTTCGAAGAATCATGGTTTTAGACGAAAACTCGCCTGTTACAAAGGCATTTCATGTTTTTAACTTATTTGAACTCCATACTTTTTTTGTGTTCAAAAATCACCATTCAAAGCCACATCATCAATTTTTATCCCTTTCTGATTTCATTTGCTATTTTTCACGCACTTACTGATTTTTTCAGCAAAATAACCCTGAAATTGAAAAGCACTTCAAATGAACTCTGAAAAGGTTGAAGGCTGGCATCGTATCGTCAATTCACCCACATAGCTTGTGCTAACATGTTTAGAGGGTTACGATAAAAACTGGATGCACTTTGTGTACAAAATGGACAATGTATTTCGAAGTATCAGGGTTTCGGACGAAAACTCGCCTGTTATGAAGGCATTTCATTTTTTGAACTTATTTGAACTCCATACTTTTTGTGTGTTCAAAATGCACCATTCAAAGCGACATCATCAATTTTCAACCCTTTCTGACTTGATTTGCTATTTTTCATGCACTTATTGATTTTGTTCAGTAAAATAACCTTGAAATTGAAAAGCACTTCAAATGTACTCTGAAAAGGTAGGAAATTGGCATGGTATCATCATTTCACCCACATAGCATGTGCTAAAAAGTTGAGAGGTTACGGCGAAAACTGGATGCACTTCGTGTACAAAATGGACAATCTCTTTCCAAGTATCAAAGTTTCGGACGAAAACTTTCCTATTACAAAGGATTTTCATTTTTTCAACTTATTTGAACTCCATAATTTTTTTGTATTGAAAATCCACCATTCAAAGCCACATCATCAATTTTCAACCCTTTCTTACTTCATTTGCTATTTTTCATGCACTTACTTATTTTTTTCAGCAAAATAACCCTGAAATTGAAAAGCACTTCAAATGAAATTTAAAAAGGTTTAAAATTTTCATGGTATCATCATTTGAGTGACATATCCTGTGATAAAAAGTTGAGAGGGTTACGGAGAAAACTAGATGCCTTTCGTGTACAAAATGGACAATCTCTTTCGAAGTATCATGGTTTATGACGAAAACTCGCCTGTTACAAAGGCATTTCATGTTTTTAACTTATTTGAACTCCATACTTTTTTTGTGTTCAAAAATCACCATTCAAAGCCACATCATCAATTTTTAACCCTTTCTGATTTCATTTGCTATTTTTCACGCACTTACTGATTTTTTTCAGCAAAATAACCCTGAAATTGAAAAGCACTTCAAGTGAACTCTGAAAATGTTAAAAGCTGGCATCGTATCGTCAATTCAACCACATAGCTTGTGCTAAAATGTTTAGAGGGTTACGATAAAAACTGGATGAACTTTGTGTACAAAATGGACAATGTATTTCGAAGTATCAGGGTTTCGGACGAAAACTAGCCTCTTATGAAGGCATTTCATTTTTTGAACTTATTTGAACTCCATACTTTTTGTGTGTTCAAAATGCACCATTCAAAGCCACATCACCAATTTTCAACCCTTTCTGACTTGATTTGCTATTTTTCATGCACTTATTGATTTTGTTCAGCAAAATAACCTTGAAATTGAAAAGCACTTCAAATGTACTCTGAAAAGGTAGGAAATTGGCATGGTATCATCATTTCACCCACATAGCATGTGCTAAAAAGTTGAGAGGTTACGGCGAAAACTGGATGCACTTCGTGTACAAAATGGACAATCTCTTTCGAAGTATCAAAGTTTCGGACGAAAACTTTCCTATTACAAAGGATTTTCATTTTTTCAACTTATTTGAACTCCATACTTTTTTTGTATTGAAAATCCACCATTCAAAGCCACATCATCAATTTTCAACCCTTTCTTACTTCATTTGCTATTTTTCATGCACTTACTTATTATTTTCAGCAAAATAACCCTGAAATTGAAAAGCACTTCAAATGAAATTTAAAAAGGTTTAAAATTGTCATGGTATCATCACTTGAGTGACATATCATGTGATAAAAAGTTGAGAGGGTTACGGAAAAAACTAGATGCCTTTCGTGTACAAAATGGACAATCTCTTTCGAAGAATCATGGTTTTAGACGAAAACTCGCCTGTTACAAAGGCATTTCATGTTTTTAACTTATTTGAACTCCATACTTTTTTTGTGTTCAAAAATCACCATTCAAAGCCACATCATCAATTTTTATCCCTTTCTGATTTCATTTGCTATTTTTCACGCACTTACTGATTTTTTCAGCAAAATAACCCTGAAATTGAAAAGCACTTCAAATGAACTCTGAAAAGGTTGAAGGCTGGCATCGTATCGTCAATTCACCCACATAGCTTGTGCTAACATGTTTAGAGGGTTACGATAAAAACTGGATGCACTTTGTGTACAAAATGGACAATGTATTTCGAAGTATCAGGGTTTCGGACGAAAACTCGCCTGTTATGAAGGCATTTCATTTTTTGAACTTATTTGAACTCCATACTTTTTGTGTGTTCAAAATGCACCATTCAAAGCGACATCATCAATTTTCAACCCTTTCTGACTTGATTTGCTATTTTTCATGCACTTATTGATTTTGTTCAGTAAAATAACCTTGAAATTGAAAAGCACTTCAAATGTACTCTGAAAAGGTAGGAAATTGGCATGGTATCATCATTTCACCCACATAGCATGTGCTAAAAAGTTGAGAGGTTACGGCGAAAACTGGATGCACTTCGTGTACAAAATGGACAATCTCTTTCCAAGTATCAAAGTTTCGGACGAAAACTTTCCTATTACAAAGGATTTTCATTTTTTCAACTTATTTGAACTCCATAATTTTTTTGTATTGAAAATCCACCATTCAAAGCCACATCATCAATTTTCAACCCTTTCTTACTTCATTTGCTATTTTTCATGCACTTACTTATTTTTTTCAGCAAAATAACCCTGAAATTGAAAAGCACTTCAAATGAAATTTAAAAAGGTTTAAAATTTTCATGGTATCATCATTTGAGTGACATATCCTGTGATAAAAAGTTGAGAGGGTTACGGAGAAAACTAGATGCCTTTCGTGTACAAAATGGACAATCTCTTTCGAAGTATCATGGTTTATGACGAAAACTCGCCTGTTACAAAGGCATTTCATGTTTTTAACTTATTTGAACTCCATACTTTTTTTGTGTTCAAAAATCACCATTCAAAGCCACATCATCAATTTTTAACCCTTTCTGATTTCATTTGCTATTTTTCACGCACTTACTGATTTTTTTCAGCAAAATAACCCTGAAATTGAAAAGCACTTCAAGTGAACTCTGAAAATGTTAAAAGCTGGCATCGTATCGTCAATTCAACCACATAGCTTGTGCTAAAATGTTTAGAGGGTTACGATAAAAACTGGATGAACTTTGTGTACAAAATGGACAATGTATTTCGAAGTATCAGGGTTTCGGACGAAAACTAGCCTCTTATGAAGGCATTTCATTTTTTGAACTTATTTGAACTCCATACTTTTTGTGTGTTCAAAATGCACCATTCAAAGCCACATCACCAATTTTCAACCCTTTCTGACTTGATTTGCTATTTTTCATGCACTTATTGATTTTGTTCAGCAAAATAACCTTGAAATTGAAAAGCACTTCAAATGTACTCTGAAAAGGTAGGAAATTGGCATGGTATCATCATTTCACCCACATAGCATGTGCTAAAAAGTTGAGAGGTTAGGGCAAAAACTGGATGCACTTCGTGTACAAAATGGACAATCTCTTTCGAAGTATCAAAGTTTCGGACGAAAACTTTCCTATTACAAAGGATTTTCATTTTTTCAACTTATTTGAACTCCATACTTTTTTTGTATTGACAATCCACCATTCAAAGCCACATCATCAATTTTCAGCCCTTTCTTACTTCATTTGCTATTTTTCATGCACTTACTTATCTTTTTCAGCAAAATAACCCTGAAATTGAAAAGCACTTAAATGAAATTTAAAAAGATTTAAAATTGTCATCGGATCATCATTTGAGTGACATATCCTGTGATAAAAAGTTGAGAGGGTTACGGAAAAAACTAGATGCCTTTCGTGTACAAAATGGACAATCTCTTTCGAAGTATCATGGTTTCAGACGAAAACTCGCCTGTTACAAAGGCATTTCATGTTTTTAACTTATTTGAACTCCATACTTTTTTTGTGTTCAAAAATCACCATTCAAAGCCACATCATCAATTTTTAACCCTTTCTGATTTCATTTGCTATTTTTCACGCACTTACTGATTTTTTTCACCAAAATAACCCTGAAATTGAAAAGCACTTCAAGTGAACTCTGAAAATGTTAAAAGCTGCCATCGTATCGTCAATTCACCCACATAGCTTGTGCTAAAATGTTTAGAGGGTTACGATAAAAACTGGATGAACTTTGTGTACAAAATGGACAATGTATTTCGAAGTATCAGGGTTTCGGAGGAAAACTAGCCTCTTATGAAGGCATTTCATTTTTTGAACTTATTTGAACTCCATACTTTTTGTGTGTTCAAAATGCACCATTCAAAGCCACTTCACCAATTTTCAACCCTTTCTGACTTGATTTGCTATTTTTCATGCACTTATTGATTTTGTTCAGCAAAATAACCTTGAAATTGAAAAGCACTTCAAATGTACTCTGAAAAGGTAGGAAATTGGCATGGTATCATCATTTCACCCACATAGCATGTGCTAAAAAGTTGAGAGGTTAGGGCGAAAACTGGATGCACTTCGTGTACAAAATGGACAATCTCTTTCGAAGTATCAAAGTTTCGGACGAAAACTTTCCTATTAGAAAGGATTTTCATTTTTTCAACTTATTTGAACTCCATACTTTTTTTGTATTAACAATCCACCATTCAAAGCCACATCATCAATTTTCAACCCTTTCTTACTTCATTTGCTATGTTTCATGCACTTACTTATCTTTTTCAGCAAAATAACCCTGAAATTGAAAAGCACTTCAAATGAAATTTAAAAAGATTTAAAATTGTCATCGGATCATCATTTGAGTGACATATCCTGTGATAAAAAGTTGAGAGGGTTACGGAAAAAACTAGATGCCTTTCGTGTACAAAATGGACAATCTCTTTCGAAGTATCATGGTTTCAGACGAAAACTCGCCTGTTACAAAGGCATTTCATGTTTTTAACTTATTTGAACTCCATACTTTTTTTGTGTTCAAAAATCACCATTCAAAGCCACATCATCAATTTTTAACCCTTTCTGATTTCATTTGCTATTTTTCACGCACTTACTGATTTTTTTCACCAAAATAACCCTGAAATTGAGAAGCACTTCAAATGAACTCTGAAAAGGTTGAAGGCTGGCATCGTATCGTCAATTCACCCACATAGCTTGTGCTAAAATGTTTAGAGGGTTACGATAAAAACTGGATGCACTTTGTGTACAAAATGGACAATGTATTTCGAAGTATCAGGGTTTTAGACGAAAACTCGCCTGTTATGAAGGCATTTCATTTTTTGAACTTATTTGAACTCCATACTTTTTTTCTGTTCAAAATGCACCATTCAAAGCCACATCATCAATTTTCAACCCTTTCTGACTTGATTTGCTATTTTTCATGCACTTATTGATTTTGTTCAGCAAAATACCTTGAAATTGAAACGCACTTCAAATGTACTCTGAAAAGGTAGGAAATTGGCATGGTATCATCATTTCACCCACATAGCATGTGCTAAAAGGTTGAGAGGTTACGGCGAAAACTGGATGCACTTCGTGTACAAAATGGACAATCTCTTTCGAAGTATCAAAGTATCGGACGAAAACTTTCCTATTACAAAGGATTTTCATTTTTTCAACTTATTTGAACTCCATACTTTTTTGTATTGAAAATCCACCATTCAAAGCCACATCATCAATTTTCAACCCTTTCTTACTTCATTTGCTATTTTTCATGCACTTACTTATATTTTTCAGCAAAATAACCCTGAAATTGAAAAGCACTTCAAATGAAATTTAAGGTTTAAAATTGTCATGGTATCATCATTTGAGTGACATATCCTGTGATAAAAAGTTGAGAGGGTGACGGAAAAAACTAGATGCCTTTCGTGTACAAAATGGACAATCTCTTTCGAAGTATCATGGTTTCAGACGAAAACTCGCCTGTTACAAAGGCATTTCATGTTTTTAACTTATTTGATCTCCATACTTTTTTTGTGTTCAAAAATCACCATTCAAAGCCACATCATCAATTTTTAACCCTTTCTGATTTCATTTGCTATTTTTCACGCACTTACTAATTTTTTTCAGCAAAATAACCCTGAAATTGAAAAGCACTTCAAATGAACTCTGAAAAGGTTGAAAGCTGGCATCGTATCGTCAATTCACCCACATACCTTGTGCTAGAATGTTTAGTGGGTTACGATAAAAACTGGATGCACTTTGTGTACAAAATGGACAATGTATTTCGAAGTATCAGGGTTTCGGACGAAAACTCACCTGTTATGAAGGCATTTCATTTTTTGAACTTATTTGAACTCCATACTTTTTGTGTGTTCAAAATGCACCATTCAAAGCCACATCATCAATTTTCAACCCTTTCTGACTTGATTTGCTATTTTTCATGCACTTATTGATTTTGTTCAGCAAAATAACCTTGAAATTGAAAAGCACTTCAAATGTACTCTGAAAAGGTAGGAAATTGGCATGGTATCATCATTTCACCCACATAGCATGTCCTAAAAAGTTGAGAGGTTAGGGCGAAAACTGGATGCACTTCGTGTACAAAATGGACAATCTTTTTCGAAGTATCAAAGTTTCAGACGAAAACTTTCCTATTACAAAGGATTTTCATTTTTTCAACTTATTTGAACTCCATACTTTTTTGTATTGACAATCCACCATTCAAAGCCACATCATCAATTTTCAACCCTTTCTTACTTCATTTGCTATTTTTCATGCACTTACTTATCTTTTTAAGAAAAATAACCCTGAAATTGAAAAGCACTTCAAATGAAATTTAAAAAGGTATAAAATTGTCATGGTATCATCATTTGAGTGACATATCCTGTGATAAAAAGTTGAGAGGGTTACGGAAAAAACTAGATGCCTTTCGTGTACAAAATGGACAATCTCTTTCGAAGTATCATGGTTTCAGACGAAAACTCGCCTGTTACAAAGGCATTTCATGTTTTTAACTTATTTGAACTCCATACTTTTTTTGTGGTCAAAAATCACCATTCAAAGCCACATCATCAATTTTTAACCCTTTCTGATTTCATTTGCTATTTTTCACGCACTTACTGATTTTTTTCAGCAAAATAACCCTGAAATTGAAAAGCACTTCAAATGAACTCTGAAAAGGTTCAAGGCTGGCATCGTATCGTCAATTCACCCACATAGCTTGTGCTAACATGTTTAGAGGGTTACGATAAAAACTGGATGCACTTTGTGTACAAAATGGACAATGTATTTCGAAGTATCAGGGTTTCGGACGAAAACTCGCCTGTTATGAAGGCATTTCATTTTTTGAACTTATTTGAACTCCATACTTTTTGTGTGTTCAAAATGCACCATTCAAAGCCACATCATCAATTTTCAACCCTTTCTGACTTGATTTGCTATTTTTCATGCACTTATTGAATTTGTTCAGTAAAATAACCCTGAAATTGAAAAGCACTTCAAATGAACTCTGAAAAGGTTGAAAGCTGGCATCGTATCGTCAATTCACCCACATAGCTTGTGCTAAAATGTTTAGAGGGTTACGATAAAAACCGGATGCACTTTGTGTACAAAATGGACAATGTATTTCGAAGTATCAGGGTTTCGGACGAAAACTCGCCTGTTATGAAGGCATTTCATTTTTTGAACTTATTTGAACTCCATACTTTTTGTGTGTTCAAAATGCACCATTCAAAGCCACATCATCAATTTTCAACCCTTTCTGACTTGATTTGCTATTTTTCATGCACTTATTGATTTTGTTCAGTAAAATAACCCTGAAATTGAAAAGCACTTCAAATGAACTCTGAAAAGGTTGAAAGCTGGCATCGTATCGTCAATTCACCCACATAGCTTGTGCTAAAATGTTTAGAGGGTTACGATAAAAACCGGATGCACTTTGTGTACAAAATGGACAATGTATTTCGAAGTATTAGGGTTTCGGACGAAAACTCGCCTGTTATGAAGGCATTTCATTTTTAGAACTTATTTGAACTCCATACTTTTTGTGTGTTCAAAATGCACTATTCAAAGCCACATCATCAATTTTTAACCCTTTCTGATTTCATTTGCTATTTTTCATGCCCTTACTGATTTTTTTCAGCAAAATAACCCTGAAATTGAACAGCACTTCAAATGTACTCTGAAAAGGTTGAAGGCTAGCATCGTATCGTCAATTCACCCACATAGCTTGTGCTAAAATGTTTAGAGGGTTACGATAAAAACTGGATGCACTTTGTGTACAAAATGGACAATGTCTTTCGAAGTATCAGGGTTTCGGACGAAAATTCGCCTGTTACGAAGGCATTTCATTTTTTGAACTTATTTGAACTCCATACTTTTTGTGTGCTCAAAATGCACCATTCAAAGCCACATCATCAATTTTCAACCCTTTCTGACTTGATTTGCTATTTTTCATGCACTTATTGATTTTGTTCAGCAAAATAACCTTGAAATTGAAAAGCACTTCGAATGAACTCTGAAAAGGTAGCAAATTGGCATGGTATCATAATTTCACCCACATAGCATGTGCTAAAAAGTTGAGAGGGTTACGGCAAAAACTAGATGCACTTCGTGTACCAAATGGACAATCTCTTTCGAAGTATCAAAGTTTCGGACGAAAACTTTCCTATTACAAAGGATTTTCAATTTTTCAACTTATTTGAACTCCATACATTTTGTGTATTTAAAATGCACCATTGAAGGCCACATCATCCATTTTCAACCCTTTTTTACTTTATTTACTATTTTTCATGCACTTACTGATTTTTTTTCCAGCAAAATAACCCTGAAATTGAAAAGCACTTGAAATGAACTCTGAAAAGGTTGAAAGTTGGCATGATATCATCATTTCACCCACATAGCATGTGCTAAAGAGTTGAGAGGGATACGGCAAAAACTGGATGCATTTCGTGTACGAAATGGACAATCTCTTTCGAAGTATCATGGTTTCAGTCGAAAACTCGCCGGTTACAAAGGCATTTCATTTTTTGAAATTATTTCAACTCCTAAATTTTTGTGTGTTCAAAATGCACCATTCAAAGCCACATCATCAATTTTCAACCCTTTCTGACTTCATTTGCTATTTTTCATGCAATTACTGATTCTTTTCAACAAAATAACCCTAAAATTGACAAGCACATCAAATGAACTCTGAAAAGGTTGAAAGTTGGCAAGAGATCATCATTTCACCCACATAGCATGTGCTAAAAAGTTGGGAGGGTTACGACAAAAACTTGATGCACTTCGTGTACAAAATGGACAATCTCTTTCGAAGTATCCGGGTTTCGGACAAAAACTCGCTTGTTACAAAGAAATTTCATTATTTTAACTTATTTGAACTCCATAATTTTTTTGTACTAAAAATGCACCATTCAAAGCCACATCATCAATTTTCAACCCTTTTTGACTTCATTTGCTATTTTTCATGCACTTACTGATTTTTTCAACAAAATAATCCTGAAATTGAAAATCACTTCAAATGAACTTTCAACAGGTTGAAAGTTGGCATGTATCATCAATTCACCAACATAGAATGTGCTAAAAAATTTAGAGGCTCACGAGAAAAACTGAATGCACTTCGTGTACGAAATGGACAATCTCTTTCGACGTATCAGGGTTTTGGACGAAAGCTCGCTTGTTACAAAGGCATTTCATTTTTTAACATATTTTAAGTCCATAGTTTTTGTGTGTGAAAATGCACGATTCAAGGCCACAACATCAATTTTCAACACTTTCTGACTTCATTTGCTATTTTTTATGCAGTTACTGATTTTTTACCAAAATAACACTAAAATGGAAAAGCACTTCAAATGAACTCTAAAAAGGTTGAAAATTGGCATGATATCATCATTTGACCGACATATCAAGTGACAGAAAGTTGAGAGGGTTACTGAAAAAACTAGTTGCCTTTCGTGTACAAAATTGACAATCTCTTTCGAAGTATCACGGTTTCACACGAAAACATGCCTGTTACAAAGACATTTCATTTTTTAACTTATTTGAACTCCATACTTTTTGTGGGTTCAAAATGCACCATTCAAAGCTACATCATCAATTTTCAACCCTTTCTGACTTCATTTGCTATTTTTCATGCACTTATTCATTTTTCAGCAAAATAACCCTGAAATTGAAAAGCACCTCAGATGAACTCTAAAAAGCTTGAAAATTGGCATGGTATCATCATTTCACCTACATAGCATGTGCTAAAAATATGAGAGGGTTACGGCAAAAGCTAGATGCACTTCATGTACAAAATGGACAATCTCTTTCGAAGCATCCGGGTTTCGGACGACATCTCGCTTTTTACAAAGGATTTTCATTTTTTAACTTATTTGAACTCCATACTTTTTGTCTATTGAAAATGCACGATTCAAAGCCACATCATCAATTTTCAACCCTTTTTGACTTCATTTGCTATTTTTCATGCACTTACTGATTATTTTCCAGCAAAATAACCCTAAAATTGAAAAGCACTTCAAAGGAACTCTGAAAAGGTTGAACGTTGGCACGATATCATCATTTCACCGACATGGCATGTGCTAAAGAGTTGAGAGGGATACGACAAAAACTGGATGCATTCGTGTACGAAATGGACAATCTCTTTCGAACTATCATGGTTTCAGATGAAAACTCGCCGGTTACAAAGGCATTTCATTTTTTAAATTATTCGAACTCCTAAATTTTTGTGTGTTCAAAATGCACCATTCAAAGCCACATCATCAATTTTCAACCCTTTCTGACTTCATTTTCTTTTTTTCACGCACTTACTGATTTTTTTCAACAAAATAACCCTAAAATTGAAAAGCACAACAAATGAACTCTAAAAAGGTTGAAAGTTGGCACGATATCATCATTTCACCCACATAGCATGTGCGAAAAAGTTGAGAGGGTTACGACAAAAACTGGATGCACTTCGTGTACAAAATGGACAATCTCTTTCGAAGTATCCGGGTTTCGGACGAAAACTCGCTAGTTACAAAGGAATTTCATTGTTTTAACTTATTCGAACTCCATAATTTTTGTGTACTTAAAATGCACCATTCAAAGCCACATCATCAATTTTCAACCCTTTCTGACTACATTTGCTATTTTTCGTGCACTTACTAATTTTGTTTAGCAAAATAACCCTGAAATTGAAAAGCACTTCAAATGAACTCTAAAAAGGTTGAAAATTGGCATGGTATCATCATTTCACCTACATAGCATTTGCTAAAAATATGAGAGGGTTACGGCAAAAGCTAGCTGCAATTCATGTACAAAATGGACAATCTCTTTCGAAGTACGCAGGTTTCGGACGAAAACTCGCTTTTTACAAAGGATTTTCATTTCTTAACTTATTTGAACTCCATACTTTTTGTCTATTGAATTGCATGATTCAAAGCCACATCATCAATTTTCAACCCTTTCTGACTTCATTTGCTATTTTTCATGCACTTTCTGATTTTTTTTAGCAAAATAACCCTGAAATTGAAAAACACTTCAAATGAACTTTGAAAAGGTTGAAAGTTGGCATGTATCATCAATTCACCCACATAGCATGTGCTAAAAAGTTTAGAGGGTTACGAGAAAAACTAGATGCACTTCGTGTACAAAATGGACAATCTCTGTCGAAGTATGAGGCTTTTGGACGAAAACTCGCTTTTTACAAAGGATTTTCATTTCTTAACTTATTTGAACTCCATACTTTTTGTCTATTGAAAATGCATGATTCAAAGCCACAACATCAATTTTCAACCCTTTCTGACTTCATTTGCTATTTTTCATGCACTTTTTGATTTTTTTTAGCAAAATAACCCTGAAATTGAAAAACACTTCAAATGAACTTTGAAAAGGTTGAAAGTTGGCATGTATCATCAATTCACCCACATAGCATGTGCTAAAAAGTTTAGAGGGTTACGAGAAAAACTAGATGCACTTCGTGTACAAAATGGACAATCTCTTTCGTAGTATCCGGGTTTCAGACAAAAACTCGCTTGTTACAAACGAATTTCATTGTTTTAAATTATTTGAACTCCATAATTTTTGTGTATTGAAAATGCACCATTCAAAGCCACATCATCAATTTTCAACCCTTTTTGACTTCATTTGCTATTTTTCATGCACTCAGTTATTTTTTCTACAAAATAACCCTGAAATTGAAAAGCATTTCAAATGAACTTTGAAAACGTTGAAAGTTGGCATGCATCATCAATTCACCCACATAGCATGTCCTAAAAAGTTTAGAGGGTTACGAGAAAAACTGGATGCACTTCGTGTACGAAATGGACAATCTATTTCGAAGTATGATGGTTTTGGACGAAAGCTCGCCTGTTACAAAGGCATTTCATTGTTTTAACTTATTTGAACTCCATACTTTTTGTGTATTGAAAATGCACCATTCAATGCCACATCATCAATTTTCAACCCTTTTTGACTTCATTTGCTATTTTTCATGCACTTACTGATTTTTTTCCAGCAGAATAACGCTGAAATTGAAAAGCACTTCAAATGAACTCTGAAAAGGTTGAAAGTTGGCACGATATCATCATTTTACCCACATAGCATGTGCTAAAGAGTTGAGAGGGATACGACAAAAACTGGATGCACTTCGTGTACGAAATGGACAATCTCTTTCGAAGTATCATGGTTTGAGACGAAAACTCGCCTGTTACAAAGGCATTTCATATTTTAAATTATTTGAACTCATAAATTTTTGTGTGTTCAAAATGCACCATTCAAAGCCACATCATCAATTTTCAACCCTTTCTCACTTCATTTGCTATTTTTCATGCACTTACTGATTTTTTTCAACAAAATAACCCTGAAATTGAAAAGCACTTCAAATGATACCTAAAAAGGTTGAAAATTGGCATGGTATCATCATTTGACCGACATATCATGTGATTAAAAATTGAGAGGTTTACGGAAAAAACTAGATGCCTTTCGTGTACAAAATGAACAATCTCTTTCGAAGTATCACGGTTTCAGACGAAAACTCGCCTGTTACAAAGGCATTTCATTTTTTTATCTTATTTGAACTCCATACTTTTTGTGTATTCAAACATCACCACTCAAAGCCACATCATCAATGTTCAACCCTTTCTGACTTGATTTGCTATTTTTCATGCACTTATTGATTTTGTTCAGCAAAATAACCTTGAAATTGAAAAGCACTTCAAATGTACTCTGAAAAGGTAGGAAATTGGCATGGTATCATCATTTCACCCACATAGCATGTGCTAAAAAGTTGAGAGGTTAGGGCAAAAACTGGATGCACTTCGTGTACAAAATGGACAATCTCTTTCGAAGTATCAAAGTTTCGGACGAAAACTTTCCTATTACAAAGGATTTTCATTTTTTCAACTTATTTGAACTCCATACTTTTTTTGTATTGACAATCCACCATTCAAAGCCACATCATCAATTTTCAGCCCTTTCTTACTTCATTTGCTATTTTTCATGCACTTACTTATCTTTTTCAGCAAAATAACCCTGAAATTGAAAAGCACTTAAATGAAATTTAAAAAGATTTAAAATTGTCATCGGATCATCATTTGAGTGACATATCCTGTGATAAAAAGTTGAGAGGGTTACGGAAAAAACTAGATGCCTTTCGTGTACAAAATGGACAATCTCTTTCGAAGTATCATGGTTTCAGACGAAAACTCGCCTGTTACAAAGGCATTTCATGTTTTTAACTTATTTGAACTCCATACTTTTTTTGTGTTCAAAAATCACCATTCAAAGCCACATCATCAATTTTTAACCCTTTCTGATTTCATTTGCTATTTTTCACGCACTTACTGATTTTTTTCACCAAAATAACCCTGAAATTGAAAAGCACTTCAAGTGAACTCTGAAAATGTTAAAAGCTGGCATCGTATCGTCAATTCACCCACATAGCTTGTGCTAAAATGTTTAGAGGGTTACGATAAAAACTGGATGAACTTTGTGTACAAAATGGACAATGTATTTCGAAGTATCAGGGTTTCGGAGGAAAACTAGCCTCTTATGAAGGCATTTCATTTTTTGAACTTATTTGAACTCCATACTTTTTGTGTGTTCAAAATGCACCATTCAAAGCCACTTCACCAATTTTCAACCCTTTCTGACTTGATTTGCTATTTTTCATGCACTTATTGATTTTGTTCAGCAAAATAACCTTGAAATTGAAAAGCACTTCAAATGTACTCTGAAAAGGTAGGAAATTGGCATGGTATCATCATTTCACCCACATAGCATGTGCTAAAAAGTTGAGAGGTTAGGGCGAAAACTGGATGCACTTCGTGTACAAAATGGACAATCTCTTTCGAAGTATCAAAGTTTCGGACGAAAACTTTCCTATTAGAAAGGATTTTCATTTTTTCAACTTATTTGAACTCCATACTTTTTTTGTATTAACAATCCACCATTCAAAGCCACATCATCAATTTTCAACCCTTTCTTACTTCATTTGCTATGTTTCATGCACTTACTTATCTTTTTCAGCAAAATAACCCTGAAATTGAAAAGCACTTCAAATGAAATTTAAAAAGATTTAAAATTGTCATCGGATCATCATTTGAGTGACATATCCTGTGATAAAAAGTTGAGAGGGTTACGGAAAAAACTAGATGCCTTTCGTGTACAAAATGGACAATCTCTTTCGAAGTATCATGGTTTCAGACGAAAACTCGCCTGTTACAAAGGCATTTCA
The DNA here is from genome assembly GCA_022496015.1 of Hordeum marinum. Classification (NCBI taxonomy): domain Eukaryota; kingdom Viridiplantae; phylum Streptophyta; class Magnoliopsida; order Poales; family Poaceae; genus Hordeum; species Hordeum marinum. Next base: position 505,925,347 of record CM039675.1, read on the forward strand.
TGTTTTTAACTTATTTGAACTCCATACTTTTTTTGTGTTCAAAAATCACCATTCAAAGCCACATCATCAATTTTTAACCCTTTCTGATTTCATTTGCTATTTTTCACGCACTTACTGATTTTTTTCACCAAAATAACCCTGAAATTGAGAAGCACTTCAAATGAACTCTGAAAAGGTTGAAGGCTGGCATCGTATCGTCAATTCACCCACATAGCTTGTGCTAAAATGTTTAGAGGGTTACGATAAAAACTGGATGCACTTTGTGTACAAAATGGACAATGTATTTCGAAGTATCAGGGTTTTAGACGAAAACTCGCCTGTTATGAAGGCATTTCATTTTTTGAACTTATTTGAACTCCATACTTTTTTTCTGTTCAAAATGCACCATTCAAAGCCACATCATCAATTTTCAACCCTTTCTGACTTGATTTGCTATTTTTCATGCACTTATTGATTTTGTTCAGCAAAATACCTTGAAATTGAAACGCACTTCAAATGTACTCTGAAAAGGTAGGAAATTGGCATGGTATCATCATTTCACCCACATAGCATGTGCTAAAAGGTTGAGAGGTTACGGCGAAAACTGGATGCACTTCGTGTACAAAATGGACAATCTCTTTCGAAGTATCAAAGTATCGGACGAAAACTTTCCTATTACAAAGGATTTTCATTTTTTCAACTTATTTGAACTCCATACTTTTTTGTATTGAAAATCCACCATTCAAAGCCACATCATCAATTTTCAACCCTTTCTTACTTCATTTGCTATTTTTCATGCACTTACTTATATTTTTCAGCAAAATAACCCTGAAATTGAAAAGCACTTCAAATGAAATTTAAGGTTTAAAATTGTCATGGTATCATCATTTGAGTGACATATCCTGTGATAAAAAGTTGAGAGGGTGACGGAAAAAACTAGATGCCTTTCGTGTACAAAATGGACAATCTCTTTCGAAGTATCATGGTTTCAGACGAAAACTCGCCTGTTACAAAGGCATTTCATGTTTTTAACTTATTTGATCTCCATACTTTTTTTGTGTTCAAAAATCACCATTCAAAGCCACATCATCAATTTTTAACCCTTTCTGATTTCATTTGCTATTTTTCACGCACTTACTAATTTTTTTCAGCAAAATAACCCTGAAATTGAAAAGCACTTCAAATGAACTCTGAAAAGGTTGAAAGCTGGCATCGTATCGTCAATTCACCCACATAGCTTGTGCTAGAATGTTTAGTGGGTTACGATAAAAACTGGATGCACTTTGTGTACAAAATGGACAATGTATTTCGAAGTATCAGGGTTTCGGACGAAAACTCACCTGTTATGAAGGCATTTCATTTTTTGAACTTATTTGAACTCCATACTTTTTGTGTGTTCAAAATGCACCATTCAAAGCCACATCATCAATTTTCAACCCTTTCTGACTTGATTTGCTATTTTTCATGCACTTATTGATTTTGTTCAGCAAAATAACCTTGAAATTGAAAAGCACTTCAAATGTACTCTGAAAAGGTAGGAAATTGGCATGGTATCATCATTTCACCCACATAGCATGTGCTAAAAAGTTGAGAGGTTAGGGCGAAAACTGGATGCACTTCGTGTACAAAATGGACAATCTTTTTCGAAGTATCAAAGTTTCAGACGAAAACTTTCCTATTACAAAGGATTTTCATTTTTTCAACTTATTTGAACTCCATACTTTTTTGTATTGACAATCCACCATTCAAAGCCACATCATCAATTTTCAACCCTTTCTTACTTCATTTGCTATTTTTCATGCACTTACTTATCTTTTTAAGAAAAATAACCCTGAAATTGAAAAGCACTTCAAATGAAATTTAAAAAGGTATAAAATTGTCATGGTATCATCATTTGAGTGACATATCCTGTGATAAAAAGTTGAGAGGGTTACGGAAAAAACTAGATGCCTTTCGTGTACAAAATGGACAATCTCTTTCGAAGTATCATGGTTTTAGACGAAAACTCGCCTGTTACAAAGGCATTTCATGTTTTTAACTTATTTGAACTCCATACTTTTTTTGTGGTCAAAAATCACCATTCAAAGCCACATCATCAATTTTTAACCCTTTCTGATTTCATTTGCTATTTTTCACGCACTTACTGATTTTTTTCAGCAAAATAACCCTGAAATTGAAAAGCACTTCAAATGAACTCTGAAAAGGTTCAAGGCTGGCATCGTATCGTCAATTCACCCACATAGCTTGTGCTAACATGTTTAGAGGGTTACGATAAAAACTGGATGCACTTTGTGTACAAAATGGACAATGTATTTCGAAGTATCAGGGTTTCGGACGAAAACTCGCCTGTTATGAAGGCATTTCATTTTTTGAACTTATTTGAACTCCATACTTTTTGTGTGTTCAAAATGCACCATTCAAAGCCACATCATCAATTTTCAACCCTTTCTGACTTGATTTGCTATTTTTCATGCACTTATTGAATTTGTTCAGTAAAATAACCCTGAAATTGAAAAGCACTTCAAATGAACTCTGAAAAGGTTGAAAGCTGGCATCGTATCGTCAATTCACCCACATAGCTTGTGCTAAAATGTTTAGAGGGTTACGATAAAAACCGGATGCACTTTGTGTACAAAATGGACAATGTATTTCGAAGTATCAGGGTTTCGGACGAAAACTCGCCTGTTATGAAGGCATTTCATTTTTTGAACTTATTTGAACTCCATACTTTTTGTGTGTTCAAAATGCACCATTCAAAGCCACATCATCAATTTTCAACCCTTTCTGACTTGATTTGCTATTTTTCATGCACTTATTGATTTTGTTCAGTAAAATAACCCTGAAATTGAAAAGCACTTCAAATGAACTCTGAAAAGGTTGAAAGCTGGCATCGTATCGTCAATTCACCCACATAGCTTGTGCTAAAATGTTTAGAGGGTTACGATAAAAACCGGATGCACTTTGTGTACAAAATGGACAATGTATTTCGAAGTATTAGGGTTTCGGACGAAAACTCGCCTGTTATGAAGGCATTTCATTTTTAGAACTTATTTGAACTCCATACTTTTTGTGTGTTCAAAATGCACTATTCAAAGCCACATCATCAATTTTTAACCCTTTCTGATTTCATTTGCTATTTTTCATGCCCTTACTGATTTTTTTCAGCAAAATAACCCTGAAATTGAACAGCACTTCAAATGTACTCTGAAAAGGTTGAAGGCTAGCATCGTATCGTCAATTCACCCACATAGCTTGTGCTAAAATGTTTAGAGGGTTACGATAAAAACTGGATGCACTTTGTGTACAAAATGGACAATGTCTTTCGAAGTATCAGGGTTTCGGACGAAAATTCGCCTGTTACGAAGGCATTTCATTTTTTGAACTTATTTGAACTCCATACTTTTTGTGTGCTCAAAATGCACCATTCAAAGCCACATCATCAATTTTCAACCCTTTCTGACTTGATTTGCTATTTTTCATGCACTTATTGATTTTGTTCAGCAAAATAACCTTGAAATTGAAAAGCACTTCAAATGAACTCTGAAAAGGTAGCAAATTGGCATGGTATCATAATTTCACCCACATAGCATTTGCTAAAAAGTTGAGAGGGTTACGGCAAAAACTAGATGCACTTCGTGTACCAAATGGACAATCTCTTTCGAAGTATCAAAGTTTCGGACGAAAACTTTCCTATTACAAAGGATTTTCAATTTTTCAACTTATTTGAACTCCATACATTTTGTGTATTTAAAATGCACCATTGAAGGCCACATCATCCATTTTCAACCCTTTTTTACTTTATTTACTATTTTTCATGCACTTACTGATTTTTTTTCCAGCAAAATAACCCTGAAATTGAAAAGCACTTGAAATGAACTCTGAAAAGGTTGAAAGTTGGCATGATATCATCATTTCACCCACATAGCATGTGCTAAAGAGTTGAGAGGGATACGGCAAAAACTGGATGCATTTCGTGTACGAAATGGACAATCTCTTTCGAAGTATCATGGTTTCAGTCGAAAACTCGCCGGTTACAAAGGCATTTCATTTTTTGAAATTATTTCAACTCCTAAATTTTTGTGTGTTCAAAATGCACCATTCAAAGCCATATCATCAATTTTCAACCCTTTCTGACTTCATTTGCTATTTTTCATGCAATTACTGATTCTTTTCAACAAAATAACCCTAAAATTGACAAGCACATCAAATGAACTCTGAAAAGGTTGAAAGTTGGCAAGAGATCATCATTTCACCCACATAGCATGTGCTAAAAAGTTGGGAGGGTTACGACAAAAACTTGATGCACTTCGTGTACAAAATGGACAATCTCTTTCGAAGTATCCGGGTTTCGGACAAAAACTCGCTTGTTACAAAGAAATTTCATTATTTTAACTTATTTGAACTCCATAATTTTTTTGTACTAGAAATGCACCATTCAAAGCCACATCATCAATTTTCAACCCTTTTTGACTTCATTTGCTATTTTTCATGCACTTACTGATTTTTTCAACAAAATAATCCTGAAATTGAAAATCACTTCAAATGAACTTTCAACAGGTTGAAAGTTGGCATGTATCATCAATTCACCAACATAGAATGTGCTAAAAAATTTAGAGGCTCACGAGAAAAACTGAATGCACTTCGTGTACGAAATGGACAATCTCTTTCGACGTATCAGGGTTTTGGACGAAAGCTCGCTTGTTACAAAGGCATTTCATTTTTTAACATATTTTAAGTCCATAGTTTTTGTGTGTGAAAATGCACGATTCAAGGCCACAACATCAATTTTCAACACTTTCTGACTTCATTTGCTATTTTTTATGCAGTTACTGATTTTTTACCAAAATAACACTAAAATGGAAAAGCACATCAAATGAACTCTAAAAAGGTTGAAAATTGGCATGATATCATCATTTGACCGACATATCAAGTGACAGAAAGTTGAGAGGGTTACTGAAAAAACTAGTTGCCTTTCGTGTACAAAATTGACAATCTCTTTCGAAGTATCACGGTTTCACACGAAAACATGCCTGTTACAAAGACATTTCATTTTTTAACTTATTTGAACTCCATACTTTTTATGGGTTCAAAATGCACCATTCAAAGCTGCATCATCAATTTTCAACCCTTTCTGACTTCATTTGCTATTTTTCATGCACTTATTCATTTTTCAGCAAAATAACCCTGAAATTGAAAAGCACTTCAGATGAACTCTAAAAAGCTTGAAAATTGGCATGGTATCATCATTTCACCTACATAGCATGTGCTAAAAATATGAGAGGGTTACGGCAAAAGCTAGATGCACTTCATGTACAAAATGGACAATCTCTTTCGAAGCATCCGGGTTTCGGACGACATCTCGCTTTTTACAAAGGATTTTCATTTTTTAACTTATTTGAACTCCATACTTTTTGTCTATTGAAAATGCACGATTCAAAGCCACATCATCAATTTTCAACCCTTTTTGACTTCATTTGCTATTTTTCATGCACTTACTGATTATTTTCCAGCAAAATAACCCTAAAATTGAAAAGCACTTCAAAGGAACTCTGAAAAGGTTGAACGTTGGCACGATATCATCATTTCACCGACATGGCATGTGCTAAAGAGTTGAGAGGGATACGACAAAAACTGGATGCATTCGTGTACGAAATGGACAATCTCTTTCGAACTATCATGGTTTCAGATGAAAACTCGCCGGTTACAAAGGCATTTCATTTTTTAAATTATTCGAACTCCTAAATTTTTGTGTGTTCAAAATGCACCATTCAAAGCCACATCATCAATTTTCAACCCTTTCTGACTTCATTTTCTTTTTTTCACGCACTTACTGATTTTTTCAACAAAATAACCCTAAAATTGAAAAGCACAACAAATGAACTCTAAAAAGGTTGAAAGTTGGCACGATATCATCATTTCACCCACATAGCATGTGCGAAAAAGTTGAGAGGGTTACGACAAAAACTGGATGCACTTCGTGTACAAAATGGACAATCTCTTTCGAAGTATCCGGGTTTCGGACGAAAACTCGCTAGTTACAAAGGAATTTCATTGTTTTAACTTATTCGAACTCCATAATTTTTGTGTACTTAAAATGCACCATTCAAAGCCACATCATCAATTTTCAACCCTTTCTGACTACATTTGCTATTTTTCGTGCACTTACTAATTTTGTTTAGCAAAATAACCCTGAAATTGAAAAGCACTTCAAATGAACTCTAAAAAGGTTGAAAATTGGCATGGTATCATCATTTCACCTACATAGCATTTGCTAAAAATATGAGAGGGTTACGGCAAAAGCTAGCTGCAATTCATGTACAAAATGGACAATCTCTTTCGAAGTACGCAGGTTTCGGACGAAAACTCGCTTTTTACAAAGGATTTTCATTTCTTAACTTATTTGAACTCCATACTTTTTGTCTATTGAATTGCATGATTCAAAGCCACATCATCAATTTTCAACCCTTTCTGACTTCATTTGCTATTTTTCATGCACTTTCTGATTTTTTTTAGCAAAATAACCCTGAAATTGAAAAACACTTCAAATGAACTTTGAAAAGGTTGAAAGTTGGCATGTATCATCAATTCACCCACATAGCATGTGCTAAAAAGTTTAGAGGGTTACGAGAAAAACTAGATGCACTTCGTGTACAAAATGGACAATCTCTGTCGAAGTATGAGGCTTTTGGACGAAAACTCGCTTTTTACAAAGGATTTTCATTTCTTAACTTATTTGAACTCCATACTTTTTGTCTATTGAAAATGCATGATTCAAAGCCACAACATCAATTTTCAACCCTTTATGACTTCATTTGCTATTTTTCATGCACTTTCTGATTTTTTTAGCAAAATAACCCTGAAATTGAAAAACACTTCAAATGAACTTTGAAAAGGTTGAAAGTTGGCATGTATCATCAATTCACCCACATAGCATGTGCTAAAAAGTTTAGAGGGTTACGAGAAAAACTAGATGCACTTCGTGTACAAAATGGACAATCTCTTTCGTAGTATCCGGGTTTCAGACAAAAACTCGCTTGTTACAAACGAATTTCATTGTTTTAAATTATTTGAACTCCATAATTTTTGTGTATTGAAAATGCACCATTCAAAGCCACATCATCAATTTTCAACCCTTTTTGACTTCATTTGCTATTTTTCATGCACTCAGTTATTTTTTCTGCAAAATAACCCTGAAATTGAAAAGCATTTCAAATGAACTTTGAAAACGTTGAAAGTTGGCATGCATCATCAATTCACCCACATAGCATGTCCTAAAAAGTTTAGAGGGTTACGAGAAAAACTGGATGCACTTCGTGTACGAAATGGACAATCTATTTCGAAGTATGATGGTTTTGGACGAAAGCTCGCCTGTTACAAAGGCATTTCATTGTTTTAACTTATTTGAACTCCATACTTTTTGTGTATTGAAAATGCACCATTCAATGCCACATCATCAATTTTCAACCCTTTTTGACTTCATTTGCTATTTTTCATGCACTTACTGATTTTTTTCCAGCAGAATAACGCTGAAATTGAAAAGCACTTCAAATGAACTCTGAAAAGGTTGAAAGTTGGCACGATATCATCATTTTACCCACATAGCATGTGCTAAAGAGTTGAGAGGGATACGACAAAAACTGGATGCACTTCGTGTACGAAATGGACAATCTCTTTCGAAGTATCATGGTTTCAGATGAAAACTCGCCGGTTACAAAGGCTTTTCATTTTTTAAAATTATTTGAACTCCTAATTTTTTTTGTGTTCAAAATGCACCATTCAAAGCCACATCATCAATTTTCAAACCTTTCTGACTTCATTTGCTATTTTTCATGCACTTACTGATTTTTTTCAACAAATTAACCCTAAAATTGAAAAGCACATCAAATGAACTCTGAAAAGGTTGAAAGTTGGCACGATACCATAATTTCACCCACATAGCATGTGCTAAAAAGTTGAGAGGGTTACGACAAAAACTGGATGCACTTCTTGTACAAAATGGACAATCTCTTTCGAAGTATCCGGGTTTCGGACGAAAACTCGCTTGTTACAAAGGAATTTCATTGTTTTAACTTATTTGAACTCCATAATTTTTGTGTACTGAAAATGCACCATTCAAAGCCACATCATCAATTTTCAACCCTTTTTGACTTTATTTGCTATTTTTCATGCACTTACTGATTTTTTCAACAAAATAATCCTGAAATTCAAAAGCACTTCAAATGAACTTTTAAAAGGTTGAAAGTTGGCATGTATCATCAATTCACCCACATAGAATGTGCTAAAAAAATTAGAGGGTTACGAGAAAGACTGAATGCACTTCGTGTACGAAATGGACAATCTCTTTCGAAGTATCAGGGTTCTGGACGAAAGCTCGCCTGTTACAAAGGAATTTCATTTTTTTAACATATTTGAACTCCATAATTTTTGTGGGTGAAAATGCACGATTCAAAGCCACATCATCAATTTTCAACACTTTTTGACTTCATTTGCTATTTTTCTTGCACTTACTGATTTTTCAGCAAAATAACCTTGAAATTGAAAAGCACTTCAAACGAACTCTAAAAAGGTTGAAAGTTGGCATGGTATCATCATTTCACCCACATAGCATGTGCTAACAACTTGAGAGAGTGATGGCAAAAACTGGATGCACTTCGTGTACAAAACTGACAATCTCTTTCGAAGTATCTAGGTTTTGGATGCAAACTTGCTTGTTACAAAGGAATTTCATTGTTTTAACTTATTTGAACTCCATACTTTTTGTGTATTGAAAATGCACCATTCAAAGCCACATCATCAATTTTCAACCCTTTCTGACTTCATTTGCCATTTTTCATGCACTTACTGATTTTTTAGCAAAATAACCTTGAAATTGAAAAGCACTTCAAATGAACTCTGAAAAGGATCCAAATTGCCATGGAATCATCATTTGACCGACATATCATGTGATAAAAAGTTGAGTGGGTTACGGAAAAACGAGATGCCTTTTGTGTACAAAATGGACAATCTCTTTCGAAGTATAATGGTTTCAGACGAAAACATGCCTGTTACAAAGACATTTCATTTTCTAACTTATTTGAACTCCATACTTTTTGTGGGTTGAAAATGCACCATTCAAAACTACATCATCAATTTTCAACCCTTTCTGACTTCAGTTGCTATTTTTCATGCACTTATTCATTTTTCAGCAAAATAACTCTGAAATTGAAAAGCACTTCAAATGAACTCTAAAAAGGTTGAAAATTGGCATGGTATCATCATTTCACCTACATAGCATGTGCTAAAAATATGATAGGGTTACGGCAAAAGCTAGATGCACTTCATGTACAAAATGGACAATCTCTTTCGAAGTATCCGGGTTTCGGACGAAAACTCCCTTTTTACAAAGGATTTTTATTTTTTTAAGTTTTTCGAACTCCATACTTTTTGTGTATTGAAAATGCACGATTCAAAGCCACATCATCAATTTTCAACCCTTTCAGACTTCATTTGCTATTTTTCATGCACTTACTGATTTTGTTCAGCAAAATAACCCTGAAATTGAAAAGCACTTCAAATGAACTCTAAAAAGGTTGAAAATTGGCATGGTATCATCATTTCACCTTCATAGCATGTGCTAAAAATATGATAGGGTTACGGCAAAAGCTATATGCACTTCATGTACAAAATGGACAATCTCTTTCGAAGTATCCGGGTTTCGGACGAAAACTCCCTTTTTACAAAGGATTTTCATTTTTTTAAGTTTTTTGAACTCCATACTTTTTGTGTATTGAAAATGCACGATTCAAAGCCACATCATCAATTTTCAACCCTTTCTGACTTCATTTGCTATTTTTCATGCACTTACTGATTTTTTTTAGACAAATAACCTTGAAATTGAAAAGCACTTCAAATGAACTTTGAAAAGGTTGAAAGTTGGCATGTATCATCAATCCACCCAAATAGCATGTGCTAAAAAGTTTAGAGGGTTACGAGAAAAACTAGATGCACTTCGTGTACAAAATGGACAATCTCTTTCGTAGTATACGGGTTTCGGACAAAAACTCGCTTGTTACAAACGAATTTCATTATTTTAACTTATTTGAACAACATAATTTTTGTGTAGTGAAAATGCACCATTCAAAGCCACATCATCAATTTTCAACCCTTTTTGACTTCATTTGCTATTTTTTATGCACTCACTGATTTTTTCAGCAAAATAATCATGAAATTGAAAAGCACTTCAAATGAACATTGAAAACGTTGAAAGTTGGCATGTATCATCAATTCACCCACCTAGCATGTGCTAAAAAGTTTAGAGGGTTACGACAAAAACTGGATGCACTTCGTGTACGAAATGGACAATCTGTTACAATGGCATTTCATTGTTTTAACTTATTTGAACTCCATACTTGGTGTATTGAAAATGCACCATTCAATGCCACATCATCAATTTTCAACCCTTTCTGACTTCATTTGCTATTTTTCATGCACTTACTGATTTTTTTCCAGCAAAATAACCCTGAAACTGAAAAGCACTTCAAATGAACTCTGGAAAGGTTAAAAGTTGGCACGATATCATCATTTCACCCACATAGCATGTGCTAAAGAGTTGAGAGGGATACGACAAAAACTAGATGCACTTCGTGTACGAAATGGACAATCTCTTTCGAAGTATCATGGTTTCAGACAAAAACTCGTCGGTTTCAAAGGCATTTCATTTTTTTAAATTATTTGAACTCCAAAATTTTTGTGCGTTCAAAATGCACCATTCAAAGCCACACCATCAATTTTCAACCCTTTCTGACTTCATTTTCTATTTTTCATGCACTTACTGATTTTTTTCAACAAAATAACCCTAAAATTTAAAAGCACATCAAATGAACTCTGAAAAGGTTGACAGTTGGCACGATATCATCATTTCACCCACATGTCATGTGCTAAAAAGTTGAGAGGGTTACGACAAAAACTGGATGCACTTCATGTACAAAATGGACAATCTCTTTCCATGTATCTGGTTTTCGGACGAAAACTCGCTTGTTACGAAGGAATTTCATTGTTTTAACTTATTTGAACTCCATAATTTTTGTGTACTGAAAATGCACCATTCAAAGCCACATCATCAATTTTCAACCCTTTCTGACTTCATTTGCTATTTTTCATGCACTTACTGATTTTTTCAACAAAATAATCCTGAAATTGAAAAGCACTTCAAATGAAATTTTAAAAGGTTGAAAGTTGGCATGTATCATCAATTCACACACATAGAATGTGCTAAAAAATTACAGGGTTACGAGAAAAACTAAATGCACTTCGTGTACGAAATGGACAATCTCTTTTGAAGTATCAGGGTTTTGGACGAAAGCTCGCCTGTTACGAAGGCATTTCATTTTTTTAACATATTTGAACTCCATCCTTTTTGTGTGTGAAAATGCACGATTCAAAGCCACATCATCAATTTTCAACCCTTTCTGACTTCATTTGCTATTTTTCATGCACTTACTGATTTTTTAGCAAAATAACCCTGAAATTGAAAAGCACTTCAAATGAACTCTGAAAAGGTCGAAAGTTGGCACGATACCATCATTTCACCCACATATCATGTGCTAAAAGCTTGAGAGGGTTATGGCAAAAACTGGATGCACTTCGTGTACGAAATGGACAATCTCTTCCGAAGTATTAGGGTTTCGGACGAAAATTTATCTGTTACAAAGGCATTTCATTTTTTCAACTTATTTGAACTCATAAATATTTCTTTGTTCAAAATGCACCATTCAAAGCCAAATCATCAATTTTCAACCATTTCTGACTACATTTGCTATTTTTCATGCACTTACTGATTTTGTTCAGCAAAATAACCCTGAAATTCAAAAGCACTTCAAATGAACTCTAAAAAGCTTGAAAATTGGCATGGTATCATCATTTCACCCAGATGGCATGTGCTAAAAGGTTGAGAGGGTTACGACAAAAAATGGATGCACTTCATGTACAAAACTGACAATCTCTTTCGAAGTATCCGGTTTTGGATGCAAACTCGCTTGTTACAAAGGAATTTCACTGTTTTAACTTATTTGAACTCCATACTTTTTGTGTATTCAAAATGCACCATTCAAAGCCACATCATCAATTTTCAACCCTTTCTGACTTCATTTGCCATTTTTCATGCACTTACTGATTTTTTAGCAAAATAACCTTGAAATTGAAAAGCACTTGAAATGAACTCTCAAAAGGTTCAAAATTGCCATGGTATCATCATTTGACCGACATATCATGTGATAAAAAGTTGATAGGGTTATGGAAAAACGAGATGCCTTTCGTGTTCAAAATGGACAATCTCTTTCGAAGTATCATGGTTTCAGACGAAAACATGCCTGTTACAAAGGCATTTCATTTTTTAACTTATTTGAACTCCATACTTTTTGTGTGTTCAAAATGCACCATTCAAAGCTACATCATCAATTTTCAACCCTTTCTGACTTCATTTGCTATTTTTCATGCACGTATTCATTTTTCAGTAAAATAACCCTGAAATTGAAAAGCACTTGAAATGAACTCTAAAAAGGTTGAAAATTGGCATGGTATCATCATTTCACCTACATAGCATGTGCTAAAAATATGAGAGGGTTACGACAAAAGCTAGATGCCCTTCATGTACAAAATGGATAATCTCTTTCGAAGTATCCGGGTTTCGGACGAAAACTCGCTTTTTACAAAGGATTTTCATTTTTTTTAACTTATTTGAACTCCATACTTTTTGTTGATTGAAAATGCACAATTCAAAGCCACATCATCAATTTTGAACCCTTTCTGACTTCATTTGCTATTTTTCATGCACTTACTGATTTTTTAAGAAAAATAAACCTGAAATTGAAAAGCACTTCAAATGAACTTTGAAAAGGTTGAAAGTTGGCATGTAGCATCAATGCACCCACATAGCATGTGCTAAAAATTTTACAGGGTTACGAGAAAAACTAGATGCACTTCGTGTACAAAATGGAAAATCTCTTTCGTAGTATCCGGATTTCGGACGAAAACTCGCTTGTTACAAACGAATTTCATTGTTTTAACTTATTTGAACTCCATAATTTCTGTGTATTGAAAGTGCACCATTCACAGCCTCATCATAAATTTTCAACCCTTTTTAACTTCCTTTGCTATTTTTTATGCACTCACTGATTTTTTCAGCAAAATAACCCTGAAATTGAAAACCACTTCAAATGAACTTTGAAAACGTTGAAAGTTGGCATGTATCATCAATTCAACCACATAGCATGTGCTAAAAATTTTAGAGGGTGACGAGAAAAACTGGATGCACTTCGTGTACGAAATGGACAATCTCTTTCGAAGTATCAGGGTTTTGGACGAAAGCTCGCCTGTTACAAAGGCATTTCATTGTTTTAACTTATTTGAAGTCCATACTTTTTGTGTGTTGAAAATGCACCATTCAATTCCACATCATCAATTTTTAACCCTTTCTAACTTCATTTGCTATTTTTCATGCACTTACTGATTTTTTTCCAGCAAAATAACCCTGAAATTGAAAAGCACTTCAAATGAACTCTGAAAAGGTTGAAAGTTGGCACGATATCATCATTTCACCCACATAGAATGTGCTAAAGAGTTGAGAGGGATACGGCAAAAACTGGATGCACTTCGTGTACGAAATGGACAATCTCTTTCGAAGTATCATGGTTTCAGACGAAAACTTGCCGGTTACAAAGGCATTTCATTTTTTTAAATTATTTGAACTCCTAAATTTTTGTGTGTTCAAAATGCACCATTCAAAGCCACATCATCAATTTTCAACCCTTTCTGACTTCAGTTGCTATTTTTCATGCACTTACTGATTTTTTTTACAAAAAATAACACTAAAATTGAAAAGCACATCAAATGAACTCTGAAAAGGTTGAAAGTTGGCACGATAACATCATTTCACCCACATAGCATGTGCTAAAAATTTGAGAAGGTTACGACAAAAACTGGATGCCCTTCGTGTACAAAATGGACAATCTCTTTCGAAGTATTCGGGTTTCGAACGAAAACTCGCTTGTTAAAAAGGAATTTCATTGTTTTAACTTATTTGAACTCCATACTTTTTGTGTATTCAAAATGCACCATTCAAAGCCACATCATCAATTTTCAACCCTTTCTGACTTCATTTGCCATGTTTCATGCACTTACTCATTTTGTTCACCAAAATAACTTCAAATGAACTTTGAAAAGGTTGAAAGTTGGCATGTAGCATCAATGCACCCACATAGCATGTGCTATAAATTTTAGAGGGTGACGAGAAAAACTAGATGCACTTCGTGTACAAAATGGACAATCTCTTTCGAAGTATTCGGGTTTCGAACGAAAACTCGCTTGTTACAAAGGAATTTCATTGTTTTAACTTATTTGAACTCCATAATTTTTGTGTACTGAAAATGCACGATTCAAAGCCACATCATCAATTTTCAACACTTTCTGACTTCATTTGCCATTTTTCATGCACTTACTGTTTTTTCCAGCAAAATAACCTTGAAATTGAAAAGCACTTCAAATGAACTCTGAAAAGGTTCAAAATTTCCATGGTATCATCATTTGACCAACATATCATGTGATAAAAAGTTGAGAGGGTTACGGAAAAACGAGATGCCTTTCATGTACAAAATGGACAATCTCTTTCGAAGTATCATGGTTTCACACGAAAACTCGCCTGTTACAAAGGCATTTCATTTTTTAAAATTATTTGAACTCCATACTTTTTGTGTGTTAAAATTAACCATTCAAAGCCAGATCATCAATTTTCAACCCTTTCTGACTTCATTTGCTATTTTTCATGCACTTACTGATTTTGTTCAGCAAAATAACCCTGAAATTGAAAGCTTCAAATAAACTCTAAAAAGCTTGAAAATTGGCATGGTATCATCATTTCACCCAGATGGCATGTGCTAAAAAGTTGAGAGGGTTACGACCAAAACTGGATGCACTTCATGTACAAAACTGACAATCTCTTTCGAAGTATCTGGGTTTTGGATGCAAACTCGCTTGTTACAAAGGAAATAATTTTTTTTAACTTTATTAAACTCAATAATTTTTGTTTCTTCAAAATGCACCATTCAAATCCACATCATTAATTTTCAACCCTTTCTGACTTCATTTGCTATTTTTCATTCACTTACTAATTTTTTCCACAAAATAACCCTGAAATTAAAAAGCACTTCAAATGAACTATGAAAAGGTTGAAAGTTGGCATGGTATCATCATCTGACCGACATATCATGTGATAAAAAGTTGATAGGGTACAAAATGGACAATCTCTTTCGAATTATCATGGTTTCGGACGAAAACTCGGCTGTTACAAAGGCATTTCATTTTTTAACTTATTTGAACTCCATACTTTTTGCGTGTTGAAAATTCACCATTCAAGGCCACATCATCGATTTTCAACACTTTCTCACTTCATTTGCTATTTTTCATGCACTTACTGATTTTGTTCAGCAAAATAACCCTAAAATTGAAAAGCACTTCAAATGAACTCTAAAAAGGTTGAATGTTGGCATGGTATCATCAATTCACCCACATATCTTGTGCTAGAAAGTTTACAGGGTTACGAGAAAAACTGGATGCACTTCGTGTACGAAATAGACAATCTCTTTCGAAGTATCAAGGTTTTGGACGAAAACTCGCCTGTTGCAAAGGCATTTCATTTTTTATAACTTATTTCAACTCCATAGTTCTTTTGTGTGAAAATGCACGATTCAAAGCCACATCATCAATTTTCAAACCTTTCTGACTTCATTTTCTATTTTTCATGCACTTACTGATTTTGTTCAGCAAAATAACCCTGAAAATGAAAAGCACATCAAATGAACTCTAAAAAGGATGAAAATTGGCATGGTATCATCATTTCACCCACATAGCATGTGCTAAAAAGTTGAGAGGGTTACGGCAAAAATTTGATGCACTTCATGTGCAAAATGGACAATCTCTTTCGAAATATCCGGGTTTTGGATGAAAACTCGCTTGTTACAAAGGAATTTCATTGTTTTAACTTATTTGAACTCCATACTTTTTGTGGATTGAAAATGCACCGTTCAACGGCACATCATCAATTTTCAACCCTTTCTGACTTCATTTGCTATTTTTCATGCACTTACTCATTTTTCCATCAAAATAACCCTGAAATTGACTTCAAATGAACTCTGAAAAGGATGAAAATTGGCATGGTATCATCATTTTACCGACATATCATGTGATAAAAAGTTGAGACGGTTACGGAAAAACTAGATGCCTTTCGTGTCCAAAATGGACAATCTCTTTCAAAGTATCATGGTTTCACACGAAAACTCGGTTGTTACAAAGGCATTTCATTTTTGAACTTATTTGAACTCCATACTTTTTGTGTGTTAAAATTCACCATTATAAGCCACATCATCAATTTTCAAACCTTTCTGACGTCATTTGCTATTTTTCATGCACTTACTCATTTTGTTCACCAAAATAACCTTGATATTGTAAAGCACTTGAAATGAACTCTGAAAAGGTTGAAAATTGGCATGCTATCATCATTTCACCCACATAGCATGTTATAAAAAGTTGAGAGGGTTACGGCAAAAACTGAATGCACTTCGTGTACAAAATGGACAATCTCTTTCGAAGTATCAAGGTTTCGAACAAAAACTCGCCTGTCACAAAGGCATTTCAGTTTTTTAACTTATTTTAACTCCATACTTTTTGTGTGTTGAAAATGGACCATCCACAGCCACATCATCAATTTTCAACCCTTTCTGACTTCGTTTGCTATTTTTCATGCACTTACTCATTTTTTCCAAGCAAAATAACCCTGAAATTGAAAAGCACTTCAAATGAACTCTGAAAAGGTTGAAAGTTGGCACGATATTATCATTTCACCCACATAGCATGTGCTAAAAAGTTGAGAGAGTTACGGCAAAAACTAGATGCACTTCGTGTACAAAATGGACAATCTCTTTCGAAGTATCATGGTTTCAGACAAAAACTCGCCTGTTACAAAGGCCTTTCATTTTTTAAAATTATTTGAACTCATAAATTTTTGTGTGTTCAAAATGCACCTTTCAAAGCCACATCATCAATTTTCAACCCTTTCTGACTTCATTTGCTATTTTTCGTGCACTTACTGATTTTTTTCAACAAAAGAACCCTAAAATTGAAAAGCACATCAAATGAACTCTGGAAAGGTTCAAAGTTGGCACGATATCATTATTTCACTCACATAGCATGTGCTAAAAAGTTGAGAAGGTTACGACAAAAACTGGATGCACTTCGTGTACAAAATGGACAATCTCTTTCGAAGTATCCGGGTTTCGGACGAAAACTCGCTTGTTACAAAGGAATTTCATTGTTTTAACTTATTTGAACTCCATAATTTTTGTGTACTGAAAATGCACCATTCAAAGCCACATCATGAATTTTCAACCCGTTCTGACTTCATTTGCTATTTGTCATGCACTTATTGATTTTTTCAACAAAAAAAACCTGAGATTGAAAAGCACTTCAAATGAACTTTTAAAAGGTTGAAAGTTGGCATGTATCATCAATTCGCCCACATAGAATGTGCTAAAATTTTTAGAGGGTTACGAGAAAAACTGAATGCACTTCGTCTACGAAATGGACAATCTCTTTCGAAGTATCAGGGTTTTGGACGAAAGCTCGCCTGTTAAAAAGGCATTTCATTTTTTTAACATATTTGAAGTCCATACTTTTTTGTGTGTGAAAATGCACGATTCAAAGCCACATCATCAATTTTCAACACTTTCTGACTTCATTTGCTGTTTTTCATGCACTTACTGATTTTTCAGCAAAATAACCCTTAAACTAAAAAGCACTTCAAATGAACTCTGAAAAGGTTGAAAGTTGGCACGACACAATCATTTCACCCACATAGCATGTGCTAAAAACTTGAGAGGGTTCTGGAAAAAACTGGATGCACTTCGTGTACGAAATGGACAATCTCTTCCGAAGTATTAGGGTTTCGGACGAAAACTTGCCTGTTACAAAGGCATTTCATTGTTTAAACTTATTTGAACTCACAAATTTTTGTTTGTTCAATATGCACCATTCAAAGCCACATCATCAATTTTGAACCCTTTCTGCAACATTTGCTATTTTTCATGCACTTACTGATTTTGTTCAGCAAAATAACCCTGAAATTGTAAAGCACTTCAAATGAACTCTAAAAAGCATGAAAATTGGCATGGTATCATCATTTCACCCTGATGGCATGTGCTAAAAAGTTGAGAGGGTTACGACCAAAACTGGAGGCACTTCATGTACAAAACTGACAATCTCTTTCGAAGTATCCGGGTTTTGGATGCAAACTCGCTTGTTACAAAGGAATTTCATTGTTTTAACTTATTTGAACTCCATACTTTTTGTGTATTGAAAA
Source organism: Hordeum marinum (assembly GCA_022496015.1). Classification (NCBI taxonomy): domain Eukaryota; kingdom Viridiplantae; phylum Streptophyta; class Magnoliopsida; order Poales; family Poaceae; genus Hordeum; species Hordeum marinum. The sequence continues at coordinate 505,943,711 of CM039675.1, forward strand.
TGCACCATTCAAAGCCACATCATCAATTTTCAACCCTTTCTGACTTCAGTTGCCATTTTTCATGCACTTACTAATTTTTTCTAGCAAAATAACCTTTAAATTGAAAAGCACTTCAAATGAACTCTGAAAAGGTTCAGAATTGCCATGGTATCATCATTTGACCGACATATCATGTGATAAATAGTTGAGAGGGTTACGGAAAAACGAGATGCCTTTCGTGTACAAAATGGACAATCTCTTTCGAAGTATCATGGTTTAAGACGAAAACTCGCCTGTTACAAAGGCATTCCATTTTTTTAAATTATTTGAACTCCATACTTTTTGTGTGTTAAAATTAACCATTCAAAGCCACATCATCAATTTGCAACCCTTTCTGACTTCATTTGCTATTTTTCATGCACTTACTGATTTTTTTGAACAAAATAACCCTGAAATTGAAAAGCACGTCAAATGAACTCTGAAAAGGTTGAAAGTTGGCACGATATCATCATTTCACCCACATAGCATGTGCGAAAAATTTGGGATGGTTACGGCATAAACTAGATGCACTTCGTGTACAAAATAGACAATCTCTTCCAAAGTATCACGGTTTCGGACGAAAACTCGCCTGTTACAAAGGCATTTCATTTTTTTAAATTATTTGAACTCCATAATTTTTGTGTGTTAAAAATGCACCATTCAAAGCCACATTTTCAATTTTCAACCCTGTGTGACTTTATTTGCTATTTTTCATGCACTTACTGATTTTGTTCAGGAAAATAACCTTGAAATTGAAAAGCACTTCAATTGAACTCTGAAAAGGTTGAAAGTTGGGATGATACCATCATTTCACCCACATAGCATGTTCTAAAAAGTTGAGATGCTTACGGCAAAAACTGGATGCACTTCGTGTACAAAATGGACAATCTCTTTCGAAGTATAAGGGTTTCAGACGAAAATTTGCCTGTTACAAAGGCATTTCATTTTTTTAACTTATTTGAACTCAATAGTTTTTGTTTGTTCAAAATACACCATTCAAAGGCACATCATCAATTTTCAACCCTTTCTGACTTTATTTGCTATTTTTCATGCACTTACTGATTTTTCGACAATATAACCCTGAAATTGAAAAGCACTTCAAATGAACTATGAAAAGGTTGAAAGGTTGCATGGTATCATCATCTGACCGACATATCATGTGATAAAAAGTTGAGAGGGTACAAAATGGACAATCTCTTTTGAAGTATCATGGTTTCGGACGAAAACACGGCTCTTACAAAGGCATTTAATTTTTTAACTTATTTGAACTCCATACTTTTTCCGAGATGAAAATTCACCATTCAAGGGCACATCATCAATTTTCAACCCTTTCTTACTTCATTTGCTATTTTTCATGCACTTACTAATTTTTTTCCAGCAAAATAACCCTAAAATTCAAAAGCACTGCAAATGAACTATAAAAAGGTTGAAAGTTGGCATGGCATCATCAATTCACCCACATATCTTGTGCTAAAAAGTTTAGAGGGTTACGAGAAAAACTGGATGCACTTCGTGTACGAAATGGACAATCTCTTTCGAAGTATCAGGGTTTTGGACGAAAACTCGCCTGTTACAAAGGCATTTCATTTTTTATAACTTATTTGAACTCCATAGTTTTTTTGTGTGAAAATGCACGATTCAAAGCCACATCATCAATTTTCAAACCTATCTCACTTTATTTGCTATTTTTCATGCACTTACTGATTTGTTTCAGCAAAATAACCCTGAAATTGAAAAGCACTTCAAATGAACTCTAAAAAGGTTGAAAATTGGCATGGTATCATCATTTCACCCACATAGCATGTGCTAAAAAGGTTAGAGGGTTATGGCAAAAACTGGATGCACTTCGTGTGCGAAATGGACAATCTCTTTCGAAATATCCGGGTTTTGGACGAAAACTCGCTTTTTACAAAGGAATTTCATTGTTTTAACTTATTTGAACTCCATACTTTTTGTGGATTGAAAATGCACTGTTCAAAGCCACATCATCAATTTTCAACCCTTTTTGACTTCATTTGCTATTTTTCATGCACCTACAGATTTTTTCAAGCAAAATAACCCTGAAATTGACTTCAAATGAACTCTGAAAAGGATGAAAACTTGCATGGTATCTTCATTTGACAGACATATCATGTGATAAAAAGTTGAGAGGGTTACGGAAAACTAGATGCTTTTCGTGTCCAAAATGGACAATCTCTTTCAAAGTATCATGGTTTCAGACGAAAACTCGCCTGTTACAAAGGCATTTCATTTTTTAACTTATTTGAACTCCATACTTTTTGTGTGTTAAAATTCACCATTATAAGCCACATCATCAATTATCGATCCTTTGTTACTTCATTTGCTATTTTTCATGCTCTTACTCATTTTGTTCAGCAAAATAACCTTGATATTGTAAAGCACTTCAAATGAACTTTGAAGAGGTTGAAAATTGGCATGGTATCATCATTTCACCCACATAGCATGTTATAAAAAGTTGAGAGGTTTACGGCAAAAACTGGATGCACTTCGTGTACAAAATGGACAATCATTTTCGAAGTATCAAGGTTTCGAACAAAAACTCGCCTGCTACAAAGTTATTTCATTTTTCAAAATTATTTGAACACCATAATTTTTGTGTGTTAAAAATGCACCATTCAAAGCCACATCATCAATTTTCAACCCTTTGTGACTTCATTTGCTATTTTTGATGCACTTACTGATTTTTTTTGCAAAATAACCCTGAAATTGAAAGGCACCTCAAATGAACTCTGAAAAGGTTGTATGTTGGCACGATACCATCATTTCACCCACATAGCATGTGCTAAAAGCTTGAGAGGGTTACGGCAAAAACTGGATGCACTTTGTTTACGAAATGGACAATCTCTTCCGAAGTATCAGGGTTTCAGACGAAAACTTGCCTGTTACAAAGGCATTTCATTTTTCTAACTTATTTGAACTCATAAATTTTTGTTCGTTCAAAATTCACCATTCAATGCCACATCCAACCCTTTCTGACTACATTTGCTATTTTTCATGCACTTACTAATTTTGTTCAGCAAAATAACCATGAAATTGAAAAGCACTTCAAATGAACTCTAAAAAGGTTGAAAATTGGCATGGTATCATCATTTCACCTAGATGGCATGTGCTAAAAAGATGAGAGGGTTACGACAAAAACTCGTTGCACTTCATGTACAAAACTGACAATCTCTTTCGAAGTATCCGGGTTTTGGATAAAAACTCGCTTGTTACAAAGGAATTTCATTGTTTTAACTTATTTGAACTCCATACTTTTTGTGTATTGAAAATGCACCATTCAAAGCCACATCATCAATTTTCAACCCTTTCTGACTTCATTTGCCATTTTTCATGCACTTACTGACTTTTTCCAGCAAAATAACCTTAAAATCGAAAAGCACTTCAAACGAACTCCGAAAAGGTTCAAAATTGCCATGGTATCATCATTTGACCAACATATCATGTGATAAAAAGTTCACAGGGTTACGGAAAAATGAGATGCCTTTCGTGTAAAAAATGGACAATCTCTTTCGAAGTATCATGGTTTCAGACGAAAACTCGCCTGTTACAAAGGCATTTCATTTTTTAAATTATTTGAACTCCATACTTTTTGTGTGTTAAAATTAACAATTCAAAGACACATCATCAATTTTCAATCCTTTCTGACTTCATTTGCTATTTTTCATGCACTTACTGATTTTTTTCAACAAAATAACCTTGAAATTGAAAAGCACGTCAAATGAACTCTGAAAAGGTTGAAACTTGGCACGATATCATCATTTCACCCACATAGCATGTGCTAAAAAGTTGGGATGGTTATGGCAAAAACTGATGCACTTCGTGTACAAAATGGACAATCTCTTTCGAAGTATAAGGGTTTCAGACGAAAATTTGCCTGTTACAAAGGCATTTCATTTTTTTAACTTATTTGAACTCAATAGTTTTTGTTCGTTCAAAATGCACCATTGAAAGCCACATCATCAATTTTCAACCCTTTCTGACTTCATTTGCTATTTTTCATGCACTTACTGATTTTTTTCCACAAAATAACCCTAAAATTGAAAAGCACTTCAAATGAACTATGAAAAGGTTGAAAGTTTGCATGGTATCATCATCTGACCGACATATCATGTGATAAAAAGTTGAGAGGGTACAAAATGGACAATCTCTTTCCAAGTATCATTGTTTCGGACGAAAACTCGCCTTTTACAAAGGCATTTCTATTTTTAACTTATTAGAACTCCATACTTTCTTCGTGTTGAAAATTCACCATTCAAGGCCACATCATCAATTTTTAACCCTTTCTGACTTCATTGCTATTTTTCATGCACTTACTCATTTTGTCCAGCAAAATAACCCTGAAATTGAAAAGCACTGCAAATGAACTGTAAAAAGGTTGAAAGTTGGCATGGTATCATCAATTCACCCACATATCTTGTGCTAAAAAGTTTAGAGGGTTGCGAGAAAAACCGTATGCACTTCGTGTACGAAATGGACAATCTCTTTCGAAGTATCAGGGTTTTGGACGAAAACTCGCCTGTTACAAAGGCATTTCATTTTTTATAACTTATTTGAACTCCATAGTTTTTTTGTGTGAAAATGCACGATTCAAAGCCACATCATCAATTTTCAAACCTTTCTGACTTCATTTGCTATTTTTCATGCACTTACACATTTTGTTCAGCAAAATACCCTTGAAATTGAAAAGCAATTCAAATGAACTCTGAAAAGGATGAAAATTGGCATGGTATCATCATTTCACCCACATAGCATGTGATAAAAAGTTGAGTGGGTTACGGAAAAACTAGATGCCTTTCGTGTCCAAAATGGACAATCTCTTTCAAAATATCATGGTTTCAGACGAAAACTCGCCTGTTACAAAGGCATTTCATTTTTTAACTTATTTCAACTCCATACTTTTTGTGTGTTAAAATTCACCATTATAAGCCACATCATCAATTTTCAACCCTTTGTGACTTCATTTGCTATTTTTCATGGTCTTACTCATTTTGTTCAGCAAAATAACCTTGATATTGTAAAGCACTTCAAATGAACTCTTCAAAGGTTGAAAATTGGCATGGTATCATCATTTCACCCACATAGCATGTTATAAAAAGTTGAGAGGGTTACGGCAAAAGCTGGATGCACTTCGTGTACAAAATGGACAATCTCTTTCGAAGTATCAAGGTTACGAACAAAAACTCGCCTGTTACAAAGGCATTTCAGTTTTTTAACTTATTTTAACTTCGTGTTGAAAATGCACCATACAAAGCCACATCATCAATTTTCAACCATTTCTGACTTCATTTGCTATTTTTCATGCACTTACTGATTTTTTCCCACCAAAATAACCATGAAATTGAAAAGCATTTCAAATGAACTCTGAAAAGGTGGAAAGTTGGCGTGATATCATCATTTCGCCCACATAGCATGAGCTAAAAAATTGAGAGCGTTACGGAAAAAATTGGATGCACTTCGTGTACGAAATGGACAATCTCTTTCGAAGTATCATAGTTTCAGACGAAAATTCACCTGTTACAAAGGCATTTCATTTTTTAAAATTATTTGAACTCATAAATTTTTGTATCTTCAAAATGCACCATTCAAAGCCACATCATCAATTTTCAACCCTTTCTGACTTCATTTGCTATTTTTCATGCACTTACTGATTTTTTCAACAAAATAACCCTAAAATTGAAAAGCACATCAAATGAACTCTGAAAAGGTTGAAAGTTGGCACGCTATCATCATTTCACCCACATAGCATGTGCTAAAAAGTTCAGAGGGTTACGACAAAAACTGGATGCTCTTCGTGTACAAAATGGACAATCTCTTTCGAAGTATCCGGGTTTCGGACGAAAACTCGCTTGTTACAAAGGAATTTCATTGTTTTAACTTATTGAACTCCATAATTTTTGTGTATTGAAAATGCAACATTCAAAGCCACATCATCAATTTTCAACCCTTTGTGACTTCATTTGCTATTTTTCATGCACTTACTGATTTTTTCAACAAAATAACCCTGAAATTGAAAAGCACTTCAAATGAACTTTTAAAAGGCTGATAGTTGGCATTTATCATCAATTCATCCACATAGAATGTGCTAAAAAATTTAGAGGGTTACGAGAAAAACTAAATCCACTTCGTGTACGAAATGGACAATCTCTTTCGAAGTATAAGGGTTTTTGTCGAAAGCTCGCCTGTTACAAAGGCATTTCATTTTTTTAACTTATTTGAACTCCATACTTTTTGTGTGTGAAAATGCACGATTCAAAGCCACATCATAAATTTTCAACACTTTCTGACTTCATTTGCTATTTTTCATGCACTTACTGATTTTTTAGCAAAATGACCCGGAAATTGAAAAGCGCTTCAAATGAACTCTGAAAAGGTTGAATGTTGGTATGATACCATCATTTCACCCATATAGCATGTGCTAAAAACTTGAGAGGGTTACGGCAAAAACTGGATGCACTTCGTTTACGAAATGGACAATCTCTTATGAAGTATCAGGGTTTCGGATGAAAACTTGCCTGTTACAAAAGCATTTCATTTTTGAACTCATAAATTTTTGTTTGTTCAAAATGCACCATTCAAAGCCACATCATCAATTTTCAACCCTTTCTGACTACATTTGCTATTTTTCATGCACTTACTGATTTTGTTCAGCAAAATAACCCTAAAATTGAAAAGCACTTCAAATGAACTCTAAAAAGGTTGAAAATTTGCATGGTATCATCATTTCACCCACATGGTATGTGCTAAAAAGGTGAGAGGGTTACGACAAAAACTGGATGCACTTCATGTACAAAACTGACAATCTCTTTCGAAGTATCCGGGTTTTGGATGAAAACTCGTTTGTTACAAAGGAATTTCATTGTTTTAACTTATTTGAACTCCATACTTTTTGTGTATTGAAAATGCACCATTCAAAGCCACATCATCAATTTTCAACCCTTTCTGACTTCATTTGCCATTTTTCAGGCACTTAATGATTTTGTTCAGCCAAATAACCTTGAAATTGAAAAGCTCTTCAAATGAACTCTGAAAAGGTTCAAAATTGCCATGGTATCATCATTTGACCGACATATCATGCGATAAAAAGTTGAGAGGGTTACGGAAAAACGAGATGCCTTTCGTGTACCAAATGGACAATCTCTTTCGCCTTTCGTTTACATCAGCAATTTTCAACCCTTTCTGACTTCATTTGCTATTTTTCATGCACTTATTGATTTTTTTCAACAAAATAACCCTGAAATTGAAAAGCACTTCAAAAAAACTCTTAAAAGGTTGAAAGTTGGCATGGTATCATCATTTCACCCATATAGCATGTGCTAAAAACTTGAGAGGGTTACGGCAAAAACTGGATGCACTTCGTTTACGAAATGGACAATCTCTTATGAAGTATCAGGGTTTCGGATGAAAACTTGCCTGTTACAAAAGCATTTCATTTTTGAACTCATAAATTTTTGTTTGTTCAAAATGCACCATTCAAAGCCACATCATCAATTTTCAATCCTTTCTGACTACATTTGCTATTTTTCATGCACTTACTGATTTTGTTCAGCAAAATAACCCTAAAATTGAAAAGCACTTCAAATGAACTCTAAAAAGGTTGAAAATTTGCATGGTATCATCATTTCACCCACATGGTATGTGCTAAAAAGGTGAGAGGGTTACGACAAAAACTGGATGCACTTCATGTACAAAACTGACAATCTCTTTCGAAGTATCCGGGTTTTGGATGAAAACTCGTTTGTTACAAAGGAATTTCATTGTTTTAACTTATTTGAACTCCATACTTGTTGTGTATTGAAAATGCACCATTCAAAGCCACATCATCAATTTTCAACCCTTTCTGACTTCATTTGCCATTTTTCAGGCACTTAATGATTTTGTTCAGCCAAATAACCTTGAAATTGAAAAGCTCTTCAAATGAACTCTGAAAAGGTTCAAAATTGCCATGGTATCATCATTTGACCGACATATCATGCGATAAAAAGTTGAGAGGGTTAGGGAAAAACGAGATGCCTTTCGTGTACCAAATGGACAATCTCTTTCGAAGTATCATGGTTTCAGACGAAAACTCGTCTGTTACAAAGGCATTCCATTTTTTAAAATTATTTCAACTCCATACTTTCTGTGTGTTTTAAATAACCATTCAAAGCCACATCATCAATTTTCAACCCTTTCTGACTTCATTTGCTATTTTTCATGCACTTATTGATTTTTTTCAACAAAATAACCCTGAAATTGAAAAGCATGTCAAATGAACTCTGAAAAGGTTGAAAGTTGGCACGATATCATCATTTCACCCACATAGCATGTGGTAAGAAGTTGGGATGGTTACGACAAAAATTGGATGCACTTCGTGTACAAAATAGACAATCTCTTCCGAAGCATCACGGTTTCGGACGAAAACTCGCCACTTACAAAGGCATTTCACTTTTTAAAATTATTTGAACTCCATAATTTTTGTGTGTTAAAAACGCAACATTCAAAGCCACATCTTCAATTTTCAACCCTTTGTGACTTCATTTGCTATTTTTCATGCACTTACTGATTTTGTTCGTTAAAATAACCTTGAAATTGAAAAGCACTTCAAATGAACTCTGAAAAGGTTGAAAGTTGGGATGATATTATCATTTCACCCACATAGCATGTTCTAAAAAGTTGAGATGGTTATGGCAAAAACTGGATGCACTTCGTGCACAAAATGGACAATCTCTTTCGAAGTATAACGGTTTTAGACGAAAATTTGCCTGTTACAAAGGCATTTAATTTTTTTTAACTTATTTGAACTCAATAATTTTTTTTTATTCAAAATTCACCATTCAAGGCCACATCATCAATTTTCAACCCTTTATGACTTAATTTCCTATTTTTCATGCACTTAATGATTTTTTCAACAAAATAACCCTGAAATTGAAAAGCACTTCAAATGAACTATGAAAAGGTTGAAAGTTGGCATGGTATCATCATCTGACCGACATATCATGTGATAAAAAGTTGAGAGGGTACAGAATGGACATTCTCTTTCGAAGTATCATGGTTTCGGAGGAAAAGTCGGCTGTTACAAAGGCATTTCATTTTTTGACTTATTTGAACTCCATACTTTTTGCGTGTTGAAAATTCACCATTCAAGGCCACATCATCAATTTTCAACCCTTTCTCAGTTAATTTGCTATTTTTCATGCACTTACTGATTTTGTTCAGCAAAATAACCGTAAAATTGAAAAACACTGCAAATGAACTCTAAAAGGGTTGAAAGTTGGCATGGTATCATCAATTCACCCACATATGTTGTGCTAAAAAGTTAGAGGGTTACGGCAAAAACTAGATGCACTTCTTGTACCAAATAGACAATCTCATTCGAAGTATCAGGGTTTCGGACGAAAACTCGCGTGTTACAAAGGCACTACATTTTTTTAACTTATTTGAACTCCATACTTTTTGTGTGTTAAAAATGCACCATTCAAAGCCACATCTTCAATTTTCAAACCTTTCTGACTTCATTTGCTATTTTTCATGCACTTACTGATTTTTTAACCAAAATAACCCTGAAATTGAAAAGCACTTGAAATGAAGTCTAAAAAGGTTGAAAGTTGGAATGATATCATCATTTGACCCACATAGCATGTGCTTAAAAGTTGGTAGGGTTACGGCAAAAACTGGATGCACTTCATGTACAAAATAGACAATCTCTTCCGAAGTATCAGGGTTTCGAACGAAAACTCGCCTGTTACAAAGGCATTCCATTTTTTAACTTATTTGAACTCCATAATTTTTGTGTGTTAAAAATGCACTATTCAAAGCCACATCTTCAATTTTCAACCCTTTCTAACTTCATTTGCTCTTTTTCATGAACTTACTGATTTTGTTCAGCAAAATAACCCTGAAATTGAAAAGCACTTCAAATGAACTCTGAAAAGGTTGAATGTTGGCACGATATCAACATTTCACCCACATAGCATGTGCTAAAAAGTTGAGTGGGTTACGGAAAAATTGGATGCACTTCGTGTACAAAATAGACAATCTCTTTCGAATTATTAGGGTTTTGGACGAAAACTCGCCTGTTAGAAAGGCATTTCATTTTTTGAACTTATTTGAATTCCATACTTTTTGTGTGTTAAAAATTCACCATTCAAAGGCACATCGTCCATTTTCAACCCTTTCTGACTTAATTTGCTATTTTTCATGCACTTACTGATTTTGTTCGGCAAAATAACCTTGAAATTGAAAAGCACTTCAAATGAACTCCGAAAAGGTTGAAAGTTGGCATGGTATCATCACATCACCCACATAGCATGTGCTAGAAATTTGAGACGGTTACGGCAAAAACTGGATGCACTTCGTGTACAAAATGGACAATCTCTTTCGAAGTATCACGGTTTCGGACGAAAACACGCCTGTTACAAAGGTATTTCATTTTTAACTTATTTGAACTCCATACTTTTTGTGTGTTGAAAATGCACCATCCAAAGCCACATCATGAATTTTCAACCCTTTGTGACTTCATTTGCTATTTTTCATCCACTTACTAATTTTTTGAGCAAAATAACATTGAAATTGAAAAGCACTTCAAATGAACGCTGAAATGGTTGAAAGTTGGCACGATATCATCATTTCACCTACGTAGCTTGTGCTAAAACGTTGAGAGGGTTACGGCAAAAACTGGATGCACTTCGTGTACAAAATGGACAATCTCTTTCGAAGTATCCGGGTTTTGGGCGAAAACTCGCTTTTTGCAAAGGAATTTCATTGTTTTAACTTATTTGAACTCAATAATTTTTGTGTATTGAAAATGCACCATTCAAAGCCGCATCATCAATTTTCAACCCTTTCTGACTTCATTTGCTATTTTTCATGCACTTACTTATTTTTCCCACCAAAATAACTCTGAAATTGAAAACAACTTCAAATGAACTCTGGAAAGGTTGAAAATTGGCATGGTATCATCATTTGAGCAACATATCATGTGATAAAAAGTTGAGAGGGTTACGGAAAAACGAGATGCCTTTCGTGTACCAAATGGACAATCTCTTTCGAAGTATCATGGTTTCAGACGAAAACTCATCTGTTACAAAGGCATTTCATTTTTCAAAATTATTTGAACTCCAGACATTTTGTGTGTTAAAATAACCATTCAAAGCCACATCATCAATTTTCAACCCTTTCTGACTTCATTTGCTATTTTTCATGCACTTACTGATTTTTTTCAACAAAATAACCCTGAAATTGAAATGCACGTCAAATGAACTCTGAAAAGGTTGAAAGTTGGCACGATATCATCATTTCACCCACATAGCATGTGGTAAAAAGTTGGTATGGTTACGGCAAAAATTGGATCCACTTCGTGTACAAAATAGACAATCTCTTCCGAAGCATCAGGGTTTCGGACGAAAACTCGCCTGTTACAAAGGCATTTCATTTTTTAAAATTATTTGAACTCCATAATTTGTGTTAAAAATGCACCATTCAAAGCCACATCTTCAATTTTCAACCCTTTGTGACTTCATTTGCTATTTTTCATGCACTTACTGATTTTGTTCGTTAAAATAACCTTGAAATTGAAAAGCACTTCAAATGAACTCTGAAAAGGTTGAAAGTTGGGATGATATCATCATTTCACCCACATAGCATGTTCTAAAAAGTTGAGATGGTTATGGCAAAAACTGGATGCACTTCGTGTACAAAATGGACAATCTCTTTTGAAGTATAACGGGTTTTGGACGAAAACTCGCCTGTTAGAAAGGCATTTCATTTTTTCAACTTATTTGAACTCCATACTTTTCGTGTGTTAAAAAGTCACCATTCAAAGGCACATCGTCAATTTTCAACGCTTTCTGACTTAATTTGCTATTTTTCATGCACTGACTGATTTTGTTTGGCAAAATAACCTTGAAATTGAAAAGCACTTCAAATGAACTCCGAAACAGTTGAAAGTTGGCATGGTATCATCATTTCACCCACATAGCATGTGCTAAAAAGTTGAGACGGTTACGGCAAAAACTGGATGCACTTCGTGTACAAATGGACAATCTCTATCGAAGTATCAGGGTTTCGGAGGAAAACATGCCTGTTACAAAGACAGTTCAATTTTTTACTTGTTTGAACTCCATACTTTTTGTGTGTCCAAAATGCACCACGAAAAGCCACATCATGAATTTTCAACACTTTCTGACTTAATTTGCTATTTTTCATGCACTTACTGATTTTGTTCGGCAAAATAACCATGAAATTGAAAAGCACTTCAAATGAACTCCGAAAAGGTTGAAAGTTGGCATGGTATCATCACTTCACCCACATAGCATGTGCTAAAAATTTGAGACGGTTACGGCAAAAACTGGATGCACTTCGTGTACAAAATGGACAATCTCTTTCGAAGTATCACGGTTTCGGATGAAAACACGCCTGTTACAAAGGTATTTCATTTTTAACTTATTTGAACTCCATACTTTTTGTGTGTTGAAAATGCACCATCCAAAGCCACATCATGAATTTTCAACCCTTTGTGACTTCATTTGCTATTTTTCATCCACTTACTAATTTTTTGAGCAAAATAACATTGAAATTGAAAAGCACTTCAAATGAATGATGGCATGGTTGAAAGTTGGCACGATATCATCATTTCACCTACGTAGCTTGTGCTACAATGTTGAGAGGGTTACGGCAAAAACTGGATGCACTTCGTGTACAAAATGGACAATCTCTTTCGAAGTATCCGGGTTTTGGACGAAAACTCGCTTGTTGCAAAGGAATTTCATTGTTTTAACTTATTTGAACTCAATACTTTTTGTGTATTGAAAATGCACCATTCAAAGCCGCACCATCAATTTTCAACCCTTTCTGACTTCATTTGCTATTTTTCATGCACTTACTGATTTTTTCCAGCAAAATAACCCTGAAATTGAAAACAACTTCAAATGAACTCTGGAAAGGTTGAAAATTGGCATGGTATCATCATTTGACCAACATATCATGTGATAAAAAGTTGAGAGGGTTATGGAAAAACTAGATGCCTTTCGTGTACAAAATGGACAATGTCTTTCGAAGTATCATGGTTTCAGACGAAAACTCGCCTATTACAAAGGCATTCCATTTTTTAACTTATTTGAACTCCAGACATTTTGTGTGTTAAAATAACCATTCAAAGCCACATCATCAATTTTCAACCCTTTCTGACTTCATTTGCTATTTGTCATGCACTTACTGATTTTTTTCAACAAAATAACCCTGAAATTGAAAAGCACGTCAAATGAACTCTGAAAAGGTTGAAAGTTGGCACGATATCATCATTTCACCCACATAGCATGTGGTAAAAAGTTGGGATGGTTACGGCAAAAATTGGATCCACTTCGTGTACAAAATAGACAATCTCTTCCGAAGCATCAGGGTTTCGGACGAAAACTCGCCTGTTACAAAGGCATTTCATTTTTTAAAATTATTTGAACTCCATAATTTTTGTGTGTTAAAAATGCACCATTCAAAGCCACATCTTCAATTTTCAACCCTTTGTGACTTCATTTGCTATTTTTCATGCACTTACTGATTTTGTTCGTTAAAATAACCTTGAAATTGAAAAGCACTTCAAATGAACTCTGAAAAGGTTGAAAGTTGGGATGATATCATCATTTCACCCACATAGCATGTTCTAAAAAGTTGAGATGGTTATGGAAAAAACTGGATGCACTTCGTGTACAAAATGGACAATCTCTTTTGAAGTATAACGGGTTTTGGACGAAAACTCGCCTGTTAGAAAGGCATTTCATTTTTTCAACTTATTTGAACTCCATACTTTTCGTGTGTTAAAAAGTCACCATTCAAAGGCACATCGTCAATTTTCAACGCTTTCTGACTTAATTTGCTATTTTTCATGCACTGACTGATTTTGTTTGGCAAAATAACCTTGAAATTGAAAAGCACTTCAAATGAACTCCGAAACGGTTGAAAGTTGGCATGGTATCATCATTTCACCCACATAGCATGTGCTAAAAAGTTGAGACGGTTACGGCAAAAACTGGATGCACTTCGTGTACAAATGGACAATCTCTATCGAAGTATCAGGGTTTCGGAGGAAAACATGCCTGTTACAAAGACAGTTCAATTTTTTACTTGTTTGAACTCCATACTTTTTGTGTGTCCAAAATGCACCACGAAAAGCCACATCATGAATTTTCAACACTTTCTGACTTAATTTGCTATTTTTCATGCACTTACTGATTTTGTTCGGCAAAATAACCATGAAATTGAAAAGCACTTCAAATGAACTCCGAAAAGGTTGAAAGTTGGCATGGTATCATCACTTCACCCACATAGCATGTGCTAAAAATTTGAGACGGTTACGGCAAAAACTGGATGCACTTCGTGTACAAAATGGACAATCTCTTTCGAAGTATCACGGTTTCGGACGAAAACACGCCTGTTACAAAGGTATTTCATTTTTAACTTATTTGAACTCCATACTTTTTGTGTGTTGAAAATGCACCATCCAAAGCCACATCATGAATTTTCAACCCTTTGTGACTTCATTTGCTATTTTTCATCCACTTACTAATTTTTTGAGCAAAATAACATTGAAATTGAAAAGCACTTCAAATGAATGATGGCATGGTTGAAAGTTGGCACGATATCATCATTTCACCTACGTAGCTTGTGCTACAATGTTGAGAGGGTTACGGCAAAAACTGGATGCACTTCGTGTACAAAATGGACAATCTCTTTCGAAGTATCCGGGTTTTGGACGAAAACTCGCTTGTTGCAAAGGAATTTCATTGTTTTAACTTATTTGAACTCAATACTTTTTGTGTATTGAAAATGCACCATTCAAAGCCGCACCATCAATTTTCAACCCTTTCTGACTTCATTTGCTATTTTTCATGCACTTACTGATTTTTTCCAGCAAAATAACCCTGAAATTGAAAACAACTTCAAATGAACTCTCGAAAGGTTGAAAATTGGCATGGTATCATCATTTGACCAACATATCATGTGATAAAAAGTTGAGAGGGTTATGGAAAAACTAGATGCCTTTCGTGTACAAAATGGACAATGTCATTCGAAGTATCATGGTTTCAGACGAAAACTCGCCTATTACAAAGGCATTCCATTTTTTAACTTATTTGAAATCCATACTTTTTGTGTGTTAAAATTCACCATTCAAAGCCACATCATCATATTTCAACCCTTTCTGTCTTCATTTGCTATTTTTCATACTTACTGAATTTTTCAGCAAAATAAACCTGAAATTGAAGAGCACTTGAAATGAACTCTGAAAAGTTTGAAAGTTGGCACGATATCATCATTTCACCCACATAGCATTAGCTAAAAAGATGGTAGGGTTGCGGCAAAAACTGGATGCACTTCATGTACAAAATAGACAATCTCTTCCGAAGTATCAGGGTTTTGGACGAAAACTCGCCTGTTAGAAAGGCATTTCATTTTTTGCAACTTATTTGAACTCCATAATTTTTGTGTGTTAAAAATTCACCATTCAAAGGCACATCGTCAATTTTCAACCCTTTCTGACTTAATTTGCTATTTTTCATGCACTTACTGATTTTGTTCGGCAAAATAACCTTGAAATTGAAAAGCACTTCAAATGAACTCCGAAAAGGTTGAAAGTTGGCATGGTATCATCACTTCACCCACATAGCATGTGCTAAAAAGTTGAGACGGTTACGGCAAAAACTGGATGCACTTCGTGTACAAAATGGACAATCTCTTTCGAAGTATCACGGTTTCGGACGAAAACACGCCTGTTACAAAGGTATTTCATTTTTAACTTATTTGAAATCCATACTTTTTGTGTGTTGAAAATGCACCATCCAAAGCCACATCATGAATTTTCAACCCTTTGTGACTTCATTTGCTATTTTTCATCCACCTACTAATTTTTGAAGCAAAATAACATTGAAATTGAAAAGCACTTCAAATGAATGCTGAAATGGTTGAAAGTTGGCACGATATCATCATTTCACCTACGTAGCTTGTGCTAAAACGTTGAGAGGGTTATGGCAAAAACTGGATGCACTTCGTGTACAAAATGGACAATCTCTTTCGAAGTATCCGGGTTTTGGACGAAAACTCGCTTGTTGCATAGGAATTTCATTGTTTTAACTTATTTGAACTCAATACTTTTTGTGTATTGAAAATGCACCATTCAAAGCCGCATCATCAAATTTCAACCCTTTCTGACTTCATTTGCTATTTTTCATGCACTTACTGATTTTTTTCAGCAAAATAACCCTGAAATTGAAAACAACTTCAAATGAACTCTGGAAAGGTTGAAAATTGGCATGGTATCATCATTTGAGCAACATATCATGTGATAAAAAGTTGAGAGGGTTATGGAAAAGCTAGATGCCTTTCGTGTACAAAATGGACAATGTCTTTCGAAGTATCATGGTTTCAGACGAAAACTCGCCTATTACAAAGGCATTTCATTTTTTAACTTATTTGAAATCCATACTTTTTGTGTGTTAAAATTCACCATTCAAAGCCACATCATCATATTTCAACCCTTTCTGACTTCATTTGCTATTTTCCATACACTTACTGATTTTTTGAACAAAATAAACCTGAATTGAAGAGCACTTGAAATGAACTCTGAAAAGTTTGAAAGTTGGTACGATATCATCATTTCACCCACATAGCATGAGCTAAAAAGATGGTAGGGTTACGGCAAAAACTGGATGCACTTCGTGTACAAAACAGACAATCTCTTCCGAAGTATCAGGGTTTTGGACGAAAACTCGCCTGTTAGAAAGGCATTGCATTTTTTCAACATATTTCAACTCCATAATTTTTGTGTGTTAAAAATGCACCATTCAAAGCCACATCGTCAATTTTCAACCCTTTCTGACTTAATTTGCTATTTTTCATGCACTTACTGATTTTGTTCGGCAAAATAACCTTGAAATTGAAAAGCACTTCAAATGAACTCCGAAAAGGTTGAAAGTTGGCATGGTATCATCATTTCACCCACATAGCATGTGCTAAAAAGTTGACAGGGTTACAGCAAAAATTGGATCCACTTCGTGTACAAAATGGACAATCTCTTTCGAAGTATCACGGTTTCGGACGAAAACTTGCCTGTTACAAAGGTATTTTATTTTTTTTACTTATTTGAACTCCATAATTTTTGTGTGTGAATATGCACGATCCAAAGCCACATCACCAATTTTCAACCCTTTCTGACTTCATTTGCTATTATTCATGCACTTATTGATTTTTTCAGCAAAATAACCCTGAAATTGAAAAGCACCTCAAATGAACTCTCAAAAGGTTGAAACTTGGCACGATATCATCATTTTACCCACATACCATGTGCTAAATAGTTGAGAGGGTTACGGCAAAACTCGCCTGTTCCAAAGGCAGTTCATTTTTTCAACTTATGTGAACTCATAAATATTTGTGTGTTAAAAATGCACCATTCAAAGCCACATCATCAATTTTCAACCCTGTCTGACGTCATTTGATATTTTTCATGCACTTACTGATTTTGTTCGGCAAAATAACCTTGAAATTGAAAAGCACTTCAAATGAACTCTGAAAAGGTTGAAAGTTGGCATGGTATGATCATTTCACCCACATAGCGTGTGCTAAAAAGTTGAGAGGGTTATGGCAAAAACTGGATGCACTTCGTGTACAAAATGGACAATCTCTTTCGAAGTATATGGGTTTGGGACGAAAACTCCCTTGTTACAAAGGATTTCATTGTTTTAACTTATTTTAACTCCATACTTTTTGTGTATTGAAAATGCACCATTCAAAGCTACATCATCAATTTTCAACCCTTTCCGACTTCATTTGCTATTTTTCATGCACTTACTGATTTTTTCCAGCAAAATAACCCTAAAATTAAACAGCACTTCAAATGAACTCTGAAAAGGTTGAAAATTGGCATTTTATCATCATTTGGCTGACATATCATGTGATAAAAAGTTGAGAGGGTAACGAAAAAACTAAATGCCTTTCGTGTGCAAAATGGACAATCTCTTTCGCAGTATCATAGTTTAAGACGAAAACTCACCTGTTACAAAGGCATTTCATTCTTTTAACTTATTTGAACTTCATACTTTTTGTGTGTTAAAATTCACCATTCAAAGCCACATCATCAATTTTCAACCCTTTCTAACTTCATTTGCAATTTTTCAAGCACTTACTGATTTTGTTCAGCAAAATAATCCTGAAATTGAAAAGCACTTGAAATGAACTCTGAAAAGGTTGAAAGTTGGCACGATATCATCATTTCACCCACATAGCATGTGCTAAAAAGTTGGTAGGGTTATGGCAAAAACTGGATGCACTTCGTGTACAAAATAGACAATCTCTTCCGAAGTATTAGGGTTTCGGACTAAAACTCGTGTGTTACAAAGGCATTTCATTTTTTAACTTATTTGAACTCAATAAATTTTGTGTGTCAAAAATACACCGTTCAAAGCCACATCTTGAATTTTCAACCCTTTCTGACTTCATTTGCTATTTTTCATGCACTTCCTGATTTTGTTCAGCAAAATAACCTTGAAATTGAAAAGCACTTCAAATGAACTCTAAATTGGTTGAAAGCTTGCATGGTATAATCATTTCACCCACATAGCATGTTCTAAAAAGTTGAGAGGGTTACGGCAAAAACTGGATGCACTTCGTGTACAAAATGGACAATTTCTTCTAAAGTATCAGGGTTTCGGACGAAAACTTGCATGTTACAAAGGCATTTCATTTGTTTAACTTCTTTGAACTCATAACTTTTTGTGTATTCCAAATGCACCATTGAAAGGCACATCATCAATTTTGAACCCTTTCTGACTTGATTTGCTATTTTTAATGCACTTACTGACTTTGGTGAGCAAAATAACCCTCAAATGGAAAAGCACTTCTAATGAACTCTAAAAGGGTTGAAAATTGGCATGGTATCATCATTTCACCCAAATAGCATGTTCTAAAAAGTTGAGAGGGTTACGGCAAAAACTGGATGCACTTCATGTACAAAATGGACAATCTCTTTCGAAGTATCACGGTTTCGGACGAAAACTTGCCTGTTACAAAGGTATTTTATTTTTTTTACTTATTTGAACTCCATATTTTTGTGTGTGAATATGCACGATCCAAAGCCACATCACCAATTTTCAACCCTTTCTGACTTCATTTGCTATTATTCATGCACTTATTGATTTTTTCAGCAAAATAACCCTGAAATTGAAAAGCACCTCAAATGAACTCTCAAAAGGTTGAAAGTTGGCACGATATCATCATTTTACCCACATACGATGTGCTAAATAGTTGAGAGGGTTACGGCAAAACTCGCCTGTTCCAAAGGCAGTTCATTTTTTCAACTTATGTGAACTCATAAATATTTGTGTGTTAAAAATGCACCATTGAAAGCCACATCGTCAATTTTCATCCCTTTCTGACGTCATTTGAAATTTTTCATGCACTTACTGATTTTGTTCGGCAAAATAACCTTGAAATTGAAAAGCACTTCAAATGAACTCTGAAAAGGTTGAAAGTTGGCATGGTATCATCATTTCACCCACATAGCATGTGCTGAAAAGTTGAGAGGGTTATGGCAAAAACTGGATGCACTTCGTGTACAAAATGGACAATCTCTTTCGAAGTATCTGGGTTTGGGACGAAAACTCCCTTGTTACAAAGGATTTCATTGTTTTAACTTATTTTAACTCCATACTTTTTGTGTATTGAAAATGCACCATTCAAAGCTACATCATCAATTTTCAACCCTTTCCGACTTCATTTGCTATTTTTCATGCACTTACTGATTTTTTCCAGCAAAATAACCCTAAAATTAAACAGCACTTCAAATGAACTCTGAAAAGGTTGAAAATTGGCATTTTATCATCATTCGACTGACATATCATGTGATAAAAAGTTGAGAGGGTAACGAAAAAACTAAATGCCTTTCGTGTACAAAATGGACAATCTCTTTCGAAGTATCATAGTTTAAGACGAAAACTCACCTGTTACAAAGGCATTTCATTCTTTTAACTTATTTGAACTTCATACTTTTTGTGTGTTAAAATTCACCATTCAATGCGACATCATCAATTTTCAACCCTTTCTGACTTCATTTGCAATTTTTCAAGCACTTACTGATTTTGTTCAGCAAAATAATCCTGAAATTGAAAAGCACTTGAAATGAACTCTGAAAAGGTTGAAAGTTGGCACGATATCATCATTTCACCCACATAGCATGTGCTAAAAAGTTGGTAGGGTTATGGCAAAAACTGGATGCACTTCGTGTACAAAATAGACAATCTCTTCCGAAGTATTAGGGTTTCGGACGAAAACTCGCGTGTTACAAAGGAATTTCATTTTTTAACTTATTTGAAGTCCATAAATTTTGTGTGTCAAAAATACACCGTTCAAAGCCACATCTTGAATTTTCAACCCTTTCTGACTTCATTTGCTATTTTTCATGCACTTCCTGATTTTGTTCAGCAAAATAACCTTGAAATTGAAAAGCACTTCAAATGAACTCTAAAATGGTTGAAAGTTGGCATGGTATAATCATTTCACCCACATAGCATGTTCTAAAAAGTTGAGAGGGTTACGGCAAAAACTGGATGCACTTCGTGTACAAAATGGACAATTTCTTCTAAAGTATCAGGGTTTCGGACGAAAACTTGCATGTTACAAAGGCATTTCATTTGTTTAACTTATTTGAACTCATAACTTTTTGTGTATTCCAAATGCACCATTGAAAGGCACATCATCAACTTTGAACCCTTTCTGACTTGATTTGCTATTTTTAATGCACTTACTGACTTTGGTGAGCAAAATAACCCTCAAATTGAAAAGCACTTCTAATGAACTCTAAAAGGGTTGAAAATTGAAATGGTATCATCATTTCACCCAAATAGCATGTTCTAAAAAGTTGAGAGTGTTACGGCAAAAACTGGATGCACTTCGTGGACAAAATGGACAATCTCTTTCGAAGTATCACGGTTTCGAACGAAAACTTGCCTGTTACAAAGGTATTTTTTTTACTTATTTGAACTCCATATTTTTGTGTGTGAATATGCACGATCCAAAGCCACATCACCAATTTTCAACCCTTTCTGACTTCATTTGCTATTATTCATGCACTTATTGATTTTTTCAGCAAACTAACCTTGAAATTGAAAAGCACCTCAAATGAACTCTCAAAAGGTTGAAAGTTGGCACGATATCATCATTTTACCCACATACCATGTGCTAAATAGTTGAGAGGGTTACGACAAAAACTCGATGCACTTCATGTACAAAACTGACAATCTCTTTCGAAGTATCCGGGTTTTGGATAAAAACTCGCTTGTTACAAAGGAATTTCATTGTTTTAACTTATTTGAACTCCATACTTTTTGTGTATTGAAAATGCACCATTCAAAGCCACATCATCAATTTTCAACCCTTTCTGACTTCATTTGCCATTTTTCATGCACTTACTGACTTTTTCCAGCAAAATAACCTTAAAATCGAAAAGCACTTCAAACGAACTCCGAAAAGGTTCAAAATTGCCATGGTATCATCATTTGACCAACATATCATGTGATAAAAAGTTCACAGGGTTACGGAAAAATGAGATGCCTTTCGTGTAAAAAATGGACAATCTCTTTCGAAGTATCATGGTTTCAGACGAAAACTCGCCTGTTACAAAGGCATTTCATTTTTAAAATTATTTGAACTCCATACTTTTTGTGTGTTAAAATTAACCATTCAAAGCCACATCATCAATTTTCAATCCTTTCTGACTTCATTTGCTATTTTTCATGCACTTACTGATTTTTTTCAACAAAATAACCTTGAAATTGAAAAGCACGTCAAATGAACTCTGAAAAGGTTGAAACTTGGCACGATATCATCATTTCACCCACATAGCATGTGCTAAAAAGTTGGGATGGTTATGGCAAAAACTGATGCACTTCGTGTACAAAATGGACAATCTCTTTCGAAGTATAAGGGTTTCAGACGAAAATTTGCCTGTTACAAAGGCATTTCATTTTTTTAACTTATTTGAACTCAATAGTTTTTGTTCGTTCAAAATGCACCATTGAAAGCCACATCATCAATTTTCAACCCTTTCTGACTTCATTTGCTATTTTTCATGCACTTACTGATTTTTTTCCACAAAATAACCCTAAAATTGAAAAGCACTTCAAATGAACTATGAAAAGGTTGAAAGTTTGCATGGTATCATCATCTGACCGACATATCATGTGATAAAAAGTTGAGAGGGTACAAAATGGACAATCTCTTTCCAAGTATCATTGTTTCGGACGAAAACTCGCCTTTTACAAAGGCATTTCTATTTTTAACTTATTAGAACTCCATACTTTCTTCGTGTTGAAAATTCACCATTCAAGGCCACATCATCAATTTTTAACCCTTTCTGACTTCATTGCTATTTTTCATGCACTTACTCATTTTGTCCAGCAAAATAACCCTGAAATTGAAAAGCACTGCAAATGAACTGTAAAAAGGTTGAAAGTTGGCATGGTATCATCAATTCACCCACATATCTTGTGCTAAAAAGTTTAGAGGGTTGCGAGAAAAACCGTATGCACTTCGTGTACGAAATGGACAATCTCTTTCGAAGTATCAGGGTTTTGGACGAAAACTCGCCTGTTACAAAGGCATTTCATTTTTTATAACTTATTTGAACTCCATAGTTTTTTTGTGTGAAAATGCATGATTCAAAGCCACATCATCAATTTTCAAACCTTTCTGACTTCATTTGCTATTTTTCATGCACTTACACATTTTGTTCAGCAAAATACCCCTGAAATTGAAAAGCAATTCAAATGAACCCTAAAAAGGATGAAAATTGGCATGGTATCATCATTTCACCCACATAGCATGTGATAAAAAGTTGAGTGGGTTACGGAAAAACTAGATGCCTTTCGTGTCCAAAATGGACAATCTCTTTCAAAATATCATGGTTTCAGACGAAAACTCGCCTGTTACAAAGGCATTTCATTTTTTAACTTATTTGAACTCCATACTTTTTGTGTGTTAAAATTCACCATTATAAGCCACATCATCAATTTTCAACCCTTTGTGACTTCATTTGCTATTTTTCATGGTCTTACTCATTTTGTTCAGCAAAATAACCTTGATATTGTAAAGCACTTCAAATGAACTCTTCAAAGGTTGAAAATTGGCATGGTATCATCATTTCACCCACATAGCATGTTATAAAAAGTTGAGAGGGTTACGGCAAAAGCTGGATGCACTTCGTGTACAAAATGGACAATCTCTTTCGAAGTATCAAGGTTACGAACAAAAACTCGCCTGTTACAAAGGCATTTCAGTTTTTTAACTTATTTTAACTTCGTGTTGAAAATGCACCATACAAAGCCACATCATCAATTTTCAACCATTTCTGACTTCATTTGCTATTTTTCATGCACTTACTGATTTTTTCCCACGAAAATAACCCTGAAATTGAAAAGCATTTCAAATGAACTCTGAAAAGGTGGAAAGTTGGCGTGATATCATCATTTCACCCACATAGCATGAGCTAAAAAATTGAGAGCGTTACGGAAAAAATTGGATGCACTTCGTGTACGAAATGGACAATCTCTTTCGAAGTATCATAGTTTCAGACGAAAATTCACCTGTTACAAAGGCATTCCATTTTTTAAAATTATTTGAACTCATAAATTTTTGTATCTTCAAAATGCACCATTCAAAGCCACATCATCAATTTTCAACCCTTTCTGACTTCATTTGCTATTTTTCATGCACTTACTGATTTTTTCAACAAAATAACCCTAAAATTGAAAAGCACATCAAATGAACTCTGAAAAGGTTGAAAGTTGGCACGCTATCATCATTTCACCCACATAGCATGTGCTAAAAAGTTCAGAGGGTTACGACAAAAACTGGATGCTCTTCGTGTACAAAATGGACAATCTCTTTCGAAGTATCTGGGTTTCGGACGAAAACTCGCTTGTTACAAAGGAATTTCATTGTTTTAACTTATTGAACTCCATAATTTTTGTGTATTGAAAATGCAACATTCAAAGCCACATCATCAATTTTCAACCCTTTGTGACTTCATTTGCTATTTTTCATGCACTTACTGATTTTTTCAACAAAATAACCCTGAAATTGAAAAGCACTTCAAATGAACTTTTAAAAGGCTGATAGTTGGCATGTATCATCAATTCAGCCACATAGAATGTGCTAAAAAATTTAGAGGGTTACGAGAAAAACTAAATCCACTTCGTGTACGAAATGGACAATCTCTTTCGAAGTATAAGGGTTTTTGTCGAAAGCTCGCCCGTTACAAAGGCATTTCATTTTTTTAACTTATTTGAACTCCATACTTTTTGTGTGTGAAAATGCACGATTCAAAGCCACATCATAAATTTTCAACACTTTCTGACTTCATTTGCTATTTTTCATGCACTTACTGATTTTTTAGCAAAATAACCCGGAAATTGAAAAGCGCTTCAAATGAACTCTGAAAAGGTTGAATGTTGGTATGATACCATCATTTCACCCATATAGCATGTGCTAAAAACTTGAGAGGGTTACGGCAAAAACTGGATGCACTTCGTTTACGAAATGGACAATCTCTTATGAAGTATCAGGGTTTCAGATGAAAACTTGCCTGTTACAAAAGCATTTCATTTTTGAACTCATAAATTTTTGTTTGTTCAAAATGCACCATTCAAAGCCACATCATCAATTTTCAACCCTTTCTGACTACATTTGCTATTTTTCATGCACTTACTGATTTTGTTCAGCAAAATAACCCTAAAATTGAAAAGCACTTCAAATGAACTCTAAAAAGGTTGAAAATTTGCATGGTATCATCATTTCACCCACATGGTATGTGCTAAAAAGGTGAGAGGGTTACGACAAAAACTGGATGCACTTCATGTACAAAACTGACAATCTCTTTCGAAGTATCCGGGTTTTGGATGAAAACTCGTTTGTTACAAAGGAATTTCATTGTTTTAACTTATTTGAACTCCATACTTTTTGTGTATTGAAAATGCACCATTCAAAGCCACATCATCAATTTTCAACCCTTTCTGACTTCATTTGCCATTTTTCAGGCACTTAATGATTTTGTTCAGCCAAATAACCTTGAAATTGAAAAGCTCTTCAAATGAACTCTGAAAAGGTTCAAAATTGCCATGGTATCATCATTTGACCGACATATCATGCGATAAAAAGTTGAGAGGGTTACGGAAAAACGAGATGCCTTTCGTGTACCAAATGGACAATCTCTTTCGAAGTATCATGGTTTCAGACGAAAACTCGTCTGTTACAAAGGCATTTCATTTTTTAAAATTATTTGAACTCCATACTTTCTGTGTGTTTTAAATAACCATTCAAAGCCACATGATCAATTTTCAACCCTTTCTGACTTCATTTGCTATTTTTCATGCACTTATTGATTTTTTTCAACAAAATAACCCTGAAATTGAAAAGCACTTCAAAAAAACTCTTAAAAGGTTGAAAGTTGGCATGGTATCATCATTTCACCCATATAGCATGTGCTAAAAACTTGAGAGGGTTACGGCAAAAACTGGATGCACTTCGTTTACGAAATGGACAATCTCTTATGAAGTATCAGGGTTTCGGATGAAAACTTGCCTGTTACAAAAGCATTTCATTTTTGAACTCATAAATTTTTGTTTGTTCAAAATGCACCATTCAAAGCCACATCATCAATTTTCAACCCTTTCTGACTACATTTGCTATTTTTCATGCACTTACTGATTTTGTTCAGCAAAATAACCCTAAAATTGAAAAGCACTTCAAATGAACTCTAAAAAGGTTGAAAATTTGCATGGTATCATCATTTCACCCACATGGTATGTGCTAAAAAGGTGAGAGGGTTACGACAAAAACTGGATGCACTTCATGTACAAAACTGACAATCTCTTTCGAAGTATCCGGGTTTTGGATGAAAACTCGTTTGTTACAAAGGAATTTCATTGTTTTAACTTATTTGAACTCCATACTTTTTGTGTATTGAAAATGCACCATTCAAAGCCACATCATCAATTTTCAACCCTTTCTGACTTCATTTGCCATTTTTCAGGCACTTAATGATTTTGTTCAGCCAAATAACCTTGAAATTGAAAAGCTCTTCAAATGAACTCTGAAAAGGTTCAAAATTGCCATGGTATCATCATTTGACCGACATATCATGCGATAAAAAGTTGAGAGGGTTACGGAAAAACGAGATGCCTTTCGTGTACCAAATGGACAATCTCTTTCGAAGTATCATGGTTTCAGACGAAAACTCGTCTGTTACAAAGGCATTTCATTTTTTAAAATTATTTGAACTCCATACTTTCTGTGTGTTTTAAATAACCATTCAAAGCCACATCATCAATTTTCGACCCTTTCTGACTTCATTTGCTATTTTTCATGCACTTATTGATTTTTTTCAACAAAATAACCCTGAAATTGAAAAGCATGTCAAATGAACTCTGAAAAGGTTGAAAGTTGGCACGATATCATCATTTCACCCACATAGCATGTGGTAAAAAGTTGGGATGGTTACGGCAAAAATTGGATGCACTTCGTGTACAAAATAGACAATCTCTTCCGAAGCATCACGGTTTCGGACGAAAACTCGCCACTTACAAAGGCATTTCACTTTTTAAAATTATTTGAACTCCATAATTTTTGTGTGTTAATAACGCACCATTCAAAGCCACATCTTCAATTTTCAACCCTTTGTGACCTCATTTGCTATTTTTCATGCACTTACTGATTTTGTTCGTTAAAATAACCTTGAAATTGAAAAGCACTTCAAATGAACTCTGAAAAGGTTGAAAGTTGGGATGATATCATCATTTCACCCACATAGCATGTTCTAAAAAGTTGAGATGGTTATGGCAAAAACTGGATGCACTTCGTGTACAAAATGGACAATCTCTTTCGAAGTATAACGGTTTTAGACGAAAATTTGCCTGTTACAAAGGCATTTATTTTTTTTTAACTTATTTGAACTCAATAATTTTTGTTTATTCAAAATCCACTATTCAAAGCCACATCATCAATTTTCAACCCTTTATGACTTCATTTCCTATTTTTCATGCACTTAATGATTTTTTCAACAAAATAACCCTGAAATTGAAAAGCACTTCAAATGAACTATGAAAAGGTTGAAAGTTGTCATGGTATCATCATCTGACCGACATATCATGTGATAAAAAGTTGAGAGGGTACACAATGGACATTCTCTTTCGAAGTATCATGGTTTCGGAGGAAAAGTCGGCTGTTACAAAGGCATTTCATTTTTTGACTTATTTGTACTCCATACTTTTTGCGTGTTGAAAATTCACCATTCAAGGCCACATCTTCAATTTTCAAACCTTTCTGACTTCATTTGCTATTTTTCATGCACTTACTGATTTTTTTAACCAAAATAACCCTGAAATTGAAAAGCACTTGAAATCAAGTCTAAAAAGGTTGAAAGTTGGAATGATATCATCATTTGACCCACATAGCATGCGCTTAAAAGTTGGTAGGGTTACGGCAAAAACTGGATGCACTTCATGTACAAAATAGACAATCTCTTCCGAAGTATCAGGGTTACGAACGAAAACTCGCCTGTTACAAAGGCATTCCATTTTTTAACTTATTTGAACTCCATAATTTTTGTGTGTTAAAAATGCACTATTCAAAGCCACATCTTCAATTTTCAACCCTTTCTAACTTCATTTGCTCTTTTTCATGAACTTACTGATTTTGTTTAGCAAAATAACCCTGAAATTGAAAAGCACTTCAAATGAACTCTGAAAAGGTTGAATGTTGGCACGATATCAACATTTCACCCACATAGCATGTGCTAAAAAGTTGAGTGGGTTACGAAAAAATTGGATGCACTTCGTGTACGAAATGGACAATCCCTTCCGAAGTATCAGGGTTTCGGACGAAAACTCGCCTGTTACAAAGGCATTTCATTTTTTGAACTTACTTGAACTCATAATTTTTGTGTGTTCAAAATGCACCATTGAAAGCCACATCATCAATTTTCAACCCTTTCTGACTTCATTTGCTATTTTTCATTCACTTACTGATTTTGTTCAGCAAAATAACCCTGAAATTGAAAAGCACTTCAAATGAACTCTAAAAAGCTTGAAAATTGGCATGATATCATCATTTCACCCACATAGCATTGGCTAAAAAGATGGTAGGGTTACTGCAAAAACTGGATGCACTTCGTGTACAAAATAGACAATCTGTTTCGAATTATTAGGGTTTTGGACGAAAAATCGCCTGTTAGAAAGGCATTTCATTTTTTCAACTTATTTGAATTCCATACTTTTTGTGTGTTAAAAATTCACCATTCAAAGGCACATCGTCTATTTTCAACCCTTTCTGACTTAATTTGCTATTTTTCATGCACTTACTGATTTTGTTCGGCAAAATAACCTTGAAATTGAAAAGCACTTCAAATCAACTCCGAAAAGGTTGAAAGTTGGCATGGTATCATCACATCACCCACATAGCATGTGCTAGAAATTTGAGACGGTTACGGCAAAAACTGGATGCACTTCGTGTACAAAATGGACAATCTCTTTCGAAGTATCACGGTTTCGGACGAAAACACGCCTGTTACAAAGGTATTTCATTTTTAACTTATTTGAACTCCATACTTTTTGTGTGTTGAAAACGCACCATCCAAAGCCACATCATGAATTTTCAACCCTTTGTGACTTCATTTGCTATTTTTCATCCACTTACTAATTTTTTGAGCAAAATAACATTGAAATTGAAAAGCACTTCAAATGAACGCTGAAATGGTTGAAAGTTGGCACGATATCATCATTTCACCTATGTAGCTTGTGCTAAAACGTTGAGAGGGTTATGGCAAAAACTGGATGCACTTCGTGTACAAAATGGACAATCTCTTTCGAAGTATCCGGGTTTTGGGCGAAAACTCGCTTTTTGCAAAGGAATTTCATTGTTTTAACTTATTTGAACTCAATAATTTTTGTGTATTGAAAATGCACCATTCAAAGCCGCATCATCAATTTTCAACCCTTTCTGACTTCATTTGCTATTTTTCATGCACTTAGTGATTTTTCCCAGCAAAATAACTCTGAAATTGAAAACAACTTCAAATGAACTCTGGAAAGGTTGAAAATTGGCATGGTATCATCATTTGAGCAACATATCATGTGATAAAAAGTTGAGAGGGTTACGGAAAAACGAGATGCCTTTCGTGTACCAAATGGACAATCTCTTTCGAAGTATCATGGTTTCAGACGAAAACTCATCTGTTACAAAGGCATTTCATTTTTCAAAATTATTTGAACTCCAGACATTTTGTGTGTTAAAATAACCATTCAAAGCCACATCATCAATTTTCAACCCTTTCTGACTTCATTTGCTATTTTTCATGCACTTACTGATTTTTTTCAACAAAATAACCCTGAAATTGAAAAGCACGTCAAATGAACTCTGAAAAGGTTGAAAGTTGGCACGATATCATCATTTCACCCACATAGCATGTGGTAAAAAGTTGGGATGGTTACGGCAAAAATTGGATCCACTTCGTGTACAAAATAGACAATCTCTTCCGAAGCATCAGGGTTTCGGACGAAAACTCGCCTGTTACAAAGGCATTTCATTTTTTAAAATTATTTGAACTCCATAATTTTTGTGTGTTAAAAATGCACCATTCAAAGCCAAATCTTCAATTTTCAACCCTTTGTGACTTCATTTGCTATTTTTCATGCACTTACTGATTTTGTTCGTTAAAATAACCTTGAAATTGAAAAGCACTTCAAATGAACTCTGAAAAGGTTGAAAGTTGGGATGATATCATCATTTCACCCACATAGCATGTTCTAAAAAGTTGAGATGGTTATGGCAAAAACTGGATGCACTTCGTGTACAAAATGGACAATCTCTTTTGAAGTATAACGGGTTTTGGACGAAAACTCGCCTGTTAGAAAGGCATTTCATTTTTTCAACTTATTTGAACTCCATACATTTCGTGTGTTAAAAAGTCACCATTCAAAGGCACATCGTCAATTTTCAACGCTTTCTGACTTAATTTGCTATTTTTCATGCACTTACTGATTTTGTTTGGCAAAATAACCTTGAAATTGAAAAGCACTTCAAATGAACTCCGAAACGGTTGAAAGTTGGCATGGTATAATCATTTCACCCACATAGCATGTGCTAAAAAGTTGAGACGGTTACGGCAAAAACTGGATGCACTTCGTGTACAAATGGACAATCTCTATCGAAGTATCAGGGTTTCGGAGGAAAACATGCCTGTTACAAAGACAGTTCAATTTTTTACTTGTTTGAACTCCATACTTTTTGTGTGTCCAAAATGCACCACGAAAAGCCACATCATGAATTTTCAACACTTTCTGACTTAATTTGCTATTTTTCATGCACTTACTGATTTTGTTCGGCAAAATAACCATGAAATTGAAAAGCACTTCAAATGAACTCCGAAAAGGTTGAAAGTTGGCATGGTATCATCACTTCACCCACATAGCATGTGCTAAAAATTTGAGACGGTTACGGCAAAAACTGGATGCACTTCGTGTACAAAATGGACAATCTCTTTCGAAGTATCACGGTTTCGGACGAAAACACGCCTGTTACAAAGGTATTTCATTTTTAACTTATTTGAACTCCATACTTTTTGTGTGTTGAAAATGCACCATCCAAAGCCACATCATGAATTTTCAACCCTTTGTGACTTCATTTGCTATTTTTCATCCACTTACTAATTTTTTGAGCAAAATAACATTGAAATTGAAAAGCACTTCAAATTATTGCTGAAATGGTTGAAAGTTGGCACGATATCATCATTTCACCTACGTAGCTTGTGCTAAAACGTTGAGAGGGTGACGGCAAAAACTGGATGCACTTCGTGTACAAAATGGACAATCTCTTTCGAAGTATCCGGGTTTTGGACGAAAACTCGCTTGTTGCAAAGGAATTTCATTGTTTTAACTTATTTGAACTCAATACTTTTTGTGTATTGAAAATGCACCATTCAAAGCCGCACCATCAATTTTCAACCCTTTCTGACTTCATTTGCTATTTTTCATGCACTTACTGATTTTTTCCAGCAAAATAACCCTGAAATTGAAAACAACTTCAAATGAACTCTGGAAAGGTTGAAAATTGGCATGGTATCATCATTTGACCAACATATCATGTGATAAAAAGTTGAGAGGGTTATGGAAAAACTAGATGCCTTTCGTGTACAAAATGGACAATGTCTTTCGAAGTATCATGGTTTCAGACGAAAACTCGCCTATTACAAAGGCATTCCGTTTTTTAACTTATTTGAAATCCATACTTTTTGTGTGTTAAAATTCACCATTCAAAGCCACATCATCATATTTCAACCCTTTCTGTCTTCATTTGCTATTTTTCATACTTACTGAATTTTTCAGCAAAATAAACCTGAAATTGAAGAGCACTTGAAATGAACTCTGAAAAGTTTGAAAGTTGGCACGATATCATCATTTCACCCACATAGCATTAGCTAAAAATATGGTAGGGTTGCGGCAAAAACTGGATGCACTTCATGTACAAAATAGACAATCTCTTCCGAAGTATCAGGGTTTTGGACGAAAACTCGCCTGTTAGAAAGGCATTTCATTTTTTGCAACTTATTTGAACTCCATAATTTTTGTGTGTTAAAAATTCACCATTCAAAGGCACATCGTCAATTTTCAACCCTTTCTGACTTAATTTGCTATTTTTCATGCACTTACTGATTTTGTTCGGCAAAATAACCTTGAAATTGAAAAGCACTTCAAATGAACTCCGAAAAGGTTGAAAGTTGGCATGGTATCATCATTTCACCCACATAGCATGTGCTAAAAAGTTGAGACGGTTACGGCAAAAACTGGATGCACTTCGTGTACAAAATGGACAATCTCTTTCGAAGTATCACGGTTTCGGACGAAAACACGCCTGTTACAAAGGTATTTCATTTTTAACTTATTTGAACTCCATACTTTTTGTGTGTTGAAAATGCACCATCCAAAGCCACATCATGAATTTTCAACCCTTTGTGACTTCATTTGCTATTTTTCATCCACTTACTAATTTTTTGAGCAAAATAACATTGAAATTGAAAAGCACTTCAAATTATTGCTGAAATGGTTGAAAGTTGGCACGATATCATCATTTCACCTACGTAGCTTGTGCTAAAACGTTGAGAGGGTGACGGCAAAAACTGGATGCACTTCGTGTACAAAATGGACAATCTCTTTCGAAGTATCCGGGTTTTGGACGAAAACTCGCTTGTTGCATAGGAATTTCATTGTTTTAACTTATTTGAACTCAATACTTTTTGTGTATTGAAAATGCACCATTCAAAGCCGCATCATCAAATTTCAACCCTTTCTGACTTCATTTGCTATTTTTCATGCACTTACTGATTTTTTTCAGCAAAATAACCCTGAAATTGAAAACAACTTCAAATGAACTCTGGAAAGGTTGAAAATTGGCATGGTATCATCATTTGAGCAACATATCATGTGATAAAAAGTTGAGAGGGTTATGGAAAAGCTAGATGCCTTTCGTGTACAAAATGGACAATGTCTTTCGAAGTATCATGGTTTGAGACGAAAACTCGCCTATTACAAAGGCATTTCATTTTTTAACTTATTTGAAATCCATACTTTTTGTGTGTTAAAATTCACCATTCAAAGCCACATCATCATATTTCAACCCTTTCTGACTTCATTTGCTATTTTCCATACACTTACTAATTTTTTCAACAAAATAAACCTGAATTGAAGAGCACTTGAAATGAACTCTGAAAAGTTTGAAAGGTTGTACGATATCATCATTTCACCCACATAGCATGAGCTAAAAAGATGGTAGGGTTACGGCAAAAACTGGATGCACTTCGTGTACAAAACAGACAATCTCTTCCGAAGTATCAGGGTTTTGGACGAAAACTCGCCTGTTAGAAAGGCATTCCATTTTTTCAACATATTTCAACTCCATAATTTTTGTGTGTTAAAAATGCACCATTCAAAGCCACATCGTCAATTTTCAACCCTTTCTGACTTAATTTGCTATTTTTCATGCAATTACTGATTTTGTTCGGCAAAATAACCTTGAAATTGAAAAGCACTTCAAATGAACTCCGAAAAGGTTGAAAGTTGGCATGGTATCATCATTTCACCCACATAGCATGTGCTAAAAAGTTGACAGGGTTACAGAAAAAATTGGATACACTTCGTGTACAAAATGGACAATCTCTTTCGAAGTATCACGGTTTCGGACGAAAACTTGCCTGTTACAAAGGTATTTTATTTTTTTTACTTATTTGAACTCCATAATTTTTGTGTGTCAATATGCACGATCCAAAGCCACATCACCAATTTTCAACCCTTTCTGACTTCATTTGCTATTATTCATGCACTTATTGATTTTTTCAGCAAAATAACCCTGAAATTGAAAAGCACCTCAAATGAACTCTCAAAAGGTTGAAACTTGGCACGATATCATCATTTTACCCAGATACCATGTGCTAAATAGTTGAGAGGGTTACGGCAAAACTCGCCTGTTCCAAAGGCAGTTCATTTTTTCAACTTATGTGAACTCATAAATATTTGTGTGTTAAAAATGCACCATTCAAAGCCACATCATCAATTTTCAACCCTGTCTGACGTCATTGTATATTTTTCATGCACTTACTGATTTTGTTCGGCAAAATAACCTTGAAATTGAAAAGCACTTCAAATGAACTCTGAAAAGGTTGAAAGTTGGCATGGTATCATCATTTCACCCACATAGCGTGTGCTAAAAAGTTGAGAGGGTTATGGCAAAAACTGGATGCACTTCGTGTACAAAATGGACAATCTCTTTCGAAGTAGCTGGGTTTGGGACGAAAACTCCCTTGTTACAAAGGATTTCATTGTTTTAACTTATTTTAACTCCGTACTTTTTGTGTATTGAAAATGCACCATTCAAAGCTACATCATCAATTTTCAACCCTTTCCGACTTCATTTGCTATTTTTCATGCACTTACTGATTTTTTCCAGCAAAATAACCCTAAAATTAAACAGCACTTCAAATGAACTCTGAAAAGGTTGAAAATTGGCATTTTATCATCATTTGGCTGACATATCATGTGATAAAAAGTTTAGAGGGTAACGAAAAAACTAAATGCCTTTCGTGTACAAAATGGACAATCTCTTTCGCGGTATCATAGTTTAAGACGAAAACTCACCTCTTACAAAGGCATTTCATTCTTTTAACTTATTTGAACTTCATACTTTTTGTGTGTTAAAATTCACCATTCAAAGCCACATCATCAATTTTCAACCCTTTCTAACTTCATTTGCAATTTTTCAAGCACTTACTGATTTTGTTCAGCAAAATAATCCTGAAATTGAAAAGCACTTGAAATGAACTCTGAAAAGGTTGAAAGTTGGCACGATATCATCATTTCACCCACATAGCATGTGCTAAATAGTTGGTAGGGTTATGGCAAAAACTGGATGCACTTCGTGTACAAAATAGACAATCTCTTCCGAAGTATTAGGGTTTCGGACTAAAACTCGCGTGTTACAAAGGCATTTCATTTTTTAACTTATTTGAACTCAATAAATTTTGTGTGTCAAAAATACACCGTTCAAAGCCACATCTTGAATTTTCAACCCTTTCTGACTTCATTTGCTATTTTTCATGCACTTCCTGATTTTGTTCAGCAAAATAACCTTGAAATTGAAAAGCACTTCAAATGAACTCTAAAATGGTTGAAAGCTGGCATGGTATAATCATTTCACCCACATAGCATGTTCTAAAAAGTTGAGAGGGTTACGGCAAAAACTGGATGCACTTCGTGTACAAAATGGACAATTTCTTCTAAAGTATCAGGGTTTCGGACGAAAACTTGCATGTTACAAAGGCATTTCATTTGTTTAACTTATTTGAACTCATAACTTTTTGTGTATTCCAAATGCACCATTGAAAGGCACATCATCAATTTTGAACCCTTTCTGACTTGATTTGCTATTTTTAATGCACTTACTGACTTTGGTGAGCAAAATAACCCTCAAATGGAAAAGCACTTCTAATGAACTCTAAAAGGGTTGAAAATTGGCATGGTATCATCATTTCACCCAAATAGCATGTTCTAAAAAGTTGAGAGGGTTACGGCAAAAACTGGATGCACTTCGTGTACAAAATGGACAATCTCTTTCGAAGTATCACGGTTTCGGACGAAAACTTGCCTGTTACAAAGGTATTTTATTTTTTTTACTTATTTGAACTCCATATTTTTGTGTGTGAATATGCACGATCCAAAGCCACATCACCAATTTTCAACCCTTTCTGACTTCATTTGCTATTATTCATGCACTTATTGATTTTTTCAGCAAAATAACCCTGAAATTGAAAAGCACCTCAAATGAACTCTGAAAAGGTTGAAAGTTGGCACGATATCATCATTTTACCCACATACCATGTGCTAAATAGTTGAGAGGGTTACGGCAAAACTCGCCTGTTCCAAAGGCAGTTCATTTTTTCAACTTATGTGAACTCATAAATATTTGTGTGTTAAAAATGCACCATTGAAAGCCACATCGTCAATTTTCATCCCTTTCTGACGTCATTTGAAATTTTTCATGCACTTACTGATTTTGTTCGGCAAAATAACCTTGAAATTGAAAAGCACTTCAAATGAACTCTGAAAAGGTTGAAAGTTGGCATGGTATCATCATTTCACCCACATAGCATGTGCTGAAAAGTTGAGAGGGTTATGGCAAAAACTGGATGCACTTCGTGTACAAAATGGACAATCTCTTTCGAAGTATCTGGGTTTGGGACGAAAACTCCCTTGTTACAAAGGATTTCATTGTTTTAACTTATTTTAACTCCATACTTTTTGTGTATTGAAATGCACCATTCAAAGCTACATCATCAATTTTCAACCCTTTCCGACTTCATTTGCTATTTTTCATGCACTTACTGATTTTTTCCAGCAAAATAACCCTAAAATTAAACAGCACTTCAAATGAACTCTGAAAAGGTTGAAAATTGGCATTTTATCATCATTCGACTGACATATCATGTGATAAAAAGTTGAGAGGGTAACGAAAAAACTAAATGCCTTTCGTGTACAAAATGGACAATCTCTTTCGAAGTATCATAGTTTAAGACGAAAACTCACCTGTTACAAAGGCATTTCATTCTTTTAACTTATTTGAACTTCATACTTTTTGTGTGTTAAAATTCACCATTCAAAGCCACATCATCAATTTTCAACCCTTTCTGACTTCATTTGCAATTTTTCAAGCACTTACTGATTTTGTTTAGCAAAATAATCCTGAAATTGAAAAGCACTTCAAATGAACTCTGAAAAGGTTGAAAGTTGGCACGATATCATCATTTCACCCACATAGCATGTGCTAAAAAGTTGGTAGGGTTATGGCAAAAACTGGATGCACTTCGTGTACAAAACAGACAATCTCTTCCGAAGTATTACGGTTTCGGACGAAAACTCGCGTGTTACAAAGGCATTTCATTTTTTAACTTATTTGAAGTCCATAAATTTTGTGTGTCAAAAATACACCGTTCAAAGCCACATCTTGAATTTTCAACCCTTTCTGACTTCATTTGCTATTTTTCATGCACTTCCTGATTTTTTTCAGCAAAATAACCTTGAAATTGAAAAGCACTTCAAATGAACTCTAAAATGGTTGAAAGTTGGCATGGTATAATCATTTCACCCACATAGCATGTTCTAAAAAGTTGAGAGGGTAACGGCAAAAACTGGATGCACTTCGTATACAAAATGGACAATTTCTTCTAAAGTATCAGGGTTTCGGACGAAAACTTGCATGTTACAAAGGCATTTCATTTGTTTAACTTATTTGAACTCATAACTTTTTGTGTATTCCAAATGCACCATTAAAAGGCACATCATCAATTTTGAACCCTTTCTGACTTGATTTGCTATTTTTAATGCACTTACTGACTTTGGTGAGCAAAATAACCCTCAAATTGAAAAGCACTTCTAATGAACTCTAAAAGGGTTGATAATTGGCATGGTATCATCATTTCACCCAAATAGCATGTTCTAAAAAGTTGAGAGGGTTACGGCAAAAACTGGATGCACTTCGTGTACAAAATGGACAATCTCTTTCGAAGTATCACGGTTTCGAACGAAAACTTGCCTGTTACAAAGGTATTTTTTTTTTACTTATTTGAACTCCATATTTTTGTGTGTGAATATGCACGATCCAAAGCCACATCACCAATTTTCAACCCTTTCTGACTTCATTTGCTATTATTCATGCACTTATTGATTTTTTCAGCAAACTAACCTTGAAATTGAAAAGCACCTCAAATGAACTCTCAAAAGGTTGAAAGTTGGCACGATATCATCATTTTACCCACATACCATGTGCTAAATAGTTGAGAGGGTTACGGCAAAACTCGCCTGTTCCAAAGGCAGTTCATTTTTTCAACTTATGTGAACTCATAAATATTTGTGTGTTAAAAATGCACCATTCAAAGCCACATCGTCAATTTTCAACCCTTTCTGACGTCATTTGATATTTTTCATGCACTTACTGATTTTTTTCGGCAAAATAACCTTGAAATTGAAAAGCACTTCAAATGAACTCTGAAAAGGTTGAAAGTTGGCATGGTATCATCATTTCACCCACATAGCATGTGCTGAAAAGTTGAGAGGGTTATGGCAAAAACTGGATGCACTTCGTGTACAAAATGGACAATCTCTTTCGAAGTATCTGGGTTTGGGACGAAAACTCCCTTGTTACAAAGGATTTCATTGTTTTAACTTATTTTAACTCCATACTTTTTGTGTATTGAAATGCACCATTCAAAGCTACATCATCAATTTTCAACCCTTTCCGACTTCATTTGCTATTTTTCATGCACTTACTGATTTTTTCCAGCAAAATAACCCTAAAATTAAACAGCACTTCAAATGAACTCTGAAAAGGTTGAAAATTGGCATTTTATCATCATTCGACTGACATATCATGTGATAAAAAGTTGAGAGGGTAACGAAAAAACTAAATGCCTTTCGTGTACAAAATGGACAATCTCTTTCGAAGTATCATAGTTTAAGACGAAAACTCACCTGTTACAAAGGCATTTCATTCTTTTAACTTATTTGAACTTCATACTTTTTGTGTGTTAAAATTCACCATTCAAAGCCACATCATCAATTTTCAACCCTTTCTGACTTCATTTGCAATTTTTCAAGCACTTACTGATTTTGTTTAGCAAAATAATCCTGAAATTGAAAAGCACTTCAAATGAACTCTGAAAAGGTTGAAAGTTGGCACGATATCATCATTTCACCCACATAGCATGTGCTAAAAAGTTGGTAGGGTTATGGCAAAAACTGGATGCACTTCGTGTACAAAACAGACAATCTCTTCCGAAGTATTACGGTTTCGGACGAAAACTCGCGTGTTACAAAGGCATTTCATTTTTTAACTTATTTGAAGTCCATAAATTTTGTGTGTCAAAAATACACCGTTCAAAGCCACATCTTGAATTTTCAACCCTTTCTGACTTCATTTGCTATTTTTCATGCACTTCCTAATTTTTTTCAGCAAAATAACCTTGAAATTGAAAAGCACTTCAAATGAACTCTAAAAT
Source organism: Hordeum marinum (assembly GCA_022496015.1). Classification (NCBI taxonomy): domain Eukaryota; kingdom Viridiplantae; phylum Streptophyta; class Magnoliopsida; order Poales; family Poaceae; genus Hordeum; species Hordeum marinum. The sequence continues at coordinate 505,982,355 of CM039675.1, forward strand.
GGTTGAAAGTTGGCATGGTATAATCATTTCACCCACATAGCATGTTCTAAAAAGTTGAGAGGGTAACGGCAAAAACTGGATGCACTTCGTATACAAAATGGACAATTTCTTCTAAAGTATCAGGGTTTCGGACGAAAACTTGCATGTTACAAAGGCATTTCATTTGTTTAACTTATTTGAACTCATAACTTTTTGTGTATTCCAAATGCACCATTGAAAGGCACATCATCAATTTTGAACCCTTTCTGACTTGATTTGCTATTTTTAATGCACTTACTGACTTTGGTGAGCAAAATAACCCTCAAATTGAAAAGCACTTCTAATGAACTCTAAAAGGGTTGAAAATTGGCATGGTATCATCATTTCACCCAAATAGCATGTTCTAAAAAGTTGAGAGGGTTACGGCAAAAACTGGATGCACTTCGTGTACAAAATGGACAATCTCTTTCGAAGTATCACGGTTTCGAACGAAAACTTGCCTGTTACAAAGGTATTTTTTTTTTACTTATTTGAACTCCATATTTTTGTGTGTGAATATGCACGATCCAAAGCCACATCACCAATTTTCAACCCTTTCTGACTTCATTTGCTATTATTCATGCACTTATTGATTTTTTCAGCAAACTAACCTTGAAATTGAAAAGCACCTCAAATGAACTCTCAAAAGGTTGAAAGTTGGCACGATATCATCATTTTACCCACATACCATGTGCTAAATAGTTGAGAGGGTTACGGCAAAACTCGCCTGTTCCAAAGGCAGTTCATTTTTTCAACTTATGTGAACTCATAAATATTTGTGTGTTAAAAATGCACCATTCAAAGCCAGATCGTCAATTTTCAACCCTTTCTGACGTCATTTGATATTTTTCATGCACTTACTGATTTTTTTCGGCAAAATAACCTTGAAATTGAAAAGCACTTCAAATGAACTCTGAAAAGGTTGAAAGTTGGCATGGTATCATCATTTCACCCACATAGCATGTGCTGAAAAGTTGAGAGGGTTATGGCAAAAACTGGATGCACTTCGTGTACAAAATGGACAATCTCTTTCGAAGTATCTGGGTTTGGGACGAAAACTCCCTTGTTACAAAGGATTTCATTGTTTTAACTTATTTTAACTCCATACTTTTTGTGTATTGAAAATGCACCATTCAAAGCTACATCATCAATTTTCAACCCTTTCCGACTTCATTTGCTATTTTTCATGCACTTACTGATTTTTTCCAGCAAAATAACCCTAAAATTAAACAGCACTTCAAATGAACTCTGAAAAGGTTGAAAATTGGCATTTTATCATCATTTGACTGACATATCATGTGATAAAAAGTTGAGAGGGTAACGAAAAAACTAAATGCCTTTCGTGTACAAAATGGACAATCTCTTTCGAAGTATCATAGTTTAAGACGAAAACTCACCTGTTACAAAGGCATTTCATTCTTTTAACTTATTTGAACTTCATACTTTTTGTGTGTTAAACTTCACCATTCAAAGCCACATCATCAATTTTCAACCCTTTCTGACTTCATTTGCAATTTTTCAAGCACTTACTGATTTTGTTCAGCAAAATAATCCTGAAATTGAAAAGCACTTGAAATGAACTCTGAAAAGGTTGAAAGTTGGCACGATATCATCATTTCACCCACATAGCATGTGCTAAAAAGTTGGTAGGGTTATGGCAAAAACTGGATGCACTTCGTGTACAAAATAGACAATCTCTTCCGAAGTATTACGGTTTCGGACGAAAACTCGCGTGTTACAAAGGCATTTCATTTTTTAACTTATTTGAAGTCCATAAATTTTGTGTGTCAAAAATACACCGTTCAAAGCCACATATTGAATTTTCAACCCTTTCTGACTTCATTTGCTATTTTTCATGCACTTCCTGATTTTGTTCAGCAAAATAACCTTGAAATTGAAAAGCACTTCAAATGAACTCTAAAATGGTTGAAAGTTGGCATGGTATAATCATTTCACCCACATAGCATGTTCTAAAAAGTTTAGAGGGTTACGGCAAAAACTGGATGCACTTCGTATACAAAATGGACAATTTCTTCTAAAGTATCAGGGTTTCGGACGAAAACTTGCATGTTACAAAGGCATTTCATTTGTTTAACTTATTTGAACTCATAACTTTTTGTGTATTCCAAATGCACCATTGAAAGGCACATCATCAATTTTGAACCCTTTCTGACTTGATTTGCTATTTTTAATGCACTTACTGACTTTGGTGAGCAAAATAACCCTCAAATTGAAAAGCACTTCTAATGAACTCTAAAAGGGTTGAAAATTGGCATGGTATCATCATTTCACCCAAATAGCATGTTCTAAAAAGTTCAGAGGGTTACGGCAAAAACTGGATGCACTTCGTGTACAAAATGGACAATCTCTTTGGAAGTATCACGGTTTCGAACGAAAACTTGCCTGTTACAAAGGTATTTTATTTTTTTTACTTATTTGAACTCCATATTTTTGTGTGTGAATATGCACGATCCAAAGCCACATCACCAATTTTCAACCCTTTCTGACTTCATTTGCTATTATTCATGCACTTATTGATTTTTTCAGCAAACTAACCTTGAAATTGAAAAGCACCTCAAATGAACTCTCAAAAGGTTGAAAGTTGGCACGATATCATCATTTTACCCACATACCATGTGCTAAATAGTTGAGAGGGTTACGGCAAAACTCGCCTGTTCCAAAGGCAGTTCATTTTTTCAACTTATGTGAACTCATAAATATTTGTGTGTTAAAAATGCACCATTCAAAGCCACATCGTCAATTTTCAACCCTTTCTGACGTCATTTGATATTTTTCATGCACTTACTGATTTTGTTCGGCAAAATAACCTTGAAATTGAAAAGCACTTCAAATGAACTCTGAAAAGGTTGAAAGTTGGCATGGTATCATCATTTCACCCACATAGCATGTGCTGAAAAGTTGAGAGGGTTATGGCAAAAACTGGATGCACTTCGTGTACAAAATGGACAATCTCTTTCGAAGTATCTGGGTTTGGGACGAAAACTCCCTTGTTACAAAGGATTTCATTGTTTTAACTTATTTTAAATCCATACTTTTTGTGTATTGAAAATGCACCATTCAAAGCTACATCATCAATTTTCAACCCTTTCCGACTTCATTTGCTATTTTTCATGCACTTACTGATTTTTTCCAGCAAAATAACCCTAAAATTAAACAGCACTTCAAATGAACTTTGAAAAGGTTGAAAATTGGCATTTTATCATCATTTGACTGACATATCATGTGATAAAAAGTTGAGAGGGTAACGAAAAAACTAAATGCCTTTCGTGTACAAAATGGACAATCTCTTTCGAAGTATCATAGTTTAAGACGAAAACTCACCTGTTACAAAGGCATTTCATTCTTTTAACTTATTTGAACTTCATACTTTTTGTGTGTTAAAATTCACCATTCAAAGCCACATCATCAATTTTCAACCCTTTCTGACTTCATTTGCAATTTTTCAAGCACTTACTGATTTTGTTCAGCAAAATAATCCTGAAATTGAAAAGCACTTGAAATGAACTCTGAAAAGGTTGAAAGTTGGCACGATATCATCATTTCACCCACATAGCATGTGCTAAAAAGTTGGTAGGGTTATGGCAAAAACTGGATGCACTTCGTGTACAAAATAGACAATCTCTTCCGAAGTATTAGGGTTTCGGACGAAAACTCGCGTGTTACAAAGGCATTTCATTTTTTAACTTATTTGAAGTCCATAAATTTTGTGTGTCAAAAATACACCGTTCAAAGCCACATCTTGAATTTTCAACCCTTTCTGACTTCATTTGCTATTTTTCATGCACTTCCTGATTTTGTTCAGCAAAATAACCTTGAAATTGAAAAGCACTTCAAATGAACTCTAAAATGGTTGAAAGTTGGCATGGTATAATCATTTCACCCACATAGCATGTTCTACAAAGTTGAGAGGGTTACGGCAAAAACTGGATGCACTTCGTGTACAAAATGGACAATTTCTTCTAAAGTATCAGGGTTTCGGACGAAAACTTGCATGTTACAAAGGCATTTCATTTGTTTAACTTATTTGAACTCATAACTTTTTGTGTATTCCAAATGCACCATTGTTAGGCACATCCTCAATTTTGAACCCTTTCTGACTTGATTTGCTATTTTTAATGCACTTACTGACTTTGGTGAGCAAAATAACCCTCAAATTGAAAAGCACTTCTAATGAACTCTCAAAGGGTTGAAAATTGGCATGGTATCATCATTTCACCCAAATAGCATGTTCTAAAAAGTTGAGAGGGTTACGGCAAAAACTGGATGCACTTGGTGTACAAAATGGACAATCTCTTTCGAAGTATCACGGTTTCGAACGAAAACTTGCCTGTTACAAAGGTATTTTATTTTTTTTACTTATTTGAACTCCATATTTTTGTGTGTGAATATGCACGATCCAAAGCCACATCACCAATTTTCAACCCTTTCTGACTTCATTTGCTATTATTCATGCACTTATTGATTTTTTCAGCAAACTAACCTTGAAATTGAAAAGCACCTCAAATGAACTCTCAAAAGGTTGAAAGTTGGCACGATATCATCATTTTACCCACATACCATGTGCTAAATAGTTGAGAGGGTTACGGCAAAACTCGCCTGTTCCAAAGGCAGTTCATTTTTTCAACTTATGTGAACTCATAAATATTTGTGTGTTAAAAATGCACCATTCAAAGCCACATCGTCAATTTTCAACCCTTTCTGACGTCATTTGATATTTTTCATGCACTTACTGATTTTGTTCGGCAAAATAACCTTGAAATTGAAAAGCACTTCAAATGAACTCTGAAAAGGTTGAAAGTTGGCATGGTATCATCATTTCACCCACATAGCATGTGCTGAAAAGTTGAGAGGGTTATGGCAAAAACTGGATGCACTTCGTGTACAAAATGGACAATCTCTTTCGAAGTATCTGGGTTTGGGACGAAAACTCCCTTGTTACAAAGGATTTCATTGTTTTAACTTATTTTAACTCCATACTTTTTGTGTATTGAAAATGCACCATTCAAAGCTACATCATCAATTTTCAACCCTTTCCGACTTCATTTGCTATTTTTCATGCACTTACTGATTTTTTCCAGCAAAATAACCCTAAAATTAAACAGCACTTCAAATGAACTCTGAAAAGGTTGAAAATTGGCATTTTATCATCATTTGACTCACATATCATGTGATAAAAAGTTGAGAGGGTAACGAAAAAACTAAATGCCTTTCGTGTACAAAATGGACAATCTCTTTCGAAGTATCATAGCTTAAGACGAAAACTCACCTGTTACAAAGGCATTTCATTCTTTTAACTTATTTGAACTTCATACTTTTTGTGTGTTAAAATTCACCATTCAAAGCCACATCATCAATTTTCAACCCTTTCTGACTTCATTTGCAATTTTTCAAGCACTTACTGATTTTGTTCAGCAAAATAATCCTGAAATTGAAAAGCACTTGAAATGAACTCTGAAAAGGTTGAAAGTTGGCACGATATCATCATTTCACCCACATAGCATGTGCTAAAAAGTTGGTAGGGTTATGGCAAAAACTGGATGCACTTCGTGTACAAAATAGACAATCTCTTCCGAAGTATTAGGGTTTCGGACGAAAACTCGCGTGTTACAAAGGCATTTCATTTTTTAACTTATTTGAACTCCATAAATTTTGTGTGTCAAAAATACACCTTTCAAAGCCACATCTTCAATTTTCAACCCTTTCTGACTTCATTTGCTATTTTTCATGCACTTCCTGATTTTGTTCAGCAAAATAACCTTGAAATTGAAAAGCACTTCAAATGAACTCTAAAATGGTTGAAATTTGGCATGGTATCATCATTTCACCCACATAGCATGTTCTAAAAAGTTGAGAGGGTTACGGCAAAAACTGGATGCACTTCGTGTACAAAATGGACAATCTCTTTCGAAGTATCTAGGTTTGGGACGAAAACTGGCTTGTTACAAAGGAATTTCATTTTTTAACTTATTTGAACTCCATAATTTTTGTGTATTGAAAATGCACCATTCAAAGCTACATCATCAATTTTCAACCCTTTCTGACTTCATTTGCTATTTTTCATGCACTTACTGATTTTTTCCAACAAAATAACCCTGAAATTAAAAAGCACTTCAAATGAACTCTCAAAAGGTTGAAAATTGGCATGGTATCATCATTTGACCAACGTATCATGTGATAAAAAGTTGAGAGGGTTACGGAAAAAACTAGATGTGTTTCGTGTACAAAATGGACAATCTCTTTCGAAGTATCATAGTTTAAGACGAAAACTCGCCTGTTACAAAGGCATTTCATTTTTTTAACTTATATGAACTTCATACTTTTTGTGTGTTAAAATTCACCATTCAAAGCCACATCATCAATTTTCAACCCTTTCTGACTTCATTTTCTATTTTTCATGCACTTACTGATTTTTTTCAGCAAAATAATCCTAAAGTTGAAAAGCACTTGAAATGCACTCTGAAAAGGTGGAAAGTTGGCACAATATCATCATTTCACCCACATAGCATGTGCTAAAAAGTTGGTAGCGTTACGGCAAAAATTGGATGCACTTCGTGTACAAAATAGACAATTTCTTCCGAAGTATTAAGGTTTCGAATGAAAACTTGCCTATTACAAAGGTTATTTCATTTTTTTAACTTATTTGAACACCATAATTTTCGTGTGTTAAAAATACACCGTTCAAAGCCACATCTTCAGTTTTCAACCCTTTATAACTTCATTTCCTATTTTTCATGCACTTACTGATTTTTTCAGCAAAATAACCTTGAAATTGAAAAGCACTTCAAATGAACTCTAAAATGGTTGAAAGTTGTCATGGTATCATCATTTCGCCCACATAGCATGTGCTAAAAATTTGGTAGGGTTACGGCAAAAACTGGATGCACTTCGTGTACATAATAGACAATCTCTTCCGAAGTATTAGGGTTTCGGACGAAAACTCGCCTGTTACAAAGGCATTTCATTTTTTAACTTATTTGAACTCCATAAATTTTGTGTGTTAAAAATACACCGTTCCAAGCCACATCTTCAATTTTCAACCCTTTCTGACTTCATTTGCTATTTTTCATGCACTTCCTGATTTTGTTTAGCAAAATAACCACGAAATTGTAAAGCACTTCAAATGAACTCTAAAATGGTTGAAAGTTGGCATGGTATCATCATTTGACCCACATAGCATGTTCTAAAAAGTTGAGAGGGTTACGGAAAAAACTGGATGCACTTCGTGTACAAAATGGACAATTTCTTCTAAAGTATCAGGGTTTCGGACGAAAACTTGCATGTTACGAAGGCATTTCATTTTTTTCACTTATTTGAACTCATAACTTTTTGTGTATTCCAAATGCACCATTGAAAGGCACATCATCAATTTTGAACCCTTTCTGACTTGATTTGCTATTTTTAATGCACTTACTGACTTTGGTGAGCAAAATAACCCTCAAATTGAAAAGCACTTCTAATGAACTCTAAAAGGGTTGAAAATTGGCATGGTATCATCATTTCACCCAAATAGCATGTTCTAAAAAGTTGAGAGGGTTACGGCAAAAACTGGATGCACTTCGTGTACAAAATGGACAATCTCTTTCGAAGTATCTAGGTTTTTGACGAAAACTGGCTTGTTACAAAGGAATTTCATTGTTTTAACTTATTTGAACTCCATAATTTTTGTGTATTGAAAATGCACCATTCAAAGCTACATCATCAATTTTCAACCCTTTCTGACTTCATTTGCTATTTTTCATGCACTTACTGATTTTTTCCAACAAAATAACCCTGAAATTAAAAAGCACTTCAAATGAACTCTCAAAAGGTTGAAAATTGGCATGGTATCATCATTTGACCAACGTATCATGTGATAAAAAGTTGAGAGGGTTACGGAATAAACTAGATGTGTTTCGTGTACAAAATGGACAATCTCTTTCGAAGTATCATAGTTTAAGACGAAAATCTCGCCTGTTACAAAGGCATTTCATTTTTTTAACTTATATGAACTTCATACTTTTTGTGTGTTAAAATTCACCATTCAAAGCCACATCATCAATTTTCAACCCTTTCTGACTTCGTTTGCTATTTTTCATGCACTTACTGATTTTTTTCAGCAAAATAATCCTGAAGTTGAAAAGCAGTTGAAATGCACTCTGAAAAGGTGGAAAGTTGGCACACTATCATCATTTCACCCACATAGCATGTGCTAAAAAGTTGGTAGCGTTACGGCAAAAATTGGATGCACTTCGTGTACAAAATAGACAATTTCTTCCGAAGTATTAAGGTTTCGAATGAAAACTTGCCTATTACAATGGTTATTTCATTTTTTAAACTTATTTGAACACCATAATTTTCTTGTGTTAAAAATACACCGTTAAAAGCCACATCTTCAGTTTTCAACCCTTTATAACTTCATTTCCTATTTTTCATGCACTTACTGATTTTTTCAGCGAAATAACCTTGAAATTGAAAAGCACTTCAAATGAACTCTAAAATGGTTGAAAGTTGGCATGGTATCATCATTTCACCCACATAGCATGTGCTAAAAAGTTGGTAGGGTTACGGCAAAAACTGGATGCACTTCGTGTACATAATAGACAATCTCTTCCGAAGTATTAGGGTTTCGGACGAAAACTCGCCTGTTACAAAGGCATTTCATTTTTTAACTTATTTGAACTCCATAAATTTTGTGTGTTAAAAATACACCGTTCCAAGCCACATCTTCAATTTTCAACCCTTTCTGACTTCATTTGCTATTTTTCATGCACTTCCTGATTTTGTTTAGCAAAATAACCATGAAATTGTAAAGCACTTCAAATGAACTCTAAAATGGTTGAAAGTTGGCATGGTATCATCATTTCACCCACATAGCATCTTCTAAAATGTTGAGAGGGTTACGGCAAAAACTGGATGCACTTCGTGTACAAAATGGACAATCTCTTCTGAAGTATCAGGGTTTCGGACGAAAACTTGCATGTTACAAAGGCATTTCATTTTTTAACTTATTTGAACTCATAACGTTTTGTGTATTCCAAATTCACCATTGAAAGGCACATCATCAATTTTCAACCCTTTCTAACATGATTTGCTATTTTTAATGCACTTACTGACTTTGTTGAGCAAAATAACCCTCAAATTGAAAAGCACTTCAAATGAACTCTAAAATGGTTGACAATTGGCATGGTATCATCATTTCACCCAAATAGCATGTTCTCAAAAGCTGAGAGGGTTACGGCAAAAACTGGATGCACTTCGTGTACAAAATGGACAATCTCTTTTGAAGTTTCTAGGTTTGGGACGAAAACTGGCTTGTTACAAAGGAATTTCATTGTTTTAACTTTTTTGAACTAAATACTTTTTGTGTATTGAAAATGCACCAGTCAAAGCTACATCATCAATTTTCAACCCTTTCTGACTTCATTTGCTATTTTTCATGCACTACTGATTTTTTCCAACAAAATAACCCTAAAATTAAAAAGCACTTCAAATGAACTCTCAAAAGGTTGAAAATTGGCATGGTATCATCATTTGACAAACATATCATGTGATAAAAAGTTGAGAGGGTTACGGAAAAAACTAGATGCGTTTCGTGTACAAAATGGACAATCTCTTTCGAAGTATCGTAGTTTAAGACGAAAACTCGCCTGTTACAAAGGCATTTCATTTTTTTAACTTATTTGAACTTCATATTTTTTGTGTGTTAAAATTCACCATTCAAAGCCACATCATCAATTTTCAACCCTTTCTGACTTCATTTGCTATTTTTCATGCACTTACTGATTTTTTTCAGCAAAATAATCCTGAAGTTGAAAAGCACTTGAAATGCACTCTGAAAAGGAGGAAAGTTGGCACAATATCATCATTTCACCCACATAGCATGTGCTAAAAAGTTGGTAGCGTTACGGCAAAAATTGGATGCACTTCGTGTACAAAATAGACAATTTCTTCCGAAGTATTAAGGTTTCGAACGAAAACTTGCCTATTACAACGGTTATTTGAACACCATAATTTTCGTGTGTTAAAAATACACCGTTCAAAGCCACATCTTCAGTTTTCAACCCTTTATAACTTCATTTCCTATTTTCATGCACTTACTGATTTTTTTCAGCAAAATAACCTTGAAATTGAAAAGCACTTCAAATGAACTCTAAAATGGTTGAAAGTTGGCATGGTATCATCATTTCACCCACATAGCATGTGCTAAAAAGTTGGTAGGGTTACGGCAAAAACTGGATGCACTTCGTGTACATAATAGACAATCTCTTCCGAAGTATTAGGGTTTCGGACGAAAACTCGCCTGTTACAAAGGCATTTCATTTTTTAACTTATTTGAACTCCATAAATTTTGTGTGTTAAAAATACACCGTTCCAAGCCACATCTTCAATTTTCAACCCTTTCTGACATGATTTGCTATTTTTAATGGACTTACTGACTTTGTTGAGCAAAATAACCCTCAAATTGAAAAGCACTTCAAATGAACTCTAAAATGGTTGACAATTGGCATGGTATCATCATTTCACCCAAATAGCATGTTCTAAAAAGCTGAGAGGGTTACGGCAAAAACTGGATGCACTTCGTGTACAAAATGGACAATCTCTTTCGAAGTATCTGGGTTTGGGACGAAAACTCCCTTGTTACAAAGGATTTCATTGTTTTAACTTATTTTAACTCCATAATTTTTGTGTAGTCAAAATGCACCATTCAAAGCTACATCATCAATTTTCAACCCTTTCCGACTTCATTTTCTATTTTTCATGCACTTACTGATTTTTTCCAGCAAAATAACCTTGAAATTGAAAAGCACTTCAAATGAACTCTAAAATGTTTGAAAGTTGGCATGTTATCATCATTTCACCCACATAGCATGTTCTAAAAAGTTGAGAGGGTTACGGCAAAAACTGGATGCATTTCGTGTACAAAATGGACAATCTCTTCTGAAGTATCAGGGTTTCGGTCAACAACTTGCATGTTACAAAGGCATTTCATTTTTTTAACTTATTTTAACTCATAAATTTTTGTGTGTTCCAAATGCACCATTGAAAGGCACATCATCAATTTTCAACCCTTTGGGACTTGATTCGCTATTTTTAATGCACTTACTGACTTTGTTGAGCATAATAACCCTCAAATTGAAAAGCACTTCAAATGAACTCTAAAAGGGTTGAAAATTGGCATGGTATAATCATTCACCCAAATAGCATGTTCTAAAAAGTTGAGAGGGTTACGGCAAAAACTGGATGCACTTCGTGTACAAAATGGACAATCTCTTTCGAAGTATCTGGGTTTGGGACGAAAACTGGCTTGTTACAAAGGAATTTCATTGTTTTAACTTATTTGAACTCCATACTTTTTGTGTATTGATAATGCACCATTCAAAGCTACATCATCAATTGTCAACCCTTTCTGACCTCATTTGCTATTTTTCATGCACTTACTGATTTTTTCCAACAAAATAAACCTGAAATTAAAAAGCACTTCAAATGAACTCTCAAAAGGTTGAGAATTGGCATGGTATCATCATTTGACCAACATATCATGTGATAAAAAGTCGAGAGGGTTACGAAAAAAACTAGATGCGTTTCGTGTACAAAATGGATAATCTCTTCCGAAGTATCATAGTTTAAGACGAAAACTCGCCTGTTACAAAGGCATTTCATTTTTTAACTTATTCGAACTTCATACTTTTTGTGTGTTAAAATTCACCATTCAAAGCCACATCATCAATTTTCAACCCTTTCTGACCTCATTTGCTATTTTTCATGCACTTACTGATTTTTTTCAGCAAAATAATCCTGAAGTTGAAAAGCACTTGAAATGCACTCGGAAAAGGTGGAAAGTTGAACGATATCATCATTTCACCCACATAGCATGTGCTAAAAATTTGGTAGGGTTACGGCAAAAACTGGATGCACTTCTTGTACAAAGTAGACAATCTCTTCCGAAGTATTAAGGTTTCAACGAAAACTTGCCTGTTACAAAGGCATTTCATTTTTTAACTTATTTGAACTCCATAATTTTTGTGTGTTAAAAATACACCGTTCAAAGCCACATCTTCAATTTTCAACCCTTTCTGACTTCATTTGCTATTTTTCATGCACTTACTGATTTTGTTCAGCAAAATAACCTTGAAATTGAAAAGCACTTCAAATGAACTCTAAAATGGTTCAAAATGGCATGTTATCATCATTTCACCCACATAGCATGTGCTAAAAAGGTGGTAGGGTTAGGCAAAAACTGGATGCACTTCGTGTACAAAATAGACAATCTCGTCCGAAGTATTAGGGTTTCGGACGAAAACTCGCATGTTACAAAGGCATTTCATTTTTTAACTTATTTGAACTCCATAAATTTTGTGTGTTAAAAATACACCGTTCAAAGCCACATCTTCAATTTTCAACCCTTTCTGACTTCATTCGCTATTTTTCATGCACTTCCTGATTTTGTTCAGCTAAATAACCTTGAAATTGAAAAGCACTTCAAATTAACTCTAAAATGGTTGAAAGTTGGCATGGTATCATCATTTCACCCACATAGCATGTTCTAAAAAGTTGAGAGCATTACGACAAAAAGTGGATGCACTTCGTGTACAAAATGGACAATCTCTTCTGAAGTATCAGGGTTTCGGTCGAAAACTTGCATGTTACAAAGGCCTTTCATTTTTTTAACTTATTTGAACTCATAACTTTTTGTGTGTTCCAAATCCACCATTTAAAGGCACATCATCAATTTTCAACCCTTTCTGACTTGATTTGTTATTTTTAATGCACTTACTGACTTTGTTGAGCATAATAACCCTCAAATTGAAAAGCACTTCAAATGAACTATAAAAGGGTTGAAAATTGGCATGGTATCATCATTTCACCCAAATAGCATGTTCTAAAAAGTTGAGAGGGTTACGGCAAAAACTGGATGCACTTCGTGTACAAAATGGACAATCTCTTTCGAAGTATCTAGGTTTGGGACGAAAACTGGCTTGTTACAAAGGAATTTCATTGTTTTAACTTATTTGAACTCCATAATTTTTGTGTATTGAAAATGCACCATTCAAAGCTACATCATCAATTTTCAACCCTTTCTGACTTCATTTGCTATTTTTCATGCACTTACTGATTTTTTCCAACAAAATAACCCTGTAATTAAAAAGCACTTCAAATGAACTCTCAAAAGGTTGAAAATTGGCATGGTATCATCATTTGACCAACGTATCATGTGATAAAAAGTTGAGAGGGTTACGGAATAAACTAGACGTGTTTCGTGTACAAAATGGACAATCTCTTTCGAAGTATCATAGTTTAAGACGAAAACTCGCCTGTTACAAAGGCATTTCATTTTTTTAACTTATATGAACTTCATACTTTTTGTGTGTTAAAATTCACCATTCAAAGCCACATCATCAATTTTCAACCCTTTCTGACTTCGTTTGCTATTTTTCATGCACTTACTGATTTTTTTCAGCAAAATAATCCTGAAGTTGAAAAGCACTTGAAATGCACTCTGAAAAGGTGGAAAGTTGGCACAATATCATCATTTCACCCACATAGCATGTGCTAAAAAGTTGGTAGCGTTACGGCAAAAATTGGATGCACTTCGTGTACAAAATAGACAATTTCTTCCGAAGTATTAAGGTTTCGAATGAAAACTTGCCTATTACAAAGGTTATTTCATTTTTTTAACTTATTTGAACACCATAATTTTCTTGTGTTAAAAATACACCGTTAAAAGCCACATCTTCAGTTTTCAACCCTTTATAACTTCATTTCCTATTTTTCATGCACTTACTGATTTTTTCAGCAAAATAACCTTGAAATTGAAAAGCACTTCAAATGAACTCTAAAATGGTTGAAAGTTGGCATAGTATCATCATTTCACCCACATAGCATGTGCTAAAAAGTTGGTAGGGTTACGGCAAAAACTGGATGCACTTCGTGTACATAATAGACAATCTCTTCCGAAGTATTAGGGTTTCGGACGAAAACTCGCCTGTTACAAAGGCATTTCATTTTTTAACTTATTTGAACTCCATAAATTTTGTGTGTTAAAAATACACCGTTCCAAGCCACATCTTCTATTTTCAACCCTTTCTGACTTCATTTGCTATTTTTCATGCACTTCCTGATTTTGTTTAGCAAAATAACCATGAAATTGTAAAGCACTTCAAATGAACTCTAAAATGGTTGAAAGTTGGCATGGTATCATCATTTCACCCACATAGCATCTTCTAAAATGTTGAGAGGGTTACGGCAAAAACTGGATGCACTTCGTGTACAAAATGGACAATCTCTTCTGAAGTATCAGGGTTTCGGACGAAAACTTGCATGTTACAAAGGCATTTCATTTTTTAACTTATTTGAACTCATAACGTTTTGTGTATTCCAAATTCACCATTGAAAGGCACATCATCAATTTTCAACCCTTTCTGACATGATTTGCTATTTTTAATGCACTTACTGACTTTGTTGAGCAAAATAACCCTCAAATTGAAAAGCACTTCAAATGAACTCTAAAATGGTTGACAATTGGCATGGTATCATCATTTCACCCAAATAGCATGTTCTCAAAAGCTGAGAGGGTTACGGCAAAAACTGGATGCACTTCGTGTACAAAATGGACAATCTCTTTTGAAGTTTCTAGGTTTGGGACGAAAACTGGCTTGTTACAAAGGAATTTCATTGTTTTAACTTTTTTGAACTAAATACTTTTTGTGTATTAAAAATGCACCATTCAAAGCTACATCATCAATTTTCAACCCTTTCTGACTTCATTTGCTATTTTTCATGCACTACTGATTTTTTCCAACAAAATAACCCTAAAATTAAAAAGCACTTCAAATGAACTCTCAAAAGGTTGAAAATTGGCATGGTATCATCATTTGACAAACATATCATGTGATAAAAAGTTGAGAGGGTTACGGAAAAAACTAGATGCGTTTCGTGTACAAAATGGACAATCTCTTTCGAAGTATCGTAGTTTAAGACGAAAACTTGCCTGTTACAAAGGCATTTCATTTTTTTAACTTATTTGAACTTCATATTTTTTGTGTGTTAAAATTCACCATTCAAAGCCGCATCATCAATTTTCAACCCTTTCTGACTTCATTTGCTATTTTTCATGCACTTACTGATTTTTTTCAGCAAAATAATCCTGAAGTTGAAAAGCACTTGAAATGCACTCTGAAAAGGTGGAAAGTTGGCACAATATCATCATTTCACCCACATAGCATGTGCTAAAAAGTTGGTAGCGTTACGGCAAAAATTGGATGCACTTCGTGTACAAAATAGACAATTTCTTCCGAAGTATTAAGGTTTCGAACGAAAACTTGCCTATTACAACGGTTATTTGAACACCATAATTTTCGTGTGTTAAAAATACACCGTTCAAAGCCACATCTTCAGTTTTCAACCCTTTATAACTTCATTTCCTATTTTCATGCACTTACTGATTTTTTTCAGCAAAATAACCTTGAAATTGAAAAGCACTTCAAATGAACTCTAAAATGGTTGAAAGTTGGCATGGTATCATCATTTCACCCACATAGCATGTGCTAAAAAGTTGGTAGGGTTACGGCAAAAACTGGATGCACTTCGTGTACATAATAGACAATCTCTTCCGAAGTATTAGGGTTTCGGACGAAAACTCGCCTGTTACAAAGGCATTTCATTTTTTAACTTATTTGAACTCCATAAATTTTGTGTGTTAAAAATACACCATTCCAAGCCACATCTTCAATTTTCAACCCTTTCTGACATGATTTGCTATTTTTAATGCACTTACTGACTTTGTTGAGCAAAATAACCCTCAAATTGAAAAGCACTTCAAATGAACTCTAAAATGGTTGACAATTGGCATGGTATCATCATTTCACCCAAATAGCATGTTCTAAAAAGCTGAGAGGGTTACGGCAAAAACTGGATGCACTTCGTGTACAAAATGGACAATCTCTTTCGAAGTATCTGGGTTTGGGACGAAAACTCCCTTGTTACAAAGGATTTCATTGTTTTAACTTATTTTAACTCCATAATTTTTGTGTAGTGAAAATGCACCATTCAAAGCTACATCATCAATTTTCAACCCTTTCCGACTTCATTTTCTATTTTTCATGCACTTACTGATTGTTTGCAGCAAAATAACCTTGAAATTGAAAAGCACTTCAAATGAACTCTAAAATGTTTGAAAGTTGGCATGTTATCATCATTTCACCCACATAGCATGTTCTAAAAAGTTGAGAGGGTTACGGCAAAAACTGGATGCATTTCGTGTACAAAATGGACAATCTCTTCTGAAGTATCAGGGTTTCGGTCGACAACTTGCATGTTACAAAGGCATTTCATTTTTTTAACTTATTTTAACTCATAAATTTTTGTGTGTTCCAAATGCACCATTGAAAGGCACATCATCAATTTTCAACCCTTTGGGACTTGATTCGCTATTTTTAATGCACTTACTGACTTTGTTGAGCATAATAACCCTCAAATTGAAAAGCACTTCAAATGAACTCTAAAAGGGTTGAAAATTGGCATGGTATAATCATTCACCCAAATAGCATGTTCTAAAAAGTTGAGAGGGTTACGGCAAAAACTGGATGCACTTCGTGTACAAAATGGACAATCTCTTTCGAAGTATTAGGGTTTGGGACGAAAACTGGCTTGTTACAAAGGAATTTCATTGTTTTAACTTATTTGAACTCCATACTTTTTGTGTATTGAAAATGCACCATTCAAAGCTACATCATCAATTGTCAACCCTTTCTGACCTCATTTGCTATTTTTCATGCACTTACTGATTTTTTCCAACAAAATAAACCTGAAATTAAAAAGCACTTCAAATGAACTCTCAAAAGGTTGAGAATTGGCATGGTATCATCATTTGACCAACATATCATGTGATAAAAAGTCGAGAGGGTTACGGAAAAAACTAGATGCGTTTCGTGTACAAAATGGACAATCTCTTCCGAAGTATCATAGTTTAAGACGAAAACTCGCCTGTTACAAAGGCATTTCATTTTTTAACTTATTCGAACTTCATACTTTTTGTGTGTTAAAATTCACAATTCAAAGCCACATCATCAATTTTCAACCCTTTCTGACCTCATTTGCTATTTTTCATGCACTTACTGATTTTTTTCAGCAAAATAATCCTGAAGTTGAAAAGCACTTGAAATGCACTCGGAAAAGGTGGAAAGTTGAACGATATCATCATTTCACCCACATAGCATGTGCTAAAAATTTGGTAGGGTTACGGCAAAAACTGGATGCACTTCTTGTACAAAGTAGACAATCTCTTCCGAAGTATTAAGGTTTCGAACGAAAACTTGCCTGTTACAAAGGCATTTCATTTTTTTAACTTATTTGAACTCCATAATTTTTGTGTGTTAAAAATACACCGTTCAAAGCCACATCTTCAATTTTCAACCCTTTCTGACTTCATTTGCTATTTTTCATGCACTTACTGATTTTGTTCAGCAAAATAACCTTGAAATTGAAAAGCACTTCAAATGAACTCTAAAATGGTTCAAAATGGCATGTTATCATCATTTCACCCACATAGCATGTGCTAAAAAGTTGGTAGGGTTAGGCAAAAACTGGATGCACTTCGTGTACAAAATAGACAATCTCGTCCGAAGTATTAGGGTTTCGGACGAAAACTCGCATGTTACAAAGGCATTTCATTTTTTAACTTATTTGAACTCCATAAATTTTGTGTGTTAAAAATACACCGTTCAAAGCCACATCTTCAATTTTCAACCCTTTCTGACTTCATTCGCTATTTTTCATGCACTTCCTGATTTTGTTCAGCTAAATAACCTTGAAATTGAAAAGCACTTCAAATTAACTCTAAAATGGTTGAAAGTTGGCATGGTATCATCATTTCACCCACATAGCATGTTCTAAAAAGTTGAGAGCATTACGACAAAAACTGGATGCACTTCGTGTACAAAATGGACAATCTCTTCTGAAGTATCAGGGTTTCGGTCGAAAACTTGCATGTTACAAAGGCCTTTCATTTTTTTAACTTATTTGAACTCATAACTTTTTGTGTGTTCCAAATCCACCATTTAAAGGCACATCATCAATTTTCAACCCTTTCTGACTTGATTTGTTATTTTTAATGCACTTACTGACTTTGTTGAGCATAATAACCCTCAAATTGAAAAGCACTTCAAATGAACTATAAAAGGGTTGAAAATTGGCATGGTATCATCATTTCACCCAAATAGCATGTTCTAAAAAGTTGAGAGGGTTACGGCAAAAACTGGATGCACTTCGTGTACAAAATGGACAATCTCTTTCGAAGTATCTGGGTTTGCGACGAAAACTGGCTTGTTACAAAGGAAATTCATTGTTTTAACTTATTTGAACTCCATACTTTTTGTGTATTGAAAATGCACCATTCAAAGCTACATCATCAATTTTCAACCCTTTCTGAATTCATTTGCTATTTTTCATGCGCTTACTGATTTTTTCCAACAAAATAACCCTAAAATTAAAAAGCACTTCAAATGAGCTCTCAAAAGGTTGAAAATTGGCATGGTATCATCATTTAACCAACATATCATGTGATAAAAAGTTGAGAGGGTTACGGAAAAAACTAGATCCGTTTCGTGTACAAAATGGACAATCTCTTTCGAAGTATCATAGTTTAAGACGAAAAGTCGCCTGTCACAAAGGCATTTCATTTTTTTAACTTATTTGAACTTCATACTTTTTGTGTGTTAAAATTCACCATTCAAAGCCACATCATCAATTTTCAACCCTTTCTGACTTCATTTGCTATTTTTCATGCACTTACTGATTTTTTTCAGCAAAATAATCCTGAAGTTGAAAAGCACTTGAAATGCACTCTGAAAAGGTGGAAAGTTGGCACGATATCATCATTTCACCCACATAGCATGTGCTAAAAAGTTGGTAGGGTTACGACAAAATTTGGTTGCACTTCGTGTACGAAATAGACAATCTCTTCCGAAGTATTAAGGTTTCGAACGAAAACTTGCCTGTTACAAAGGCATTTCATCTTTTTAACTTATTTGAAGTCCATAAATTTCGTGTGTTAAAAATACACCGTTCAAAGCCACATCTTCAATTTTCAACCCTTTCTGACTTCATTTGCTATTTTTCATGCACTTACTGATTTTGTTCAACAAAATAACCTTGAAATTGCAAAGCACTTCAAATGAACTCTAAATTGGTTGAAAGTTGGCATGGTATCATGATTTCACCCACATATCATGTGCTAAAAGGTTGAGAGGGTTATAGCAAAAACTGGATGCACTTCATGTACAAAATAGACAATCTCTTCCGAAGTATTAAGGTTTCGAACGAAAACTTGCCTGTTACAACGGCATTTCATCTTTTTACCTTATTTGAACTCCATAATTTTCGTGTGTTAAAAATACACCGTTCAAAGCCACATCTTCAATTTTCAACCCTTTCTGACTTCATTTGCTATTTTTCATGCACTTACTGATTTTGTTCAGCAAAATAACCTTGAAATTGAAAAGCACTTCAAATGAACTCTAAAATGGTTTAAAGTTGGCATGGTATCATGATTTCACCCACATATCATGTGCTAAAAGGTTGAGAGGGTTATAGCAAAAACTGGATGCACTTCGTGTACAAAATGGACAATCTCTTTCGAAGTATGTGGGTTTGGGACGAAAACTTGGTTGTTACAAAGGAATGTCATTATTTTAAGTTTTTTGAACTCCATACTTTTTGTGTATTGAAAATGCACCATTCAAAGCTACATCATCAATTTTCAACCCTTTCTGACTTCATTTGCTATTTTTCATGCACTTACTGATTTTGTTCAGCAAAATAACCTTGAAATTGAAAAGCACTTCAAATGAACTCTAAAATGGTTGAAAATGGCATGTTATCATCATTTCACCCACATAGCATGTGCTAAAAAGTTGGTAGGGTTAGGCAAAAACTGGATGCACTTCGTGTACAAAATAGACAATCTCTTCCGAAGTATTAAGGTTTCGAACGAAAACTTGCCTGTTACAAAGGCATTTCATCTTTTTAACTTATTTGAACTCCATAATTTTCGTGTGTTAAAAATACACCGTTCAAAGCCACATCTTCAATTTTCAACCCTTTCTGACTTCATTTGCTATTTTTCAGGCACTTACTGATTTTGTTCAGCAAAATAACCTTGAAATTGAAAAGCACTTCAAATGAACTCTAAAATGGTTGAAAGCTGGCATGGTATCATGATTTCACCCACATTTCATGTGCTAAAAGGTTGAGAGGGTTATAGCAAAAACTGGATGCACTTCGTGTACAAAATGGACAATCTCTTTCGAAGTATGTGGGTTTCAGACGAAAACTTGGTTGTTACAAAGGATTGTCATTATTTTAAGTTTTTTGAACTCCATACTTTTTGTGTATTGAAAATGCACCATTCAAAGCTACATCATCAATTTTCAACCCTTTCTGACTTCATTTGCTATTTTTCATGCACTTACTGATTTTGTTCAGCAAAATAACCTTGAAATTGAAAAGCACTTCAAATGAACTCTAAAATGGTTGAAAAAGGCATGTTATCATCATTTCACCCACATAGCATGTGCTAAAAAGTTGGTAGGGTTAGGCAAAAACTGGATGCACTTCGTGTACAAAATAGACAATCTCGTCCGAAGTATTAGGGTTCCGAACGAAAACTCGCATGTTACAAAGGCATTTCATTTTTTAACTTATTTGAACTCCATAAATTTTGTGTGTTAAAAATACACCGTTCAAAGCAACATCTTCAATTTTCAACCCTTTCTGACTTCATTCGCTATTTTTCATGCACTTCCTGATTTTGTTCAGCTAAATAACCTTGAAATTGAAAAGCACTTCAAATTAACTCTAAAATGGTTGAAAGTTGGCATGGTATCATCATTTCACCCACATAGCATGTTCTAAAAAGTTGAGAGCATTACGGCAAAAACTGGATGCACTTCGTGTACAAAAAGGACAATCTCTTCTGAAGTATCAGGGTTTCGGTCGAAAACTTGCATGTTACAAAGGCATTTCATTTTTTTAACTTATTTGAACTCATAACTTTTTGTGTGTTCCAAATCCACCATTTAAAGGCACATCATTAATTTTCAACCCTTTCTGACTTGATTTGTTATTTTTAATGCACTTACTGACTTTGTTGAGCATAATAACCCTCAAATTGAAAAGCACTTCAAATGAACTATAAAAGGGTTGAAAATTGGCATGGTATCATCATTTCACCCAAATAGCATGTTCTAAAAAGTTGAGAGGGTTACGGCAAAAACTGGATGCACTTCGTGTACAAAATGGACAATCTCTTTCGAAGTATCTGGGTTTGCGACGAAAACTGGCTTGTTACAAAGGAAATTCATTGTTTTAACTTATTTGAACTCCATACTTTTTGTGTATTGAAAATGCACCATTCAAAGCTACATCATCAATTTTCAGCCCTTTCTGAATTCATTTGCTATTTTTCATGCGCTTACTGATTTTTTCCAACAAAATAACCCTGAAATTAAAAAGCACTTCAAATGAGCTCTCAAAAGGTTGAAAATTGGCATGGTATCATCATTTAACCAACATATCATGTGATAAAAAGTTGAGAGGGTTACGGAAAAAACTAGATGCGTTTCGTGTACAAAATGGACAATATCTTTCGAAGTATCATTGTTTAAGACGAAAACTCGCCTGTCACAAAGGCATTTCATTTTTTTAGCTTATTTGAACTTCATACTTTTTGTGTGTTAAAATTCACCATTCAAAGCCACATCATCAATTTTCAACCCTTTCTGACTTCATTTGCTATTTTTCATGCACTTACTGATTTTTTTCAGCAAAATAATCCTGAAGTTGAAAAGCACTTGAAATGCACTGTGAAAAGGTGGAAAGTTGGCACGATATCATCATTTCCCCCACATAGCATGTGCTAAAAAGTTGGTAGGGTTACGACAAAAACTGGATGCACTTCGTGTACAAAATAGACAATCTCTTCCGAAGTATTAAGGTTTCGAACGAAAACTTGCCTGTTACAAAGGCATTTCATCTTTTTAACTTATTTGAACTCCATAATTTTCCTGTGTTAAAAATACACCGTTCAAAGCCACATCTTCAATTTTCAACCCTTTCTGACTTCATTTGCTATTTTTCATGCACTTACTGATTTTGTTCAGCAAAATAACCTTGAAATTGAAAAGCACTTCAAATGAACTCTAAAATGGTTGAAAGTTGGCATGGTATCATGATTTCACCCACATATCATGTGCTAAAAGGTTGAGAGGGTTATAGCAAAAACTGGATGCACTTCGTGTACAAAATAGACAATCTCTTCCGAAGTATGTGGGTTTCAGACGAAAACTTGCCTGTTACAAAGGCATTTCATCTTTTTACCTTATTTGAACTCCATAATTTTCGTGTGTTAAAAATCCACCGTTCAAAGCCACATCTTCAATTTTCAACCCTTTCTGACTTCATTTCCTATTTTTCATGCACTTACTGATTTTGTTCAGCAAAATAACCTTGAAATTGAAAAGCACTTCAAATGAACTCAATAATGGTTTAAAGTTGGCATGGTATCATGATTTCACCCACATATCATGTGCTAAAAGGTTGAGAGGGTTATAGCAAAAACTGGATGCACTTCGTGTACAAAATGGACAATCTCTTTCGAAGTATGTGGGTTTGGGACGAAAACTTGGTTGTTACAAAGGAATGTCATTATTTTAAGTTTTTTGAACTCCATACTTTTTGTGTATTGAAAATGCACCATTCAAAGCTACATCATCAATTTTCAACCCTTTCTGACTTCATTTGCTATTTTTCATGCACTTACTGATTTTGTTCAGCAAAATAACCTTGAAATTGAAAAGCACTTCAAATGAACTCTAAAATGGTTGAAAATGGCATGTTATCATCATTTCACCCACATAGCATGTGCTAAAAAGTTGGTAGGGTTAGGCAAAAACTGGATGCACTTCGTCTACAAAATAGACAATCTCGTCCGAAGTATTAGGGTTTCGGACGAAAACTCGCATGTTACAAAGACATTTCATTTTTTAACTTATTTGAACTCCATCAATTTTTTGTGTTAAAAATACACCGTTCAAAGCCACATCTTCAATTTTGAACCCGTTCTGACTTCATTTGCTATTTTTCATGCACTTCCTGATTTTGTTCAGCAAAATAACCTTGAAATTGAAAAGCACTTCAAATTAACTCTAAAATGGTTTAAAGTTGGCATGGTATCATCATTTCACCCACATAGCATGTTCTAAAAAGTTGAGAGCGTTACGGCAAAAACTGGATGCACTTCGTGTACAAAATGGACAATCTCTTCTGAGGTATCAGGGTTTCGGTCAAAAACTTGCATGTTACAAAGGCATTTCATTTTTTTAACTTATTTGAACTCATAACTTTTTGTGTGTTCCAAATCCACCATTTAAAGGCACATCATCAATTTTCAACCCTTTCTGACTTGATTTGCTATTTTTAATGCACTTACTGACTTTGTTGAGCATAATAACCCTCAAATTGAAAAGCACTTCAAATGAACTATAAAAGGGTTGAAAATTGGCATGGTATCATCATTTCACCCAAATAGCATGTTCTAAAAAGTTGAGAGGGTTACGGCAAAAACTGGATGCACTTCGTGTACAAAATGGACAATCTCTTTCGAAGTATCTGGGTTTGCGACGAAAACTGGCTTGTTACTAAGGAAATTCATTGTTTTAACTTATTTGAACTCCATACTTTTTGTGTATTGAAAATGCACCATTCAAAGCTACATCATCAATTTCAGCCCTTTCTGAATTCATTTGCTATTTTTCATGCGCTTACTGATTTTTTCCAACAAAATAACCCTGAAATTAAAAAGCACTTCAAATGAGCTCTCAAAAGATTGAAAATTGGCATGGTATCATCATTTGACCAACATATCATGTGATAAAAAGTTGAGAGGGTGACGGAAAAAACTAGATGCGTTTCGTGTACAAAATGGACAATATCTTTCAAAGTATCATAGTTTAAGACGAAAACTCGCCTGTCACAAAGGCATTTCATTTTTTTAACTTATTTGAACTTCATACTTTTTGTGTGTTAAAATTCACCATTCAAAGCCACATCATCAATTTTCAACCCTTTCTGACTTCATTTGCTATTTTTCCTGCACTTATTGATTTTTTTCAGCAAAATAATCCTGAAGTTGAAAAGCACTTGAAATGCACTCTGAAAAGGTAGAAAGTTGGCACGATATCATCATTTCCCCCACATAGCATGTGCTAAAAAGTTGGTAGGGTTACGCCAAAAACTGGATGCACTTCGTGTACAAAATAGACAATCTCTTCTGAAGTATTAAGGTTTCGAACGAAAACTTGCCTGTTACAAAGGCATTTCATCTTTTTAACTTATTTGAACTCCATAATTTTTGTGTGTTAAAAATACACCGTTCAAAGCCACATCTTCAATTTTCAACCCTTTCTGACTTCATTTGCTATTTTTCATGCACTTACTGATTTTGTTCAGCAAAATAACCTTGAAATTGAAAAGCACTTTAAATGAACTCTAAAGTGGTTGAAGGTTGGCATGGTATCATGATTTCACCCACATATCATGTGCTAAAAGGTTGAGAGGGTTATAGCAAAAACTGGATGCACTTCGTGTACAAAATGGACAATCTCTTTCGAAGTATGTGGGTTTCAGACGAAAACTTGGTTGTTACAAAGGAATGTCATTATTTTAAGTTTTTTGAACTCCATACTTTTTGTGTATTGAAAATGCACCATTCAAAGCTACATCATCGATTTTCAACCCTTTCTGACTTCATTTGCTATTTTTCATGCTCTTACTGATTTTTCCAGCAAAATAACCATGAAATTAAAAAGCACTTCAAATGAACTCTGAAAAGGTTGAAAATTGGCATGGTATCATCATTTCACCGACATATCGTGTGATAAAAAGTTGAGAGGGTTACGGAAAAAACTAGATGCCTTTCGTGTACAAAATGGACAATCTCTTTCGAAGTATCAGGGTTTCGGACGAAAACTCGCCTGTTACAAATGCATTTCATTCTTAACTTATTTGAACTCCATACTTTTTGTGTGTTGAAAGTGTACCATTCAAAGCCACATCATCAATTTTCAACCCTTTCTGACTTCATTTGCTATTTTTCATGCACTTACTGATTTTTTACAGCAAAATAATCCTGAAATTGAAAAGCACTTGAAATGAACTCTCAAAAGGTTGAAAATTGGAACAATATCATCATTTAACCCACATAGCATGTGCTGAAAAGTTGGTAGGGTTACGGCAAAAACTGAATGCACTTCGTGTACAAAATAGACAATCTCTTCTGAAGTATCAGGGGTTAGGTCAAAAATTTGCATGTTACAAAGGCATTTCATTTTTTTAACTTATTTGAACTCATAACTTTTTGTGTGTTCCAAATGCACCATTTAAAGGCACATCATCAATTTTCAACCCTTTCTGACTTGATTTGCTATTTTTAATGCACTTACTGACTTTGTTGAGCATAATAACCCTCAACTTGAAAAGCACTTCAAATGAACTATAAAAGGGTTGAAAATTGGCATGGTATCATCATTTCACCCAAATAGCATGTTCTAAAAAGTTGAGAGGGTTACGGCAAAAACTTGATGCACTTCGTGTACAAAATTGACAATCTCTTTCGACGTATCTGGGTTTGGGACGAAAACTGGCTTGTTACAAAGGAATTTCATTGTTTTAACTTATTTGAACTCCATACTTTTTGTGTATTGAAAATGCACCATTCAAAGCTACATCATCAATTTTCAACCCTTTCTGAATTCATTTGCTATTGTTCATGCACTTACTGATTTTTTCCAACAAAATAACCCTGAAATTAAAAAGCACTTCAAATGAACTCTCAAAAGGTTGAAAATTGGCATGGTATCATCATTGACCAACATATCATGTGGTAAAAAGTTGAGAGGGTTACGGAAAAAACTAGATGCGTTTCGTGTACAAAATGGACAATCTCTTTCGAAGTATCATAGTTTTAGACGAAAACTCGCCTATCACAAAGGCATTTCATTTTTTTAACTTATTTGAACTTCATACTTTTTGTGTGTTAAAATTCACCATTCAAAGCCACATCATCAATTTTCAACCCTTTCTGACTTCATTTGCTATTTTTCATGCACTTCCTGATTTTTTTCAACAAAATAATCCTGAAATTGAAAAGCACTTGAAATGAACTCTCAAAAGGTTGAAAATTGGAACAATATCATCATTTAACCCACATAGCATGTGCTGAAAAGTTGGTAGGGTTACGGCAAAAACTGAATGCACTTCGTGTACAAAATAGACAATCTCTTCTGAAGTATCAGGGGTTAGGTCGAAAATTTGCATGTTACAAAGGCATTTCATTTTTTTAACTTATTTGAACTCATAACTTTTTGTGTGTTCCAAATGCACCATTTAAAGGCACATCATCAATTTTCAACCCTTTCTGACTTGATTTGCTATTTTTAATGCACTTACTGACTTTGTTGAGCATAATAACCCTCAACTTGAAAAGCACTTCAAATGAACTATAAAAGGGTTGAAAATTGGCATGGTATCATCATTTCACCCAAATAGCATGTTCTAAAAAGTTGAGAGGGTTACGGCAAAAACTTGATGCACTTCGTGTACAAAATTGACAATCTCTTTCGAAGTATCTGGGTTTGGGACGAAAACTGGCTTGTTACAAAGGAATTTCATTGTTTTAACTTATTTGAACTCCATACTTTTTGTGTATTTAAAATGCACCATTCAAAGCTACATCATAAATTTTCAACCCTTTCTGAATTCATTTGCTATTGTTCATGCACTTACTGATTTTTTCCAACAAAATAACCCTGAAATTAAAAAGCACTTCAAATGAACTCTCAAAAGGTTGAAAATTGGCATGGTATCATCATTGACCAACATATCATGTGGTAAAAAGTTGAGAGGGTTACGGAAAAAACTAGATGCGTTTCGTGTAAAAAATGGACAATCTCTTTCGAAGTATCATAGTTTTAGACGAAAACTCGCCTATCACAAAGGCATTTCATTTTTTTAACTTATTTGAACTTCATACTTTTTGTGTGTTAAAATTCACCATTCAAAGCCACATCATCAATTTTCAACCCTTTCTGACTTCATTTGCTATTTTTCATGCACTTCCTGATTTTTTTCAGCAAAATAATCCTGAAGTTGAAAAGCACTTGAAATGCACTCTGAAAAGGTGGAAAGTTGGCATGATATCATCATTTCACCCACATAGCATGTGCTAAAAAGTTGGTAGGGTTACGACAAAAACTGGATGCACTTCGTGTACAAAATAGACAATCCCTTCCGAAGTATTAAGGTTTCAAACGAAAACTTGCCTATTACAAAGGCATTTCATCTTCGTAACTTATTTGAACTCCATAATTTTCGTGTGTTAAAAATAGACCGTTCAAAGCCACATCTTCAATTTTCAACCCTTTCTGACTTCATTTGCTATTTTTCATGCACTTAGTGATTTTGTTCAGCAAAATAACCTTGAAATTGTAAAGCACATCAACTGAACTCTAAAATGGTTGAAAGTTGGCATGGTATCATGATTTCACCCACATATCATGTGCTAAAAGGTTGAGAGGGTTATAGAAAAAACTTGATGGACTTCGTGTACAAAATGGACAATCTCTTTCGAAGTATGTGGGTTTGGGACGAAAACTCGGTACTTTCATTGTTTTATCTTTTTTGAACTCCATACTTTTTGTGTATTGAAAATGCACCATTCAAAGCTACATCATCAATTTTCAACCCTTTCTGACTTCATTTGCTATTTTTCATGCGCTTACTGATTTTTCCAGCAAAATAACCATGAAATTAAAAAGCACTTCAAATGAACTCTGAAAAGGTTGAAAATTGGCATGGTATCATCATTTCACCGACATATCATGTGATAAAAAGTTGAGAGGGTTACGGAAAAAACTAGATGGCTTTCGTGTACAAAATGAACAATCTCTTTCGAAGTATCATAGTTTAAGACGAAAACTCGCTTGTTACAAAGGCATTTCATTTTTTTAAATTATTTGAACTTCATATTTTTTGTGTGTTAAAATTCACCATTCAAACCCACATCATCAATTTTCAACCCTTTATGACTTCATTTGCTATTTTTCATGCACTTACTGATTTTTTATAGCAAAATATACTTAAATTGAAAAGCACTTGAAATGAACTCTGAAAAGGTTGAAAATTGGCACGATCTCATCATTTAACCCACATAGCATGTGCTAAAAAGTTGGTAGGGTTACGGCAAAAACTGAATGCGCTTCGTGTACAAAATAGACAATCTCTTCCGAAGTATTAGGGTTTCGGACGAAAACTCGCCTGTTAGAAAGGCATTTCATTTTTTTAACTTATTTGAACTCCATACTTTTTTTGTGTTGAAAATACACCGTTCAAAGCCACATCTTCAAGTTTCAACCCTTTCTGACTTCATTTGCTATTTTTTAAGCACTTACTCAATTTTGTTCAGAAAAATAACCTTGAAATTGAAAAGCACTTCAAATGAACTCTAAAATGGTTGAAAGTTGGCATGGTATCATCATTTCACCCACATAGCACGTTCTAAAAAGTTGTGAGAGTTACGGCAAAAACTGGATACACTTCGTGTACAAAATGGACAATCTCTTTCGAAGTATCAGTGTTTCAGACGAAAATCGCGTGTTACAAAGGCATTTCATTTTTTAACTTATTTGAACTCCATAATTGTTGTGTGTTGAAAATGCACCATTAAAAGCCACATCATCAATTTTCAACCCTTTGTGACTTCATTTGGTATTTTTCATGCACTTATTGATTTTTCAGCAAAATAACCCTAAAATTGAAAAGCACTTCAAATGAACTCTCAAAGGGTTTAATGTTGGCATGGTATCATCATTTGACCGACATATCATGTCATAAAAAGTTGAGCGGGTTACGGAAAAAACTGGATGCATTTGGTGTACAAATTGGACAATCTCTTTTGAAGTATCATGGTTTCGAACGAAAACTCGCGTGTTACACAGGCATTTCATTTTTTAACTTATTTGAACTCCATAATTTTTGTGTGTTCAAAATTCACCATTATAAGCCACATCATCAATTTCAACTCTTTTTGACTTCGTTTGCTATTTTTCATGCACATACTGATTTTGTTTAGCAAAATAACCCTGAAATTGAAAATCACTTGAAGTGAACTCTGAAAAGGTTGAAAGTTAGCACGATATCATCATTTCACCCACATAGCATGTGCTAAAAAGTTGGCAGGGTTACGGCAAAAACTGGATGCACTTCGTGGACAAAATAGACAATCTCTTCCGAAGTATCACGGTTTCAAACGAAAACTCGCCTGTTAAAAAGACATTTCTTTTTTTAACTTATTTGAACTTCATAATTTTTGTGTGTTCAAAATGCACTATTCAAAACCACATCGTCAATTTTCAACTCTTTCTGACTTCATTCGCTATTTTTCATGCACTTACTGATTTTGTTCAGCAGAATAATCCTGAAATTGAAGAGAACGTCAAATGAACTCTGAAAAGGTTGAAAGTTGGCATGGTATGATCAGTTCACCCACATAGCATGTGCTAAAAAGTTGAGAGGGTTACGGAAAAAATAGGATGCACTTTGTTTACAAAATGGACAATCTCTTTCGAAGTATCTAGGTTTCGGACGAAAACTCGCCTGTTACAAATGCATTTCCTTTTTTAACATATTTGAACTCCATACTTTTTGTGTGTTGAAAATGCACCATTCAAAGAGACAACATCAATTTTCAACCCGTTCTAACTTCATTTGCTATTTTTCATGCACTTACTCATTTTTTCAACAAAATAACCCTGAAATTGAAAATCACTTGAAATGAACTCTGAAAAGGTTCAAAGTTGGCATGATATCATCATTTCACCCACATAGCATGTGCTAAAAAGTTGGTAGGGTTACGGCAAAAACTGGATGCACTTCGCGTACAAAATAGACAATCTGTTCCGAAGTATCAGGGTTTCAGACGAAAACTCGCCTGTTACAAAGGCATTTCATTTTTTAACTTATTTGAACTTCATAATTTTTGTGTGTTCAAAATGCACTATTCAAAACCACATCGTCAATTTTCAACCCTTTCTGACTTCATTTGCTATTTTTCATGGACTTACTCATTTTTTCCAGCAAAATAACCCTGAAATTGAAGAGAACGTCAAATGAGCTCTGAAAAGGTTGAAAGTTGGCATGGTATCATCATTTCACCCACATAGCATGTGCTAAAAAGTTGAGAGGGTTACGGAAAAATAGGATGCACTTCGTTTACAAAATGGACAATCTCTTTCGAAGTATCAGGGTTTCGGACGAAAACTCGCCTGTTACAAATCCATTTCATTCTTAACTTATTTGAACTCCATACTTTTTGTGTGTTGAAAGTGTACCATTCAAAGCCACATCATCAATTTTCAACCCTTTCTGACTTCATTTGCTATTTTTCATGCACTTACTGATTTCTTACAGCAAAATAATCCTGAAATTGAAAAGCACTTGAAATGAACTCTCAAAAGGTTGAAAATTGGAACAATATCATCATTTAACCCACATAGCATGTGCTGAAAAGTTGGTAGGGTTACGGCAAAAACTGAATGCACTTCGTGTACAAAATAGACAATCTCTTCTGAAGTATCAGGGGTTAGGTCGAAAATTTGCATGTTACAAAAGGCATTTCATTTTTTTAACTTATTTGAACTCATAACTTTTTGTGTGTTCCAAATGCACCATTTAAAGGCACATCATCAATTTTCAACCCTTTCTGACTTGATTTGCTATTTTTAATGCACTTACTGACTTTGTTGAGCATAATAACCCTCAACTTGAAAAGCACTTCAAATGAACTATAAAAGGGTTGAAAATTGGCATGGTATCATCATTTCACCCAAATAGCATGTTCTAAAAAGTTGAGAGGGTTACGACAAAAACTTGATGCACTTCGTGTACAAAATTGACAATCTCTTTCGAAGTATCTGGGTTTGGGACGAAAACTGGCTTGTTACAAAGGAATTTCATTGTTTTAACTTATTTGAACTCCATACTTTTTGTGTATTGAAAATGCACCATTCAAAGCTACATCATCAATTTTCAACCCTTTCTGAATTCATTTGCTATTGTTCATGCACTTACTGATTTTTTCCAACAAAATAACCCTGAAATTAAAAAGCACTTCAAATGAACTCTCAAAAGGTTGAAAATTGGCATGGTATCATCATTGACCAACATATCATGTGGTAAAAAGTTGAGAGGGTTACGGAAAAAACTAGATGCGTTTCGTGTACAAAATGGACAATCTCTTTCGAAGTATCATAGTTTTAGACGAAAACTCGCCTATCACAAAGGCATTTCATTTTTTTAACTTATTTGAACTTCATACTTTTTGTGTGTTAAAATTCACCATTCAAAGCCACATCATCAATTTTCAACCCTTTCTGACTTCATTTGCTATTTTTCATGCACTTCCTGATTTTTTTCAACAAAATAATCCTGAAATTGAAAAGCACTTGAAATGAACTCTCAAAAGGTTGAAAATTGGAACAATATCATCATTTAACCCACATAGCATGTGCTGAAAAGTTGGTAGGGTTACGGCAAAAACTGAATGCACTTCGTGTACAAAATAGACAATCTCTTCTGAAGTATCAGGGGTTAGGTCGAAAATTTGCATGTTACAAAGGCATTTCATTTTTTTAACTTATTTGAACTCATAACTTTTTGTGTGTTCCAAATGCACCATTTAAAGGCACATCATCAATTTTCAACCCTTTCTGACTTGATTTGCTATTTTTAATGCACTTACTGACTTTGTTGAGCATAATAACCCTCAACTGGAAAAGCACTTCAAATGAACTATAAAAGGGTTGAAAATTGGCATGGTATCATCATTTCACCCAAATAGCATGTTCTAAAAAGTTGAGAGGGTTACGGCAAAAACTTGATGCACTTCGTGTACAAAATTGACAATCTCTTTCGAAGTATCTGGGTTTGGGACGAAAACTGGCTTGTTACAAAGGAATTTCATTGTTTTAACTTATTTGAACTCCATACTTTTTGTGTATTGAAAATGCACCATTCAAAGCTACATCATCAATTTTCAACCCTTTCAGAATTCATTTGCTATTGTTCATGCACTTACTGATTTTTTCCAACAAAATAACCCTGAAATTAAAAAGCACTTCAAATGAACTCTCAAAAGGTTGAAAATTGGCATGGTATCATCATTGACCAACATATCATGTGGTCAAAAGTTGAGAGGGTTACGGAAAAAACTAGATGCGTTTCGTGTACAAAATGGACAATCTCTTTCGAAGTATGATAGTTTTAGACGAAAACTCGCCTATCACAAAGGCATTTCATTTTTTTAACTTATTTGAACTTCATACTTTTTGTGTGTAAAAATTCACCATTCAAAGCCACATCATCAATTTTCAACCCTTTCTGACTTCATTTGCTATTTTTCATGCACTTCCTGATTTTTTTCAACAAAATAATCCTGAAATTGAAAAGCACTTGAAATGAACTCTCAAAAGGTTGAAAATTGGAACAATATCATCATTTAACCCACATAGCATGTGCTGAAAAGTTGGTAGGGTTACGGCAAAAACTGAATGCACTTCGTGTACAAAATAGACAATCTCTTCTGAAGGTTGAAATTACTATTGTTCATGCACTTACTGATTTTTTCCAACAAAATAACCCTGAAATTAAAAAGCACTTCAAATGAACTCTCAAAAGGTTGAAAATTGGCATGGTATCATCATTGACCAACATATCATGTGGTAAAAAGTTGAGAGGGTTACGGAAAAAAGTAGATGCGTTTCGTGTACAAAATGGACAATCTCTTTCGAAGTATCATAGTTTTAGACGAAAACTCGCCTATCACAAAGGCATTTCATTTTTTTAACTTATTTGAACTTCATACTTTTTGTGTGTTAAAATTCACCATTCAAAGCCACATCATCAATTTTCAACCCTTTCTGACTTCATTTGCTATTTTTCATGCACTTCCTGATTTTTTTCAACAAAATAATCCTGAAATTGAAAAGCACTTGAAATGAACTCTCAAAAGGTTGAAAATTGGAACAATATCATCATTTAACCCACATAGCATGTGCTGAAAAGTTGGTAGGGTTACGGCAAAAACTGAATGCACTTCGTGTACAAAATAGACAATCTCTTCCAGCAAAATAACCATGAAATTAAAAAGCACTTCAAATGAACTCTGAAAAGGTTGAAAATTGGCATGGTATCATCATTTCACCGACATATCGTGTGATAAAAAGTTGAGAGGGTTACGGAAAAAACTAGATGCCTTTCGTGTACAAAATGGACAATCTCTTTCGAAGTATCAGGGTTTCGGACGAAAACTCGCCTGTTACAAATGCATTTCATTCTTAACTTATTTGAACTCCATACTTTTTGTGTGTTGAAAGTCTACCATTCAAAGCCACATCATCAATTTTCAACCCTTTCTGACTTCATTTGCTATTTTTCATGCACTTCCTGATTTTTTTCAACAAAATAATCCTGAAATTGAAAAGCACTTGAAATGAACTCTCAAAAGGTTGAAAATTGGAACAATATCATCATTTAACCCACATAGCATGTGCTGAAAAGTTGGTAGGGTTACGGCAAAAACTGAATGCACTTCGTGTACAAAATAGACAATCCCTTCCGAAGTATTAAGGTTTCAAACGAAAACTTGCCTATTACAAAGGCATTTCATCTTCGTAACTTATTTGAACTCCATATTTTTCGTGTGTTAAAAATAGACCGTTCAAAGCCACATCTTCAATTTTCAACCCTTTCTGACTTCATTTGCTATTTTTCATGCACTTACTGATTTTGTTCAGCAAAATAACCTTGAAATTGTAAAGCACATCAACTGAACTCTAAAATGGTTGAAAGTTGGCATGGTATCATGATTTCACCCACATATCATGTGCTAAAAGGTTGAGAGGGTTATAGAAAAAACTTGATGCACTTCGTGTACAAAATGGACAATCTCTTTCGAAGTATGTGGGTTTGGGACGAAAACTCGGTACTTTCATTGTTTTATCTTTTTTGAACTCCATACTTTTTGTGTATTGAAAATGCACCATTCAAAGCTACATCATCAATTTTCAACCCTTTCTGACTTCATTCGCTATTTTTCATGCGCTTACTGATTTTTGCAGCAAAATAACCATGAAATTAAAAAGCACTTCAAATGAACTCTGAAAAGGTTGAAAATTGGCATGGTATCATCATTTCACCGACATATCATGTGATAAAAAGTTGAGAGGGTTACGGAAAAAACTAGATGGCTTTCGTGTACAAAATGAACAATCTCTTTCGAAGTATCATAGTTTAAGACGAAAACTCGCTTGTTACAAAGGCATTTCATTTTTTTAAATTATTTGAACTTCATATTTTTTGTGTGTTAAAATTCACCATTCAAACCCACATCATCAATTTTCAACCCTTTATGACTTCATTTGCTATTTTTCATGCACTTACTGATTTTTTACAGCAAAATATACTTAAATTGAAAAGCACTTGAAATGAACTCTGAAAAGGTTGAAAATTGGCACGATCTCATCATTTAACCCACATAGCATGTGCTAAAAAGTTGGTAGGGTTACGGCAAAAACTGAATGCGCTTCGTGTACAAAATAGACAATCTCTTCCGAAGTATTAGGGTTTCGGACGAAAACTCACCTGTTAGAAAGGCATTTCATTTTTTTAACTTATTTGAACTCCATACTTTTTTTGTGTTGAAAATACACCGTTCAAAGCCACATCTTCAAGTTTCAACCCTTTCTGACTTCATTTGCTATTTTTTAAGCACTTACTCAATTTTGTTCAGCAAAATAACCTTGAAATTGAAAAGCACTTCAAATGAACTCTAAAATGGTTGAAAGTTGGCATGGTATCATCATTTCACCCACATAGCACGTTCTAAAAAGTTGTGAGAGTTACGGCAAAAACTGGATACACTTCGTGTACAAAATGGACAATCTCTTTCCAAGTATCAGTGTTTCAGACGAAAATCGCGTGTTACAAAGGCATTTCATTTTTTAACTTATTTGAACTCCATAATTTTTATGTGTTGAAAATGCACCATTAAAAGCCACATCATCAATTTTCAACCCTTTGTGACTTCATTTGGTATTTTTCATGCACTTATTGATTTTTCAGCAAAATAACCCTAAAATTGAAAAGCACTTCAAATGAACTCTCAAAGGGTTTAATGTTGGCATGGTATCATCATTTCACCGACATATCATGTCATAAAAAGTTGAGCGGGTTACGGAAAAAACTGGATGCATTTGGTGTACAAATTGGACAATCTCTATTGAAGTATCATGGTTTCGAACGAAAACTCGCGTGTTACACAGGCATTTCATTTTTTAACTTATTTGAACTCCATAATTTTTGTGTGTTCAAAATTCACCATTATAAGCCACATCATCAATTTCAACTCTTTTTGACTTCGTTTGCTATTTTTCATGCACATACTGATTTTGTTTAGCAAAATAACCCTGAAATTGAAAATCACTTGAAGTGAACTCTGAAAAGGTTGAAAGTTAGCACGATATCATCATTTCACCCACATAGCATGTGCTAAAAAGTTGGCAGGGTTACGGCAAAAACTGGATGCACTTCGTGTACAAAATAGACAATCTCTTCCGAAGTATCACGGTTTCAAACGAAAACTCGCCTGTTAAAAAGACATTTCTTTTTTTAACTTATTTGAACTTCATAATTTTTGTGTGTTCAAAATGCACTATTCAAAACCACATCGTCAATTTTCAACTCTTTCTGACTTCATTCGCTATTTTTCATGCACTTACTGATTTTGTTCAGCAGAATAATCCTGAAATTGAAGAGAACGTCAAATGAACTCTGAAAAGGTTGAAAGTTGGCATGGTATGATCAGTTCACCCACATAGCATGTGCTAAAAAGTTGAGAGGGTTACGGAAAAAATAGGATGCACTTTGTTTACAAAATGGACAATCTCTTTCGAAGTATCTAGGTTTCGGACGAAAACTCGCCTGTTACAAATGCATTTCCTTTTTTAACATATTTGAACTCCATACTTTTTGTGTGTTGAAAATGCACCATTCAAAGCGAAAACATCAATTTTCAACCCTTTCTAACTTCATTTGCTATTTTTCATGCACTTACTCATTTTTTCAACAAAATAACCCTGAAATTGAAAATCACTTGAAATGAACTCTGAAAAGGTTCAAAGTTGGCACGATATCATCATTTCACCCACATAGCATGTGCTAAAAAGTTGGTAGGGTTACGGCAAAAACTGGATGCACTTCGCGTACAAAATAGACAATCTGTTCCGAAGTATCAGGGTTTCAGACGAAAACTCGCCTGTTACAAAGGCATTTCATTTTTTAACTTATTTGAACTTCATAATTTTTGTGTGTTCAAAATGCACTATTCAAAACCACATCGTCAATTTTCAACCCTTTCTGACTTCATTTGCTATTTTTCATGGACTTACTCATTTTTTCCAGCAAAATAACCCTGAAATTGAAGAGAACGTCAAATGAGCTCTGAAAAGGTTGAAAGTTGGCATGGTATCATCATTTCACCCACATAGCATGTGCTAAAAAGTTGAGAGGGTTACGGAAAAATAGGATGCACTTCGTTTACAAAATGGACAATCTCTTTCGAAGTATCAGGGTTTCGGACGAAAACTCGCCTGTTACAAATCCATTTCATTCTTAACTTATTTGAACTCCATACTTTTTGTGTGTTGAAAGTGTACCATTCAAAGCCACATCATCAATTTTCAACCCTTTCTGACTTCATTTGCTATTTTTCATGCACTTACTGATTTTTTACAGCAAAATAATCCTGAAATTGAAAAGCACTTGAAATGAACTCTCAAAAGGTTAAAAATTGGAACAATATCATCATTTAACCCACATAGCATGTGCTGAAAAGTTGGTAGGGTTACGGCAAAAACTGAATGCACTTCGTGTACAAAATAGACAATCTCTTCTGAAGTATCAGGGGTTAGGTCGAAAATTTGCATGTTACAAAAGGCATTTCATTTTTTTAACTTATTTGAACTCATAACTTTTTGTGTGTTCCAAATGCACCATTTAAAGGCACATCATCAATTTTCAACCCTTTCTGACTTGATTTGCTATTTTTAATGCACTTACTGACTTTGTTGAGCATAATAACCCTCAACTTGAAAAGCACTTCAAATGAACTATAAAAGGGTTGAAAATTGGCATGGTATCATCATTTCACCCAAATAGCATGTTCTAAAAAGTTGAGAGGGTTACGACAAAAACTTGATGCACTTCGTGTACAAAATTGACAATCTCTTTCGAAGTATCTGGGTTTGGGACGAAAACTGGCTTGTTACAAAGGAATTTCATTGTTTTAACTTATTTGAACTCCATACTTTTTGTGTATTGAAAATGCACCATTCAAAGCTACATCATCAATTTTCAACCCTTTCTGAATTCATTTGCTATTGTTCATGCACTTACTGATTTTTTCAACAAAATAACCCTGAAATTGAAAATCACTTGAAATGAACTCTGAAAAGGTTCAAAGTTGGCACGATATCATCATTTCACCCACATAGCATGTGCTAAAAAGTTGGTAGGGTTACGGCAAAAACTGAATGCACTTCGTGTACAAAATAGACAATCTCTTCTGAAGTATCAGGGGTTAGGTCGAAAATTTGCATGTTACAAAAGGAATTTCATTTTTTTAACTTATTTGAACTCATAACTTTTTGTGTGTTCCAAATGCACCATTTAAAGGCACATCATCAATTTTCAACCCTTTCTGACTTGATTTGCTATTTTTAATGCACTTACTGACTTTGTTGAGCATAATAACCCTCAACTTGAAAAGCACTTCAAATGAACTATAAAAGGGTTGAAAATTGGCATGGTATCATCATTTCACCCAAATAGCATGTTCTAAAAAGTTGAGAGGGTTACGACAAAAACTTGATGCACTTCGTGTACAAAATTGACAATCTCTTTCGAAGTATCTGGGTTTGGGACGAAAACTGGCTTGTTACAAAGGAATTTCATTGTTTTAACTTATTTGAACTCCATACTTTTTGTGTATTGAAAATGCACCATTCAAAGCTACATCATCAATTTTCAACCCTTTCTGAATTCATTTGCTATTGTTCATGCACTTACTGATTTTTTCCAACAAAATAACCCTGAAATTAAAAAGCACTTCAAATGAACTCTCAAAAGGTTGAAAATTGGCATGGTATCATCATTGACCAACATATCATGTGGTAAAAAGTTGAGAGGGTTACGGAAAAAACTAGATGCGTTTCGTGTACAAAATGGACAATCTCTTTCGAAGTATCATAGTTTTAGACGAAAACTCGCCTATCACAAAGGCATTTCATTTTTTTAACTTATTTGAACTTCATACTTTTTGTGTGTTAAAATTCACCATTCAAAGCCACATCATCAATTTTCAACCCTTTCTGACTTCATTTGCTATTTTTCATGCACTTCCTGATTTTTTTCAACAAAATAATCCTGAAATTGAAAAGCACTTGAAATGAACTCTCAAAAGGTTGAAAATTGGAACAATATCATCATTTAACCCACATAGCATGTGCTGAAAAGTTGGTAGGGTTACGGCAAAAACTGAATGCACTTCGTGTACAAAATAGACAATCTCTTCTGAAGTATCAGGGGTTAGGTCGAAAATTTGCATGTTACAAAGGCATTTCATTTTTTTAACTTATTTGAACTCATAACTTTTTGTGTGTTCCAAATGCACCATTTAAAGGTACATCATCAATTTTCAACCCTTTCTGACTTGATTTGCTATTTTTAATGCACTTACTGACTTTGTTGAGCATAATAACCCTCAACTTGAAAAGCACTTCAAATGAACTATAAAAGGGTTGAAAATTGGCATGGTATCATCATTTCACCCAAATAGCATGTTCTAAAAAGTTGAGAGGGTTACGGCAAAAACTTGATGCACTTCGTGTACAAAATTGACAATCTCTTTCGAAGTATCTGGGTTTGGGACGAAAACTGGCTTGTTACAAAGGAATTTCATTGTTTTAACTTATTTGAACTCCATACTTTTTGTGTATTGAAAATGCACCATTCAAAGCTACATCATCAATTTTCAACCCTTTCTGAATTCATTTGCTATTGTTCATGCACTTACTGATTTTTTCCAACAAAATAACGCTGAAATTAAAAAGCACTTCAAATGAACTCTCAAAAGGTTGAATATTGGCATGGTATCATCATTGACCAACATATCATGTGGTCAAAAGTTGAGAGGGTTACGGAAAAAACTAGATGCGTTTCGTGTACAAAATGGACAATCTCTTTCGAAGTATCATAGTTTTAGACGAAAACTCGCCTATCACAAAGGCATTTCATTTTTTTAACTTATTTGAACTTCATACTTTTTGTGTGTTAAAATTCACCATTCAAAGCCACATCATCAATTTTCAACCCTTTCTGACTTCATTTGCTATTTTTCATGCACTTCCTGATTTTTTTCAACAAAATAATCCTGAAATTGAAAAGCACTTGAAATGAACTCTCAAAAGGTTGAAAATTGGAACAATATCATCATTTAACCCACATAGCATGTGCTGAAAAGTTGGTAGGGTTACGGCAAAAACTGAATGCACTTCGTGTACAAAATAGACAATCTCTTCTGAAGGTTGAAATTACTATTGTTCATGCACTTACTGATTTTTTCCAACAAAATAACCCTGAAATTAAAAAGCACTTCAAATGAACTCTCAAAAGGTTGAAAATTGGCATGGTATCATCATTGACCAACATATCATGTGGTAAAAAGTTGAGAGGGTTACGGAAAAAACTAGATGCGTTTCGTGTACAAAATGGACAATCTCTTTCGAGGTATCATAGTTTTAGACGAAAACTCGCCTATCACAAAGGCATTTCATTTTTTTAACTTATTTGAACTTCATACTTTTTGTGTGTTAAAATTCACCATTCAAAGCCACATCATCAATTTTCAACCCTTTCTGACTTCATTTGCTATTTTTCATGCACTTCCTGATTTTTTTCAACAAAATAATCCTGAAATTGAAAAGCACTTGAAATGAACTCTCAAAAGGTTGAAAATTGGAACAATATCATCATTTAACCCACATAGCATGTGCTGAAAAGTTGGTAGGGTTACGGCAAAAACTGAATGCACTTCGTGTACAAAATAGACAATCTCTTCTGAAGTATCAGGGGTTAGGTCGAAAATTTGCATGTTACAAAGGCATTTCATTTTTTTAACTTATTTGAACTCATAACTTTTTGTGTGTTCCAAATGCACCATTTAAAGGTACATCATCAATTTTCAACCCTTTCTGACTTGATTTGCTATTTTTAATGCACTTACTGACTTTGTTGAGCATAATAACCCTCAACTTGAAAAGCACTTCAAATGAACTATAAAAGGGTTGAAAATTGGCATGGTATCATCATTTCACCCAAATAGCATGTTCTAAAAAGTTGAGAGGGTTACGGCAAAAACTTGATGCACTTCGTGTACAAAATTGACAATCTCTTTCGAAGTATCTGGGTTTGGGACGAAAACTGGCTTGTTACAAAGGAATTTCATTGTTTTAACTTATTTGAACTCCATACTTTTTGTGTATTGAAAATGCACCATTCAAAGCTACATCATCAATTTTCAACCCTTTCTGAATTCATTTGCTATTGTTCATGCACTTACTGATTTTTTCCAACAAAATAACCCTGAAATTAAAAAGCACTTCAAATGAACTCTCAAAAGGTTGAAAATTGGCATGGTATCATCATTGACCAACATATCATGTGGTCAAAAGTTGAGAGGGTTACGGAAAAAACTAGATGCGTTTCGTGTACAAAATGGACAATCTCTTTCGAAGTATCATAGTTTTAGACGAAAACTCGCCTATCACAAAGGCATTTCATTTTTTTAACTTATTTGAACTTCATGCTTTTTGTGTGTTAAAATTCACCATTCAAAGCCACATCATCAATTTTCAACCCTTTCTGACTTCATTTGCTATTTTTCATGCACTTCCTGATTTTTTTCAAC
Source organism: Hordeum marinum (assembly GCA_022496015.1). Classification (NCBI taxonomy): domain Eukaryota; kingdom Viridiplantae; phylum Streptophyta; class Magnoliopsida; order Poales; family Poaceae; genus Hordeum; species Hordeum marinum. Next base: position 506,023,504 of record CM039675.1, read on the forward strand.
AAAATAATCCTGAAATTGAAAAGCACTTGAAATGAACTCTCAAAAGGTTGAAAATTGGAACAATATCATCATTTAACCCACATAGCATGTGCTGAAAAGTTGGTAGGGTTACGGCAAAAACTGAATGCACTTCGTGTACAAAATAGACAATCTCTTCTGAAGGTTGAAATTACTATTGTTCATGCACTTACTGATTTTTTCCAACAAAATAACCCTGAAATTAAAAAGCACTTCAAATGAACTCTCAAAAGGTTGAAAATTGGCATGGTATCATCATTGACCAACATATCATGTGGTAAAAAGTTGAGAGGGTTACGGAAAAAACTAGATGCGTTCGTGTACAAAATGGACAATCTCTTTCGAAGTATCATAGTTTTAGACGAAAACTCGCCTATCACAAAGGCATTTCATTTTTTTAACTTATTTGAACTTCATACTTTTTGTGTGTTAAAATTCACCATTCAAAGCCACATCATCAATTTTCAACCCTTTCTGACTTCATTTGCTATTTTTCATGCACTTCCTGATTTTTTTCAACAAAATAATCCTGAAATTGAAAAGCACTTGAAATGAACTCTCAAAAGGTTGAAAATTGGAACAATATCATCATTTAACCCACATAGCATGTGCTGAAAAGTTGGTAGGGTTACGGCAAAAACTGAATGCACTTCGTGTATAAAATAGACAATCTCTTCCAGCAAAATAACCATGAAATTAAAAAGCACTTCAAATGAACTCTGAAAAGGTTGAAAATTGGCATGGTATCATCATTTCACCGACATATCGTGTGATAAAAAGTTGAGAGGGTTACGGAAAAAACTAGATGCCTTTCGTGTACAAAATGGACAATCTCTTTCGAAGTATCAGGGTTTCGGACGAAAACTCGCCTGTTACAAATGCATTTCATTCTTAACTTATTTGAACTCCATACTTTTTGTGTGTTGAAAGTGTACCATTCAAAGCCACATCATCAATTTTCAACCCTTTCTGACTTCATTTGCTATTTTTCATGCACTTCCTGATTTTTTTCAACAAAATAATCCTGAAATTGAAAAGCACTTGAAATGAACTCTCAAAAGGTTGAAAATTGGAACAATATCATCATTTAACCCACATAGCATGTGCTGAAAAGTTGGTAGGGTTACGGCAAAAACTGAATGCACTTCGTGTACAAAATAGACAATCCCTTCCGAAGTATTAAGGTTTCAAACGAAAACTTGCCTATTACAAAGGCATTTCATCTTCGTAACTTATTTGAACTCCATAATTTTCGTGTGTTAAAAATAGACCGTTCAAAGCCACATCTTCAATTTTCAACCCTTTCTGACTTCATTTGCTATTTTTCATGCACTTACTGATTTTGTTCAGCAAAATAACCTTGAAATTGTAAAGCACATCAACTGAACTCTAAAATGGTTGAAAGTTGGCATGGTATCATGATTTCACCCACATATCATGTGCTAAAAGGTTGAGAGGGTTATAGAAAAAACTTGATGCACTTCGTGTACAAAATGGACAATCTCTTTCGAAGTATGTGGGTTTGGGACGAAAACTCGGTACTTTCATTGTTTTATCTTTTTTGAACTCCATACTTTTTGTGTATTGAAAATGCACCATTCAAAGCTACATCATCAATTTTCAACCCTTTCTGACTTCATTCGCTATTTTTCATGCGCTTACTGATTTTTCCAGCAAAATAACCATGAAATTAAAAAGCACTTCAAATGAACTCTGAAAAGGTTGAAAATTGGCATGGTATCATCATTTCACCGACATATCATGTGATAAAAAGTTGAGAGGGTTACGGAAAAAACTAGATGGCTTTCGTGTACAAAATGAACAATCTCTTTCGAAGTATCATAGTTTAAGACGAAAACTCGCTTGTTACAAAGGCATTTCATTTTTTTAAATTATTTGAACTTCATATTTTTTGTGTGTTAAAATTCACCATTCAAACCCACATCATCAATTTTCAACCCTTTATGACTTCATTTGCTATTTTTCATGCACTTACTGATTTTTTACAGCAAAATATACTTAAATTGAAAAGCACTTGAAATGAACTCTGAAAAGGTTGAAAATTGGCACGATCTCATCATTTAACCCACATAGCATGTGCTAAAAAGTTGGTAGGGTTACGGCAAAAACTGAATGCGCTTCGTGTACAAAATAGACAATCTCTTCCGAAGTATTAGGGTTTCGGACGAAAACTCGCCTGTTAGAAAGGCATTTCATTTTTTTAACTTATTTGAACTCCATACTTTTTTTGTGTTGAAAATACACCGTTCAAAGCCACATCTTCAAGTTTCAACCCTTTCTGACTTCATTTGCTATTTTTTAAGCACTTACTCAATTTTGTTCAGCAAAATAACCTTGAAATTGAAAAGCACTTCAAATGAACTCTAAAATGGTTCAAAGTTGGCATGGTATCATCATTTCACCCACATAGCACGTTCTAAAAAGTTGTGAGAGTTACGGCAAAAACTGGATACACTTCGTGTACAAAATGGACAATCTCTTTCCAAGTATCAGTGTTTCAGACGAAAATCGCGTGTTACAAAGGCATTTCATTTTTTAACTTATTTGAACTCCATAATTTTTGTGTGTTGAAAATGCACCATTAAAAGCCACATCATCAATTTTCAACCCTTTGTGACTTCATTTGGTATTTTTCATGCACTTATTGATTTTTCAGCAAAATAACCCTAAAATTGAAAAGCACTTCAAATGAACTCTCAAAGGGTTTAATGTTGGCATGGTATCATCATTTGACCGACATATCATGTCATAAAAAGTTGAGCGGGTTACGGAAAAAACTGGATGCATTTGGTGTACAAATTGGACAATCTCTTTTGAAGTATCATGGTTTCGAACGAAAACTCGCGTGTTACACAGGCATTTCATTTTTTAACTTATTTGAACTCCATAATTTTTGTGTGTTCAAAATTCACCATTATAAGCCACATCATCAATTTCAACTCTTTTTGACTTCGTTTGCTATTTTTCATGCACATACTGATTTTGTTTAGCAAAATAACCCTGAAATTGAAAATCACTTGAAGTGAACTCTGAAAAGGTTGAAAGTTAGCATGTGCTAAAAAGTTGGCAGGGTTACGGCAAAAACTGGATGCACTTCGTGGACAAAATAGACAATCTCTTCCGAAGTATCACGGTTTCAAACGAAAACTCGCCTGTTAAAAAGACATTTCTTTTTTTAACTTATTTGAACTTCATAATTTTTGTGTGTTCAAAATGCACTATTCAAAACCACATCGTCAATTTTCAACTCTTTCTGACTTCATTCGCTATTTTTCATGCACTTACTGATTTTGTTCAGCAGAATAATCCTGAAATTGAAGAGAACGTCAAATGAACTCTGAAAAGGTTGAAAGTTGGCATGGTATGATCAGTTCACCCACATAGCATGTGCTAAAAAGTTGAGAGGGTTACGGAAAAAATAGGATGCACTTTGTTTACAAAATGGACAATCTCTTTCGAAGTATCTAGGTTTCGGACGAAAACTCGCCTGTTACAAATGCATTTCCTTTTTTAACATATTTGAACTCCATACTTTTTGTGTGTTGAAAATGCACCATTCAAAGCGACAACATCAATTTTCAACCCTTTCTAACTTAATTTGCTATTTTTCATGCACTTACTCATTTTTTCAACAAAATAACCCTGAAATTGAAAATCACTTGAAATGAACTCTGAAAAGGTTCAAAGTTGGCACGATATCATCATTTCACCCACATAGCATGTGCTAAAAAGTTGGTAGGGTTACGGCAAAAACTGGATGCACTTCGCGTACAAAATAGACAATCTGTTCCGAAGTATCAGGGTTTCAGACGAAAACTCGCCTGTTACAAAGGCATTTCATTTTTTAACTTATTTGAACTTCAAAATTTTTGTGTGTTCAAAATGCACTATTCAAAACCACATCGTCAATTTTCAACCCTTTCTGACTTCATTTGCTATTTTTCATGGACTTACTCATTTTTTCCAGCAAAATAACCCTGAAATTGAAGAGAACGTCAAATGAGCTCTGAAAAGGTTGAAAGTTGGCATGGTATCATCATTTCACCCACATAGCATGTGCTAAAAAGTTGAGAGGGTTACGGAAAAATAGGATGCACTTCGTTTACAAAATGGACAATCTCTTTCGAAGTATCAGGGTTTCGGACGAAAACTCGCCTGTTACAAATGCATTTCATTCTTAACTTATTTGAACTCCATACTTTTTGTGTGTTGAAAGTGTACCATTCAAAGCCACATCATCAACTTTCAAACCTTTCTGACTTCATTTGCTATTTTTCATGCACTTACTCATTTTTTCCAGCAAAATAACCCTGAAATTGAAAAGCACTTGAAATGAACTCTGAAAAGGTTGAAATTTGGCACATTATCATCATTTCACCCACATAGCATGTGCTAAAAAGTTGGTAGGGTTAAGGCAAAGACTGGATGCACTTCGTGTACAAAATAGACAATCTCTTCCGAAGTCTCAGGGTTTCGGAAAAAAATTCGCCTGCTACAGAGGCATTTCATTTTTTAACTTATTTGAACTCCATACTTTTTGTGTGTTGAGAATGCACCATTAAAAGCCAGATCATCAATTTTCAACCCATTTTGACTTCATTTGCTATTTTTCATGCACTTACTGATTTTGTCAGCAAAATAACCCTGAAATTGAAAAGCACTTCAAATGAACTCTGAAAAGGTTGAAAGTTGGCATGGTATCATCATTTGGCCGACCTATCATGTGATAAAAAGTTGAGAGAGTTATGGAAAAAACTGGATGCAGTTCGTGTACAAAATGGACAATCTCTTTCGAAGTATCGTGGTGTCGGACGAAAATTCGCCTGTTACAAAGGCATTTCATTTTTTTAACTTATTTGAACTCCATACTTTTTGTGTGTTGAAAATGCACCATTCAAAGCCACATCATCAATTTTCAACCCTTTCTGACTTCATTTGCTATTTTTTATGCACTTACTGATTTTTTCCAGCAAAATAAGCCTGAAATTGAAAAGCACTTCAAATGAACTCTGAAAAGGTTGAAAGTTGTCATGGTATCATCATTTCAGACACATAGCATGTTCTAAAAGTTGAGAGGGTTACGGCAAAAACTGGATGCACTTTGTGTACAAAATGGACAATCTCGTTCGAAGTTTCATGGTTTCGGACAAAAACTCGCCTGTTACAAAGGCATTTCATTTTTTAACTTATATGAACTCCATAATTTTTGTGTGTTGAAAATGCACCATTCAAAGCCACATCATCAATTTTCAAGCCTTTCTGACTTCATTTGCTATTTTCCATGCGCTTACTGATTTTTTTCAGCTAAATAACCTTGAAATTGTAAAGCACTTCAAATGAACTCTGAAAAGGTTAAAATTTTGCATGTTATCATCATTTCACCCACATGTCATGTGCTAAAAAGTTGAGAGGGTTACGACAAAAACTGGAGGCACTTCGTGGACAAAATGGACAATCTCTTTCGAAGTATAAGAGTTTCGGACGAAAACTCGCCCGTTACAAAGGCTTTTCATTTTTTTAACTTGTTTGAACTCCATAATTTTTGTGTGTTCAAAATGCGACATTCAAAGCCACATCGTCAATTTTCAACCCTTTCTGACTTCATTTGCTATTTTTCATGCACTTACTGATTTTGTTCAGCAAAATAATCCTGAAATTGAAAAGAACTTCAAATGAACTCTGTAAAGGTTGAAAGTTGTCATGATATCATAATTTCACCCACATAGCATGTGCTAAAAAGTTGAGAGGGTTACGGAAAAAATAGGATGCACTTTGTTTACAAAATGGACAATCTCTTTCGAAGTATTAGGGTTTCGTACGAAAGCTCGCCTGTTACAAAGGCATTTCATTTTTTAACTTATTGGAACTCCATAATTTTTGTGTGTTGAACATGCACCATTCAAAGCCACATCATCAATTTTCAACCTTTTCTGACTTCATTTGCTATTTTTCATGCACTTAGTGATTTTTTCAGCAAAATAACCCTGAAATTGAAAAGCACTTCAAATGAACTCTGAAAAGGTTGAAAGCTGGCATGGTATCGTCATTTGACTGACATATCATGTTCTAAAAAGTTGAGAAAGTTACGGAAAAGACTGGATGAATTTCGCGTACAAAATGGACAATCTCTTTCGAAGTATCATGGTTTCGGGCGAAAACTCGGCTGTTACAAAGGCATTACAGTTTTTAAGTGATTTGAACTCCATTTTTGTGTTCAAAATTCACCATTCCAAGCCACACACTAGTAGAAAACAAGGCTTCGGTCCAGGCCGGGCCAGCCCATTAGTCCCGGTTCAGTCACGAGCCGGGACCAGTGGGGGCAACGGTCCCGATTCGTGAGGCTAGGGGGGGGGGTGCAGGCCATGTGGGGCATTGGTCACGGTTCGTCTAGAACCATTTGTGACGGTTCTAGACACGAACCGAGACCAATGTGCCTCGCTCCTGGCCCACTACCATTGGTCCCGGTTCGTGGCTGGATCAGAGACCAAAGGGGGTCCTTTAGTCCCGGTTCCAGCCACGAATCGGGACCAATGACATGCCTATATATACCTCCTCGCCAGCGAGCAGAGCACTCCACATTGCTCTATTCTTCAGGCCAGCGAGGGAGAGATTTGTGGTGCTCTAGCTCACATCCTATGCACATGAGGTGTTTGATGAAAGGCCCATGCCAAACTTAGGCTTTCTCCTCTCGAAGCTCCTAGTCCACACTCCATTTTTGTCCCGTCCTGTCCCGTCCCTGGCTTGAAACTATCGTTGATCGCCCGCGCGTGGTCAGCCTCTTGATCTTATCTTCTTGCTAAAAGAAAGTATACTTACTCATATGATTTTCTTAGTTTTATTATTGTTTGTTATTATATAGTGCCATGGTTATTGTCGGTTCATCTGCGTGCGTTATTCAGATGTGGTCTATTGTCTTTTATATAACTATTTCACACATCTAATGCTATGACAATTAATTATGCCACCAACTTGACATACATGTTTTTATCTATAGGAAGTAGTTGAACTAGAAATGGACACCGACTATGCAATTCTGCTCGACAAGTTAACTAAAGCTGAAAAAGAAATCAATCATTTGAAAGAAAAATTGAAAATAACTCAAGATGAGAAGATGGTATTGGAGTTGCATCTTGCCGATATCGTCGACAATCACAAGACCAAGATGGATGCAATGCGTTGAAGCTTAGAAAGATTAGAAAATATGCCATTCATACTGAGGCTTGGTATCATTATGTCGTTGGATCAATTGGTACCTTAGTAGCGGTTATGATTGCATTTATTGTTGCATTTAAATTTTTTACATAGTTTCGCTGTATGTTTCAATTACATGCTCTAGAGAGCTATATGTTGTTCAATAATGACAACTATGTATGAACTGGACATATTTATTTTGGTCATTATTGTACTTTGGCTTTAATGTGATGATGAATTTCTATTAATTTGGTCACTTCTCTATTCATGATATGTAATAATGGTTTTTAATACACTTTATTATATAACGCACGCAGATGAACCGACAATGGATGTATGGTGACCGACGCACCTCCGAGTATATTAAGGGCCTGCATAATTTTCTCGAAGCGGCGGAGGCAACAAGCAGAATGGTTGTATGCCTTGTTCATGTACTGTCTGTGAGAATACGAAGTCTTTCTCCAAATATAAAACCCTTCACTTCCACCTGCTTCAGAAGGGTTTGATGCCACACTATAATGTTTGCACCAAGCACGGAGAAAGAGGGGTTATGATGGAAGACAACGAAGAAGAAGAGGATGACGACAACTACCCTCCCCCTGAATACGGTGATGCTACAATGAGGGAAGTTGAAGATCAAGAGGAACCAGACGATGTGCCCGATGATGATCTTCGCTGGGTCATTGTTGATGCAAAGAGAGAATGCGAAAGTGAAAGGGACAAGTTGAAGTTCGATCGCATGTTATAGGATCACAAAAAAGGGTTGTACCCAAATTGCGAAGATGACAACAAAAAGCTTGGTACCACACTGGAATTGCTGCAATGGAAGGCAAACAATGGTGTATTTGACAAGGGATTTAGTTCGCTACCAAAAATAATGAAGAAGAAGCTTCCAATGGATAACGAATTGCCTGACAGTACGTACGCAGCAAAGAAGGTTGTATGCCCTCTAGGATTGGAGCTGCAGAAGATACATGCATGCCCTAATGACTGCATCCTTTACCGCGGTGAGTACGAGGAACGAAACGCATGCCCGGTATGTGGTGCATCGCGGTATAAGATGAAAAGAGATGACCTTGGTGATGCATCGCGGCCAGCGCACCGGGAAGAGGGATCCTCCCAAGGTGATGTGGTATGCTCCTATAATATCACGGTTGAATCGTCTGTTCAGAAACAAAAAGCATGCCAAGTTGATGCAATGGCACAAAAAAGACCGTAAGAAAGACGCAAAGTTGAGAGCACCCGCTGACGGGTCGTAGTGGAGAAAGATCGAGATAATTTGGGGCGACTTTACAGGTGACCCGAGGAACTTATGGTTTGGTTTAAGTGCAGATGGCATTAATCCTTTTGGGGAGCAGAGCAGCAAGCATAGCACATGGCCTGTGACTCTATGTATGTATAACCTTCCTCCTTGGTTGTGCATGAAGCAAAAGTTCACTATGATTCCAGTGCTCATCCAAGGCCCTAATCACTGACACTGATGTTTACCTAAGGACATTAGTTGATGAACTTTTACAGCTATGGAATGGAAGAGGTGTACGTGTGTGGGATGAGAACAAACAGGAGGAATTTGACCTACATGCTTTGCTGCTTGTAACCATCAACGATTGGCCTGCTCTCAGTAACCTTTCAGGATAGACAAACAAGGGATATATCACATGCAGACACTGTTTATATGAAATCGATAGTATATATTTGGACAAATGCAGGAAGAATGTGTACCTGGGGCATCGTCGATTTCTTTCGACCAACCATCAATGTCGAAAGAAAGAAAAGAAAGAAAGGTGAGGCAGATCATCGGAAGAAGCCCGCCCTCTGTACTGGTGATCACATACTTGATATGGTCAATGATTTACAAGTAATCTTTGGAAAGGGTCCTGGCGGACGATCTGTTCCGACTGACGATGCGGGACACGCACCCATGTGGAAGAAGAAATCTATATTTTGGACCTACCCTATTGGAAAGACCTAGAGGTCCGCTCTGCAATCGACATGACGCACTTGATGAAGAATCTTGGCGTGAACCTGCTAGGCTTCTTGTGAGTGTATGGGAAGACAAAAGATACATCGGAGGCACGGGAGGAACAACAACGTGTGCAGGAAAAAGACGGCATGCATCCAAAGCAGTATGAAGGTCATGCCAGCTATGCTCTTACCAAAGAAGAGAAGGAAATCTTCTTTGAGTGCATGCTTTATGAAGGTCCCGTCATGCTTCTTGTCGAATATAAAGGGAATAATAAATATGGCAGAGAAAAGTTCCAGAACATAAAGTCTCATGACTGCCACATGATTATGACGCAACTGCTGCCGGTTGCATTGAGGGGGCTTCTATCGGAAAACGTTTGATTAGCCATTGTGAAGCTATGTGCATTCCTAATTGCAATCTCTAAAAAGGTGATTGATCCAGAAATCCTGCCAAGGTTAAGGAGTGATTTGGTGCAATGTCTTGTTAGTTTCGAGCTAGTGTTCCCACCATCCTTCTTCAATATCATGATGCATGTCCTAGTTCATCTAGTCGACGAGATTGTCATTCTGGGCCCGGTATTTCTACACAATATGTTCCCCTTTGAGAGGTTCATGGGAGTCTTAAAGAAATATGTTCGTAATCGTGCTAGGCCAGAAGCAAGCATCTCCATGGGCCATCAAACATAGGATGTCATTGGGTTTTGTGTTGACTTCATTCCTGACCTTAAGAAGATTGGTCTTCCTCAATCGCGGGATGAGGGGAGACTGACTGGAAAAGGCACCCTAGGAGCAGACTCAATAATATGTAGGGATGGGCATTCTTGGTGTCAAGCACACTACACAATTCTACAGAATTCCACCTTGGTGACCCCGTATGTCGATGAACAGAAGAATATTCTGCGCTCCAAACACCCGGAGCAGTGTGACGACTGGATTACATATGAACACATCAGGACTTTTGGCAGTTGGTTGCAAACACGTCTCATGGGTGACAACACTGTTTCTGATGAGCTGTACTCGTTGGCCAGGGGACCATCTTCGAATTTATTGACCTAAAAAGGGTACGAGATAAATGGGAATAGATTTTACACAATCGTCCAAGATGAAAAGAGCACCAACCAAAACAGCGGTGTCCGCTTTGATGCAGCAACCAAGAGGGGAAAGGACACATATTATGGTTACATAGTGGACATATGGGAACTAGAGTATTGACATGATTTCAAGGTCCCTTTGTTTCAGTGCAAATGGGTCAATCTGTCAAGAGGCGGGGTACAGGAAGACCCACAGTATGGAATGACAACAGTGGATCTGAACAATCTTGGGTACACAGACGAACCATTCGTCCTATCCAATGATGTGGCGCATGTTTTCTATGTGAAGGACATGTCTACCATACTGAGAAAAAGAAAAGATAAGGAAGTGAATACATCATATGATGAGCCAAAGCGCCACATAGTTCTTTCAGGAAAAAGAGACATCGTGGGATTGGAGGGCAAGACAGACATGCCTGAAGATTACGAAAAGTTTCATGAAACTCCTCCCTTCAAAGTCAAGGCTGACCCAAGCACCCTGTTAAACAATGAAGATTATCCATGGTTACGGCACAATAAGCAAGGGACACAAGCGAAGAAAAAGTGAAGACTTTCTCTCCACAACTATATCATTGCAGTGACATGTGAGAAATGAAATGCCTTTTGTAACACATGAGTTTTCGTCCTAAACCCTAATACTTCGAAAGAGATTTTCCGTTTTGTACACGAAGTGCATCCAGTTTTTTAATAAGCCTCTCAACTTTTTATGACATGCTATGTGGGTGAAATGATGATACCATGCCAACTTTCAACCTTTTCAGAGTTCATTTGCAGTGCTTTTCAATTTGAGGGTTATTTAGCTAAAAAAAATTAGTAAGTGCATGAACAATACCAAATGAAGTCACAAAGGGTTGAAAATTGATGATGTGGCTTTGAATGGTGCATTTTGAACACACAAGTAGTCTGGAGTTGAAATGAGTTTTAAAAAAGAAATCCCTATGTAACAGATGAATTTTCGTCCGAAAGCGTGATACTTCAATAGAGATTGTCCATTTTGTACACGAAGTGCCTCCATTTTTTTCCTTAACCCTCTCAACTTTTTAGCACATGCTATGTGGGTGAAATGATGATACCATGCCAAATTTCAACCTTTTTAGAGTTCATTTGAAGTGCTTTTCAATTTCAGGGTCATTTAGCTCAAAAAAATCACTAAGTGCATGAAAAATACCAAATGAATCAGAAAGGGTTGAAAATTGATGATGTGGCTTTGAATGGTGCATTTTGAACACACAAAAAGTATGGAGTTCAAATAATTTCAAAAAATGAAATCCCTTTGTTACAGATGAGTTTTCGTCTAAAACCGTGATAGTTCAAAAGAGATTGTCCATTTTGTACACGAAGTGCACTACAAGAATCAGACAATTTGCCGTCTGCCATCTAGGACGGCAAACAAAAGAATCCTAGACGGCAAAGGCTTTGTCGTCCGCCAGCAGACGGCCAACCGTCTGGCTGAATAAGCCACGCTAAAGGGCACTTTGCCATCTACTAGCGGACGGCAAAGACCTTTGAAGCTTTGCCGTCTTCCAGTAGACGACAAAGGGCCTGGACGGCACATGTGGCAACTTGGCTCCGTTAGGGGGCTTAACGGCGTGCTTTGCCGTCTGCTGGCAGACGACAAAGACCTAAGGTCTTATCCGTCTGCCAGCGGACGACAACGCACCTTTTTTTGCTGGCCTAGGATGGTTCTTTGTCGTCTGCTGGCAGACGAGAAAGACCTCAGGTTTTTTGTCGTCTGCCAGCGGATGGCAAAGAACCAACATAGGCCATCCCTAGGTTGCACACGTACCTCCCACGTGGCAGCTTTGCCGTCCGCTGGCGGACGGCAAGGTTGCTATATAGCCCCTGTTTCTTCTGTTTTTTCTTAGAATCATTCAATTTGAAACATATATATCCAACAATATCACATATATATCCAAGCATACCAACAATAATTTGAAACAAGCATATACCAACAATAAGTTTCAACATACAAGTCCAACATACTCGGGCTTTCCATGGATAACGTTGGACAGTTCGAAGGAATCAAGGTGATAAATATGCTAATGAATGCATATTTATAGATGTAACCCTTTTGAACGGGAGACGCATAGCGGTCACGCATACTAATGATTGAAGACACCTATAGCTAGAAAGTTTCATCGGCACGAAGACCGGAACAGAGGAAATGAAGGGTGCAGGAGGAGATGCCATTTGTGCTCACCCACAAATGCAGGGGCGGAGCTCGTCGAACGCACGGGGAGGTCGTCAAACACTAGACCCTCGTAGCAACGAAACAACTGCACATTTAAATCCACCTGATCAACATAAATATGATGTTCTGTACAACAAAATCGAAAAATATATGACCTAACTCATAATTGACAAATATATGACCCGTGTCGTCTCGGGATCAGGGTGTCGGGGGTGTTATGTCGGGGTCGGGGGTGCCGTGTCGGGGTGTCGGGCTGTTGTGTTGGGGTCGGGGTGTAGGGGGTGTCGTGTCATTGTCGGGGTGCTGTGTCGTGGTCGGGGGTGCCGTGTAGGGGTGTCGGGGTCAGGGTGCTATGTCGGGGTCTCGGGGTGTCGGGTTTGGGGTGCCGTGTCAGGGTGTCGGGGTGTCGTGTCAGGGTGTCGGGGTCGGGGTCGGGGTGTCGTGTCGGGGTCGGGGTGTCGGGGGTGTGGTGTCGGGGTCGGGGTGTCGGGGGTGTCGTGTCGTGGTAGGGGTGCTCTGTCGTGGTCGGGGGTGCTGTGTCGGTGTGTCGTGTCGGGGTGTCGGGGTCGGGGTCGGGGTGTCGGGGGTGTCATGTCGGGGTCGGGGTGCGGTGTCGTGGTCGGTTATTCTCGTGTTGGGGTGTCGTGTCGGGGTCGGGGTGCTCCTCCTCCTCCTTTTCTTCTTCTTTTTCTTCTTCTCCTTCCTCTTCTTCTTCTTCTTCTTCATCTCCTTCTTCTCCTCTTCTTCTTCTTCTCTCTTCTTCTAATTACTAATAACTAAATTACAACTAACTAACTAAATTACTAACTAAGCTAATTAACTACAACTAACTACAACTAACTAAGCTAATTTACTAACTAAGCTAACTAAATTACAACTAACTAACTACACCTAATTAACTAACTAAATTACTATAACTACACTATTAAAAAAATGAACACAAAAGAGGGGGAGGGCGCTCACCGAGTGGGGCAGTACCAGCGATGGGGGGGCATCCGCGGCGGCTGGCAGTGGGGGTGAGGGGCGCGGTCGGTGGTAGGGGTGAGTGGCGCGGTCGGCGGTCGGCGGTGAGGGTGAGTGGCGCGAGCGGCGATCGGCGGGGGGCACGGGCAGCGCGGGTGGTGGCGGTGGAGGAGCGATGGGCGCGTGTGGTAGGGGCGTAACGGGGGCCGGCGGCAGGAGCACGACGGCGGGGCGGTGACAGGGGCGCGACTACGGGGCGGCAGCCGGCGCAGGGGCACGGTGGGGGTGAGGGCTGGGGCACGACGGCATGCTGGCTGGCGGCTGTTCGGGAGGGCGAGACGATGGGAGATAGACGATGGGTGGGGCTGGGTTGCGCCGTTAGCTAATTAGGTATCACGTCTTGGTCGTCCGCTAGCAGACGACAAAGAGCTGGCAGATGGCAAAGCATCTCTTTGCCGTCCGCCAGCTCTTTGCCGTCTGCTTTATGCTAGCTGATGGCAAAGACATTCTTTGCCGTCTGCTAGCACACGGCAAAGAGCTGGCAGACGGCAACTTGTCTGATTCCACTAGCGGTGCATCCAGTTTTGTCGTAACCCACTCAACTTTTCAGCACATGCCATGTGGGTGAAATGATGATACAATGCCAACTTTCAACTTTTTCAGAGTTCGTTTGAAGTGCTTTTTAATTTCTTTCAAAACATCATGGGAGTGGAGTTCAAAAAAGAATCAACTAAAAAGCTTTTATAAACCTCAAGTATTTTTGAAACTATAATCATATAAAAATTATGCAACTAAAATTATCAAAGTATTTTTTGTTCAAAACATTAATAGCCAAAAGAATATAATGATAAAACACACTGGAAATAAATAAAGCAAAAAATAAATAAACCAAGAAACAAAACAAAATAATGGAAATTATGCAATAAAATTATCAAAGTATTTATTTGTCAAAAAGAATGAACGAAAATAACACACGAAAAATACTGTCATTTTTTTAAAAAAATAAAGCAAAAAAACAAAACAAAAATACCCGAAAAAATTAAAAAAATGCCGCCTACTGGGCCACCATGGCTTGAATACGACTAGAAACCCAACCAGGCCCACAGGGAGATACAAAGTCGTTAGGCCCGTAAGCCTGCTTTAGAGAGGAGCTCGAAGGCTCAGGTGCACCGCGCCTTATAAACCGGTGTGGCACAGTCTCCACTAGCAAGGTGGGACTGAACTCCCACCATGCTGCTGTGCAAGGCCATTGGTCCCGGTTGGTGGAACCAACCGGGACCAATACCCACCTCTAGTCCTGGTTGGTGGCACCAACCGGGACCAATGCCCACCTTTAGACCCGGTTGGTGCCACCTACCTGGACCAAAGGTCTCTGCTTCCCACCCTTTGGGCTGCCGAAAAGAGACCTTTGGTCCCGGTTGGTGGCACCAACCGGGACTAAAGGTTGGCATTGGTCGCAGTTGGTGCCACCAACCGGGACCAATGCTTCTTGTATATAAGAAAACCCTTGGAAAAATTCAGTTTTCATCTACCAATTGCCCCGAGCCGCCGTCCTCGTCCCCGTTGCCTCCCTGAGCACCTGTCCTCGTCGCCGTCCCCGTCCTCATCGCCTCCCCGTCGCCGGCCCTGTCGCCTCCCCGAGCGGCCGGCCCCGTCGCTGCCGTCCTCGTCGCCTCCCCGTCGCCGCCGTCCTCGTCGCCTCCCCATCGCCCGCCCTCCCCATCGCCTCCCCGTTGCTGCCGTCCCTGTCACCACCCCGTCTCTGCCGTCCCCGTCGTCATCGTCCCCGCCGCCGCAATCCCCGTCGCCTCCCCGTCGCCGCCCCCCTCCTCCCCGTGTATATGTGTGTATATGTTCATCTATATATATATGTTCATTGTATATGTGTGTACATGTATATGTGTGTATATGTTCATGTATATGTTTTAATGTATATGTATATATGTTCATGTATATGTGTCATGTGTGTATATGTTTTTTCATGTATATGTATATATGTCCATGTATATGTGTGTATATGTTAATGTAAAAAGTCTTCGTGGTTTTCCATATGTACGAAAATGTAGAGTAAAACCGAAAACAAACATATAATAAAAAACAAAGTAAAAAATGAAGAAGGAAAAGAAAACCGCCCGGCCCGGCCACCACCGCATTTTGCTAAAGTTTTTCCACTGAGTCCACGTCGCACCGAGCACCCGTGGCGAAGCAAGTCTTTTTTTGAAGGTAGTTTATTTGTTAAATGAAAATGTTGGCATCGGCTCTATCATCACGTTGGCATCAGCTCTATCTATCAACAAGGCCACGGGAGCACCCCAACCTGCTATCATCATGTTGGCCTCGGCTCCCCAAGCAACTATCGAGGCCACCCAAACCCTAGAATAAAGAGCATCGTTGTCGATCTAACCCCTCCCCGATAAATTCGACATGAGAGGGGAGGTCGGACATGCATGAGAGAGAGGCGGTCCGCTCACCCGACTGACTATCGAGGCCACCCAAACCCTAGAAGAAATAGTGTCGTTGTCGATCTACCCCGTCCCGCCCCGATAAACTCTCGAGGACCCCCAAATCGGGACTCAAAAATCATTCTCGAGGCCACCCCAAACCCTAGAAGTGTTGTCGAGGCCACCCCAAACCCTAGAAGCATTGTCGAGTCCACCCAAATTTACCCAAGTTAAATGACGAAAACTTCGGTAACATAGATTATCAAGAATGACCCCATTATGGATGTGCACAAGTTGATCCAATTTTTTTTTGATCTCATCTATATATATATATTCTTCTATATGTCATGTTGTCTGTCAAAGTATTGATGAAATCCATGGCTTCATCGTTAGCCGGAAGTAACATGCGTATCATGCTACGAAGCTCTTCAAAGTTGTTTTGAAACGGGCGTCGGACATTCATGGGAGAGGCGGTCCGGACGTCGGACATTCATGTTTGTATATTAATTTCCATGTTGTAATATTTGCAGAAACTATGGATCCAAGAGACGAAGAACAAGAACAGTTGTTGGGGGACATAATCCATGGCGGAGGTGATATCTTGTCATTTCTTAGCAACACCGATGGTCTGGAAGGAGAGGATTATGACGGCGCCGGTGATCGAACAATGGAGGAGGGAGGACATAATCATGATGGCTCTGGTGACCGAATGCCGGAGGAAGAAGGAGACCATGACGACGGCTCTGGTGACCGATCGAAGGAGGGAGCTGTTGCATAGTCCGGCGAGGTATATATACTAATTAAGCCTGTGCTGACTAGCTAATTGATGCATTAATTGTTTTCGTATGTACATATATTAATTAACTCTTCTTTCTTCTTTTATAGCCCTCTTGATCGAGCCAAACTTCGGAAACGAGACGAGGCCCGAGGAAGAGGTTGCCCAAGGATGAAAGATTCACGATCACGACACTCATGAACGATGGCCATCCAATTGAACCCAAGCGGACCAAGAACGCATTTTTTTCTCAGTGCTGAGCTATTGTTAGGGACAACATCCCGATCATCATCAAGCAATGAAATAAGCCTAAGGACGGCGCCCCTGAAGGTGATTATGTCACCGATAGACAAGAAGATGATCTTTGGACCGTGCTGTAGGCAAATTTCACCCTACCGCCAGAGGACGATCCGAATAAGCAAGTTATAGAGCCACTGGTCAAGGCGTGTGCTCTTAAGAAGATGGCAGATATATTTAGGAGGTGGAAGAATGAGTTGAAATCAAAGTTTGTCGACAGAGGGAAGACTCTAGAATTCACCGGCCAATTTGAGAAGATAAGAGATTACTGGTCCGCATTTGTGGACTACAAGACATCGGACAAGAGTAAGAAAATGTCAGAGACAAACAAGGTCAATGCTGCAAAGAGGCAGTATCACCATCACACGGGGTCAGATGGCTACCTCAAAGTCCGGCCGTTATGGGACAAAGCTGAGAATGACCTGAGTGCTAAAAACATCATACCACAGACATTGAACTGGGCACACCATTCAAGGACTTGGTTCTTCGGGGTTGGGGGAACTTTGACCCTAAAACAGGGATGTGCCATTGGATGGACGAGCAACTTGCAATACCCATGAACAAGCTTCAGAAGTATATCAACGCAGGGCAGGAAGGGACGTTCATTCCCGACAGAGAGAAGGACAAGCTGACTGAGGCCCTAGGTAATGTTAAGCACCCTGGACGAACACGAGGCACACTAGGCTTCGTTTCCTGGAAGGTTGGGTTTCCCGACGCAGGCATTTACAGAAGCCGGGAGAGAAAGAGGAAAGCGGAGCTGAGCAAAATTCAGAAGCTCAATGCAAGACTACAAAAGCTAGAGGAAGGTGAGAGCTAGCGAGCTGCCGACCAACCATCTCAGCGGCACGAAGCTACCCTAGAAGCTACCCCGCCATCTCAGCAGAGAACCAGCGTCGCTTCCACGGAGCCCAATCAGCCTGACTTCACATCTCCTTGCTACCCCGTGGATACTATCACGAAGGCTCGACATTGCGAGCTTTTGACGAAATGCAGGAACCTCACTTTCAAGGCGGCTGTCGGCTCTGTTGCACCTCCTCAACCCAATGGATCTTTTCACTGCCATCCGACTCCACATGGCTATGCTGTTGCGATGGTGAATGAAGTAATGAAGTAATTTGAGGAGCTCGAGCTTGACCACTCTACAGGTTTAGGAGAGAATAAGTTGGGTCGTGCCCCGATGAGTACATGTCTATGTTATAAGGAGTACATCAAGCTTCCAAATTGGACGCCTCCGCCTCCTCCTTCTCCTCAGGCGAATCAAGGCACTCCGCCTCCTCCTCCTCCTCCGGCGAGTGATCTAGGCACACCACGTCCTTCTCTAGCTCCTCCGATGCGTGGGGGCACTCTGCCTCCTCCTTCGCCTACTCCGACATGTCGGAGCAATATGCCTCCTCCTTAGCCTCGTCGGCAACGACGAAAGACACACACCCCCGCTCCAGCTCCTCCGGCGCCTAGTAAGCAATGACAGAAGGGAGCCGCCGCTGCTCCGGCGGCTAGCAGTACAAGCATAGGCAGGTGGGGATACAGATACAGTCCATCTCTCAAGCCTCTGGAAAAGTTACCATGTGAGAGGACAGAGTCTGAAAACGAGGAGATATGTCAGGCCGAATTGAGGGCCCATTTTGCAAAGAAACACCACCTCCGAACGAGAAGATAGATCCGGTGAAAGCGATGCGCACTATCGATGCCCTGAAGCGACCACCACCGCCTCCACCGGGTTCCAACTTTGACCTCTATATGAAAAAACATATCAAGATGCGCGGCAGTCGAGAAGTACTTCCAGTGTTGCAAGGCTAGCAAAACGAAGAAGTGGGAAAAAATTCTCCAGCTCGGCGAACAGGGGAACCAATTGTGCACCCCGCTCAAGGTGTCTAACGAGATCGTCGCTAATCATCCGGGGATGGTGCCCGGTACCAAACCTGGTGATTACCTGAGCGATGATGTAGAGTTTAAGCCCTTGGAGGTGGACGAATTTTGTTGCCGGCATGGGTGGCCTCTCGTCAAACCTGATCCTCCTCCTCTAACAATGATGATGCAAAAATTCCATGAATGGTATATGAAAACATGTCGCGAGTGTGGGAAGGATTCTTTGATGTTGTGAGTTAAAGAGGAGCACGACCTCGTTGGAATGGATCTGTTGAATGTTGAATTTGACGAGATATTCCTGTTATACAATCAAAAGGCCACCAACAAAACAATCATGACTTGCTATTGTTTGTAAGTACTACTTCTGTAATTAAGTCTCTCTATGTATATAGCTCAGCTCTTTCATTGCATGTATATATAATTATCCTGACTATATTATGCAGATTGAAGATCGTCGAATGCAAAAAAGCACAAATCTATGACATTGGGTTCATTAACCCAAATATCATACATGAGTATACGGCTAAAAAGAATGTCACACAAACCGAGGAAAACTTGCTACAATCGTTGCTTAAAAATCAAAACAAAGGGACAATACTCTTTCCTTACAACTTCAAGTGAGTGTTACTATCTTGTAAATATTTGGTTTCCCTTATTACTCGAGGTTTATAGTAATGTAATTGAAGAGTTATACATGCGTGCGCAGTTTCCACTTGATTCGGCTAGAGATTAAGCTTGAGCAGGGAGTAGTAATCGTCTTAGACTCGAAACGAAAAGATCCCCAAGAATATGCGGGCATGACTGAAATGCTCCCGAAGTAAGTTCAATCGATCATTATCGCATCATATTGGCAACTTTGTTCATTTCCTGATATCAAGAAATTATTTTCTTTGTCTCGCAAAGTTTGGAAAGAATTCACAGCAATTGTTCCGACACTGCCGGGGGAGCTGCGATTTACACACTCGAAAGTAAGTACTGCTAGCTAGTTCCGCGCATATCCCATTGATTCTAGTCTAATCCATACCATTTATCATGATTGATTATCAGTTTGATTGAACTTTATTTCTCGTAAAGTGCTTGTGGTAGGAAACCGGATATGATTTTTGCGGATACTATGTTTGCGAGTTCATCTACACCGCAACAACCCCTAAGCAGGGCTACTCTGAAAAACAATTTCAAGTGCGTAAGCAATAATATTCACAATTTTATTTTATTACCATATATACTTATCGACCCCCTTCTTCAAATTAGATGTGGCAGATGCGGGATGAACTCTTACCACATTATCGCATACGAGCAATTCAAGAAGAATTGGCGGGATTCTTTCTTGACCACGTCATAAATAAAGCTGGATAATACCATCTGGAATTGGACATTAGAATTTAGGGATTGTGAGAGGTCTTATATTGTATATATGTAGCTACTAGCACCGGATATATATACGAAAACTTGTTATACAACCAATTTCTCGAACAAAGAGAGGTTGATCACTTCTATCTCTATATGTTCATGATGATCTTGTGTACTTAATGGTTCCTTCATTTGCATACTAGCTAGCGTGGCGAGTTCTCTCTATAGTAGCTAGCGTCGACAAAGCACGGAGAATGAGAGGAAACTTCTATCTATTAATTATCGAGCTAAAACAATATAAAACCCCAAAATTACCAATCCAAAACTGCCTAAACACCCCCTCCCTTTCAAAAGAAACCTAGCAACTACTAGATGCTGACGCGTGGATGCCTTTTGGTCCCGATTGGTGTTACCAACCGGGACTAAATGTCCTCCTACCTAGGCTCCCAACACTGGCCACGTGGAGCCCCTTTTGTCCTGGTTGGTAAGCAAATCGGCACTAAAGGTTTTGGGCTTTAGTCCCGACCATTTAGTCCCGGTTCCAAAACCGGGACAAATGGGCCTTACGAACCGCGAAAAATGGGCCTTTTTATACTAGCGACATCATAAATTTTCAACCCTTTCTTACTTCATTTGTTATTTTTCATGCACTTACTGATTTTTTTCACGAAAATAACTCTGAAATTGAAAAGCACTTCAAATGTACTCTGAAAAGGTTGAAAGTTGGCATGGTATCATCATTTCACCCACATAACATGTGCTAAAAAGTTGAGACGGTTACGACAAAAACTGGATGCACTTCGTGTACAAGATGGACAATCTCTTTCGAAGTATCAGGGTTTCGGACGAAAACTCGCCTATTACAAAGGTATTTCCTTTTTTAACTATTTTGAACTCCATACTTTTTGTGTATTAAAAATGCACCATTGAAATCCACATCATCAATTTCCAACCCTATCTGACTTCATTTTCTATTTTTCATGCACTTACTAATTGTTTTCAGCAAAATATCCCTGAAATTCATAAAGCACTTCAAATTAAGAGTGAAAAGGTTGAATGTTGGCATGGTATCATCATTTGACCCACATAGCATGTCCTAAAAAGTTGAGAGGGTTATGGCAAAAACTGGATGCACTTCCTGTACAAAATGGACAATCTCTTTCGAAGTATTAGGGTTTCGGACAAAAACTCGCGTGTTACAACGGCATTTCATTTTTTTAACATATTTGAACTCCATACTTTTTTTGTGTTCAAATTGCAAAACTCAAAGCCACATCATCAATTTTCAACCCTTTCTGATTTCATTTGCTATTTTTCATGCACTTACTGATTTTTTTCACCAAAATAACCCTGAAATTGAAAAGCACTTGAAATGAACTTTGAAAAGGTTGAAAGTTCGCAGGGTATCATAATTTCACCAACATAGAATGTGCTAAAAAGTTGAGAGGGTTATGGCAAAAACTGGATGCACGTTGCGTACAAAATGGACAATCTCTTTCGAAGAATCAGGGTTTCGGATGAAAACTCGCGTGTTAAAAAGGCATTTCATCTTTTAACTTATTTCAACTCCATACTTTGTGTGTGTTCAAAATGCATCATTCGAAGCAACACCATCAATTTTCAACCCTTTCCGACTTCATTTGCTATTTTTCATGAACTTACTGATTTTTTCAGCTAAATAACCCTGAAATCAAAAAGCACTTGAAATGAACTCTCAAAAGGTTGAAAGTTGGAATGGTATCATGATTTCACCCACATAGCATGTTATAAAATGTTGAGACGGTTACAAAAAAAGTAGATGCACTTCGTGTACAAAATGGACAACCTCTTTCGAAGTATGAGGGTTTCGGGCGAAACTCGCCTTTTACAAAGGCATTTCATGTTTTTAACTTATTTGAACTCCATACTTTTTGTGTGGTAAAAATGCACCATTCTAAGCCACATCATCAATTTTCAACCCTTTCTTATTTATTTTGCTATTTTTCATGCACTTATTGATTTTTTTCAGCAAAATAACCCTGAAATAGAAAAGCACTTCAAATGAACTCTAAAAAGGTTGAAAGTTGGCATGGTATCATCATTTCACCCACATAGCATGTGCTAAAAAGTCGAGAAGGTTATGGCAAAAACTGGATGCACTTCCCTTAAAAAATGGACATCTCGTTCGAAGTATGAGGGTTCCGAACGAAAACTCGCCTGTTACAAAGGCATTTCATTTTTTAACTTATTTGAACTCCATACATTTTGTGTGTTAAAAGTTCACCATTGAAAGCCAATTAATCAATTTTCAACCCTTTCCGACTTGATTGCTATTTTTCATGCACTTACTGATTTTTTCCAGCAAAATAACCCTGAAATTGAAAAGCACTTCAAATGAACTCTGAAAAGGTTGAAAGTTGGGATTGTATCATCATTTGACTGACATATCATGTGATAAAAAGTTGAGAGGGTTACGAAAAAACTGGATGCATTTCGTGTACAAAATGGACAATCTCTTTCGAAGTATCTTGGTTTCGGACGAAAACTCGTCTGTTACAAAGGCATTTCATTTTTTAAAATTATTTGAACTCCATACTTTTTTTGTGTTCAAAATGCACCATTCAATACCACATCATCAATTTTCAACCGTTTATGACTTCATTTGGTATTTTCATGCACTTACTGATTTTCTCAGCAAAATAACCCTGTAATTGAAAAGCACTTCAAATGAACTCTGAAAAGGTTGAATGTTGGCATGGTATCATCATTTCACCCACATACCATGTGATAAAAAGTTGAGAGGGTTACGACGCCAACTGGATGCACTTCGTGTACAAAATGGGAATCTCTTTCGAATTATCAGGGTTTCGGACGAAAACTCACGTGTTACAAAGGCATTTCACTTTTTGAACTAATTTGAACTCCCTAATTTTTGTGTGTTCAAAATACACTATTCAAAGCCACATCATCTATTTTCAACCGTTTCTGACTTCATTTGCTATTTTTCATGCACTTATTGATCCTTTTCACAAAAATAACCCTGAAATTGAAAAGCACTTCAAATGAACTCTGAAAAGGTTGAAAGATGGCCTGGTATCATCATTTCACCCACAGAGCATGCGCTAAAAAGTTGAGAGTGTTACGGTAAAAATAGGATGCCCTTCATATACAAAATGGACAATCTCTTTAGAAGTATTAGGGCTTCAGACGAAAACTCTCCTGTTACAAAGGCATTTGAGTTTTTAATTTATTTGTACACCATACTTTTTGTGTGTTCAAAATTCACCATTAAAATCCACATCATAAATTTTCAACCCTTGCTGACCTCATTTGCTATTTTTCATGCACTTATTTGATTTTTTTCCAGCAAAATAACCCTGAAATTAAAATCACTTCAAATGAACTCTGAAAAGGTTGAAAGTTGGCATGGTGTCATAATTTCACCCACATAGCATGTGCTAAAAAATTGAGATGGTTATGGCAAAAATTGGATGCACTTCATGTACAAAATAGACAATCTCTTTCGAAGTATTAGGGTTTGAGACGAAAACTCGCATGTGACAAAGGCATTTCATTTTTTAACTTATTTTCACTCCATACTTTTTGTGTGTTCAAAATGCACCATTCAAAGCAACATCATCAATTTTCAACCCTTTCTAACTTCATTTGCTATGTTTCATGAACTTACTGAGTTTTTCAGCTAAATAAACATGAAATCGAAAAGCACTTCAAATGAACTCTCAAAAGGTTGAAATTTGGCATGGTATCATGATTTCAGCCACATAGCATGTTATAAAAAGTGGAGAGGGTTACGAAAAAAAACTGGATGCACTTCGTGTACAAAATGGACAACCTCTTTCGAAGTATGAGGGTTTCGGACGAAAACTCGCCTTTTAGAGAGGCATTTCATGTTTTTAACTTATTTGAACTCCATACTTTTTGTGTGTTCAAAATGCACCACTCTAAGGCAGATCATCAATTTTCTACCCTGTCTGACTTCATTTGCTATTTTTCATGCACTTATTGATTTTCTCAGCAAAATAACCCTGGAATTGAAAAGCACTTCAAATGAACTCTGAAAAGGTTGAAAGTCCGCATGGTATAATTATTTCACCCACATATCATGTGCTAAAAAGTCGAGAAGCTTACGGAAAAACTGGATGCACTTCCTATAAAAATGGACATGTCGTTCAATGTATCAGGGTTTCGGACGAAAACTCGCGGGTTACAAAGGCATTTCATTTTTTTAACTTATTTGAACTCCATGCTTTTTGTGTGTTAAAAGTGCACCACCGAAATCCACGTCATCAATTTTGAACTCTTTCCGACTTCATTGCTATATTTAATGCACTTACTGATTTTTGTTCAGCAAAATAATCCTGAAATTGAAAAGCACTTCAAATGAACTCTGAATAGGTTGAAAGTTGGCATTGTATCATAATTGGACCAACATATCATGTTATAAAAAGTTGAGAGTGTTACGGAAAAAACTAGATGCATTTCGTGTACAAAATGGACAATCTGTTTCGAAGTATCTTGGTTTCGGACGAAAACTCGCATGTTACAAAGGCATTTCATTTTTTAAAATTATTTGAACTCCATACTTTTTGTGTGTTCAAAATGCACCATTCAATACCACATCATCAATTTTCAACCCTTTATGACTTCATTTGCTATTTTCATCCACTTACTGATTTTTCTCAGCCAAATAACCCTGAAATTGAAAAGCACTTCAAATGATCTCTAAAAAGGTTGAAGGTTGGCATGGTATCATCATTTCACCCACATACCATGTGCTAAAAAGTTGAGAGGGTTACGACAACAACTGGATGCACTTCGTGTACAAAATGGACAATCTCTTTCGAAGAATGAGGGTTTCGGACGAAAAATCATGTGTTACAAAGGCATTTCACTTTTTGAACTTATTTGAACTCCATAATTTTTGCATGTTCAAAATACACCATTCAAAGCCACGTCATCTATTTTCAACCGTTTCTGACTTCATTTGCTATTTTTCATGCACTTACTGATTTTTTTCACGAAAATAACCCTGAAATTGAAAAGCACTTCAAATGAACTCTGAAAAGGTTGAAAGATGGCCTGGTATCATCATTTCACCCACAGAGCATGTGCTAAAAAGTCGAGAGGATTACGGTAAAAACAGGATACCCTTCATGTACAAAATGGACAATCTCTTTAGAAGTATTAGGGCTTCGGACGAAAACTCGCCTCTTAGAAAAGAATTTCATTTTTTAAGTTATTTGAACTCCATACTTTTTGTGTGTCCAAAATGGACCATTCAAAGCCACATCATCCATTTTCAACCGTTTCTGACTTCATTTGCTATTTTTCATGCACTTATTGATCCTTTTCACAAAAATAACCCTGAAATTGAAAAGCACTTCAAATGAACTCTGAAAAGGTTGAAAGATGGCCTGGTATCATAATTTCACCCACAGAGCATGCGCTAAAAAGTTGAGAGTGTTACGGCAAAAACTCGATGCACTTCCTGTAAAAAATGGACAATCTCTTTAGAAGTATTAGGGCTTCACACGAAAACTCGCCTGTTACAAAGGCATTTCATTTTTTAACTTATTTGAACTCCATACTTTTTGTGTGTCAAAAATGCACCATTCAAAGCCACATCATCAATTTTCAACCCTTGCTGACCTCATTTGCTATTTTTCATGCACTTATTTGATTTTTTCAAGCAAAATAACCCTGAAATTAAAAGCACTTCAAATGAACTCTGAAAAGGTTGAAAGTTGGCATGTTATCATAATTTCAACCACATAGCATGTGCTAAAAAGTTGAGATGATTACGGAAAAAATTGGATACACTTCATGCACAAAATAGACAATCTCTTTCGAAGTATTAGGGTTTGAGACGAAAACTGGCATGTGACAAAGGCATTTCATTTTTTAACTTATTTTCACTCCATACTTTTTGTGTGTTCAAAATGCACCATTCAAAGCAACATCATCAATTTTCAACCCTTTCTGACTTCATTTGCTATGTTTCATGAACTTACTGATTTTTTCAGCTAAATAACCATGAAATCGAAAAGCACTTCAAATGAACTCTCAAAAGGTTGAAAGTTGGCATGGTATCATGATTTCATCCACATAGCATGTTATAAAAAGTGGAGAGGGTTACGAAAAAAACTGGATGCACTTCGTGTACAAAATGGACAACCTCTATCGAAGTATGAGGGTTTCGGACGAAAACTCGCCTTTTAGAGAGGCATTTCATGTTTTTAACTTATTTGAACTCCATACTTTTTGTGTGTTCAAAATGCACCACTCTAAGCCACATCATCAATTTTCTACCCTGTCTGACTTCATTTGCTATTTTTCATGCACTTATTGATTTTTTCAGCAAAATAACCCTGGAATTGAAAAGCACTTCAAATGAACTCTGAAAAGGTTGAAAGTCCGCATGGTATAATTATTTCACCCACATATCATGTGCTAAAAATTCGAGAAGCTGACGGAAAAACTGGATGCACTTCCTATAAAAATGGACATGTCGTTCAAAGTATCTGGGTTTCGGACGAAAACTCGCTGGTTACAAAGGCATTTCATTTTTTTAACTTATTTGAACTCCATACTTTTTGTGGGTTAAAAGTGCACCACTGAAATCCACATCATCAATTTTGAACTCTTTCCGACTTCATTGCTATTTTTAATGCACTTACTGATTTTTGTTCAGCAAAATAATCCTGAAATTGAAAAGCACTTCAAATGAACTCTGAAAAGGTTGAAAGTTGGCATTGTATCATAATTTGACCAACATATCATGTTATAAAAAGTTGAGAGTGTTACGGAAAAAACTAGATGCATTTCGTGTACAAAATGGACAATCTGTTTCGAAGTATCTTGGTTTCGGACGAAAACTCGCATGTTACAAAGGCATTTCATTTTTTAAAATTATTTTAACTCCATACTTTTTGTGTGTTCAAAATGCACCATTCAATGCCACATCATCAATTTTCAACCCTTTATGACTTCATTTGCTATTTTCAAGCACTTAGTGATTTTTCTCAGCCAAATAACCCTGAAATTGAAAAGCACTTCAAATGATCTCTAAAAAGGTTGAAGGTTGGCATGGTATCATCATTTCACCCACATACCATGTGCTAAAAAGTTGAGAGGGTTACGACAACAATTGGATGCACTTCGTGTAGAAAATGGACAATCTCTTTCGAAGAATCAGGGTTTCGGACGAAAAATCATGTGTTACAAAGGCATTTCACTTTTTGAACTTATTTGAACTCCATAATTTTTGCATGTTCAAAATACACCATTCAAAGCCACGTCATCTATTTTCAACCGTTTGTGACTTCATTTGCTATTTTTCAAGCACTTACTGATTTTTTTCGTGAAAATAACGCTGAAATTGAAAAGCACTTCAAATGAACTCTGAAAAGGTTGAAAGATGGCCTGGTATCATCATTTCACCCACAAAGCATGTGCTAAAAAGTTGAGAGGATTACGGTAAAAACAGGATACCCTTCATGTACAAAATGGACAATCTCTTTAGAAGTATTAGGGCTTCGGACGAAAACTCGCCTCTTAGAAAGGCATTTCATTTTTTAACTTATTTGAACTCCATACTTTTTGTGTGTCCAAAATGGACCATTCAAATCCACATCATCAATTTTCTACCCTTTTTGACTTCATTTGTTATTTTTCATGCAATTATTGATTTTTTCACCTAAATAACCCTAAAATTTAAAAGCACTTCAAATTAACTCTAAAAAGGTTGACACTTGGCATGGTATCACGATTTCACCCACATAGCATGTGCTACAAAGTCGAGAGTGTTACGGCAAAAACTGGATGCACTTCCTGTAAAAAATGGACAATCTCTTTCGAAATATCAGGGTTTCGGACGAAAACTCGCCTGTTACAAAGGCATTTCATTTTTTAACTTATTTGAACTCCATACTTTTTGTGTGCCAAAAGTGCACCATTCAAAGCCACATCATCAATTTTCAACCCTTGCTGACCTCATTTGCTATTTTTCATGCACTTATTTGATTTTTTCAAGCAAAATAACCCTGAAATTAAAAGCACTTCAAATGAACTCTGAAAAGGTTGAAAGTTGGCATGTTATCATAATTTCAACCACATAGCATGTGCTAAAAAGTTGAGATGGTTACGGCAAAAACTGGATGCACTTCATGCACAAAATAGACAATCACTTTCGAAGTATCAGGGTTTGAGACGAAAACTCGCATGTTACAAAGGCATTTCATTTTTTAACTTATTTGAACTCCATACTTTTTGTGTGTTCAAAATGCACCATTCAAAGCATCATCATCAATTTTCAACCCTTTCTGACTTCATTTGCTATGTTTCATGAACTTACTGATTTTTTCAGCTAAATAACCATGAAATCGAAAAGCACTTCAAATGAACTCTCAAAAGGTTGAAAGTTGGCATGGTATCATGATTTCATCCACATAGCATGTTATAAAAAGTGGAGAGGGTTACGAAAAAAACTGGATGCACTTCGTGTACAAAATGGACAACCTCTATCGAAGTATGAGGGTTTCAGACGAAAACTCGCCTTTTAGAGAGGCATTTCATGTTTTTAACTTATTTTAACTCCATACTTTTTGTGTGTTCAAAATGCACCACTCTAAGCCACATCATCAATTTTCTACCCTGTCTGACTTCATTTGCTATTTTTCATGCACTTATTGATTTTTTCAGCAAAATAACCCTGGAATTGAAAAGCACTTCAAATGAACTCTAAAAAGGTTGAAAGTCCGCATGGTATAATTATTTCACCCACATATCATGTGCTAAAAAGTCGAGAAGCTTACGGAAAAACTGGATGCACTTCCTATAAAAATGGACATGTCGTTCAAAGTATCTGGTTTCGGACGAAAACTCGCTGGTTACAAAGGCATTTCATTTTTTTAACTTATTTGAACTCCATACTTTTTGTGTGTTAAAAGTGCACCACTGAAATCCACATCATCAATTTTGAACTCTTTCCGACTTCATTGCTATTTTTAATGCACTTACTGATTTTTGTTCAGCAAAATAATCCTGAAATTGAAAAGCACTTCAAATGAACTCTGAAAAGGTTGAAAGTTGGCATTGTATCATAATTTGACCAACATATCATGTTATAAAAAGTTGAGAGTGTTACGGAAAAAACTAGATGCATTTCGTGTACAAAATGGACAATCTGTTTCGAAGTATCTTGGTTTCGGACGAAAACTCGCATGTTACAAAGGCATTTCATTTTTTAAAATTATTTTAACTCCATACTTTTTGTGTGTTCAAAATGCACCATTCAATACCACATCATCAATTTTCAACCCTTTATGACTTCATTTGCTATTTTCAAGCACTTAGTGATTTTTCTCAGCCAAATAACCCTGAAATTGAGAAGCACTTCAAATGATCTCTAAAAAGGTTGAAGGTTGGCATGGTATCATCATTTCACCCACATACCATGTGCTAAAAAGTTGAGAGGGTTACGACAACAATTGGATGCACTTCGTGTAGAAAATGGACAATCTCTTTCGAAGAATCAGGGTTTCGGACGAAAAATCATGTGTTACAAAGGCATTTCACTTTTTGAACTTATTTGAACTCCATAATTTTTGCATGTTCAAAATACACCATTCAAAGCCACGTCATCTATTTTCAACCGTTTGTGACTTCATTTGCTATTTTTCATGCACTTACTGATTTTTTTCATGAAAATAACGCTGAAATTGAAAAGCACTTCAAATGAACTCTGAAAAGGTTGAAAGATGGCCTGGTATCATCATTTCACCCACAAAGCATGTGCTAAAAAGTTGAGAGGATTACGGTAAAAACAGGATACCCTTCATGTACAAAATGGACAATCTCTTTAGAAGTATTAGGGCTTCGGACGAAAACTCGCCTCTTAGAAAGGCATTTCATTTTTTAACTTATTTGAACTCCATACTTTTTGTGTGTCCAAAATGGACCATTCAAATCCACATCATCAATTTTCTACCCTTTTTGACTTCATTTGTTATTTTTCATGCACTTATTGATTTTTTCACCTAAATAACCCTAAAATTTAAAAGCACTTCAAATGAACTCTAAAAAGGTTGACACTTGGCATGGTATCACGATTTCACCGACATAGCATGTGCTACAAAGTCGAGAGCGTTACGGCAAAAACTGGATGCACTTCCTGTAAAAAATGGACAATCTCTTTCGAAATATCAGGGTTTCGGACGAAAACTCGCCTGTTACAAAGGCATTTCATTTTTTAACTTATTTGAACTCCATACTTTTTGTGTGTCAAAAGTGCACCATTCAAAGCCACATCATCAATTTTCAACCCTTGCTGACCTCATTTGCTATTTTTCATGCACTTATTTGATTTTTTCAAGCAAAATAACCCTGAAATTAAAAGCACTTCAAATGAACTCTGAAAAGGTTGAAAGTTGGCATGTTATCATAATTTCAACCACATAGCATGTGCTAAAAAGTTGAGATGGTTACGGGAAAAACTGGATGCACTTCATGCACAAAATAGACAATCTCTTTCGAAGTATCAGGGTTTGAGACGAAAACTCGCATGTTACAAAGGCATTTCATTTTTTAACTTATTTTCACTCCATACTTTTTGTGTGTTCAAAATGCACCATTCAAAGCAACATCATCAATTTTCAACCCTTTCTGACTTCATTTGCTATGTTTCATGAACTTACTGATTTTTTTCAGCTAAATAACCATGAAATCGAAAAGCTCTTCAAATGAACTCTCAAAAGGTTGAAAGTTGGCAAGGTATCATGATTTCAGCCACATAGCATGTTATAAAAAGTGGAGAGGGTTCCGAAAAAACTGGATGCACTACGTGTACAAAATGGACAACCTCTTTCGAAGTATGAGGGTTTCGGACGAAACCTCGCCGTTTAGAGAGGCATTTCATGTTTTTAACTTATTTGAGCTCCATACTTTTTGTGTGTTCAAAATGCGCCACTCTAAGCCACATCATCAATTTTCTACCCTGTCTGACTTCATTTGCTATTTTACATGCAGTTATTGATTTTTTTAGCAAAATAACCCTGGAATTGAAAAGAACTTCAAATGAACTCTGAAAAGGTTGAAAGTCGGCATGGTATAATTATTTCACCCACATATCATGTGCTAAAAAGTCGAGAAGCTTACGGAAAAACTGGATGCACTTCCTATAAAAATGGACATGTCGTTCAAAGTATCAGGGTTTCGGACGAAAACTCGCGGGTTACAAAGGAATTTCATTTTTTTAACTTATTTGAACTCCATGCTTTTTGTGTGTTAAAAGTGCACCACCGAAATCCACATCATCAATTTTGAACTCTTTCCGACTTCATTGCTATTTTTAATGCACTTACTGATTTTTGTTCAGCAAAATAATCCTGAAATTGAAAAGCACTTCAAAAGAACTCTGAAAAGGTTGAAATTTGGCATTGTATCATAATTGGACCAAGATATCATGTTATAAAAAGTTGAGAGTGTTACGGAAAAAACTAGATGCATTTCGTGTACAAAATGGACAATCTATTTCGAAGTATCTTGGTTTCGGACGAAAACTCGCATGTTACAAAGGCATTTCATTTTTTAAAATTATTTGAACTCCATACTTTTTGTGTGTTCAAAATGCACCATTCAATACCACATCATCAATTTTCAACCCTTTATGACTTCATTTGCTATTTTCATGCACTTACTGATTTTTCTTAGCCAAATAACCCTGAAATTGAAAAGCACTTCAAATGATCTCTAAAAAGGTTGAAGGTTGGCATGGTATCATCATTTCACCGACATACCATGTGCTAAAAAGTTGAGAGGGTTACGACAACAACTGGATGCACTTCGTGTACAAAATGGACAATCTCTTTCGAAGAATCAGGGTTTCGGACGAAAAATCATGTGTTACAAAGGCATTTCACTTTTTGAACTTATTTGAACTCCATAATTTTTGCGTGTTCAAAATACACCATTCAAAGCCACGTCATCTATTTTCAACCGTTTCTGACTTCATTTGCTATTTTTCATGCACTTACTGATTTTTTTCACGAAAATAACCCTGAAATTGAAAAGCACTTCAAATGAACTCTGAAAAGGTTGAAAGATGGCCTGGTATCATCATTTCACCCACAGAGCATGTGCTAAAAAGTTGAGAGGATTACGGTAAAAACAGGATACCCTTCATGTACAAAATGGACAATCTCTTTAGAAGTATTAGGGCTTCGGACGAAAACTCGCCTCTTAGAAAGGCATTTCATTTTTTAACTTATTTGAACTCCATACGTTTTGTGCGTCCAAAATGGACCATTCAAATCCACATCATCAATTTTCTACCCTTTTTGACTTCATTTGTTATTTTTCATGCACTTACTGATTTTTTCACCTAAATAACCCTAAAATTTAAAAGCACTTCAAATGAACTCTAAAAAGGTTGACACTTGGCATGGTATCATGATTTCACCCACATAGCATGTGCTACAAAGTCGAGAGCGTTACGGCAAAAAATAGATGCACTTCCTGTAAAAAATGGACAATCTCTTTCGAAATATCAGGGTTTCGGACGAAAACTCGCCTGTTACAAAGGCATTTCATTTTTTTAACTTATTTGAACTCCATACTTTTTGTGTGTCAAAAATGCAGCATTCAAAGCCACATCTAAAATTTTGAACCCTTGCTGACCTCATTTGCTATTTTTCATGCACTTATTTGATTTTTTCAAGCAAAATAACCTTGAAATTAAAAGCACTTCAAATGAACTCTGAAAAGGTTGAAAGTTGGCATGTTATCATAATTTCAACCACATAGCATGTGCTAAAAAGTTGAGATGGTTACGGCAAAAACTGGATGCACTTCATGCACAAAATAGACAATCTCTTTCGAAGTATCAGGGTTTGAGACGAAAACTCGCATGTTACAAAGGCATTTCATTTTTTAACTTATTTTCACTCCATACTTTTTGTGTGTTCAAAATGCACCATTCAAAGCAACATCGTCAATTTTCAACCCTTTCTGACTTCATTTGCTATGTTTCATGAACTTAGTGATTTTTTTCAGCTAAATAACCATGAAATCGAAAAGCACTTCAAATGAACTCTCAAAAGGTTGAAAGTTGGCATGGTATCATGATTTCAGCCACATAGCATGTTATAAAAAGTGAAGAGGGTTACGAAAAAACTGGATGCACTACGTGTACAAAATGGACAACCTCTTTCGAAGTATGAGGGTTTCGGATGAAAACTCGCCTTTTAGAGAGGCATTTCATGTTTTTAACTTACTTGAACTCCGTACTTTTTGTGTGTTCAAAATGCACCACTCTAAGCCACATCATCAATTTTCTACCCTGTCTCACTTCATTTGCTATTTTTCATGCACTTATTGATTTTTTCAGCAAAATAACCCTGGAATTGAAAAGCACTTCAAATGAACTCTGAAAAGGTTGAAAGTTGGCATGGTATAATTATTTCACCCACATATCATGTGCTAAAAAGTCGAGAAGCTTACGAAAAAACTGGATGCACTTCCTATAAAAATGGACATGTCGTTCAAAGTATCAGGGTTTCGGACGAAAACTCGCGGGTTACAAAGGCATTTCATTTTTTTAACTTATTTGAACTCCATGCTTTTTGTGTGTTAAAAGTGCACCACCGAAATCCACTTCATCAATTTTGAACTCTTTCCGACTTCATTGCTATTTTTAATGCACTTACTGATTTTTGTTTAGCAAAATAATCTTGAAATTGAAAAGCACTTCCAATGAACTCTGAAAAGGTTGAAAGTTGGCATTGTATCATAATTGGACCAACATATCATGCTATAAAAAGTTGAGAGTGTTACGGAAAAAACTACATGCATTTCGTGTACAAATTGGACAATCTATTTCGAAGTATCTTGGTTTCGGATGAAAACTCGCATGTTACAAAGGCATTTCATTTTTTAAAATTATTTGAACTCCATACATTTTGTGTGTTCAAAATGCACCATTCAATACCACATCATCAATTTTCAACCCTTTATGACTTCATTTGCTATTTTCATGCACTTACTGATTTTTCTCAGCTAAATAACCCTGAAATTGAAAAGCACTTCAAATGATCTCTAAAAATGTTGAAGGTTGGCATGGTATCATCATTTCACCCACATACCATGTGCTAAAAAGTTGAGAGGGTTACGACAACAACTGGATGCACTTCGTGTACAAAATGGACAATCTCTTTCGAAGAATCAGGGTTTCGGACGAAAAATCATGTGTTACAAAGGCATTTCACTTTTTGAACTTATTTGAACTCCATAATTTTTGCGTGTTCAAAATACACCATTCAAAGCCACGTCATCTATTTTCAACCGTTTCTGACTTCATTTGCTATTTTTCATGCACTTACTGATTTTTTTCACGAAAATAACCCTGAAATTGAAAAGCACTTCAAATGAACTCAGAAAAGGTTGAAAGATGGCCTGGTATCATCATTTCACCCACAGAGCATGTGCTAAAAAGTTGAGAGGATTACGGTAAAAACAGGATACCTTCATGTACAAAATGGACAATCTCTTTAGAAGTAATAGGGCTTCGAACGAAAACTCGCCTCTTAGAAAGGCATTTCATTTTTAAACTTATTTGAACTCCATACTCTTTGTGTGTCCAAAATGGACCATTCAAATCCACATCATCAATTTTCTACCCTTTTTGACTTCATTTGTTATTTTTCATGCACTTACTGATTTTTTCACCTAAATAACCCTAAAATTTAAAAGCACTTCAAATGAACTCTAAAAAGGTTGACACTTGGCATGGTATCACGATTTCACCCACATAGCATGTGCTACAAAGTCGAGAGCGTTACGGCAAAAACTGGATGCACTTCCTGTAAAAAATGGACAATCTCTTTCGAAATATCAGGGTTTCGGACGAAAACTCAACCTGTTACAAAGGAATTTCATTTTTTAACTTATTTGAACTCCATACTTTTTGTGTGTCAAAAATG
This sequence comes from Hordeum marinum, assembly GCA_022496015.1. NCBI lineage: Eukaryota > Viridiplantae > Streptophyta > Magnoliopsida > Poales > Poaceae > Hordeum > Hordeum marinum. Next base: position 506,058,648 of record CM039675.1, read on the forward strand.
CACCATTCAAAGCCACATCAAAATTTTCAACCCTTGCTGACCTCATTTGCTATTTTTCATGCACTTATTTGATTTTTTCAAGCAAAATAACCCTGAAATTAAAAGCACTTCAAATGAACTCTGAAAAGGTTGAAAGTTGGCATGTTATCATAATTTCAACCACATAGCATGTGCTAAAAAGTTGAGATGGTTACGGCAAAAACTGGATGCACTTCATGCACAAAATAGACAATCTCTTTCGAAGTATCAGGGTTTGAGACGAAAACTCGCATGTTACAAAGGCATTTCATTTTTTAACTTATTTTCACTCCATACTTTTTGTGTGTTCAAAATGCACCAATCAAAGCAACATCATCAATTTTCAACCCTTTCTGACTTCATTTCCTATGTTTCATGAACTTACTGATTTTTTTCAGCTAAATAACCATGAAATCGAAAAGCTCTTCAAATGAACTCTCAAAAGGTTGAAAGTTGGCATGGTATCATGATTTCAGCCACATAGCATGTTATAAAAAGTGGAGAGGGTTACGAAAAAACTGGATGCACCACGTGTACAAAATGGACAACCTCTTTCGAAGTATGAGGGTTTCGGACGAAACCTCGCCGTTTAGAGAGGCATTTCATGTTTTTAACTTATTTGAACTCCATACTTTTTGTGTGTTCAAAATGCACCACTCTAAGCCACATCATCAATTTTCTACCCTGTCTCACTTCATTTGCTATTTTTCATGCACTTATTGATTTTTTCAGCAAAATAACCCTGGAATTGAAAAGAACTTCAAATGAACTCTGAAAAGGTTGAAAGTCGGCATGGTATAATTATTTCACCCACATATCATGTGCTAAAAAGTCGAGAAGCTTACGGAAAAACTGGATGCACTTCCTATAAAAATGGACATGTCGTTCAAAGTATCAGGGTTTCGGACGAAAACTCGCGGGTTACAAAGGCATTTCATTTTTTTAACTTATTTGAACTCCATGCTTTTTGTGTGTTAAAAGTGCACCACCGAAATCCACATCATCAATTTTGAACTCTTTCCGACTTCATTGCTATTTTTAATGCACTTACTGATTTTTGTTCAGCAAAATAATCCTGAAATTGAAAAGCACTTCAAAAGAACTCTGAAAAGGTTGAAATTTGGCATTGTATCATAATTGGACCAAGATATCATGTTATAAAAAGTTGAGAGTGTTACGGAAAAAACTAGATGCATTTCGTGTACAAAATGGACAATCTATTTCGAAGTATCTTGGTTTCGGACGAAAACTCGCATGTTACAAAGGCATTTCATTTTTTAAAATTATTTGAACTCCATACTTTTTGTGTGTTCAAAATGCACCATTCAATACCACATCATCAATTTTCAACCCTTTATGACTTCATTTGCTATTTTCATGCACTTACTGATTTTTCTTAGCCAAATAACCCTGAAATTGAAAAGCACTTCAAATGATCTCTAAAAAGGTTGACGGTTGGCATGGTATCATCATTTCACCCACATACCATGTGCTAAAAAGTTGAGAGGGTTACGACAACAACTGGATGCACTTCGTGTACAAAATGGACAATCTCTTTCGAAGAATCAGGGTTTCGGACGAAAAATCATGTGTTACAAAGGCATTTCACTTTTTGAACTTATTTGAACTCCATAATTTTTGCGTGTTCAAAATACACCATTCAAAGCCACGTCATCTATTTTCAACCGTTTCTGACTTCATTTGCTATTTTCCATGCACTTACTGATTTTTTTCATGAAAATAACCCTGAAATTGAAAAGCACTTCAAATGAACTCTGAAAAGGTTGAAAGATGGCCTGGTATCATCATTTCACCCACAGAGCATGTCCTAAAAAGTTGAGAGGATTACGGTAAAAACAGGATACCCTTCATGTACAAAATGGACAATCTCTTTAGAAGTATTAGGGCTTCGGACGAAAACTCGCCTCTTAGAAAGGCATTTCATTTTTTAACTTATTTGAACTCCATACGTTTTGTGTGTCCAAAATGGACCATTCAAATCCACATCATCAATTTTCTACCCTTTTTGACTTCATTTGTTATTTTTCATGCACTTACTGATTTTTTCACCTAAATAACCCTAAAATTTAAAAGCACTTCAAATGAACTCTGAAAAGGTTGACACTTGGCATGGTATCATGATTTCACCCACATAGCATGTGCTACAAAGTCGAGAGCGTTACGGCAAAAACTAGATGCACTTCCTGTAAAAAATGGACAATCTCTTTCGAAATATCAGGGTTTCGGACGAAAACTCGCCTGTTACAAAGGCATTTCATTTTTTTAACTTATTTGAACTCCATACTTTTTGTGTGTCAAAAATGCAGCATTCAAAGCCACATCAAAATTTTTGAACCCTTGCTGACCTCATTTGCTATTTTTCATGCACTTATTTGATTTTTTCAAGCAAAATAACCTTGAAATTAAAAGCACTTCAAATGAACTCTGAAAAGGTTGAAAGTTGGCATGTTATCATAATTTCAACCACATAGCATGTGCTAAAAAGTTGAGATGGTTACGGCAAAAACTGGATGCACTTCATGCACAAAATAGACAATCTCTTTCGAAGTATCAGGGTTTGAGACGAAAACTCGCATGTTACAAAGGCATTTCATTTTTTAACTTATTTTCACTCCATACTTTTTGTGTGTTCAAAATGCACCATTCAAAGCAACATCATCAATTTTCAACCCTTTCTGACTTCATTTGCTATGTTTCATGAACTTAGTGATTTTTTTCAGCTAAATAACCATGAAATCGAAAAGCACTTCAAATGAACTCTCAAAAGGTTGAAAGTTGGCATGGTATCATGATTTCAGCCACATAGCATGTTATACAAAGTGAAGAGGGTTACGAAAAAACTGGATGCACTACGTGTACAAAATGGACAACCTCTTTCGAAGTATGAGGGTTTCGGATGAAAACTCGCCTTTTAGAGAGGCATTTCATGTTTTTAACTTGTTTGAACTCCGTACTTTTTGTGTGTTCAAAATGCACCACTCTAAGCCACATCATCAATTTTCTACCCTTTCTCACTTCATTTGCTATTTTTCATGCACTTATTGATTTTTTCAGCAAAATAACCCTGGAATTGAAAAGCACTTCAAATGAACTCTGAAAAGGTTGAAAGTTGGCATGGTATAATTATTTCACCCACATATCATGTGCTAAAAAGTCGAGAAGCTTACGAAAAAACTGAATGCACTTCCTATAAAAATGGACATGTCGTTCAAAGTATCAGGGTTTCGGACGAAAACTCGCGGGTTACAAAGGCATTTCATTTCTTTAACTTATTTGAACTCCATTCTTTCTGTGTGTTAAAAGTGCACCACCGAAATCCACATCATCAATTTTGAACTCTTTCCGACTTCATTGCTATTTTTAATGCACTTACTGATTTTTGTTTAGCAAAATAATCTTGAAATTGAAAAGCACTTCCAATGAACTCTGAAAAGGTTGAAAGTTGGCATTGTATCATAATTGGAGCAACATATCATGCTATAAAAAGTTGAGAGTGTTACGGAAAAAACTAGATGCATTTCGTGTACAAATTGGACAATCTATTTCGAAGTATCTTGGTTTCGGACGAAAACTCGCATGTTACAAAGGCATTTCATTTTTAAAAATTATTTGAACTCCATACATTTTGTGTGTTCAAAATGCACCATTCAATACCACATCATCAATTTTCAACCCTTTATGACTTCATTTGCTATTTTCATGCACTTACTGATTTTTCTCAGCCAAATAACCCTGAAATTGAAAAGCACTTCAAATGATCTCTAAAAATGTTGAAGGTTGGCATGGTATCATCATTTCACCCACATACCATGTGCTAAAAAGTTGAGAGGGTTACGACAAAAACTGGATGCACTTCGTGTACAAAATGGACAATCTCTTTCGAAGAATCAGGGTTTCGGACGAAAAATCATGTGTTACAAAGGCATTTCACTTTTTGAACTTATTTGAACTCCATAATTTTTGCGTGTTCAAAATACACCACTCAAAGCCACGTCATCTATTTTCAACCGTTTCTGACTTCATTTGCTATTTTTCATGCACTTACTGATTTTTTTCACGAAAATAACCCTGAAATTGAAAAGCACTTCAAATGAACTCTGAAAAGGTTGAAAGATGGCCTGGTATCATCATTTCACCCACAGAGCATGTGCTAAAAAGTTGAGAGGATTACGGTAAAAACAGGATACCTTCATGTACAAAATGGACAATCTCTTTAGAAGTAATAGGGCTTCGAACGAAAACTCGCCTCTTAGAAAGGCATTTCATTTTTAAACTTATTTGAACTCCATACTCTTTGTGTGTCCAAAATGGACCATTCAAATCCACATCATCAATTTTCTACCCTTTTTGACTTCATTTGTTATTTTTCATGCACTTACTGATTTTTTCACCTAAATAACCCTAAAATTTAAAAGCACTTCAAATGAACTCTAAAAAGGTTGACACTTGGCATGGTATCACGATTTCACCCACATAGCATGTGCTACAAAGTCGAGAGCGTTACGGCAAAAACTGGATGCACTTCCTGTAAAAAATGGACAATCTCTTTCGAAATATCAGGGTTTCGGACGAAAACTCGCCTGTTACAAAGGCATTTCATTTTTTAACTTATTTGAACTCCATACTTTTTGTGTGTCAGAAATGCACCATTCAAAGCCACATCAAAATTTTCAACCCTTGCTGACCTCATTTGCTATTTTTCATGCACTTATTTGATTTTTTCAAGCAAAATAACCCTGAAATTAAAAGCACTTCAAATGAACTCTGAAAAGGTTGAAAGTTGGCATGTTATCATAATTTCAACCACATAGCATGTGCTAAAAAGTTGAGATGGTTACGGCAAAAACTGGATGCACTTCATGCACAAAATAGACAATCTCTTTCGAAGTATCAGGGTTTGAGACGAAAACTCGCATGTTACAAAGGCATTTCATTTTTTAACTTATTTTCACTCCATACTTTTTGTGTGTTCAAAATGCACCAATCAAAGCAACATCATCAATTTTCAACCCTTTCTGACTTCATTTCCTATGTTTCATGAACTTACTGATTTTTTTCAGCTAAATAACCATGAAATCGAAAAGCTCTTCAAATGAACTCTCAAAAGGTTGAAAGTTGGCATGGTATCATGATTTCAGCCACATAGCATGTTATAAAAAGTGGAGAGGGTTACGAAAAAACTGGATGCACCACGTGTACAAAATGGACAACCTCTTTCGAAGTATGAGGGTTTCGGACGAAACCTCGCCGTTTAGAGAGGCATTTCATGTTTTTAACTTATTTGAACTCCATACTTTTTGTGTGTTCAAAATGCACCACTCTAAGCCACATCATCAATTTTCTACCCTGTCTCACTTCATTTGCTATTTTTCATGCACTTATTGATTTTTTCAGCAAAATAACCCTGGAATTGAAAAGAACTTCAAATGAACTCTGAAAAGGTTGAAAGTCGGCATGGTATAATTATTTCACCCACATATCATGTGCTAAAAAGTCGAGAAGCTTACGGAAAAACTGGATGCACTTCCTATAAAAATGGACATGTCGTTCAAAGTATCAGGGTTTCGGACGAAAACTCGCGGGTTACAAAGGCATTTCATTTTTTTAACTTATTTGAACTCCATGCTTTTTGTGTGTTAAAAGTGCACCACCGAAATCCACATCATCAATTTTGAACTCTTTCCGACTTCATTGCTATTTTTAATGCACTTACTGATTTTTGTTCAGCAAAATAATCCTGAAATTGAAAAGCACTTCAAAAGAACTCTGAAAAGGTTGAAATTTGGCATTGTATCATAATTGGACCAAGATATCATGTTATAAAAAGTTGAGAGTGTTACGGAAAAAACTAGATGCATTTCGTGTACAAAATGGACAATCTATTTCGAAGTATCTTGGTTTCGGACGAAAACTCGCATGTTACAAAGGCATTTCATTTTTTAAAATTATTTGAACTCCATACTTTTTGTGTGTTCAAAATGCACCATTCAATACCACATCATTAATTTTCAACCCTTTATGACTTCATTTGCTATTTTCATGCACTTACTGATTTTTCTTAGCCAAATAACCCTGAAATTGAAAAGCACTTCAAATGATCTCTAAAAAGGTTGACGGTTGGCATGGTATCATCATTTCACCCACATACCATGTGCTAAAAAGTTGAGAGGGTTACGACAACAACTGGATGCACTTCGTGTACAAAATGGACAATCTCTTTCGAAGAATCAGGGTTTCGGACGAAAAATCATGTGTCACAAAGGCATTTCACTTTTTGAACTTATTTGAACTCCATAATTTTTGCGTGTTCAAAATACACCATTCAAAGCCACGTCATCTATTTTCAACCGTTTCTGACTTCATTTGCTATTTTCCATGCACTTACTGATTTTTTTCATGAAAATAACCCTGAAATTGAAAAGCACTTCAAATGAACTCTTAAAAGGTTGAAAGATGGCCTGGTATCATCATTTCACCCACAGAGCATGTCCTAAAAAGTTGAGAGGATTACGGTAAAAACAGGATACCCTTCATGTACAAAATGGACAATCTCTTTAGAAGTATTAGGGCTTCGGACGAAAACTCGCCTCTTAGAAAGGCATTTCATTTTTTAACTTATTTGAACTCCATACGTTTTGTGTGTCCAAAATGGACCATTCAAATCCACATCATCAATTTTCTACCCTTTTTGACTTCATTTGTTATTTTTCATGCACTTACTGATTTTTTCACCTAAATAACCCTAAAATTTAAAAGCACTTCAAATGAACTCTGAAAAGGTTGACACTTGGCATGGTATCATGATTTCACCCACATAGCATGTGCTACAAAGTCGAGAGCGTTACGGCAAAAACTAGATGCACTTCCTGTAAAAAATGGACAATCTCTTTCGAAATATCAGGGTTTCGGACGAAAACTCGCCTGTTACAAAGGCATTTCATTTTTTTAACTTATTTGAACTCCATACTTTTTGTGTGTCAAAAATGCAGCATTCAAAGCCACATCAAAATTTTTGAACCCTTGCTGACCTCATTTGCTATTTTTCATGCACTTATTTGATTTTTTCAAGCAAAATAACCTTGAAATTAAAAGCACTTCAAATGAACTCTGAAAAGGTTGAAAGTTGGCATGTTATCATAATTTCAACCACATAGCATGTGCTAAAAAGTTGAGATGGTTACGGCAAAAACTGGATGCACTTCATGCACAAAATAGACAATCTCTTTCGAAGTATCAGGGTTTGAGACGAAAACTCGCATGTTACAAAGGCATTTCATTTTTTAACTTATTTTCACTCCATACTTTTTGTGTGTTCAAAATGCACCATTCAAAGCAACATCATCAATTTTCAACCCTTTCTGACTTCATTTGCTATGTTTCATGAACTTAGTGATTTTTTTCAGCTAAATAACCATGAAATCGAAAAGCACTTCAAATGAACTCTCAAAAGGTTGAAAGTTGGCATGGTATCATGATTTCAGCCACATAGCATGTTATACAAAGTGAAGAGGGTTACGAAAAAACTGGATGCACTACGTGTACAAAATGGACAACCTCTTTCGAAGTATGAGGGTTTCGGATGAAAACTCGCCTTTTAGAGAGGCATTTCATGTTTTTAACTTGTTTGAACTCCGTACTTTTTGTGTGTTCAAAATGCACCACTCTAAGCCACATCATCAATTTTCTACCCTGTCTCACTTCATTTGCTATTTTTCATGCACTTATTGATTTTTTCAGCAAAATAACCCTGGAATTGAAAAGCACTTCAAATGAACTCTGAAAAGGTTGAAAGTTGGCATGGTATAATTATTTCACCCACATATCATGTGCTAAAAAGTCGAGAAGCTTACGAAAAAACTGAATGCACTTCCTATAAAAATGGACATGTCGTTCAAAGTATCAGGGTTTCGGACGAAAACTCGCGGGTTACAAAGGCATTTCATTTTTTTAACTTATTTGAACTCCATTCTTTCTGTGTGTTAAAAGTGCACCACCGAAATCCACATCATCAATTTTGAACTCTTTCCGACTTCATTGCTATTTTTAATGCACTTACTGATTTTTGTTTAGCAAAATAATCTTGAAATTGAAAAGCACTTCCAATGAGCTCTGAAAAGGTTGAAAGTTGGCATTGTATCATAATTGGAGCAACATATCATGCTATAAAAAGTTGAGAGTGTTACGGAAAAAACTAGATGCATTTCGTGTACAAATTGGACAATCTATTTCGAAGTATCTTGGTTTCGGACGAAAACTCGCATGTTACAAAGGCATTTCATTTTTAAAAATTATTTGAACTCCATACATTTTGTGTGTTCAAAATGCACCATTCAATACCACATCATCAATTTTCAACCCTTTATGACTTCATTTGCTATTTTCATGCACTTACTGATTTTTCTCAGCCAAATAACCCTGAAATTGAAAAGCACTTCAAATGATCTCTAAAAATGTTGAAGGTTGGCATGGTATCATCATTTCACCCACATACCATGTGCTAAAAAGTTGAGAGGGTTACGACAAAAACTGGATGCACTTCGTGTACAAAATGGACAATCTCTTTCGAAGAATCAGGGTTTCGGACGAAAAATCATGTGTTACAAAGGCATTTCACTTTTTGAACTTATTTGAACTCCATAATTTTTGCGTGTTCAAAATACACCATTCAAAGCCACGTCATCTATTTTCAACCGTTTCTGACTTCATTTGCTATTTTTCATGCACTTACTGATTTTTTTCACGAAAATAACCCTGAAATTGAAAAGCACTTCAAATGAACTCTGAAAAGGTTGAAAGATGGCCTGGTATCATCATTTCACCCACAGAGCATGTGCTAAAAAGTTGAGAGGATTACGGTAAAAACAGGATACCTTCATGTACAAAATGGACAATCTCTTTAGAAGTATTAGGGCTTCGGACGAAAACTCGCCTCTTAGAAAGGCATTTCATTTTTTAACTTATTTGAACTCCATACTTTTTGTGTGTCCAAAATGGACCATTCAAATCCACATCATCAATTTTCTACCCTTTTTGACTTCATTTGTTATTTTTCATGCACTTACTGATTTTTTCACCTAAATAACCCTAAAATTTAAAAGCACTTCAAATGAACTCTAAAAAGGTTGACACTTGGCATGGTATCATGATTTCACCCACATAGCATGTGCTACAAAGTCGAGAGCGTTACGGCAAAAACTGGATGCACTTCCTGTAAAAAATGGACAATCTCTTTCGAAATATCAGGGTTTCGGACGAAAACTCGCCTGTTACAAAGGCATTTCATTTTTTTAACTTATTTGAACTCCATACTTTTTGTGTGTCAAAAATGAACCATTCAAAGCCACATCATCAATTTTCAACCCTTGCTGACCTCATTTGCTATTTTTCATGCACTTATTTGAATATTTCAAGCAAAATAACCCTGAAATTAAAAGCACTTCAAATGAACTCTGAAAAGGTTGAAAGTTGGCATGTTATCATAATTTCAACCACATAGCATGTGCTAAAAAGTTGAGATGGTTACGGCAAAAACTGGATGCACTTCATGCACAAAATAGACAATCTCTTTCGAAGTATCAGGGTTTGAGACGACAACTCGCATGTTACAAAGGCATTTCATTTTTTAACTTATTTTCACTCCATACTTTTTGTGTGTTCAAAATGCACCATTCAAAGCAACATCATCAATTTTCAACCCTTTCTGACTTCATTTGCTATGTTTCATGAACTTACTGATTTTTTTCAGCTAAATAACCATGAAAGCGAAAAGCACTTCAAATGAACTCTCAAAAGGTTGAAAGTTGGCATGGTATCATGATTTCAGCCACATAGCATGTTATAAAAAGTGGAGAGGGTTACGAAAAAACTGGATGCACTACGTGTACAAAATGGACAACCTCTTTCGAAGTATGAGGGTTTCGGACGAAAACTAGCCTTTTAGAGAGGCATTTCATGTTTTAAACTTATTTGAACTCCATACTTTTTGTGTGTTCAAAATGCACCACCGAAATCCACATCATCAATTTTGAACTCTTTCCGACTTCATTGCTATTTTTAATGCACTTACTGATTTTTGTTCAGCAAAATAATCTTGAAATTGAAAAGCACTTCAAATGAACTCTGAAAATGTTGAAAGTTGGCATTGTATCATAATTGGACCAACATATCATGTTATAAAAAGTTGAGAGTGTTACGGAAAAAACTAGATGCATTTCGTGTACAAAATGGACAATCTGTTTCGAAGTATCTTGGTTTCGGACGAAAACTCGCATGTTACAAAGGCATTTCATTTTTAAAATTATTTGAACTCCATACTTTTTGTGTGTTCAAAATGCACCATTCAATACCACATCATCAATTTGCAACCCTTTATGACTTCATTTGCTATTTTCATGCACTTACTGATTTTTCTTAGCCAAATAACCCTGAAATTGAAAAGCACTTCAAATGATCTCTAAAAAGGTTGAAGGGTGGCATGGTATCATCATTTCACCCACATACCATGTGCTAAAAAGTTGAGAGGGTTACGACAACAACTGGATGCACTTCGTGTACAAAATGGACAATCTCTTTCGAAGAATCAGGGTTTCGGACAAAAAATCATTAGTTATAAACGCATTTCACTTTTTGAACTTATTTGAACTCCATAATTTTTGCGTGTTCAAAATACACCATTCAAAGCCACGTCATCTATTTTCAACCGTTTCTAACTTCATTTGCTATTTTTCATGCACTTACTGATTTTTTTCACGAAAATAAGCCTGAAATTGAAAAGCACTTCAAATGAACTCTGAAAAGGTTGAAAGCTGGCCTGGTATCATCATTTCACCCATAGAGCATGTGCTAAAAAGTTGAGAGGATTACGGTAAAAACAGGATACCCTTCATGTACAAAATGGACAATCTCTTTGGAAGTATTAGGGCTTCGGACGAAAACTCGCCTCGTAGAAAGGCATTTCATTTTTTAACTTATTTGAACTCCATACTTTTTGTGTGTCCAAAATGGACCATTCAAATCCACATCATCAATTTTCTACCCTTTTTGACTTCATTTGTTATTTTTCATGCACTTACTGATTTTATCACCTAAATAACCCTAACATTTAAAAGATTTTCAAATGAACTCTAAAAAGGTTGACACTTGGCATGGTATCATGATTTCACCCACATAGCATGTGCTACAAAGTCGAGAGCGTTACGGCAAAAACTGGATGCACTTCCTGTAAAAAATGGACAATCTCTTTCGAAATATCAGGGTTTCGGACGAAAACTCGCCTGTTACAAAGGAATTTCATTTTTTTAACTTATTTGAACTCCATACTTTTTGTGTGTCAAAAATGCACCATTCAAAGCCACATCATCAATTTTCAACCCTTGCTGACCTCATTTGCTATTTTTCATGCACTTATTTGATTTTTCAAGCAAAATAACCCTGAAATTAAAAGCACTTCAAATGAACTCTGAAAAGGTTGAAAGTTGGCATGTTATCATAATTTCACCCACATAGCATGTGCTAAAAAGTTGAGATGGTTACGGCAAAAACTGGATGCACTTCATGCACAAAATAGACAATCTCTTTCGAAGTATCAGGGTTTGAGACGAAAGCTCGCATGTTACAAAGGCATTTCGTTTTTTAACTTATTTGAACTCCATACTTTTTGTGTGTTCAAAATGAACCATTCAAAGAAACATCATCAATTTTCAACCCTTTCTGACTTCATTTGCTATGTTTCATGAACTTACTGATTTTTTTCAGCTAAATAATTCTGAAATCGAAAAGCACTTCAAATGAACTCTCAAAAGGTTCAATGTTGGCATGGTATCATGATTTCACCCACATAGAATGTTATAAAAAGTGGAGAGGGTTACGAAAAAAACTGGATGCACTTCATGTACAAAATGGACAACCTCTTTCGAAGTATGAGGGTTTCAGACGAAAACTCGCCTTTTACAGTGGCATTTCATGTTTTAAACTTATTTGAACTCATTACTTTTTGTGTGTTCAAAATGCACCATTCTAAGCGACATCATCAATTTTCAACCCTTTCTGACTTCATTTGCTATTTTTCATGCACTTATTGATTTTTTTCATCAAAATAACCCTGGAATTGAAAAGCACTTCAAATGAACTCTGTAAAGGTTGAAAGTCGGTATAGTATCATCATTTCACCCACATAGCATGTGCTAAAAAGTCGAGAAGGTTACGGCAAAAACTGTATGCACTTCCTGTAAAAACTGGACATGTCGTTCAAAGTATCACGGTTTCAGACGAAAACTCGCGGGTTACAAAGGCATTTCATTTTTTTAACTTATTTGAAATCCATACTTTTTGTGTGTTAAAAGTGCACCACTGAAATCCACATCATCAATTTTGAACTCTTTCCGACTTCGTTGCTATTTTTAATGCACATACTTAATTTTGGTTCAGCAAAATAACCCTGAAATTGAAAAGCACTTCAAATGAACTCTGAAAAGGTTGAAAGTTGGCATTGTATCATAACTTGACCAACATATCATGTTATAAAAAGTTGAGAGTGTTACGGAAAAAACTAGATGCATTTCGTGTACAAAATGGACAATCTCTTTCGAAGTATCTTGGTTTCGGACGAAAACTCGCATGTTACAATGGCATTTCATTTTTTAAAATTATTTGAACTCCATACTTTTTGTGTGTTCAAAATGCACCATTCAATACCACATCATCAATTTTCAACCCTTTATGACTTCATTTGCTATTTTCATGCACTTACTGAATTTTCTCACCGAAATAACCCTGAAATTGAAAAGCACTTCGTGTACAAAATGGACAATCTCTTTCGAAGAATCAGGGTTTCGAACGAAAACTCATGTGTTACAAAGGCATTTCACTTTTTGAACTTATTTGAACACCATAATGTTTGCGTGTTGAAAATACACCATTCAAAGCCACATCATCTATTTTCAACCGTTTCTGACTTCATTTGCTATTTTTCATGCACTTACTGATCTTTTTCACGAAAATAACCCTGAAATTGAAAAGCACTTCAAATGAACTCTACAAAGGTTGAAAGATGGCCTGGTATCATCATTTCACCCAGAGAGCATGTGCTAAAAAGTTGAGAGGATTACGGTAAAAACAGGATGCCCTTCATGTACAAAATGGACAATCTATTTAGAAGTATTAGGGCTTCGGACGAAAACTCGCCTGTTACAAAGGAATTTGATTTTTTAATTTATTTGAACTCCATACTTTTTTGTGTTCAAAATTCACTATTAAAATCCACATCATAAATGTTCAACCCTTTCTGACCTCATTTGCTATTTTTGATGCACTTATTTGATTTTTTCCAGCAAAATAACCCTGAAAGTAAAAAGCACTTCAAATGAACTCTGAAAAGGATGAAAGTTGGCATGGTATCATAATTTCACCCACATAGCATGTGCTAAAAATTTGAGAGGGTTACGGCAAAAACTGGATGCACTACATTTCATTTCACTAAAAATAGACAATCTCTTTCGAAGTATCAGGGTTTGAGACGAAAACTCGCCTGTTACAAAGGCATTTCATTTTTTTAACTTATTTGAACTGCATACATTTTGTGTGTTCAAAATGCACCATTCAAAGCCACATCATTAGTTTTCAACCCTTTGTGACTTCATTTGCTATTTTTTATGCACTTACTGATTTTTTCAGCAAAGTATCCCTGAAATTGATAAAGCACTTCAAATGAACTCTGAAAAGGCTGAGAGTAGGAATGGTATCATCATTCGACACACATAGCATGTGCTTAAAAGTTGAGAGGGCTACGGCAAAAACTGGATGCACTTCGTGTACAAAATGGACAATCTCTTTCGAAGTATCAGGGTTTCGCAAAAAAACTCGCCTGTTACAACGACATTTCATTTTTTAACATATTTCAACTCCATAGTTTTTTTGTGTTCAAAATGCAAAAATCGAAGCCACATCATCAGTTTTCAACCCTTTCTGATTTCGTTTGCTATTTTTCATGCACTTACTAATTTTTTTCATCAAAATAACCTTGAAATGGAAAAGCACTTCAAATGAACTTTGAAAAGGTTGAAAGTTCGCACGATATCATCATTTCACCCACATAGCATGTGCTATAAAGTTGAGAGGGTTATGGCAAAAACTGGGTGCACTTTGTGTACAAAATGGACAATCTCTTTCGAAGTATCACGGTTTCGGACGAAAACTTGCCTCTTACAAAGGCATTTCATTTTTTAACTTATTTGAACTCCATAATTTTTGTGTGTTCAAAATGGACCATTCAAATTCACATCATCAATTTTCTACCCTTTTTGACTTCATTTGTTATTTTTCATGCACTTACTTATTTATTCAGCTAAATAACCCTAAAATTGAAAAGCACTACAAATGAACTCTAAAAAGGTTGACACTTGGCATGGTATCATGATTTCACCCACATAGCATGTGCTACACAGTCGAGAGCGTTACGGCAAAAACTGGATGCACTTCCTGTAAAAAATGGACAATCTCTTTCGAAATATTAGGGTTTCGGACGAAAACTCGCCTGTTACAAAGGCATTTCATTTTTTTACTTATTTGAACTCCATACTTTTTGTGTGTTAAAAATGCACCATTCAAAGCCACATCATCAATTTTCAACCCATTTTGACTTCATTTGCTATTTTTCGTGCACTTACTGATTTTTTCACCAAAATAACCCTGAAAATGAAAAGCACTTCAAATGAACTCTAAAAAGGTTGAAAGTTGGCATGGTATCATCATTTCACCCACACAACATGTGCTAAAAAGTTGAGAGGGTTACGTCAACAACCGGATGCACTTCGTGTACAAAATGGACAATCTCTTTGTACACGAAGTGCATCCAGTTTTTGCCGTAACCCTGAAATTTAAAAGCACTTCAAATGAACTATGAAAAGGTTGAAAGTTGGCACGGTATCATGATTTCACCCACATATCATGTTCTAAAAAGTTGAGAGGGTTACGGCAAAAACTGGATGCACCTCGTGTACAAAATGGACAATCTCTTTGGAAGTATGAGGGTTTCGGAGAAAAACTCGCCTATTACAAAGGCATTTCATTTGTTAACTTATTTGAACCACATACATTTTTTGTGTTCAAAATTCACCATTCAAATCCACATCATAAATTTTCAACCCTCTCTAAGCTAATTTGCTATTTTTCATGCACTTACTAATTTTTTTCACCAAATAACCCTGAAATTGAAAAGCACTTCAAATAAACTCTGGAAAGGTTGAAAGTTGGCATGGTATCATAATTTCGACCACATAGCATGTGCTACAAGTTGAGAGGGTTACGGCAAAAATTGGATGCACTTCGTGTACAAAGTACAAAATCTCTTTTGAAGTATGAGGGGTTCAGATGAAAACTTGCCGGTGACAAAGGCATATCATTTTTTTACTTACAAAGGCACCATTCAAAGCCATGTCATCAATTTTCAACCCTTTCTGACTTCACTTGCTATTTTTCATGCACTTACCGATTGTTTTCAGCAAAATAACCCTAAAATTGAAAAGCACTTCAAATAAGCTCTGAAAAGGTTGAAATTATCCATGGAATCATCATTTCACCCATATAGCATGTGCTAAAAAGTTGAGGGGGTTACGGCAAAAACTGGACGCACTTCGTCTACAAAATGGACAATCTCTTTTGAAGTATCAGGGTTTCGCACGAAAACTCGCCTGTTACAAAGGCATTTCATTTTTTAACTTATTTGAGCTCCATACTTTTTGTGTGTTCAACATGCACCATTGAAAGCCACATCATAAATTTTCAACCCTTTCTAACTACATTTGCTATTTTTCATGCACTTACTGGCTTTTTTCCTGCAAAATAACCCTAAAATTGAAAAGCACTTCAAATAAACTCTGAAAAGGTTGAAATTTGGCATGGTATCAATATTTCACCCACATAGCATGTGATAAAAGTTGAGAGGGTTACGGCAAAAACTGGATGCACTTCGTGTACAATGTAGACAATCTCTTTTGAAGTATGAGGGGTTCAGATGAAAACTTGCTTGTTACAAAGGCATTTCATTTTTGAACTTACTTGAAATCCATCCTTTTTTTGACTTCAAAAAGCACCATTCAAAGCCACATCATCAATTTTCAACCCTTTCTAACTTCATTTGTTATTTTTCATGCACTTAGTGATTGTTTTCAGCAAAATAACCCTAAAATTGAAAAGCACTTCAAATAAACTCTTAAAATGTTGAAAGTTGGCATGGTATCATAATTTCACCCATATAGCATGTGCTAAAAATTTGACCGGGTTACGGCAAAAAATGGACGCAATTCGTGTACAAAATGGACAATCTCTTTTGAAGCATCAGGGTTTCGGACGAAAACTCGCCTGTTACATAGGCATTTCATTTTTTAACTTATTTGAGCTCCATACTTTTTGTGTCTTCAACATGCACCATTGAAAGCCACATCATAAAATTTAAACCCTTTCTAATTACATTTCCTATTTTTCATGCACTTACTGGCTTTTTTCCAGCAAAATAACCCTAAAATTGAATAGCACTTCAAATAAACTCTGAAAAGGTTGAAATTTGGCATGGTATCAATATTTCACCCACATAGCATGTGCTAAAATTTGAGAGTCTTACAGCAAAAACAGGATGCACTTCGTGTACAATGTAGACAATTTCTTTTGAAGTATGAGGGGTTCAGATGAAAACTTGCTTGTTCCAAAGGCATTTCATTTTTTAACTTATTTGAAATCCATACTTTTTTTACTCCAAAAGCACCATTCAAAGCCACATCATCAATTTTCAACCCTTTCTAACTTCATTTGTTATTTTTCATGCACTTAGTGATTCTTTTCAGCAAAATAACCCTAAAATTGAACAACACTTCAAAAAAACTCTTAAAAGGTTGAAAGTTGGCATGGTATCATCATTTCACCCATATAGCATGTGCTAAAAAGTTGAGAGGGTTATGGCAAAAACTGGACGCACTTCGTCTACAAAATGGACAATCTCTTTTGAAGTATCAGGGTTTCGGACGAAAACTCGCCTGTTACAAAAGGCATTTCATTTTTTAACTTATTTGAGCTCCATACTTTTTGTGTGTTCAACATGCACCATTGAAATCCACATCATAAATTTTCAACCCTTTCTAACTACATTTGCTATTTTTCATGCACTTAGTGGCTTTTTTCCAGCAAAATAACCCTAAAATTGAAAAGCACTTCAAATAAACTCTGAAAAGGTTGAAATTTGGGAAGGTATCAATATTTCACCCACATAGCATGTGCTAAAAGTTGAGAGGGTTACGGCAAAAACTGGATGCACTTCGTGTTGGGGAACGTCGCATGGGAAACCAAAAATTTCCTACACACACGCAAACCTATCCATGGTGATGAGCATCTACGAGAGGGAGAGTGGATCTACATACCCTTGTAGATCGCTAAGTGGGAAGCGTTAGGAAACGCGGTTGGTGTAGTCGAACAGCTTCGCGATCCAAATCGCCGAGCGTCCCGCGATATCATCACGATCCGTCCCGCGATCCAATCACGATCCGTCCCGTGAACTCATCACGATCCGTCCCGCTATCTTGATCATGATTTTTCCCGCGAACTCATCACGATCCGTCTCACGATCTTGATCACGATCTGTCCCGCGAACTCATCACGATCCGTTCCGTGATCACATCACGAACCGTCTCGCGATCTCGATCACGGTCTTTCCGATCTAGCGCCGAACGGACGACACCTCCGGGTTCAGCACACGTGCAGCTTGATGACGATCTCCACCGTCTCGATCCAGCGAGAGGAGGTGGAGAGGAGAGAGAGTTCACCGGCAGTGTGAGGGCGCTCCGGTGATGGTGGTGGAGTGATTCCGGCAGGGCTTCGCCTAAGCGGTGCGGAAAACCGATCTAGAGGAGAAACTGTGCACCGGTGAAACGGGTAGCACGTGGCCGGAAATTCTGTCCAAAAGCCACCCAATCCACTAGTATATATAGGAGGAGAGGAGAGGAGAGGCAGCCAAGGCCTTTGGGTCGGCCGAAATAGGAGGTGGGAGCAATCCTACTTCACCTCCAATCCTAGTTGGAGTAGGATTGCCTCCTATTGGCTGATTTTCCACTTTTTGCTTTAGGACTTTCTCTCCTGCGCCATGGGCCTGAGTGGCTGTTTTCCCAGCCCACTAAGGGCTGGTTATTATTCTCCCACAGCCCATGGACCTCTTGGGGTCGAAATACCCCTCCCTGAGGTCCTCCGGTACAATACCGGCACTCCCGGTACAATACCGATACTCCCGGTACACTACCGATGAGCACGAACCTTTTCCGGAAACAAAACTGGGACTTCCTATATATGAATCTTTACCTCCGGACCATTCCGGAGCTCCTCGTAATGTCCGGGATCTAATCCGGGACTCCGAACAACCTTCGGTCACCACCATACATAACTCTACACTACCGAAAACGTCACCGAACCTTAAGTGTGCAGACCCTGCGGGTTCGAGAACTATGTAGACATGACCGAGACACCTCTATGGTCAATAACCAATGGCGGGACCTGGACGTCCACATTGGTTCCTACATATTCTACGAAGATCTTTATCGGTCGAACCTCTATGTCAAGGATTCAGTTAATCCGGTATATCGTTCCCTTTGTTCTTCGGTATGTTACTTGCCCGAGATTCGATCGTCGGTATCTCCATACCTAGTTCAACCTCGTTACCAGAAAGTCTCTTTACTCGTTCCGTAATACAAGATCCCACAACTAACAATTAGTCACATTGCTTGCAAGGATTATTGTGATGTTGCATTACCGAGTGGGCCCCGAGATACCTCTCCGTTACACGGAGTAACAAATCCCAGTCTCGATCCATGCCAACTCAACAGACACCATCGGAGATACCTGTAGAGCACCTTTATAGTCACCCAGTTACGTTGCGACGTTTGATACACACAAGGCACTCCTCCGATATCCGTGAGTTGCATGATCTCATGGTCATAGGAACATATACTTGACATGCAGAAAACAGTAGCAATAAACTGACACGATCATATGCTATGTTTGTAGTTTGGGTCTTATCCATCACATCATTCTCCTAATGATGTGATCCCGTTATCAAATGACATCTCATGTCCATGGCTAGGAAACCTTAACCATCCTTTGATCAACGAGCTAGTCCATTAGAGGCATACTAGGGACATGGTTTTGTCTATGTATCCACACATGCATTTAAGTCTCCGATCAATACAATTATAGCATGGATAATAAACGATTATCATGAACAAGGAAATATGATAATAACTAATTTATTATTGCCTCTAGGGCATATTTCCAACAGTCTCCCACTTGCACTAGAGTCAATAATCTAGTTCACATCACCATGTGATTCGCATTGTTATGAATCTAACACCCAATGAGTTCTGGGGCTCGATCATGCTTTGCATGTGAGAGAGGTCTTATAGTCAACGGGTCTACGATATTCAGATCCGTGTGTACTTTGCATATCTCTATGTCAAACCGTAAACACTGCTACCACACTCCACTTGGTACTATTTCCAAATGGTTGCTCCAATATAGGTATCCAGATTGCTACTACTAGTCATCCGGATAGGTGTTAAAGCTTGCATCGACGTAACTCTTTACGACGAACTCTTTATCACCTCCATAATCAAGAAACATTTCCTTAGTCCTCTGGTTACTAAGGATAATTCCGACTGCTGTCCAGTGATCCACTCCTGGACCACTCTTGTACCCCTTGACAGACTCATGGCAAGGCACACATAGGTGCGGTACACAGCATGGCATAATATAGAGCCTATGGCTAAGGCATAGGGGACGACGTTTGTCCTTTCTCTTTCTTCTGCCGTTGTCGAGCTTCGAGTCTCACTCAACTTCACACCTTACAAATCAGACGAGAACTATTTCTCTGGCTGATCCATTTTGAACTCTTTCAAAATCTTGTGAAGGTGTGCACTCATTGAAAGTCTCATCAAGCATCTTGATCTATCTCTATAGATTTTGATGCTCAACAATTAGGTAGCTTTATCCAGGTCTTCCTTTGAAAATCACTTTCCAAATAACCGTTTTATGCTTTCCAGAAACTCTACATTATTTCTGAACAACAATATGTCATCCACATATACTTATCAGAAATTCTATAGTGCTCCCACTCACTTTATTGCAAATACAAGTTTCTCATAAACTTTGTATAAACATCAAAACTTTGATCACCTCATCAAAGCGTATATTCCAACTCCGAGATGCTTGCTTCAGTCCATGGAAGGATCACCGAAGCTTGCACACCTTTTAGCATCCTTAGGCCTGACAAAACCTTCTGGTTGTATCACATACCACCTTTCCTCAAGTAAACCATTAAGGAAACGATGTTTTGACATCCATCTGCCAGATTTCATAATTGAAAACACAGCAACTGCTAACATAATTCCAACAGACTTTTAGCATCGCTACGAGTGAGAAAGTCTCATCGTAGTCAACTCCTTGAACTTGTCACAAACATCTTTGCAACAAGTCGAGCTTTACAAATGGTGACACTCACCATCAGTGTTTGTCTTCATTCTAAAGGTCCATTTGTACTCAACAACCTGCCGTCTAACGAGCAAGTCTACCAAACTCTATACTTGGTTTTCATACATGGATCCTATCTCAGATTTCATGGCCTCTAACCATTCGTCGGAATCCGGGCCCATCATCGCTTCTCCATAGCTCGTAGGTTCATCGTTGTCCAACAACATGATCTCCAAGACAGAGTTGTCGTACCACTTAGGAGCAGTACACATCCTTGTCGACCCACGAAGTTCGATAGTAACTTGATCCTGAAGCTTCATGATCATCATCATTAACTTCCTCTTCAACTAACGTAGGCTTCACAGAAACATCTTTCCGCGCTGCGCTACTCTATGGTTGAACAAAGGTTTAACAACCTCATCAAGTTTTATCTTCCTCCCACTCAATTCTTTCGAGAGAAACTTTTTCTCGAGAAAGGACCCAGTTCTAGCAACAAACACTTTGCACTCGGATCTGAGATAGAAGGCATACCCATCTGTTCTTAGGGTATTCTATGAAGATACATTTGTCCGCTTTGGGTTCTAGCTTATTATGTGAAAACATTTTCCACACAAGCATCGCAGCCCCAAACATTAAGAAATGACAGCTTAGGTTTCTATCAAACCATAATTCACACGGTGTCATCTCAACGGATTTAGATGATGCCCTATTTAAAGTGAATGTAGTTGTCTCTAATGCATAACCCCAAAAATTATAGTAGTAAAACGATAAGAGACATCACAGTATGCACTATATCAATTGAGCATGACTATGATGTTCAGACACACCATCACACCATGGTGTTCCAGGTGGCGTTAGTTGTGAAACAAATTTCACGTTGTCTTAAGTTGTATGCCAAACTCGTAACTCAGATATTCACCTCCACGATCATATCGCGGTCATTTTTATCTTCTTGTCACGATGATCTTTAAACTTCACTCTGAATTTGCTTGAACCTTTCAAACGATTCAGACTTGTGTTTCATTAAGTAAATATACACTATATCTACTCAAATCATCAGTGAAGGTAAGAAAATAACGATATCCACTGCACGCTACAAGACTCACTAGATTGCATACATCAACATGTATCATTTCCAATGAATCACTTGCCGCTCCATCCAACGGGGTCCTTTAGTCATCTTGCCCAAGAGGCATGGTTCGCATGTCTCAACCGATTCGAAATCGATGAGTCCAAATATCCATCAGCATGGAGTTTCTACATGCGCTTTATACCAATATGACATTTAGCGGCAGTGCCACAAGTATGTGGTACTATCATTATTAACTTTGTATCTTTTGACATCAATGTGATGAACATGTGTACTACTACGATCAAGATTTCAACAAACCATTCTCACTGGGTGCATGACCACTGAAGGTATTATTCATGTAACCAGAATAACTATTATTCTCTGACTTAAATGAATAACCGTATTGCAACAAACATGATCTAATCATGTTCATGCTCAACGCAAAACACCAAATAACATTTATTTAGGTTCGTCACTAATCCTGAAGGTAGAGAGAGCGTGCGATGTTGATCACATCAACCTTGGAAACATTTCCAACACACATCGTCACCTCACCCTTAGCTAGTTCTCCGTTTATTCCGTAGCTTTTATTTCGAGTTACTAACATTTAGCAACCGAACCGGTATCCAATACCCAGGTGCTACTAGGAGTACTAGCAAGGTACACATCAATAACTCGTATATCAAATATACTTCTGTCGATGTTGCCAGCCTTCTTATCTACCAAGTATCTAGGGTTGTTCCGCTTCAGGGACCTCTCACCTCATAATAGAAGCACTTAGTCTCGGGTTTGAGTTCAACTTTGGGTTGCTTCACTGGAGCAGCAACTGACTTGCTATCCATGAAGTTTCCCTCCTTGCTCTTGCCCTTTTCGAAACTAGTGGTTTGATTAACCATCAACACTTGACACTCCTTCTTGATTTCTACCTTCGCGGTGTCAAACATCGCGAACAGCTCAGGGATCAATACTTCTATCCCTGGTGTATTATAGTTCATCACTAAGTTCTAGTAGCTTTAGTGACAGTGACTTGGAGAACTATATCAATCACTATCTTATCTGGAAGATCAACTCCCACTTGATTCAAGAGATTGTAGTACCCACACAATCTGAGTACACGCTCAACGATTGAGCTATTCTCCTTCATCTTACAAGCAAAGAATCTTGTTGGAGATCTCATATCTCGCAACAAAGGCACGAGCCTGAGATCACAATCTCTGCTCCTAGAACATCTCATATGTTCCGTGACGTTCAAAACATTTTGGAGCCTCAATTCTAAGCCGTAATGCATGACGCACTAAACTATCAAGTAGTCATCGAAACATGCCTGTTAGATGTTCACAACATCTATAGACGACGCTAGAGGGGGTGGCGCGCCGAGCGGTGCATTAAGGACATAAGCCTTCTGTGAAGCAATGAGGACAATCCTCAGATCACGGACCCAGTCCACAATTTTGCTACCAACATATTTCAATTCTATTTCTCTAGGAACATATAAAAATACAAGGGAGCTACAGCGCGAGCTAGTAATCTACAACATAATTTGCAAAGATACTTTGACTATGTTCATGATAATGAGTTCAATTAATCATATTACTTAAGAACTCCCACTCAAATTGACATCCCTCCGATCATTCGAGTGATACATGATCCAAATTCACCAACTCAAGTCCGATCATCACGTGAGTTGAGGTGGCTGCAATGGTGAACATCATTATGTTGATCATATCTACTATATGACTCATGTTCGACCTTTCGGTCTCTCGTGTTCCGAGGCCATGTCTGTACATGCTAGGCTCGTCAAGTTTAACCCGAGTGTTCTGCGCGTGCAAATCTGGCTTGCACCCGTTGTATGTGAACGTAGAGTCTATCACACCCGATCATCACGTGGTGTCTCAACACGACGAACTTTCGTAACGGTGCACACTCGGGGCGAACACAGTTCATCTTGAAATTCAAGTGATGGATCACCTTATAATGCTACCACCGTACTAAGCAAAACAAGGTGCATAAAAGGATTAACATCTCATGCAATTCATAAGTGACATGATATGGCCATGAACTTGTGTTTAAGATCTCCATCTTCGAAACACCAGCATGATCTCCATCGTCACCGGCACAACACCATGATCTCCATCATCTTGATCTCCATCAATGTTTTTCCATTGGGGTTGTCACGCCCTGCATGCTTCTACTACTATTGCTACCGTAGCGATAAAGTAAAGCATTACATAGCGCTTAATGATTGACACGCAGGTCATACAATAATTAAAGACAACCCTATGGCTCCTGCCGGTTGCCGTACTCATCGACATGCAAGTCATGATAATCTATACATCACATGACCATCTCATACATCACATATATCTTATCATGTAATTGGCCATATCACATCACAACATACCCTGCAGAAACAAGTTAGACGTCCTCTAATTGTTGTTGCATATTTTACGTGGCTGCTATGGGTATCTAGCAAGAACGATTCTCACCTACGCATAAACCACAACGGTGATACACTAGTTTGCTTTTCAACCATCTCAAGGACCGCCTTTGTCGAATCCGATCCAACTAAAGTGAGAGAAACTGTCACCCGCAAGCCATCTAGGCAAAAAGTTGCATCGAGGGAACCGGTCTCTCGTAAGCGTACGAGTAATGTTGGTCCGGGCCGCTTCATCTCACAATCCCGCTGAACCATAAAACGACCAAGGGAGGAAGCAATCTAAGCATCAACGCCCACAAACCTTTTGTGTTCTACTCGAGATCTCATCGAACCATCAACCTAGCTCATGATGCCACTGTTGGGGAACGTCGCATGGGAAACAAAAATTTTCCTACGCACACGCAAACCTATCCATGGTGATGAGCATCTACGAGAGGGAGAGTGGATCTACATACCCTTGTAGATCGCTAAGCGGGAAGCGTTAAGAAACGCGGTTGGTGTAGTCGAACAGCTTCGCGATCCAAATCGCCGAGCGTCCCACGATCTCATCACGATCCGTCCCGCGATCCAATCACGATCCGTCCCGTGAACTCATCACGATCCGTCCCGCGATCTTGATCATGATTTGTCCCGCGAACTCATCACGATCCGTCTCATGATCTTGATCACGATCTGTCCCGCAAACTCATCACGGTCCATTCCGTGATCACACCACGAACCGTCTCGCGATCTCGATCACGGTCCTTCCGATCTAGCGCCGAACGGACGGCACCTCCGTGTTCAGCACACGTGCAGCTTGATGACGATCTCCACCGTCTCGATCCAGCGAGAGGAGGTGGAGAGGAGAGAGAGTTCACCGGCAGCGTGACGGAGCTCCGGTGATGGTGGTGGAGTGATTCCGGCAGGGCTTCGCCTAAGCACTGCGGAAAACCGATCTAGAGGAGAAACTGTGCACCGGTGAAACGGGTAGCACGTGGTCAGAAATTCTTCCCAAAAACCACCCAATCCACTAGTATATATAGGAGGAGAGGAGAGGAGAGGCAGCCAAGGCCTTTGGGTCGGCCGAAATAGGAGGTGGGAGCAATCCTACTTCACCTCCAATCCTAGTTGTAGTAGGATTGCCTCCTATTGGCTGATTTTCCACTTTTTGCTTTAGGACTTTCTCTCCTGCGCCATGGGCCTTTGTGGCTGTTTTCCCAGACCACTAAGGGCTGGTTATTATTCTCCCACAGCCCATGGACCTCTTGGGGTCGAAATACCCCTCCCGGAGGTCTCCGATACACTACCGGCACTCCCGGTACAATACCGATACTCCCGGTACACTACCGATGAGCCCGAAACTTTTCCGGAAACCAAACTGGGACTTCCTATATATGAATATTTACCTCCAGACCATTCCGGAGCTCCTCGTGATGTCCGGGATCTCATCCGGGACTCCGAACAACCTTCGGTCACCACCATACATAACTCTACACTACCGAAACGTCACCGAACCTTAAGTGTGCAGACCCTGCGGGTTCGAGAACTATGTAGACATGACCGAGACACCTCTACGGTCAATAACCAATGGCGGGACCTGGACGTCCACATTGGTTCCTACATATTCTACAAAGATCTTTATCGGTCGAACCTCTATGTCAAGGATTCAGTTAATCCCATATATCGTTCCCTTTGTTCTTCGGTATGTTACTTGCCCGAGATTCGATCGTCGGTATCTCCATACCTAGTTCAACCACGTTACCGGCAAGTCTCTTTACTCGTTCTGTAATACAAGATCCCGCAACTAACAATTAGTCACATTGCTTGCAAGGCTTATTGTGATGTTGCATTACCGAGTGGGCCCCGAGATACCTCTCCGTTACACGGAGTAACAAATCCCAGTCTCGATCCATGCCAACTCAACAGACACCATCGGAGATACCTGTAGAGCACCTTTATAGTCACCCAGTTACGTTGCGACGTTTGATACACACAAGGCACTCCTCCGATATCCGTGAGTTGCATGATCTCATGGTCATAGGAACATATACTTGACATGCAGAAAACAGTAGCAATAAACTGACACGATCATATGCTATGTTTGTAGTTTGGGTCTTATCCATCACATCATTCTCCTAATGATGTGATCCCGTTATCAAATGACATCTCATGTCCATGGCTAGGAAACCTTAACCATCCTTTGATCAACGAGCTAGTCCATTAGAGGCATACTAGGGACATGGTTTTGTCTATGTATCCACACATGCATTTAAGTCTCCAATCAATACAATTATCGCATCGATAATAAACGATTATCATGAACAAGGAAATATGATAATAACTAATTTATTATTGCCTCTAGGGCATATTTCCAACACTTCGTGTACAATGTAGAGAATCTCTTTTGAAGTATGAGGGGTTCGGATGAAAACTTGCTAGTTACAAAGGCATTTCATTTTTTAACTTACTTGAAATCCATCCTTTTTTTGACTTCAAAAAGCACCATTCAAAGCCACATCATCAATTTTCAACCCTTTCTAACTTCATTTGTTATTTTTCATGCACTTAGTGATTGTTTTCAGCAAAATAACCCTAAAATTGAAAACCACTTCAAATGAAATCTTAAAATGTTGAAAGTTGGCATGGTATCATAATTTCACCCATATAGCATGTGCTAAAAATTTGAGCGGGTTACGGCAAAAATTGGACGCAATTCGTGTACAAAATGGACAATCTCTTTTGAAGCATCAGGGTTTCGGACGAAAACTCGCCTGTTACAAAGGCATTTCATTTTTTAACTTATTTGAACTCCATAATTTTTGTGTGTTCAAGATGCACCATTGAAAGCCACATCATCAATTTTCAACCCTTTCTAACTACATTTGCTATTTTTCATGCACTTACAGATTGTTTTCAGCAAAATAACCCTAAAATTGAACAACACTTCAAATAAACTCTTAAAAGGTTGAAAGTTGGCATGGTATCATCATTTCACCCATATAGCATGTCCTAAAAAGTTGAGAGGGTTACGGCAAAAACTGGACGCACTTCGTCTACAAAATGGACAATCTCTTTTGAAGTATCAGGGTTTCAGACGAAAACTCGCCAGTTACAAAGGAATTTCATTTTTTAACTTATTTGAGCTCCATAATTTTTGTGTATTCAACATGCACCATTGAAAGCCACATCATAAATTTTCAACCCTTTCTAACTACATTTGCTATTTTTCATGCACTTACTGGCTTTTTTCCAGCAAAATAACCCTAAAATTGAAAAGCACCTCAAATAAACTCTGAAAAGGTTGAAATTTGGCATGGTATCAATATTTCACCCACATAGCATGTGCTAAAAGTTGAGAGGCTTACAGCAAAAACAGGATGCACTTCGTGTACAATGTAGACAATCTCTTTTGAAGTATGAGGGGTTCGGATGAAAACTTGCTTGTTCCAAAGGCATTTCATTTTTTAACTGATTTGAAATCCATACTTTTTTTACTCCAAAAAGCACCATTCAAAGCCACATCATCAATTTTCAGCCCTCTCTAACTTCATTTGTTATTCTTCATGCACTTAGTGATTCTTTTCAGCAAAATAACCCTAAAATTGAACAACACTTCAAATAAACTCTTAAAAGGTTTAAAGTTTGCATGGTATCATCATTTCACCCATATAGCATGTGCTAAAAAGTTGAGAGGGTTACGGCAAAAACTGGACGCACTTCGTCTACAAAATGGACAATCTCTTTTGAAGTATCAGGGTTTCGGACGAAAACTCGCCCGTTACAAAGGCATTTCATTTTTTAACTTATTTGAGCTCCATACTTTTTGTGTGTTCAACATGCACCATTGAAAGCCACATCATAAATTTTCAACCCTTTTTAACTACATTTGCTATTTTTCATGCACTTACTGGCTTTTTTCCAGCAAAATAACCCTAAAATTGAAAAGAACTTCAAATAAACTCTGAAAAGGTTGAAATTTGGCATGGTATCAATATTTCACCCACATAGCATGTGCTAAAAGTTGAGAGGGTGACGGCAAAAACTGGATGCACTGCGTGTACAATGTAGACAATCTCTTTTGAAGTATGAGGGGTTCGGATGAAAACTTGCTTGTTCCAAAGGCATTTCATTTTTTAACTGATTTGAAATCCATACTTTTTTTACTCCAAAAAGCACCATTCAAAGCCACATCATCAATTTTCAGCCCTCTCTAACTTCATTTGTTATTCTTCATGCACTTAGTGATTCTTTTCAGCAAAATAACCCTAAAATTGAACAACACTTCAAATAAACTCTTAAAAGGTTTAAAGTTTGCATGGTATCATCATTTCACCCATATAGCATGTGCTAAAAAGTTGAGAGGGTTACGGCAAAAACTGGACGCACTTCGTCTACAAAATGGACAATCTCTTTTGAAGTATCAGGGTTTCGGACGAAAACTCGCCCGTTACAAAGGCATTTCATTTTTTAACTTATTTGAGCTCCATACTTTTTGTGTGTTCAACATGCACCATTGAAAGCCACATCATAAATTTTCAACCCTTTTTAACTACATTTGCTATTTTTCATGCACTTACTGGCTTTTTTCCAGCAAAATAACCCTAAAATTGAAAAGAACTTCAAATAAACTCTGAAAAGGTTGAAATTTGGCATGGTATCAATATTTCACCCACATAGCATGTGCTAAAAGTTGAGAGGGTGACGGCAAAAACTGGATGCACTGCGTGTACAATGTAGACAATCTCTTTTGAAGTATGAGGGGTTCGGATGAAAACTTACTTGAAATCCATCCTTTTTTGACCTCAAAAAGCACCATTCAAAGCCACATCATCAATTTTCAACCCTTTCTAACTTCATTTGTTATTTTTCATGCACTTAGTGATTGTTTTCAGCAAAATAACCCTAAAATTGAAAAGCACTTCAAATAAACTCTTAAAATGTTGAAAGTTGGCATGGTATCATAATTTCACCCATATACCATGTGCTAAAAATTTGAGCGGGTTACGGCAAAAATTGGATGCAATTCGTGTACAAAATGGACAATCTCTTTTGAAGCATCAGGGTTTCGGACGAAAACTCGCCTGTTACAAAGGCATTTCATTTTTTTACTTATTTGAACTCCATAATTTTTTTGTGTGCAAGATGCACCATTGAAAGCCACATCATCAATTTTCAACCCTTTCTAACTACATTTGCTATTTTTCATGCACTTACCGATTGTTTTCAGCAAAATAACCCTAAAATTGAAAATCACT
Organism: Hordeum marinum; assembly: GCA_022496015.1. Classification (NCBI taxonomy): domain Eukaryota; kingdom Viridiplantae; phylum Streptophyta; class Magnoliopsida; order Poales; family Poaceae; genus Hordeum; species Hordeum marinum. Next base: position 506,087,926 of record CM039675.1, read on the forward strand.
TCAAATAAGCTCTGAAAAGGTTGAAATTTACCATGGAATCATCATTTCACCCATATAGCACGTGCTAAAAAGTTGAGAGGGTTACGGCAAAAACTGGACGCACTTCGTCTACAAAATGGACAATCTCTTTTGAAGTATCAGGGTTTCAGACGAAAACTTGCCTGTTACAAAAGCATTTCATTTTTTAACTTATTTGAGCTCCATACTTTTTGTGTGTTCAACATGCACCATTGAAAGCCACATCATCAATTTTCAACCCTTTCTAACTACAATTGCTATTTTTCATGCACTTACTGGTTTTTTCCAGCAAAATAACCCTAAAATTGCAAAGCACTTCAAATAAACTCTAAAAAGGTTGAAATTTGGCATGGTATCAATATTTCACCCACATAGCATGTGCTAAAAGTTGAGAGGCTTACAGCAAAAACAGGATGCACTTCGTGTACAATGTAGACAATCTCTTTTGAAGTATGAGGGGTTCGGATGAAAACTTGCTTGTCCCAAAGGCATTTCATTGTTTAACTTATTTGAAATCCATACTTTTTTTTACTTCAAAAAGCACCATTCAAAGCCACATCATCAATTTTCAACCCTTTCTAACTTCATTTGTTATTTTTCATGCACTTAGTGATTCTTTTCAGCAAAATAACCCTAAAATTGAACAACACTTCAAATAAACTCTTAAAAGGTTGAAAGTTGGCATGGTATCATCATTTCACCCATATAGCATGTGCTAAAAAGTCGAGAGGGTTACGGCAAAAACTGGACGCACTTCGTCTACAAAATGGACAATCTCTTTTGAAGTATCAGGGTTTCGGACGAAAATTCGCCTGTTACAAAGGCATTTCATTTTTTAACTTATTTGAGCTCCATAGTTTTGTTGTGTTCAACATGCACCATTGAAAGCCACATCATAAATTTTCAACCCTTTCTAACTACATTTGCTATTTTTCATGCACTTACTGGCTTTTTTCCACCAAAATAACCCTAAAATTGAAAAGCACTTCAAATAAAATCTGAAAAGGTTGAAATTTGGCATGGTATCAATATTTCACCCACATAGCATGTGCTAAAAGTTGAGAGGGTTACGGAAAAAACTGGATGCACTTCGTGTACAATGTAGACAATCTCTTTTGAAGTATGAGGGGTTCGGATGAAAACTTGCTTGTTACAAAGGCATTTCATTTTTTAACTTACTTGAAATCCATCCTTTTTTTGACCTCAAAAAGCACCATTCAAAGCCACATCATCAATTTTCAACCCTTTCTAACTTCATTTGTTATTTTTCATGCACTTAGTGATTGTTTTCAGCAAAATAACCCTAAAATTGAAAAGCACTTCAAATAAACTCTTAAAATGTTGAAAGTTGGCATGGTATCATAATTTCACCCATATATCATGTGCTAAAAATTTGAGCGGGTTACGGCAAAAATTGGACACAATTCGTGTACAAAATGGACAATCTCTTTTGAAGCATCAGGGTTTCGGACGAAAACTCGCGTGTTACAAAGGCATTCCATTTTTTAACTTATTGAACTCCATAATTTTTGTGTGTTCAAGATGCACCATTGAAAGCCACATCATCAATTTTCAACCCTTTCTAACTACATTTGCTATTTTTCATGCACTTACCGATTGTTTTCAGCAAAATAACCCTAAAATTGAAAATCACTTCAAATAAGCTCTGAAAAGGTTGAAATTTTCCATGGAATCATCATTTCACCCATATAGCATGTGCTAAAAAGTTGAGAGGGTTACAGCAAAAACTGGACGCACTTCGTCTACAAAATGGACAATCTCTTTTGAAGTATCGGGGTTTCAGACGAAAACTCGCCTGTTACAAAGGCATTTCATTTTTTAACTTATTTGAGCTCCATACTTTTTGTGTGTTCAACATGCACCATTGAAAGCCACATCATCAATTTTCAACCCTTTCTAACTACATTTGCTATTTTTCATGCACTTACTGGTTTTTTCCAGCAAAATAACCCTAAAATTGAAAAGCACTTCAAATAAACTCTAAAAAGGTTGAAATTTGGCATGGTATGAATATTTCACCCACATAGCATGTGCTAAAAGTTGAGAGGCTTACAGCAAAAACAGGATGCACTTCGTGTACAATGTAGACAATCTCTTTTGAAGTATGAGGGGTTCGGATGAAAACTTGCTTGTTCCAAAGGCATTTCATTTTTTAACTTATTTGAAATCCATACTTTTTTTACTCCAAAAAGCACCATTCAAAGCCACATCATCAATTGTCAACCCTTTCTAACATCATTTGTTATTTTTCATGCACTTAGTGATTCTTTTCAGCAAAATAACCCTAAAATTGAACAACACTTCAAATAAACTCTTAAAAGGTTGAAAGTTGGCATGGTATCATCATTTCACCCATATAGCATGTGCTAAAAAGTTGAGAGGGTTACGGCAAAAACTGGACGCACTTCGTCTACAAAATGGACAATCTCTTTTGAAGTATCAGGGTTTCGGACGAAAACTCGCCTGTTACAAAGGCATTTCATTTTTTAACTTATTTGAGCTCCATACTTTTTGTGTGTTCAACATGCACCATTGAAAGCCACATCATAAATTTTCAACCCTTTCTAACTACATTTGCTATTTTTCATGCACTTACTGGCTTTTTTCCAGCAAAATAACCCTAAAATTCAAAAGCACTTCAAATAAACTCTGAAAAGGTTGAAATTTGGCATGGTATCAATATTTCACCCACATAGCATGTGCTAAAAGTTGAGAGGGTTACGGCAAAAACTGGATGCCCTTCGTGTACAATGTAGACAATCTCTTTTGAAGTATGAGGGGTTCGGATGAAAACTTGCTTGTTACGAAGGCATTTCATTTTCTAACTTACTTGAAATCCATCCTTTTTTTGACCTCAAAAAGCACCATTCAAAGCCACATCATCAATTTTCAACCCTTTCTAACTTCATTTGTTATTTTTCATGCACTTAGTGATTGTTTTCAGCAAACTAACCCTAAAATTGAAAAGCACTTCAAATAAACTCTTAAAATGTTGAAAGTTGGCATGGTATCATAATTTCACCCATATACCATGTGCTAAAAATTTGAGCGGGTTACGGCAAAAATTGGACGCAATTCGTGTACAAAATGGACAATCTCTTTTGAAGCATCAGGGTTTCGGACGAAAACTCGCCTGTTACAAAGGCATTTCATTTTTTAACTTATTTTAACTCCATAATTTTTGTGTGTTCAAGATGCACCATTGAAAGCCACATCATCAATTTTCAACCCTTTCTAACTACATTTGCTATTTTTCATGCACTTACCGATTGTTTTCAGCAAAATAACCCTAAAATTGAAAAGCACTTCAAATAAGCTCTGAAAAGGTTGAAATTTTCCATGGAATCATCATTTCACCCATATAGCATGTGCTAAAAAGATGAGAGGGTTACGGCAAAAACTGGACGCACTTCGTCTACAAAATGGACAATCTCTTTTGAAGTATCGGGGTTTCAGACGAAAACTCGCCTGTTACAAAGGCATTTCATTTTTTAACTTATTTGAGCTCCGTACTTTTTGTGTGTTCAACATGCACCATTGAAAGCCACATCATCAATTTTCAACCCTTTCTAACTACATTTGCTATTTTTCATGCACTTACTGGTTTTTTCCAGCAAAATAACCCTAAAATTGAAAAGCACTTCAAATAAACTCTAAAAAGGTTGAAATTTGGCATGGTATCAATATTTCACCCACATAGCATGTGCTAAAAGTTGAGAGGCTTACAGCAAAAACAGGATGCACTTCGTGTACAATGTAGACAATCTCTTTTGAAGTATGAGGGGTTCAGATGAAAACTTGCTTGTTCCAAAGGCATTTCATTTTTTAACTTATTTGAAATCCATACTTTTTTTACTCCAAAAAGCACCATTCAAAGCCACATCATCAATTTTCAACCCTTTCTAACTTCATTTGTTATTTTTCATGCACTTAGTGATTCTTTTCAGCAAAATAACCCTAAAATTGAACAACACTTCAAATAAACTCTTAAAAGGTTGAAAGCTGGCATGGTATCATCATTTCACCCATATAGCATGTGCTAAAAAGTTGAGAGGGTTACGGCAAAAACTGGACGCACTTCGTCTACAAAATGGACAATCTCTTTTGAAGTATCAGGGTTTCGGACGAAAACTCGCCTGTTACAAAGGCATTTCATTTTTTAACTTATTTGAGCTCCATACTTTTTGTGTGTTCAACATGCACCATTGAAAGCCACATCATAAATTTTCAACCCTTTCTAACTACATTTGCTATTTTTCATGCACTTACTGGCTTTTTTCCAGCAAAATAACCCTAAAATTGAAAAGCACTTCAAATAAACTCTGAAAAGGTTGAAATTTGGCATGGTATCAATATTTCACCCACATAGCATGTGCTAAAAGTTGAGAGGGTTACGGCAATAACTGGATGCACTTCGTGTACAATGTAGACAATCTCTTTTGAAGTATGAGGGGTTCGGATGAAAACTTGCTTGTTACGAAGGCATTTCATTTTCTAACTTACTTGAAATCCATCCTTTTTTTGACCTCAAAAAGCACCATTCAAAGCCACATCATCAATTTTCACCCCTTTCTAACTTCATTTGTTATTTTTCATGCACTTAGTGATTGTTTTCAGCAAAATAACCCTAAAATTGAAAAGCACTTCAAATAAACTCTTAAAATGTTGAAAGTTGGCATGGTATCATAATTTCACCCATATACCATGTGCTAAAAATTTGAGCGGGTTACGGCAAAAATTGGACGCAATTCGTGTACAAAATGGACAATCTCTTTTGAAGCATCAGGGTTTCGGACGAAAACTCGCCTGTTACAAAGGCATTTCATTTTTTAACTTATTTTAACTCCATAAATTTTGTGTGTTCAAGATGCACCATTGAAAGCCACATCATCAATTTTCAACCCTTTCTAACTACATTTGCTATTTTTCATGCACTTACCGATTGTTTTCAGCAAAATAACCCTAAAATTGAAAAGCACTTCAAATAAGCTCTGAAAAGGTTGAAATTTTCCATGGAATCATCATTTCACCCATATAGCATGTGCTAAAAAGATGAGAGGGTTACGGCAAAAACTGGACGCACTTCGTCTACAAAATGGACAATCTCTTTTGAAGTATCGGGGTTTCAGACGAAAACTCGCCTGTTACAAAGGCATTTCATTTTTTAACTTATTTGAGCTCCGTACTTTTTGTGTGTTCAACATGCACCATTGAAAGCCACATCATCAATTTTCAACCCTTTCTAACTACATTTGCTATTTTTCATGCACTTACTGGTTTTTTCCAGCAAAATAACCCTAAAATTGAAAAGCACTTCAAATAAACTCTAAAAAGGTTGAAATTTGGCATGGTATCAATATTTCACCCACATAGCATGTGCTAAAAGTTGAGAGGCTTACAGCAAAAACAGGATGCACTTCGTGTACAATGTAGACAATCTCTTTTGAAGTATGAGGGGTTCGGATGAAAACTTGCTTGTTCCAAAGGCATTTCATTTTTTAACTTATTTGAAATCCATACTTTTTTTACTCCAAAAAGCACCATTCAAAGCCACATCATCAATTTTCAACCCTTTCTAACTTCATTTGTTATTTTTCATGCACTTAGTGATTCTTTTCAGCAAAATAACCCTAAAATTGAACAACACTTCAAATAAACTCTTAAAAGGTTGAAAGCTGGCATGGTATCATCATTTCACCCATATAGCATGTGCTAAAAAGTTGAGAGGGTTACGGCAAAAACTGGACGCACTTCGTCTACAAAATGGACAATCTCTTTTCAAGTATCAGGGTTTCGGACGAAAACTCGCCTGGTACAAAGGCATTTCATTTTTTAACTTATTTGAGCTCCATACTTTTTGTGTGTTCAACATGCACCATTGAAAGCCACATCATAAATTTTCAACCCTTTCTAACTACATTTGCTATTTTTCATGCACTTACTGGCTTTTTTCCAGCAAAATAACCCTAAAATTGAAAAGCACTTCAAATAAACTCTGAAAAGGTTGAAATTTGGCATGGTATCAATATTTCACCCACATAGCATGTGCTAAAAGTTGAGAGGGTTACGGCAAAAACTGGATGCACTTCGTGTACAATGTAGACAATCTCTTTTGAAGTATGAGGGGTTCGGATGCAAACTTGCTTGTTACGAAGGCATTTCATTTTCTAACTTACTTGAAATCCATCCTTTTTTTGACCTCAAAAAGCACCATTCAAAGCCACATCATCAATTTTCACCCCTTTCTAACTTCATTTGTTATTTTTCATGCACTTAGTGATTGTTTTCAGCAAAATAACCCTAAAATTGAAAAGCACTTCAAATAAACTCTTAAAATGTTGAAAGTTGGCATGGTATCATAATTTCACCCATATACCATGTGCTAAAAATTTGAGCGGGTTACGGCAAAAATTGGACGCAATTCGTGTACAAAATGGACAATCTCTTTTGAAGCATCAGGGTTTCGGACGAAAACTCGCCTGTTACAAAGGCATTTCATTTTTTAACTTATTTTAACTCCATAAATTTTGTGTGTTCAAGATGCACCATTGAAAGCCACATCATCAATTTTCAACCCTTTCTAACTACATTTGCTATTTTTCATGCACTTACCGATTGTTTTCAGCAAAATAACCCTAAAATTGAAAAGCACTTCAAATAAGCTCTGAAAAGGTTGAAATTTTCCATGGAATCATCATTTCACCCATATAGCATGTGCTAAAAAGATGAGAGGGTTACGGCAAAAACTGGACGCACTTCGTCTACAAAATGGACAATCTCTTTTGAAGTATCGGGGTTTCAGACGAAAACTCGCCTGTTACAAAGGCATTTCATTTTTTAACTTATTTGAGCTCCATACTTTTTGTGTGTTCAACATGCACCATTGAAAGCCACATCATCAATTTTCAACCCTTTCTAACTACATTTGCTATTTTTCATGCACTTACTGGTTTTTTCCAGCAAAATAACCCTAAAATTGAAAAGCACTTCAAATAAACTCTAAAAAGGTTGAAATTTGGCATGGTATCAATATTTCACCCACATAGCATGTGCTAAAAGTTGAGAGGCTTACAGCAAAAACAGGATGCACTTCGTGTACAATGTAGACAATCTCTTTTGAAGTATGAGGGGTTCGGATGAAAACTTGCTTGTTCCAAAGGCATTTAATTTTTTAACTTATTTGAAATCCATACTTTTTTTACTCCAAAAAGCACCATTCAAAGACACATCATCAATTTTCAACCCTTTCTAACTTCATTTGTTATTTTTCATGCACTTAGTGATTCTTTTCAGCAAAATAACCCTAAAATTGAACAACACTTCAAATAAACTCTTAAAAGGTTGAAAGTTGGCATGGTATCATCATTTCACCCATATAGCATGTGCTAAAAAGTTGAGAGGGTTACGGCAAAAACTGGACGCACTTCGTCTACAAAATGGACAATCTCTTTTGAAGTATCAGGGTTTCGGACGAAAACTCGCCTGTTACAAAGGCATTTCATTTTTTAACTTATTTGAGCTCCATACTTTTTGTGTGTTCAACATGCACCATTGAAAGCCACATCATAAATTTTCTACCCTTTCTAACTACATTTGCTATTTTTCATGCACTTACTGGCTTTTTTCCAGCAAAATAACCCTAAAATTGAAAAGCACTTCAAATAAACTCTGAAAAGGTTGAAATTTGGCATGGTATCAATATTTCACCCACATAGCATGTGCTAAAAGTTGAGAGGGTTACGGCAAAAACTGGATGCACTTCGTGTACAATGTAGACAATCTCTTTTGAAGTATGAGGGGTTCAGATGAAAACTTGCTTGTTACAAAGGCATTTCATTTTTTAACTTACTTGAAATCCATCCTTTTTTGACCTCAAAAAGCACCATTCAAAGCCACATCATCAATTTTCAACCCTTTCTAACTTCATTTGTTATTTTTCATGCACTTAGTGATTGTTTTCAGCAAAATAACCCTAAAATTGAAAAGCACTTCAAATAAACTCTTAAAATATTGAAAGTTGGCATGGTATCATAATTTCACCCATATACCATGTGCTAAAAATTTGAGCGGGTTACGGCAAAAATTGGACGCAAATCGTGTACAAAATGGACAATCTCTTTTGAAGCATCAGGGTTTCGGACGAAAACTCGCCTGTTACAAAGGCATTTCATTTTTTGACTTATTTGAACTCCATAATTTTTTTGTGTTCTAGATGCACCATTGAAAGCCACATCATCAATTTTCAACCCTTTCTAACTACATTTGCTATTTTTCATGCACTTACCGATTGTTTTCAGCAAAATAACCCTAAAATTGAAAAGCACTTCAAATAAGCTCTGAAAAGGTTGAAATTTTCCATGGAATCATCATTTCACCCATATAGCATGTGCTAAAAAGATGAGAGGGTTACGGCAAAAACTGGACGAACTTCGTCTACAAAATGGACAATCTCTTTTGAAGTATCGGGGTTTCAGACGAAAACTCGCCTGTTACAAAGGCATTTCATTTTTTAACTTATTTGAGCTCCATACTTTTTGTGTGTTCAACATGCACCATTGAAAGCCACATCATCAATTTTCAACCCTTTCTAACTACATTTGCTATTTTTCATGCACTTACTGGTTTTTTCCAGCAAAATAACCCTAAAATGGCAAAGCACTTCAAATAAACTCTAAAAAGGTTGAAATTTGGCATGGTATCAATATTTCACCCACATAGCATGTGCTAAAAGTTGAGAGGCTTACAGCAAAAACAGGATGCACTTCGTGTACAATGTAGACAATCTCTTTTGAAGTATGAGGGGTTCGGATGAAAACTTGCTTGTTCCAAAGGCATTTCATTGTTTAACTTATTTGAAATCCATACTTTTTTTACTTCAAAAAGCACCATTCAAAGCCACATCATCAATTTTCAACCCTTTCTAACTTCATTTGTTATTTTTCATGCACTTAGTGATTCTTTTCAGCAAAATAACCCTAAAATTGAACAACACTTCAAATAAACTCTTAAAAGGTTGAAAGTTGGCATGGTGTCATCATTTCACCCATATACCATGTGCTAAAAAGTTGAGAGGGTTACGGCAAAAACTGGACGCACTTCGTCTACAAAATGGACAATCTCTTTTGAAGTATCAGGGTTTCGGACGAAAACTCGCCTGTTACAAAGGCATTTCATTTTTTAACTTATTTGAGCTCCATACTTTTTTTGTGTTCAACATGCACCATTGAAAGCCACATCATAAATTTTCAACCCTTTCTAACTACATTTGCTATTTTTCATGCACTTACTGGCTTTTTTCCACCAAAATAACCCTAAAATTGAAAAGCACTTCAAATAAACTCTGAAAACGTTGAAATTTGGCATGGTATCAATATTTCACCCACATAGCATGTGCTAAAAGTTGAGAGGGTTACGGAAAAAACTGGATGCACGTCGTGTACAATGTAGACAATCTCTTTTGAAGTATGAGGGGTTCGGATGAAAACTTGCTTGTTACAAAGGCATTTCATTTTTTAACTTACTTGAAATCCATCCTTTTTTTGACCTCAAAAAGCACCATTCAAAGCCACATCATCAATTTTCAACCCTTTCTAACTTCATTTGTTATTTTTCATGCACTTAGTGATTGTTTTCAGCAAAATAACCCTAAAATTGAAAAGCACTTCAAATAAAATCTTAAAATGTTGAAAGTTGGCATGGTATCATAATTTCACCCATATAGCATGTGCTAAAAATTTGAGCGGGTTGCGGCAAAAATTGGACACAATTCGTGTACAAAATGGATAATCTCTTTTGAAGCATCAGGGTCTCGGACGAAAACTCGCCTGTTACAAAGGCATTTCATTTTTTAACTTATTTGAACTCCATAATTTTTGTGTGTTCAAGATGCACCATTGAAAGCCACATCATCAATTTTCAACCCTTTCTAACTACATTTGCTATTTTTCATGCACTTACCGATTGTTTTTAGCAAAATAACCCTAAAATTGAAAAGCACTTCAAATAAGCTCTGAAAAGGTTGAAATTTGCCATGGAATCATCATTTCACCCATATAGCATGTGCTAAAAAGTTGAGAGGATTACGGCAAAAACTGGACGCAGTTCGTCTACAAAATGGACAATCTCTTTTGAAGTATCGGGGTTTCAAACGAAAACTCGCCTGTTACAATGGCATTTCATTTTTTAACTTATTTGAGCTCCATACTTTTTGTGTGTTCAACATGCACCATTGAAAGCCACATCATCAATTTTCAACCCTTTCTAACTACATTTGCTATTTTTCATGCACTTACTGGTTTTTTCCAGCAAAATAACCCTAAAATTGAAAAGCACTTCAAATGAACTCTAAAAAGGTTGAAATTTTGCATGGTATCAATATTTCACCCACATAGCATGTGCTAAAAGTTGAGAGGCTTACAGCAAAAACAGGATGCACTTCGTGTACAATGTAGACAATCTCTTTTGAAGTATGAGGGGTTCGGATGAAAACTTGCTTGTTCCAAAGGCATTTCATTTTTTAACTTATTTGAAATCCATACTTTTTTTATTCGAAAAAGCACCATTCAAAGCCACATCATCTATTTTCAACCCTTTCTGACTTCACTTGCTATTTTTCATGCACTTACCGATTGTTTTCAGCAAAATAACCCTAAAATAGAAAAGCACTTCAAATAAGCTCTGAAAAGGTTGAAATTTTCGATGGAATCATCATTTCACCCATATAGCATGTGCTAAAAAGTTGAGAGGATTACGGCAAAAACTGGACGCACTTCGTCTACAAAATGGAAAAACTCTTTTGAAGTATTAGGGTTTCGGACGAAAACTTGCCTGTTACAAAGGCATTTCATTTTTTAACTTATTTGAGCTCCATACTTTTTGTGTGTTCAACATGCACCATTGAAAGCCACATCATCAATTTTCAACCCTTTCTAACTACATTTGCTATTTTTCATGCACTTACTGGTTTTTTCCACCAAAATAACACTAAAATTGAAAAGTACATCAAATAAACTCTAAAAAGGTTGACATTTGGCATGGTATCAATATTTCACCCACATAGCATGTGCTAAAAGTTGAGGGGCTTACGGCAAAAACAGGATGCACTTCGTGTACAATGTAGACAATCTCTTTTGAAGTATGAGGGGCTCGGATGAAAACTTGCTTGTTCCAAAGGCATTTCATTTTTTAACTTATTTGAAATCCATACTTTTTTTACTCGAAAAAGCACCATTCAAAGCCACATCATCTATTTTCAACCCTTTCTGACTTCACTTGCTATTTTTCATGCACTTACCGATTGTTTTCAGCAAAATAACCCTAAAATAGAAAAGCACTTCAAATAAGCTCTGAAAAGGTTGAAATTTTCCATGGAATCATCATTTCACCCATATAGCATGTGCTAAAATGTTGAGAGGATTACGGCAAAAACTGGACGCACTTCGTCTACAAAATGGAAAAACTCTTTTGAAGTATTAGGGTTTCGGACGAAAACTTGCCTGTTACAAAGGCATTTCATTTTTTAACTTATTTGAGCTCCATACTTTTTGTGTGTTCAACATGCACCATTGAAAGCCACATCATCAATTTTCAACCCTTTCTAACTACATTTGCTATTTTTCATGCACTTACTGGTTTTTTCCAGCAAAATAACACTAAAATTGAAAAGTACATCAAATAAACTCTAAAAAGGTTGACATTTGGCATGGTATCAATATTTCACCCACATAGCATGTGCTAAAAGTTGAGGGGCTTACGGCAAAAACAGGATGCACTTCGTGTACAATGTAGACAATCTCTTTTGAAGTATGAGGGGCTCGAATGAAAACTTGCTTGTTCCAAAGGCATTTCATTTTTTAACTTATTTGAAATCCATACTTGTTTTACTTCAAAAAGCACCATTCAAAGCCACATCATCAATTTTCAACCCTTTCTAACTTCATTTGTTATTTTTCATGCACTTAGTGATTCTTTTCAACCAAATAACCCCAAAATTGAACAGCACTTCAAATAAACTCTTAAAAGGTTGAAAGTTGGCATGGTATCATCATTTCACCCATATAGCATGTGCTAAAAAGTTGAGAGGTTTACGGCAAAAACTGGACGCACTTCGTCTACAAAATGGACAATCTCTTTTGAAGTATCAGGGTTTCGAACGAAAACTCGCCTGTTACAAAGGCATTTCATTTTTTAACTTATTTGAGCTCCATACTTTTTGTGTGTTCAACATGCACCATTTAAAGCCACATCATAAATTTTCAACCCTTTCTAACTACATTTGCTATTTTTCATGCACTTACTGGCTTTTTTCCTGCAAAATAACCCTAAAATTGAAAAGCACTTCAAATAAACTCTGAAAAGGTTGAAATTTGGCATGGTATCAATATATCACCCACATAGCATGTGCTAAAAGTTGAGAGGGTTACGGCAAAAACTGGATGCACTTCGTCTACAATGTAGACAATCTCTTTTGAAGTATGAGGGGTTCGGATGAAAACTTGCTTGTTACAAAGGCATTTCATTTTTTAACTTACTTGAAATCCATCCTTTTTTTGACTTCAAAAAGCACCATTCAAAGCCACATCATCAATTTTCAACCCTTTCTAACTTCATTTGTTATTTTTCATGCATTTAGTGATTGTTTTCAGCAAAATAACCCTAAAATTGAAAAGCACTTCAAATAAACTCTTAAAATAACCCTGAAATTGAAAAGCAGTTCAAATGAACTCTGAAAAGGTTGAAAGTCTGCATGGTATCATAATTTCACCCAAATAGCATGTGCTAAAACGTTGAGAGGGTTACGGCAAAAACTGGCTGCACTTCGTGTACAAAATGGACAATCTCTTTAGAAGTATCAGGGTTTCGAACGAAACACGCCTGTTACAAAGGCATTTCATTTTTTTAGCTTTTTGAACTCCATACTTTTTGTGTTTGGAAAATACACCATTCAAAGCCACATCAGCAATTTTCAACCCTTTGTGACTTCTTTTGCTATTTTTCATGCACTTCCTGATTTTTTTTCACCAAAATAACCCTGAAATTGAAAAGCAGTTCAAATGAACTCTGAAAAGGTTTAAAGTTGGCATGGTATCATCATTTCACCCACATAGGATGTGCTAAAACGTTGAGAGGGTTACGGTAAAAACTCGATGCACTTCATGTACAAAATGGACAATCTCTTTCGAAGTATCAAGGTTTAAGACGAAATCTCGCGTGTTATACAAGCATCCCATTTGTTAACTTATTTTAACTCCATACTTTTTGTGTGTTCAAAATGCACCCTTCAAAGCCACATCATCATTTTTCAACCCTTTGTGACCTCATTTGCTATTTTTCATGCACTTACTGTTTTTTTAGCAAAATAACCCTGAAATTGAAAAGCACTTCAAATGAACTCTGAAAAGGTTTAAAGTTGGCATGGTATCATCATTTCACCCAAATAGCTTGTGCTAAAACGTTGAGAGGGTTACTGCAAAAACTAGGTGCACTTTGTGTACAAAATGGATAATCTCTTTCGAAGTATCAGGGTTTCGAACGAAACACGCCTGTTACAAAGGCATTTCATTTTTTTAGCTTTTTCAACACCATACTTTTTGTATGTTCAAATTGCACCATTCAAAGCCACACCATGAATTTTCAACCCTTTCTGACTTCTTTTGCTATTTTTCATGCACTTCCTGATTTTTTTCACCAAAATAACCCTGAAATTGAAAAGCACTTCAGATGAACTCTGAAAAGGTTGAAAGTTGGCATGGTAGCATCATTTCACCCACATAGCATGTGATAAAATTTGAGAGGGTTATGGCAAAAACTGGATGCACTTCCTGTACAAAATGGACAACCTCTTTCAAAGTATCATTGTTTTCAACCCTTTCTGACTTCATTTGCTATGTTTCATGCACTTACTCATTTTTCAGCAAAATAACCCTAAAATTGAAAAGCACTTCTAATGAAATCTGAAAAGGTTTAAAGCTGGCATGTTATCATCATTTGACCAACATAGCATGTGCTAAAACATTGAGAGGGTTACGGCAAAAACTGGATGCAGTTCCTGTACAACATAAACAATCTCTTCTGAAGTATCGGGGGTTCGGATGGAAACTTGCCTATGACAAAGGCATTTCATTTTTTTAACTTTTTTAACTCCATACTTTTTGTATATTCAAAATACACCATTCAGAGCCACATTATCAATTTTCAACTCTTTGTGGCCTCGTTCGCTATTTTTCGTGCACTTACTGATTGTTTTCAGTAAAATAAGCTTGAAATTGAAAAGCACTTCAAATGAACTCTGAAAAGGTTGAAAGTTGGCATGGTATCATCATTTCACGCAAACAAAATGTGCTAAAAAGTTGAGAGGTTTATGGCAAAAACTGGATGCACTTCCTGTACAAAATGGACAATCTCTTTCGAAGTATCACGGTTTCGGACGAAAACTAGCCTGTTACCAAGGCATTTCATTTTTTAACTGATTTGAACTTCTTACTTTTTGTGTGTTCAAAATGGACCATTCAAAGCAACGTCATCAATTTTCAACCCTTTCTGACTTCATTTGCTATTTTTCATGCACTTACTGATTTTTCAGGAAAATAACCCTAAAATTGAAAAGCAATTCAAATGAACTCTGAAAAGTTTTAAAGTTGGCATGGTCTTATCATTTCACCAACATAGCATGTGCTAAAACGTTGAGAGGGTTACGGCAAAAATAGGATGCAGTTCGTGTACAACATAGACAATCACTTTTGAAGTACCACGGGTTCGGATAAAAACTCGCCTGTTACAAAGGCATTTCATTTTTTTTAACTTTTTGAACTCATTACTTTTTGTATGTTCAAAATACACCATTCAAAGCCACATTATCAACTTTCAACCCTTTGTGACCTCTTTCGCTATTTTTTGTGCACTTACTGATTGTTTTCAGTAAAATAAGGTTCAAATTGAAAAGCACTTCAAATAAACTCTGAAAAGGTTGAAAGTTGGCATGGTATCATCATTTCACCCATATAGCATGTGCTAAAAAGTTGAGAGGTTTACGGCAAAAACTGGACGCACTTCGTCTACAAAATGGACAATCTCTTTTGAAGTATCAGGGTTTCGAACGAAAACTCGCTTGTTACAAAGGCATTTCATTTTTTAACTTATTTGAGCTCCATACTTTTTGTGTGTTCAACATGCACCATTTAAAGCCACATCATAAATTTTCAACCCTTTCTAACTACATTTGCTATTTTTCATGCACTTACTGGCTTTTTTCCTGCAAAATAACCCTAAAATTGAAAAGCACTTCAAATAAACTCTGAAAAGGTTGAAATTTGGCATGGTATCAATATTTCACCCACATAGCATGTGCTAAAAGTTGAGAGGGTTACGGCAAAAACTGGATGCACTTCGTCTACAATGTAGACAATCTCTTTTGAAGTATGAGGGGTTCGGATGAAAACTTGCTTGTTACAAAGGCATTTCATTTTTTAACTTACTTGAAATCCATCCTTTTTTTGACTTCAAAAAGCACCATTCAAAGCCACATCATCAATTTTCAACCCTTTCTAACTTCATTTGTTATTTTTCATGCATTTAGTGATTGTTTTCAGCAAAATAACCCTAAAATTGAAAAGCACTTCAAATAAACTCTTAAAATAACCCTGAAATTGAAAAGCAGTTCAAATGAACTCTGAAAAGGTTGAAAGTCTGCATGGTATCATAATTTCACCCAAATAGCATGTGCTAAAACGTTGAGAGGGTTACGGCAAAAACTGGCTGCACTTCGTGTACAAAATGGACAATCTCTTTAGAAGTATCAGGGTTTCGAACGAAACACGCCTGTTACAAAGGCATTTCATTTTTTTAGCTTTTTGAACTCCATACTTTTTGTGTTTTGAAAATACACCATTCAAAGCCACATCAGCAATTTTCAACCCTTTGTGACTTCTTTTGCTATTTTTCATGCACTTCCTGATTTTTTTTCACCAAAATAACCCTGAAATTGAAAAGCAGTTCAAATGAACTCTGAAAAGGTTTAAAGTTGGCATGGTATCATCATTTCACCCACATAGGATGTGCTAAAACGTTGAGAGGGTTACGGTAAAAACTCGATGCACTTCATGTACAAAATGGACAATCTCTTTCGAAGTATCAAGGTTTAAGACGAAATCTCGCGTGTTATACAAGCATCCCATTTGTTAACTTATTTTAACTCCATACTTTTTGTGTGTTCAAAATGCACCCTTCAAAGCCACATCATCATTTTTCAACCCTTTGTGACCTCATTTGCTATTTTTCATGCACTTACTGTTTTTTTAGCAAAATAACCCTGAAATTGAAAAGCACTTCAAATGAACTCTGAAAAGGTTTAAAGTTGGCATGGTATCATCATTTCACCCAAATAGCTTGTGCTAAAACGTTGAGAGGGTTACTGCAAAAACTAGGTGCACTTTGTGTACAAAATGGATAATCTCTTTCGAAGTATCAGGGTTTCGAACGAAACACGCCTGTTACAAAGGCATTTCATTTTTTTAGCTTTTTCAACACCATACTTTTTGTATGTTCAAATTGCACCATTCAAAGCCACACCATGAATTTTCAACCCTTTCTGACTTCTTTTGCTATTTTTCATGCACTTCCTGATTTTTTTCATCAAAATAACCCTGAAATTGAAAAGCACTTCAGATGAACTCTGAAAAGGTTGAAAGTTGGCATGGTAGCATCATTTCACCCACATAGCATGTGATAAAAATTTGAGAGGGTTATGGCAAAAACTGGATGCACTTCCTGTACAAAATGGACAACCTCTTTCAAAGTATCATTGTTTTCAACCCTTTCTGACTTCATTTGCTATTTTTCATGCACTTACTCATTTTTCAGCAAAATAACCCTAAAATTGAAAAGCACTTCTAATGAAATCTGAAAAGGTTTAAAGCTGGCATGTTATCATCATTTGACCAACATAGCATGTGCTAAAACATTGAGAGGGTTACGGCAAAAACTGGATGCAGTTCCTGTACAACATAAACAATCTCTTCTGAAGTATCGGGGGTTCGGATGGAAACTTGCCTGTGACAAAGGCATTTCATTTTTTTAACTTTTTTAACTCCATACTTTTTGTATATTCAAAATACACCATTCAGAGCCACATTATCAATTTTCAACTCTTTGTGGCCTCTTTCGCTATTTTTCGTGCACTTACTGATTGTTTTCAGTAAAATAAGCTTGAAATTGAAAAGCACTTCAAATGAACTCTGAAAAGGTTGAAAGTTGGCATGGTATCATCATTTCACACAAACAAAATGTGCTAAAAAGTTGAGAGGTTTATGGCAAAAACTGGATGCACTTCCTGTACAAAATGGACAATCTCTTTCGAAGTATCACGGTTTCGGACGAAAACTAGCCTGTTACCAAGGCATTTCATTTTTTAACTGATTTGAACTTCTTACTTTTTGTGTGTTCAAAATGGACCATTCAAAGCAACGTCATCAATTTTCAACCCTTTCTGACTTCATTTGCTATTTTTCATGCACTTACTGATTTTTCAGGAAAATAACCCTAAAATTGAAAAGCAATTCAAATGAACTCTGAAAAGTTTTAAAGTTGGCATGGTCTTATCATTTCACCAACATAGCATGTGCTAAAACGTTGAGAGGGTTACGGCAAAAATAGGATGCAGTTCGTGTACAACATAGACAATCACTTTTGAAGTACCACGGGTTCGGATAAAAACTCGCCTGTTACAAAGGCATTTCATTTTTTTTAACTTTTTGAACTCATTACTTTTTGTATGTTCAAAATACACCATTCAAAGCCACATTATCAACTTTCAACCCTTTGTGACCTCTTTCGCTATTTTTTGTGCACTTACTGATTGTTTTCAGTAAAATAAGGTTCAAATTGAAAAGCACTTCTAATAAACTCTGAAAAGGTTGAAAGTTGGCATGGTATCACCATGTCACACAAACAGCATGTGCTAAAAAGTTGAGAGGGTTATGGCAAAAACTGGATGCACTTCCTGTACAAAATGGACAATCTCTTTCGAAGTATCACGATTTCGGACGAAAACTCGCGTGTTACCAAGGCATTTAATTTTTTAACTTATTTGAACTCCATACTTTTTGTGTGTTCAAAATGCACCATTAAAAGCCATGTCATCAATTTTCAACCGTTTCTGACTTCATTTGCTATTTTTCATGCACTTATTGATTTTTTTAAACAAAATAACCCTGAAAAAGAAAAGCACTTCAAATGAACTCTGAAAGGTTGAAAGTTGGCATGATATCATCATTTCAATCACAGAGCATTTGCTAAAAATTTGAGAGGGTTACGGCAAAAACCGAATGCAGTTGGTGTACAAAATGGACAATCTCTTTAGAAGTATAATGGTTTCGAACGAAAACTCGCCTGTTACAAAGGCATTTCGTTTTTTTAACTTATTTTAACTCCATACTTTTTGTGTGTTCGAAATACACCATTAGAAGCCACATTACCAAATTTCAACCCTTTCTGACCTCTTTTGCTATTTTTCGTGCACTTACTGATTGTTTTCAGCAAAATAAGACTGATATTAAAA
The DNA here is from genome assembly GCA_022496015.1 of Hordeum marinum. Taxonomy (NCBI): domain Eukaryota; kingdom Viridiplantae; phylum Streptophyta; class Magnoliopsida; order Poales; family Poaceae; genus Hordeum; species Hordeum marinum. The sequence continues at coordinate 506,106,518 of CM039675.1, forward strand.
AGCACTTCAACTGAACTCTGAAAAGGTTGAAAGTTGGCATGGAATCATCATTTCACTCACATATTATGTGATAAAAAGTTGAGAGGGTTATGGCAAAAACTGGATGCACTTCCTGTACAAAATGGACAATCTCTTTCGAAGTATCACGGTTTCGGAAGAAAACTCGCCTATTACAAAGACATTTCATTTTTTTAACTTATTTGAACTCCATAATTTTTGTCTGTTCAAATTGCACATTTCAAAGCAACATCATCAATTTTCAACCCTTTCTGACTTCATTTGCTATTTTTCATGCACTTACTCATTTTTCAGCAAAATAACCCTAAAATTGAAAAGCACTTCAACTGAAATCTGAAAAGGTTTAAAGCTGGCATGTTATCATCATTTGACCAACATAGCATGTGCTAAAACATTGAGAGGGTTACGGCAAAAACTAGATGCAGTTCCTATACAACATAAACAATCTCTTCTGAAGTATCGGGGGTTCGGATGGAAACTTGCCTGTGACAAAGGCATTTCATTTTTTTAACTTTTTTAACTCCATACTTTTTGTATATTCAAAATACACCATTCAGAGCCATATTATCAATTTTCAACTCTTTGTGGCCTCTTTCGCTATTTTTCGTGCACTTACTGATTGTTTTCAGTAAAATAAGCTTGAAATTGAAAAGCACTTCAAATGAACTCTGAAAAGGTTGAAAGTTGGCATGGTATCATCATTTCACACAAACAAAATGTGCTAAAAAGTTGAGAGGTTTATGGCAAAAACTGGATGCACTTCCTGTACAAAATGGACAATCTCTTTCGAAGTATCACGGTTTCGGACGAAAACTCGCCTGTTACCAAGGCATTTCATTTTTTAACTGATTTGAACTTCTTACTTTTTGTGTGTTCAAAATGGACCATTCAAAGCAACGTCATCAATTTTCAACCCTTTTTGACTTCATTTGCTATTTTTCATGCACTTACTGATTTTTCAGGAAAATAACCCTAAAATTGAAAAGCAATTGAAATGAACTCTGAAAAGTTTTAAAGTTGGCATGGTGTTATCATTTCACCAACATAGCATGTGCTAAAACGTTGAGAGGGTTACGGCAAAAATAGGATGCAGTTCGTGTACAACATAGACAATCACTTTTGAAGTACCACGGGTTCGGATAAAAACTCGCCTGTTACAAAGGCATTTCATTTTTTTTAACTTTTTGAACTCATTACTTTTTGTATGTTCAAAATACACCATTCAAAGCCACATTATCAACTTTCAACCCTTTGTGACCTCTTTCGCTATTTTTTGTGCACTTACTCATTGTTTTCAGTAAAATAAGGTTCAAATTGAAAAGCACTTCAAATGAACTCTGAAAAGGTTGAAAGTTGGCATGGTATCATCATGTCACACAAACAACATGTGCTAAAAAGTTGAGAGGGTTATGGCAAAAACTGGATGCACTTCCTGTACAAAATGGACAATCTCTTTCGAAGTATCACGATTTCGGACGAAAACTCGCGTGTTACCAAGGCATTTAATTTTTTAACTTATTTGAACTCCATACTTTTTGTGTGTTCAAAATGCACCGTTAAAAGCCATGTCATCAATTTTCAACCGTTTCTGACTTCATTTGCTATTTTTCATGCACTTATTGATTTTTTTAAACAAAATAACCCTAAAAATGAAAAGCACTTCAAATGAACTCTGAAAGGTTGAAAGTTGGCATGATATCATCATTTCAATCACAGAGCATTTGCTAAAAATTTGAGAAGGTTACGGCAAAAACGGAATGCAGTTGGTGTACAAAATGGACAATCTCTTTAGAAGTATAATGGTTTCGAACGAAAACTCGCCTGTTACAAAGGCATTTCGTTTTTTTAACTTATTTTAACTCCATATTTTTTGTGTGTTCAAAATACACCATTAGAAGCCACATTACCAAATTTCAACCCTTTCTGACCTCTTTTGCTATTTTTCGTGCACTTACTGATTGTTTTCAGCAAAATAAGACTGAAATTAAAAAGCACTTCAAATGAACTCTGAAAAGGTTAAAATTTGGCATCGAATCATCATTTCACTCACATATTATGTGATAAAAAGTTGAGAGGGTTATGGCAAAAACTGGATGAACTTCTTGTACAAAATGGACAATCTCTTTCGAAGTATCACGGTTTCGGAAGAAAACTCGCCTATTACAAAGACATTTCATTTTTTTAACTTATTTGAACTCCATACTTTTTGTGTGTTCTAATTGCACCATTCAAAGCAACATCATCAATTTTCAACCCTTTCTGACTTCATTTGCTATTTTTCATGCATTTACTCATTTTTCAGCAAAATAACCCTAAAATTGAAAAGCACTAAAAATGAACTCTGGAAATGTTTAAAGTTGGCGTGGTATCATCATTTGACCAACATAGCATGTGCTAAAACATTGAGAGGGTTACGGCAAAAACTGGATGTTGTTCCTGTACAACATAAACAATCTCTTTTGAAGTATCAGGGGTTCGGATGAAAACTTGCCTGTTACAAAGGCATTTCATTTTTTTAACTTTTTGAACTCCATACTTTTTGTACATTAAAAATACACCATTCAAATCCACATTATCAATTTTCAACCCTTTGTGGCCTCTTTCGCTATTTTTCGTGCACTTACTGATTGTTTTCAGTAAAATAAGCTTGAAATTGAAAAGCACTTCAAATGAACTCTGAAAAGGTTGAAAGTTGGCATGGTATCATCATTTCACACAAACAACATGTGCTAAAAAGTTGAGAGGGTTATGGCAAAAACTGGATGCACTTCCTGTACAAAATGGACAATCTCGTTCGATGTATCACGGTTTCGGACGAAAACTCGCCTGTTACCAAGGCATTTCATTTTTTAACTGATTTGAACTTCTTACTTTTTGTGTTTTCAAAATGGACCATTCAAAGCAACGTCATCAATTTTCAACCCTTTCTGACTTCATTTGCTATTTTTCATGCACTTACTAATTTTTCAGGAAAATAACCCTAAAATTGAAAAGCACTTCAAATGAACTCTGAAAAGGTTTAAAGTTGGCATGATCTTATAATTTCACCAACATAGCATGTGCTAAAACGTTGAGAGGGTTACGGCAAAAATAGGATGTAGTTCGTGTACAACATAGACAATCTCTTTTGAAGTACCACGGGTTCGGATAAAAACTCGCCTGTTACAAAGGCATTTCATTTTTTCAACTTTTTGAACTCATTACTTTTTGTATGTTCAAAATACACCATTCAAAGCCACATTATCAACTTTCAACCCTTTGTGACCTCTTTCGCTATTTTTTGTGCACTTACTGATTCTTTTCAGTAAAATAAGCTTCAAATTGAAAAGCACTTCAAATGAACTCTGAAAAGGTTGAAAGTTGGCATGGTATGATCATGTCACACAAACAGCATGTGCTAAAAATTTGAGAGGGTTACGGAAAAAACAGGTTGCACTTCTTGTACAAAATGGACAATCTCTGTCGAGATATCACGGTTTCGAACGAAAACTCGCCTATTACCAAGGCATTTAATTTTTTAACTTATTTGAACTCCATACTTTTTGTGTGTTCAAAATGGACCATTAAAAGCAACATCATCAATTTTCAACCCTTTCTAACTTCATTTGCTATTTTTCATGCACTTACTGATTTTTCAGCAAAAAAACCTGAAATTGAAAAGCACTTCAAATGAACTCTGAAAAGGTTTAAAGTTTGCATGGTATCATCATTTGACCAACATAGCATGTGCTAAAACGTTGAGAGGGTTACGGCAAAAACTGGATGCAGTTCGTGTACAACATAGACCATCTCTTTTGAAGTATCAGGGATTCGGATGAAAACTCGCCTGTTACAAAGGCATTTCATTTTTTTAACTTTTTGAACTCCATACTTTTTGTATGTTCAAAATACACCATTCAAAGAAACATTATCAATTTTCAACCCTTTGTGACCTCTTTCGCTTTTTTTGTGCACTTACTGATTGTTTTTAGTAAAATAAGCTTGAAATTGAAAGGCACTTCGAATGAACTCTGAAATGGTTGAAAGTTGGCATGGTATCATCATTTCACACAAACAGCATGTGCTAAAAATTGAGATGGTTATGGCAAAAACTAGATGCACTTCCTGTACAAAATGGACAATCTCTTTCGAAGTATTACGGTTTCGGACGGAAACTCGCCTGTTAGCAAGGCATTTCATTTTTTAACTTGTTTGAACTTCATACTTTTTGTGTGTTCAAAATGGACCATTCAATGCCGCATCATCAATTTTCAACCCATTCTGACTTCATTTGATTTTTTTCATGCACTTATTGGTTTGTTTCAGCTAAATAACCCTGAAATTGAAAAGCACTTCAAATGAACTCTCAAAAGGTTGAAAGTTGTCATGGTATCATCATTTCACCCAAATATCATGTGCTAAAAAGTTGAGAGGGTTACAACAAAAACTGGATGCACTTCCTGTACAAAATGGACAATCTCTTTTGAAGTATCAGGGTTTCGGAAGAAAACTCGCCTCTTACAAAGGCTTTTAATTTTTTAACTTATTTTAATTCCATACTTTTTCCGTGTTCAAAATGCACCAATAAAAGCCACGTCATCAATTTTAAATCGTTTCTGACTTCATTTGCTATTTTTCATTCACTCATTAATTTTTTTAGCAAAATAACCCTTAGATTGAAAAGCACTTCAAATGAACTCTCAAAAGGTTAAAAGTTGGCATGGTAACATCATTTCACCCACATAGAATGTGCCAAAAGTTGAGTGGGTTAGGGCAAAAACTCGATGCACTTCGTGTACAAAATAGACAATCTCTTTCGAAGTATCAGGGTTTCGGATGAAAACTCGCTTGTTACGAAGGAATTTCATTGGTTTAACTTATTTGAATTCCATACTTTTTGTGTTTTAAAAATGCACCATTCAAAGCCACATCATAAATTTTCAACCCTTTCTGACTTCATTTGCTATTTTTCATGCACTTACTCATTTGTTTTCTAGCAAAATAACCCCGAAATTGAAAAGCAATTCAAACGAACTCTGAAAAGGTTGAAAGTTGTATGGTATCATCATTTCACCCACATAACATTTTCTAAGAAGTTGAGAGGGTTATGGCAAAAACTGGATGCACTTCATGTACAAAACGGACAATCTCTTCCGAAGTATAATGGTTTCGGACGAAAAGTCGCCTGTTACAAAGGCATTTCAGTTATTTAACTTATTTGAACTCCATACTTTTTGTGTTTTCAAATTGCACCATGCAAAGCAACATCATCAATTTTCAACCGTTTCTGACTTCATTTGCTATTTTTCATGCACTTATTCATTTTATTTCAGCAAAATAAAACTGAAATTGAAAAGCACTTCAAATGAACTCTCAAAAGGTTAAAAGTTGGCATGCTATTATCATTTCACCCACATAGAATGTGCCAAAAGTTGAGAGGCTTATGGCAAAAAATGGATGCACTTCGTGTACAAAATAGACAATCTCTTTCGAAGTATCCGGGTTTCGGATGAAAACTTGCTTGCTACAAAGGAATTTCATTTTTTTAACTTATTTGAACTCCAGAATTTTTGTGTGTTAAAAATGCACCATTCAAAGCCACATCATAAATTTTCAACCCTTCATTTGCTATTTTCCATGCACTTACTGATTTGTTTCCAGCAAAAAAACCCTGAAATTGAAAAGCACTTCAAATGTATTCTGAAAAGGTTGAAATGTGGCATGGTAACATCATTTCACCCACATAGCATGTGCTAAAACGTTGAGTGGGTTATGGCAAAAATTGGATGCACTTCGTTAACAAAATGGACAATCTCTTTCGAAGTATGTGCGTTTCGGACGAAACCCGCCTGTTACAAAGGCATTTCATTTTTTTAACTTTTTGAACTCCATACTTTTTGTATGTTCAAATTGCACCTTTCAAACCCACACCATCAATTTCACCCAGCTTTTTATAACCCTAAAATTGAAAAGCACTTCAAATGAACTCTAAAAAGGTTTAAAGTTGGCATCGTATCATCATTTCACCAGCATAGCATGTTATAAAAAGTTGACAGGTTTACGACAAAAACTGGATGCAGTTCGTGTACAAAATAGACAATCTGTTTTGAAGTATCACGGTTTCAGATGAAAACTCGCTTGTTACAAAGGCATTTCATTTTTCAACTTATTTGAACTCCATACTTTTCGTGTCTTTAAAAAGCACCATTCAAAGCCACATCATCAATTTTCAACCCTTTCTGACTTCATTTGCTATTTTTCATGCACTTATGGATTTTTTTCAAGCAAAATAACCCTGAAATTGAAAAGCACATCAAATGAACTCTGAAAAGGTTGAAAGTTGGCATGATATCTTAATTTCACGCACATAGCATGTGCTAAAAAGTTGAGAGGGTGACGGCAAAAATTGTATGAAATTCGTGTACAAAATTGACAATCTCTTTCGAAGTATCACAGTTTCGGACGAAAACTCGCCTGTTACCAAGGCATTTCATTTTTTAACTTATTTGAACTCCATACTTTTTGTGTGTTCAAAATGGACCATTCAAAGCCACATCATCAATTTTCAACCCTTTCTGACTTCATTTGATATTTTTCATGCACTTATTGGTTTGTTTCAGCTAAATAACCCTGAAATTGAAAAGCACTTTAACAGAACTCTCAAAAGGTTGAAAGTTGTCATGGTATCATCATTTCACCCAAATATCATGTGCTAAAAAGTTTAGAGGGTTACAACAAAAACTGGATGCACTTCGTGTACAAAATGGACAATCTCTTCCGAATTAACTTGGCATCAAATCATAATTTCACCCACATAGCAACTTGTAAAGAGTTGAGAGGGTTACGGCAAAAACTGGATGCACTTCATTTACAAAATGGACAATCTCGTTCTAAGTATGAGGGTTTCGTACAAAAACTCGCCTATTACAAAGACATTTCATTTTTTAAGTTATTTGAACTGCATACTTTTTGTGTGTTCAAAATTCACCATTCAAATCCACGTCATATATTTTCAACCCTTTCTGAGCTAATTTTTCTATTTTTCATGCAATTACGTATTTTTTTTCCAGCAAAATAACCCTGATATTGAAAAGCACTTCAAATGAATTCCGAAAAGGTTGAAAGTTGGCATGGTAACATCATTTCACCCACATAGCATGTGCTAAAACGTTGAGATGGTTACGGCAAAAACTGGATGCACTTCGTTAACAAAATGGACAATCTCTTTCGATGTATCAGGGTTTCGGGCGAAACCCGCCTGTTACAAAGGCATTTCATTTTTTTAACTTTTTGAGCTCCATACTTTTTGTATGTTCAAATTGCACCATTCAAAGCCACACCATCAATTTTCAACCCTTTCTGACTTCATTTGCTATTTTTCATGCACTTCCTAATTTTTTTCACCAAAATAACCCTGAAAATGAAAACCACTTGAAATGAACTCTGAAAGGTTTAAAGTTGGCATGGTATCATCATTTCACCAACATAGCATGTTATAAAAATTTGAGAGGGTTATGGCAAAAACTGGATGCACTTCCTGTACAAAATAGACAATCTCTTTCGAAGTATCCGGGTTTCGGATGAAAACTCGCTTGTTAAAAAGGAATTTCATTTTTTTAACTTATTTTAACTCCATACTTTTTGTGTGTTAAAAATGCACCATTGAAAGCCACATCATAAATTTTCAACCCTTCATTTGCTATTTTTCATGCACTTACTGATTTTTTTCCACCAAAATAACCCTGAAATTGAAAAGCACTTCAAATGCATTTCGAAAAGGTTGAAATGTGGCATGGTATCATCATTTCACGCACATACCATTTGCTTAAAAGTTGAGAGGGTTACGGCAAAAACTGGATGCACTCCCTCCGTGTACAAAATGGACAATCTCTTTCGAAGTATAATGGTTTCGGACGAGAACTCGCCTGTTACAAAGGCATTTCATTTTTTTAACTTATTTGAACTCCATACTTTTCGTGTGTTCAAAATACACCATTCAAAGCCACATTATCAATTTTCAACCCTTTCTGACCTCCTTTGCTATTTTTCGTGCACTTACTGATTGTTTTCAACAAAATAAGCTTGAAATTGAAAAGCACTTCAAATGAACTCTGAAAAGGTTGAAAGTTGGCATGGTATCATCATTTCACGCACATACCATGTGATACAAAGTTGAGAGGGTTATGGAAATAACTGGATGCTCTTCCTGTACAAAATGGACAATCTCTTTCGAAGTATCATGGTTTGGGAAGAAAACTCGCCTATTACAAAGGCATTTCATTTTTTGAACTTATTTGAACTCCATAATTTTTGTGTGTTCAAATTGCTCCATTCAAAGCAACATCATCAATTTCAACCCTTTTTGACTTCATTTGCTATTTTTGATGCACTTACTAATTTTTCAGCAAAATAACCCTGAAATTGAAAAGCACCTCAAATGAACTCTGAAAAGGTTTGAAGTTGGCATCGTATCATCATTTCACCAGCATAGCATGTTATAAAAAGTTGAGACGGTTACGGCAAAAACCGGATGTATTTCGTGTACGAAATAGACAATCTCTTTTGAAGTATCAGGGTTTCAGATGAAAACTCGCTTGTTACAAAGGCATTTCATTTTTTTAACTTATTTGCACTCCATACTTTTCGTGTCTTTAAAAAGTACCATTCAAAGCCACATCATCAATTTTCAACCCTTTCTGACTTCGTTTGCTATTTTTCATGCATTTCCTATTTTTTTCACCAAAATAACCCTGAAAATGAAAACCACTTGAAATGAACTCCGAAAAGGTTGAAAGTTGGCATGGTATCATCATTTCACCAACATAGCATGTTATAAAAATTTGAGAGGGTTATGGCAAAAACTGGATGCACTTCCTGTACAAAATAGACAATCTCTTTCGAAGTATCCGGCTTCGGATGAAAACTCGCTTGTTACAAAGGAATTTCATTTTTTAACTTATTTCAACTTCATACTTTTTGTGTGTTAAAAATGCACCATTCAAAGCCACATCATCAATTTTCAACCCTTCATTTGCTATTTTTCATGCACTTACTGATTTTTTCCAGCAAAATAACCCTGAAATTGAAAAGCACTTCAAATGCATTCTGAAAAGGTTGAAATGTGGCACGGTATCATCATTTCACGCACATAGCATTTGCTTAAAAGTTGAGAGGGTTACGGCAAAAACTGGATGCACTCCGTGTACAAAATGGACAATCTCCTTCGAAGTATAATGGTTTCGGACGAGAACTCGCCTGTTACAAAGGCATTTCATTTTTTTAACTTATTTGAACTCCATACTTTTCGTGTGTTCAAAATACACCATTCAAAGCCACATTATCAATTTTCAACCCTTTCTGACCTCTTTTGCTATTTTTCGTGCACTTACTGATTTATCAGCAAAAAAAGCTTGAAATTGAAAAGCACTTCAAATGAACTCTGAAAAGGTTGAAAGTTGGCTTCGTATCATCATTTCACGCACATACCATGTGATACAAAGTTGAGAGGGTTATGGAAATAACTGGATGCTCTTCCTGTTCAAAATGGACAGTCTCTTTCGAAGTATCATGATTTGGGAAGAAAACTCGCTTGTTACAAAGGCATTTCATTTTTTGAACTTATTGGAACTCCATAATTTTTGTGTGTTCAAATTGCTCCATTCAAAGCAACATCATCAATTTTCAACCCTTTTTGACTTCATTTTCTATTTTTCATGCACTTACTAATTTTTCAGCAAAATAACCCTGAAATTGAAAAGCACTTCAAATGGACTCTGAAAAGGTTTAAAGTTGGCATCGAATCAACATTTCACCAGCATAGCATGATATAAAAAGTTGAGAGGGTTACGGCAAAAACTGGATGCAGTTCGTGTACGAAATAGACAATCTCTTTTGAAGTATCAAGGTTTCAGATGAAAACTCGCTTGTTACAAAGGCATTTCATTTTTCTTACTTATTTGAACTCCATACTTTTCGTGTCTTTAAAAAGCACCATTCAAAGCCACATCATCAATTTTCAACCCTTTCTGACTTCATTTGCTATTTTTCATGCACTTACCGATTTTTTTCAAGCAAAATAACCCTGAAATTGAAAAGCACTTCAAATGAACTCTGAAAAGGTTGAAAGTTGGCATGGTATTATAATTTCACCCACATAGCATGTGCTAAAAAGTTGAGAGGGTGACGGCAAAAAATGGATGCAATTCGTGTATTAAAAAGGACAATCTCTTTCAAAGTATCACGGTTTCGGACGAAAACTCGCCTGTTACCAAGGCATTTCACTTTTTTAACTTATTTGAACTCCATACTTTTTGTGTGTTCAAAATAGACCATTCAAAGCCACATCATCAATTTTCAACCCTTTCTGACGTCATTTGATATTTTTCATGCACTTATTGGTTTGTTTCATCTAAATAACCCTGAAATTGAAAAGCACTTCAAATGAACTCTCAAAAGGTTGAAAGTTATCATGGTATCATCATTTCACCCAAATATCATGTGCTAAAAAGTTGAGAGGGTTACAACAAAAACTTGATGCACTTTGTGTACAAAATGAACAATCTCTTTCGAAGTAACTTGGCATCAAATCATAATTTCACCCACATAGCAACTTGTAAAGAGTTGAGAGGGTTACTGCAAAAACTGGATGCACTTCGTGTACAAAATGGACAATCTCTTTCGAAGTATCAGGGTTTCGGAAGAAACCCGCCTGTTACAAAGGCATTTCATTTTTTTAACTTTTTGAACACCATACTTTTTGTATGTTCAAATTGCATCATTCAAAGCCACACCATCAATTTTCAACCCTTTCTGACTTCAATTGCTATTTTTCATGCACTTCCTAATTTTTTTCACCAAAATAACCCTGAAATTGAAAAGCACTTCAAATGAACTCTGAAAAGGTTTAAAGTTGGCATGGTATCATCATTTAACCCACATAGCATGTGCTAAAAAGTTGAGAGGGTTACGGCAAAAATTGGACGCACTTCCTGTACAAAATGGACAATCTCTTTTGAAGTATCAGGGCTTCGGACGAAAACTCGCTTGTTACAAAGGCTTTTCATTTTTTAACTTATTTGAACTCCATACTTTTTTTGTGTTCAAAATACACCATTCAAAGCCACATCATAAATTTTCAACCCTTTCTGACCTCATTTGCTACTTTTAATGCACTTACTGATTGTTTTCAGCAAAAAAACCATAAAATTGAAAAGCACTTCAAATAAACTCCGAAAAAGTGAAAAGTTGGCATGATATCATAATTTCACCCACATAGCATGTGCTAAAAGTTGAGAGGGTTACAACAAACACTGCATGCACTTCGTGTACAAATTGGTAAATCTCTTTTGAAGTATCAGGGTTTAAGACGAAAACTCGCCTTTTATAATGGCATTTATTTTTTTTAACTTATTTGAACTCCATACTTTTTGTGAGTTCAAATTGCACCATTCAAAGCCACATCATCAATTTTCGAACCTTTCTGACTTCATTTGCTATTTTTGATGCACTTACTGATTGTTTTCAGCAAAATAACCCTGAAATTGAAAAGCACTGCAAATGAACTCTGAAAAAGATGAAAGTTGGCATGGTATCATCATTTCACCCACATGTCATGTGCTAAAAGGTTGAGAGGGTTACGTCAAAAACTGGATGCACTTCGTGTAAAAATTGGACAACCCCTGTCGAAGTACCATGGTTTCGGACGAAACACGTCTGTTATGAAGGCAGTTCATTTTTTTAACTTATTTGAACTCTATACTTTTTCTGTGTTCAAATTGCACCATTCAAAGCCACATCATCAATTTTTGACCTTTTCTGACCTCATTTTCTATTTTTCACGCACTTACTGATTTTTTCTAGCAAAATAACGGTGAAATTGAAAAGCACTTCAAATGAACTCTGAAAAGGTTGAAATTTGGCATGGTATCATCATTTCACCCATATAGCATGTGCTAAAACGTTGAGAGGGTTATGGCAAAAACTGGATGCACTTCGTGTACAAAATGGACAATCTCTTTCGAAGTATCACGGTTTAAGATGAAAACTCGCCTGTTATAAAGGCATTTCCTTTTTTTAACTTATTTGAACTCCATACTTTTTTTGTGTTCAAAATGCGACATTCAAATGCCACATAATAAATTTTCAACCCTTTCTGACTTCATTTGCTATTTTTCGTGCTAAATAACCCTAAAATTGAAAAGCACTTCAAATGAACACTGAAAAGGTTGAAAGTTCGGATGGTATGATCATTTCACCAACATAGCATGTGCTAAAAAGTTTAGAGGGTTACGGCAAAAACTGGATGCACTTCGTGTACAAAATGGACAATCTCTTTCGAACTATAAGGGTTTCGGACGAGAACTCGGCTGTTACAAAGGCATTTTTTAAACTTATTTGACCTCCAAGGTATTTGTTTGTTCAAAATACACCATTCAAACCACATCATCAATTTTCGACCCTTTCTGACCTCATTTGCTATTTTTCATGCACTTACTGATTTTTTTAGCAAAATAACCCGAAAATTGAAAAGCACTTCAAATGAACTCTGAAAAGGTTGAAAGTTGGCATGGTATCATCATTTAACCCACATACCATGTGCTAAAAATTTGAGAGGCTTACGGCAAAAACTGGATGCACTTCATGTACAAAATGGACAATCTCTTTCGAAGTATCAGGGCTTCGGACGAAAACCCGACTGTTACAAAGGCTCTTCATTTTTTAACTTATTTGAACTCCATACTTTTTTGGTGTTCAAAACACACCATTCAAAGCAACATCATCAATTTTCAACCCTTTCTGACCTCATTTGCTACTTTTCATGCACTTACTCATTGTTTGCACCAAGATAACCCTGAAATTGAAGAGCACTTCAAATGAACTCCGAAAATGTTAAAAGTTGACATTGTATCATAATTTCACCCACACAGCATGTGCTAAAAGTTGAGAGGGTTACGGCAAAAACTGGATGCACTTCGTGTACAAAATGGACAATCTCTTTCGAAGTATCAGGGTTTCGGAGGAAAACTCGCATGTTACAAAGGCATTTCATTTTTATAACTGATTTGAACTCCATACTTTTTGTGTGTTCAAAATGCACCATTCAAAGCCACATCATCAATTTTCAACCCTTTGTAACTAAATTTGCTATTTTTCATGCACTTACTGATTTTTTCTAACAAAATAACCCTGAAATTGAAAAGCACTTCAAATAAACTCTGAAAAGGTTGAAATTTGGCATGGTATCATTATTTCACCCAAATAGCATGTGCTAAAACGTTTAGAGGTTTACGGCAAAAACTGGATGCACTTCATGTAAAAAATGGACTATCTCTTTCGAAGTATCAGGATTTCAGAAGAAGACTCGCGCTGTTATAATGACATTTTATTTTTTTAACTTACTTGAACTCCATAATTTTTGTGTGTTCAAAATGCACCATTCAAAGACACATCATCAATTTACAACCCTTTCTAACTACATTTGCTATTTTTCATGCACTTACTGATTGTTTTCAACAAAATAACCCTGAAATCGAAAAGCACTTCAAATGAACTCTGAAAAGGTTGAAAGTTGGCATGGTATCATCATTTCACTGACATAGCATGTGCTAAAAAGTTGAGAGGTTATGGCAAAAACTGGATGCACTTCCTATACAGAATGGACAATCTCTTTCGAAGTATCACGGTTTAAGACGAAAACTCGCGTGTTATTAAGGCATTTCCTTTTTTTAACTTATTTGAACTCCATACTTTTTTTGTGTTCAAAATGCGACATTGAAATGCCACATAATAAATTTTCAACCCTTTCTGACTTCATTTGCTATTTTTCGTGCACTTACTGATTTGTTTCAGCTAAATAACCCTAAAATTGAAAAGCACTTCAAATGAACTCTGAAAAGGTTGAAAGTTGGCATGGTATCATCATTTCACCAACATAGCATGTGCTAAAAAGTTTAGAGGGTTACGACAAAAACTGGATGCACTTCGTGTACAAAATGGACAATCTCTTTCGAACTATAAGGGTTTCGGACAAAAACTCGCCTGTTACAAAGGCATTTTTTAAACTTATTTGACCTCCAAGGTATTTTTTTGTTCAAAATACACCATTCAAACCACATCATCAATTTTCAACCCTTTCTGACCTCATTTGCTATTTTTCATGCACTTACTGATTTTTTTAAGCAAAATAACCCGAAAATTGAAAAGCACTTCAAATGAACTTTGAAAAGGTTGAAAGTTGGTATGGTATCATCATTTAACCCACATAGCATGTGCTAAAAATTTTAGAGGGTTACGGCAAAAACTGGATGCACTTCATATACAAAATGGACAATCTCTTTCGAAGTATCAGGGCTTCGGACGAAAACCCGACTGTTACAAAGGCTCTTCATTTTTTAACTTATTTGAACTCCATACTTTTTTGGTGTTCAAAATACACCATTCAAAGCCACATCATCAATTTTCAACCCTTTCTGACCTCATTTGCTACTTTTCATGCCCTTACTCATTGTTTGCACCAAGATAACCTTGAAATTGAAAAGCACTTCAAATAAACTCTGAAAAGGTCAAAAGTTAGCATGGTATCATCATTTCACCCACATAGCATGTGCTAACATGTTGAGATGGTTACGACAAAAACTGGATACACTTCGTATAAAAAATGGACAATCTCTTTCGAAGTATCAGGGTTTCGGACGAAAACTGGCATGTTACAAAGGCATTTCATTTTTATAACTGATTTGAACTCCATACTTTTTGTGTGTTCAAAATGCACCATTCAAAGCCACATCATCAATTTTCAACTCTTTCTAACTAAATTTGCTATTTTTCATGCACTTACTGATTTTTCTAAACAAATAACCCTGAAATTGAAAAGCACTTCAAATAAACTCTGAAAAGGTTGAAATTTGGCATGGTATCATTATTTCACCCAAATAGCATGTTCTAAAACGTTTAGAGGGTTACGGCAAAAACTGGATGCACTTCATGTAAAAAATGGACTATCTCTTTCGAAGTATCAGGATTTCAGAAGAAGACTCGCGCTGTTATAATGACATTTTATTTTTTTAACTTATTTGAACTCCATAATTTTTGTGTGTTCAAAATGCACCATTCAAAGACACATCATCAATTTACAACCCTTTCTAACTACATTTGCTATTTTTCATGCACTTACTGATTGTTTTTAACAAAATAACCCTGTTATTGAAAAGCACTTCAAATGAACTCTGAAAAGGTTGAAAGTTGGCTTGGTATCATCATTTCACCCACATATCATGTGCTAAAAAGTTGCGAGGGTTGCGGCAAAATCTGGATGCACTACATGTGTAAAATGGACAATCTCTTTCGAATTATCAAGGTTTCACACAAAACCCGCCTGTTACAAAGGCATTTCAATTTTTTAACTTATTTGAACTCCGTACTTTTAGTGTGTTCAAATTGAACCATTCAAAGCCACATTATCAATTTTCAACCCTTTCTCACTTCATTTGTTATTTTTCATGCACTTACTTATTTTTCTCAACATAATAACCTTGAAATTGAAAAGCTCTCCAAATGAACTCTGAAAAGGTTTAAAGTTGGCATGGTATCTTCATTTCACCAACATAGCATGTTATAAAAAGTTGAGAGGGTTACGGCAAAAACTGGATCCAGTTTCTGTATAAAATGCACAATCGATTTCGAAGTATCAGGGTTTCGAACGAAAACTCGGCTGTTACAAAGGCATTTCATTTTTTTAACTTATTGGAACTCCATACTTTTTGTGTGATCAAAATGCACCATTCAACGCCACATCATCAATTTTCAACCCTTTGTGACTTCATTTGCTATTTTTCATGCACTTATTGATTTTTTCAGCGAAATAACCTTGAATTTGAAAATCGCTTCCAATAAAATCTGAAAAGGTAGAAATTTGGCATGGTATCATTATTTCACCAACATAGCATGTTATAAAAAGTTGAGAGGGTTACAGAAAAAAATGGATGTAGTTCGTGTAAAAAATGGACAATCTATTTCGATGTATCATGGTTTTGGACGAAAACTCGCCTTCTACAAAGGCATTTCATTTTTTAACTTATTTGACTCCATAATTTTTGTGTGTTCAAAATGCACCATTCGAAGCCACATCATCCATTTTCAACCTTTTCTCACTTCATTTGCTATTTTTCACGTACTTTACTTATTTTTTCAGCTAAATAACCTTGAAATTGAAAAGCACTTCAAATAAACTCTGAAAAGGTCAAAAGTTAGCATGGTATCATCATTTCACCCACATAGCATGTGCTAACATGTTGAGATGGTTACGACAAAAACTGGATGCACTTCGTATAAAAAATGTACAATCTCTTTCGAAGTATCAGGGTTTCGGACGAAAACTGGCATGTTACAAAGGCATTTCATTTTTATAACTTATTTGAACTCCATACTTTTTGTGTGTTCAAAATGCACCATTCAAAGCCACATCATCAATTTTCAACCCTTTCTAACTAAATTTGCTATTTTTCATGCACTTACTGATTTTTTCTAGCAAAATAACCCTGAAATTGAAAAGCACTTCTAATAAACTCTGAAAAGGTTGAAATTTGGCATGATATCATTATTTCACCCACATGGCATGTTCTAAAACGTTTAGAGGGTTACGACAAAAACTGGATGCACTTCATGTAAAAAATGGACTATCTCTTTCGAAGTATCAGGGTTTTAGACGAAGACTCGCGCTGTTATAACGACATTTCATTTTTTTAACTTATTTGAACTCCATACTTTTTGTGTGTTCAAAATGCACCATTGAAAGACACATCATCAATTTACAACCCTTTCTAACTACATTTGCTATTTTTCAGGCACTTAGTGATTGTTTTCAGCAAAATAACCCTGAAATTGATAAAACTGCAAATGAACTCTCAAAAGGTTGAAAGTTGGCTTGGTATCATCATTTCACCCACATATCATGTGCTAAAAAGTTGCGAGGGTTGCGGCAAAATCTGGATGCACTACATGTGTAAAATGGACAATCTCTTTCGAAGTATCAAGGGTTCACACGAAACCCGCCTGTACAAAGGCATTTCATTTTTTAACTTATTTGAACTCCGTACTTTTAGTGTGTTCAAATTGAACCATTCAAGGCCACATTATCAATTTTCAACCCTTTCTGAATCTATTTGTTATTTTTCATGCACTTACTTATTTTTCTCAACATAATAACCTTGAAATTGAAAAGCACTTCAAAAGAACTGTGAAAAGGTTTAAAGTTGGCATGGTATCTTCATTTCACCAACATAGCATATTATAAAAAGTTGAGAGGGTTACGGCAAAAACTGGATGCAGTTTGTGTACAAAATGGACAATCTATTTCGAAGTATCAGGGTTTTGGACAAAAACTCGCCTGTTACAAAGGCATTTCATTTTTTTAACTTATTTGAACTCCATCCATTTTGTGTGTTCAAAATGCACCATCCAAAGCCACATCATCAATTTTCAACCCTTTGTGACTTCATTTGCTATTTTTCACGCGCTTAGTGATTTTTTTCCAGCAAAATAACCCTGAAATTGAAAAGTACTTCAAATGAACTCTGAAAAGGTTGAAAGTTGGCATGGTATCATCATTTTACCCACATAGCATGTTCTAAAACGTTTAGAGAGTTACGACAAAATCTGGATGCACTACATGTGTAAAATGGACAATCTCTTTCGAAGTATCAAGGTTTTAGACGAAGACTTGCGCTGTTATAACGACATTTCATTTTTTTAACTTATTTGAACTCCATACTTTTTGTGTGTTCAAAATGCACCATTGAAAGACACATCATCAATTTACAACCCTTTCTAACTACATTTGCAATTTTTCATGCACTTACTGATTGTTTTCAGCAAAATAACCCTGAAATTGAAAAGTACTTCAAATGAACTCTGAAAAGGTTGAAAGTTGGCATGGTATCATCATTTCACCCACATAGCATGTTCTAAACCGTTTAGAGGGTTACGACAAAAACTGGATCCACTTCATGTAAAAAATGGACTATCTCTTTCGAAATATTAGGGTTTTAGACGAAGACTCGCGCTGTTATAACGACATTTCATTTTTTTAAGTTATTTGAACTCCATACTTTTTGTGTGTTCAAAATGCACGATTGAAAGACACATCATCAATTTACAACCCTTTCTAACTACATTTGCTATTTTTCATGCACTTATTGATTGTTTTCAGCAAAATAACCCTGAAATTGACAAGTACTTCAAATGAACTCTGAAAAGGTTGAAAGTTGGCATGGTATCATCATTTCACCCACATAGCATGTGCTAAAAAGTTGAGAGGGTTACGACAAAAATTGGATGCACTTCATGTAAAAAATGGACTATCTCTTTCGAAGTATCAGGGTTTTAGACGAAGACTCGCGCTGTTATAATGACATTTCATTTTTTTAACTTATTTGAACTCCATACTTTTTTTGTGTTCAAAATGCACCATTGAAAGACACATCATCAATTTACAGCCCTTTCTAACTACATTTGCTATTTTTCGTGCACTTACTGATTGTTTTCAGCAAAATAACCCTAAAATTGAAAGGCACTTCAAATGAACTCTCAAAAGGTTGAAAGTTGGCTTGGTATCATCATTTCACCCACATATCATGTGCTAAAAAGTTGACAGGGTTGCATAATAACCTTGAAATTGAAAAGCACTTCAAATATACTCTGAAAAGGTTTAAAGTTGGCACGGTATCTTCATTTCACCAACATAGCATATTATAAAAAGTTGAGAGGGTTACGGCAAAAACTGGATGCAGTTTGTGTACAAAATGGACAATCCATTTCGAACGAAAACTCGCCTGTTACAAAGGCATTTCATTTTTTTAACTTATTTGAACTCCATACTTTTTGTGTGATCAAAATGCACCATTCAACGCCAGATCATCAATTTTCAACCCTTTGTGACTTAATTTGCTATTTTTCATGCACTTATTGATTTTTTCCAGCTAAATAACCTTGAATTTGAAAACCTCTTCAAATAAAATCTGAAAAGGTCGAAATTTGGCATGGTATCATTATTTCACCAACATAGCATGTTATAAAAAGTTGAGAGGGTTACACAAAAAACTAGATGTAGTTCTTGTAAAAAATGGACAATCTATCTCGAAGTATCAGGGTTTCGGACGAAAACTCGCCTTCTACAAAGGCATTTCATTTTTTAACTTATTTGAACAACATACTTTTTGTGTGTTCAAAATGCACCATAAAAAGCCACATCATCCATTTTCAACCCTTTCTGACTTCATTTGCTATTTTTCATGTACTTTACTTATTTTTTCAGCTAAATAACCTTGAAATTGAAAAGCACTTCAAATAAACTCTCAAAAGGTCGAAAGTTGGCATGGTATCATCATTTCACCCACATAGCATGTGCTAAAAGTTGAGAGGGTTACGGCAAAAACTGGATGCAGTTCGTGTACAAAATGGACAATCTATTTCGAAGTATTAGGGTTTCGGACGAAAACTCGCCTTCTACAAAGGCATTTCATTTTTTAACTTATTTGAACTCCATACTTTTTGTGTGATCAAAATGCACTATTCAAAGCCACATGATCCATTTTCAACCCTTTCTGACTTCATTTGCTATTTTTCATGTACTTTACTGATTTTTTCAGCTAAATAACCTTGAAGTTGAAAAGCACTTCAAATAAACTCTCAAAAGGTCGAAAGTTGGCATGGTATCGTCATTTCACCCACATAGCATGTGCTAACACGTTGAGAGGGTTACGGCAAAAACTGGATGCACATCTTATAAAAAATGGACAATCTCTTTTGAAGTATCAGGGTTTAAGACAAAAACTCTCGTGTTATAACGACATTTCATTTTTTTTACTTATGTGAACTCCATACTTTGTCTGTTTTGAAAATGCACCATTGAAAGCCACATCATCAGTTTTCAACCCTTTCTAACTACATTTGGAATTTTTCATGCACTTACTGATTGTTTTCAGCAAAATAACCCTAAAATTGAAAAGCACTTCAAATGAACTCTAAAAAGGTTGAAAGTTGGCATGGTATCATCATTTCACCCACATATCATGTGCTAGAAAGTTGAGACGGTTACGGCAAAAACTGAATGCAGTCCGTGTACAAAGTGGACAATCTAATTCGAAGTATCAGGGTTTTGGACAAAAACTCGCCTGCTACAAAGGCATTTCATTTTTTAACTTATTTGAACTCCAGACATTTTGTGTGTTCAAAATGCACCATTCAAAGCCACATCATTAATTTTCAACCCTTTGTGACTTCATTTGCTATTTTTCACGCACTTAGTGATTTTTTTCCAGCAAAATAACCTTGAAATTGAAAAGTACTTCAAATGAAATCTGAAAAGGTTGAAAGTTGGCATGGTATCATCATTTCACCCACATAGCATGTGATAAAAAGTTGAGTGGGTTACGGTAAAAACTAGATGTACTTCGTGTACAAGATGGACAATCTCTTTCGAAGTATCAGGGTTCTGGACGAAAACTACCTGCTACAAAGGCATTTAATTTTTTTAACTTATTTGAACTCCGTACTTTTTGGGTTTTCAAAATGCACCATTGAAAGCCACATCATTAATTTTCAACCCTTTCTGACTTCATTTGCTATTTTTCATGCACTTACTATTCTTTTGCAGCTAAATAACCTTGAAAATGAAAAACACTTCAAATAAACTCTGAAAAGGTTGAAAGTTGGCACGGTATCATCATTTCACCCACATATCATGTGCTAAAAACTTGAGAGGGTGACGGCAAAAACTGAATGCAGTTCGTGTACAACATGGACAATCTATTTCGAAGTATCAGGGTTTCGGACAAAAACTCGCCTATTACAAAGCCATTTCATTTTTTAAACTTTTTTGAACTCCATAATTTTTGTGTGTTCAAAATGCACCATTCAAAGCCACATCATCAATTTTCAACCCTTTCTGACTTCATTTGCTATTTTTCATGCACTTACTTATTTTTTCCACCTAGTTAACCCTAAAATTGAAAAGCACTTCAAATAAACTCTGAAAAGGTCGAAAGTCGGCATGGTATCATCATTTCACCCACATAGCATGTGCTAAAAAGTTGACAGGGTTACGGTAAAAACTAGATGCACTTCCTGTAAAAAATGGACAATCTCTTTCGAAGTATCAGGGTTTAAGACAAAAACTCTCCTCTTATAATGACATTTCATTTTTTAACTTAGGTGAACTCCATACTTTATGTGTTTTAAAAATGCACCATTGAAAGCCACATCATCAGTTTTCAACCCTTTCTAACTACATGTGCAATTTTTCATGCACTTACTGATTGTTTTCAGCAAAATAACCCTGAAATTGAAAAGCACTTCAAATGAACTCTAAAAAGGTTGAAAGTTGGCATGGTATCATCATTTCACCCACATATCATGTGCTAAAAAGTTGAGAGGGTTACGGAAAAACTGAATGCAGTTCATGTACAAAATGGACAATCTATTTCGAAGTATCAGGGTTTTGGACAAAAACTCGCCTGTTACAAAGGCATTTCTTTTTTTTAAATTATTTGAACTCCATACTTTTTGTGTGTTCAAAATGCACCATTCAAAGCCAAAACATCAATTTTCAACCATTTCTGACTTGATTTGCTATTTTTCACGCACTTAGTGATTGTTTTCCAGCAAAATAACCCTGAAAATCAAAAGCACTTCAAATGAACTGTGAAAAGGTTGAAAGTTGGCATGGTATCAGCATTTCACCCACATAGCATGTGCTAAAAAGTTGAGAGGGTTAAGGTATAAACTGGATGCACTGCATGTACAAAATGGACAATCTCTTTCGAAGTATCAGGGTTTTGGATGAAAACTCACCTGCTACAAAGGCATTTAATTTTTTTAACTTATTTGAACTCCGTACTTTTTGTCTTTTCAAAATGCACCATTGAAAGCCACATCGTCAATTTTCAACCCTTTCTGACTTCATTTGCTATTTTTCATGCACTTACTATTTTTTTCCAGCTAAATAACCTTGAAATATGAAAAACACTTCAAATAAACTCTAAAAAGGTTGAAAGTTGGCATGGTATCATCATTTCACCCAGATATCATGTGCTAAAAAGTTGAGCGAGTTACGGCAAAAACTGAATGCAGTTCGTGTACAAAATGGACAATCTATTTCGAAGTATGAGGGTTTCGTACAAAAACTAGCCTGTTACAAAGGCATTTCATTTTTCTAACTTATTTGAACTCCATATTTTTTTTGTGTTCAAAATACACCAGTCAAAGCCACATCATCAATTTTCAATCCTTTCCGACCTCATTTGCTATTTTTCATGCACTTACTGATTGTTTTTAGCTAAATAACCCTGAAATTGAAAAGCACTTCAAATGAACTCTGAAAAGGTTGAAAGTTGGCATTATATCATCATTTTACCCGCATAGCATGTGCTAAAAAGTTGAGAGGGTTAAGGTATAAACTGGATGCACTTCATGTACAAAATGGACAATCTCTTTCGAAGTATCAGGGTTTTGGATGAAAACTCACCTGCTACAAAGGCATTTCATTTTTTTAACTTATTTGAACTCCGTACTTTTTGTCTTTTCAAAATGCACCATTGAAAACCACATCATCAATTTTCAACCCTTTCTGACTTCATTTGCTATTTTTCATGCACTTACTAATTTTTTCCAGCTAAATAACCTTGAAATATGAAAAACACTTCAAATAAACTCTGAAAAGGTTGAAAGTTGGCATGGTATCATCATTTCACCCACATATCACGTGCTAAAAAGTTGAGCGAGTCACGGCAAAAACTGAATGCAGTTCGTGTACAAAATGGACAATCTATTTCGAAGTATGAGGGTTTCGGACAAAAACTCGCCTGTTACAAAGGCATTTCATTTTTCTAACTTATTTGAACTCCATATTTTTTGTGTGTTCAAAATACACCAGTGAAAGGCACATCATCAATTTTCAATCCTTTCCGACCTCATTTGCTATTTTTCATGCACTTACTGATTGTTTTTAGCTAAATAACCCTAAAATTGAAAAGCACTTCAAATGAAATTTGAAAAGGTTGAAAGTTGGCGTTATATCATCATTTTACCCACATAGCCTGTGCTAAAAAGTTGAGAGGGTTACGGTAAAAACTGGGTGCACTTTGTGTACAAAATGGACAATGTCTTTCGAAGTGTAAGGGTTTTGGACGAAAACTCACCTGCTACAAAGGCATTTAATTTTTTTAACTTATTTGAACTCCGCACTTTTTGTGTTTTCAAAATGCACCATTGAAAGCCACATCATCAATTTTCAACCCTTTCTGACATCATTTGCAATTTTTAATGCACTTACTAATTTTTTCCAGCTAAATAACCTTGAAAATGAAAAACACTTCAAATAAACTCTGAAAAGGTTGAAAGTTGGCATGGTATCATCGTTTCACCCACATATCATGTGCTAAAAACTTGAGAGGGTGACGGCAAAAACTGAATGCATTTCGTGTACAAGATGGACAATCTATTTCGAAGTATCACGGTTTCGGACAAAAACTCGCCTGTTACAAAGGCATTTCATTTTTTTAACTTTTTTGAACTCCATAATTTTTGTGTATTCAAAATGCACCATTCAAATCCACATCATCAATTTTCAACCCTTTGTGACTTCATTTGCTATTTTTCATGCACTTACTTATTTTTCCCACGTAATTAACCCTAAAATTGAAAAGCACTTCAAATAAACTCTGAAAAGGTCGAATGTCGGCATGGTATCATCATTTCACCCACATAGCATGTGCTAAAAAGTTGACAGGGTTACGGTAAAAACTAGATTAACTTCCTGTAAAAAATGGACAATCTCTTTCGAAGTATCAGGGTTTCAGATGAAAACTCGCTTGTTATAAAGGCATTTCATTTTCTTAAATTATTCGAACTCCATACTTTTTGTGTGTTCAAAATGCACCATTCACAGCCACATCATCAATTTTCAACCCTTTCTGACTTCATTCGTTATTTTTCACGCACTTAGTGATTTTTTTCCAGCAAAATAACCCTGAAATTGAAAAGCACTTCAAATGAACTCTGAAAAGGTTGAAAGTTGGCATGGTATCATCATTTCACCCACATAGCAGGTGCTAAAAAGTTGAGAGGGTTACGTTAAAACTGGATGCACTTCGTGTACAAAATGGACAATCTTTTTCGAAGTATTAGGGTTTTGGACGAAAACTCACCTGTTACAAACGCATTTCATTTTTTTAACTTATTTGAACTCCATACTATTTGCGTGTTCAAAATGCACCATTCAAAGCCACGTCCTCAATTTTCAACCCTTTCTGATTTAATTTGCTAGTTTTCATGCACTGACTAATTTTTTCCAGGAAAATAACCTTGAAATTGAAAAACACTTCAAATAAGCTCTGAGAAGGTCGATAGTTGGCATGGTATCATCATTTCACCCACATAGCATGTGCTAAAAAGTTGAGAGGGTTACGGCAAAAACTAGATGCACTTCGTGTACAAAATGGACAATCTCTTTCGAAGTATCAAGGTTTAGGACAAAAACTCGCGTTTTACAAAGGCATTTCATTTCTTTAACTTATTTGAAATCCATACTTTTTGTGTGTTCAAGTTGCTCCATTCAAAGCCACATCATCAATTTTCAGCCCTTTCTAACTACATTTGCTATTTTCCATGCACTTACTGATTTTTCCTAGAGAAATAAACCTGAAATTGAAAAACAATACAAATGAACTCTGAAAAGGTTGAAAGCTGGCATGGTATCATCATTTCACCCACATAGCATGCGCTAAAAAGTTGAGAGGGTTACGGTAAAAACAGGATGCACTTCGTGTACAAAATGGACAATCTCTTTCGAAGTATCAGGGTTTCGGACCAAAACTCACCTGTTACAAAGGCATTTCATTTTTTAACAGATTTGAACTCCATACATTTTGTGTGTTCAAAATGCACCATTCAAAGCCACATCATCAATTTTCAACCCTTTGTAACTACATTTTCTATTTTTCATCCACTTGCTGATTTTTTCTGGCAAATTAACCCTGAAATTGAAAAGCAATTCAAATAAACTCTGAAAAGGTTGAAATTTGGCATGGTATCATTATTTCACTCACATAGCATGTGCTCACACGTTGAGAGGGTTACGGAAAAAACTGGATGCACTTCGTGGAAAAATTGGACAATCTCTTTCGAAGTATCAGAGTGTCAGACAAAAACTCGCCTGTTATAATGACATTTCATTTTTTTAACTTATGTGAACTCCATACTTTGCGCGTTTTCAAAATGCACCATTGAAAGCCGCATCATCAGTTTTCAACCCTTTCTAACTACATTTGCTATTTTTCATGCACTTACTGATTGTTTTTAGCAAAATAAGACTGAAATTGAAAAGCACTTCAAATGAACTCTAAAAAGGTTTAAAGTTGGCACGGTATCATCATTTCACCCACATATGATGTGCTAAAAAGTTGAGATGGTTACGGAAAAAACTTAATGCAGTTCGTGTACATAGTGGACAATCTATTTCGAAGTATCAGGGTTTCGGAAAAAAACTCGCATGTTACAAAGGCATTTCATTTTATTTTATTTTTTGAACTCCATATTTTTTATGTGCTCAAAATGCACCATTCAAAGCCACATCATCAATTTTCAACCCTTTCTGACTTCATTTGCTATTTTTCTCGCACTTACTTATTTTTTCACCAAAATAACCCTGAAATTGAAAAGCACTTTAAATAAACTCTGAAAAGGTCGAATGCCGGCATGGTATCATCATTGCACTCACATGGCATGTGCTAAAAATATGAGAGGGTTACGGCTAAAACTGGATGCACTTCGTGTACAAAATGGACAATCTCTTGCGAAGTATCATGGTTTCAAACGAAAACTCGCCTTTTACAAAGCCATTTCAAAATTTTAACTTATTTAAAATCCATACTTTTTGTGTGTTCAAGTTGCACCATTCAAAGCCACATCATCAATTTTCAGCCCTTTCTGGCTTCATTTGCTATTTTCCATGCGCTTACTAATTTTTCCTAGATAAATAAACCTAAAATTGAAAAAAAATTCAAATGAACTCTGAAAAGGTTGAAAGTTGGCATGGTATTATCATTTCACCCACATAGCATGCACAAAAAACTTGAGAGGGTTACGGTAAAAATAGGATGCACTTCGTGTACGAAATGGACAATCTCTTTCGAAGTATCAGGGTTTTCGGACGAAACTCGCTTGTTACAAAGGCATTTCATTTTTTAGCATATTTTAACTCCATACTTTTCGTCTGTTCAAAATGCACCACTCAAAGCCACATCATCAATTTTCAACCCTTTCTGACTTCATTTGCTATTTTTCATGCACTTACTGATTTTTTCAACAAAATAACCCTGAAATTGAAAAGCACTTCAAATGAACTCTGAAAAGGTTGAAATTTGGCATGGTATCATAATTTCACCCACATAGCATGTGCTAAAAAGGTGAGAGGGTTAAGGCAAAAACTGGATACACTTCGTGTACAAAATGGAAAATCTCTTTCGTAGTATAAGGGTTTCGGACGAAAACTCGCGTGTCACAAAGGCATTTCTTTTTCTAAATAATTTGAACTCCATAGTTTTTGCGTGTTAAAAATGCAGCATTCGAAGCAACATCATCAATTTTCAACCCTTTCTAACTACATTTGCTATTTTTCATCCACTTGCTGATTTTTTCCAGCAAAAGAACCCTGAAACAGAAAAGCACTTCAAATAAAATCTGAAAAGGTTGAAATTTTGCATGGTATCATAATTTCACCCACATAGCATGTGCTAAAACTTTGAAAGTTTTACAACAAAAACTTATTGCACTTCGTGTACAAAATGGACAGTCTCTTTCGAAGTATTAGGGTTTCAGACGAAAACTCACGTGTTATAACGACATTTCATTTTTTTAACTTATTTGAACTCCATACTTTTTGTGTGTTCAAAATGCACCATTGAAAGCAACATCGTCAATTTTCAACCCTTTATAACTACATTTGCTATTTTTCATACACTTGTTGATTTTTTCCAGCAAAATAACCCTGAAATGGAAAAGCACTTCAATTAAACTCTAAAAATGTTGAAAGTTGGCATGGTATCGTAATTTTACCCACATAGAATGTGCAAAAAGTTGAGAGGGTTACGACAAAAACTAGATGCACTTCATGTACAAAATAGACAATCTCTTTCGGGGTATCAGGGTTTCGGATGAAAACTCGCCTGTTACAAAGGCATTTCATTTTTTTAACTTATTTGAACTCCATACTTTTTTTGTCTTCATAATGCACCATTCAAAGCCACATCATCAATTTTCAACCCTTTCTCACTTCATTTGCTATTTTTCATGCACATACTGATTTTTTCACGCAAAATAACCCTAAAATTGAAAAGCCCTTGAAATGAACTCTGAAAAGGTTGAAAGTTGGCATGGTATCATCATTTCATGCATATAGCATGTGCTAAAAAGTTGAGAGGGTTACGGCAAAAACTAGATGCACTTCGTGTACAAAATGGACAACTCTTTCGAAGTATCAGGGTTTCGGACGAAAACTCGCCTTTTACAAAGGCATTTCATTGTTTAACATATTTGAACTCCATACTTTTTGTGTGTTCAAAATGCAACACTCAAAGCCACATCATCAATTTTCAACCCTTTCTAACTACATTTGCTATTTTTCATGCACTTACTGATTTTTTCTAGCAAAATAACGCTGAAATTGAAAAGCACTTCAAATAAACTCTGAAAAGGTTGAAATTTGGCATGGTATCATTATTTCACTCACATAGCATGTGCTAAACGTTGAGAGGGTTACGACAAAACTGGATGCACTTCGTGTAAAAACTGGACACTCTCTTTTGAGGTATCACGGTTTCAGACGAAAACTCGCCTGTTATAACGACATTTCATTTTATTAGGTTATGTGAACTTCATACTTTGTGTGTTTTCAATATGCACCATTGAAAGCCACATCATCAGTTTTCAACCCTTTCTAACTAGATTTGCTATTTTTCATGCACTTACTGATTGTTTTCAGCAAAATAAGACTGAAATTGAAAAGCACTTCAAATAAACTCTGAAAAGGTTGAAATTTGGCATAGTATCATTATTTCACTCACATAGCATGTGCTAAAACGTTGAGAGGGTTACGGAAAAAACTGGATGCACTTCGTGGAAAAAATGGACAATCTCTTTCGAAGTATTAGAGTGTCAAACGAAAACTTGCCTGTTACAAAGGCATTTCTTTTTTTAGCATATTTTAACTCCATACGTTTCGTGTCTTCAAAATGCACCACTCAAAGCCACATCATCAATTTTCAACCCTTTCTGACTTCATTTGCTATTTTTCACGCACTTACTGATTTTTTCAACAAAATAACCCTGAAATTTAAAAGCACTTGAAATGAACTCTGAAAAGGTTGAAATTTGTCATGGTATCATAATATTACCCACATAGCATGTGCTAAGAAGTTGAGAGGGTTACGGCAAAAACTGGATACACTTCGTGTACAAAATGGACAATCTCTTTCGTAGTATAAGGGTTTCGGACGAAAACTCGCCTGTTACAAAGGCACTTCTTTTTTTAAATAATTTGAACTCCATAGTTTTTGCGTGTTAAAAATGCAGCATTCGAAGCCACATCATCAATTTTCAACCCTTTCTAACTACATTTGCTATTTTTCATGCACTTGCTGATTTTTTCCAGCAAAAGAACCCTGAAATAGAAAAGCACTTCAAATAAAATCTGAAAAGGTTGAAATTTTGCATGGTATCATAATTTCACCCACATAGCATGTGCTAAAACTTTGAAAGTTTTACAACAAAAACTTGATGCACTTCGTGTACAAAATGGACAGTCTCTTTCGAAGTATTAGGGTTTTAGACGAAAACTCACGTGTTATAACGACATTTCATTTGTTTAACTTATTTGAACTCCATACTTTTTGTGTGTTCAAAATGCACCATTGAAAGCAACATCGTCAATTTTCAACCCTTTCTGACTTCATTTGCTATTTTTCTTGCACTTACTTATTTTTCCACCAAAATAACCCTGAAATCTAAAAGCACTTTAAAAAAACTCTGAAAAGGTCGAATGCCGACATGGTATCATCATTGAACTCACATGGCATGTGCTAAAAAGTTGAGAGGGTTACGGCTAAAACTGGATGCACTTCGTGTACAAAATGGACAATCTCTTGCGAAGTATCATGGTTTCGAACGAAATATCGCCTTTTACAAAGCCATTTCATATTTTTAACTTATTTAAAATCCATACTTTTTGTGTGTTCAAGTTGCACCATTCAAAGCTACATCATCAATTTTCAGCCCTTTTTGGCTTCATTTGCTATTTTCCATGCACTTACTAATTTTTCCTAGATAAATAAACCTAAAATTAAAAAAAAATTCAAACGAACTCTTAAAAGGTTGAAAGTTGGCATGGTATCATCATTTCACCCACATAGCATGCACAAAAAAGTTGATAGGGTTACAGTAAAAACAGGATGCACTTCGTGTACGAAATGGACAACCTCTTTCGAAGTATCAGGGTTTTCTGAAGAAAACTCGCTTGTTACAAAGGCATTTCATTTTTTAGCATATTTTAACTCCATAATTTTCGTGTTTTCAAAATGCACCATTGAAAGCCGCATCATCAGTTTTCAACCCTTTCTAACTACATTATCTATTTTTCATGCACTTACTGATTGTTTTCAGCAAAATAAGACTGAAATTGAAAAGCACTTCAAATAAACTCTGAAAAGGTTGAAATTTGGCATGGTATCATTATTTCACTCACATAGCATATGCTAAAACGTTGAGAGGGTTACGGAAAAAACTGGATGCACTTCGTGGCAAAAATGGACAATCTCTTTCGAAGTATCAGAGTGTCAGACGAAAACTCGCGTGTTATAATGACATTTCATTTTTTTAACTGATGTGAACTCCATACTTTGCGCGTTTTCAATATGCACCATTGAAAGCCGCATCATCAGTTTTCAACCCTTTCTAACTACATTTGCTATTTTTCATGCACTTACTGATTGTTTTCAGCAAAATAAGACTGAAATTGAAAAGCACTTCAAATGAACTCTAAAAAGGTTTAAAGTTGGCACGGTATCATCATTTCACCCACATATCATGTGCTGAAAAGTGGAGACGGTTACGGAAAAAACTTAATGCAGTTCGTGTACATAGTGGACAATCTATTTCGAAGTATCAGGGTTTCGGACAAAAACTCGCGTGTTACAAAGGCCTTTCATTTTATTTTATTTTTTGAACTCCATACTTTTTGTGTGCTAAAAATGCACCATTCAAAGCCACATCATCAATTTTCAACCCTTTCTGACTTCATTTTCTATTTTTCTTGCACTTACTTATTTTTTCCACCAAAATAACCCTGAAATCAAAAGCACTTTAAATAAACTCTGAAAAGGTCGAATGCCGGCATGGTATCATCAGTGCACTCACATGGCATGTGCTAAAAACTTGAGAGGGTTACGGCTAAAACTGGATGCACTTCGTGTACAAAATGGACAATCTCTTGCGAAGTATCATGGTTTCAAACGAAAACTCGCCTTTTACAAAGCCATTTCATATTTTTAACTTACTTAAAATCCATACTTTTTGTGTGTTCAAGTTGCACCATTCAAAGCCACATCATTAATTTTCAGCCCTTTCTGGCTTCATTTGCTCTTTTCCATGCACTTACTAATTTTTCCTAGATAAATAAACCTAAAATTGAAAAAAAATTCAAATGAACTCTGAAAAGGTTGAAAGTTGGCATGGTATCATCATTTCACCCACATAGCATGCACAAAAAAGTTGAGAGGGTTACGGTAAAAACAGGATGCACTTCGTGTACGAAATGGACAATCTCTTTCGAAGTATCAGGGTTTTCGGACGAAAACTCGGTTGTTACAAAGGCACTTCATTTTTTAGCATATTTTAACTCCATACTTTTCGTGTGTTCAAAATGCACCACTCAAAGCCACATCATCAATTTTCAATCCTTTCTGACTTCATTTGCTATTTTTCATGCACTTACTGATTTTTTCAACAAAATAACCCTGAAATTGAAAAGCATTTCAAATGAACTCTGAAAAGGTTGAAATTTGGCATGGTATCATAATTTCACCCACATAGCATGTGCTAAAAAGTTGAGAGGGTTACGGCAAAAACTGGATACACTTCGTGTACAAAATGGACAATCTCTTTCGTAGTATAAGGGTTTCGGACGAAAACTCGCCTGTTACAAAGGCATTTCTTTTTTTAAATAATTTGAACTCCATAGTTTTTGCGTGTTAAAAATGCAGCATTCGAAGCCACATCATCAATTTTCAACCCGTTCTAACTACATTTGCTATTTTTCAGGCACTTGCTGATTTTTTCCACCAAAATAACCCTGAAACAGAAAAGCACTTCAAATAAAATCTGAAAAGGTTGAAATTTTGCATGGTATCATAATTTCACCCACATAGCATGTGCTAAAAGTTTGACAGTTTTACAACAAAAACTTGCTGCACTTCGTGTACAAAATGGACAGTCTCTTTCGAAGTATTAGGGTTTCAGACGAAAACTCACGTGTTATAATGGCATTTCATTTTTTTAACTTATTTGAACTCCATACTTTTTGTGTGTTCAAAATGCACCATTGAAAGCAACATCGTCAATTTTCAACCCTTTATAACTACATTTGCTATTTTTCATACACTTGTTGATTTTTCCAGCAAAATAACCCTGAAATGGAAAAGCACTTCAATTAAACTCTAAAAAGGTTGAAAGTTGGCATGGTATCGTAATTTTACCCACATAGAATGTGCAAAAAGTTGAGAGGGTTACGACAAAAACTAGATGCACTTCATGTACAAAATAGACAATCTCTTTCGGAGTATCAGGGTTTCGGATGAAAACTCGCCTGTTACAAAGGCATTTCATTTTTTTAACTTCTTTGAACTCCATACTTTTTTTGTCTTCATAATGCACCAGTCAAAGCGACATCATCATTTTTCAACCCTTTCTGACCTCATTTCCAATTTTCATGCACTTACTGATTGTTTTCAGCAAAATAAATCTGAAATTGAAAAGCACTTCAAATAAACTCTGAAAAAGGTTGAAAGTTCGCATGGTATCATAATTTCACCCACATAGCTTGTGCTAAAAAGTTGAGAGCGTTACGGCAAGAACTGGATACACTTCGTGTACAAAATGAACAATCTCTTTCGAAGTATAAGGCTTTCGGACGAAAACTCGCCTTTTACAAAGGCATTTCATTGTTTAACATATTTGAACTCCATACTTTTTGTGTGTTCAATATGCACCACTCAAAGACACATCATCAATTTTCAACCCTTTCTAACTACATTTGCTATTTTTCATGCACTTACTGATTTTTTCTAGCAAAATAACGCTGAAATTGAAAAGCACTTCAAATAAAGTCTGAAAAGGTTGAAATTTGTCATGGTATCATTATTTCACTCACATAGCATGTGCTAAAACGTTGAGAGGGTTACGGCAAAAACTGGATGCACTTCGTGTAAAAACTGGACACTCTCTTTTGAAGTATCAGGGTTTCATACGAAAACTCGCCTGTTATAATGACATTTCATATTTTTAACTTATGTGAACTCAATACTTTGTGTGTTTTCAATATGCACCATTGAAAGCCGCATCATCAGTTTTCAACCCTTTCTAACTACATTTGCTATTTTTCATGCACTTACTGATTGTTTTCAGCAAAATAAGACTGAAATTGAAAAGCACTTCAAATGAACTCTAAAAAGGTTTAAAGTTGGCACGGTATCATCATTTCTCCCACATATCATGTGCCAAAAAGTTGAGACGATTACGGAAAAAACTTAATGCAGTTCGTGTACATAGTGGACAATCTATTTCGAAGTATCAGGGTTTCGGACAAAAACTCGCGTGTTACAAAGGCATTTCATTTTATTTTATTTTTTGAACTCCATACTTTTTGTGTGCTCAAAATGCACCATTCAAAGCCACATCATCAATTTTCAACCCTTTCTGACTTCATTTGCTATTTTTCTTGCACTTACTTATTGTTTCCACCAAAATAACCCTGAAATCTAAAAGCACTTTAAATAAACTCTGAAAAGGTCGATGCCGGCATGGTATCATCATTGCACTCACATGGCATGTGCTAAAAAGTTGAGAGGGTTACGGCTAAAACTGGATGCACTTCGTGTACAAAATGGACAATCTCTTG
The DNA here is from genome assembly GCA_022496015.1 of Hordeum marinum. Taxonomy (NCBI): domain Eukaryota; kingdom Viridiplantae; phylum Streptophyta; class Magnoliopsida; order Poales; family Poaceae; genus Hordeum; species Hordeum marinum. Next base: position 506,139,735 of record CM039675.1, read on the forward strand.
CGAAGTATCATGGTTTCAAACGAAAACTCGCCTGTTACGAAGCCATTTCATATCTTTAACTTATTTAAAATCCATACTTTTTGTGTGTTCAAGTTGCACCATTCAAAGCCACATCAACAATTTTCAGCCCTTTCTGGCTTCATTTGCTATTTTCCATGCACTTACTAATTTTTCCTAGATAAATAAACCTAAAATTGAAAAAAAATTCAAATGAACTCTGAAAAGGTTGAAAGTTGGTATGGTATCATGATTTCACCCACATAGCATGCACAAAAAAGTTGAGAGGGTTACGGTAAAAACAGGATGCACTTCGTGTACGAAATGGACAATCTCTTTCGAAGTATCAGGGTTTTCGCACGAAAACTCGGTTGTTACAAAGGCATTTCATTTTTAGCATATTTTAACTCCATACTTTTCGTGTGTTCAAAATGCACCACTCAAAGCCACATCATCAATTTTCAACCCTTTCTGACTTCATTTGCTATTTTTCATGCACTTACTGATTTTTTCAACAAAATAACCCTGAAATTGAAAAGCACTTCAAATGATCTCTGAAAAGGTTGAAATTTGGCATGGTATCATAATTTCACCCACATAGCATGTGCTAAAAAGTTGAGAGGGTTACGAGAAAAACTAGATGCACTTCATGTACAAAATAGACAATCTCTTTCGGAGTATCAGGGTTTCGGATGAAAACTCGCCTGTTACAAAGGCATTTCATTTTTTAACTTATTTGAACTCCATAATTTTTTTGTATTTATAATGCACCATTCAAAGCCACATCATCAATTTTCAACCCTTTCTGACTTCATTTGCTATTTTTCATGCACATACTGATTTTCTCACGCAAAATAACCCTAAAATTGAAAAGCCCTTGAAATGAACTCTGAAAAGGTTGAAAGTTGGCATGGTATCATCATTTCATGCATATAGCATGTGCTAAAAAGTTGAGAGGGTTACGACAAAAACTAGATGCACTTCGTGTACAAAATGGACAATCTCTTTCGAAGTATCAGGGTTTCGGACGAAAACTCGCCTTTTACAAAGGCATTTCATTGTTTAACATATTTGAACTCCATACTTTTTGTGTGTTCAAAATGCACCACTCAAAGCCACATCATCAATTTTCAACCCTTTCTAACTACATTTGCTATTTTTCATGCACTTACTGATTTTTTCTAGCAAAATAACGCTGAAATTGAAAAGCACTTCAAATAAACTCTGAAAAGGTTGAAATTTGGCATGGTATCATTATTTCACTCACATAGCATGTGCTAAAACGTTGAGAGGGTTACGGCAAAAACTGGATGCACTTCGTGTAAAAACTGGACACTCTCTTTTGAAGTATCACGGTTTCAGACAAAAACTCGCTTGTTATAATGACATTTCATTTTTTAACTTACGTGAACTCCATACTTTGTGTGTTTTCAATATGCACCATTGAAAGCCGCATCATTAGTTTTCAACCCTTTCTAACTACATTTGCTATTTTTCATGCACTTATTGATTGTTTTCAGCAAAAAAAGCCTCAAATTGAGAAGCACTTCAAATGAACTCTAAAAAGGCTAAAAGTTGGCATGGTATCATCATTTCACCCACATATCATGTGCTAAAAATTTGAGAGGGTTACGGCAAAAACTGAATGCAGTTCGTGTACATAGTCGACAATCTATTTCGAAGAATCAGGGTTTCGGACAAAAACTCGCCAGTTACAAAGGCATTTCATTTTTTTATTTTTTGAACTCCATACTTTTGGTGTGTTCAAAATGCACCATTCAAAGCCACATCGTCAATTTTCAACCCTTTCTGACTTCATTTGCTATTTTTCACGCACTTACTTATTTTTTCCAACTAAATAACCCTGAAATTGAAAAGCACTTCAAATAAACTCTGAAAAGGTCGAAACTCGGCATGGTATCATAATTTCACCCACATAGGATGTGCTAAAACGTTGAGAGGGTTACGGCAAAAACTGAATCACTTCGTGTAATAAATGGACAATCTCTTTCGAAGTATTAGGGCTTGAGATGAAAACTCGCTTTTTATAAAGGCATTTCATTTTTTTAACTTATTTGAACTCCATACTTTTTGTGTGTTCAAAATGCACCATTCAAAGCCACAACATCAATTTTCAAACCTTCCTGACTTCATTTGCTATTTTTCATGCACTTACTGATTTGTTTCCAGCAAAATAACCCTAAAATTGAAAAGCACTTCAAATGAACTCTAAAAAGGTTGAAAGTTGCAATGGTATCACCATTTCACCCACATAGCATGTGCTAAAAAGTTGAGAGGGTTAAGGCAAAAATTGGATGCACTTCGTGTACAAAATGGACAATCTCTTTCGAAGTATAAGGGTTTCGGACGAATACTTGCCTGTTACAAAGGCATTTCATTTTTCTAACTTATTTGAAGTCTATATTTTTTGTGTGTTCAAAATACACCAGTCAAAGCCACATCATCAATTTTCAATCCTTTCCGACCTCATTTGCTATTTTTCATGCACTTTCTGATTGTTTTTAGCAAAATAACCCTAAAATTGAAAAGCACTTCAAATGAACTCTGAAAAGGTTGAAAGTTGGCATTATATCATCATTTTACCCACAGAGCATGTGCTAAAAAGGTGAGAGGGTTACGGCAAAAACTGGATGCACTTCCTATACAAAATGTACAATGTCTTTCGAAGTATCAGGGTTTCGGACGAAAACTCGCCTGCTACAAAGTCATTTATTTTTTTTAACTTATTTGAACTCCATACTTTTTGTGTGTTCAAAATGCACCTTCCAAAAGGCATATCATAAATTTTCAACCCTTTCTGACTTCATTTGCTATTTTTCGTGCACTTATTGATTTGTTATGGCTAAATAACTCTGAAATTGAAAATCACTTCAAATGAACTCTCAAAAGGTTGAAAGTTGTCATGTTATCATCATTTCATTCACATATCATGTACTAAAAAGTTGGGAGGGTTACAGCAAAAACTAGATGCTATTCGTGTAGAATGTGCTAAAAGTTGAGAGGGTTACGGCAAAAACTGGGTGCACTTCGTGCATAAAATAGACAATCTCTTCTAGAGTATCAGGGTTTCCGAAGAAAACTCACACGTTACAAAGGCATTTCATTTTTCTAACTTATTTTAACTCTATACTTTTTGTGTCTTCATAATGCACCATTCAAAGCCACATCATCAATTTTCAACCCTTTCTAACTTCATTTGCAATTTTTAATGCACTCACTGATTTTTTGAAGCAAAATAACCCTGAAATTGGAAAGCACTTTAAATGAACTCTTACAAGGTTGAAAGTGGGAATGGTATCATCATTTCACCCATATAGCATGTACTAAAAAGTTGAGAAGGTTACGGCAAAAACTGGATGCACTTCGTGTACAAAATGGACAATCTCTTTCGAAGTATCAGGGTTTTTGACGAAAACTCGCCTGTGACAAAGACATTTCCTTTTATTAACTTCTTTGAACTCCGTAATATTTGTGTGTTCAAAATGCACCATTCAAAGCCACATCATCAAGTTTCAACCCTTCTAACTACATTTGCTATTTTTCATTCACTTGTTGATTTTTCCCAGCAAAATAACCCTGAAATTGAAAAGCACTTCCAATGAACTCTGAAAAGGTTGAAATTTGGCATGGTATCATAATTTCACCCACATAGCATGTGCTAAAATGTTGAGAGGGTTACGGCAAGAACTGGAGACAATTCGTGTACAAAATGGACAATCTCTTTCGAAGTATAATGGTTTCGGACAAAAACTCGCCTGTTAGAAAGGCATTTCATGTTTTTAACTTATTTGAACTCCATACTTTTTGTGTGCTAAAAATACACCAGTCAAAGCCACATCATCATTTTTCAACCCTTTCTGACCTCATTTCCTATTTTCGTGCACTTACTGATTGTTTTCAGCAAAATAAATCTGAAATTGAAAAGCACTTCAAATAAACTCTGAAATAGGTTGAAATTTGGCATGGTATCATAATTTCACCCACATAGCTTGTGCTAAAAAGTTGAGAGGGTTACGGCAAGAACTGGATACACTTCGTGTACAAAATGAACAATCTCTTTCGAAGTATAAGGGTTTCGGACAAAAACTCGGTTGTTAGAAAGGCATTTCATGTTTTTAACTTATTTGAACTCCATACTTTATGTGTGCTGAAAATACACTAGTCAAAGCCACATCATCATTTTTCAACCCTTTCTGACCTCATTTGCTATTTTTCATGCACTTACTGATTGTTTTCAGCAAAATAAACCTGAAATTGAAAAGCACTTCAAATAAACTATGAAAAAGGTTGAAATTTGGCATGGTATCATAATTTCACCCACATAGCAGGTGCTAAAACTTTGAAAGGTTTACAACAAAAACTGGATGCAGTTCGTGTACAAAATGGACAATCTCTTTCGAAGTCTCAGGGTTTCAGACGAAAACTCGCGTGTTATAACGGACTTTCATTTTTTTAACTTATTTGAACTCCATACTTTTTGTGTGTTCAAAATACACCATTCAAAGCCACATCATCAATTTTAAACCCTTTATAACTACATTTTCTTTTTGTCATGCACTTGTTGAGTTTTTCCAGCAAAATAACCCTGAAATGGAAAAGCACTTCAAATAAACTCTGAAAAGGTTGAAAGTTGGCATGGTATCGTAATTTCACCCACATCGAATGTGCTAAAAGTTGAGAGGGTTACGATAAAAACTAGATGCACTTCATGTACAAAATAGACAATCTCTTTCGGAGTATCACGGTTTCGGATGAAAACTCGCCTGTTTCAAAGGCATTTCATTTTTTTAATTTATTCAAACTCCATACTTTTTTTGTCTTCATAATGCACCATTCAAAGCCACATCATCAATTTTCAACCCTTTCTGACTTCATTTGCTATTTTTCATGCACATACTGATTTTTCACGCAAAATAACCCTGAAATTGAAAAGCACTTCAAATGAACTCTGAAAAGGTTGAAAGTTGGCATGGTATCATCAATTCACCCATATAGCATTTGCTAAAAAGTTGAGAGGGTTACGGCAAAAACTAGATGAACTTCGTGTACAAAATGGACAATCTCTTTCGAAGTATCAGGGTTTCTGACGAAAACTCGCCTCTTAGAAAGGCATTTCATTTTATTAACTTCTTTGAACTCCATACTTTCTGTGTGTTCAAAATGCACCATTCAAAGCCACATCATCAATTTTCAACCCTTTCTAACTACATTTGCTATTTTTCATGGACTCGTTGATTTTTTCTAGTAAAATAAACCTGAAATTGAAAAGCACTTCAAATAAACTCTGAAAACGTTGAAATTTTGGCATGGTATAATCATTTCACCCACATAGCATGTGCTAACACGTTCAGATATTTAAAGCAAAAACAGGATGCACTTCGTGCACAAAATGGACGATCTCCTTCATGGTATCAGGTTTTCACACGAAAACTCGCCTATTATAACAACATTTAATTTTTTTAACTTATTTGAACTCTATACTTTTTGTGTGTTAAAAATTCAGCATTCAAAGTCACATCATCAATTTTCAACTCTTTCTAACTACGTTTGCAATTTTCATGCACTAGTTGATTTTTTCTAGCAAAATAACCCTGAAATTGAAATGCACTCTAACTGAACTCTTAAAAGGATGAAAGTTGGCATGGTATCATCATTTCACCCATATAGCATGTGCTAAAAAGTTGAGAGGGTTACGGCAAAAACTGGATTGACTTCGTGTACAAAATGGACAATCTCTTCCGAAGTATAACGGTTCCGGACGAAAACTCGCCTATTACAAAGGCATTTCATTTTATTAACTTATTTGAACTCCATAATTTTTGTGCGTTCAAAATGCACCATTCAAAGCCACATCATCAATTTTCAACCCTTTCTAACTACATTTGCTATTTTTCATGCACTTGTTGATTTTGTCCAGCAAAATAACCCTGAAATTGAAAAGCACTTCAAATAAACTGTGAAAAGGTTGAAATTTGGCATGGTATCATAATTTCACCCACATAGAATGTGCTAAAAATTTTAGAGGGTTACGGCAAAAACTGGATACACTTCATGTACAAAATGGACAATCTCTTTCGAAGTATAAGGGTTTCAGACGAAAACTCGCCTGTTACAAAGGCATTTCAGTTTTTTAGCTTATTTGAACTCCATTCTTTTTGTGTGTTCAAAAAACAACAGTCAAAGCCACATCATAAATTTTCAACCCTTTCTGACCTCATTTGCTATTTTTCATGCACTTACTAATTGTTTTCAGCAAAATAAACCTGAAACTGAAAAGCACTTCAAATGAACTCTGAAAAGGTTGAAAGTTGGCATGGTATCATCATTTCACTCACATAGCATGTGCTAAAAAGTTGAGAGGTTACGGCAAAAACTGGATGCACTTCCTATACAGAATGGACAATCCCTTTCGAAGTATCAGGGTTTCGGTCGAAAACTCGCCTGTTACAAAGGCATTTCAATTTTTTAACTTATTTGCACTGCATATTTTTGTGTGTTCAAAATGCACCATTCAAAGCCACATCATCAATTTTCAACCCTTTCTAACTACATTTGCTATTTTTCATGGACTTGTTGATTTTTTCCATTAAAATAACCCTAAAATTGAAAAGCACTTCAAATAAACTCTGAAAACGTTGAAATTTGGCATGGTATAATCATTTCACACACATAGCATGTGCTGAAACGTTCAGAGGTTTAAAGCAAAAACTGGATGCACTTCGTGTACAAAATGGACAATCTCCTTCGAAGTATCAGGTTTTCACACGAAAACTCGCCTGTTATAACAAAATTCCATTTTGTTAACTTATTTGAACTCTATACTTTTTGTGTGTTCAAAATGCACCATTCAAAGCCACATCATCAATTTTCAACACTTTCTAACTACATTTGCAATTTTCATGCAGTAGTTGATTTTTTCTAGCAAAATAACCCTGAAATTGAAAAGCACTTCAAATGAACTCTTATAAGGTTGAAAGTTGGAATGGTATCATCATTTCACCCATATAGCATTTGCTAAAAAGTTGAGAGGGTTACGGCAAAAATTAGATGAACTTCGTGTACAAAATGGACAATCTCTTTCGAAGTATCAGGGTTTCTGACGAAAACTCGCCTCTTAGAAAGGCATTTCATTTTATTAACTTCTTTGAACTCCATACTTTTTGTGTGTTCAAAATGCACCATTCAAAGCCACATCATCAATTTTCAACCCTTTCTAACTACATTTGCTATTTTTCATGCACTTGTTGATTTTGTCCAGCAAAATAACCCTGAAATTGAAAAGCACTTCAAATAAACTGTGAAAAGGTTGAAATTTGGCATGGTATCATAATTTCACCCACATAGAATGTGCTAAAAATTTTAGAGGGTTACGGCAAAAACTGGATACACTTCATGTACAAAATGGACAATCTCTTTCGAAGTATAAGGGTTTCAGACGAAAACTCGCCTGTTACAAAGGCATTTCAGTTTTTTAGCTTATTTGAACTCCATACTTTTTGTGTGTTCAAAAAACAACAGTCAAAGCCACATCATAAATTTTCAACCCTTTCTGACCTCATTTGCTATTTTTCATGCACTTACTAATTGTTTTCAGCAAAATAAGCCTGAAATTGAAAAGCACTTCAAATGAACTCTTAAAAGGTTGAAAGTTGGAATGGTATCATCATTTCACCCATATAGCATGTGCTAAAAACTTGAGAGGGTTACGCAAAAACTGGATGCACTTCGTGTACAAAATGGACAATCTCTTTCGAAGTATCAGGGATTCGGACGAAAACTCAACGGTTACAAGGGCATTTAATTTTATTAACTTCTTTGAACTCCGTAATTTTTGTGTGTTGAAAATGCACCATTCAAAGCCACATCATCAATTTTCATCCCTTCCTAACTACATTTGCTATTTTTCATGCACTTGTTGCTTTTGTCCAACAAAATAACCCTGAAATTGAAAAGCACTTCAAATAAACTCTGAAAAGGTTGAAATTTGGCATGGTATAATCATTTCACCCACATAGCATGTGCTAAAACGTTGAGAGGTTTACAACAAAAACTGGATGCACTTCATGTACAAAATGGACAATCTCCTTCGAAGTATCACGGTTTCAAACGAAAACTCGCCTGTTATAAAGCCATTTCATTTTTTTAACTTATTTGAACTCCATACTTTTTGTGTGTTCAAAATGCACCATTCAAAGCCACATCATCAATTTTCAGCCCTTTCTAACTACATTAGCTATTTTTCATGCACTTGTTGATTTTTTCTAGCAAAATAACCCTGAAATTGAAAAACACTTCAAATAAACTCTGAAAACGTTGAAATTTGGCATGGTCTATTCATTTCACCCACATAGCATGTGCTAAAACGTTGAGAGGGTCACGACAAAAATTGGATGCACTTCGTGTACAAAATGGACAATCTCTTTCAAAGTATTAGGGTTTAGGATGAAAACTCGCTAGTTATCAAGGCATTTCCTTTTTAAAACTTATTTGAACTCCATACTTTTTGGGTGTTAAAAATGCACCACTCAAAGCCACATCATAAATTTTCAACCCTTTCTGACTTCATTTGCTATTTTTCATGCACTTACTGATTTTTTCCCACCATAATAACCCTGAAATTGAAACCCACTTAAAATGAACTCTGAAAAGGTTGAAATTTGGCTTGGTATCATAATTTCACCCACATAGAATGTGCTAAAAAGTTTAGAGGGTTACGGCAAAAACTGGATACACTTCATGTACAAAATGGACAATCTCTTTCGAAGTATAAGGGTTTCAGACGAAAAGTCGCCTGTTATAAAGGCATTTCATTTTTTAGCTTATTTGAACTCCATACTTATTATGTGTTCAAAAAACAACAGTCAAAGCCACATCACAAATTTTCAACCCTTTCTGACCTCATTTGCTATTTTTCATGCACTTACTAATTGTTTTCAGCAAAATAAACCTGAAACTGAAAAGCACTTCAAATGAACTCTGAAAAGGTTGAAAGTTGGCATGGTATCATCATTTCACTCACATAGCATGTGCTAAAAAGTTGAGAGGTTACGGCAAACACTGGATGCACTTTCTATACAGAATGGACAATCTCTTTCTAAGTATCAGGGTTTCGGTCGGAAACTCGCCTGTTACAAAGGCATTCCAATTTTTTAACTTATTTGCACTGCATATTTTTGTGTGTTCAAAATGCACCATTCAAAGCCACATCATCAATTTTCAACCCTTTCTAACTACATTTGCTATTTTTCATGGACTTGTTGATTTTTTCCATTAAAATAACCCTAAAATTGAAAAGCACTTCAAATAAACTCTGAAAACGTTGAAATTTGGCATGGTATAATCATTTCACACACATAGCATGTGCTGAAACGTTCAGAGGTTTAAAGCAAAAACTGGATGCACTTCGTGTACAAAATGGACAATCTCATTCGAAGTATCAGGTTTTCACACGAAAACTCGCCTGTTATAACAAAATTCCATTTTGTTAACTTATTTGAACTCTATACTTTTTGTGTGTTCAAAATGCACCATTTAAAGCCACATCATCAATTTTCAACACTTTCTAACTACATTTGCAATTTTCATGCAGTAGTTGATTTTTTCTAGCAAAATAACCCTGAAATTGAAAAGCACTTCAAATGAGCTCTTAAAAGGTTGAAAGTTGGAATGGTATCATCATTTCACCCATATAGCGTGTGCTAAAAAGTTGAGAGGGTTACGCAAAAACTGGATGCACTTCGTGTACAAAATGGACAATCTCTTTCGAAGTATCAGGGATTCGAACGAAAACTCAACGGTTACAAGGGCATTTAATTTTATTAACTTCTTTGAACTCTGTATTTTTTGTGTGTTCAAAATGCACCATTCAAAGCCACATAACCAATTTTCATCCCTTCCTAACTACATTTGCTATTTTTCATGCACTTGTTGATTTTTTCCAGTAGAATAAACCTGAAATTGAAAAGCACTTCAAATAAACTCTGAAAAGGTTGAAATTTGGCATGGTATAATAATTTCACCCACATAGCATGTGCTAAAACGTTGAGAGGTTTACAGCAAAAACTGGATGCACTTCGTGTACAAAATGGACAATCTCCTTCGAAGGATCACGGTTTCAAACGAAAACTCGCCTGTTATAACGACATTTCATTTTTTTAACTTATTTGAACTCCATACTTTTTGTGTGTTCAAAATGCACCATTCAAAGCCACATCATCAATTTTCAGCCCTTTCTAACTACATTAGCTATTTTTCATGCACTTGTTGATTTTTTCTAGCAAAATAACCCTGAAATTGAAAAGCACTTCAAATAAACTCTGAAACGTTGAAATTTGGCATGGTCTATTCATTTCACCCACATAGCATGTGCTAAAACGTTGAGAGGGTTACGACAAAAATTGGATGCACTTCGTGTACAAAATGGACAATCTCTTTCGAAGTATTAGGGTTTAGGATGAAAACTTGCTTGTTATAAAGGCATTTCATTTTTTAAACTTATTTGAACTCCATACTTTTTGGGTGTTCATAATGCATCACTCAAAGCCACATCATCAATTTTCAACCCTTTCGGACTTCACTTGCTATTTTTCATGCACTTACTGATTTTTTCCCACCATAATAACCCTAAAATTGAAAACCACTTCAAATGAACTCTGAAAAGGTTCAAATTTGGCATGGTATCATAATTTCACCCACATAGAATGTGCTAAAAACTTTAGAGGGTTACGGCAAAAACTGGATACACTTCGTGTACAAAATGGACAATCTCTTTCGAAGTATAAGGGTTTCGGACGAAAACTCGTCTGTTACAAAGGCATTTCATTTTTTAACTTATTTGAACTCCATACTTTTTGTGTGTTCAAAAAACACCAGTCAAAGCCACATTTCTGACCTCATTTGCAATTTTTCATGCACTTACTGATTGTTTTCAGCAAAATAAACCTGAAACTAAAAAGCACTTCAAATGAACTCTGAAAAGGTTGAAAGTTGGCATGGTATCATCATTTCACCCACATAGCATGTGCTAAAAAGTTGAGAGAGATACGGCAAAAACTGGATGCATTTCGTGTACAAAATGGACAATCTCTTTCGAAGTATGAGGGTTTCGGATGAAAACTCACGTGTTACAAAGGCATTCCTTTGTTAACTTATTTGAACTCTATACTTTTTGTGTGTTCAAAATGCATCATTCAAAGCCACATCATCAATTTTCAACACTTTCTAACTACATTTGCAATTTTCATGCACTAGTTAATTTTTTCTAGCAAAATAACCCTGAAATTGAAAAGCACTGCAAATGAACTCTTAAAAGGTTGAAAGTTGGAATGGTATCCCCATTTCACTCACATAGCATGTGCTAAAAAGTTGAGAGGTTACGGCAAAAACTGGATGCACTTCCTATACAGAATGGATAATCTCTTTCGAAGTATCAGGGTTTCGGTCGAAAACTCGCCTGTTACAAAGGCATTTCAATTTTTTAACTTATTTGCACTGCATATTTTTGTGTGTTCAAAATGCACCATTCAAAGCCACATCATCAATTTTCAACCCTTTCTAACTACATTTGCTATTTTTCATGGACTTGTTGATTTTTTCCATTAAAATAACCCTAAAATTGAAAAGCACTTCAAATAAACTCTGAAAACATTGAAATTTGGCATGGTATAATCATTTCACACACATAGCATGTGCTAAAACGTTCAGAGGTTTAAAGCAAAAACTGGATGCATTTCGTGTACAAAATGGACAATCTCCTTCGAAGTATCAGGTTTTCACACGAAAACTCGCCTGTTATAACAAAATTCCATTTTGTTAACTTATTTGAACTCTATACTTTTTGTGTGTTCAAAATGCACCATTCAAAGCCACATCATCAATTTTCAACACTTTCTAACTACATTTGCAATTTTCATGCACTAGTTGATTTTTTCTAGCAAAATAACCCTGAAATTGAAAAGCACTTCAAATGAACTCTTAAAAGGTTGACAGTTGGAATGGTATCATCGTTTCACCCATATAGCATGTGCTAAAAAGTTGAGAGGTTTACAGAAAAAACTATATGCACTTTGTGTACAAAATGGACAATCTCCTTCGATGTACGAGGGTTTCACACGAAAACTCGCGTGTTATAACGACATTTCGTTTTTTTAACTTATTTGAACTCCATACTTTTTTGAGTTCAAAATGCACCATTCAAAGCCACATGATCAATTTTCAACCCTTTCTAACTACATTAGCTATTTTTCATGCACTTGCTGATTTTTTCTAGCAAAATAACCCTGAAATTGAAAAGCACTTCAAATAAACTCTGAAAAGGTTGAAATTTGGCATGGTATCATCATTTCACCCACATAGCATGTGCTAAAACGTCGAGAGGGTTACGGCAAAAATTGGATGCACTTCGTGTACAAAATGGACAATCTCTTTCGAAGTATTAGGGTTTAGGATGAAAACTCGCTTGTGATAAAGGCATTTCATTTTTTAAACTTCTTTGAACTCCATACTTTTTGTGTGTTCAAAACGCACCACTCCAAGCCACATCATCAATTTTCAACCCTTTCTGACTTCATTTGCTATTTAATGATTTTTTTCCACCATAATAACCCTGAAATTGAACACCACTTCAAATGAACTCTGAAAAGGTTGAACGTTGGCATGGTATCATAATTCTACCCACATAGAATGTGCTAAAAACTTTAGAGTGTTATGACAAAAACTCGATACACTTCGTGTACAAAATGGACAATCTCTTTCGAAGTATAAGGGTTTCGGACGAAAACTCGCCTGTTACAAAGGCATTCCTTTTTTAACTAATTTGAACTCCATACTTTTTGTGTGTTCAAAAAACACCAGTCAAAGCCACATTTCTGACCTCATTTGCAATTTTTCATGCACTTACTGATTGTTTTCAGCAAAATAAACCTGAAACTAAAAAGCACTTCAAATGAACTCTGAAAAGGTTGAAAGTTGGCATGGTATCATCATTTCACCCACATAGCATGTGCTAAAAAGTTGAGAGAGATACGGCAAAAACTGGATGCATTTCGTGTACAAAATGGACAATCTCTTTCGAAGTATGAGGGTTTCGGATGAAAACTCACGTGTTACAAAGGCATTCCTTTGTTAACTTATTTGAACTCTATACTTTTTGTGTGTTCAAAATGCATCATTCAAAGCCACATCATCAATTTTCAACACTTTCTAACTACATTTGCAATTTTCATGCACTAGTTAATTTTTTCTAGCAAAATAACCCTGAAATTGAAAAGCACTGCAAATGAACTCTTAAAAGGTTGAAAGTTGGAATGGTATCCCCATTTCACTCACATAGCATGTGCTAAAAAGTTGAGAGGTTACGGCAAAAACTGGATGCACTTCCTATACAGAATGGATAATCTCTTTCGAAGTATCAGGGTTTCGGTCGAAAACTCGCCTGTTACAAAGGCATTTCAATTTTTTAACTTATTTGCACTGCATATTTTTGTGTGTTCAAAATGCACCATTCAAAGCCACATCATCAATTTTCAACCCTTTCTAACTACATTTGCTATTTTTCATGGACTTGTTGATTTTTTCCATTAAAATAACCCTAAAATTGAAAAGCACTTCAAATAAACTCTGAAAACATTGAAATTTGGCATGGTATAATCATTTCACACACATAGCATGTGCTAAAACGTTCAGAGGTTTAAAGCAAAAACTGGATGCATTTCGTGTACAAAATGGACAATCTCCTTCGAAGTATCAGGTTTTCACACGAAAACTCGCCTGTTATAACAAAATTCCATTTTGTTAACTTATTTGAACTCTATACTTTTTGTGTGTTCAAAATGCACCATTCAAAGCCACATCATCAATTTTCAACACTTTCTAACTACATTTGCAATTTTCATGCACTAGTTGATTTTTTCTAGCAAAATAACCCTGAAATTGAAAAGCACTTCAAATGAACTCTTAAAAGGTTGACAGTTGGAATGGTATCATCGTTTCACCCATATAGCATGTGCTAAAAAGTTGAGAGGTTTACAGAAAAAACTATATGCACTTTGTGTACAAAATGGACAATCTCCTTCGATGTACGAGGGTTTCACACGAAAACTCGCGTGTTATAACGACATTTCGTTTTTTTAACTTATTTGAACTCCATACTTTTTTGAGTTCAAAATGCACCATTCAAAGCCACATGATCAATTTTCAACCCTTTCTAACTACATTAGCTATTTTTCATGCACTTGCTGATTTTTTCTAGCAAAATAACCTTGAAATTGAAAAGCACTTCAAATAAACTCTGAAAAGGTTGAAATTTGGCATGGTATCATCATTTCACCCACATAGCATGTGCTAAAACGTCGAGAGGGTTACGGCAAAAATTGGATGCACTTCGTGTACAAAATGGACAATCTCTTTCGAAGTATTAGGGTTTAGGATGAAAACTCGCTTGTGATAAAGGCATTTCATTTTTTAAACTTCTTTGAACTCCATACTTTTTGTGTGTTCAAAACGCACCACTCCAAGCCACATCATCAATTTTCAACCCTTTCTGACTTCATTTGCTATTTAATGATTTTTTTCCACCATAATAACCCTGAAATTGAACACCACTTCAAATGAACTCTGAAAAGGTTGAACGTTGGCATGGTATCATAATTCTACCCACATAGAATGTGCTAAAAACTTTAGAGTGTTATGACAAAAACTCGATACACTTCGTGTACAAAATGGACAATCTCTTTCGAAGTATAAGGGTTTCGGACGAAAACTCGCCTGTTACAAAGGCATTTCATTTTTTAACTTATTTGAACTCCATACTTTTTGTGTGTTCAAAAAACACCAGTCAAAGCCACATCATCAATTTTCAACCCTTTCTGATCTCATTTGCAATTTTCCATGCACTTACTGATTGTTTTCAGTAAAATAAACTTGAAACTGAAAAGCACTTCAAATGAACTCTGAAAAGGTTGAAAGTTGGCATGGTATCATCATTTAAGCCACATAGCATGTGCTAAAAAGTTGAGAGGTTACGAGAAAAACTCGATGCACTTCTTATACAAAATGGACAATCTCTTTCGAAGTATCAGGGTTTCGGACGAAAATTCGCCTGTTACAAAGGCATTTCAATTTTTTAACTTATTTGCACTCCATACTATTTGTGTGTTCAAAATGCATCATTCAAAGTCACATCCTCAATTTTCAACCCTTTTTGACTTGATTTGCTATTTTTCATGCACTTATTGAGTTGTTTCAGCTAAATAAACCAGAAATTGAAAAGGACTTCAAATGAACTCTCAAAAGGTTGAAACTGGTCATGGTATCATGATTTCACCCATATAGCATGTGCTAAAAAGTTGAGAGGGTTACGGCAAAAACTGGATGCAGTTCCTGTACAACATAAACAATCTCTTTTGAAGTATCAGGGGTTCGGACGAAAACTCGGCTGTTACACAGGCATTTCATTTTTTTAACTTATTTGAACTCCATACTTTTTGTGTGTTCAAAAAACACCAGTCAAAGCCACATCATCAATTTTCAACCCTTTCTGACCTCATTTGCAATTTTTCATGCACTTACTGATTGTTTTCAGCAAAATAGACCTGAAACTGCAAAGCACTTCAAATGAACTCTGAAAAGGTTGAAAGTTGGCATGGTATCATCATTTCACCCACATAGCATGTGCTAAAAAGTTGAGAGAGATACGGCAAAAACTGGATGCATTCCGCGTCAAAATGGACAATCTCTTTCGAAGTATGAGGGTTTCGGATGAAAACTCACCTGTTACAAAGGCATTCCTTTTTTAACTACTTTGAACTCCATACTTTTTGTGTGTTCAAAATGCACCATTCGAAGCCACATAATCAATTTTCAACCCTTTCTAACTACATTTGTTATTTTTCATGCACATACTTATTTTTTCACGCAAAATAACACCGAAATTGAAAAGCACTTCGAATGAGCTCTGAAAAGGTAGAAAGTTGGCATGGTATCATAATTTCACCCATATAGCATTTGCTAAGAAGTTGAGAGGGTTACGGCAAAAACTAGATGCACTTCGTGTACAAAATGGACAATCTGTTTCGAAGTATCAGGGTTTCGGATGAAAACTCGACTGTTATAAAGGCATTGCATTTTATTAACTTCTTTGAACTCCATAATTTTTGTGTGTTCAAAATGCACCATTGAAAGCCACATCATCAATTTTCATCCCTTCCTAACTACATTTGCTATTTTTCATGCACTTGTTGATTTTGTCCAGCAAAATAACCCTGAAATTGAAAAGCACTTCAAATAAACTTTGAAAAGTTTGAAATTTGGAAAGGTATCATCGTTACACCCACATAGCATGTGCTAAAACGTTGAGAGGTTTAAAGCAAGAACTGGATGCACTTCGTGTACAAAATGGACAATCTCCTTAGAGGTATCACGGTTTCAAACGAAAACTCGCCTGCTATAACGACATTTCATTTTTTAACTTATTTGAACTCCATACTTTTTGTGTGTTCAAAATGCACCATTCAAAGCCACATCATCAATTTTCAACCCTTTCTAACTACATTAGCTATTTTTCATGCACTTGTTGATTTTTTCTAGCAAAATAACCCTGAAATTGAAAAGCACTTCAAATAAACTCTGAAAAGGTTGAAATTTGGCATGGTCTCATCATTTCACCCACATAGCATGTGCTAAAACGTTGAGAGGGTTACGACAAAAATTGGATGCACTTCGTGTACAAAATGGACAATCTCTTTCGAAGTATTAGGGTTTAGGATGAAAACTCGCTTGTTATAAAGACTTTTTATTTTTTAAACTCATTTGAACTCCATACTTTTTGGGTGTTCAAAATGCACTATTCAAAGCCACATCATCAATTTTCAACCCTTTCTTACTTCATTTGCTATTTTTCATGCACTTACTGATTTTTTTCCACCATAATAACCCAGAAATTGAAAACCAGTTCAAATGAACTCTCAAAAGGTTGAAATTTGGCATGGTATCATAATTTCACCCACATAGAATATGCTAAAAGTTTAGAGGGTTACGGCACAAACTGGATACAGTTCGTGTACAAAATGGACAATCTCTTTTGAAGTATAAGGATTTCGGACGAAAACTCGCCTGTTACAAAGGCATTTCATTTTTTAACTTATTTGAACTCCATACTTTTTGTGTGTTCAAGAAACACCAGTCAAAGCCACATCATCAATTTTCAACCCTTTCTGACCTCATTTGCAATTTTTCATGCACTTACTGATTGCTTTCAGCAAAATAAACCTGAAACTGAAAAGCACTTCAAATGAACTCTGAAAAGGTTGAAAGTTGGCATGGTATCATCATTTCACCCACATAGCATGTGCTAAAAAGTTGAGAGAGATACGACAAAAACTGGATGCATTTCGTGTACAAAATGGACAATCTGTTTCGAAGTATGAGGGTTTCGGATGAAAACTCACCTGTTACAAAGGCATTCCTTTTTTAACTAATTTGAACTCCATACTTTTTTTGTGTTCAAAATGCACCATTCGAAGCCACATCATCAATTTTCAACCCTTTGTAACTACATTTGCTATTTTTCATGCACATACTTATTTTTTCACGCAAAATAACCCCGAAATTGAAAAGCACTTCAAATGAGCTCTGAAAAGGTTGAAAGCTGGCCTGGTATCATAATTTCACCCATATAGCTTTTGCTAAGAAGTTGAGAGGGTTACGGCAAAAACTAGATGCACTTCGTGTACAAAATGGACAATCTGTTTCGAAGTATGAGGGTTTCGGATGAAAACTCACCTGTTACAAAGGCATTCCTTTTTTAACTAATTTGAACTCCATACTTTTTTTGTGTTCAAAATGCACCATTCGAAGCCACATCATCAATTTTCAACCCTTTGTAACTACATTTGCTATTTTTCATGCACATACTTATTTTTTCACGCAAAATAACCCCGAAATTGAAAAGCACTTCAAATGAGCTCTGAAAAGGTTGAAAGCTGGCATGGTATCATAATTTCACCCATATAGCTTTTGCTAAGAAGTTGAGAGGGTTACGGCAAAAACTAGATGCACTTCGTGTACAAAATGGACAATCTGTTTCGAAGTATCAGGGTTTCGGATGAAAACTCGCCTGCTATAGAGGCATTTCATTTTAATAACTTCTTTGAACTCCATAATTTTTGTGTGTTCAAAATGCACCATTCAAAGCCACATAATCAATTTTCAACTCTTTCAAACTACATTTGCTATTTTTCATGGGCTTGTTGATTTTTTTCCAGTAAAATAACCCTGAAATCGAAAAGCACTTCAAATAAACTCTAAAAACGTTGAAATTTGGCATGGTATAATCACTTAACCCACATAGCATGTGCTAAAACGTTCAGTGGTTTAAAGCAAAAACTGGATGCACTTCGTGTACAAAATGGACAATCTCCTTCGAAGTATCAGGATTTCAGACGAAAACTCGCCTGTTATAACAACATTCCATTTTTTAACTTATTTGAACTCTATACTTTTTGTGTGTTCAAAATGCACCATTCAAAGCCACATCATCAATTTTCAACACTTTCTAACTACATTTGCAATTTTCATGCACTAGTTGATTTTTTCTAGCAAAATAAGCCTGAAATTGAAAAGCACTTCAAATGAACTCTTAGAAGGTTGAAAGTTTGCATGGTATCATCATTTCACCTATATAACATGTGCTAAAAAGTTCAAAGGGTTACAGCGAAAACTGGATGCACTTCGTGTACAAAATGGACAATCTCTTTCGAAGTATGAGGGTTTCGGATGAAAACTCGCCTGTTACAAGGGCATTTCATTTTATTAACTTCTTTGAACTCCATAATTTTTGTGTGTTCAAAATGCACCATTCAGAACCACATCATCAATTTTCATCCCTTCTAACTACATTTGCTATTTTTCATCCACTTGTTGATTTTGTCCAGCAAAATAACCCTGAAATTGAAAGACAATTCAAATAAACTGTGAAAAGGTTGAAATTTGGCATGGTATAATCATTTCACCCACATAGCATGTGCTAAAACGTTGAGAGGTTTACAAAGATAACTAGATGCACTTTGTGTACAAAATGAACAATCTCCTTCGAAGTATCAGGGTTTCACACGAAAACTCGCGTGTTATAACGACATTTCATTTTTTTAACTTATTTGAACTCCATACTTTTTGTGTGTTCAAAATGCACCATTCAAAGCCACATCATCAATTTTGAACCCTTCTGACTACATTAGCTATTTTTCATGCACTTGCTGATTTTTTCTAGCAAAATAACCCTGATATTGAAAAGCACATCAAATAAACTCTGAAAAGGTTGAAATTTGGCATGGTATCGTCATTTCACCCACATAGCATGTGCTAAAACGTCGATAGGGTTACGGCAAAAAATGGATGTACTTCGTGTACAAAATGGACAATCTCTTTCGAAGTATTAGGGTTTAGGATGAAAACTCGCTTGTGATAAAGGCATTTCATTTTTTAAACTTATTTGAACTCCATAATTTTTGGGTGTTCAAAACGCACCACTCCGAGCTACATCATCAATTTTCAACCCTTTCCGACTTCATTTTCTATTTACTGATTTTTTTCCACCATAATAACCCTAAAATTTAAAACCACTTCAAATGAAGTCTGAAAAGGTTGAAATTTGGCATGCTATCATAATTTCACCCACATAGAATGTGCTAAAAAGTTTAGAGTGTTACGACAAGAACTCGATACACTTCGTGTACAAAATGGACAATCTCTTTCGAAGTATAAGGGTTTCGGACGAAAACTCGCGTGTTACAAATTCATTTCATTTTTTAACTTATTTGAACTCCATACTTTTTGTGTGTTCAAAAAACACCAGTCAAAGCCACATCATCAATTTTCAACCCTTTCTGACCTCATTTGCAATTTTTCATGCACTTACTATTTGTTTTAAGCAAAATAAACTTGAAACAGAAAAGCTCTTCAAATGAACTCTGAAAAGGTTGAAAGTTGGCATGGTATCATCATTTCAGCCACATAGCATGTGCTAAAAAGTTGAGAGGTTACGAGAAAAACTCGATGCACTTCCTATACAAACTGGACAATCTCTTTCGAAGTATCAGGGTTTCAGACGAAAATTTGCCTGTTACAAAGGCATTTCAATTTTTTAACTTATTTGCACTCCATACTTTTTGTGTGTTGAAAATGCACCATTCAAAGTCACATCCTCAATTTTCAACCCTTTCTGACTACATTTGCTATTTTTCATGCACTTATTGATTTGTTTCAGCTAAATAAACCAGAAATTGAAAAGCACTTCAAATTAACTCTCAAAAGGTTGAAACTTGTCATGGTATCATGATTTCACCCATATAGCATGTGCTAAAAAGTTGAGAGGGTTACGGCAAAAACTGGATGCATTTTGTGTACAAAATGGACAATCTCTTTCGAAGTATGAGGGTTTCGGACGAAAACTCGCCTGTTACAAAGGCATTCCTTTTTTAACTAATTTGAACTCCATACTTTTTGTGTGTTCAAAATGCACCATTCGAAGCCACATCATCAATTTTCAACCCTATCTAACTACATTTCCTATTTTTCATGCACTTATTGATTTTTTCTAGCAAAATAACCTTGAAACTCAAAAGAACTTCAAATAAACTCTGAAAAGGTTCAAATTTGGCATGGTATCATAATTTCACCCACATAACATGTGCTAAAACATTGAGAGGTTTGCAGCAAAAACTGTATGCACTTCGTGTACAAAATGGACAATCTCTTTCGAAGTATCAGGGTTTCACACGAAAACTCGCATGTTGTAACGACATTTTATTTTTTAACTTATTTTAACTCCATACTTTTTGTGTGTTCAAAATGCACCATTCAATGCCACATCATCAATTTTCAACCCTTTCTAACTACATTTGCTATTTTTCATGCACTTGTTGATTTTGTCTAGCAAAATAACCCAGAAATTGAAAAGCACTCCAAATAAACTCTGAAAAGGTTGAAAGTTGGCATGGTATCATAAATTCACCCACATGGAATGTGCTAAAAGTTGAGAGGGTTACGGCAAAAAGTGGATGCACTTCGTGTACAAAATAGACAATCTCCTTCGAAGTATTAGGGTTTCAAATGAAAACTCGCCTGTTATAACGACATTTCATTTTTTGAACTTATTTGAACTCCATAATTTTTGTGTGTTCAAAATGCACCATTCAAAGTCACATCCTCAATTTTCAACCCTTTGTGACTTCATTTGCTATTTTTCATGCACTTATTGATTTGTTTCAGCTAAATAAACCTGAAATTGAAAAGCACTTCAAATGAGCTCTCAAAAGGTTGAAACTGGTCATGGTATCATGATTTCACCCATATAGCATGTGCTAAAAAGTTGAGAGGGTTACGGCAAAAACTGGATGCATTTCGTGTACAAAATGGACAATCTCTTTCGAAGTATGAGGGTTTCGGACGAAAACTCGCCTGTTACAAAGGCATTGCTTTTTTAACTAATTTGAACTCCATACTTTTTATGTGTTCAAAATGCAGCATTCGAAGCCACATCATCAATTTTCAACCCTATCTAACTACATTTGTTATTTTTCATGCAATTGTTGATTTTTTCTAGCAAAATAATATTGAAACTGAAAAGCACTTCAAATAAACTCTGAAAAGGTTCAAATTTGGCATGGTATCATAATTTCACACACATAGCATGTGCTAAAATATTGAGAGGTTTGCAGCAAAAACTGGATGCACTTCGTGTACAAAATGGACAATCTCTTTCGAAGTATCAGGGTTTCACACGAAAACTCGCCTTTTATAACGACATTTCATTTTTTAAAAATATTTTAACTCCATACTTTTTGTGTGTTCAAAATGCACCATTCAATGCCACATCATCAATTTTCAACCCTTTCTAACTACATTTGCTATTTTTCATGCACTTGTTGATTTTTTCTAGCAAAATAACCCTAAAATTGAAAAGCACCTCAAATAAACTCTGAAAAGGTTGAAAGTTGGCATGGTATCGTAATTTCACCCACATGGAATGTGCTAAAAGTTGAGAGGGTTACGGCAAAAAATGGATGCACTTCATGTACAAAATAGACAATCTCCTTCGATGTATCAGGGTTTCAGATGAAAACTCGCCTGTTATAACGACATTTCATTTTTTTAACTTATTTGAACTCCATACTTTTTGTGTTTTAAAAATGCACCATTCAAAGCCACATCATCAATTTTCAACCCTTTCTGACTTCATTTCCTATTTTTCATGCACTTACTGATTTTTTTTCCACCAAAATAACCCTGAAATTGAAAACCCCTTCAAATGAACTCTGAAAAGGTTGAAATTTGGCATGGTATCATAATTTCACCCACATAGCATGTGCTTAAAGGTTGAGAGGGTTACGGCGAAATTTGGATACACTTCGTGTACAAAATGGACAATCTCTTTCGAAGTATAAGGGTTTCGGACGAAAACTCGCCTGTTACAAAGGCATTTCATTTTTTAAACTTATTTGAACTCCACAGTTTTTGAGTGTCCAAAAAACAACAATCAAAGCCACATCATCAGTTTTCAACCGTTTCTGACCTTATTTGCTATTTTTCATGCAATTACTGATTGTTTTCAGGAAAATAAACCTGAAACTGAAAAGCACTTCAAATGAACTCTAAAAAGGTTGAAAGTTGGCATGGTATCATCATTTCACCCAAATAGCATGTGCTAAAAAGTTGAGAGGATTACGGTAAAAATTGGATGCACTTTGTGTGCAAAATGGACAATCTCTTTCGAAGTATCAGGGTTTTGGACGAAAACTCACCTGTTACAAAGGCATTTCATTTTTTAACTTATTTGAACTCCGTACTTTTTGGGTGTTCAAAATGCACCATTCAAAGCCACATCATCAATTTTCAACCCTTTTTGACTTCATTTGCTATTTTTCATGCAGTTACTAATTTTTTCCAGCAAAATAACCCTGAAACTGAAAAGCACTTCAAATAAGCTCTGAAAAGGTTGAAATTTGGCATGGTATCATAATTTCACCCACATAGCTTGCGCTAAAACTTTGAGAGGTTTACAGCAAAAACTGGATGCACTTCGTGTACAAAATGGACAATCTCTTCCGAAGTATCAGGGTTTCAGACGAAAACTCGCCTGTTATAACGACATTTCATTTTTTTAACTTTTTTCAACTCCATGCTTTTTGTGTGTTCAAAATGCACCATTCCAAGCCACATCATCAATTTTCAACCCATTCTAACTACATTTGCTATTTTTCATGCACTTGGTGATTTTTTCTAGCAAAATAACCCTGAAATTTAAAACCACTTCAAATAAACTCTGACAAGGTTGAAAGTTGGCATGGTATCATCATTTCAGGCACATAGCATGTACTAAAGCGTTGAGAGGGTTACGGTAGAAACAGGATGCACTTCGTGTACAGAATGGACAATCTCTTTCGAAGTATCAGGGTTTCGGACGAAAACTCGCCTTTTAGAAAGGCATTTCATTTTATTAACTTCTTTGAACCCATACTTTTTGTGGGTTCAAAATGCACCATTCAAATCCACATCATCAATTTTCAACCCTTTCTAACTACATTTCTTATTTTTCATGGACTTGTTGATTTTTTCCAGCAAAATAACCCTGAACTTGATAAGCACGTCAAATAAACTGTGAAAAGGTTGAAATTTGGCATGGTATCATAGTTTCACCCACATAGCATGCGCTAAAACTTTGAGAGGTTTACAGCAAAAACTGGATGTACTTCGTGTACAAAATGAAGAATCTCTTTCGAAGTATTACGGTTTTAGACGAAAACTTGCCTGTTATAACGACATTTCATTTTATTAACTTAGTTCAACTCCATCCTTTTTGTGTGTTCAAAATGCACCATTCAAAACCACATCATCAATTTTCAACCCTTTCTAAGTACATTTGCTATTTTTCATGCACTCACTGATTTTTTCACGCAGAATAACCCTGATATTGAAAATCACTTCAAATTTACTCTGAAAAGGTTGAAAGTTGGCATGGTATCATCATTTCACCCATATATCATGTGCTAAAAAGTTGAGAGGGTTACGGCAAAACTGGATGTACTTCGTTTACAAAATGGACAATCTCTTTCGAAGTATCAGGTTTTCGGACGAAAACTCGCCTGTTACAAAGGCATTTCATTTTATTAACTTCTTTGAACTCCAAAAATTTTGTGTGTCTAGAATGCACCATTCAAAGCGACATCACCAATTTTCAACCTTTTCTAACTACATTTCCTATTTTTCAAGGACTTGTTGATTTTTCCAGCAAAATAACCCTGAAATTGAAAAGCACTTCAAATAAACTGTGAAAAGGTTGAAATTTGGCATGGTATCATAATTTCACTCAGATAGCATGCGCTAAAGCTTTGAGAGGTTTACAGCAAAAACTTGATGCACTTCATGTACAAAATGGACAATCTCTTTCAAAGTATCAGGGTTTCAGACGAAAACTCGCGTGTTATAACGACATTTCATTTTTTTTAACTTATTTCAACTCCATCCTTTTTGTGTGTTCAAAATGCACCATTCGAAGCCACATCATCAATTTTCAACCCTTTCTAACTACTTTTGCTATTTTTCATGCACTTGTTGATTTTTTCTAGCAAAATAAACCGGAACTTGAAAGGCACTTCAAATAAACTCTGACAAGGTTGAAAGTTGGCATTGTATCATCATATCACCCACATAGCATGTACTAAAGTGTTGGGAGGGTTACGACAGAAATTGGATACACTTCGTGTACAAAATGGACAATCTCTTTCGAAGTATTCGGGTTCCGGATGAAAACTCGCTTGTTATAAAGGCATTTCAATTTTTAAACTTAGTTGAACTCCATACTTTTTGTGTGTTCAAAATGCACCATTCAAAGCCACATCATCAATTTTCAACCCTTTCTGACTTCATTTGCTATTTTTCATGCACTTACTGATTTTTTTCCACCAAAATAACCCTGAAATTGAAAACCACTTCAAATGAACTCTGAAAAGGTCGAAATTTGGCATGGTATCATAATTTCACCCACATAGGATGTGCTAAAAAGTGGAGAGGGTTACGGCAAAAACTGGATACAATTCATGTACAAAATGGACAATCTCTTTCGAAGTATAAGGGTTTCGGACGAAAACTCGCCTGTTACAAAGGCATTTCATTTTTTAAACTTATTTGAACTCCACAATTTTTGAGTGTTCAAAAAACAACAATCAAAGCCACATCATCAATTTTCAACCGTTTCTGACCTTATTTGCTATTTTTCATGCAATTACTGATTGTTTTCAGGAAAATAAACCTGAAACTGAAAAGCACTTCAAATGAACTCTAAAAAGGATGAAAGTTGGCATGGTATCATCATTTCACCCAAATAGCATGTGCTAAAAAGTTGAGAGGATTACGGTAAAAACTGGATGCACTTTGTGTACAAAATGGACAATCTCTTTCGAAGTATCAGGGTTTTGGACGAAAACTCACCTGTTACAAAGGCATTTCATTTTTTAACTTATTTGAACTCCGTACTTTTTGTGTGTTCAAAATGCACCATTCAAAGCCACACCATCAATTTTGAACCCTTTTTGACTTCATTTGCTATTTTTCATGCAGTTACTAATTTTTTCCAGCAAAATAACCCTGAAACTGAAAAGCACTTCAAATAAACTCTGAAAAGGTTGAAATTTGGCATGGTATCATAATTTCACCCACATAGCTTGCGCTAAAACTTTGAGAGGTTTACAGCAAAAACTGGATGCACTTCGTGTACAAAATGGACAATCTCTTTCGAAGTATCAGGGTTTCAGACGAAAACTCGCCTGTTATAACGACATTTCATTTTTTTAACTTATTTCAACTCCATTCTTTTTGTGTGTTCAAAATGCACCATTCCAAGCCACATCATCAATTTTCAACCCATTCTAACTACATTTGCTATTTTTCATGCACTTGGTGATTTTTTCTAGCAAAATAACCCTGAAATTGAAAACCACTTCAAATAAACTCTGACAAGGTTGAAAGTTGGCATTGTATCATCATTTCACCCACATAGCATGTACTAAAGTGTTGGGAGGGTTACGACAGAAGTTGGATACACTTCGTGTACAAAATGGACAATCTCTTTCGAAGTATTCGGGTTCCGGATGAAAACTCGCTTGTTATAAAGGCATTTCAATTTTTAAACTTAGTTGAACTCCATACTTTTTGTGTGTTCAAAATGCACCATTCAAAGCCACATCATCAATTTTCAACCCTTTCTGACTTCATTTGCTATTTTTCATGCACTTACTGATTTTTTTCCACCAAAATAACCCTGAAATTGAAAACCACTTCAAATGAACTCTGAAAAGGTCGAAATTTGGCATGGTATCATAATTTCACCCACATAGGATGTTCTAAAAAGTTGAGAGGGTTACGGCAAAAACTGGATACAATTCATGTACAAAATGGACAATCTCTTTCGAAGTATAAGGGTTTCGGACGAAAACTCGCCTGTTACAAAGGCATTTCATTTTTTAAACTTATTTGAACTCCACAATTTTTGAGTGTTCAAAAAACAACAATCAAAGCCACATCATCAATTTTCAACCGTTTCTGACCTTATTTGCTATTTTTCATGCAATTACTGATTGTTTTCAGGAAAATAAACCTGAAACTGAAAAGCACTTCAAATGAACTCTAAAAAGGATGAAAGTTGGCATGGTATCATCATTTCACCCAAATAGCATGTGCTAAAAAGTTGAGAGGATTACGGTAAAAACTGGATGCACTTTGTGTACAAAATGGACAATCTCTTTCGAAGTATCAGGGTTTTGGACGAAAACTCACCTGTTACAAAGGCATTTCATTTTTTAACTTATTTGAACTCCGTACTTTTTGTGTGTTCAAAATGCACCATTCAAAGCCACATCATCAATTTTCAACCCTTTTTGACTTCATTTGCTATTTTTCATGCAGTTACTAATTTTTTCCAGCAAAATAACCCTGAAACTAAAAAGCACTTCAAATAAACTCTGAAAAGGTTGAAATTTGGCATGGTATCATAATGTCACCCACATAGCTTGCGCTAAAACTTTGAGAGGTTTACAGCAAAAACTGGATGCACTTCGTGTACAAAATGGACAATCTCTTTCGAAGTATCAGGGTTTCAGACGAAAACTCGCCTGTTATAACGACATTTCATTTTGTTAACTTATTTCAACTCCATTCTTTTTGTGTGTTCAAAATGCACCATTCCAAGCCACATCATCAATTTTCAACCCATTCTAACTACATTTGCTATTTTTCATGCACTTGGTGATTTTTTCTACCAAAATAACCCTGAAATTGAAAACCACTTCAAATAAACTCTGACAAGGTTGAAAGTTGGCATTGTATCATCATTTCACCCACATAGCATGTACTAAAGTGTTGGGAGGGTTACGACAGAAATTGGATACACTTCGTGTACAAAATGGACAATCTCTTTCGAAGTATTCGGGTTCCGGATGAAAACTCGCTTGTTATAAAGGCATTTCAATTTTTAAACTTAGTTGAACTCCATACTTTTTGTGTGTTCAAAATGCACCATTCAAAGCCACATCATCAATTTTCAACCCTTTCTGACTTCATTTGCTATTTTTCATGCACTTACTGATTTTTTTCCACCAAAATAACCCTGAAATTGAAAACCACTTCAAATGAACTCTGAAAAGGTCGAAATTTGGCATGGTATCATAATTTCACCCACATAGGATGTGCTAAAAAGTTGAGAGGGTTACGGCAAAAACTGGATACAATTCATGTACAAAATGGACAATCTCTTTCGAAGTATAAGGGTTTCGGACGAAAACTCGCCTGTTACAAAGGCATTTCATTTTTTAAACTTATTTGAACTCCACAATTTTTGAGTGTTCAAAAAACAACAATCAAAGCCACATCATCAATTTTCAACCGTTTCTGACCTTATTTGCTATTTTTCATGCAATTACTGATTGTTTTCAGGAAAATAAACCTGAAACTGAAAAGCACTTCAAATGAACTCTAAAAAGGATGAAAGTTGGCATGGTATCATCATTTCACCCAAATAGCATGTGCTAAAAAGTTGAGAGGATTACGGTAAAAACTGGATGCACTTTGTGTACAAAATGGACAATCTCTTTCGAAGTATCAGGGTTTTGGACGAAAACTCACCTGTTACAAAGGCATTTCATTTTTTAACTTATTTGAACTCCGTACTTTTTGTGTGTTCAAAATGCACCATTCAAAGCCACATCATCAATTTTCAACCCTTTTTGACTTCATTTGCTATTTTTCATGCAGTTACTAATTTTTTCCAGCAAAATAACCCTGAAACTAAAAAGCACTTCAAATAAACTCTGAAAAGGTTGAAATTTGGCATGGTATCATAATTTCACCCACATAGCTTGCGCTAAAACTTTGAGAGGTTTACAGCAAAAACTGGATGCACTTCGTGTACAAAATGGACAATCTCTTTCGAAGTATCAGGGTTTCAGACGAAAACTCGCCTGTTATAACGACATTTCATTTTTTTAACTTATTTCAACTCCATTCTTTTTGTGTGTTCAAAATGCACCATTCCAAGCCACATCATCAATTTTCAACCCATTCTAACTACATTTGCTATTTTTCATGCACTTGGTGATTTTTTCTACCAAAATAACCCTGAAATTGAAAACCACTTCAAATAAACTCTGACAAGGTTGAAAGTTGGCATGGTATCATCATTTCAGGCACATAGCATGTACTAAAGCGTTGAGAGGGTTATGGTAGAAACAGGATGCACTTCGTGTACAGAATGGACAATCTCTTTCGAAGTATCAGGGTTTCGGACGAAAACTCGCCTTTTACAAAGGCATTTCATTTTATTAACTTCTTTGAACCCATACTTTTTGTGGGTTCAAAATGCACCATTCAAAGCCACATCATCAATTTTCAACCCTTTCTAACTACATTTCTTATTTTTCATGGACTTGTTAATTTTTTTCCAGCAAAATAACCCTGAAATTGAAAAGCACTTGAAATAAACTGTGAAAAGGTTGAAATTTAGCATGGTATCATCGTTTCACCCACATAGCATGCGCTAAAACTTTGAGAGGTTTATAGCAAAAATTGGATGCACTTCGTGTACAAAATGGACAATCTCTTTCGAAGTATCAGGGTTTCGGACGAAAACTCGCCTAATACAAAGGCATTTCATTTTATTAACTTCTTTGAACCCATACTTTTTGTGTGTTCAAAATGCACCATTCAAACCCACATCATCAATTTTCAACCCTTTCTAACTACATTTCTTATTTTTCATGGACTTGTTGATTTTTTCCAGCAAAATAACCCTGAAAGTGATAAGCACGTCAAATAAACTGTGAAAAGGTTGAAATTTGGCATGGTATCATAGTTTCGCCCACATAGCATGCGCTAAAACTTTGAGAGGTTTACAGCAAAAACTGGATGCACTTCGTGTACAAAATGGAGAATCTCTTTCGAAGTATTAGGGTTTTAGACGAAAACTCGCCTGTTATAATGACATTTCATTTTTTTAACTTATTTCAACTCCATCCTTTTTGTGTGTTCAAAATGCACCATTCAAAGCCACATCATCAATTTTCAACCCTTTCTAAGTACATTTGCTATTTTTCATGCACTCATTGATTTTTTCAGGCAAAATAACCCTGATATTGAAAATCACTTCAAATTTACTCTGAAAAGGTTGAAAGTTGGCATGGTATCATCATTTCACCCATATATCGTGTGCTAAAAAGTTGAGAGGGTTACGACAAAACTGGATGTACTTCGTGTACAAAATGGACAATCTCTTTCGAAGTATCAGGTTTTCGGACGAAAACTCGCCTGTTACAAAGGCATTTCATTTTATTAACTTCTTTGAACTCCAAAAATTTTGTGTGTCTAGAATGCACCATTCAAAGCGACATCACCAATTTTCAACCGTTTCTAACTACATTTCCTATTTTTCAAGGACTTGTTGATTTTTCCAGCAAAATAACCCTGAAATTGAAAAGCACTTCAAATAAACTGTGAAAAGGTTGAAATTTGGCATGGTATCATAATTTCACTCAGATAGCATGCGCTAAAGCTTTGAGAGGTTTACAGCAAAAACTTGATGCACTTCATGTACAAAATGGACAATCTCTTTCAAAGTATCAGGGTTTCAGACGAAAACTCGCGTGTTATAACGACATTTCATTTTTTTTAACTTATTTCAACTCCATCCTTTTTGTGTGTTCAAAATGCACCATTCGAAGCCACATCATCAAATTTCAACCCTTTCTAACTACTTTTGCTATTTTTCATGCACTTGTTGATTTTTTCTAGCAAAATAAACCGGAACTTGCAAGGCACTTCAAATAAACTCTGACAAGGTTGAAAGTTGGCATTGTATCATCATTTCACCCACATACCATGTACTAAAGTGTTGGGAGGGTTACGACAGAAATTGGATACACTTCGTGTACAAAATGGACAATCTCTTACGAAGTATTCGGGTTCCGGAAGAAAACTCGCTTGTTATAAAGGCATTTCAATTTTTAAACTTAGTTGAACTCCATACTTTTTGTGTGTTCAAAATGCACCATTCAAAGCCACATCATCAATTTTCAACCCTTTCTGACTTCATTTGCTATTTTTCATGCACTTACTGATTTTTTTCCACCAAAATAACCCTGAAATAAAAAACCACTTCAAATGAACTCTGAAAAGGTCGAAATTTGGCATGGTATCATAATTTCACCCACATAGGATGTGCTAAAAAGTTGAGAGGGTTACGGCAAAAACTGGATACAATTCATGTACAAGATGGACAATCTCTTTCGAAGTATAAGGGTTTCGGACGAAAACTGGCCTGTTACAAAGGCACTTCATTTTTTAAACTTATTTGAACTCCACAATTTTTGAGTGTTCAAAAAACAACAATCAAAGCCACATCATCAATTTTCAACCGTTTCTGACCTTATTTGCTATTTTTCATGCAATTACTGATTGTTTTCAGGAAAATAAACCTGAAACTGAAAAGCACTTCAAATGAACTCTAAAAAGGATGAAAGTTGGCATGGTATCATCATTTCACCCAAATAGCATGTGCTAAAAAGTTGAGAGGATTACGGTAAAAACTGGATGCACTTTGTGTACAAAATGGACAATCTCTTTCGAAGTATCAGGGTTTTGGACGAAAACTCACCTGTTACAAAGGCATTTCATTTTTTAACTTATTTGAACTCCGTACCTTTTGTGTGTTCAAAATGCACCATTCAAAGCCACATCATCAATTTTCAACCCTTTTTGACTTCATTTGCTATTTTTCATGCAGTTACTAATTTTTTCCAGCAAAATAACCCTGAAACTGAAAAGCACTTCAAATAAACTCTGAAAAGGTTGAAATTTGGCATGGTATCATAATTTCACCCACATAGCTTGCGCTAAAACTTTGAGAGGTTTACAGCAAAAACTGGATGCACTTCGTGTACAAAATGGACAATCTCTTTCGAAGTATCAGGGTTTCAGACGAAAACTCGCCTGTTATAACGACATTTCATTTTTTTAACTTATTTCAACTCCATTCTTTTTGTGTGTTCAAAATGCACCATTCCAAGCCACATCATCAATTTTCAACCCATTCTAACTACATTTGCTATTTTTCATGCACTTGGTGATTTTTTCTACCAAAATAACCCTGAAATTGAAAACCACTTCAAATAAACTCTGACAAGGTTGAAAGTTGGCATGGTATCATCATTTCAGGCACATAGCATGTACTAAAGCGTTGAGAGGGTTATGGTAGAAACAGGATGCACTTCGTGTACAGAATGGACAATCTCTTTCGAAGTATCAGGGTTTCGGACGAAAACTCGCCTTTTACAAAGGCATTTCATTTTATTAACTTCTTTGAACCCATACTTTTTGTGGGTTCAAAATGCACCATTCAAAGCCACATCATCAATTTTCAACCCTTTCTAACTACATTTCTTATTTTTCATGGACTTGTTAATTTTTTTCCAGCAAAATAACCCTGAAATTGAAAAGCACTTGAAATAAACTGTGAAAAGGTTGAAATTTAGCATGGTATCATCGTTTCACCCACATAGCATGCGCTAAAACTTTGAGAGGTTTATAGCAAAAATTGGATGCACTTCGTGTACAAAATGGACAATCTCTTTCGAAGTATCAGGGTTTCGGACGAAAACTCGCCTAATACAAAGGCATTTCATTTTATTAACTTCTTTGAACCCATACTTTTTGTGTGTTCAAAATGCACCATTCAAACCCACATCATCAATTTTCAACCCTTTCTAACTACATTTCTTATTTTTCATGGACTTGTTGATTTTTTCCAGCAAAATAACCCTGAAAGTGATAAGCACGTCAAATAAACTGTGAAAAGGTTGAAATTTGGCATGGTATCATAGTTTCGCCCACATAGCATGCGCTAAAACTTTGAGAGGTTTACAGCAAAAACTGGATGCACTTCGTGTACAAAATGGAGAATCTCTTTCGAAGTATTAGGGTTTTAGACGAAAACTCGCCTGTTATAATGACATTTCATTTTTTTAACTTATTTCAACTCCATCCTTTTTGTGTGTTCAAAATGCACCATTCAAAGCCACATCATCAATTTTCAACCCTTTCTAAGTACATTTGCTATTTTTCATGCACTCATTGATTTTTTCAGGCAAAATAACCCTGATATTGAAAATCACTTCAAATTTACTCTGAAAAGGTTGAAAGTTGGCATGGTATCATCATTTCACCCATATATCATGTGCTAAAAAGTTGAGAGGGTTACGACAAAACTGGATGTACTTCGTGTACAAAATGGACAATCTCTTTCGAAGTATCAGGTTTTCGGACGAAAACTCGCCTGTTACAAAGGCATTTCATTTTAT
The DNA here is from genome assembly GCA_022496015.1 of Hordeum marinum. Classification (NCBI taxonomy): domain Eukaryota; kingdom Viridiplantae; phylum Streptophyta; class Magnoliopsida; order Poales; family Poaceae; genus Hordeum; species Hordeum marinum. The sequence continues at coordinate 506,172,647 of CM039675.1, forward strand.
TAACTTCTTTGAACTCCAAAAATTTTGTGTGTCTAGAATGCACCATTCAAAGCGACATCACCAATTTTCAACCGTTTCTAACTACATTTCCTATTTTTCAAGGACTTGTTGATTTTTCCAGCAAAATAACCCTGAAATTGAAAAGCACTTCAAATAAACTGTGAAAAGGTTGAAATTTGGCATGGTATCATAATTTCACTCAGATAGCATGCGCTAAAGCTTTGAGAGGTTTACAGCAAAAACTTGATGCACTTCATGTACAAAATGGACAATCTCTTTCAAAGTATCAGGGTTTCAGACGAAAACTCGCGTGTTATAACGACATTTCATTTTTTTTAACTTATTTCAACTCCATCCTTTTTGTGTGTTCAAAATGCACCATTCGAAGCCACATCATCAATTTTCAACCCTTTCTAACTACTTTTGCTATTTTTCATGCACTTGTTGATTTTTTCTAGCAAAATAAACCGGAACTTGCAAGGCACTTCAAATAAACTCTGACAAGGTTGAAAGTTGGCATTGTATCATCATTTCACCCACATACCATGTACTAAAGTGTTGGGAGGGTTACGACAGAAATTGGATACACTTCGTGTACAAAATGGACAATCTCTTACGAAGTATTCGGGTTCCGGATGAAAACTCGCTTGTTATAAAGGCATTTCAATTTTTAAACTTAGTTGAACTCCATACTTTTTGTGTGTTCAAAATGCACCATTCAAAGCCACATCATCAATTTTCAACCCTTTCTGACTTCATTTGCTATTTTTCATGCACTTACTGATTTTTTTCCACCAAAATAACCCTGAAATAAAAAACCACTTCAAATGAACTCTGAAAAGGTCGAAATTTGGCATGGTATCATAATTTCACCCACATAGGATGTGCTAAAAAGTTGAGAGGGTTACGGCAAAAACTGGATACAATTCATGTACAAGATGGACAATCTCTTCCGAAGTATAAGGGTTTCGGACGAAAACTCGCCTGTTACAAAGGCATTTCATTTTTTAAACTTATTTGAACTCCACAATTTTTGAGTGTTCAAAAAACAACAATCAAAGCCACATCATCAATTTTCAACCGTTTCTGACCTTATTTGCTATTTTTCATGCAATTACTGATTGTTTTCAGGAAAATAAACCTGAAACTGAAAAGCACTTCAAATGAACTCTAAAAAGGTTGAAAGTTGGCATGGTATCATCATTTCACCCAAATAGCATGTGCTAAATGTTGAGAGGATTACGGTAAAAACTGGATGCACTTTGTGTACAAAATGGACAATCTCTTTCGAAGTATCAGGGTTTTGGACGAAAACTCACCTGTTACAAAGGCATTTCATTTTTTAACTTATTTGAACTCCGTACTTTTTGTTTGTTCAAAATGCACCATTCAAAGCCACATCATCAATTTTCAACCCTTTTTGACTTCATTTGCTATTTTTCACGCAGTTACTAATTTTTTCCAGCAAAATAACCCTGAAACTGAAAAGCACTTCAAATAAACTCTGAAAAGGTTGAAATTTGGCATGGTATCATAATTTCACCCACATAGCTTGCGCTAAAACTTTGAGAGGTTTACAGCAAAAACTGGATGCACTTCGTGTACAAAATGGACAATCTCTTTCGAAGTATCAGGGTTTCAGACGAAAACTCGCCTGTTATAACGACATTTCATTTTTTTAACTTATTTCAACTCCATTCTTTTTGTGTGTTCAAAATGCACCATTCCAAGCCACATCATCAATTTTCAACCCATTCTAACTACATTTGCTATTTTTCATGCACTTGGTGATTTTTTCTACCAAAATAACCCTGAAATTGAAAACCACTTCAAATAAACTCTGACAAGGTTGAAAGTTGGCATGGTATCATCATTTCAGGCACATAGCATGTACTAAAGCGTTGAGAGGGTTATGGTAGAAACAGGATGCACTTCGTGTACAGAATGGACAATCTCTTTCGAAGTATCAGGGTTTCGGACGAAAACTCGCCTTTTACAAAGGCATTTCATTTTATTAACTTCTTTGAACCCATACTTTTTGTGGGTTCAAAATGCACCATTCAAAGCCACATCATCAATTTTCAACCCTTTCTAACTACATTTCTTATTTTTCATGGACTTGTTAATTTTTTTCCAGCAAAATAACCCTGAAATTGAAAAGCACTTGAAATAAACTGTGAAAAGGTTGAAATTTAGCATGGTATCATCGTTTCACCCACATTGCATGCGCTAAAACTTTGAGAGGTTTATAGCAAAAATTGGATGCACTTCGTGTACAAAATGGACAATCTCTTTCGAAGTATCAGGGTTTCGGACGAAAACTCGCCTAATACAAAGGCATTTCATTTTATTAACTTCTTTGAACCCATACTTTTTGTGTGTTCAAAATGCACCATTCAAACCCACATCATCAATTTTCAACCCTTTCTAACTACATTTCTTATTTTTCATGGACTTGTTGATTTTTTCCAGCAAAATAACCCTGAAAGTGATAAGCACGTCAAATAAACTGTGAAAAGGTTGAAATTTGGCATGGTATCATAGTTTCGCCCACATAGCATGCGCTAAAACTTTGAGAGGTTTACAGCAAAAACTGGATGCACTTCGTGTACAAAATGGAGAATCTCTTTCGAAGTATTAGGGTTTTAGACGAAAACTCGCCTGTTATAATGACATTTCATTTTTTTAACTTATTTCAACTCCATCCTTTTTGTGTGTTCAAAATGCACCATTCAAAGCCACATCATCAATTTTCAACCCTTTCTAAGTACATTTGCTATTTTTCTTGCACTCACTGATTTTTTCAGGCAAAATAACCCTGATCTTGAAAATCACTTCAAATTTACTCTGAAAAGGTTGAAAGTTGGCATGGTATCATCATTTCACCCATATATCATGTGCTAAAAAGTTGAGAGGGTTACGACAAAACTGGATGTACTTCGTGTACAAAATGGACAATCTCTTTCGAAGTATCAGGTTTTCGGACGAAAACTCGCCTGTTACAAAGGCATTTCATTTTATTAACTTCTTTGAACTCCAAAAATTTTGTGTGTCTAGAATGCACCATTCAAAGCGACATCACCAATTTTCAACCGTTTCTAACTACATTTCCTATTTTTCAAGGACTTGTTGATTTTTCCAGCAAAATAACCCTGAAATTGAAAAGCACTTCAAATAAACTGTGAAAAGGTTGAAATTTGGCATGGTATCATAATTTCACTCAGATAGCATGCGCTAAAGCTTTGAGAGGTTTACAGCAAAAACTTGATGAACTTCATGTACAAAATGGACAATCTCTTTCAAAGTATCAGGGTTTCAGACGAAAACTCGCGTGTTATAACGACATTTCATTTTTTTTAACTTATTTCAACTCCATCCTTTTTGTGTGTTCAAAATGCACCATTCGAAGCCACATCATCAATTTTCAACCCTTTCTAACTACTTTTGCTATTTTTCATGCACTTGTTGATTTTTTCTAGCAAAATAAACCGGAACTTGCAAGGCACTTCAAATAAACTCTGACAAGGTTGAAAGTTGGCATTGTATCATCATTTCACCCACATACCATGTACTAAAGTGTTGGGAGGGTTACGACAGAAATTGGATACACTTCGTGTACAAAATGGACAATCTCTTACGAAGTATTCGGGTTCCGGATGAAAACTCGCTTGTTATAAAGGCATTTCAATTTTTAAACTTAGTTGAACTCCATACTTTTTGTGTGTTCAAAATGCACCATTCAAAGCCACATCATCAATTTTCAACCCTTTCTGACTTCATTTGCTATTTTTCATGCACTTACTGATTTTTTTCCACCAAAATAACCCTGAAATAAAAAACCACTTCAAATGAACTCTGAAAAGGTCGAAATTTGGCATGGTATCATAATTTCACCCACATAGGATGTGCTAAAAAGTTGAGAGGGTTACGGCAAAAACTGGATACAATTCATGTACAAGATGGACAATCTCTTTCGAAGTATAAGGGTTTCGGACGAAAACTCGCCTGTTACAAAGGCATTTCATTTTTTAAACTTATTTGAACTCCACAATTTTTGAGTGTTCAAAAAACAACAATCAAAGCCACATCATCAATTTTCAACCGTTTCTGACCTTATTTGCTATTTTTCATGCAATTACTGATTGTTTTCAGGAAAATAAACCTGAAACTGAAAAGCACTTCAAATGAACTCTAAAAAGGTTGAAAGTTGGCATGGTATCATCATTTCACCCAAATAGCATGTGCTAAATGTTGAGAGGATTACGGTAAAAACTGGATGCACTTTGTGTACAAAATGGACAATCTCTTTCGAAGTATCAGGGTTTTGGACGAAAACTCACCTGTTACAAAGGCATTTCATTTTTTAACTTATTTGAACTCCGTACTTTTTGTTTGTTCAAAATGCACCATTCAAAGCCACATCATCAATTTTCAACCCTTTTTGACTTCATTTGCTATTTTTCACGCAGTTACTAATTTTTTCCAGCAAAATAACCCTGAAACTGAAAAGCACTTCAAATAAACTCTGAAAAGGTTGAAATTTGGCATGGTATCATAATTTCACCCACATAGCTTGCGCTAAAACTTTGAGAGGTGTACAGCAAAAACTAGATGCACTTCGTGTACAAAATGGACAATCTCTTTCGAAGTATCAGGGTTTCAGACGAAAACTCGCCTGTTATAACGACATTTCATTTTTTTAACTTATTTCAACTCCATGCTTTTTGTGTGTTCAAAATGCACCATTCCAAGCCACATCATCAATTTTCAACCCATTCTAACTACATTTGCTATTTTTCATGCACTTGGTGATTTTTCTAGCAAAATAACCCTGAAATTTAAAACCACTTCAAATAAACTCTGACAAGGTTTAAAGTTGGCATGGTATCATCATTTCAGGAACATAGCATGTACTAAAGCGTTGAGAGGGTTACGGTAGAAACAGGATGCACTTCGTGTACAGAATGGACAATCTCTTTCGAAGTATCAGGGTTTCGGACGAAAACTCGCCTTTTACAAAGGCATTTCATTTTATTAACTTCTTTGAACCCATACTTTTTGTGGGTTCAAAATGCACCATTCAAAGCCACATCATCAATTTTCAACCCTTTCTAACTACATTTCTTATTTTTCATGGACTTGTTAATTTTTTTCCAGCAAAATAACCCTGAAATTGAAAAGCACTTCAAATAAACTGTGAAAAGGTTGAAATTTAGAATGGTATCATCGTTTCACCCACATAGCATGCGCTAAAACTTTGAGAGGTTTATAGCAAAAACTGGATGCACTTCGTGTACAAAATGGACAATCTCTTTCGAAGTATCAGGGTTTCGGACGAAAACTCGCCTAATACAAAGGCATTTCATTTTATTAACTTCTTTGAACCCATACTTTTTGTGTGTTCAAAATGCACCATTCAAACCCACATCATCAATTTTCAACCCTTTCTAACTACATTTCTTATTTTTCATGGACTTGTTGATTTTTTCCAGGAAAATAACCCTGAAATTGATAAGCACGTCAAATAAACTGTGAAAAGGTTGAAATTTGGCATGGTATCATAGTTTCGCCCACATAGCATGCGCTAAAACTTTGAGAGGTTTACAGCAAAAACTGGATGCACTTCGTGTACAAAATGGAGAATCTCTTTCGAAGTATTAGGGTTTTAGACGAAAACTCGCCTGTTATAATGACATTTCATTTTTTTAACTTATTTCAACTCCATCCTTTTTGTGTGTTCAAAATGCACCATTCAAAGCCACATCATCAATTTTCAACCCTTTCTAAGTACATTTGCTATTTTTCATGCACTCACTGATTTTTTCACAGAAAATAACCCTGATATTGAAAATCACTTCAAATTTACTCTGAAAAGGTTGAAAGTTGGCATGGTATCATCATTTCACCCATATATCATGTGCTAAAAAGTTGAGAGGGTTACGACAAAACTGGATGTACTTCGTGTACAAAATGGACAATCTCTTTCGAAGTATCAGGTTTTCGGACGAAAACTCGCCTGTTACAAAGGCATTTCATTTTATTAACTTCTTTGAACTCCAAAAATTTTGTGTGTCTAGAATGCACCATTCAAAGCGACATCACCAATTTTCAACCGTTTCTAACTACATTTCCTATTTTTCAAGGACTTGTTGATTTTTCCAGCAAAATAACCCTGAAATTGAAAAGCACTTCAAATAAACTGTGAAAAGGTTGAAATTTGGCCTGGTATCATAATTTCACTCAGATAGCATGCGCTAAAGCTTTGAGAGGTTTACAGCAAAAACTTGATGCACTTCATGTACAAAATGGACAATCTCTTTCAAAGTATCAGGGTTTCAGACGAAAACTCGCGTGTTATAACGACATTTCATTTTTTTAACTTATTTCAACTCCATCCTTTTTGTGTGTTCAAAATGCACCATTCGAAGCCACATCATCAATTTTCAACCCTTTCTAACTACTTTTGCTATTTTTCATGCACTTGTTGATTTTTTCTAGCAAAATAAACCGGAACTTGAAAGGCACTTCAAATAAACTCTGACAAGGTTGAAAGTTGGAATTGTATCATCATTTCACCCACATAGCATGTACTAAAGTGTTGGGAGGGTTACGACAGAAATTGGATACACTTCGGTTACAAAATGGACAATCTCTTTCGAAGTATTCGGGTTCCAGATGAAAACTCGCTTGTTATAAAGGCATTTCAATTTTTAAACTTAGTTGAACTCCATACTTTTTGTGTGTTCAAAATGCACCATTCAAAACCACATCATCAATTTTCAACCCTTTCTGACTTCATTTGCTATTTTTCATGCACTTACTGATTTTTTTCCACCAAAATAACCTTGAAATTGAAAACCGCTTCAAATGAACTCTGAAAAGCTCGAAATTTGGCATGGTATCATAATTTCACCCACATAGCATGTGCTAAAAAGTTGAGAGGGTTACGGGAAAAACTAGATACAATTCATGTACAAAATGGACAATCTCTTTCGAAGTATAAGGGTTTCGGACGAAAACTCGCCTTTTACAAAGGCATTTCATTTTTTAAACTTATTTGAACTCCACAATTTTTGAGTGTTCAAAAAACAACAATCAAAGCCACATCATCAATTTTCAACCGTTTCTGACCTTATTTGCTATTTTTCATGCAATTACTGATTGTTTTCAGGAAAATAAACCTGAAACTGAAAAGCACTTCAAATGAACTCTAAAAAGGTTGAAAGTTGGCATGGTATCATCATTTCACCCAAATAGCATGTGCTAAAAAGTTGAGAGGATTACGATAAAAACTGGATGCACTTTGTGTACAAAATGGACAATCTCTTTCGAAGTATCACGGTTTTGGACGAAAACTCACCTGTTACAAAGGCATTTCATTTTTTAACTTATTTGAACTCCATACTTTTTGTGTGTTCAAAATGCACCATTCAAAGCCACGTCATCAATTTTCAACCCTTTTTGACTTCATTTGCTATTTTTCATGCAGTTATTAATTTTTTCCAGCAAAATAACCCTGAAACTGAAAAGCACTTCAAATAAACTCTGAAAAGGTTGAAATTTGGCATGGTATCATCATTTCACCCACATAGCTTGCGCTAAAACCTTGAGAGGTTTACAGCAAAAACTGGATGCACTTCGTGTACAAAATGGACAATCTCTTTCGAAGTATCAGGGTTTCAGACGAAAACTCGCGTGTTATAACGACATTTCATTTTTTTAACTTATTTCAACTCCATGCTTTTTGTGTGTTCAAAATGCACCATTCCAAGCGACATCATCAATTTTCAACCCATTCTAACTACATTTGCTATTTTTCATGCACTTGGTGATTTTTTCTAGCAAAATAACCCTGAAATTGAAAACCACTTCAAATAAACTCTGACAAGGTTGAAAGTTGGCATGGTATCATCATTTCAGCCACATAGCATGTACTAAAGCGTTGAGAGGGTTACGGCAGAAACAGGATGCACTTCGTGTACAGAATGGACAATCTCTTTCGAAGTATCAGGGTTTCGGACGAAAACTCGCCTTTTACAAAGGCATTTCATTTTATTAACTTCTTTGAACCCATACTTTTGTGGGTTCAAAATGCACCATTCAAAGCCACATCATCAATTTTCAACCCTCTCTAACTACATTTCTTATTTTTCATGGACTTGTTAATTTTTTTACAGCAAAATAACCCTGAAATTGAAAAGCACTTCAAATAAACTGTGAAAAGGTTGAAATTTGGCATGGTATCATCAATTCACCCACATAGCATGCGCTAAAACTTTGAGAGGTTTATAGCAAAAACTGGATGCACTTCGTGTACAAAATGGACAATCTCTTTCGAAGTATCAGGGTTTCGGACGAAAACTCGCCTGTTACAAAGGCATTTCATTTTATTAACTTCTTTGAACCCATACTTTTTGTGTGTTCAAAATGCACCATTCAAAGCCACATCATCAATTTTCAACCCTTTCTAACTACATTTCTTATTTTTCATGGACTTGTTGATTTTTTCTAGCAAAATAACCCTGAAATTGATAAGCACGTCAAATAAACTATGAAAAGGTTGAAATTTGGCATGGTATCATCGTTTCACCCACATAGCATGCGCTAAAACTTTGAGAGGTTTACAGCAAAAACTGGATGCACTTCGTGTACAAAATGGACAATCTCTTTCGAAGTATTAGGGTTTTAGACGAAAACTCGCCTGTTATAACGACATTTCATTTTTTTAACTTATTTCAACTCCATCCTTTTTGTGTGTTCAAAATGCACCATTCAAAGCCACATCATCAATTTTCAACCCTTTCTAAGTATATTTGCTATTTTTCATGCACTCACTGATTTTTTCACGCAAAATAACCCTGATATTGAAAATCACTTCAAATTTACTCTAAAAAGGTTGAAAGTTGGCATGGTATCATCATTTCACCCATATATCATGTGCTAAAAAGTTGAGAGGGTTACGGCAAAACTGGATGTACTTCGTGTACAAAATGGACAATCTCTTTCGAAGTATCAGGGTTTCGGACGAAAACTCGCCTGTTACAAAGGCATTTCATTTTATTAACTTCTTTGAACTCCAAAAATTTTGTGTGTCTAGAATGCACCATTCAAAGCGACAACACCAATTTTCAACCCTTTCTAACTACATTTCCTATTTTTCAAGGACTTGTTGATTTTTCCAGCAAAATAACCCTGAAATTGAAAAGCACTTCAAATAAACTGTGAAAAGGTTGAAATTTGGCATGGTATCATAATTTCACTCAGATAGCATGCGCTAAAGCTTTGAGAGGTTTACAGCAAAAACTTGATGCACTTCATGTACAAAATGGACAATCTCTTTCAAAGTATCAGGGTTTCAGACGAAAACTCGCGTGTTATAACAACATTTCCTTTTTTTAACTTATTTCAAATCCATCCTTTTTGTGTGTTCAAAATGCACCATTCGAAGCCACATCATCAATTTTCAACCCTTTCTAACTACTTTTGCTATTTTTCATGCACTTGTTGATTTTTTCTAGCAAAATAAACGGGAACTTGAAAGGCACTTCAAATAAACTCTGACAAGGTTGAATGTTGGCATTGTATCATCATTTCACCCACATAGCATGTACTAAAGTGTTGGGAGGGTTACGACAGAAATTGGATACACTTCGTGTACAAAATGGACAATCTCTTTCGAAGTATTCGGGTTCCGGATGAAAACTCGCTTGTTATAAAGGCATTTCAATTTTTAAACTTAGTTGAACTCCATACTTTTTGTGTGATCAAAATGCACCATTCAAAGCCACATCATCAATTTTCAACCCTTTCTGACTTCATTTGCTATTTTTCATGCACTTACTGATTTTTTTCCACCAAAATAACCCAGAAATTGAAAACCACTTCAAATGAACTCTGAAAAGGTCAAAATTTGGCATGGTATCATAATTTCACCCACATAGCATGTGCTAAAAAGTTGAGAGGGTTACGGCAAAAACTGGATACAATTCATGTACAAAATGGACAATCTCTTTCGAAGTATAAGGGTTTCGGACGAAAACTCGCCTGTTACAAAGGCATTTCATTGTTTAAACTTATTTGAACTCCACAATTTTTGAGTGTTCAAAAAACAACAATCAAAGCCACATCATCAATTTTCAAGCTTTTCTGACCTTATTTGCTATTTTTCATGCAATTACTGATTGTTTTCAGGAAAATAAACCTGAAACTGAAAAGCACTTCAAATGAACTCTAAAAAGGTTGAAAGTTGGCATGGTATCATCATTTCACCCAAATAGCATGTGCTAAAAAGTTGAGAGGATTACGGTAAAAACTGGATGCACTTTGTGTACAAAATGGACAATCTCTTTCGAACTGTCAGGGTTTTGGACGAAAACTCACCTGTTACAAAGGCATTTCATTTTTTAACTTATTTGAACTCCGTACTTTTTGTGTGCTCAAAATGCACTATTCAAAGCCACATCATCAATTTTCAACCCTTTCTGACTTCATTTGCTATTTTTCATGCAATTACTGATTGTTTTCAGCAAAATAAACCTGAAACTGAAAAGCACTTCAGATAAACTCTGAAAAGGTTGAAATTTGGCATGGTATCATAATTTCACCGACATAGAATGCGCTAAAACTTTGAGAGGTTTACAGCAAAATATGGATGCACTTCGTGTACAAAATGGACAATCTCTTTCGAAGTATCAGGGTTTCACACGAAAACTCGCCTGTTATAACGACATTTCATTTTTTAACTTATTTCAACTCCATACTTTTTTGTGTTCAAAATGCACTATTCAAAGCCACATCATCAATTTTCAACCCTTTCTAACTACATTTGCTATTTTTCATGCACTTACTGATTTTTTAACGCAAAATAACCCTGATATTGAAAATCACTTCAAATTAACTCTGAAAAGGTTGAAAGTTGGCATGGTATCATCATTTCACCCATATAGCATGTGCTAAAAGTTGAGAGGGATATGGCAAAAACAGGATGCACTTCGTATACAAAATGGACAATCTCTTTCGAAGTATCAGGGTTTCGGACTAAAACTCGCCTGTTACAAAGCCATTTCATTTTATTAACTTCTTTGAACCCATACTTTTTGTGTGTTCAAAATGCACCATTCAAAGCCACATCATGATGTTTGAACCCTTTCTAACTACATTTCTTATTTTTCATGGTCTTGTTGATTTTTTCCAGCAAAAGAACCCTGAAATTGAAAAGTACTTCAAATAAACTCTGAAAAGGTTGAAACTGGTCATGGTATGATGATTTGACCCATATAGCATGTGCTAAAAGTTGAGACGGTTACAGCAAAAACTGGATGCATTTCGTGTACAGAATGGACAATCTGTTTCAAAGTATCGGGGTTTCGGACGAAAACTTGCCTGTTACAAAGGCATTTCTTTTTTTAACTTATTTCAACTCAATACTTTTTGTGTGTTCAAAATGCACCATTCAAAGCCACATCATCAATTTTCAACCCTTTCTAACTACATTTCTTATTTTTCATGGACTTGTTGATTTTTTCCAGCAAAATAACCCTGAAATTGATAAGCACGTCAAATAAACTATGAAAAGGTTGAAATTTGGCATGGTATCATCGTTTCACCCACATAGCATGCGCTAAAACTTTGAGAGGTTTACAGCAAAAACTGGATGCACTTTGTGTACAAAATGGACAATCTCTTTCGAAGTATTAGGGTTTTAGACGAAAACTCGCCTGTTATAATGACATTTCATTTTTTTAACTTATTTCAACTCCATCCTTTTTGTGTGTTCAAAATGCACCATTCAAAGCCACATCATCAATTTTCAACCCGTTCTATGTACATTTGCTATTTTTCATGCACTCACTGATTTTTTCACGCAAAATAACCCTGATATTGAAAATCACTTCAAATTTACTCTGAAAAGGTTGAAAGTTGGCATGGTATCATCATTTCACCCATATATCATGTGCTAAAAAGTTGAGAGGGTTACGGCAAAACTGGATGTACTTCGTGTACAAAATGGACAATCTCTTTCGAAGTATCACGGTTTCGGACGAAAACTCGCCTGTTACAAAGGCATTTCATTTTATTAACTTCTTTGAACTCCAAAAATTTTGTGTGTCTAGAATGCACCATTCAAAGCGACAACACCAATTTTCAACCCTTTCTTACTACATTTCCTATTTTTCAAGGACTTGTTGATTTTTCCAGCAAAATAACCCTGAAATTGAAAAGCACTTCAAATAAACTGTGAAAAGGTTGAAATTTGGCATGGTATCATAATTTCACTCAGATAGCATGCGCTAAAGCTTTGAGAGGTTTACAGCAAAAACTTGATGCACTTCATGTACAAAATAGACAATCTCTTTCAAAGTATCAGGGTTTCAGACGAAAACTCGCGTGTTATAACGACATTTCTTTTTTTAACTTATTTCAACTCCATCCTTTTTGTGTGTTCAAAATGCACCATTCGAAGCCACATCATCAATTTTCAACCCTTTCTAACTACTTTTGCTATTTTTCATGCACTTGTTGATTTTTTCTAGCAAAATAAACCGGAACTTGAAAGGCACTTCAAATAAACTCTGACAAGGTTGAAAGTTGGCATTGTATCATCATTTCACCCACATAGCATGTACTAAAGTGTTGGGAGGGTTACGACAGAAATTGGATACACTTCGTGTACAAAATGGACAATCTCTTTCGAAGTATTCGGGTTCCGGATGAAAACTCGCTTGTTATAAAGAAATTTCAATTTTTAAACTTAGTTGAACTCCATACTTTTTGTGTGTTCAAAATGCACCATTCAAAGCCACATCATCAATTTTCAACCCTTTCTGACTTCATTTGCTATTTTTCATGCACTTACTGATTTTTTTCCACCAAAATAACCCAGAAATTGAAAACCACTTCAAATGAACTCTGAAAAGGTCAAAATTTTGCATGGTATCATAATTTCACCCACATAGCATGTGCTAAAAAGTTGAGAGGGTTACGGAAAAAACTGGATACAATTCATGTACAAAATGGACAATCTCTTTCGTAGTATAAGGGTTTCGGACGAAAACTCGCCTGTTACAAAGGCATTTCATTTTTTAAACTTATTTGAACTCCACAATTTTTGAGTGTTCAAAAAACAACAATCAAAGCCACATCATCAATTTTCAACCTTTTCTGACCTTATTTGCTATTTTTCATGCAATTACTGATTGTTTTCAGGAAAATAAACCTGAAACTGAAAAGCACTTCAAATGAACTCTAAAAAGGTTGAAAGTTGGCATGGTATCATCATTTCACCCAAATAGCATGTTCTAAAAAGTTGAGAGGATTAGGGTAAAAACTGGATGCACTTTGTGTACAAAATGGACAATCTCTTTCGAAGTGTCAGCGTTTTGGACGAAAACTCACCTGTTACAAAGGCATTTCATTTTTTAACTTATTTGAACTCCGGACTTTTTGTGTGTTCAAAATGCACTATTCAAAGCCACATCATCAATTTTCAACCCTTTCTAACTACATTTGCTATTTTTCATGCAATTACTGATTTTTTCACGCAAAATAACCCTGATATTGAAAATCACTTCAAATTAACTCTGAAAAGGTTGAAAGTTGGCATGGTATCATCATTTCACCCATATAGCATGTGCTAAAAAGTTGAGAAGGATATGGCAAAAACAGGATGCACTTCGTATACAAAATGGACAATCTCTTTCGAAGTATCAGGGTTTCGGACGAAAACTCGCCTGTTACAAAGGCATTTCATTTTATTAACTTCTTTGAACCCATACTTTTTGTGTGTTCAAAATGCACCATTCAAAGCCACATCATCATGTTTGAACCCTTTCTAACTACATTTCTTATTTTTCATGGTCTTGTTGATTTTTTCCAGCAAAAGAACCCTGAAATTGAAAAGTACTTCAAATAAACTCTGAAAAGGTTGAAACTGGTCATGGTCTGATGATTTGACCCATATAGCATGTGCTAAAAGTTGAGACGGTTACAGCAAAAACTGGATGCATTTCGTGTACAGAATGGACAATCTGTTTCGAAGTATCGGGGTTTCGGACGAAAACTCGCCTGTTACAAAGGCATTTCTTTTTTTAACTTATTTCAACTCCATACTTTTTGTGTGTTCAAAATGCACCATTCGAAGCCACATCATCAATTTTCAACCCTTTCTAACTACATTTGCTATTTTTCATGCACGTGCTGTTTTTTTCCACCAAAATAACCCTCATATTGAAAATCACTTCAAATTTACTCTGAAAAGGTTGAAAGTTGGCACCGTATCATCATTTCACCCATATAGCATGTGCTAAAAAGTTGAGAGGTTTACGGCAAAACTGGATGCACTTCTTGTACAAAATGGACAATCTCTTTCGAAGTATCAGGGTTTCGGACGAAAACACGCCTGTTACAAAGGCATTTCATTTTATTAACTTCTTTGAACTCCAAAATTTTTGTGTGTTCAAAACGCATCATTCCAAGCCACATCATCAATTTTCAACCCTTTCTAACTACATTTCCTATTTTTCATGGACTTGATGATTTTTCCAGCAAAATAACCCCATAATTTAAAAGCACTTCATATAAACTGTGAAAAGGTTGAAATTTGGCATGGTATAATCATTTCACCCACATAGCATGTGCTAAAACTTTGAGAGGTTTACAGCAAAAACTGGATGCACTTCGTGTACAAAATGGACAATCTCTTTCGAAGTATGAGGGTTTCAGACAAAAACTCGCCTGTTATAACGACATTTCATTTTTTTAACTTATTTCAACCCATACTTTTTGTGTGTTCAAAATGCACCATTGAAAGCCACATCATCAATTTTCAACCCTTTCTAACTACATTTGCTTCATGCACTTATTGATTTTTTCTATCAAAATAACACTAAAATTGAAAAACACTTCAAATAAACTCTCAAAAGGTTGAAATTTGGTATGGTATCATCATTTCACCTGCATAGAATGTGCTAAAACGTTGAGAGGTTTATAGCAAAAACTGGATGCACTTCCTGTACAAAATGGACAATCTCTTTCGAAGTATCAAGGTTTCGGACGAAAACTCGCCTGTTACCATGGCATTACATTTTAACTTATTTGAACTCCATACTTTTTGTGTCTTTATAATGCAGCATTCAAAGACACATCATCAATTTTCAACCCTTTCTAACTACATTTGCTATTTTTCACGCACTTGTTGATTTTTTCCAGCAAAATAACCCTGAAATTGAAAAGCACTTAAAATAAACTCTAAAAAGGTTGAAAGTTGGCATGGTATCGTAATTTCTCCCACACAGAAAACTCGCCTGTTACACTCAAAGTTGAGAGGGTTACGACAAAAACTGGATGCACTTCGTGAACAAAATAGACAATCTCTTTCGGAGTATCAGGGTTTCGGATGAAAACTCGCCTGTTACAAAGGAATTTCATTTTTTTAACTTATTTGAACTCCATACTTTTTTTGTCTTCATAATGCACCATTCAAAGCCACATCATCAATTTTCAACCCTTTCTGACTTCATTTGCTATTGTTTATGCACTTACTGTTTTTTTGCACGCAAAATAACCCCGATATTGAAAATCACTTCAAATGAACTCTGAAAAGGTTGAACGTCGGCATGGTATCGTAATTTGACCCACATAGCATGTGCTAAAACGTTGAGAGGTTTATAGCAAAAACTGGATGCACCTCCTGTACAAAATGGACAATCTCTTTCGAAGTATCAGGGTTTCGGACGAAAACTCGCTTGTTACAAAGGCATTTCATATTTTTAACTTATTTGAACTCCATACTTTTTGTGTGTTCAAAACGCACCGTTCAAAGCACGTCATCAATTTTTAACCCTTTCTGACTTGATTTCCTATTTTCCATGCGCTTATTGATGTTTTCAGCTAAATATCCCTGAAATTAAAAAGCGCTTCAAATAAACTCTGAAAAGGGTGAAAGTTGGCATGGTATTATCATTTCACCCACATAGCATGTGCTAAAACGTTCAGAGGCTTACGACAAAAACTGGACGCACTTCGTGTACAAAATGGACAATCTCTTTCGAAGTATTAGGGTTTCAGAAGAAAACTTGCTTTTATAAAGGCATTTCATTTTTTTAAATTAATTGAACTCCATACTTGTTGTGTGTTCAAAATGCACCATTCAAAGCCAAATCATCAATTTTCAATCCTTTCTGACATCATTTGCTAGTTTTCATGCACTTACTGATTTTTTTTCCAGCAAAATAACCCTGAAATTGAAAAGCACTTCAAATGAACTCTGAAAAGGTTGATGTTTGGCATGGTATCATCATTTCACCCACATAGGATGTGCTAAAAAGTTGAGAGGGTTATGCTGAAAATTGGATGCACTTCGCGTACAAAATGGACAATCCCTTTCGAAGTATAAGGGTTTCGGACGAAAACTCGCCTGTTACAAAGGCATTTCATTTTTTTTAGTTATTTGAACTCCATACATTTTGTGTGTTCAAAATACACCAGTCAAAGCCACATCATCAATATTCAACCCTTTTTTACCTCATTTGGTATTTTTCATTCACTTACCGTTTGTTTTCAGCAAAATAAACCTGAAACTGAAAAGCACTTGACATGAACTCTAAAAATGTTGAAAGTTGGCATGGTATCATCATTTCACCCACATAGTATCTGCTAAAAAGTTGAGAGGGTTATGGCAAAAACTGAACTGACTTCCTGTACAAAATGGACAATCTCTTTCGAAGTATCAGGGTTTCGGACCAAAACTCGCTTGTTACAAAGACATTTCAATTTTTTTACTTATTTGCACTCCATACTTTTTGTGTGTTCAAAATGCACCATTCAAAGTCACATCCTCAATTTTCAACCCTTTCTGACTTGATTTGCTATTTTTCATGCACTTATTGATTTATTTCAGCTAAATAACCCTGAAACTGAAAAGCACTTCAAATGAACTCTCAAAAGGTTAAAACTGGTCACGGTATCATGATTTCACCCATATAGCATGTGGTAAAAAGTTGAGACGGTTACGACAAAAACTAGATGCATTTCGTGTACAAAATGGACAATCTCTTTCGAAGTATCAGGGTTTCGGACGAAAACTCGCCTATTACAATGGCATTTCTTTTTTTAACAAATTTTAACTCCATACTTTTTGTGTGTTCAAAATGCACCATTCGAAGCCACATCATAAATTTTCAACCCTTTCTAACTACATTTGGTATTTTTCATGCACTTGCTGATTTTTTCCAGCAAAATAACCCTGAAAACTGAAAAGCACTTCAAATAAACTCTGAAAAGGTTGAAATTTGGCATGGTATCATCATTTCACCCAAATAGCATGCGCTAAAACTGTGAGAGGTTTACAGCAAAAACAAGATGCACTTCGTGTACAAAATGGAGAATCTCTTTCGAAGTATAAGGGTTTGGGACTAAAACTCGCCTGTTAAAAGGGAATTTCATATTTTTAACTTATTTGAACTCCATACGTTTTGTGTGTTCAAATTGCAGCATTCAAAGAAACATCATCAATTTTCAACCCTTTGTGAATTGATTTTTTCAGCTAAATATCCCTGAAATTGAAAAGCACTTCAAATAAACTCTAAAAAGGTCGAAAGTTGGCATGGTATCATCATTTCACCCACATAGCATGTGCTAAAACGTTGAGAGGGTTACGACAAAAACTGGATGCACTTCGTGTACAAAATGGACATTCTCTTTCGAAGTATTAGGGTTTCAGATGAAAACTCGCTTTTGTAAAGGCATTTCATTTTTTTAACTTATTTGAACTCCGTACCTTTTGTGTGTTCAAAATGCACCATTCAAAGCCGGATCATCCATTTTTAACCCTTTCTGACTTCATTTGCTATTATTCATGCACTTACTTTTTTTTCCAGCAAAATAACCCTGAAATTGAAAAACACTTCAAATGAACTCTGAAAAGGTAGAAGTTTGGCATGGTATCATCATTTCACCCACATAGCATCTGCTAAAAAGTTGAGAGGGTTACTCTAAAAACTGGATGCACTTCGTGTACAAAATGGACAATCTCTTTCGAAGTATAAGGATTTCGGACGAAAACTCGCCTGTTACAAAGCCATTTCATTTTTTTACTTATTTGAACTCCGTACATTTTGTGTGTTCAAAATACACCAGTCAAAGCCACATCATCAATTTTCAACCCTTTCTAACCTCATTTGGTATTTTTCATGCACATATTGATTGTTTTCAATAAAATTTACCTGAAACTGAAAAGCACTTCAAATGAACTCCAAAAATGTTGAAATTTGGCATGGCATCATCATTTCACCCACATAGCATGTGCTAAAAAGTTGAGAGGGTTACGGCAAAATCTGGATGGACTTCCTGTACAAAATGGACAATCTCTTTCGAAGTATCAGCGTTTCAGACAAAAACTCGCCTCTTACAAAGGCATTTCATTTTTTTAACTTATTTCAACTCCATACTTTTTGTGTGTTCAAAAAACACCATTCAAAGCCACATCATCAATTTTCAACCCTTTCTGACCTCATTTTCTATTTTTCATGCACTTACTGATTGTTTTCAGCAAAATAAACCTGTAACCGAAAAGCACTTCAAATGAACTCTGAAAAGGTTGAAAGTTGGCATGGTATCTTCATTTAACCCACATAGCATGTTCTAAAAAGTTGACAGGGTTACGACAAAAACTAGATGCACTTCCTATACAAAATGGACAATCTCTTTCGAAGTATCAGGGTTTCGGACGAAAACTCGCCTGTTACAAAGGCATTTCTTTTTTTAACTTATTTCAACTCCATACTTTTTGTGTCTTCATAATGCACCATTCAAAGCCACGTTATCAAGTTTCAACCCTTTCTGACTTCATTTGCAATTTTTCATGTAGTTACTGATTTTTTCACGCAAAACAATCCTAAAATTTAAAATCACTTCAAATGAACTCTGAAAAGGTTGAAAGATGGCATGGTATCATCATTTCACCCATATAGCATGTGCTAAAAAGTTGAGAAGGATATGGCAAAAACAGGATGCACTTCGTATACAAAATGGACAATCTCTTTCGAAGTATCAGGGTTTCGGACGAAAACTCGCCTGTTACAAAGGCATTTCATTTTATTAACTTCTTTGAACCCATACTTTTTGTGTGTTCAAAATGCACCATTCAAAGCCACATCATCATGTTTGAACCCTTTCTAACTACATTTCTTATTTTTCATGGTCTTGTTGATTTTTTCCAGCAAAAGAACCCTGAAATTGAAAAGTACTTCAAATAAACTCTGAAAAGGTTGAAACTGGTCATGGTCTGATGATTTGACCCATATAGCATGTGCTAAAAGTTGAGACGGTTACAGCAAAAACTGGATGCATTTCGTGTACAGAATGGACAATCTGTTTCGAAGTATCGGGGTTTCGGACGAAAACTCGCCTGTTACAAAGGCATTTCTTTTTTTAACTTATTTCAACTCCATACTTTTTGTGTGTTCCAAATGCACCATTCGAAGCCACATCATCAATTTTCAACCCTTTCTAACTACATTTGCTATTTTTCATGCACGTGCTGTTTTTTTCCACCAAAATAACCCTCATATTGAAAATCACTTCAAATTTACTCTGAAAAGGTTGAAAGTTGGCATCGTATCATCATTTCACCCATATAGCATGTGCTAAAAAGTTGAGAGGTTTACGGCAAAACTGGATGCACTTCTTGTACAAAATGGACAATCTCTTTCGAAGTATCAGGGTTTCGGACGAAAACACGCCTGTTACAAAGGCATTTCATTTTATTAACTTCTTTGAACTCCAAAATTTTTGTGTGTTCAAAACACATCATTCCAAGCCACATCATCAATTTTCAACCCTTTCTAACTACATTTCCTATTTTTCATGGACTTGATGATTTTTCCAGCAAAATAACCCCATAATTTAAAAGCACTTCATATAAACTGTGAAAAGGTTGAAATTTGGCATGGTATAATCATTTCACCCACATAGCATGTGCTAAAACTTTGAGAGGTTTACAGCAACAACTGGATGCACTTCGTGTACAAAATGGACAATCTCTTTCGAAGTATGAGGGTTTCAGACAAAAACTCGCCTGTTATAACGACATTTCATTTTTTTAACTTATTTCAACCCATACTTTTTGTGTGTTCAAAATGCACCATTGAAAGCCACATCATCAATTTTCAACCCTTTCTAACTACATTTGCTTCATGCACTTATTGATTTTTTCTATCAAAATAACACTAAAATTGAAAAACACTTCAAATAAACTCTCAAAAGGTTGAAATTTGGTATGGTATCATCATTTCACCTGCATAGAATGTGCTAAAACGTTGAGAGGTTTATAGCAAAAACTGGATGCACTTCCTGTACAAAATGGACAATCTCTTTCGAAGTATCAAGGTTTCGGACGAAAACTCACCTGTTACAAAGGCATTACATTTTAACTTATTTGAACTCCATACTTTTTGTGTCTTTATAA
Organism: Hordeum marinum; assembly: GCA_022496015.1. NCBI lineage: Eukaryota > Viridiplantae > Streptophyta > Magnoliopsida > Poales > Poaceae > Hordeum > Hordeum marinum. Next base: position 506,193,111 of record CM039675.1, read on the forward strand.
TGCAGCATTCAAAGACACATCATCAATTTTCAACCCTTTCTAACTACATTTGCTATTTTTCACGCACTTGTTGATTTTTTCCAGCAAAATAACCCTGAAATTGAAAAGCACTTAAAATAAACTCTAAAAAGGTTCAAAGTTGGCATGGTATCGTAATTTCTCCCACACAGAAAACTCGCCTGTTACACTCAAAGTTGAGAGGGTTACGACAAAAACTGGATGCACTTCGTGAACAAAATAGACAATCTCTTTCGGAGTATCAGGGTTTCGGATGAAAACTCGCCTGTTACAAAGGAATTTCATTTTTTAACTTATTTGAACTCCATACTTTTTTTGTCTTCATAATGCACCATTCAAAGCCACATCATCAATTTTCAACCCTTTCTGACTTCATTTGCTATTGTTTATGCACTTACTGTTTTTTTGCACGCAAAATAACCCTGATATTGAAAATCACTTCAAATGAACTCTGAAAAGGTTGAACGTCGGCATGGTATCGTAATTTGACCCACATAGCATGTGCTAAAACGTTGAGAGGTTTATAGCAAAAACTGGATGCACTTCCTGTACAAAATGGACAATCTCTTTCGAAGTATCAGGGTTTCGGACGAAAACTCGCTTGTTACAAAGGCATTTCATATTTTTAACTTATTTGAACTCCATACTTTTTGTGTGTTCAAAACGCACCGTTCAAAGCACATCATCAATTTTTAACCCTTTCTGACTTGATTTCCTATTTTCCATGCGCTTATTGATGTTTTCAGCTAAATATCCCTGAAATTAAAAAGCGCTTCAAATAAACTCTGAAAAGGGTGAAAGTTGGCATGGTATTATCATTTCACCCACATAGCATGTGCTAAAACGTTCAGAGGCTTACGACAAAAACTGGACGCACTTCGTGTACAAAATGGACAATCTCTTTCGAACTATTAGGGTTTCAGATGAAAACTTGCTTTTATAAAGGCATTTCATTTTTTTAAATTAATTGAACTCCATACTTGTTGTGTGTTCAAAATGCACCATTCAAAGCCAAATCATCAATTTTCAATCCTTTCTGACATCATTTGCTAGTTTTCATGCACTTACTGATTTTTTTCCAGCAAAATAACCCTGAAATTGAAAAGCACTTCAAATGAACTCTGAAAAGGTTGATGTTTGGCATGGTATCATCATTTCACCCACATAGGATGTGCTAAAAAGTTGAGAGGGTTATGCTGAAAATTGGATGCACTTCGCGTACAAAATGGACAATCCCTTTCGAAGTATAAGGGTTTCGGACGAAAACTCGCCTGTTACAAAGGCATTTCATTTTTTTTAGTTATTTGAACTCCATACATTTTGTGTGTTCAAAATACACCAGTCAAAGCCACATCATCAATTTTCAACCCTTTTTTACCTCATTTGGTATTTTTCATTCACTTACCGTTTGTTTTCAGCAAAATAAACCTGAAACTGAAAAGCACTTGACATGAACTCTAAAAATGTTGAAAGTTGGCATGGTATCATCATTTCACCCACATAGTATCTGCTAAAAAGTTGAGAGGGTTATGGCAAAAACTGAACTGACTTCCTGTACAAAATGGACAATCTCTTTCGAAGTATCAGGGTTTCGGACGAAAACTCGCTTGTTACAAAGACATTTCAATTTTTTTACTTATTTGCACTCCATACTTTTTGTGTGTTCAAAATGCACCATTCAAAGTCACATCCTCAATTTAAAAACCCTTTCTGACTTGATTTGCTATTTTTCATGCACTTATTGATTTATTTCAGCTCAATAACCCTGAAACTGAAAAGCACTTCAAATGAACTCTCAAAAGGTTAAAACTGGTCACGGTATCATGATTTCACCCATATAGCATGTGGTAAAAAGTTGAGACGGTTACGGCAAAAACTGGATGCATTTCGTGTACAAAATGGACAATCTCTTTCGAAGTATCAGGGTTTCGGACGAAAACTCGCCTATTACAAAGGCATTTCTTTTTTTAACAAATTTTAACTCCATACTTTTTGTGTGTTCAAAATGCACCATTCGAAGCCACATCATAAATTTTCAACCCTTTCTAACTACATTTGGTATTTTTCATGCACTTGCTGATTTTTTCCAGCAAAATAACCCTGAAAACTGAAAAGCACTTCAAATAAACTCTGAAAAGGTTGAAATTTGGCATGGTATCATCATTTCACCCAAATAGCATGCGCTAAAACTGTGAGAGGTTTACAGCAAAAACAAGATGCACTTCGTGTACAAAATGGAGAATCTCTTTCGAAGTATAAGGGTTTGGGACTAAAACTCGCCTGTTAAAAGGGCATTTCATATTTTTAACTTATTTGAACTCCATATGTTTTGTGTGTTCAAATTGCAGCATTCAAAGAAACATCATCAATTTTCAACCCTTTGTGAATTGATTTTTTCAGCTAAATATCCCTGAAATTGAAAAGCATTTCAAATAAACTCTAAAAAGGTCGAAAGTTGGCATGGTATCATCATTTCACCCACATAGCATGTGCTAAAACGTTGAGAGGGTTACGACAAAAACTGGATGCACTTCGTGTACAAAATGGACATTCTCTTTCGAAGTATTAGGGTTTCAGATGAAAACTCGCTTTTATAAAGGCATTTCATTTTTTTAACTTATTTGAACTCCGTACCTTTTGTGTGTTCAAAATGCACCATTCAAAGCCGGATCATCCATTTTTAACCCTTTCTGACTTCATTTGCTATTATTCATGCACTTATTTTTTTCCAGCAAAATAACCCTGAAATTGAAAAACACTTCAAATGAACTCTGAAAAGGTAGAAGTTTGGCATGGTATCATCATTTCACCCACATAGCATCTGCTAAAAAGTTGAGAGGGTTACTCTAAAAACTGGATGCACTTCGTGTACAAAATGGACAATCTCTTTCGAAGTATAAGGATTTCGGACGAAAACTCGCCTGTTACAAAGCCATTTCATTTTTTTACTTATTTGAACTCCGTACATATTGTGTGTTCAAAATACACCAGTCAAAGCCACATCATCAATTTTCAACCCTTTCTAACCTCATTTGGTATTTTTCATGCACATATTGATTGTTTTCAATAAAATTTACCTGAAACTGAAAAGCACTTCAAATGAACTCCAAAAATGTTGAAATTTGGCATGGCATCATCATTTCACCCACATAGCGTGTGCTAAAAAGTTGAGAGGGTTACGGCAAAATCTGGATGGACTTCCTGTACAAAATAGACAATCTCTTTCGAAGTATCAGCGTTTCAGACAAAAACTCGCCTCTTACAAAGGCATTTCATTTTTTTAACTTATTTCAACTCCATACTTTTTGTGTGTTCAAAAAACACCATTCAAAGCCACATCATCAATTTTCAACCCTTTCTGACCTCATTTTCTATTTTTCATGCAGTTACTGATTGTTTTCAGCAAAATAAACCTGTAACTGAAAAGCACTTCAAATGAACTCTGAAAAGGTTGAAAGTTGGCATGGTATCATCATTTAACCCACATAGCATGTTCTAAAAAGTTGACAGGGTTACGACAAAAACTAGATGCACTTCCTATACAAAATGGACAATCTCTTTCGAAGTATCAGGGTTTCGGACGAAAACTCGCCTGTTACAAAGGCATTTCTTTTTTTAACTTATTTCAACTCCATACTTTTTGTGTCTTCATAATGCACCATTCAAAGCCACGTTATCAAGTTTCAACCCTTTCTGACTTCATTTGCAATTTTTCATGTAGTTACTGATTTTTTCACGCAAAACAATCCTAAAATTTAAAATCACTTCAAATGAACTCTGAAAAGGTTGAAAGATGGCATGGTATCATCATTTCACCCATATAGTATGTGCTAAAAAGTTGAGAGGGTTACGGGAAAAACGGGATGCACATCGTGTACAAAATGGTCAATCTCTTTCGAAGTATCAGGGTTTCGGACGAAAACTCGCCTGTTACAAAGGCATTTCATTTTTTAACTTATTTGAACTCCATACTTTGCTTGTCTTAAAAATGCACCATTCATAGCCACATCATCAATTTTCAACCTTTTCTAACTACATTTGTCATTTTTCATGCACTTGCTGATTTTTCCAGCAAATTAACCCTGAAATTGAAAAGCACTTCAAATAAACTCTCAAAAGGTTGAAATTTTGCATGGTATCATCATTTCACCCACATAGCATGTGCTAAAACGTTGAGAGGTTTATAGCAATAACTGGATGCCCTTCCTGTACAAAATGGACAATCTCTTTCGAAGTATCAAGATTTCGGACGAAAAAACCGCTGTTACAAAGGAATTTTATTTTTTTTAACTTATTTGAACTCCATACTTTTTGTGTCTTCATAATGCACCATTCAAAGCCGCATCATCAATTTTCAACCCTTTCCGACTTCAGTTGCTATTTTTCAAGCACTTACTGATTTTTTCACAAAAAATACCCTAATATTGAAATTCACTTCAAATGAACTCTGAAAAGGTTGAAAGTTGGCATGGTATCATCATTTCACCCACATAGCATGTGCTAAAACGTTGAGAGGTCTATAGCAAAACCTGGATGCACTTCTTGTACACAATGGACAATCTCTTTCGAACTATCAAGGTTTCGGACGAAAACTCGCCTGTTACAAAGGTATTTCATATTTTTAACTTATTTGAACTCCATACTTTCTGTGTGTTCAAAATCCACCATTCAAAGCCACATAATCAATTTTCAACCCTTTTTGACTTGATTTGCTATTTTCCATGCACTTATTGATTTTTTTAGCTAAATATCCCTGAAACTGAAAAGCACTTCAAATAAACTCTGAAAAGGTTGAAAGTTGGCATGGTATCGTAATTTGACCTACATAGCATGTGCTAAGACGTTGAGAGGTTTATAGAAAAAACTGGATGCACTTCCTGTACAAAATGGACAATCTCTTTCGAAGTTTCAGGGTTTCAGATGAAAACTCGCTTGTTACAAAGGCATTTCATATTTTTAACTTATTTGAACTCCATACGTTTTGTGTGTTCAAAATGCACCATTCAAAGCAATATCATAAATTTTCAACCCTTTGTGACTTGATTTGCTATTTTCCATGCACTTATTGATTTTTTCAGCTAAATATTCCTGAAATTGAAAAGTACTTCAAATAAAGTCTAAAAAGGTCAAAAGTTGGCATGGTATCATCATTTCAACCACATAGCATGTGCGAAAACGTTGAGAGGGTTACGGCAAAAACTGGATGCACTTCGTGTACAAAATGGGCAATCTCTTTCGAAGTATAAGGATTTCAGACGAAAACTCGCCTGTTACAAAGGTATTTCATCTTTTTAACTTATTTGAACTCCATACTTTTTGTGTGTTCCAAATGCACCATTCAAACCACATCATCAATTTTCAACCCTTTCTGACTTGATTTGCTATTTTCCATGCGCTCATTGATTTTTTCAGCTAAATATCCCTGAAATTGAAAAAGGCTACAAATAAACTTTGAAAAGGTCAAAAGTTGGCATGGAATTATCATTTCACCCACATAGCATGTGCTAAAAACTTGAGAGGGTTACGACAAAAACAGGATGCACTTCGTGTACAAAAATGACAATCTCTTTCGAAGTATTAGGGTTTCAGATGAAAACTCGCATTTGTAAAGCCATTTCATTTTTTTAACTTATTTGAACTCCATACTTTTTGTGTGTTCAAAATGCACCATTCAAAGCCACATCATCAATTTTCAACCCTTTCTGACATCATTTGCTATTTTTCATGCACGTACTGATTTTTCCAACAAAATAACCCTGAAATTGAAAAGCACTTCAAATGAACTCTGAAAAGGTTGAAGTTTGGCATGGTATCTGTTGGGGAACGTCGCATGGGAAACAAAAAATTTCCTACGCACACACAAACCTATCCATGGTGATGAGAATCTACGAGAGGGAGAGTGGATCTACGTACCCTTGTAGATCGCTAAGTGGGAAGCATTAAGAAACGCGGTTGGTGTAGTCGAACTTCTTCGCGATCCAAATCGCCGAGCGTCCTGTGATCCAATCACGAACCGTCCCGCGAACACATCATGATCCATCCCGCGAAATCATCACGATCCGTCTCACAATCTTGATCATGATCTGTCCTGCGAACTCATCACGATCCGTTCCGTGATCACATCACGAACCGTCTCGCGATCTCGATCACGGTCCTTCCGATCTAGCGCCGAACGGACGGCACCTCCGCGTTCAGCACACGTGTAGCTTGATGACGATCTCCACCGTCTCAATCCAGCGAGAGGAGGTGGAGAGGAGAGAGAGTTCACCGGCAGCGTGACGGCGCTCCGGTGATGGTGGTGGAGCAATTCCGGCAGGGCTTCGCCTAAGCGCTGCAGAAAACCGATCTAGAGGAGAAACTATGCACCGGTGTAACGGGTAGCACGTGGCTGGAAATTCTGTCCAAAAACCACCCAATCCACTAGCAGATATAGGAGGAGAGGAGAGGAGAGGAAGCCAAGGCCTTTGGGTCGGCCGAAATAGGAGGTGGGAAGCAATCCTACTTCACCTCCAATCCTAGTTGGAGTAGGACTGCCTCCTATTGGCTGATTTCCCACTTTTTGCTTTAGGACTTTCTCTCCTGCGCCATGGGCCTTTGTTTCTATTTTCCCAGCCCACTAAGGGACGTTTATTATTCTCCCACAGCCCATGGACCTCTTGGGGTCGAAATACCCCTCCTGGAGGCCTCCAGGTACACTACCGGCACTCCCGGTACACTACAGATGAGCCCGAAACTTTTCCGGAAACCAAACTGGGACTTCCAATATATGAATCTTTACCTCCGGACCATTCTGGAGCTCCTTGTGACGTCCGGGATCTCATCCGGGACTCCGAACAAACTTCGGTCACCACCATACATAACTCTACACTACCGAAACATCACCAAACCTTAAGTGTGCAGAGCCTACGGGTTCGAGAACTATGTAGACATGACCGAGACACCTCTACGGTCAATAACCAATGGCGGGACCTGGACGTCCACATTGGTTCCTACATATTCTACGAAGATCTTTATCGGTCGAACCTCTATGTCAAGGATTCAGTTAATCCCGTATAACGTTCCCTTTGTTCTTCGGTATGTTACTTGCCCGAGATTCGATCGTCGGTATCTCCATACCTAGTTCAACCTCGTTACCGACAAGTCTCTTTACTCGTTCCGTAATACAAGATCCCGCAACTAACAATTAGTCACATTGCTTGCAAGGCTTATTGTGATGTTGCATTACCGAGTGGGCCCCGAGATACCTCTCCGTCACACGGAGTAACAAATCCGAGTCTCGATCCATGCCAACTCAACAGACACCATCGGAGATACCTGTAGAGCACCTTTATAGTCACCCAGTTACGTTGCAACGTTTGATACACACAAGACACTCCTCCGATATCTGTGAGTTGCATGATCTCATGGTCATAGGAACACATACTTGACATGCGGAAAACAGTAGCAATAAACTGACACGATCATATGCTACGTTTGCAGTTTGGGTCTTGTCCACCACATCATTCTCCTAATGATGTGACCCCATTATCAAATGACATCTCATGTCCATGGCTAGGAAACTTTAACCATCTTTTGATCAGCGAGCTAGTCTATTAGAGGCATACTAGGGACATGGTTTTGTCTATGTATCCACACATGCATCTAAGTCTCCGATCAATACAATTATAGGATGGATAATAAACGATTATCATGAAAAAGGAAATATGATAATAACTAATTTATTATTGCCTCTAGGGAATATTTCCAACAGTCTCCCACTTGCACTAGAGTCCATAATCTAGTTCACATCACCATGTGATTCGCATTGTTATGAATCTAACACCCAATGAGTTCTGGGGCTCGATCATGCTTTGCATGTCAGAGAGGTCTTATAGTCAACGGGTCTGTAACATTGAGATCCGTGTGCACTTTGCAAATACCTATGTCAAACTGTAAACACTGCTACCACACTCCAAATTGCTACTACGAGTCAAATGGCTGCTCCACTATACGTATCCAAATTGCTACTACGAGTCATCCGGATTAGTGTTAAAGCTTGTATCGACGTAACTCCTTATGACGAACTCTTTATCACCTCCATAATCGAGAAACATCTCCTCAGTCTCTTAGTTACTGAGGATAATCTTGACCGCTGTCCAGTGATCCACTCCTGGTTCACTCTTGTACCCCCTGACGGACTCATGGCAAGGCACACACAGGTGCCGTACACAGCATGGCATAATATAGAGCCTATGTCTAAGGCATAGGGGACGACGTTGGTCCTTTCTCTTTCTTCTGCCGTTGTCGAGCTTTGAGTCTCACTCAACTTTCACACCTTACAAATCAGGCGAGAACTCTTTCTCTGACTGATCCATTTTGAACTCTTTCAAAATCTTGTCAAGGTATGCACTCATTGAAAGTCTCATCGAGCACCTTGATCTATCTCTATAGATTTTGATGCTCAACAATTAGGTAGCTTTATGCAGGTCTTCCTTTGAAAAACACTTTTCAAACAACCGTTTCATGCTTTCCAGAAACTCTACATTATTTCTGATCAACAATATGTCATCCACATATACTTATCAGAAATTCTATAGTGCTCCCACTCACTTTATTGCAAATACAAGTTTCTCGTAAACTTTGTATAAACATCAAAACTTTGATCACCTCATCAAAGCGTATATTCCAACTCCGAGATGCTTGCTTCAGTCCATGGAAGGATCACCGAAGCTTGCACACCTTTTAGCATCGTTAGGCCTGACAAAACTTTCTGGTTGTATCACATACAACCTTTCCTCAAGTAAACCGTTAAGGAAACGATGTTTTGACATCCATCTGCCAGATTTCATAATTGAAAACAGAGCAACTGCTAACATAATTCCAACAGACTTTAGCACCACTACGAGTGAGAAAGTCTCATCGTAGTCAACTCCTTGAACTTGTCACAAACATCTTTGCAACAAGTCGAGCTTTACAAATAGTGACATTCACCATCAGTGTTTGTCTTCATTTTAAAGATCCATTTGTACTCAACGACCTGCCGTCCAACGAGCAAGTCTACCAAAGTCTACACTTGGTTTTCATACATGGATCCTATCTCGGATTTCATGGCCTCCAACCATTTGTCGGAATCCGGGCCCATCATCGCTTCTCCATAGCTCGTAGGTTCATCGTTGTCCAACAACATGATCTCCAAGACAGAGTTGTTGTACCACTTAGGAGCAGTACACATCCTTGTCGACCTACGAAGTTCGATAGTAACTTGATCTTGAAGCTTCATTATCATCATCATTAACTTCCTCTTCAACTAACGTAGGCTTCATAGAAACATCTTTCTACGCTGCGCTACTCTCTGGTTGAACAAAGGTTTAACAACCTAATCAAGTTCTATCTTCCTCCCACTCAATTCTTTCGCGAGAAACATTTCCTCGAGAAAGGATCCGTTTAAGTAAAAAACACTTTGCACTTGGATCTGAGATAGAAGGTTCACCCAACTGATCTTAGGGTATTCTATGAAGATGCATTTGTCCGCCTTGGGTTCGACCTCATTAGGTGAAAACATTTTCCACACAAGTGTCGCAGCCCCAAGTATTAAGAAATGACAGCTTAGGTTTCTATCAAACCATAATTCACATGGTGTCATCTCAACGGATTTAGATGGTGCCCTATTTAAAGTGAATTTAGTTGTCTCTAATGCATAACACCAAAATTATATTTGTAAAACGACAAGAGACATCATAGCACGCACCATGTCCAATAGAGCATAACTATGATGTTCGGACACACCATCACACTATGGTGTTCCAGGTCGCGTTTAGTTGTGAAACAACTTTCACATTGTCTTAAATTGTATGCCAAAATCGTGACTCAGATATTCACCTCCACGATCATATCGCAGTCATTTTTATTTTCTTGTCAAGATGATCTGTAAACTTCACTCTGAATTTCCTTGAACCTTTCAAACGATTCAGACTTGTGTTTCATTAAGTAAATATACACTATATCTACTCAAATCATCAGTGAAGGTAAGAAGATAACGATATCCACTGCACCCTACAAGACTCACTAGATTGCATACATCAACATGTATCATTTCCAATGAATCACTTGCCCGCTCCATCCAACGGGGTCCTTTAGTCATCTTGCCCAAGAGGCATGGTTCGCATGTCTCAACCGATTCGAAATCGAATGAGTCCAAATATCCATCACCACGGAGTTTCTTCACGCGCTTTATACCAATATGACATTTTGCGGCAGTGCCACAAGTATGTGGTACTATCATTATTTAACTTTGTATCTTTTGACATCAATGTTATGAACATGTGTATTACTACGATCAAGATTTCAACAAACCATTCTCACTGGGTGCATGACCATTGAAGGTATTATTCATGTAAACAGAATAACTATTATTCTCTGACTTAAATGAATAACCGTATTGCAACAAACATGATCTAATCATGTTCATGCTCAACGCAAAACACCAAATAACATTTATTTAGGTTCGTCACTAATCCTGAAGGTAGAGAGAGCGTGCGATGTTGATCACATCAACCTTGGAAATATTTCCAACACACATCGTCACCTCACCCTTAGCTAGTTCTCCGTTTATTCCGTAGCTTTTATTTCGAGTTACTAACATTTAGCAACCGAACCGGTATCCAATACCCAGATGCTACTAGGAGTACTAGAAAGGTACACATTAATAACTCGTATATCAAATATACTTCTGTCGATGTTGCCAGCCTTCGTATCTACCAAGTATCTAGGGTTGTTCCGCTTCAGCGACCTCTCACCTCATAATAGAAGCACTTAGTCTCGGGTTTGAGTTCAACTTTGGGTTGCTTCACTGGAGCAGCAACTGACTTGCTATCCATGAAGTTTCCCTCCTTGCTCTTGCCCTTTTCGAAACTAGTGGTTTGATTAACCATCAACACTTGACGCTCCTTCTTGATTTCTACCTTCGCGGTGTCAAACATCGCGAACAGCGCAGGGATCAATACTTCTATCCCTAGTGTATTATAGTTCATCACTAAGTTCTAGTAGCTTTAGTGACAGTGATTTGGAGAACTATATCAATCACAATCTTATCTGGAAGATCAACTCCCACTTGATTCAAGCGATTGTAGTACCCAGACAATCTGAGTACATCCTCAACGATTGAGCTATTCTCCTTCATCTTACAGGCAAAGAATCTTGTTGGAGATCTCATATCTCGCAACACAGGCACGAGCCTGAGATCACAATCTCTGCTCCTAGAACATCTCATATGTTCCATGATGTTCAAAACGTTTCGGAGCCTCAATTCTAAGCCGTAATGCATGCCGCACTAAACTATCAAGTAGTCATCGAAACGTGCCTGTTAGATGTTCACAACATCTATAGACGACGCTAGAGGGGGTGGCGCTCGGAGCGGTGCATTAAGGACATAAGCATTCTGTGCAGCAATGAGGACAATCCTCAGATCACGGACCCAGTCCGCAATACTGCTACCAACATCTTTCATCTCTATTTCTCTAGGAACATATAAAAATTTAAGGGATCTACAGCGCGAGCTAGTAATCTACAACATAATTTGCAAAGACACTTTGACTATGTTCATGATAATGAGTTCAATTAATCATATTACTTAAGAACTCCCACTCAAATTGACATCCCTCCGATCATTCAATTGATACATGATCCAAATTCACCAACTCAAGTCCGATCATCACGTGAGTTGAGGTGGCTGCAATTGTGAACATCATTATGTTGATCATATCTACTATATGACTCATGTTCAACCTTTTGGTCTCTCGTGTTCCGAGGCCATGTCTGTACATGCTAGGCTCGTCAAGTTTAACCCGAGTGTTCTGCGCGTGCAAATCTGGCTTGCACCCATTGTATGTGAACGTAGAGTCTATCACACCCGATCATCACGTGGTGTCTCAACACAACGAACTTTCGCAACGGTGCACACTCGGGGAGAACACAGTTCATCTTGAAATTCAAGTGAGGGATCACCTTATAATGCTACCGTCGTACTAAGCAAAACAAGGTGCATAAAAGGATTAACATCTCATGCAATTGATAAGTGACATGATATGGCCATGAACTTGTGTTTAAGATCTCCATCTTCAAAACACCGGCATGATCTCCATCGTCACCGGCACAACACCATGATCTCCATCATCTTGATCTCCATCAATGTGTTGCCATTGGGGTTGTGGCGCCAGCCCTGCTTCTACTTCTATTGCTACCGCTTAACGATAAAGTAAAGCATTACATAGCGCTTAATGATTGACACGTAGGTCATACAATAATTAAAGACAACCCTATGGCTCCTGCCAGTTGCCGTACTCAACGACATGCAGGTCGTGAAATTCTATACATCACATGATCATCTCATACATCACATATATCTAATCATGTAATTGGCCATATCACATCACAACATACCCTGCAAAAACAAGTTAGACGTTCTCTAATTGTTGTTGCATGTTTTACGTGGCTGCTACGGGTATCTAGCAAGAACGATTCTCACGTACGCATAAACCACAACGGTGATACATAGATTGCTTTTCAGCCTTCTCAAGGACCGCCTTTGTCCGATCCGATCCAACTAAAGTGAGAGAAACTGTCACCCGCAAGCCATCTAAGCAACAAGTTGCGTCGAGGGAACCGGTCTCCACTAAGCGTACGAGTAATGTTGGTCCGGGCCGCTTCATCTCACAATCCCGCTAAACCAAACTCCGACCAAGGCAGGAAGCAATCTAAGCATCAACGCCCACAAACCTTTTGTGTTCTACTCGAGATCTCATCGAACCATCAACCTAGCTCATGATGCCACTGTTGGGGAACGTCGCATGGGAAATAAAAATTTTCCTACGCACACGCAAACCTATCCATGGTGATGAGCATCTACGAGAGGGAGAGTGGATCTACGTACCCTTGTAGATCGTTAAGCGGGAAGCGTTAAGAAACGCGGTTGGTGCAGTCAAACTTCTTCGCGATCCAAATCGCCGAGCGTCCCGCGAACCGTCCCACGAACACATCATGATCCGTCCCGCGAACTCATCACGATCCGTCTCACGATCTTGATCACGATCTGTCCCGCGAACTCATCACGATCCGTTCCGTGATCACATCACGAACCGTCTCGCGATCTCGATCACGGTCCTTCCGATCTAGCGCCGAACGGACGGCACCTCCGCGTTCAGCACACGTGCAGCTTGATGACGATCTCCACCGTCTCGATCCAGCGAGAGGAGGTGGAGAGGCGAGAGAGTTCACCGGCAGCGTGACGGTGCTCCGGTGATGGTGGTGGAGCAATTCCGGCAGGGCTTCGCCTAAGCGCTGGAGAAAACCGATATAGAGGAGAAACTATGCACCGGTGTAATGGGTAGCACGTGGCCGGAAATTCTGTGCAGAAACCACCCAATCCACTAGTATATATAGGAGGAGAGGAGAGGAGAGGCATCCAAGGCCTTTGGGTCAACCTAAATAGGAGGTGGGAAGCAATCCTACTTCACCTCCAATCCTAGTTGGAGTAGGATTGCCTCCTATTGGCTGATTTTCCACTTTTTGCTTTAGGACTTTCTCTCCTGCGCCATGGGCCTTTGTGGCTGTTTTCCCAGCCCACTAAGGGCTGTTTATTATTCTCGCACTGCCCATGGACCTCTTGGGGTCGAAATACCCCTCCCGGAGGCCTCCCGGTACACTACCGGCACTCCCGGTACACTACCGGCACTCCCGGTACAATACCGATGAGCCCGAAACATTTTCGGAAACCGAACTGGGACTTCCTATATATGAATCTTTACCTCCGGACCATTCCGGAGCTCGTCGTGACGTCCAGGATCCCATCCGGGACTCCGAACAAACTTCGGTCACCACCATACATAACTCTACACTACCGAAACGTCACCGAACCTTAAGTGTGCAGACCCTACGGGTTCGAGAACTATGTAGACATGACCGAGACACCTCTACGGTCAATAACCAATGGCGGGACCTGGACATCCACATTGGTTCCTACATATTCTAAGAAGATCTTTATCGGTCGAACCTCTATGTCAAGGATTTAGTTAATCCCGTATAACGTTCCCTTTGTTCATCGGTATGTTACTTGCCCGAGATTCGATCGTCGGTATCTCCATACCTAGTTCAACCTCGTTACCGGAAAGTCTCTTTACTCGTTCCGTAATACAAGATCCCGCAACTAACAATTAGTCACATTGCTTGCAAGGCTTATTGTGATGTTGCATTACCGAGTGGGCCGCGAGATACCTCTCCGTCACACGGAGTAACAAATCCCAGTCAAGATCCATGCCAACTCAACAGACACCATCGGAGATACCTGTAGAGCACCTTTATAGTCACCCAGTTACATTGCGACGTTTGATACACACAAGGCACTCCTCCGATATCTGTGAGTTGCATGATCTCATGGTCATAGGAACACATACTTGACATGCAGAAAACAGTAGCAATAAACTGACACGATCAGATGCTATGTTTGCAGTTTGGGTCTTGTCCATGACACGATCACATTAGGAGAATGATGTGACCCCGTTATCAAATGACATATCATGTCCATGGGTAGGAAACCTTAACCATCTTTTGATCAGCGAGCTAGTCTATTAGAGGCATACTAGGGACATGGTTTTGTCTATGTATCCACACATGCATCTAAGTCTCCGATAAATACAATTATAGCATGGATAATAAACGATTATCATGAAAAAGGAAATATGATAATAACTAATTTATTATTGCCTCTAGGGCATATTTCCAACAGTATCATCATTTCACCCACATAGGACGTGCTAAAAAGTTGAGAGGGTTACGCTAAAAACTGGATGCACTTCGTGTACAAAATGGACAATCTCTTTCGAAGTATAAGGGTTTCGGACGAAAACTCGCCTGTTACAAAGGCATTTCATTTTTTAACTTATTTGAACTCTATACATTTTGTGTGTTCAAAATACACCAGTCAAAGCCACATCATCAATTTTCAACCCTTTTTGACCTTATTTGGTATTTTTCATGCACTTACCGATTGTTTTCAGCAAAATAAACCTGAAACTGAAAAGCACTTCAAATGAACTCTAAAAATGTTGAAAGTTGGCATGGTATCATCATTTCACCAAGATAGCATGTGCTAAAAAGTTGAGAGGGTTATGGCAAAAAATGGATGGACTTCTTGTAGAAAATGGACAATCTCTTTCGAAGTATCAAGGTTTCGGACGAAAACTCGCTTGTTACAATGGCATTTCAATTTTTTTACTTATTTGCACTCCATACTTTTTGTGTGTTCAAAATGCAGCATTCAAAGGCACATCCTCAATTTTGAACCCTTTCTGAATTCATTTGCTATTTTTCATGCACTTATTGATTTGTTTTAGCTAAATAACCGTGAAATTCAAAAGCACTTCAAATGAACTCTCAACAGGTTGAAACTGGTCACGGTATCATGATTTCACCCATATAGCATGTGCTAAAAAGTTGAGACGGTTACGGCAAAAACTGGATGCATTTCGTGTACAAAATGGACAATCTCTTTCGAAGTATCAGGGTTTCGGACGAAAACTCGCCTGTTACAAAGGCATTTCTTTTTTAAACTCATTTGAACTCCATAAATTTTGTGTGTTAAAAATGCACCATTCGAAGCCACGTCATAAATTTTCAAACCTTTCTAACTACACTTGCTATTTTCCATGCACTTGCTGATTTTTTCCAGCAAAATAACCCTGAAACTGAAAAGTACTTCAAATAAACTCTGAAAAGGTTGAAATTTGCCATGGTATCATAATTTCACCCATATAGCATGTCCTAAAAGTTTTAGAGGTTGACAGCAAAAACTGGATGCACTTCGTGTACAAAATGGAAAATCTCTGTCGAAGTATCAGGGTTTCAGATGAAAACTCTCCTGTTATAACGACATTTCCTCTTTTTAACTTATTTGAACTCCATACATTTTGTGTGTTCAAAATACACCAGTCAAAGCCACATCATCAATTCTCAACCCTTTTTGACCTTATTTGGTATTTTTCGTGCACTTACCGATTGTTTTCAGCAAAATAAACCTGAAACTGAAAAGCACTTCAAATAAACTCTAAAAATGTTGAAAGTTGGCATGGTATCATCATTTCACCCACATAGCATGTGCTAAAAAGTTGAGAGGGTTATGGCAAAAACTGGATGGACTTCCTGTACAACATGGACAATCTCTTTCGAAGTATCAAGGTTTCGGACGAAAACTCGCTTGTTACAAAGGCATTTCAATTTTTTTACTTATTTGCACTCCATAGTTTTTGTGTGTTCAAAATGCACCATTCAAAGGCACACCCTCAATTTTGAACCCTTTATGAATTCATTTGCTATTTTCCATGCACTTATTGATTTGTTTCAGCTAAATAACCCTGAAATTCAAAAGCACTTCAAATGAACTCTCAAAAGGTTGAAACTAGTCACGGTATCATGATTTCACCCATATAGCATGTGCTAAAAAGATGAGACGGTTACGGCAAAAACTGGATGCATTTCATGTACAAAATGGACAATCTCTTTCGAAGTATCAGGGTTTCGGACGAAAACTCGCCTGTTACAAAGGCATTTCTTTTTTAAACTCATTTGAACTCCATAACTTTTGTGTGTTAAAAATGCACCATTTGAAGCCACGTCATAAATTTTCAACCCTTTCTAACTACACTTGCTATTTTTCATGCACTTGCTGATTTTTTCCAGCAAAATAACCCTGAAACTGAACAGTACTTCAAATAAACTCTGAAAAGGTTGAAATTTGCCATGCTATCATAATATCACCCATATAGCATGTGCTAAAACTTTTAGAGGTTGACAGCAAAAACTGGATGCACTTCGTGTACAAAATGGAAAATCTCTGTCGAAGTATCAGGGTTTCAGACCAAAACTCTCCTGTTATAACGACATTTCCTTTTTTTAACTTATTTCAACTCCATACTTTTTTCGTTTTCAAAATGCACCATTCAAAGCCACATCATCAATTTTAAACCCTTTCTAACTATATTTGCTGTTTTTCATGCACTTGTTGATTTTTTCCAGCAAAATAACCCTTAAATTGAAAAGTACTTGAAATAAACTTTGAAAAGGTTGAAATTTGGCATGGTAACGTAATTTCACCCACATAGAATGTGCTAAAAGTTGAGAGGGTTACGGCAAAAACTGGATGCACTTCGTCTACAAAATAGACAATCTCTTTCGGAGTATCAGGGTTTTGGATGAAAACTCGCCTGTTACAAAGGCATTTCTTTTTTTAACTTATTTGAACTCCATATTTTTTGTGTCTTCATAATGCACCATTCCAAGCCACATTATCAATTTTCAAACCTTTCTGACTTCATTTGCTATTTTTCATGCACTTACTGATTTTTTCATGCAAAATAACCTTAAAATTTATAATCACTTCAAATGAACTCTGAAAAGGTTGAAAGTTGGCATGGTCTCATCATTTCACCCATATAATATGTGCTAAAAAGTTGAGATGGTTACGGGAAAAACGGGATGCACTTCGTGTACAAAATGGACAATCTCTTTCGAAGTATCAGGGTTTCAGACGAAAACTCGCCTGTTATAACGACATTTCATTTTTTTAACTTATTTCAACTCCATACTTTTTGTGTGTTCAAAATGCACCATTGAAAGACACATCATCAATTGTCAACCCTTTCTAACTACCTTTGCTATTTTTCATGCACTTATTGATTTTTTCTATCAAAATAACCCTAAAATTGAAAAGCACTTCAAATAAACTCTCAAAAGGTTGAAATTTGGCATGGTATCATCATTTCACCCACGTAGCATGTGCTAAAAGGTTGAGAGGTTTATAGCAAAAACTGGATGCACTTCTTGTACAAAATGGACAATCTCTTTCGAAGTATCAAGGTTTCGGACGAAAACTCGCCTGTTACAAAGGCATTTCATATTTTTAACTTATTTGAACTCCATACTTTTTGTGTGTTCAAAATCCACCATTCAAAGCCACATCATCAATTTTCAACCCTTTTTGACTTGATTTGCTATTTTCCATGCACTTATTGATTTTTTCAGCTAAATATCTCTGAAATTGAAAAGGACTTCAAATAAACTCTGAAAATGTTGAAAGTTGGCATGGTATCGGAATTTGACCCACATAGCATGTGCTAAAACGTTGAGAGGTTTATAGCAAAAACTGGATGCACTTCCTGTACAAAATGGACAATTTCTTTCGAAGGATCATGGTTTTGGACGAAAACTCGCTTGTTACAAAGGCATTTCATATTTTTAACTTATTTGAACTCCATACATTTTGTGTGTTTAAAATGCACAATTCAAAGCAACATCATAAATTTTCAACCCTTTGTGACTTGATTTGCTATTTTCCATGAACTTATTGATTTTTCAGCTAAATATTCCTGAAATTGGAAAGCACTTCAAATAAACTCTAAAAAGGTAGAAAGTTGGCATGGTATCATCATTTCACCCACATAGCATGTGCGAAAACGTTGAGATGTATATGGCAAAAACTGGATGCACTTCTTGTACAAAATGGACAATCTCTTTCAAAGTATTAGGATTTTGGACGAAAACTCGCCTGTTACAAAGGTATTTCATCTTTTTAACGTATTTGAACTGCATAATTTTTGTGTGTTCAAAATGCACCATACAAACCACGTCATCAATTTTTAACCCTTTTTGACTGGATTTTCTATTTTCCATGCGCTTATTGATTTTTTCAGCTAAATATCCCTGAAATTGAAAAGCGCTTCAAATAAACTCTGAAAAGGTCGAAAGTTGGCATGGTATTATCATTTCACCCACATAGCATGTGCTAAAACGTTGAGAGTGTTATGACAAAGACTGGATGCACTTCGTGTACAGAATGGACAATCTCTTTCGAAGTATTAGGGTTTCAGATGAAAACTCGCTTTTATAAAGGCATTTCATTTTTTTAACTTATTTGAACTCCATACTTTTTGTGTGTTTAAAATGCACCATTCAAAGCCACATCATCAATTTTCAACCCTTTCTGACATCATTTGCTATTTTTCATGCACTTACTGATTTTTTTCCAACAAAATAACCCTGAAATTGAAAAGCACTTCAAATGAACTCTGAAAAGGTTGAAGTTTGGCATGGTATCATCATTTCACCGACATAGGATGTGCTAAAAAGTTGAGAGGGTTACGCTCAAAACTGGATGCACTTTGTGTACAAAATGGACAATCTCTTTCGAAGTATAAGGGTTTCGGACGAAAACTCGCCTGTTACAAAGGCATTTCATTTTTTAACTTATTTGAACTCCATACATTTTGTGTGCTCAAAATACGCCAGTCAAAGCCACATCATCAATTTTCAACCCTTTTTGACCTCATTTGGTATTTTTCATGCACTTACCGATAGTTTTCACCAAAACAAACCTGAAACTGAAAAAGCAATTCAAATGAACTCTAAAAATGTTGAAAGTTGGCATGGTATCATCATTTCACATAAATAGCATGTGCTAAAAAGTTGAGAGGGTTATGGCAAAAACTGGATGGACTTCGTGTACAAAATGGACAATCTCTTTCGAAGTATCAAGGGTTCGGACGAAAACTCGCTTGTTACAAAGGCATTTCAATTTTTTTACTTATTTGCACTCCATACTTTTTGTGTGTTCAAAATGCACCATTCAAAGGAACATCCTCAATTTTGAACCTTTCTGACTTCATATGCTATTTTTCATGCACTTATTGATTTGTTTTAGCTAAATAACTCTGAAATTGAAAAGCACTTGAAATGAACTCTCAAAAGGTTGAAACTGGTAACGGTATCATGATTTCACCCATATAGCAAGTCCTAAAAAGTTGAGACGGTTACGGCAAAAACTGGATGCATTTCGTGTACAAAAGGGACAATCTCTTTTGAAGTATCAGGGTTTCAGACGAAAACTCGCGTGTTACAAAGGCATTTATTTTTTAGACTCATTTGAACTCCATAACTTTTGTGTGTTAAAAATGCACCATTGGAAGCTACGTCATAAATGTTCAACCCTTTCTAACTACACTTGCTATTTTTCATGCACTTGCTCATTTTTTCCAGCAAAATAACCCTGAAACTGAAAAGTACTTCAAATAAACTCTGAAAAGGTTGAAATTTGCCATGGTATCATAATTTCACCCATATAGCACGTGCTAAAACATTGAGAGGTTTACACCAAAAACTGGATGCACTTCGTGTACAAAATGGAAAATCTTTGTCGAAGTATCACGGTTTCAGACAAAAACTCTCCTCTTATAACGACATTTCATTTTTTTAACTTATTTCAACTCCATAATTTTTGTGTGTTCAAAAAGCACCATTCAAAGCCACGTCATCAATTTTCAACCCTTTTTGACTTCATTTGCTATTTTTCATGCACTTACTGATTTTTTCACGCAAAATAACCCTGAAATTTAAAATCACTTCAACTGAAATCTGAAAAGGTTGAAAGTTGGCATGGTATCATCATTTCACCCATATAGCACGTGCTAAAACATTGAGAGGTTTACACCAAAAACTGGATGCACTTCGTGTACAAAATGGAAAATCTTTGTCGAAGTATCACGGTTTCAGACAAAAACTCTCCTCTTATAACGACATTTCATTTTTTTAACTTATTTCAACTCCATAATTTTTGTGTGTTCAAAAAGCACCATTCAAAGCCACGTCATCAATTTTCAACCCTTTTTGACTTCATTTGCTATTTTTCATGCACTTACTGATTTTTTCACGCAAAATAACCCTGAAATTTAAAATCACTTCAACTGAAATCTGAAAAGGTTGAAAGTTGGCATGGTATCATCATTTCACCCATGTAGCATCTGCTAAAAAGTTGAGAGGGTTACGGGAAAAACGGGATGCACTTCGTGTACAAAATTGACAATCTCTTTCGAAGTATCAAGGTTTCGGACGAAAACTCGCCTGTTATAATGAAATTTCATTTTTTTAACTTATTTCAACTCCATACTTTTTGTGTGTTCAAAATGCACCATTGAAAGCCACATCATCAATTTTCAACCCTTTCTAATTTTTCATGCACTTATTGATTTTTCTATCAAAATAACCCTAAAATTGAAAAGCACTTCAAATAAACTCTCAAAAGGTTGAAATTTGGAATTGTATCATCATTTCACCCACATAGCATGTGCTAAAACGTTGAGGGGTTTATAGCAAAAACTGGATGCACTTCCTGTACAAAGTGGACAATCTCTTTCGAAGTATCAAGGTTTCGGACGAAAACTCGCCTGTTACAAAGGCATTTCATTTTTTAACTTATTTGAACTCCATACTTCTTGTCTCTTCACAATGCACCATTCAAAGCCACATCTTCAATTTTCAACCTTTTCTGACTTCATTTGCTATTTTTCATGCACTTACTGATTTTTTCTCGCAAAATAACCCTGATATTGAAAATCAGTTCAAATGAACTCTGAAAAGGTTGAAAGTTGGCATGGTATCATCATTTCACCCACATAGCATGTGCTAAAATGTTGAGAGGTTTATAGCAAAAACTGGATGCACTTCGTGTACAAAATGGACAATCTCTTTCGAAGTATCAGGGTTTTAGATGAAAACTTGCCTGTTACAAAGGCATTTCATTTTATTACATTCAAAATGCACCATTCAAAGCCACATCATTAGTGTTTAACCCTTTCTAACTGTGTTTGCTATTTTTCATGCACTTGTTGATTTTCTCCAGCAAAATAACCCTGAAATTGACATGCACTTCAAATAAACTCTGAAAAGGTCGAAATTTGGCATGGTATCGTAATTTCACCAACATAGAATGGGCTAAAAGTTTAGAGGGTTACGGCAAAAACTGGATGCACTTCGTGTACAAAATAGACAATCTCTTTCGATGTATCAGGGTTTCACATGAAAACTCGCCTGTTATCATGACATTCCATTTTTTTAAGTTATTTGAACTCTATACTTTTTGTGTGTTCAAAATGCACCATTCAAAGCCACATCATCAATTTTCAACCCTTTCTAACTACAATTGCTATTTTTCATGCACTTGTTGATTTTTTCTAGCAAAATAACCCTAAAATTGAAAAGCACTTCAAATAAACTCTAAAAGGTTGAAATTTAGCATGGTATCAGAATTTCACCCACATAGCATGTGCTAAAACATTGAGAGGTATATCGCAAAAACTGGATGCACTTCCTGTACAAAATGGACAATCTCTTTCGAAGTATCAGGGTTTCGGACGAAAACTCGCCTGTTACAAAGGCATTTCGTATTTTTAACTTGTTTGAACTCCATACTTTTTGTGTGTTGAAAATGCACAATTCAAAGCCACATCATCAATTTTCTGCCCTTTCTGACTTGATTTGCTATTTTCCATGCACTTATTGATTTTTCAGTTAAATATCCCTGAAATTGAAAAGCGATTCAAATAAACTCTGAAAAGGTCGAAAGTTGGCATGGTATCATCATTTCACCAACATAGTATGTGCTAAAACGTTGAGAGGGTTACGGCAAAAACTGGATGCACTTCGTGTACAAAATAGACAATCTCTTTCGAAGTATCAAGGTTTCGGATGAAAACTCGCCTGGTACAACGGATTTCATTTTTTAAACTTTCTTGAACTCCATACTTTTTTTGTCTTCGTAATGCACCATTCAAAGCCACATCATCAATTTTCAACCCTTTCTGACTTCATTTGCTATTTTTCATGCACTTACTGATTTTTTAAAGCAAAATAACCCTGAAATTGAAAAGCACTTCAAATGAACTCTGAAAAGGTTGAAAGTTGCCATGGTATCATCATCTCACCCATATAGCATGTGCTCAAAAGTTGAGAGGGTTATGGCAAAAACTGGATGCACTCCGTGTACAAAATGGACAATCTTTTTCGAAGTGTCAGGGTTTCGGATGAAAACTCGCTTGTTATAAGGGCATCTCATTTTTTTAACTTATTTGAACTCCATACTTTTTGTGTGTTCAAAATGCACCATTCAAAGCCACATCATCAATTTTCATCCCTTTCTGACTTCATTTGGTATTTTTCATGCACTTACCGATTGTTTTCAACAAAATAAACCTGAACCTAAAAAGGACTTCAAATGAACTCTAGAAATGTTGAAAGTTGGCATGGTATCATCATTTCACCCACATAGCATGTGGTAAAAAGTTGAGAGGGTTCAGTAGAAACTGGATGGACTTCCTGTACAAAATGGACAATCTCTTTCGAAGTGTCAGCGTTTCGGACGAAAATCGCTTGTTACAAAGCCATTTCATTTTTTTAATTTATTTGAACTCCATACTTTTTGTGTGTTCAAAATGCACCATTCAAAGCCACACCCTCAATTTTCAACCCTTTCTGACTTCATTTGCTAGTTTTCAGGCACTTATTGATCTGTTTCAGCTAAATAACCCTCAAATTGAAAAGCACTTCAAATGAAGTCTCTAATGGTTGAAACTTGTCATAGTATCATCATTTCACCCATATAGCATGTGCTAAAAAGTTGAGAGGGTTACTGCAAAAACTGGATGCACTTCGTGTACAAAATAGACAATCTCTTCCGAAGTATCTGGGTTTCGGACGAAAACTCGCCTATTACAAAGGCATTTTCTTTTTTTAACTAATTTGAACTCCATACTTTTTGTGTGTTCAAAATGCACCATTCGAAGCCACATCATCAATTTTCAACCCTTTCTAACTATACTTGCTATTTTTCATGCACTTGTCGATTTTTAGCAGCAAAATAACCCTGAAATTGAAAAACACTTCAAATAAACTCTAAAAAGGTTGAAATTTTGCATGGCATCATAATTTCACCCACATAGCATGTGCTAAATCTTTGAGACGTTTACAGCAAAAAATGGGTGCACTTCGTGTAGAAAATGGACAATCTCTTTCGAAGTATCAGGGTTTCAAATGAAAACTCGCCTGTTATAACGACATTTCATTTTTTAACTTATTTTAAATCCATAAGTTTTGTGTGTTCAAAATGCACAATTCAAAGCCACATCATCAGTTTTCAACCCTTTCTAACTGTATTTGCTATTTTTCATGCACTTGTTGATTTTTTCCAGCAAAATAACCTTAAATTGAAAAGCACTTCAAATAAACTCTGAAAAGGTCGAAAGTTAGCATGGTATCGTAATTTCACCCACATAGAATGGGATAAAAGTTTAGAGGGTTACGGCAAAAACTAGATGCACTTCGTGTACAAAATAGACAATCTCTTTCGAAGTATCAGGGTTTCGGATGAAAACTCGCCTGTTACAAAGGCTTTTCAGTTTTTTTACTTATTTGAACTCCATACTTTTTGTGTCTTCATAATGCACCATTCAAAGCGACATCTTCAATTTTCAACCCTTTCTGACTTCATTTGCTATTTTTCATGCACTTACTGATTTTTTTAAGCAAAATAACCCTGAAATTGAAAAGCACTTCAAATGAACTCTGAAAAGGTTGAAAGTTGCCATGGTATCATCATCTCACCCATATAGCATGTGCTAAAAGGTTGAGTGGGTTACGGCAAAAACTGGATGCACTTTGTGTACAAAATGGACAATCTTTTTTGAAGTATCAGGGTTTCGGACGGAAACTCACCTGTTACAAAGGCGTTTCATGTTTTTAAATTATTTGAACTCCATTCTTTTTGTGTGTTCAAAATGCACAATTCAAAGCCACATCATCAATTTTCAACCCTTTCTAACTACATTTGCTATTGTTCATGCACTTGTTGATTTTTTCCAGCAAAATAACCCTGAAATTGAAAAGCACTTCAAATAAACTCTGAAAAGGTTGAAATTTGGAATGGTATAATCATTTCACCCACATAGTATGTGCTAAAACGTTGAGAGGTTTACAGCAAAAATAGAATGCACTTCGTGTACAAAATGGACAATCTCCTTCAAAGTATCAGGAGTTTAGACGAAAACTTGCCTATTATAACAACATTTCATTTTTTAACTTATTTGAACTCCATAATTTTTATGTGTTCAAAATGCACCATTCAAATCCACATCATCAATTTTCAACCCTTTCATACCTGATTTGCTATTTTCCATGCACTTATTGATTTTTTTAGCTAAATATCCCTGAAATTGAAAAGCACTTCAAATAAACTTTGAAAAGGTCGAAACTTAGCATGTGATCATCATTTCATGCACATAGCATGTGCTAAACCGTTGAGAAGGTTACGGCAAAAACTGGATGCACTTCGTGTAATAAATGGACAATCTCTTTCGAAGTATCAGGGTTTCGGATGAAAACTCGCTTGTTATAAAGGCATTACATTTTTGAAATTATTTGAACTCCATACTTTTTGTGTGTTCAAAAATGCACCTCTCAAAGCCACATCATCAATTTTCAACCCTTTCTGACTTCATTTGCTATTCTTCATGCACTTACTTTTTTTTCCAACAAGATAACCCTGAAATTGAAAAGCACATCAAATGAACCCTGAAAAGGTTGAAAGTTGTCATGGTATCATCATTTCACCCACATAGGATGTGCTAAAAAGTTGAGAGGGTTACGGAAAAAACTGGATGCACTTCGTGCACAAAATGAAGAATCTCTTTCGAAGTATGAGGGTTTCAGACGAAAACTCGCCTGTTACGAAGGCATTTCATTTTTTTAACTTATTTGAACTTCGTACTTTTTGTGTGTTCAAAATACACCAGTCAAAGCCACATCATCAACTTTCAACCCTTTCTGACCTCATTTGCTATTTTTCATGCACTTACTGATTGTTTTCAGCAAAATAAAACTGAAATTGAAAATCACTTCAAATGAACTCTCAAATGGTTGAAACTTGTCATGGTATCATCATTTCACCCATATAGCATCTGCTAAAAAGTTGAGAGGGTTACTTCAAAAACTTGATGCACTTCGTGTACAAAATGGACAATCTCTTCTGAAGTATCAGGGTTTCGGACGAAAACTCGCCTGTTACAAAGGCATTTCTTTTTTTAAACTAATTTGAACTCCATACTTTTTGTGTGTTCAAAATGCACCATTCGAAGCCACAACATCAATTTTCAACCCTTTGTAACTACATTTGCTATTTTTCATGCACTTGCTGATTTTTTTCCAGCAAAAGAACCCTGAAATTGAAAAACACTTCAAATAAACTCTAACTAGGTTGAAATTTGGCATGGTATCATAATTTCACCCACATAGAATGTGCTAAAGCTTTGAGAGGTTTACAGCAAAAACTTGATGCACTTCGTGTACAAAATGGACAATCTCTTTCGAAGTATCAGGGTTTCAGACCAAAACTCGCCTGTTATAACGACATTTCAATTTTTTTAAACTTATTTTAACTGCATAAGTTTTGTGTGTTCAAAATGCACAATTCAAAGCCACATCATAAATTTTCAACCCTTTCTAACTACATTTGCTATTGTTCATGCACTTGTTGACTTTTTCCAGCAAAATAACCCTGAAATTGAAAAGCACTTCAAATAAACTCTGAAAAGGTTGAAATTTGGAATGGTATAATCATTTCACCCACATAGTATGTGCTAAAACGTTGAGAGGGTTACAGCAAAAATAAAATGCACTTCGTGTACAAAATGGACAATCTCCTTCAAAGTATCAGGAGTTTAGACCAAAACTCGCCTATTATAACAACATTTCATTTTTTAACTTACTTGAACTCCATACTTTTTATGTGTTCAAAATGCACCATTCAAATCCACATCATCAATTTTCAACCCTTTCATACCTGATTTGCTATTTTCCATGCACTTATTAATTTTTTTAGCTAAATATTCCTGAAATTGAAAAGCACTTCAAAGAAACTTTGAAAAGGTCTAAAGTTGGCATGTTATCATCATTACACGCACATAGCATGTGCTAAACCATTGAGAAGGTTACGACAAAAACTGGATGCACTTCGTGTAATAAATGGACAATCTCTTTCGAAGTATCAGGGTTTCGGATGAAAACTCGCTTTTTATAAAGGGATTACATTTGTGAAATTATTTGAACTCCATACTTTTTGTGTGTTCAAAAATGCACCTCTCAAAGCGACATCATCAATTTTCAACCCTTTCTGACTTCATTTGCTATTTTTCATGCACTTACTTTTTTTTTCCAGCAAGATAACCCTAAAATTGAAAAGCACTTCAAATGAACCCTGAAAAGGTTGAAAGTTGTCATGGTATCATCATTTCACCCACATAGAATGTGCTAAAAAGTTGAGAGGGTTACGGAAAAAACTGGATGCACTTCGTGCACAAAATGAACAATCTCTTTCGAAGTATAAGGGTTTCGGACGAAAACTCGCCTGTTACGAAGGCATTTCATTTTTTTAACTTATTTGAACTCCATACTTTTTTTGTGTTCAAAATACACCAGTCAAAGCCACATCATCAACTTTCAACCCTTTCTGACCTCATTTGCTATTTTTCATGCACTTACTCATTGTTTTCAGCAAAATAAACCTGAAATTGAAAATCACTTCAAATGAACTCTCAAATGGTTGAAACTTGTCATGGTATCATCATTTCACCCATATAGCATGTGCTAAAGTATCAGGGTTTCGGACGAAAACTCGCCTGTTACAAAGGCATTTCTTTTTTTTAACTAATTTTAACTCCATACTTTTTGTGTGTTCAAAATGCACAATTCGAAGCCACAACATCAATTTTCAACCCTTTCTAACTACATTTGCTATTTTTCATGCACTTGGTGATTTTTTCCAGCACAATAACCCTGAAATTGAAAAACACTTCAAATAAACTCTAAAAAGGTTGAAATTTGGCATGGTATCATAATTTCACCCACATAGAATGTGCTAAAACTTTGAGAGGTTTATAGCAAAAACTAGATGCACTTCATGTACAAAATTGACAATCTCTTGCGAAGTATCAGGGTTTCAGACGAAAACTCGCCTGTTATAATGACATTTCAATTTTTTTAAACTTATTTTAACTCCATAAGTTTTGTGTGTTCAAAATGCACTTGTTGATTTTTTCCAGCAAAATAACCCTGAAATTGAAAAGCACTTCAAATAAACTCTGAAAAGGTCGAAAGTTGGCATGGTATCATAATCACCCACATAGAATGTGCTAAAAGTTTAGAGGTTTACGGCAAAAACTGGATGCACTTCGTGTACAAAATAGACAATCTCTTTCGAAGTATCAGGGTTTCGGATGAAAACTCGCCTGGTACAACGGCATTTCATTTGTTAAACTTTCTTGAACTCCATACTTTTTGTGTCTTCGTAATGCACCATTCAAAGCCACATCATCAATTTTCAACCCTTTCTGACTTCATTTGCTATTTTTCATGCACTTACTGATTTTTTTAAGCAAAATAACCCTGAGATTGAAAAGCACTTCAAATGAACTCTGATAAGGTTGAAAGTTGCCATGGCATCATCATCTCACCCATATAGCATGTGCGAAAAAGTTGAAAGGGTTACGGCAAAAACTGGATGCACTTCGTGTACAAAATGGACAATCTTTTTCGAAGTATCAGGGTTTCCGACGAAAACTCGCATGTTATAACGACATTTCATTTTTTTAACTTATTTCAACTCCATACTTTTTGTGTGTTGAAAATGCACCATTGAAAGACACATCATCAATTGTCAACCCTTTCTAACTACCTTTGCTATTTTTCATGCACTTATTGATTTTTCTATCGAAATAACCCGACAATTGAAAAGCACTTCAAATAAACTCTCAAAAGGTTGAAATTTGGCATGGTATCATCATTTCACCCACATAGCATGTGCTAAAATGTTGAGAGGTTTATAGCAAAAACTGAATGCACTTCTTGTACAAAATGGACAATCTCTTTCGAAGTATCAAGGTTTTGGACGAAAACTCGCCTGTTACAAAGGCATTTCATATTTTTAACTTATTTGAACTCCATACTTTTTGTGTGTTCAAAATGCACCATTCAAAGCCACATCATCAATTTTCAACCCTTTTTGACTTGATTTGCTATTTTCCATGCACTTATTGATTTTTTCACCTAAATATCTCTGAAATTGAAAAGCACTTCAAAGAAACTCTGAAAATGTTGAAAGTTGGCATGGTATCGTAATTTGACCCACATAGCATGTGCTAAAACGTTGAGAGGTTTATAGCAAAAACTGGATGCACTTCCTGTACAAAATGGACAATTTCTTTCGAAGTATCATGGTTTTGGACGAAAACTCGCTTGTTACCAAGGCATTTCATATTTTTAACTTATTTGAACTCCATACATTTTGTGTGTTCAAAATGCACCATTCAAAGCAACATCATAAATTTTCAACCCTTTGTGACTTGATTTGCTATTTTCCATGCACTTATTGATTTTTCAGCTAAATATTCCTGAAATTGAAAAGCACTTCAAATAAACTCTAAAAAGGTAGAAAGTTGGCATGGTATCATCATTTCACCCACATAGCATGTGCGAAAACGTTGAGAGGTTTATGGCAAAAACTAGATGCACTTCTTGTACAAAATGGACAATCTCTTTCAAAGTATTAGGGTTTTGGACGAAAGCTCGCCTGTTACAAAGGTATTTCATCTTTTTAACGTATTTGAACTCCATACTCTTTGTGTGTTCAAAATGCACCATTCAAACCACGTCATCAATTTTTAACCCTTTCTAACTTGATTTTCTAT
The DNA here is from genome assembly GCA_022496015.1 of Hordeum marinum. Taxonomy (NCBI): domain Eukaryota; kingdom Viridiplantae; phylum Streptophyta; class Magnoliopsida; order Poales; family Poaceae; genus Hordeum; species Hordeum marinum. The sequence goes on from CM039675.1 coordinate 506,222,717, forward strand.
TTTCCATGCGCTTATTGATTTTTTCAGCTAAATATCCCTGAAATTGAAAAGCGCTTCAAATAAACTCTGAAAAGGTCGAAAGTTGGCATGGTATTATCATTTCACCCACATAGCATGTGCTAAAACGTTGAGAGTGTTATGACAAAGATTGGATGCACTTCGTGTACAAAATGGACAATCTCTTTCGAAGTATTAGGGTTTCAGATGAAAACTCGCTTTTATAAAGGCATTTCATTTTTTTAACTTATTTGAACTCCATACTTTTTGTGTGTTCAAAATGCACCATTCAAAGCCACATCATCAATTTTCAACCCTTTCTGACATCATTTGCTATTTTTCATGCACTTACTGATTTTTTTCCAACAAAATAACCCTGAAATTGAAAAGCACTTCAAATGAACTCTGAAAAGGTTGAAGTTTGGCATGGTATCATCATTTCACCCACGTAGGATGTGCTAAAGAGTTGAGAGGGTTACGCTCAAAACTGGATGCACTTCGTGTACGAAATGGACAATCTCTTTCGAAGTATAAGGGTTTCGGACGAAAACTCGCCTGTTACAAAGGCATTTCATTTTTTAACTTATTTGAACTCCATACATTTTCTGTGTTCAAAATACACCAGTCAAAGCCACATCATCAATTTTCAACCCTTTTTGACCTCATTTGGTATTTTTCATGCACTTACCGATAGTTTTCACCAAAACAAACCTGAAACTGAAAAGCACTACAAATGAACTCTAAAAATGTTGAAAGTTGGCATGGTATCATCATTTCACCCAAATAGCATGTGCTAAAAAGTTGAGAGGGTTATGGCAAAAACTGGATGGACTTCCTGTAAAAAATGGACAATCTCTTTGGAAGTATCAAGGTTTCGGACGAAAACTCGCTTGTTACAAAGGCATTTCAATTTTTTTACTTATTTGCACTCCATAATTTTTGTGTGTTCAAAATGCACCATTCAAAGGCACATCCTCAATTTTGAACCGTTCTGACTTCATATGCTATTTTTCATGCACTTATTGATTTGTTTCAGCTAAATAACTCTGAATTTGAAAAGCACTTCAAATGAACTCTCAAAAGGTTGAAACTGGTAACGGTATCATGATTTCACCCATATAGCATGTCCTAAAAAGTTGAGACGGTTACGGCAAAAACTGGATGCATTTCGTGTACAAAATGGACAATCTCTTTCGAAGTATCAAGGTTTCGGACGAAAACTCGCGTGTTACAAAGGCATTTATTTTTTAGACTCATTTGAACTCCATAACTTTTGTGTGTTAAAAATGCACCATTGGAAGCTACGTCATAAATTTTCAACCCTTTCTAACTACACTTGCTATTTTTCATGCACTTGCTGATTTTTTCCAGCAGAATAACCCTGAAACTGAAAAGTACTTCAAATAAACTCTGAAAAGGTTGAAATTTGCCATGGTATCATAATTTCACCCATATAGCACGTGCTAAAACATTGAGAGGTTTACACCAAAAACTGGATGCACTTCGTGTACAAAATGGAAAATCTTTGTCGAAGTATCACGGTTTCAAACAAAAACTCTCCTGTTATAACGACATTTCATTTTTTTAACTTATTTCAACTCCATACTTTTTGTGTGTTCAAAAAGCACCATTCAAAGCCACGTCATCAATTTTCAACCCTTTCTGACTTCATTTGCTATTTTTCATGCACTTACTGATTTTTTCACGCAAAATAACCTTGAAATTTAAAATCACTTCAACTGAAATCTGAAAAGGTTGAAAGTTGGCATGGTATCATCATTTCACCCATGTAGCATCTGCTAAAAAGTTGAGAGGGTTACGGGAAAAACGGGATGCACTTCGTGTACAAAATGGACAATCTCGTTCGAAGTATCAAGGTTTCGGACGAAAACTCGCCTGTTATAATGACATTTCATTTTTTTAACTTATTTCAACTCCATACTTTTTGTGTGTTCAAAATGCACCATTAAAAGCCACATCATCAATTTTCAACCCTTTCTAATTTTTCATGCACTTATTGATTTTTCTATCAAAATAACCCTAAAATTTAAAAGCACTTCAAATAAACTCTCAAAAGGTTGAAATTTGGAATTGTATCATCATTTCACCCACATAGCATGTGCTAAAACGTTGAGGGGTTTATAGCAAAAACTGGATGCACTTCCTGTACAAAGTGGACAATCTCTTTCGAAGTATCAAGGTTTCGGACGAAAACTCGCCTGTTACAAAGGCATTTCATTTTTTTAACTTATTTGAACTCCATACTTTTTGTGTCTTCACAATGCACCATTCAAAGCCACATCTTCAATTTTCAACCTTTTCTGACTTCATTTGCTATTTTTCATGCACTTACTGATTTTTTTCTCGCAAAATAACCCTGATATTGAAAATCACTTCAAATGAACTCTGAAAAGGTTGAAAGTTGGCATGGTATCATCATTTCACCCACATAGCATGTGCTAAAACGTTGAGAGGTTTATAGCAAAAACCGGATGCACTTCTTGTACAAAATGGACAATCTCTTTCGAAGTATCAGGATTTCGGACGAAAACTCGCCTGTTACAAAGGCATTTCATATTTTTAACTTATTTGAACTCCATACTTTTTGTGTGTTCAAAATCCACCATTCAAAGCCACATCATCAATTTTCAACCCTTTCTGACTTGATTTGCTATTTTCCATGCACTTGTTGATTTTTTCACCTAAATATCCCTGAAATTGAAAAGCACTTCGAATAAACTCTGAAAAGGTTGAAAGTTGCCATGGTATCATAATTTGACCCACATAGCATGTGCTAAAACGTTGAGAGGTTTATGGCAAAAACTGGACGCACTTCCTGTACAAAATGGACAATCTCTTTCGAAGTATCAAGGTTTCGGACGAAAACTCGCTAGTTACAAAGGCATTTCATATTTTTAACTTATTTGAACTCCATACGTTTTGTGCGTTCAAAATGCACCATTCAAAGCAACATCATCAATTTTCAACCCTTTCTGACTTGATTTGCTATTTTCCATGCACTTATTGATTTTTCCAGCTAAATATTCCTGAAATTGAAAAGCACTTCAAATAAACTCTAAAAATGTCGAAAGTTGGCATGGTATCATCATTTCAACCACATAGCGTGTGCTAAAACGTTGAGAGGGTTACGACAAAAACTGGATGCACTCCGTGTACAAAATGGACAATCTCTTTCAAAGTATTAGGGTTTCGGATGGAACTCGCCTGTTACAAAGGTATTTCATCTTTTTAACTTATTTGAAATCCATACCACATCATCAATTTTTAACCCTTTCTGACTTGATTTCCTATTTTCCATGCGCTTATTGATTTTTTCCGCTAAATATCCCTAAAATTGAAAAGCGCTTCAAGTAAACTCTGAAAAGGTCAAAAGTTGGCATGGTATTATCATTTCACCCACATAGCATGTGCTAAAACGTTGACAGGGTTACGACAAAAACTGGATGCACTTCTTGTACAAAATGGACAATCTTGTATTAGGGTTTCAGATGAAAACTCGCTGTTATAAAGCCATTTCATTTTTTTAACTTATTTGAAGTCCATACTTTTTGTGTGTTCAAAATGCACCATTCAAAGCGACATCATCAATTTTCAACCCTTTCTGACATCATTTGCTATTTTTCATGCACTTACTGATTTTTTTCCAGCAAAATAACCCTGAAATTGAAAAGCACTTCAAATGAACTCTGAAAAGGTTGAAGTTTGGCATGGTCTCATCATTTCACCCACATAGCATGTTCTAAAAAGTAGAGAGGGTTACGGCAAAAACTGGATGCACTTCCTATACAAAATGGACAATCTTTTTCGGAGGATTAGTGTTTCGGATGAAAACTCGCCTGTTACAAAGGCATTTCTTTTTTTAACTTATTTGAACTCCATACTTTTTGTGTCTTCATAATGCACCATTCAAAGCCACATCATCAATTTTCAACCCTTTCTGACCTCATTTTCTATTTTTCGTGCACTTACTGATTGTTTTCAGCAAAATAAACCTGTAACTGAAAAGCACTTCAAATGAACTCTGAAAAGGTTGAAAGTTGGCATGGTATCATCATTTAACCCACATAGCATGTTCTAAAAAGTTGAGAGGGTTACGGCAAAAACTAGATGCACTTCCTATACAAAATGGACAATCTCTTTCGAAGTATCATGGTTTCAGACGAAAACTCGCCTGTTAGAAAACCATTCAAAGGCACATCCTCAATTTTCAACCCTTTGTGACTTCATATGCTATTTCTCATCCACTTACAGATTTTTTCACGCAAAATAACCCTAAAATTGAAAATAACTTCAAATGAACTTTGAAAATGTTGAAAGTTGGCATGTTATCATCATTTCACCCATATAGCATCTGCTGAAAGGTTGAGAGGGTTACGGCAAAAACTGGATGCACTTCGTGTACAAAATGGACAATCTCTTTCGAAGTATCAGGGTTTCAGACGAAAACTCGCCTGTTACAAAGGCATTTCATTTTATTACATTCTTTGAACTCCATATTTTTTTTGTGTTCAAAATGCACCATTCAAAGCCACATCATTAGTGTTTAACCCTTTCTAACTGTGTTTGCTATTTTTCATGCACTTGTTGATTTTCTCCAGCAAAATAACCCTGAAATTGACATGCACTTCAAATAAACACTGAAAAGGTCGAAATTTGGCAAGGTATCGTAATTTCACCAACATAGAATGGGCTCAAAGTTTAGAGGGTTACGGCAAAAACTGGATGCACTTCGTGTACAAAATAGACAATCTCTTTCGAAGTATCAGGGTTTCACACGAAAACTCGCCTGTTATCACGACATTGCATTTTTTTGAAGTTATTTGAACTCTATACTTTTTGTGTGTTCAAAATGCACCATTCAAAGCCACATCATCAATTTTCAACCCTTTCTAACTACATTTGCTATTTTTCATGCACTTGTTGATTTTTTCTAGCAAAATAACCCTAAAATTGAAAAGAAATTCAAATAAATTCTAAAAGGTTGAAATTTAGCATGGTATCAAAATTTCACCCACATAGCATGTGCTAAAACGTTGAGAGGTATATAGCAAAAACTGGATGCACTTCCTATACAAAATGGACAATCTCTTTCGAAGTATCAGGGTTTCGGACGAAAACTCGCCTGTTACAAAGGCATTTCGTATTTTTAACTTGTTTGAACTCCATACTTTTTGTGTGTTGAAAATGCACAATTCAAAGCTACATCATAAATTTTCTGCCCTTTCTGATTTGATTTGCTATTTTCCATGCACTTATTGATTATTCAGCTAAATATCCCTGAAATTGAAAAGCACTTCAAATAAACACTGAAAAGGTCGAAAGTTGGCATGGTATCATCATTTCACCCACATAGCATGTGCTAAAATGTTGAGAGGGTTACGACAAAAACTGGATGTAAATCGTGTACAAAATGGACAATCTCTTTCAAAGTATCAAGGTTTTGGGCGAAAACTCACCTGTTACAAAGGCATTTCATCTTTTTAACATATTTGAACTCCATAATTTTTGTGTGTTCAAAATTCACCATTCAAAGTCACATCATCAATTTTCAACCCTTTCTGACTTGATTTGCTATTTTCCATGCACTTATTTATTTTTTCAGCTAAATATCCCTGAAATTGAAAAGCGCTTCAAATAAACTCTGAAAAGGTCGAAAGTTGGCATGGTATCATCATTTCACCCACATAGTATATGCTAAAACGTTGAGAGGGTTACGGCAAAAACTGGATGCACTTCGTGTACAAAATAGACAATCTCTTTCGAAGTATCAAGGTTTCGGATGAAAACTCGCCTGGTACAACGGATTTCATTTTTTAAACTTTCATGAACTCCATACTTTTTGTGTCTTCGTAATGCACCATTCAAAGCCACATCATCAATTTTCAACCCTTTCTGACTTCATTTGCTATTTTTCATGCACTTGTTGATTTTCTCCAGCAAAATAACCCTGAAATTGACATGCACTTCAAATAAACTCTGAAAAGGTCGAAATTTGGCATGGTATCGTAATTTCACCAACATAGAATGGGCTAAAAGTTTAGAGGGTTACGGCAAAAACTGGATGCACTTCGTGTACAAAATCGACAATCTCTTTCGAAGTATCAGGGTTTCACACGAAAACTCGCCTCTTATCACGAGATTCCATTTTTTTAAGTTATTTGAACTCTATACTTTTTGTGTATTCAAAATGCACCATTCAAAGCCACATCATCAATTTTCAACCCTTTCTAACTACATTTGCTATTTTTCATGCACTTGTTGATTTTTTCTAGCAAAATAACCCTAAAATTGAAAAGCACTTCAAATAAACTCTAAAAGGTTGAAATTTCGCATGATATCAAAATTTCACCCACATAGCATGTGCTAAAACGTTGAGAGGTATATAGCAAAAACTGGATGCACTTCCTGTACAAAATGGACAATCTCTTTCGAAGTATCAGGGTTTCGGACGAAAACTCGCCTGTTACAAGGCATTTCGTATTTTTAACTTGTTTGAACTCCATACTTTTTGTGTGTTGAAAATGCACAATTCAAAGCCACATCATAAGTTTTCTGCCCTTTCTGACTTGATTTGCTATTTTCCATGCACTTATTGATTTTTCAGCTAAATATCCCTGAAATTGAAAAGCACTTCAAATAAACTCTCAAAAGGTCGAAAGTTGGCATGGTATCATCATTTCACCCACATAGCATGTGCTAAAATGTTGAGAGGGTTACGACAAAAACTGGATGTAAATCGTGTACAAAATGGACAATCTCTTTCAAAGTATCAAGGTTTTGGGCGAAAACTCGCCTGTTACAAAGGCATTTCATCTTTTTAACATATTTGAACTCCATAATTTTTGTGTGTTCAAAATTCACCATTCAAAGTCACATCATCAATTTTCAACCCTTTCTGACTTGATTTGCTATTTTCCATGCACTTATTTATTTTTTTAGCTAAATATCCCTGAAATTGAAAAGCGCTTCAAATAAACTCTGAAAAGGTCGAAAGTTGGCATGGTATCATCATTTCATGCACATAGCATGTGCTAAACCGTTGAGAAGGTTACGGCAAAAACTGGATGCACTTCGTGTAATAAATGGACAATCTCTTTCAAAGTATCAAGGTTTCGGATGAAAACTCGCCTGGTACAACGGATTTCATTTTTTAAACTTTCTTGAACTCCATACTTTTTGTGTCTTCGTAATGCACAATTCAAAGCCACATCATCAATTTTCAACCCTTTCTGACTTCATTTGCTATCTTTCATGCACTTACTGATTTTTTAAAGCAAAATAACCCTGAAATTGAAAAGCACTTCAAATGAACTCTGAAAAGGTTGAAAGTTGCCATGGTATCATCATCTCACCCATATAGCATGTGCTAAAAAGTTGAGAGGGTTATGGCAAAAACTGGATGCACTTCGTGTACAAAATGGACAATCTTTTTCGAAGTGTCAGGGTTTCGGATGAAAACTCGCTTGTTATAAGGGCATCTCATTTTTTTAACTTATTTGAACTCCATACTTTTTGTGTGTTCAAAATGCACCATTCAAAGCCACATCATCAATTTTCATCCCTTTCTGGCTTCATTTGGTATTTTTCATGCACTTACCGATTGTTTTCAACAAAATAAACCTGAAACTAAAAAGGACTTCAAATGAACTCTAGAAATGTTGAAAGTTGGCATGGTATCATCATTTCACCCACATAGCATGTGGTAAAAAGTTGAGAGGGTTCAGCAGAAACTGGATGGCCTTCCTGTACAAAATGGACAATCTCTTTCGAAGTGTCAGCGTTTCGGACGAAAATCGCTTGTTACAAAGCCATTTCATTTTTTTAATTTATTTGAACTCCATACTTTTTGTATGTTCAAAATGCACCATTCAAAGCCACACCCTCAATTTTCAACCCTTTCTGACTTCATTTGCTAGTTTTCATGCACTTACTGATTTTTTTAAGCAAAATAACCCTGAAATTGAAAAGCACTTCAAATGAACTCTGAAAAGGTTGAAAGTTGCCATGGTATCATCATCTCACCCACATAGCATGTGCTAAAAAGTTGAGAGGGTTACTGCAAAAACTGGATGCACTTCGTGTACAAAATAGACAATCTCTTCCGAAGTATCTGGGTTTCGGACGAAAACTCGCCTATTACAAAGGCATTTTCTTTTTTAAATAATTTGAACTCCATAATTTTTGTGTGTTCAAAATGCACCATTCGAAGCCACATCATCAATTTTCAACCCTTTCTAACTATACTTGCTATTTTTCATGCACTTGTCGATTTTTAGCAGCAAAATAACCCTGAAATTGAAAAACACTTCAAATAAACTCTAAAAAGGTTGAAATTTTGCATGGCATCATAATTTCACCCACATAGCATGTGCTAAATCTTTGAGAGGTTTACAGCAAAAACTGGATGCACTTCGTGTACAAAATGGACAATCTCTTTCGAAGTATCAGGGTTTCAAACGAAAACTCGCCTGTTATAACGACATTTCATTTTTTTAACTTATTTTAAATCCATAAGTTTTGTGTGTTCAAAATGCACCATTCAAAGCCACATCATCAGTTTTCAACCCTTTCTAATTGTATTTGCTATTTTTCATGCACGTGTTGATTTTTTCCAGCAAAATAACCTTAAATTGAAAAGCACTTCAAATAAAATCTGAAAAGGTCGAAAGTTATCATGGTATCGTAATTTCACCCACATAGAATGGGCTAAAAGTTTAGAGGGTTACGGCAAAAACTGGATGCACTTCGTGTACAAAATAGACAATCTCTTTCGAAGTATCAGGGTTTCGGATGAAAACTCGCCTGTTACAAAGGCTTTTCATTTTTTTACTTATTTCAACTCCATACTTTTTGTGTCTTCATAATGCACCATTCAAAGCCACATCATCAATTTTCAACCCTTTCTGACTTCATTTGCTATTTTTCATGCACTTACTGATTTTTTTAAGCAAAATAACCCTGAAATTGAAAAGCACTTCAAATGAACTCTGAAAAGGTTGAAAGTTGCCATGGTATCATCATCTCACCCATATAGCATGTGATAAAAAGTTGAGTGGGTTACGGCAAAAACTGGATGCACTTTGTGTACAAAATGGACAATCTTTTTCGAAGTATCAGGGTTTTGGACGAAAACTCGCCTGTTACAAAGGCGTTTCATGTTTTTAAATTATTTGAACTCCATTATTTTTGTGTGTTCGAAATGCACAATTCAAAGCCACATCATCAATTTTCAGCCCTTTCTAACTACATTTGCTATTGTTCATGCACTTGTTGATTTTTCCAGCAAAATAACCCTGAAATTGAAAAGCACTTCAAATAAACTCTGAAAAGGTTGAAATTTGGAATGGTATAATCATTTCACCCACATAGTATGTGCTAAAACGTTGAGAGGTTTACAGCAAAAATAGAATGCACTTCGTGTACAAAATGGACAATCTCCTTCAAAGTATCAGGAGTTTAGACGAAAACCTGCCTGTTATAACAACATTTCATTTTTTAACTTATTTGAACTCCATAATTTTTATGTGTTCAAAATGCACCATTCAAATCCACATCATCAATTTTCAACCCTTTCATACCTGATTTGCTATTTTCCATGCACTTATTGATTTTTTCAGCTAAATATCCCTGAAATTGAAAAGCACTTCAAATAAACTTTGAAAAGGTCTAAAGTTAGCATGTTGTCATCATTTCACGCACATAGCATGTGCTAAACCATTGAGAAGGTTACGGCAAAAACTGGATGCACTTCGTGTAATAAATGGACAATCTCTTTCGAAGTATCAAGGTTTCGGATGAAAAGTCGCCTGGTACAACGGATTTCATTTTTTAAACTTTCTTGAAGTCCATACTTTTTGTGTCTTCGTAATGCACCATTCAAAGCCACATCATCAATTTTCAACCCTTTCTGACTTCATTTGCTATTTTTCATGCACTTACTGATTTTTTAAAGAAAAATAACCCGGAAATTGAAAAGCACTTCAAATGAACTCTGAAAAGGTTGAAAGTTGCCATGGTATCATCATCTCACCCATATAGCATGTGCTAAAAAGTTGAGAGGGTTATGGCAAAAAATAGATGCACTTCGTGTACAAAATGGACAATCTTTTTCGAAGTGTCAGGGTTTCGGATGAAAACTCGCTCGTTATAAGGGCATCTCATTTTTTTAACTTATTTGAACTCCATACATTTTGTGTGTTCAAAATGCACCATTCAAAGCCACATCATCAATTTTCATCCCTTTCTGACTTCATTTGGTATTTTTCATGCACTTACCGATTGTTTTCAACAAAATAAACCTGATACTAAAAAGGACTTCAAATGAACTCTAGAAATGTTGAAAGTTGGCATGGTATCATCATTTCACCCACATAGCATGTGGTAAAAAGTTGAGAGGGTTCAGCAGAAACTGGATGGCCTTCCTGTACAAAATGGACAATCTCTTTCGAAGTGTCAGCGTTTCGGACGAAAATCGCTTGTTACAAGGCCATTTCATTTTTTTAATTTATTTGAACTCCATACTTTTTGTATGTTCAAAATGCACCATAAAGCCACACCCTCAATTTTCAACCCTTTCTGACTTCATTTGCTAGTTTTCAGGCACTTATTGATCTGTTTCAGCTAAATAACCCTCAAATTGAAAAGCACTTCAAATGAAGTCTCTAATGGTTGAAACTTGTCATAGTATCATCATTTCACCCATATAGCATGTGATAAAAAGTTGAGAGGGTTACTGCAAAAACTGGATGCACTTCGTGTACAAAATAGACAATCTCTTCCGAAGTATCTGGGTTTCGGACGAAAACTCGCCTATTACAAAGGCATTTTCTTTTTTTAAATAATTTGAACTCCATACTTTTTGTGTGTTCAAAATGCACCATTCGAAGCCACATCATCAATTTTCAACCCTTTCTAACTATACTTGCTATTTTTCATGCACTTGTCGATTTTTAGCAGCAAAATAACCCTGAAATTGAAAGACACTTCAAATAAACTCTAAAAAGGTTGAAATTTTGCATGGAATCATAATTTCACCCTCATAGCATGTGCTAAATCTTTGAGAGGTTTACAGCAAAAACTGGATGCACTTCGTGTACAAAATGGACAATCTCTTTCGAAGTATCAGGGTTTCAAACGAAAACTCGCCTGTTGTAACGACATTTCATTTTTTTAACTTATTTTAAATCCATAAGTTTTGTGTGTTCAAAATGCACCATTCAAAGCCACATCATCAGTTTTCAACCCTTTCTAACTGTATTTGCTATTTTTCATGCACGTGTTGATTTTTTCCAGCAAAATAACCTTAAATTGAAAAGCACTTCAAATAAACTCTGAAAAGGTCGAAAGTTAGCATGGTATCGTAATTTCACCCACATAGAATGGGCTAAAAGTTTAGAGGGTTACGGCAAAAACTGGATGCACTTCGTGTACAAAATAGACAATCTCTTTCGAAGTATCAGGGTTTCGGATGAAAACTCGCCTGTTACAAAGGCTTTTCATTTTTTTTACTTATTTCAACTCCATACTTTTTGTGTCTTCATAATGCACCATTCAAAGCCACATCATCAATTTTCAACCCTTTCTGACTTCATTTGCTATTTTTCATGCACTTACTGATTTTTTTAAGCAAAATAACCCTGAAATTGAAAAGCACTTCAAATGAACTCTGAAAAGGTTGAAAGTTGCCATGGTATCATCATCTCACCCATATAGCATGTGCTAAAAAGTTGAGTGGGTTACGGCAAAAACTGGATGCACTTTGTGTACAAAATGGACAATCTTTTTCGAAGTATCAGGGTTTCGGACGAAAACTCGCCTGTTACAAAGGCGTTTCATGTTTTTAAATTATTTGAACTCCATTCTTTTTGTGTGTTCGAAATGCACAATTCAAAGCCACATCATCAATTTTCAGCCCTTTCTAACTACATTTGCTATTGTTCATGCACTTGTTGATTTTTTCCAGCAAAATAACCCTGAAATTGAAAAGCACTTCAAATAAACTCTGAAAAGGTTGAAATTTGGAATGGTATAATCATTTCACCCACATAGTATGTGCTAAAACGTTGAGAGGTTTACAGCAAAAATAGAATGCACTTCGTGTACAAAATGGACAATCTCCTTCAAAGTATCAGGAGTTTAGACGAAAACCTGCCTGTTATAACAACATTTCATTTTTTAACTTATTTGAACTCCATAATTTTTATGTGTTCAAAATGCACCATTCAAATCCACATCATCAATTTTCAACCCTTTCATACCTGATTTGCTATTTTCCATGCACTTATTGATTTTTTCAGCTAAGTATCCCTGAAATTGAAAAGCACTTCAAATAAACTTTGAAAAGGTCTAAAGTTAGCATGTTGTCATCATTTCACGCACACAGCATGTGCTAAACCGTTGAGAAGGTTACGGCAAAAACTGGATGCACTTCGTGTAATAAATGGACAATCTCTTTCGAAGTATCAAGGTTTCGGATGAAAAGTCGCCTGGTACAACGGATTTCATTTTTTAAACTTTCTTGAACTCCATACTTTTTGTGTCTTCGTAATGCACCATTCAAAGCCACATCATCAATTTTCAACCCTTTCTGACTTCATTTGCTATTTTTCATGCACTTACTGATTTTTTAAAGCAAAATAACCCGGAAATTGAAAAGCACTTCAAATGAACTCTGAAAAGGTTGAAAGTTGCCATGGTATCATCATCTCACCCATATAGCATGTGCTAAAAAGTTGAGAGGGTTATGGCAAAAACTGGATGCACTTCGTGTACAAAATGGACAATCTTTTTCGAAGTGTCAGGGTTTCGGATGAAAACTCGCTTGTTATAAGGGCATCTCATTTTTTTAACTTATTTGAACTCCATACTTTTTGTGTGTTCAAAATGCACCATTCAAAGCCACATCATCAATTTTCATCCCTTTCTGACTTCATTTGGAATTTTTCATGCACTTACCGATTGTTTTCAACAAAATAAACCTGAAACTAAAAAGGACTTCAAATGAACTCTAGAAATGTTCAAAGTTGGCATGGTATCATCATTTCACCCACATAGCATGTGGTAAAAAGTTGAGAGGGTTCAGCAGAAACTGGATGGCCTTCCTGTACAAAATGGACAATCTCTTTCGAAGTGTCAGCGTTTCGGACGAAAATCGCTTGTTACAAAGCCATTTCATTTTTTTAATTTATTTGAACTCCATACTTTTTGTATGTTCAAAATGCACCATAAAGCCACACCCTCAATTTTCAACCCTTTCTGACTTCATTTGCTAGTTTTCAGGCACTTATTGATCTGTTTCAGCTAAATAACCCTCAAATTGAAAAGCACTTCAAATGAAGTCTCTAATGGTTGAAACTTGTCATAGTATCATCATTTCACCCATATAGCATGTGCTAAAAAGTTGAGAGGGTTACTGCAAAAACTGGGTGCACTTCGTGTACAAAATAGACAATCTCTTCCGAAGTATCTGGGTTTCGGACGAAAACTCGCCTATTACAAAGGCATTTTCTTTTTTTAAATAATTTGAACTCCATACTTTTTGTGTGTTCAAAATGCACCATTCGAAGCCACATCATCAATTTTCAACCCTTTCTAACTATACTTGCTATTTTTCATGCACTTGTCGATTTTTAGCAGCAAAATAACCCTGAAATTGAAAGACACTTCAAATAAACTCTAAAAAGGTTGAAATTTTGCATGGCATCATAATTTCACCCACATAGCATGTGCTAAATCTTTGAGAGGTTTACAGCAAAAACTGGATGCACTTCGTGTACAAAATGGACAATCTCTTTCGAAGTATCAGGGTTTCAAATGAAAACTCGCCTGTTATAACGACATTTCATTTTTTTAACTTATTTTAAATCCATAAGTTTTGTGTGTTCAAAATGCACCATTCAAAGCCACATCATCAGTTTTCAACCCTTTCTAACTGTATTTGCTATTTTTCATGCACGTGTTGATTTTTTCCAGCAAAATAACCTTAAATTGAAAAGCACTTCAAATAAACTCTGAAAAGGTCGAAAGTTAGCATGGTATCGTAATTTCACCCACATAGAATGGGCTAAAAGTTTAGAGGGTTAAGGCAAAAACTGGATGCACTTCGTGTACAAAATAGACAATCTCTTTCGAAGTATCAGGGTTTCGGATGAAAACTCGCCTGTTACAAAGGCTTTTCATTTTTTTTACTTATTTCAACTCCATACTTTTTGTGTCTTCATAATGCACCATTCAAAGCCACATCATCAATTTTCAACCCTTTCTGACTTCATTTGCTATTTTTCATGCACTTACTGATTTTTTTAAGCAAAATAACCCTGAAATTGAAAAGCACTTCAAAAGAACTCTGAAAAGGTTGAAAGTTGCCATGGTATCATCATCTCACCCATATAGCATGTGCTAAAAAGTTGAGTGGGTTACGGCAAAAACTGGATGCACTTTGTGTACAAAATGGACAATCTTTTTCGAAGTATCAGGGTTTCGGACGAAAACTCGCCTGTTACAAAGGCGTTTCATGTTTTTAAATTATTTGAAGTCCATTCTTTTTGTGTGTTCGAAATGCACAATTCAAAGCCACATCATCAATTTTCAGCCCTTTCTAACTACATTTGCTATTGTTCATGCACTTGTTGATTTTTCCAGCAAAATAACCCTGAAATTGAAAAGCACTTCAAATAAACTCTGAAAAGGTTGAAATTTGGAATGGTATAATCATTTCACCCACATAGTATGTGCTAAAACGTTGAGAGGTTTACAGCAAAAATAGAATGCACTTCGTGTACAAAATGGACAATCTCCTTCAAAGTATCAGGAGTTTAGACGAAAACCTGCCTGTTATAACAACATTTCATTTTTTAACTTATTTGAACTCCATAATTTTTATGTGTTCAAAATGCACCATTCAAATCCACATCATCAATTTTCAACGCTTTCATACCTGATTTGCTATTTTCCATGCACTTATTGATTTTTTCAGCTAAATATCCCTGAAATTGAAAAGCACTTCAAATAAACTTTGAAAAGGTCTAAAGTTAGCATGTTGTCATCATTTCACGCACATAGCATGTGCTAAACCGTTGAGAAGGTTACGGCAAAAACTGGATGCACTTCGTGTAATAAATGGACAATCTCTTTCGAAGTATCAAGGTTTCGGATGAAAACTCGCCTGGTACAACGGATTTCATTTTTTAAACTTTCTTGAACTCCATACTTTTTGTGTCTTCGTAATGCACCATTCAAAGCCACATCATCAATTTTCAACCCTTTCTGACTTCATTTGCTATTTTTCATGCACTTACTGATTTTTTAAAGCAAAATAACCCGGAAATTGAAAAGCACTTCAAATGAACTCTGAAAAGGTTGAAAGTTTCCATGGTATCATCATCTCACCCATATAGCATGTGCTAAAAAGTTGAGAGGGTTATGGCAAAAACTGGATGCACTTCGTGGACAAAATGGACAATCTTTTTCGAAGTGTCAGGGTTTCGGATGAAAACTCGCTTGTTATAAGGGCATCTCATTTTTTTAACTTATTTGAACTCCGTACTTTTTGTGTGTTCAAAATGCACCATTCAAAGCCACATCATCAATTTTCATCCCTTTCTGACTTCATTTGGTATTTTTCATGCACTTACCGATTGTTTTCAACAAAATAAACCTGAAACTAAAAAGGACTTCAAATGAACTCTAGAAATGTTGAAAGTTGGCATGGTATCATCATTTCACCCACATAGCATGTGGTAAAAAGTTGAGAGGGTTCAGCAGAAACTGGATGGCCTTCCTGTACAAAATGGACAATCTCTTTCGAAGTGTCAGCGTTTCGGACGAAAATCGCTTGTTACAAAGCCATTTCATTTTTTTAATTTATTTGAACTCCATACTTTTTGTATGTTCAAAATGCACCATAAAGCCACACCCTCAATTTTCAACCCTTTCTGACTTCATTTGCTAGTTTTCAGGCACTTATTGATCTGTTTCAGCTAAATAACCCTCAAATTGAAAAGCACTTCAAATGAAGTCTCTAATGGTTGAAACTTGTCATAGTATCATCATTTCACCCATATAGCATGTGCTAAAAAGTTGAGAGGGTTACTGCAAAAACTGGATGCACTTCGTGTACAAAATAGACAATCTCTTCCGAAGTATCTGGGTTTCGGACGAAAACTCGCCTATTACAAAGGCATTTTCTTTTTTTAAATAATTTGAACTCCATACTTTTTGTGTGTTCAAAATGCACCATTCGAAGCCACATCATCAATTTTCAACCCTTTCTAACTATACTTGCTATTTTTCATGCACTTGTCGATTTTTAGCAGCAAAATAACCCTGAAATTGAAAGACACTTCAAATAAACTCTAAAAAGGTTGAAATTTTGCATGGCATCATAATTTCACCCACATAGCATGTGCTAAATCTTTGAGAGGTTTACAGCAAAAACTGGATGCACTTCGTGTACAAAATGGACAATCTCTTTCGAAGTATCAGGGTTTCAAACGAAAACTCGCCTGTTATAACGACATTTCATTTTTTTAACTTATTTTAAATCCATAAGTTTTGTGTGTTCAAAATGCACCATTCAAAGCCACATCATCAGTTTTCAACCCTTTCTAACTGTATTTGCTATTTTTCATGCACTTGTTGATTTTTTCCAGCAAAATAACCTTAAATTGAAAAGCACTTCAAATAAACTCTGAAAAGGTCGAAAGTTAGCATGGTATCGTAATTTCACCCACATAGAATGTGCTAAAAGTTTAGAGGGTTACGGCAAAAACTGGATGCACTTCGTGTACAAAATAGACAATCTCTTTCGAAGTATCAGGGTTTCGGATGAAAACTCGCCTGGTACAACGGCATTTCATTTTTTAAACTTTCTTGAACTCCATACTTTTTGTGTCTTCGTAATGCACCATTCAAAGCCACATCATCAATTTTCAACCCTTTGTGACTTCATTTGCTATTTTTCATGCACTTACTGATTTTTTTAAGAAAAATAACCCTGAGATTGAAAAGCACTTCAAATGAACTCTGATAAGGTTGAAAGTTGCCATGGAATCATCATCTCACCCATATAGCATGTGCGAAAAAGTTGAAAGGGTTACGGCAAAAACTGGATGCACTTCGTGTACAAAATGGACAATCTTTTTCGAAGTATGAGGGTTTCGGACGAAAACTCGCGTGTTACAAAGGCGTTTCATGTTTTTAAATTATTTGAACTCCATACTTTTTGTGTGTTCAAAATGCACAATTCAAAGCCACATCATCAATTTTCAACCCTTTCTAACTACATTTGCTATTGTTCATGCACTTGTTGATTTTTTCCAGCAAAATAACCCTAAAACTGAAAGGCACTTCAAATAAACTCTGAAAAGGTTGAAATTTGGAATGGTATAATCATTTCACCCACATAGTATGTGCTACAACGTTGAGAGGTTTACAACAAACATAGAATGCACTTCGTGTAAAAAATGGACAATCTCCTTCAAAGTATCAGGAGTATAGACGAAAACTCGCCTGTTATAACAACATTTCATTTTTTAACTTATTTGAACTCCATACTTTTTGTGTGTTCAAAAATGCACCTCTCAAAGCTACATCATCAATTTTCAACCCTTTCTGACTTCCTTTGCTATTTTTCATGCACTTACTGATTGTTTTCAGCAAAATAAACCTGAAATTGAAAATCACTTCAAATGAACTCTCAAATGGTTGAAACTTGTCATGGTATCATCATTTCACCCATATAGCATGTGCTAAAAAGTTGAGAGGGTTACTGCAAAAACTGGATGCACTTCGTGTACAAAATAGACAATCTCTTCTGAAGTATCAGGGTTTCGAACGAAAACTCGCCTGTTACAAAGGTATTTCTTTTTTTTAACTAATTTGAACTCCATACTTTTTGTGTGTTCAAAATGCACCATTCGAATCCACATCATCAATTTTCAACCCTTTCTAACTACATTTGCTATTTTTCATGCACTTGCTGATTTTTTTCCAGCAAAATAACCCTGAAATTGAAAAACACTTCCAATAAACTCTAAAAATGTTGAAATTTGGCATGGTATCATAATTTCACCCACATAGAACGTGCTAAAACTTTGGAAGGTTTACAGCAAAAACTAGATGCACTTCGTGTACAAAATGGACAATCTCTTTCGAAGTATGAGGGTTTCAGACGAAAACTCGCCTATTATAACGACATTTCATTTTTTTGAACTTATTTTAACTCCATAAGTTTTGTGTGTTCAAAATGCACCATTCAATGCCACATCATCAGTTTTCAACCCTTTCTAACTGTATTTGCTATTTTTCATGCACTTGTTGATTTTTTCCAGGAAAATAACCCTGAAATTGAAAAGCACTTCAAATAAACTCTAAAAAGGTCGAAAGTTGGCATGGTATCGTAATTTCACCCACATAGAATGTGCTAAAAGTTTAGAGGGTTACGGCAAAACCTGGATGCACTTCGTGTACAAAATAGACAATCTCTTTCGAAGTATCAGGGTTTCGGATGAAAACTCGCCTGGTACACCGGCATTTCAGTTTTTAAACTTTCTTGAACTCCATACTTTTTGTGTCTTCGTAATGCACCATTCAAAGCCACATCATCAATTTTCAACCCTTTCTGACTTAATTTGCTATTTTTCATGCACTTATTGATTTTTTTGAGCAAAATAACCCTGAAATTGAAAAGCACTTCAAATGATCTCTGAAAAGGTGGAAAGTTGGCATGGTATCATCATTTCACCCACATAGAGTGTGCTAAAAAGTTGAGAGGGTTATGGCAAAAACTGGATGCACTTCTTGTAGAAAATGGACAATCTCTTTCGAAGTATCAGGGTTTCGAACGAAAACTCGCCTGTTACTAAGGCATTTCATTTTTTTAACTTATTTCAACTCCGTACTTTTTGTGTGTTCAAAATGCACCATTCAAAGCCACATCGTCAATTTTTAACCCTTTCTGACCTCATTTGCTATTTTTCATGCACTTACTGATTATTTTCAGCAAAATAACCCTGAAATTGAAAAGCACTTAAAATGAACTCTGAAAAGGTTGAAAGTTGACATGGTATCATCATTTCACCCACATAGCATGTGCTAAAAAGTTGAGAGGGTTACGAGAAAAACTGGATGCACGTCCTGTAGAAAATGGACAATCTCCTTCGAAGTATTAGGGTTTTGGACAAAAACTCGCCTCTTACAAAGGCATTTCATTTTTTAACTTATTTGCACTCCATACTTTTAGTGTGTTCAAAATGCACCATTCGAAGCCACATCATCAATTTTCAAACCTTTCTAACTACATTTGCTATTTGTCATGCACTTATTGAAAAGCACTTCAACTAAACTCTATTAAGGTTGAAATTTGTCATGGTATCATCATTTCACCCACATAGCATGTGGTAAAACGTTGAGAGGTTTAAAGCAAAAACTGGATGCACTTGATGTACAAAATGGGTCAGGGTTTCACATGAAAACTCGCCTGTTATAACGACATTTCATTTTTTTAACTTATTTGAACTCCATACTTTTTGTGTGCTCAAAAGGCACCATTCAAAGCCACATCATCAATTTTCAAACCCTTTCTAACTACATTTGCTATTTTTCATGCACTTGGTGCTTTTTTCCAGCAAAATAACTCTGAAATTGAAAAGCACTTCAAATAAATTTGAAAAGGTTGAAATTTGGCATGGTATCATCATTTCAGCCACATAGCATGTGCTAAAACGTCCAGAGGTTTAACGCAAAAACTGGATGCACTTATTGTATAAAATGGAGAATCTCTTTCGAAGTATCAGGGTTTCAGACGAAAACTCGTGTGTTAAAAAAGCATTTCATTTTTTAACTTATTTGAACTCCATACTTTTTGTGTGTTCAAAATACACCATTCAAAGCCACATTATCAATTTTCAACCCTTTCTGACTTGATTTGCTATTTTTCATGCACTTATAGAGTTTTTTGAGCTAAATAACCCTTAAATTGAATAGCACCTCAAATAAACTCTAAAAAGGTCGAAAGTTGGCATGGAATCATCATTTCACCCACATAACATGTGCTAAAAAGTTCAGGGGGTTACGACAAAAACTGGATGCACGTCCTGTACAAAATGGACAATCTCTTTCGAAGTATCAGGGTTTCAGACGAAAACTCGCCTGTTACAAAGGCATTTGATTTTTTAACTTATTTGAACTCCATACTTTTTGTGTGTTCAAAATGTACCATTCAAAGCCGCATCATCAATTTTAAACCCTTTCTAACTTCTTTTGCTATTTTTCAAGCACTTACTGATTGTTTTCAATAAAATAACCATGAAATTGAAAAGCACTTCAAATGAACTCTAAAAAGGTTGAAAGCTGGCATGGTATCGTCATTTCACCAACATATCATGTGCTAAAAAGTTGAGATGGTTACGACAAAAGCTGGATGCACTTCCTATACAAATTGTACAATCTCTTTCAAAGTATGAGGGTTTCGAACGAAAACTCGCCTGTTACAAAGGCATTTCATTTTTTAACTTATTTGAACTCCATAATTTTTGTGTGTTCAAAATGAACCATTAAAAGCCACATCATCAATTTTTCCATCCTTTCTGACTTCATTTTCTATTTTTCATGCACTTATTGATTTGTTTTAGCTAAATAACCCTGAAATTGACAAGCACTTCAAATGAACTCTCAAAAGGATGAAAGTTTTCATGGTATCATCATTTCACCCACATATCGTGTGCTAAGAAGTCGAGAGGGTGAGAACAAAAACTGGATGCTCTTCGTGTAAAAAAAGGACAATCTCTTTCGAAGTATCAGGGTTTCGGATAAAAACTCGCCTGTTACAAAGGCATTTCATTTTTAACTTATTTGAACTCCATACTTTTAGTGTGTTCAAAATGCACCATTCGAAGCCACATCATCAATTTTCAACCCTTTCTAACTACATTTGCTATTTTTCATGCACTTGTTGTTTTTTTCAAGCAAATTAACCCTGAAATTGAAAAGCACTTCAAATAAACTCTAAAAAGGTTGAAATTTGGCATGGTATCATGATTTCACCCACATAGCCTGTGGTAAAACGTTGAGAGGTTTACGGCAAAAACTGGATGCACTTCGTGTACAAAATGGACAATCTCTTTCGAAGTATCAGGGTTTCACACGAAAACTCGCCTGTTATAACGACATTCCATTTTTTTAAGTTATTTGAACTCTATACTTTTTGTGTGTTCAAAATGCACCATTCAAAGCCACATCATCAATTTTCAACCCTTTCTAACTACATTTGCTATTTTTCATGCACTTGGTGTTTTTTCCAGCAAAATAACTCTGAAATTGAAAAGCACTTCAAATAAATTTGAAAAGGTTGAAATTTGGCATGGTATCATCATTTCACCCACATAGCATGTGCTAAAACATCCAGAGGTTTAACGCAAAAACTGGATGCACTTATTGTACAAAATGGACAATCTCTTCCGAAGTATCAGGGTTTCGGACGAAAACTCGCCGGTTAAAAAAGCATTTCATTTTTTAACTTATTTGAACTCCATACTTTTTGTGTGTTCAAAATACACCATTCAAAGCCACATTATCAATTTTCAACCCTTTCTGACTTGATTTGCTATTTTTCATGCACTTATAGATTTTTTTCAGCTAAATGACCCTTAAATTGAATAGCACTTCAAATAAACTCTAAAAAGGTCGAAAGTTGGCATGGAATCATCATTTCACCCACATAACATGTGCTAAAAAGTTCAGGGGGTTACAACAAAAACTGGATGCATGTCCTGTACAAAATGGACAATCTCTTTCGAAGTATTAGGGTTTCGGACGAAAACTCGCCTGTTACAAAGGCATTTCATTTTTTAACTTATTTGAACTCCATACTTTTTGTGTGTTCAAAATGTACCATTCAAAGCCGCATCAAATATTTTAAACCCTTTCTGACTTCTTTTGCTATTTTTCATGCACTTACTGATTGTTTTCAGTAAAATAACCATGAAATTGAAAAGCACTTCAAATGAACTCTAAAAAGGTTGCAAGCTGGCATGGTATCATCATTTCACCAACATATCATGTGCTAAAAAGTTGAGACGGTTACGACAAAAGCTGGATGCACTTCCTATACAAAATGTACAATCTCTTTCAAAGTATGAGGGTTTCGAACGAAAACTCGCCTGTTACAAAGGCATTTCATTTTTTAACTTATTTGAACTCCATAATTTTTGTGTGTTCAAAATGAACCATTAAAAGCCACATCATCAATTTTTCAATCCTTTCTAACTTCATTTTCTATTTTTCATGCACTTATTGATTTGTTTTAGCTAAATAACCCTGAAATTGACAAGAACTTCAAATGAACTCTCAAAAGGATGAAAGTTTTCATGGTATCATCATTTCACCCACATATCGTGTGCTAAAAAGTCGAGAGGGTGAGAACAAAAACTGGATGCTCTTCGTGTAAAAAAAGGACAATCTCGTTCGAAGTATCAGGGTTTCGGACAAAAACTCGCCTGTTACAAAGGCATTTCATTTTTAACTTATTTGAACTCCATACTTTTAGTGTGTTCAAAATGCACCATTCGAAGCCACATCATCAATTTTCAACCCTTTCTAACTACATTTGCTATTTTTCATGCACTTATTGTTTTTTTCAAGCAAATTAACCCTGAAATGGAAAAGCACTTCAAATAAACTCTAAAAAGGTTGAAATTTGGCATGGTATCATCATTTCACCCACATAGCATGTGGTAAATCGTTGAGAGGTTTACGGCAAAAACTGGATGCACTTCGTGTACAAAATGGACAATCTCTTTCGAAGTATCAGGGTGTCACACGAAAACTTGCCTGTTATAACGACATTCCATTTTTTTAAGTTATTTGAATTCTATACTTTTTGTGTGTTCAAAATGCACCATTCAAAGCCACATCATTAATTTTCAACCCTTTCTAACTACATTTGCTATTTTTCATGCACTTGGTGTTTTTTCCAGCAAAATAACTCTGAAATTGAAAAGCACTTCAAATAAATTTGAAAAGGTTGAAATTTGGCATGGTATCATCATTTCACCCACATAGCATGTGCTAAAACGTCCAGAGGTTTAACGCAAAAACTGGATGCACTTATTGTACAAAATGGACAATCTCTTCCGAAGTATCAGGGTTTCGGACGAAAACTCGCCGGTTAAAAAAGCATTTCATTTTTTAACTTATTTGGACTCCATACTTTTTGTGTGTTCAAAATACACCATTCAAAGCCACATTATCAATTTTCAACCCTTTCTGACTTGATTTGCTATTTTTCATGCACTTATAGATTTTTTTTCAGCTAAATGACCCTTAAATTGAATAGCACTTCAAATAAACTCTAAAAAGGTCGAAAGTTGGCATGGAATCATCATTTCACCCACATAACATGTGCTAAAAAGTTCAGGGGGTTACGACAAAAACTGGATGCACGTCCTGTACAAAATGGACAATCTCTTTCGAAGTATCAGGGTTTCGGACGAAAACTCGCCTGTTACAAAGGCATTTCATTTTTTAACTTATTTGAACTCCATACTTTTTGTGTGTTCAAAATGTACCATTCAAAGCCGCATCATCAATTTTAAACCCTTTTTGACTCCTTTTGCTATTTTTCATGCACTTACTGATTGTTTTCAGTAAAATAACCATGAAATTGAAAAGCACTTCAAATGAACTCTAAAAAGGTTGCAAGCTGGCATGGTATCATCATTTCACCAACATATCATGTGCTAAAAAGTTGAGACGGTTACGACAAAAGCTGGATGCACTTCCTATACAAAATGTACAATCTCTTTCAAAGTACGAGGGTTTCGAACGAAAACTCGCCTGTTACAAAGGCATTTCATTTTTTAACTTATTTGAACTCCATAATTTTTGTGTGTTCAAAATGAACCATTAAAAGCCACATCATCAATTTTTCAATCCTTTCTGACTTCATTTTCTATTTTTCATGCACTTATTGATTTGTTTTAGCTAAATAACCCTGAAATTGACAAGCACTTCAAATGAACTCTCAAAAGGATGAAAGTTTTCATGGTATCATCATTTCACCCACATATCGTGTGCTAAAAAGTCGAGAGGGTGAGAACAAAAACTGGATGCTCTTCGTGTAAAAAAAGGACAATCTCTTTCGAAGTATCAGGGTTTCGGACAAAAACTCGCCTGTTACAAAGGCATTTCATTTTTAACTTATTTGAACTCCATACTTTTAGTGTGTTCAAAATGCACCATTCGAAGCCACATCATCAATTTTCAACCCTTTCTAACTACATTTGCTATTTTTCATGCACTTGTTGTTTTTTTCAAGCAAATTAACCCTGAAATTGAAAAGCACTTCAAATAAACTCTAAAAAGGTTGAAATTTGGCATGGTATCATCATTTCACCCACATAGCATGTGGTAAATCGTTGAGAGGTTTACGGCAAAAACTGGATGCACTTCGTGTACAAAATGGACAATCTCTTTCGAAGTATCAGGGTTTCACACGAAAACTCGCCTGTTATAACGACATTCCATTTTTTTAAGTTATTTGAACTCTATACTTTTTGTGTGTTCAAAATGCACCATTCAAAGCCACATCATCAATTTTCAACCCTTTCTAACTACATTTGCTATTTTTCATGCACTTGGTGTTTTTTCCAGCAAAATAACTCTGAAATTGAAAAGCACTTCAAATAAATTTGAAAAGGTTGAAATTTGGCATGGTATCATCATTTCACCCACATAGCATGTGCTAAAACGTCCAGAGGTTTAACGCAAAAACTGGATGCACTTATTGTACAAAATGGACAATCTCTTCCGAAGTATCAGGGTTTCGGACGAAAACTCGCCGGTTAAAAAAGCATTTCATTTTTTAACTTATTTGAACTCCATACTTTTTGTGTGTTCAAAATACACCATTCAAAGCCACATTATCAATTTTCTACCCTTTCTGACTTGATTTGCTATTTTTCATGCACTTATAGATTTTTTTTCAGCTAAATGACCCTTAAATTGAATAGCACTTCAAATAAACTCTAAAAAGGTCGAAAGTTGGCATGGAATCATCATTTCACCCACATAACATGTGCTAAAAAGTTCAGGGGGTTACGACAAAAACTGGATGCACGTCCTGTACAAAATGGACAATCTCTTTCGAAGTATCAGGGTTTCGGAGGAAAACTCGCCTGTTACAAAGGCATTTCATTTTTTAACTTATTTGAACTCCATACTTTTTGTGTGTTCAAAATGTACCATTCAAAGCCGCATCAAATATTTTAAACCCTTTCTGACTTCTTTTGCTATTTTTCATGCACTTACTGATTGTTTTCAGTAAAATAACCATGAAATTGAAAAGCACTTCAAATGAACTCTAAAAAGGTTGCAAGCTGGCATGGTATCATCATTTCACCAACATATCATGTGCTAAAAAGTTGAGACGGTTACGACAAAAGCTGGATGCACTTCCTATACAAAATGTACAATCTCTTTCAAAGTATGAGGGTTTCGAACGAAAACTCGCCTGTTACAAAGGCATTTCATTTTTTAACTTATTTGAACTCCATAATTTTTGTGTGTTCAAAATGAACCATTAAAAGCCACATCATCAATTTTTCAATCCTTTCTGACTTCATTTTCTATTTTTCATGCACTTATTGATTTGTTTTAGCTAAATAACCCTGAAATTGACAAGCACTTCAAATGAACTCTCAAAAGGATGAAAGTTTTCATGGTATCATCATTTCACCCACATATCGTGTGCTAAAAAGTCGAGAGGGTGAGAACAAAAACTGGATGCTCTTCGTGTAAAAAAAGGACAATCTCTTTCGAAGTATCAGGGTTTCGGACAAAAAGTCGCCTGTTACAAAGGCATTTCATTTTTAACTTATTTGAACTCCATACTTTTAGTGTGTTCAAAATGCACCATTCGAAGCCACATCATCAATTTTCAACCCTTTCTAACTACATTTGCTATTTTTCATGCACTTGTTGTTTTTTTTAAGCAAATTAACCCTGAAATTGAAAAGCACTTCAAATAAACTCTAAAAAGGTTGAAATTTGGCATGGTATCATCATTTCACCCACATAGCATGTGGTAAATCGTTGAGAGGTTTACGGCAAAAACTGGATGCACTTCGTGTACAAAATGGACAATCTCTTTCGAAGTATCAGGGTTTCACATGAAAACTCGCCTGTTATAACGACATTCCATTTTTTTAAGTTATTTGAACTCTATACTTTTTGTGTGTTCAAAATGCACCATTCAAAGCCACATCATCAATTTTCAACCCTTTCTAACTACATTTGCTATTTTTCATGCACTTGGTGTTTTTTCCAGCAAAATAACTCTGAAATTGAAAAGCACTTCAAATAAATTTGAAAAGGTTGAAATTTGGCATGGTATCATCATTTCACCCACATAGCATGTGCTAAAATGTCCAGAGGTTTAACGCAAAAACTGGATGCACTTATTGTACAAAATGGACAATCTCTTCCGAAGTATCAGGGTTTCGGACGAAAACTCGCCGGTTAAAAAAGCATTTCATTTTTTAAGTTATTTGAACTCCATACTTTTTGTGTGTTCAAAATAGACCATTCAAAGCCACATTATCAATTTTCAACCCTTTCTGACTTGATTTGCTATTTTTCATGCACTTATAGATTATTTTTCAGCTAAATGACCCTTAAATTGAATAGCACTTCAAATAAACTCTAAAAAGGTCGAAAGTTGGCATGGAATCATCATTTCACCCACATAACATGTGCTAAAAAGTTCAGGGGGTTACGACAAAAACTGGATGCACGTCCTGTACAAAATGGACAATCTCTTTCGAAGTATCAGGGTTTCGGACGAAAACTCGCCTGTTACAAAGGCATTTCATTTTTTAACTTATTAGAACTCCATACTTTTTGTGTGTTCAAAATGTACCATTCAAAGCCGCATCATCAATTTTAAACCCTTTCTGACTCCTTTTGCTATTTTTCATGCACTTACTGATTGTTTTCAGTAAAATAACCATGAAATTGAAAAGCACTTCAAATGAACTCTAAAAAGGTTGCAAGCTGGCATGGTATCATCATTTCACCAACATATCATGTGCTAAAAAGTTGAGACGGTTACGACAAAAGCTGGATGCACTTCCTATAAAAAATGTACAATCTCTTTCAAAGTATGAGGGTTTCGAACGAAAACTCGCCTGTTACAAAGGCATTTCATTTTTTAACTTATTTGAACTCCATAATTTTTGTGTGTTCAAAATGAACCATTAAAAGCCACATCATCAATTTTTCAATCCTTTCTGACTTCATTTTCTATTTTTCATGCACTTATTGATTTGTTTTAGCTAAATAACCCTGAAATTGACAAGCACTTCAAATGAACTCTCAAAAGGATGAAAGTTTTCATGGTATCATCATTTCACCCACATATCGTGTGCTAAAAAGTCGAGAGGGTGAGAACAAAAACTGGATGCTCTTCGTGTAAAAAAAGGACAATCTCTTTCGAAGTATCAGGGTTTCGGACAAAAACTCGCCTGTTACAAAGGCATTTCATTTTTAACTTATTTGAACTCCGTACTTTTAGTGTGTTCAAAATGCACCATTCGAAGCCCCATCATCAATTTTCAACCCTTTCTAACTACATTTGCTATTTTTCATGCACTTGTTGTTTTTTTCAAGCAAATTAACCCTGAAATTGAAAAGCACTTCAAATAAACTCTAAAAAGGTTGAAATTTGGCATGGTATCATCATTTCACCCACATAGCATGTGGTAAATCGTTGAGAGGTTTACGGCAAAAACTGGATGCACTTCGTGTACAAAATGGACAATCTCTTTCGAAGTATCAGGGTTTCACACGAAAACTCGCCTGTTATAACGACATTCCATTTTTTTAAGTTATTTGAACTCTATACTTTTTGTGTGTTCAAAATGCACCATTCAAAGCCACATCATCAATTTTCAACCCTTTCTAACTACATTTGCTATTTTTCATGCACTTGGTGTTTTTTCCAGCAAAATAACTCTGAAATTGAAAAGCACTTCAAATAAATTTGAAAAGGTTGAAATTTGGCATGGTATCATCATTTCACCCACATAGCATGTGCTAAAACGTCCAGAGGTTTAACGCAAAAACTGGATGCACTTATTGTACAAAATGGACAATCTCTTCCGAAGTATCAGGGTTTCGGACGAAAACTCGCCGGTTAAAAAAGCATTTCATTTTTTAAGTTATTTGAACTCCATACTTTTTGTGTGTTCAAAATACACCATTCAAAGCCACATTATCAATTTTCAACCCTTTCTGACTTGATTTGCTATTTTTCATGCACTTATAGATTATTTTTCAGCTAAATGACCCTTAAATTGAATAGCACTTCAAATAAACTCTAAAAAGGTCGAAAGTTGGCATGGAATCATCATTTCACCCACATAACATGTGCTAAAAAGTTCAGGGGGTTACGACAAAAACTGGATGCACGTCCTGTACAAAATGGACAATCTCTTTCGAAGTATCAGGGTTTCGGACGAAAACTCGCCTGTTACAAAGGCATTTCATTTTTTAACTTATTTGAACTCCATACTTTTTGTGTGTTCAAAATGTACCATTCAAAGCCGCATCATCAATTTTAAACCCTTTCTGACTCCTTTTGCTATTTTTCATGCACTTACTGATTGTTTTCAGTAAAATAACCATGAAATTGAAAAGCACTTCAAATGAACTCTAAAAAGGTTGAAAGCTGGCATGGTATCATCATTTCACCAACATATCATGTGCTAAAAAGTTGAGACGGTTACGACAAAAGCTGGATGCACTTCCTATACAAAATGTACAATCTCTTTCAAAGTATGAGGGTTTCGAACGAAAACTCGCCTGTTACAAAGGCATTTCATTTTTTAACTTATTTGAACTCCATAATTTTTGTGTGTTCAAAATGAACCATTAAAAGCCACATCATCAATTTTTCAATCCTTTCTGACTTCATTTTCTATTTTTCATGCACTTATTGATTTGTTTTAGCTAAATAACCCTGAAATTGACAAGCACTTCAAATGAACTCTCAAAAGGATGAAAGTTTTCATGGTATCATCATTTCACCCACATATCGTGTGCTAAAAAGTCGAGAGGGTGAGAACAAAAACTGGATGCTCTTCGTGTAAAAAAAGGACAATCTCTTTCGAAGTATCAGGGTTTCGGACAAAAACTCGCCTGTTACAAAGGCATTTCATTTTTAACTTATTTGAACTCCATACTTTTAGTGTGTTCAAAATGCACCATTCGAAGCCACATCATCAATTTTCAACCCTTTCTAACTACATTTGCTATTTTTCATGCACTTGTTGTTTTTTTCAAGTAAATGAACCCTGAAATTGAAAAGCACTTCAAATAAACTCTAAAAAGGTTGAAATTTGGCATGGTATCATCATTTCACCCACATAGCATGTGGTAAATCGTTGAGAGGTTTACGGCAAAAACTGGATGCACTTCGTGTACAAAATGGACAATCTCTTTCGAAGTATCAGGGTTTCACACGAAAACTCGCCTGTTATAACGACATTCCATTTTTTTAAGTTATTTGAACTCTATACTTTTTGTGTGTTCAAAATGCACCATTCAAAGCCACATCATCAATTTTCAACCCTTTCTAACTACATTTGCTATTTTTCATGCACTTGGTGTTTTTTCCAGCAAAATAACTCTGAAATTGAAAAGCACTTCAAATAAATTTGAAAAGGTTGAAATTTGGCATGGTATCATCATTTCACCCACATAGCATGTGCTAAAACGTCCAGAGGTTTAACGCAAAAACTGGATGCACTTATTGTACAAAATGGACAATCTCTTCCGAAGTATCAGGGTTTCGGACGAAAACTCACCGGTTAAAAAAGCATTTCATTTTTTAACTTATTTGAACTCCATACTTTTTGTGTGTTCAAAATACACCATTCAAAGCCACATTATCAATTTTCAACCCTTTCTGACTTGATTTGCTATTTTTCATGCACTTATAGATTTTTTTTCAGCTAAATGACCCTTAAATTGAATAGCACTTCAAATAAACTCTAAAAAGGTCGAAAGTTGGCATGGAATCATCATTTCACCCACATAACATGTGCTAAAAAGTTCAGGGGGTTACGACAAAAACTGGATGCACGTCCTGTACAAAATGGACAATCTCTTTCGAAGTATCAGGGTTTCGGACGAAAACTCACCTGTTACAAAGGCATTTCATTTTTAACTTATTTGAACTCCATACTTTTTGTGTGTTCAAAATGTACCATTCAAAGCCGCATCAAATATTTTAAACCCTTTCTGACTTCTTTTGCTATTTTTCATGCACTTACTGATTGTTTTCAGTAAAATAACCATGAAATTGAAAAGCACTTCAAATGAACTCTAAAAAGGTTGCAAGCTGGCATGGTATCATCATTTCACCAACATATCATGTGCTAAAAAGTTGAGACGGTTACGACAAAAGCTGGATGCACTTCCTATACAAAATGTACAATCTCTTTCAAAGTATGAGGGTTTCGAACGAAAACTCGCCTGCTACAAAGGCATTTCATTTTTTAACTTATTTGAACTCCATAATTTTTGTGTGTTCAAAATGAACCACTAAAAGCCACATCATCAATTTTTCAATCCTTTCTGACTTCATTTTCTATTTTTCATGCACTTATTGATTTGTTTTAGCTAAATAACCCTGAAATTGACAAGCACTTCAAATGAACTCTCAAACGGATGAAAGTTTTCATGGTATCATCATTTCACCCACATATCGTGTGCTAAAAAGTCGAGAGGGTGAGAACAAAAACTGGATGCTCTTCGTGTAAAAAAAGGACAATCTCTTTCGAAGTATCAGGGTTTCGGACAAAAACTCGCCTGTTACAAAGGCATTTCATTTTTAACTTATTTGAACTCCATACTTTTAGTGTGTTCAAAATTCACCATTCGAAGCCACATCATCAATTTTCAACCCTTTCTAACTACATTTGCTATTTTTCATGCACTTGTTGTTTTTTTCAAGCAAATTAACCCTGAAATTGAAAAGCACTTCAAATAAACTCTAAAAAGGTTGAAATTTGGCATGGTATCATCATTTCACCCACATAGCATGTGCTAAAACGTCCAGAGGTTTAACGCAAAAACTGGATGCACTTATTGTACAAAATGGACAATCTCTTCCGAAGTATCAGGGTTTCGGACGAAAACTCGCCGGTTAAAAAAGCATTTCATTTTTTAACTTATTTGAACTCCATACTTTTTGTGTGTTCAAAATACACCATTCAAAGCCACATTATCAATTTTCAACCCTTTCTGACTTGATTTGCTATTTTTCATGCACTTATAGATTTTTTTTCAGCTAAATGACCCTTAAATTGAATAGCACTTCAAATAAACTCTAAAAAGGTCGAAAGTTGGCATGGAATCATCATTTCACCCACATAACATGTGCTAAAAAGTTCAGGGGGTTACGACAAAAACTGGATGCACGTCCTGTACAAAATGGACAATCTCTTTCGAAGTATCAGGGTTTCGGACGAAAACTCGCCTGCTACAAAGGCATTTCATTTTTTAACTTATTTGAACTCCATACTTTTTGTGTGTTCAAAATGTACCATTCAAAGCCGCATCATCAATTTTAAACCCTTTCTGACTCCTTTTGCTATTTTTCATGCACTTACTGATTGTTTTCAGTAAAATAACCATGAAATTGGAAAGCACTTCAAATGAACTCTAAAAAGGTTGCAAGCTGGCATGGTATCATCATTTCACCAACATATCATGTGCTAAAAAGTTGAGACGGTTACGACAAAAGCTGGATGCACTTCCTATACAAAATGTACAATCTCTTTCAAAGTATGAGGGTTTCGAACGAAAACTCGCCTGTTACAAAGGCATTTCATTTTTTAACTTATTTGAACTCCATAATTTTTGTGTGTTCAAAATGAACCATTAAAAGCCACATCATCAATTTTTCAATCCTTTCTGACTTCATTTTCTATTTTTCATGCACTTATTGATTTGTTTTAGCTAAATAACCCTGAAATTGACAAGCAATTCAAATGAACTCTCAAAAGGATGAAAGTTTTCATGGTATCATCATTTCACCCACATATCGTGTGCTAAAAAGTCGAGAGGGTGAGAACAAAAACTGGATGCTCTTCGTGTAAAAAAAGGACAATCTCTTTCGAAGTATCAGGGTTTCGGACAAAAACTCGCCTGTTACAAAGGCATTTCATTTTTAACTTATTTGAACTCCATACTTTTAGTGTGTTCAAAATGCACCATTCAAAGCCACATCATCAATTTTCAACCCTTTCTAACTACATTTGCTATTTTTCATGCACTTGGTGTTTTTTCCAGCAAAATAACTCTGAAATTGAAAAGCACTTCAAATAAATTTGAAAAGGTTGAAATTTGGCATGGTATCATCATTTCACCCACATAGCATGTGCTAAAACGTCCAGAGGTTTAACGCAAAAACTGGATGCACTTATTGTACAAAATGGACAATCTCTTCCGAAGTATGAGGGTTTCGGACGAAAACTCGCCGGTTAAAAAAGCATTTCATTTTTTAACTTATTTGAACTCCATACTTTTTGTGTGTTCAAAATACACCATTCAAAGCCACATTATCAATTTTCAACCCTTTCTGACTTGATTTGCTATTTTTCATGCACTTATAGATTTTTTTCCAGCTAAATGACCCTTAAATTGAATAGCACTTCAAATAAACTCTAAAAAGGTCGAAAGTTGGCATGGAATCATCATTTCACCCACATAACATGTGCTAAAAAGTTCAGGGGGTTACGACAAAAACTGGATGCACGTCCTGTACAAAATGGACAATCTCTTTCGAAGTATCAGGGTTTCGGACGAAAACTCGCCTGTTACAAAGGCATTTCATTTTTTAACTTATTTGAACTCCATACTTTTTGTGTGTTCAAAATGTACCATTCAAAGCCGCATCATCAATTTTAAACCCTTTCTGACTCCTTTTGCTATTTTTCATGCACTTACTGATTGTTTTCAGTAAAATAACCATGAAATTGGAAAGCACTTCAAATGAACTCTAAAAAGGTTGCAAGCTGGCATGGTATCATCATTTCACCAACATATCATGTGCTAAAAAGTTGAGACGGTTACGACAAAAGCTGGATGCACTTCCTATACAAAATGTACAATCTCTTTCAAAGTATGAGGGTTTCGAACGAAAACTCGCCTGTTACAAAGGCATTTCATTTTTTAACTTATTTGAACTCCATAATTTTTGTGTGTTCAAAATGAACCATTAAAAGCCACATCATCAATTTTTCAATCCTTTCTGACTTCATTTTCTATTTTTCATGCACTTATTGATTTGTTTTAGCTAAATAACCCTGAAATTGACAAGCAATTCAAATGAACTCTCAAAAGGATGAAAGTTTTCATGGTATCATCATTTCACCCACATATCGTGTGCTAAAAAGTCGAGAGGGTGAGAACAAAAACTGGATGCTCTTCGTGTAAAAAAAGGACAATCTCTTTCGAAGTATCAGGGTTTCGGACAAAAACTCGCCTGTTACAAAGGCATTTCATTTTTAACTTATTTGAACTCCATACTTTTAGTGTGTTCAAAATGCACCATTCGAAGCCACATCATCAATTTTCAACCCTTTCGAACTACATTTGCTATTTTTCATGCACTTGTTGTTTTTTTCAAGCAAATGAACCCTGAAATTGAAAAGCACTTCAAATAAACTCTAAAAAGGTTGAAATTTGGCATGGTATCATCATTTCACCCACATAGCATGTGGTAAATCGTTGAGAGGTTTACGGCAAAAACTGGATGCACTTCGTGTACAAAATGGACAATTTCTTTCGAAGTATCAGGGTTTCACACGAAAACTCGCGTGTTATAACGACATTCCATTTTTTTAAGTTATTTGAACTCTATACTTTTTGTGTGTTCAAAATGCACCATTCAAAGCCACATCATCAATTTTCAACCCTTTCTAACTACATTTGCTATTTTTCATGCACTTGGTGTTTTTTCCAGCAAAATAACTCTGAAATTGAAAAGCACTTCAAATAAATTTGAAAAGGTTGAAATTTGGCATGGTATCATCATTTCACCCACATAGCATGTGCTAAAACGTCCAGAGGTTTAACGCAAAAACTGGATGCACATATTGTACAAAATGGACAATCTCTTCCGAAGTATCAGGGTTTCGGACGAAAACTCGCCGGTTAAAAAAGCATTTCATTTTTTAACTTATTTGAACTCCATACTTTTTGTGTGTTCAAAATACACCATTCAAAGCCACATTATCAATTTTCAACCCTTTCTGACTTGATTTGCTATTTTTCATGCACTTATAGATTTTTTTCAGCTAAATGACCCTTAAATTGAATAGCACTTCAAATAAACTCTAAAAAGGTCGAAAGTTGGCATGGAATCATCATTTCACCCACATAACATGTGCTAAAAAGTTCAGGGGGTTACAACAAAAACTGGATGCACGTCCTGTACAAAATGGACAATCTCTTTCGAAGTATCAGGGTTTCGGACGAAAACTCGCCTGTTACAAAGGCATTTCATTTTTTTAACTTATTTGAACTCCATACTTTTTGTGTGTTCAAAATGTACCATTCAAAGCCGCATCAAATATTTTAAACCCTTTCTGACTTCTTTTGCTATTTTTCATGCACTTACTGATTGTTTTCAGTAAAATAACCATGAAATTGAAAAGCACTTCAAATGAACTCTAAAAAGGTTGCAAGCTGGCATGGTATCATCATTTCACCAACATATCATGTGCTAAAAAGTTGAGACGGTTACGACAAAAGCTGGATGCACTTCCTATACAAAATGTACAATCTCTTTCAAAGTATGAGGGTTTCGAACGAAAACTCGTCTGTTACAAAGGCATTTCATTTTTTAACTTATTTGAACTCCATAATTTTTGTGTGTTCAAAATGAACCATTAAAAGCCACATCATCAATTTTTCAATCCTTTCTGACTTCATTTTCTATTTTTCATGCACTTATTGATTTGTTTTAGCTAAATAACCCTGAAATTGACAAGCACTTCAAATGAACTCTCAAAAGGATGAAAGTTTTCATGGTATCATCATTTCACCCACATATCGTGTGCTAAAAAGTCGAGAGGGTGAGAACAAAAACTGGATGCTCTTCGTGTAAAAAAAGGACAATCTCTTTCGAAGTATCAGGGTTTCGGACAAAAACTCGCCTGTTACAAAGGCATTTCATTTTTAACTTATTTGAACTCCATACTTTTAGTGTGTTCAAAATGCACCATTCGAAGCCACATCATCAATTTTCAACCCTTTCGAACTACATTTGCTATTTTTCATGCACTTGTTGTTTTTTTCAAGCAAATGAACCCTGAAATTGAAAAGCACTTCAAATAAACTCTAAAAAGGTTGAAATTTGGCATGGTATCATCATTTCACCCACATAGCATGTGGTAAATCGTTGAGAGGTTTACGGCAAAAACTGGATGCACTTCGTGTACAAAATGGACAATCTCTTTCGAAGTATCAGGGTTTCACATGAAAACTCGCCTGTTATAACGACATTCCATTTTTTAAGTTATTTGAACTCTATACTTTTTATGTGTTCAAAATGCACCATTCAAAGCCACATCATCAATTTTCAACCCTTTCTAACTACATTTGCTATTTTTCATGCACTTGGTGTTTTTTCCAGCAAAATAACTCTGAAATTGAAAAGCACTTCAAATAAATTTGAAAAGGTTGAAATTTGGCATGGTATCATCATTTCACCCACATAGCATGTGCTAAAATGTCCAGAGGTTTAACGCAAAAACTGGATGCACTTATTGTACAAAATGGACAATCTCTTCCGAAGTATCAGGGTTTCGGACGAAAACTCGCCGGTTAAAAAAGCATTTCATTTTTTAACTTATTTGAACTCCATACTTTTTGTGTGTTCAAAATACACCATTCAAAGCCACATTATCAATTTTCAACCCTTTCTGACTTGATTTGCTATTTTTCATGCACTTATAGATTTTGTTTCAGCTAAATGACCCTTAAATTGAATAGCACTTCAAATAAACTCTAAAAAGGTCGAAAGTTGGCATGGAATCATCATTTCACCCACATAACATGTGCTAAAAAGTTCAGGGGGTTACGACAAAAACTGGATGCACGTCCTGTACAAAATGGACAATCTCTTTCGAAGTATCAGGGTTTCGGACGAAAACTCGCCTGTTACAAAGGCATTTCATTTTTTAACTTATTAGAACTCCATACTTTTTGTGTGTTCAAAATGTACCATTCAAAGCCGCATCATCAATTTTAAACCCTTTCTGACTCCTTTTGCTATTTTTCATGCACTTACTGATTGTCTTCAGTAAAATAACCATGAAATTGAAAAGCACTTCAAATGAACTCTAAAAAGGTTGCAAGCTGGCATGGTATCATCATTTCACCAACATATCATGTGCTAAAAAGTTGAGACGGTTACGACAAAAGCTGGATGCACTTCCTATAAAAAATGTACAATCTCTTTCAAAGTATGAGGGTTTCGAACGAAAACTCGCCTGTTACAAAGGCATTTCATTTTTTAACT
Organism: Hordeum marinum; assembly: GCA_022496015.1. Classification (NCBI taxonomy): domain Eukaryota; kingdom Viridiplantae; phylum Streptophyta; class Magnoliopsida; order Poales; family Poaceae; genus Hordeum; species Hordeum marinum. Next base: position 506,259,324 of record CM039675.1, read on the forward strand.
TATTTGAACTCCATAATTTTTGTGTGTTCAAAATGAACCATTAAAAGCCACATCATCAATTTTTCAATCCTTTCTGACTTCATTTTCTATTTTTCATGCACTTATTGATTTGTTTTAGCTAAATAACCCTGAAATTGACAAGCACTTCAAATGAACTCTCAAAAGGATGAAAGTTTTCATGGTATCATCATTTCACCCACATATCGTGTGCTAAAAAGTCGAGAGGGTGAGAACAAAAACTGGATGCTCTTCGTGTAAAAAAAGGACAATCTCTTTCGAAGTATCAGGGTTTCGGACAAAAACTCGCCTGTTACAAAGGCATTTCATTTTTAACTTATTTGAACTCCGTACTTTTAGTGTGTTCAAAATGCACCATTCGAAGCCCCATCATCAATTTTCAACCCTTTCTAACTACATTTGCTATTTTTCATGCACTTGTTGTTTTTTTAAAGCAAATTAACCCTGAAATTGAAAAGCACTTCAAATAAACTCTAAAAAGGTTGAAATTTGGCATGGTATCATCATTTCACCCACATAGCATGTGGTAAATCGTTGAGAGGTTTACGGCAAAAACTGGATGCACTTCGTGTACAAAATGGACAATCTCTTTCGAAGTATCAGGGTTTCACACGAAAACTCGCCTGTTATAACGACATTCCATTTTTTTAAGTTATTTGAACTCTATACTTTTTGTGTGTTCAAAATGCACCATTCAAAGCCACATCATCAATTTTCAACCCTTTCTAACTACATTTGCTATTTTTCATGCACTTGGTGTTTTTTCCAGCAAAATAACTCTGAAATTGAAAAGCACTTCAAATAAATTTGAAAAGGTTGAAATTTGGCATGGTATCATCATTTCACCCACATAGCATGTGCTAAAACGTCCAGAGGTTTAACGCAAAAACTGGATGCACTTATTGTACAAAATGGACAATCTCTTCCGAAGTATCAGGGTTTCGGACGAAAACTCGCCTGTTACAAAGGCATTTCGTATTTTAACTTATTTGAACTCCATACTTTTTGTGTGTTCAAAATTCACCATTCAAAGCCACATTATCAATTTTCAACCCTTTCTGACTTGATTTGCTATTTTTCATGCACTTATATATTTTTTCAGCTAAATGACCCTTAAATTGAATAGCACTTCAAATAAACTCTAAAAAGGTCGAAAGTTGGGATGGAATCATCATTTCACCCACATAACATGTGCTAAAAAGTTCAGGGGGTTACGACAAAAACTGGATGGACGTCCTGTACACAATGGACAATCTCTTTCGGAGTATCAGGGTTTCGGACGAAAACTCGCCTGTTACAAAGGCATTTCATTTTTTAACTTATTTGAACTCCATACTTTTTGTGTGTTCAAAATGTACCATTCAAAGCCGCATCATCAATTTTAAACCCTTTCTGACTTCTTTTGCTATTTTTCATGCACTTACTGATTGTTTTCAGTAAAATAACCATGAAATTGAAAAGCACTTCAAATGAACTCTAAAAAGGTTGCAAGCTGGCATGGTATCATCATTTCACCAACATATCATGTGCTAAAAAGTTCAGACGGTTACGACAAAAGCTGGATGCACTTCCTATACAAAATGTACAATCTCTTTCAAAGTATGAGGGTTTCGAACGAAAACTCGCCTGTTACAAAGGCATTTCATTTTTTAACTTATTTGAACTCCATAATTTTTGTGTGTTCAAAATGAACCATTAAAAGCCACATCATCAATTTTTCAATCCTTTCTGACTTCATTTTCTATTTTTCATGCACTTATTGATTTGTTTTAGCTAAATAACCCTGAAATTGACAAGCACTTCAAATGAACTCTCAAAAGGATGAAAGTTTTCATGGTATCATCATTTCACCCACATATCGTGTGCTAAAAAGTCAAGATGGTGAGAACAAAAACTGGATGCTCTTCGTGTAAAAAAAGGACAATCTCTTTCGAAGTATCAGGGTTTCGGACAAAAACTCGCCTGTTACAAAGGCATTTCATTTTTAACTTATTTGAACTCCATACTTTTAGTGTGTTCAAAATGCACCATTCGAAGCCACATCATCAATTTTCAACCCTTTCTAACTACATTTGCTATTTTTCATGCACTTGTTGTTTTTTTCAAGCAAATTAACCCTGAAATTGAAAAGCACTTCAAATAAACTCTAAAAAGGTTGAAATTTGGCATGGTATCATCATTTCACCCACATAGCATGTGGTAAAACGTTGAGAGGTTTACGGCAAAAACTGGATGCACTTCGTGTACAAAATGGACAATCTCTTTCGAAGTATCAGGGTTTCACACGAAAACTCGCCTGTTATAACGACATTCCATTTTTTTAAGTTATTTGAACTCTATACTTTTTGTGTGTTCAAAATGCACCATTCAAAGCCACATCATCAATTTTCAACCCTTTCTAACTACATTTGCTATTTTTCATGCACTTCGTGTTTTTTCCAGCAAAATAACTCTGAAATTGAAAAGCACTTCAAATAAATTTGAAAAGGTTGAAATTTGGCATGGTATCATCATTTCACCCACATAGCATGTGCTAAAACGTCCAGAGGTTTAACGCAAAAACTGGATGCACTTATTGTACAAAATGGACAATCTCTTCCGAAGAATCAGGGTTTCGGACGAAAACTCGCGGGTTAAAAACGCATTTCATTTTTTAACTTATTTGAACTCCATACTTTTTGTGTGTTCAAAATACACCATTCAAAGCCACATCATCAATTTTCAACCCTTTCTGACTTGATTTGCTATTTTTCATGCACTTATAGATTTTTTCAGCTAAATAACCCTTAAATTGCATAGCACTTCAAATAAACTCTAAAAAGGTTGAAAGTTGGCATGGAATCCTTATTTCACCCACATAACATGTGCTAAAAAGTTCAGGGGGTTACGACAAAAACTGGATGCACGTCCTGTTCAAAATGGACAATCTCTTTCGAAGTATCAGGGTTTCGGACGAAAACTCGACTGTTACAAAGGCATTTCATTTTTTAACTTATTCGAACTCCATACTTTTTGTGTGTTCAAAATTTACCATTCAAAGCCGCGTCATCAATTTTAAACCCTTTCTGACTTCTTTTGCTATTTTTCATGCACTTACTGATTGTTTTCAGTAAAATAACCATGAAATTGAAAAGCACTTCAAATGAACTCTAAAAAGGTTGAAAGCTGGCATGGTATCATCATTTCACCAACATATCATGTGCTAAAAAGTTGAGACGGTTACGACAAAAGCTGGATGCCTTTCCTATACAAAATGTACAATCTCTTTCAAAGTATGAGGGTTTCGAACAAAAACTCGCCTGTTACAAAGGCATTTCATTTTTTTACTTATTTGAGCTCCATAATTTTTGTGTGTTCAAAATAAACCATTAAAAGCCACATCATCAATTTTTCAATCCTTTCTGACTTCATTTTGTATTTTTCATGCACTTATTGATTTGTTTTAGCTAAATAACCCTGAAATTGACAAGCACTTCAAATGAACTCTCAAAAGGATGGAAGTTTTCATGGTATCATCATTTCACCCACATATCGTGTGCTCAAAAGTCGAGAGGGTGAGAACAAAACTGGATGCTCTTCGTGTAAAAAAAGGACAATCTCTTTCGAAGTATCAGGGTTTCGGACAAAAACTCGCCTGTTACAAAGGCATTTCATTTTTAACTTATTTTGAACTCCATACTTTTTGGTGTGTTCAAAATGCACCATTCGAAGCCACATCATCAATTTTCAACCCTTTCTAACTACATTTGCTATTTTTCATGCACTTGTTGGTTTTTTCCAGCAAATTAACCCTGAAATTGAAAAGCACTTCAAATAAACTCTAAAAAGGTTGAAATTTGGCATGGTATCGTCATTTCACCCACACAGCATGTGGTAAAATGTTGAGAGGTTTACGGCAAAAACTGGATGCACTTCGTGTACAAAATGGACAATCTCTTTCGAAGTATCAGGGTTTCACACGAAAACTCGCCTGTTATAACGACATTTCATTTTTTTAACTTATTTGAACTCCATACTTTTTGTGTGTTCAAAATGCACCATTCAAAGCCACATCATCAATTTTCAACCCTTTCCAACTACATTTGCTATTTTTCATGCACTTACTGATTGTTTTTAGCAAAATATCCATGAAATTGAAAAGCACTTCAAATGATCTCTGAAAAGGTGAAAAGTTGGCATGGTATCATCATTTCACCCACATAGAGTGTCCTAAAAAGTTGAGAGGGTTATGGCAAAAACTGGATGCACTTCTTGTATAAAATGGACAATCTCTCTCGAAGTATCAGGGTTTCGAACGAAAACTCGCCTGTTACTAAGGCATTTCATTTTTTTAACTTATTTCAACTCCGTACTTTTTGTGTGTTCAAAATGCACCATTCAAAGCCACATCGTCAATTTTCAACCCTTTCTGACCTCATTTGCTATTTTTCATGCACTTACTGATTGTTTTCAGCAAAATAACCCTGAAATTGAAAAGCACTTAAAATGAACTCTGAAAAGGTTGAAAGTTGACATGGTATCATGATTTCACCCACATAGCATGTGCTAAAAAGTTGAGAGGGTTACGACAAAAACTGGATGCACGTCTTGTAGAAAATGGACAATCTCCTTCGAAGTATTAGGGTTTTGGACAAAAACTCGCCTCTTACAAAGGGATTTCATTTTTAACTTATTTGCACTCCATACTTTTAGTGTGTTCAAAATGCACTATTCGAAGCCACATCATCAATTTTCAACCCTTTCTAACTACATTTGCTATTTTTCATGTACTTGTTGATTTTTTCGAGCAAATTAACCCTGAAATTGAAAAGCACTTCAAATAAACTCTATTAAGGTTGAAATTTGGCATGGTATCATCATTTCACCCACATAGCATGTGGTAAAACGTTGAGAGGTTTAAAGCAAAAACTGGATGCACTTCATGTACAAAATGGGTCAGGGTTTCACATGAAAACTCGCCTGTTATAACGACATTTCATTTTTTTAACTATTTGAACTCCATACTTTTTGTGTGTTCAAAATGCACCATTCATAGCCACATCATCAATTTTCAACCCTTTCGAACTACATTTGCTATTTTTCATGCACTTGGTGCTTTTTTCCAGCAAAATAACTCTGAAATTGAAAAGCACTTCAAATAAATTTGAAAAGGTTGAAATTTGGCATGGTATCATCATTTCACCCACATAGCATGTGCTAAAACGTCCAGAGGTTTAACGCAAAAACTGGATGCACTTATTGTAGAAAATGGACAATCTCTTTCGAAGTATCAGGGTTTCGGACGAAAACTCGCCGGTTAAAAAAGCATTTCATTTTTTAACTTATTCGAACTCCATACTTTTTGTGTGTTCAAAATTTACCATTCAAAGCCGCGTCATCAATTTTAAACCCTTTCTCACTTGATTTGCTATTTTTCATGCACTTACTGATTGTTTTCAGTAAAATAACCATGAAATTGAAAAGCACTTCAAATGAACTCTAAAAAGGTTGAAAGCTGGCATGGTATCATCATTTCACGAACATATCATGTGCTAAAAAGTTGAGACGGTTACGACAAAAGCTGGATGCACTTCGTATACAAAATGTACAATCTCTTTCAAAGTATGAGGGTTTCGAACGAAAACTCGCCTGTTACAAAGGCATTTCATTTTTTAACTTATTTGAACTCCATAATTTTTGTGTGTTCAAAATGAACCATTAAAAGCCACATCATCAATTTTTCAATCCTTTCTGACTTCAATTTCTATTTTTCATGCACTTATTGATTTGTTTTAGCTAAATAACCCTGAAATTGACAAGCACTTCAAATGAACTCTCAAAAGGATGAAAGTTTTCATGGTATCATCATTTCACCCACATATCGTGTGCTCAAAAGTCGAGAGGGTGAGAACAAAAACTGGATGCTCTTCGTGTAAAAAAAGGACAATCTCTTTCGAGGTATCAGGGTTTCGGACAAAAACTCGCCTGTTACAAAGGCATTTCATTTTTAACTTATTTGAACTCCATACTTTTAGTGTGTTCAAAATGCACCATTCGAAGCCACATCATCAATTTTCAACCCTTTCTAACTACATTTGCTATTTTTCATGCACTTTTTGGTTTTTTCCAGCAAATTAACCCTGAAATTGAAAAGCACTTCAAATAAACTCTAACAAGGTTGAAATTTGGCATGGTATCATCATTTCACCCACATAGCATGTGGTAAAACGTTGAGAGGTTGACGGCAAAAACTGGATGCACTTCGTGTACAAAATGGACAATCTCTTTCGAAGTATCAGGGTTTCACACGAAAACTCGCCTGTTATAACGACATTTCATTTTTTAACTTATTTGCACTCCATACTTTTAGTGTGTTCAAAATGCACTATTCGAAGCCACATCATCAATTTTCAACCCTTTCTAACTACATTTGCGATTTTTCATGTACTTGTTGATTTTTTCGAGCAAATTAACCCTGAAATTGAAAAGCACTTCAAATAAACTCTATTAAGGTTGAAATTTGGCATGGTATCCTCATTTCACCCACATAGCATGTGGTAAAACGTTGAGAGGTTTAAAGCAAAAACTGGATGCACTTCATGTACAAAATGGGTCAGGGTTTCACATGAAAACTCCCTTGTTATAACGACATTTCATTTTTTTAACTTATTTGAACTCCATACTTTTTGTGTGTTCAAAATGCACCATTCAAAGCCACATCATCAATTTTCAACCCTTTCTATTACATTTGCTATTTTTCATGCACTTGGTGCTTTTTTCCAGCAAAATAACTCTGAAATTGAAAAGCACTTCAAATAAATTTGAAAAGGTTGAAATTTGGCATGGTATCATCATTTCACCCACATAGCATGTGCTAAAAAGTTTAGGGGGTTACGACAAAAACTGGATGCACTTATTGTTCAAAATGGACAATCTCTTTCGAAGTATCAGGGTTTCGGACGAAAACTCGCCGGTTAAAAAAGCATTTCATTTTTTAACTTATTCGAACTCCATACTTTTTGTGTGTTCAAAATTTACCATTCAAAGCCGCGTCATCAATTTTAAACCCTTTCTCACTTGATTTGCTATTTTTCGTGCACTTACTGATTGTTTTCAGTAAAATAACCATGAAATTGAAAAGCACTTCAAATGAACTCTAAAAAGGTTGAAAGCTGGCATGGTATCATCATTTCACCAACATATCATGTGCTAAAAAGTTGAGACGGTTACGACAAAAGCTGGATGCACTTCCTATACAAAATGTACAATCTCTTTCAAAGTATGAGGGTTTCGAACGAAAACTCGCCTGTTACGAAGGCATTTCATTTTTTAACTTATTTGCACTCCATAATTTTTGTGTGTTCAAAATGAACCATTAAAAGCCACATCATCAATTTTTCAATCCTTTCTGACTTCATTTTCTATTTTTCATGCACTTATTGATTTGTTTTAGCTAAATAACCCTGAAATTGACAAGCACTTCAAATGAACTCTCAAAAGGATGAAAGTTTTCCTGGTATCATCATTTCACCCACATATCGTGTGATCAAAAGTCGAGAGGGTGAGAACAAAAACTGGATGTTCTTCGTGTAAAAAAAGGACAATCTCTTTCGAAGTATCAGGGTTTCGGACAAAAACTCGCCTGTTACAAAGGCATTTCATTTTTAACTTATTTGAACTCCATACTTTTAGTGTGTTCAAAATGCACCATTCGAAGCCCCATCATACATTTTCAACCCTTTCTAACTACATTTGCTATTTTTCATGCACTTGTTGGTTTTTTCCTGCAAATTAACCCTGAAATTGAAAAGCACTTCAAATAAACTCTAAAAAGGTTGAAATTTGGCATGGTATCATCATTTCACCCACATAGCATGTGGTAAAACGTTGAGAGGTTTACGGCAAAAACTGGATGCACTTCGTGTACAAAATGGCAATCTCTTTCGAAGTATCAGGGTTTCACACGAAAACTCGCCTGTTATAACGACATTTCATTTTTTTAACTAATTTGAACTCCATACTTTTTGTGTGTTCAAAATGCACCATTCAAAGCCACATCATCAATTTTCAACCCTTTCTAACTACATTTGCTATTTTTCATGCACTTACTGATTTTTTTTAGCAAAATAACCATGAAATTGAAAAGCACTTCAAATGATCTCTGAAAAGGTGGAAAGTTGGCATGGTATCATCATTTCACCCACATAGAGTGTGCTAAAAAGTTGAGAGGGTTATGGCAAAAACTGGATGCACTTCTTGTATAAAATGGACAATCTCTCTCGAAGTATCAGGGTTTCGAACGAAAACTCGCCTGTTACTAAGGCATTTCATTTTTTTAACTTATTTCAACTCCGTACTTTTTGCGTGTTCAAAATGCACCATTCAAAGCCACATCGTCAATTTTCAACCCTTTCTAACTACATTTGCTATTTTTCATGTACTTGTTGATTTTTTCCAGCAAATTAACCCTGAAATTGAAAAGCACTTCAAATAAACTCTATTAAGGTTGAAATTTGGCATGGTATCATCATTTCACCCACATAGCATGTGGTAAAACGTTGAGAGGTTTAAAGCAAAAACTGGATGCACTTCATGTACAATATGGGTTAGGGTTTCACATGAAAACTCGCCTGTTATAACGATATTTCATTTTTTTTCACTTATTTGAACTCCATACTTTTTGTGTGTTCAAAATGCACCATTCAAAGCCACATCATCAATTTTCAACCCTTTCTAACTACATTTGCTATTTTTCATGCACTTGGTGCTTTTTTCCACCAAAATAACTCTGAAATTGAAGAGCACTTCAAATAAATTTGAAAAGGTTGAAATTTGGCATGGTATCATCATTTCACCCACATAGCATGTGCTAAAATGTCCAGAGGTTTAACGCAAAAACTGGATGCACTTATTGTACAAAATGGACAATCTCTTTCGAAGTATCAGGGTTTCGAACGAAAACTCGCCGGTTACAAAAGCATTTCATTTTTTAACTTATTTGAAATCCATACTTTTTGTGTGTTCAAAATACACCATTCAAAGCCACATCATCAATTTTCAACCCTTTCTCACTTGATTTGCTATTTTCATGCACTTATAGATTTTTCAGCTAAATAACCCTTAAATTGAATAGCACTTCAAATAAACTCTAAAAAGGTTGAAAGTTGGCATGGAATCATTATTTCACCCACATAACATGTGCTAAAAAGTTCAATGGGTTACTACAAAAACTAGATGCACGTCCTGTTCAAAATGGACAATCTCTTTCGAAGTATCAGGGTTTCGGACGAAAACTCGCCTGTTACAAAGGCATTTCATTTTTTAACTTATTTGAACTCCATACTTTTTGTGTGTTCAAAATGTACCATTCAAAGCCGCATCATCAATTTTAAACCCTTTCTGACCTCTTTTGCTATTTTCATGCACTTACTGATTGTTTTCAGTAAAATAACCATGAAATTGAAAAGCACTTCAAATGAACTCTAAAAAGGTTGAAATCTGGCATGGTATCATCATTTCACCAACATATCATGTGCTAAAAAGTTGAGAGGGTTACGACAAAAGCTGGATGCACTTCCTATACAAAATGTACAATCTCTTTCGAAGTATGAGGGTTTCGGACGAAAACTCGCCTGTTACAAAGGCATTTCATTTTTTAACTTATTTGAACTCCATAATTTTTGTGTGTTCAAAATGAACCATTAAATGCTACATCATCAGATTTTCAATCCTTTCTGACTTCATTTTCTATTTTTCATGCACTTAATTGATTTGTTTTAGCTAAATAACCCTGAAATTGAAAAGCACTTCAAATGAACTCTCAAAAGGATGAAAATTTCATGGTATCATCATTTCACCCACATATCGTGTGCTAAAAATACGAGAGGGTTAGAACAAAAACTGGATGCTCTTCGTGTAAAAAAAAGGACAATCTCTTTCGAAGTATCAAGGTTTCGGACAAAAACTCGCCTGTTACAAAGGCATTTCATTTTTAACTTATTTGAACTCCATACTTTTAGTGTGTTCAAAATGCACCATTCGATGCCACATCATCAATTTTCAACCCTTTCTAACTACATTTGCTATTTTTCATGCACTTGTTGGTTTTTTCAGCAAATTAACCCTGAAAGTGAAAAGCACTTCAAATAAACTCTAAAAAGGTTGAAATTTGGCATGGTATCATCATTTCACCCACATAGCATGTGGTAAATGTTGAGAGGTTTACAGCAAAAACTGGATGCACTTCTTGTACAAAATGGACAATCTCGTTCGAAGTATCAGGGTTTCAGACGAAAACTCGCCTGTTATAACGACATTTCATTTTTTTAACTTATTTGAACTCCATACTTTTTGTGTGTTCAAAATGCACCATTCAAAGCCACATCATCAATTTTCAACCCTTTCTAACTACATTTGCTATTTTTCATGCACTTGGTGATTTTTTCTAGCAAAATAACTCTGAAATTGAAAAGCACTTCAAATAAATTTGAAAAGGTTGAAATTTGGCATGGTATCATCATTTCACCCACATAGCATTTGCTAAAACGTTGAGAGGTTTAACGCAAAAACTGGATGCACTTATTGTACAAAATGGACAATATCTTTCTAAGTATCAGGGTTTCGGACGAAAACTCGCCTGTTAAAAAAGCATTTCATTTTTTAACTTATTTGAACTCCATACTTTTTTGTGTGTTCAAAATGCACCATTCAAAGCCACATCATCAATTTTCAACCCTTTCTGACTTGATTTGCTATTTTTCATGCACTTGTTGATTTTTTTAGCTAAATAACCCTTAAATTGAAAAGCACTTCAAATAAACTCTAAAAAGGTCGAAAGTTTGCAAGGAAACATCATTTCACCCACATAACATGTGCTAAAATGTTCAGGGGGGTACGACAAAAAATGGATGCACGTCCTGTACAAAATGGACAATCTCTTTCGAAGTATCAAGGTTTCGGACGAAAACTCGCCTGTTAGAAAGGCATTTCATTTTTTAACTTGTTTGAACTCCATACTTTTTGTGTGTTCAAAATGCACCATTCAAAGCCGCATCATCAATTTTAAACCTTTTCTGACTTCATTTGCTATTTTTTATGCATTTGCTGATTTTTTCTTGCAAAATAAGCCTGAAATTGAAGAGCACTTCAAATAAAATCTCAAAAGGTTCAAACTTGTCATGGGATTGCCATTTCACCCACATATCATGTGCTAGAAAGTTGAGAGGGTTTCAACAAAACCTGGATGCACTTCTTGTACAAAATGGACAATCTCTTTCGAAGTATGAGGGTTTTGGACGAAAAGTCGCTTGTTAAAACGGCAGTTCATTTTTTAACTTACTTGAACTCCATACTTTTTGTGTGTTCAAAATGCACCTTTCAAAGCCACATCATCATTTTTCAACCCTTTCTGACTTGATTTGCTATTTTTCATGCACTTGTTGATTTTTTCTAGCAAAATAACCCTGAAATGGAAAAGCACTTCAAATAAACTCTCAAAAGGTTGAAACTTGTCATGGGATCGTCATTTCGCCCACATATAATGTGCTAAAAAGTTGAGAGGGTTACAGCAAAACCTCGATGCACTTCGTCTACAAAATGGACAATCTCCTTCGAAGTATCAGTGTTTCGCACAAAAACTCGCCTATTACAAAGGCATTTCATTTTTTTGACTTATTTGAACTCGATACTTTTTGTGTGTTCAAAATTCACCATTCAAATCCACATCATAAATTTACAACCCTTTCTGATCTCATTTGCTATTTTTCATGCACTTACTAATTGTTTTCAGCAAAATAACCCTGAAATTAAAAAGCACTTCAAATGAACTCTGAAAATGTTGAAAGTTGGCATGGTATCATCATTTCACCCACATAGCATGTGCTAAAAAGTTGAGATGGTTACGACAAAAACTGGATGCACGTCCTCTACAAAATGGACAATCTCTTTCGAAGTACCAGGGTTTTGGACAAAAACTCGCCTGTTACAAAGGCATTTCATTTTTTAACTTATTTGAACTCCATACTTTTTGTGTGTTCAAAATGCACCATTCAAAGCCACATCATAAATTTTCGACCCTTTCGGACTTTACTTGCTATTTTTCATCCACTTATTGATTTGTTTTAGCTAAATAACCCTGAAATTGACAAGCACTTCAAATGAACTCTCAAAAGGTTGAATGTTGTCATGGTATCATCATTTCACCCACATATCGTGTGCTAGAAAGCCGAGAGGGTTACAGCAAAAACTGGATGCTCTTTGTGTAAAAAAAGGACAATCTCTTTCGAGGTATCAGGGTTTCGGACAAAAACTCGCCTATTACAACGGCATTTTATTTTTTAACTTATTTAAACTCCATAAGTTTTGTGTGTTCAAAATTCACCAGTCAAATCCACATCATAAATTTTCAACCCTTACTGTTCTCATTTGCTATTTTTCATGCACTTACTAATTGTTTTCATTAAAATAATCCTCAACTTGAAAAGCACTTCAAATGAACTCTGAAAAGGTTGAAAGTTGGCATGGTATCATCATTTCACCCACATAGCATGTGCTAAAAAGTTGAGAGTGTTGCGACAAACACTGGATGCACGTCGTGTACAAAATGGACAATCTCTTTTGAAGTATCAGGTTTTGGACAAAAACTCTCCTGTTACACAGGCATTTCATTTTTTTAACTTATTTGAACTCCATACTTTTTTTCTGGTCAAAATTCACCATTCAAAGCCACATCATAAATTTTCAACCCTTCTGAATTTATTTGCTATTTTTCATCCACTTATTGATTTGTTTTAGCTAAATAACCCTGAAATTGAAAAGCACTTCAAATGAACCCTCAAAATGTTGAAATTTGTCATGGTATCATCATTTCAACCACATATCACGTGCTAAAAAGTCGACAGGGTTACAGCAAAAACTAGATGCTCTTTGTGTAAAAAAAAGGACAATCTCTTTCGAAGTATCAGGGTTTCGGACAAAAACTCGCCTATTACAAAGGCATTTCATTTTTTAACTTATTTAAACTCCATACTTTTTGTGTGTTCAAAATTCACCATTCAAATCCACATCTTAAATTTTCAACCCTTTCTAACTACATTTGCTATTTTTCATGCACTTGGTGATTTTTTCCAGAAAAATAACTCTGAAATTGAAAAGCACATGAATTAAATTTGAAAAGTTTGTAATTTGGCATGGTATCATCATTTCACCCACATAGCATGTGCTAAAACGTTGAGAGGTTTATAGCAAAAACTGGATGCAGTTCTTGTACAAAATGGACAATCTCTTTCGAAGTATCAGGGTTTTGCACGAAAACTTGCCTGTTAAAAAAGCATTTCATTTTTTAACTTATTTGAAATCCATACTTTTTGTGTGTTCAAAAGGCACCATTCAAAGCCACATCATCAATTTGCAACCCTTTCTGACTTGATTTTCTATTTTTCATGCACTGATTGATTTTTCAGCTAAATAACCCTTAAATTGAAAAGCACTTCAAATAAACTCTGAAAAGGTCCAAAGTTGGCATGAAATCATCATTTCACCCACATAACATGTGCTAAAAAGTTCAGGGGGTTACGACAAAAACTGGATGCACGTCCTGTACACAATGGACAATCTCTTTCCAAGTATCAGGGTTTCGGACGAAAACTCGCCTGTTACAAAGGCGTTTCATATTTTAACTTATTTGAACTCCATACTTTTTGTGTGTTCAAAATGCACCATTCAAAGCCGCAAAATAACCCTAAAATTGAAAAGCACTTCAAAAAAACTCTCAAAATGTTAAAACTTGTCATGGGATCATCATTTCACCCACATATCATGTGCTAAAAAGTTGAGAGGGTTACAGCAAAACCTGGATGCACTTCGTGTACAAAATGGACAATCTCCTTCGAAGTATCAGGGTTTCTTACAAAAACTCGCCTATTACAAAGGCATTCCATTTTTTTATCTTATTTGAACTCCATACTTTTTTCGTGTTCAAAATTAACCATTCAAATCCACATCATAAATTTTCAACCCTTTCGGATCACATTGGCTATTTTTCATGCACTTACTGATTGTTTTCAGCAAAATAACCTAAAATTGAAAAGCACTTCAAATGAACTCTGAAAAGGTTGAAAGTTGGCATGGTATCATCATTTCACCCCCATAGCATGTGCTAAAAAGTTGAGAGGGTTACGGCAAAAACTAGATGCACTTCCTGTACAAAATGGACAATCTCTTTCGAAGTATGAGGGTTTCAGATGAAAACTCGCCTGTTATAACGACATTTCATATTTTTAATTTATTTGAACTCCATACTTATTGTGTGTTCAAAATGTACCATTCCAAGCCACATCTTCAATTCTCAACGCTTTCTAACTACATTTGCTATTTTTCATGCACTGACTGATTGTTTTCAGCAAAATAACCATGAAATTGAAATGCACTTCAAATGAACTCTAAAAAGGTTGACAGTTGTCATGGTATCATCATTTCACCAACATATCATGTGCTAAAAAGTTGAGAGGGTTACAACAAAAGCTGGATGCACTTCCTATACAAAATGTACAATCTCTTTCGAAGTATCGGGGTTTCGGACGAAAACTCGCCTGTTACAAAGGCATTTCATTTTTTTAACTTATTTGAACTCCATACTTTTTGTGTGTTCAAAATGAACCATTAAAAGCCACATCATCAATTTTTCAGCCCTTTCTGACATCATTTGCTATTTTAATGCACTTATTGATTTGTTTCAGCTAAATAACCCTGAAATTGAAAAGCACTTCAAATGAACTCTCAAAAGGTTGAAACTTGTCATGGGATCATCATTTCACCCACATATCATGTGCTAAAAATTTGAGCGGGTTACAGAATAACCTGGATGCACTTCGTGTACAAAATGGACAATCTCTTTCGAAGTATCAGGGTTTCGGACGAAAACTTGCCTGTTACAAAGGCATTTCATTTTTTAACTTATTTGAACTCCATACTTTTTGTGTGTTCAAAATGTACCATTCAAAGCCGCATCATCAATTTTAAACCCTTTCTGACCTCTTTTGCTATTTTCATGCACTTACTGATTGTTTTCAGTAAAATAACCATGAAATTGAAAAGCACTTCAAATTAACTCTAAAAAGGTTGAAAGCTGGCATGGTATCATCATTTCACCAACATATCATGTGCTAAAAAGTTGAGAGGGTTACGACAAAAGCTGGATGCACTTCCTATACAAAATGTACAATCTCTTTCGAAGTATGAGGGTTTCGGACGAAAACTCGCCTGTTACAAAGGCATTTCATTTTTTAACTTATTTGAACTCCATAATTTTTGTGTGTTCAAAATGAACCATTAAAAGCTACATCATCAATTTTTCAATCCTTTCTGACTTCATTTTCTATTTTTCATGCACTTAATTGATTTGTTTTAGCTAAATAACCCTGAAATTGAAAAGCACTTCAAATGAACTCTCAAAAGGATGAAAATTTCATGGTATCATCATTTCACCCACATATCGTGTGCTAAAAAGACGAGAGGGTTAGAACAAAAACTGGATGCTCTTCGTGTAAAAAAAAGGACAATCTCTTTCGAAGTATCAAGGTTTCGGAAAAAAACTCGCCTGTTACAAAGGCATTTCATTTTTAACTTATTTGAACTCCATACTTTTAGTGTGTTCAAAATGCACCATTCGATGCCACATAATCAATTTTCAACCCTTTCTAACTACATTTGCTATTTTTCATGCACTTGTTGGTTTTTCCAGCAAATTAACCCTGAAAGTGAAAAGCACTTCAAATAAACTCTAAAAAGGTTGAAATTTGGCATGGTATCATCATTTCACCCACATAGCATGTGGTAAATGTTGAGAGGTTTACAGCAAAAACTCGATGCACTTCTTGTACAAAATGGACAATCTCGTTCGAAGTATCAGGGTTTCAGACGAAAACTCGCCTGTTATAACGACATTTCATTTTTTTAACTTATTTGAACTCCATACGTTTTGTGTGTTCAAAATGCACCATTCAAAGCCACATCATCAATTTTCAACCCTTTCTAACTACATTTGCCATTTTTCATGCACTTGGTGATTTTTTCCAGCAAAATAACTCTGAAATTGAAAAGCACTTCAAATAAATTTGAAAAGGTTGAAATTTGGCATGGTATCATCATTTCACCCACATAGCATTTGCTAAAACGTTGAGAGGTTTAACGCAAAAACTGGATGCACTTATTGTACAAAATGGACAATATCTTTCTAAGTATCAGGGTTTCGGACGAATACTCCCCTGTTAAAAAAGCATTTCATTTTTTAACTTATTTGAACTCCATACTTTTTTGTGTGTTCAAAATGCACCATTCAAAGCCACATCATCAATTTTCAACCCTTTCTGACTTGATTTGCTATTTTTCATGCACTTATTGATTTTTTTAGCTAAATAACCCTTAAATTGAAAAGCACTTCAAATAAACTCTGAAAAGGTCGAAAGTTGGCAAGGAAACATCATTTCACCCACATAACATGTGCTAAAATGTTCAGGGGGGTACGACAAAAAATGGATGCACGTCCTGTACAAAATGGACAATCTATTTCGAAGTATCAAGGTTTCGGACGAAAACTCGCCTGTTAGAAAGGCATTTCATTTTTTAACTTGTTTGAACTCCATACTTTTTGTGTGTTCAAAATGCACCATTCAAAGCCGCATCATCAATGTTAAACCTTTTCTGACTTCATTTGCTATTTTTTATGCGTTTGCTGATTTTTTCTTGCAAAATAAGCCTGAAATTGAAGAGCACTTCAAATAAAATCTCAAAAGGTTGAAACTTGTCATGGGATTGCCATTTCACCCACATATAATGTGCTAAAAAGTTGAGAGGGTTACAGCAAAACCTCGATGCACTTCGTCTACAAAATGGACAATCTCCTTCGAAGTATCAGTGTTTCGCACAAAAACTCGCCTATTACAAAGGCATTTCATTTTTTTGACTTATTTGAACTCGATACTTTTTGTGTGTTCAAAATTCACCATTCAAATCCACATCATAAATTTACAACCCTTTCTGATCTCATTTGCTATTTTTCATGCACTTACTAATTGTTTTCAGCAAAATAACCCTGAAATTGAAAAGCACTTCAAATGAACTCTGAAAATGTTGAAAGTTGGCATGGTATCATCATTTCACCCACATAGCATGTGCTAAAAAGTTGAGATTGTTACGACAAAAACTGGATGCACGTCCTCTACAAAATGGACAATCTCTTTCGAAGTACCAGGGTTTTGGACAAAAACTCGCCTGTTACAAAGGCATTTCATTTTTTAACTTATTTGAACTCCATACTTTTTGTGTGTTCAAAATGCACCATTCAAAGCCACATCATAAATTTTCGACCCTTTCTGACTTTACTTGCTATTTTTCATCCACTTATTGATTTGTTTTAGCTAAATAACCCTGAAATTGAAAAGCACTTCAAATGAACTCTCAAAAGGTTGAAAGTTGTCATGGTATCATCATTTCACCCACATATCGTGTGCTAGAAAGCCGAGAGGGTTACAGCAAAAACTAGATGCTCTTTGTGTAAAAAAAGGACAATCTCTTTCGAGGTATCAGGGTTTCGGACAAAAATTCGCCTATTACAACGGCATTTTATTTTTTAACTTATTTAAACTCCATAAGTTTTGTGTGTTCAAAATTCACCATTCAAATCCACATCATAAATTTTCAACCCTTACTGTTCTCATTTGCTATTTTTCATGCACTTACTAATTGTTTTCAGCAAAATAACCCTCAAATTGAAAAGCACTTCAAATGAACTCTGAAAAGGTTGAAAGTTGGCATGGTATCATCATTTCACCCACATAGCATGTGCTAAAAAGTTGAGAGTGTTGCGACAAACACTGGATGCACGTCGTGTACAAAATGGACAATCTCTTTTGAAGTATCAGGTTTTGGACAAAAACTCTCCTGTTACAAAGGCATTTCATTTTTTTAACTTATTTGAACTCCATACTTTTTGTGTGGTCAAAATTCACCATTCAAAGCCACATCATAAATTTTCAACCCTTCTGAATTTATTTGCTATTTTTCATCCACTTATTGATTTGTTTTAGCTAAATAACCCTGAAATTGAAAAGCACTTCAAATGAACCCTCAAAATGTTGAAAGTTGTCATGGTATCATCATTTCACCCACATATCATGTGCTAAAAAGTCGAGAGGGTTACAGCAAAAACTGGATGCTCTTTGTGTAAAAAAAAGGACAATCTCTTTCGAAGTATCAGGGTTTCAGACAAAAACTCGCCTATTACAAAGGCATTTCATTTTTTAACTTATTTAAACTCCATACTTTTTGTGTGTTCAAAATTCACCATTCAAATCCACATCTTAAATTTTCAACCCTTTCTAACTACATTTGCTATTTTTCATGCACTTGGTGATTTTTTCCAGCAAAATAACTCTGAAATTGAAAAGCACATGAATTAAATTTGAAAAGGTTGTAATTTGGCATGGTATCATCATTTCACCCACATAGCATGTGCTAAAACGTTGAGAGGTTTATAGCAAAAACTGGATGCAGTTCTTGTACAAAATGGACAATCTCTTTCGAAGTATCAGGGTTTTGCACGAAAACTTGCCTGTTAAAAAAGCATTTCATTTTTTAACTTATTTGAAATCCATACTTTTTGTGTGTTCAAAAGGCACCATTCAAAGCCACATCATCAATTTGCAACCCTTTCTGACTTGATTTTCTATTTTTCATGCACTGATTGATTTTTCAGCTAAATAACCCTTAAATTGAAAAGCACTTCAAATAAACTCTGAAAAGGTCGA
Organism: Hordeum marinum; assembly: GCA_022496015.1. Lineage (NCBI taxonomy): Eukaryota > Viridiplantae > Streptophyta > Magnoliopsida > Poales > Poaceae > Hordeum > Hordeum marinum. The sequence goes on from CM039675.1 coordinate 506,278,124, forward strand.
AAGTTGGCATGAAATCATCATTTCACCCACGTAACATGTGCTAAAAAGTTCAGGGGGTTACGACAAAAACTGGATGCACGTCCTGTACACAATGGACAATCTCTTTCCAAGTATCAGGGTTTCGGACGAAAACTCGCCTGTTACAAAGGCGTTTCATTTTTTAACTTATTTGAACTCCATACTTTTTGTGTGTTCAAAATGCACCATTCAAAGCAGCAAAATAACCCTAAAATTGAAAAGCACTTCAAAAAAACTCTCAAAATGTTAAAACTTGTCATGGGATCATCATTTCACCCACATATCATGTGCTAAAAAGTTGAGAGGGTTACAGCAAAACCTGGATGCACTTCGTGTACAAAAGGGACAATCTCCTTCGAAGTATCAGGGTTTCTTACAAAAACTCGCCTATTACAAAGGCATTCCATTTTTTTATCTTATTTGAACTCCATACTTTTTTCGTGTTCAAAATTAACCATTCAAATCCACATCATAAATTTTCAACCCTTTCGGATCACATTGGCTATTTTTCATGCACTTACTGATTGTTTTCAGCAAAATAACCTAAAATTGAAAAGCACTTCAAATGAACTCTGAAAAGGTTGAAAGTTGGCATGGTATCATCATTTCACCCCCATAGCATGTGCTAAAAAGTTGAGAGGGTTACGGCAAAAACTAGATGCACTTCCTGTACAAAATGGACAATCTCTTTCGAAGTATGAGGGTTTCAGATGAAAACTCGCCTGTTATAACGACATTTCATATTTTTAATTTATTTGAACTCCATACTTATTGTGTGTTCAAAATGTACCATTCCAAGCCACATCTTCAATTCTCAACGCTTTCTAACTACATTTGCTATTTTTCATGCACTGACTTATTGTTTTCAGCAAAATAACCATGAAATTGAAATGCACTTCAAATGAACTCTAAAAAGGTTGACAGTTGTCCTGGTATCATCATTTCACCAACATATCATGTGCTAAAAAGTTGAGAGGGTTACAACAAAAGCTGGATGCACTTCCTATACAAAATGTACAATCTCTTTCGAAGTATCGGGGTTTCAGACGAAAACTCGCCTGTTACAAAGGCATTTCATTTTTTTAACTTATTTGAACTCCATACTTTTTGTGTGTTCAAAATGAACCATTAAAAGCCACATCATCAATTTTTCAGCCCTTTCTGACATCATTTGCTATTTTAATGCACTTATTGATTTGTTTCAGCTAAATAACCCTGAAATTGAAAAGCACTTCAAATGAACTCTCAAAAGGTTGAAACTTGTCATGGGATCATCATTTCACCCACATATCATGTGCTAAAAATTTGAGAGGGTTACAGAATAACCTGGATGCACTTCGTGTACAAAATGGACAATCTCTTTCGAAGTATCAGGGTTTCGGACGAAAACTTGCCTGTTACAAAGGCATTTCATTTTTTAACTTATTTGAACTCCATACTTTTTGTGTGTTCAAAATGTACCATTCAAAGCCGCATCATCAATTTTAAACCCTTTCTGACCTCTTTTGCTATTTTCATGCACTTACTGATTGTTTTCAGTAAAATAACCATGAAATTGAAAAGCACTTCAAATTAACTCTAAAAAGGTTGAAAGCTGGCATGGTATCATCATTTCACCAACATATCATGTGCTAAAAAGTTGAGAGGGTTAAGACAAAAGCTGGATGCACTTCCTATACAAAATGTACAATCTCTTTCGAAGTATGAGGGTTTCGGACGAAAACTCGCCTGTTACAAAGGCATTTCATTTTTTAACTTATTTGAACTCCATAATTTTTGTGTGTTCAAAATGAACCATTAAAAGCTACATCATCAATTTTTCAATCCTTTCTGACTTCATTTTCTATTTTTCATGCACTTAATTGATTTGTTTTAGCTAAATAACCCTGAAATTGAAAAGCACTTCAAATGAACTCTCAAAAGGATGAAAATTTCATGGTATCATCATTTCACCCACATATCGTGTGCTAAAAAGACGAGAGGGTTAGAACAAAAACTGGATGCTCTTCGTGTAAAAAAAAGGACAATCTCTTTCGAAGTATCAAGGTTTCGGACAAAAACTCGCGTGTTACAAAGGCATTTCATTTTTAACTTATTTGAACTCCATACTTTTAGTGTGTTCAAAATGCACCATTCGATGCCACATAATCAATTTTCAACCCTTTCTAACTACATTTGCTATTTTTCATGCACTTGTTGGTTTTTCCAGCAAATTAACCCTGAAAGTGCAAAGCACTTCAACTAAACTCTAAAAAGGTTGAAATTTGGCATGGTATCATCATTTCACCCACATAGCATGTGGTAAATGTTGAGAGGTTTACAGCAAAAACTGGATGCACTTCTTGTACAAAATGGACAATCTCGTTCGAAGTATCAGGGTTTAAGACGAAAACTCGCCTGTTATAACGACATTTCATTTTTTTAACTTATTTGAACTCCATACTTTTTGTGTGTTCAAAATGCACCATTCAAAGCCACATCATCAATTTTCAACCCTTTCTAACTACATTTGCTATTTTTCATGCACTTGGTGATTTTTTCCAGCAAAATAACTCTGAAATTGAAAAGCACTTCAAATAAATTTGAAAAGGTTGAAATTTGGCATGGTATCATCATTTCACCCACATAGCATTTGCTAAAACGTTGAGAGGTTTAATGCAAAAACTGGATGCACTTATTGTACAAAATGGACAATATCTTTCTAAGTATCAGGGTTTCGGACGAAAACTCGCCTGTTAAAAAAGCATTTCATTTTTTAACTTATTTGAACTCCATACTTTTTTGTGTGTTCAAAATGCACCATTCAAAGCCACATCATCAATTTTTAACCCTTTCTGACTTGATTTGCTATTTTTCATGCACTTATTGATTTTTTTAGCTAAATAACCCTTAAATGGAAAAGCACTTCAAATAAACTCTGAAAAGGTCGAAAGTTGGCAAGGAAACATCATTTCACCCACATAACATGTGCTAAAATGTTCAGGGGGGTACGACAAAAAATGGATGCACGTCCTGTACAAAATGGACAATCTATTTCGAAGTATCAAGGTTTCGGACGAAAACTCGCCTGTTAGAAAGGCATTTCATTTTTTAACTTGTTTGAACTCCATACTTTTTGTGTGTTCAAAATGCACCATTCAAAGCCGCATCATCAATTTTAAACCTTTTCTGACTTCATTTGCTATTTTTTATGCATTTGCTGATTTTTTCTTGCAAAATAAGCCTGAAATTGAAGAGCACTTCAAATAAAATCTCAAAAGGTTGAAACTTGTCATGGGATTGCCATTTCACCCACATATCATGTGCTAGAAAGTTGAGAGGGTTTCAACAAAACCTGGATGCACTTCTTGTACAAAATGGACAATCTCTTTCGAAGTATGAGGGTTTTGGACGAAAAGTCGCTTGTTAAAACGGCAGTTCATTTTTTAACTTACTTGAACTCCATACTTTTTGTGTGTTCAAAATGCACCTTTCAAAGCCACATCATCATTTTTCAACCCTTTCTGACTTGATTTGCTATTTTTCATGCACTTGTTGATTTTTTCTAGCAAAATAACCCTGAAATTGAAAAGCACTTCAAATAAACTCTCAAAAGGTTGAAACTTGTCATGGGATCGTCAGTTCGCCCACATATAATGTGCTAAAAAGTTGAGAGGGTTACAGCAAAACCTCGATGCACTTCGTCTACAAAATGGACAATCTCCTTCGAAGTATCAGTGTTTCGCACAAAAACTCGCCTATTACAAAGGCATTTCATTTTTTTGACTTATTTGAACTCGATACATTTTGTGTGTTCAAAATTCACCATTCAAATCCACATCATAAATTTACAACCCTTTCTGATCTCATTTGCTATTTTTCATGCACTTACTAATTGTTTTCAGCAAAATAACCCTGAAATTGAAAAGCACTTCAAATGAACTCTGAAAATGTTGAAAGTTGGCATGGTATCATCATTTCACCCACATAGCATGTGCTAAAAAGTTGAGATGGTTTCGACAAAAACTGGATGCACGTCCTCTACAAATAGACAATCTCTTTCGAAGTACCAGGGTTTTGGACAAAAACTCGCCTGTTACAAAGGCATTTCATTTTTTAACTTATTTGAACTCCATACTTTTTGTGTGTTCAAAATGCACCATTCAAAGCCACATCATAAATTTTCGACCCTTTCTGACTTTACTTGCTATTTTTCATCCACTTATTGATTTGTTTTAGCTAAATAACCCTGAAATTGAAAAGCACTTCAAATGAACTCTCAAAAGGTTGAAAGTTGTCATGGTATCATCATTTCACCCACATATCGTGTGCTAGAAAGCCGAGAGGGTTACAGCAAAAACTGGATGCTCTTTGTGTAAAAAAAGGACAATCTCTTTCGAGGTATCAGGGTTTCGGACAAAAACTCGCCTATTACAACGGCATTTTATTTTTTAACTTATTTAAACTCCATAAGTTTTGTGTGTTCAAAATTCACCATTCAAATCCACATCATAAATTTTCAACCCTTACTGTTCTCATTTGCTATTTTTCATGCACTTACTAATTGTTTTCAGCAAAATAACCCTCAAATTGAAAAGCACTTCAAATGAACTCTGAAAAGGTTGAAAGTTGGCATGGTATCATCATTTCACCCACATAGCATGTGCTAAAAAGTTTAGAGTGTTGCGACAAACACTGGATGCACGTCGTGTACAAAATGGACAATCTCTTTTGAAGTATCAGGTTTTGGACAAAAACTCTCCTGTTACAAAGGCATTTCATTTTTTTAACTTATTTGAACTCCATACTTTTTGTGTGGTCAAAATTCACCATTCAAAGCCACATCATAAATTTTCAACCCTTCTGAATTTATTTGCTATTTTTCATCCACTTATTGATTTGCTTTAGCTAAATAACCCTAAAATTGAAAAGCACTTCAAATGAACCCTCAAAATGTTGAAAGTTGTCATGGTATCATCATTTCACCCACATATCATGTGCTAAAAAGTCGAGAGGGTTACAGCAAAAACTGGATGCTCTTTGTGTAAAAAAAAGGACAATCTCTTTCGAAGTATCAGGGTTTCGGACAAAAACTCGCCTATTACAAAGGCATTTCATTTTTTAACTTATTTAAACTCCATACTTTTTGTGTGTTCAAAATTCACCATTCAAATCCACATCTTAAATTTTCAACCCTTTCTAACTACATTTGCTATTTTTCATGCACTTGGTGATTTTTTCCAGCAAAATAACTCTGAAATTGAAAAGCACATGAATTAAATTTGAAAAGGTTGTAATTTGGCATGGTATCATCATTTCACCCACATAGCATGTGCTAAAACGTTGAGAGGTTTATAGCAAAAACTGGATGCAGTTCTTGTACAAAATGGACAATCTCTTTCGAAGTATCAGGGTTTTGCACGAAAACTTGCCTGTTAAAAAAGCATTTCATTTTTTAACTTATTTGAAATCCATAATTTTTGTGTGTTCAAAAGGCACCATTCAAAGCCACATCATCAATTTGCAACCCTTTCTGACTTGATTTTCTATTTTTCATGCACTGATTGATTTTTCAGCTAAATAACCCTTAAATTGAAAAGCACTTCAAATAAACTCTGAAAAGGTCGAAAGTTGGCATGAAATCATCATTTCACCCACATAACATGTGCTAAAAAGTTCAGGGGGTTACGACAAAAACTGGATGCACGTCCTGTACACAATGGACAATCTCTTTCCAAGTATCAGGGTTTCGGACGAAAACTCGCCTGTTACAAAGGCGTTTCATTTTTTAACTTATTTGTACTCCATACTTTTTGTGTGTTCAAAATGCACCATTCAAAGCCGCAAAATAACCCTAAAATTGAAAAGCACTTCAAAAAAACTCTCAAAATGTTAAAACTTGTCATGGGATCATCATTTCACCCACATATCATGTGCTAAAAAGTTGAGAGGGTTACAGCAAAACCTGGATGCACTTCGTGTACAAAATGGACAATCTCCTTCGAAGTATCAGGGTTTCTTACAAAAACTCGCCTATTACAAAGGCATTCCATTTTTTTATCTTATTTGAACTCCATACTTTTTTCGTGTTCAAAATTAACCATTCAAATCCACATCATAAATTTTCAACCCTTTCGAATCACATTGGCTATTTTTCATGCACTTACTGATTGTTTTCAGCAAAATAACCTAAAATTGAAAAGCACTTCAAATGAACTCTGAAAAGGTTGAAAGTTGGCATGGTATCATCATTTCACCCCCATAGCATGTGCTAAAAAGTTGAGATGGTTATGGCAAAAACTAGATGCACTTCCTGTACAAAATGGACAATCTCTTTCGAAGTATGAGGGTTTCAGATGAAAACTCGCCTGTTATAACGACATTTCATATTTTTAATTTATTTGAACTCCATACTTATTGTGTGTTCAAAATGTACCATTCCAAGCCACATCTTCAATTCTCAACGCTTTCTAACTACATTTGCTATTTTTCATGCACTGACTGATTGTTTTTAGCAAAATAACCATGAAATTGAAATGCACTTCAAATGAACTCTAAAAAGGTTGACTGTTGTCATGGTATCATCATTTCACCAACATATCATGTGCTAAAAAGTTGAGAGGGTTACAACAAAAGCTGGATGCACTTCCTATACAAAATGTTCAATCTCTTTCGAAGTATCGGGGTTTCGCACGAAAACTCGCCTGTTACAAAGGCATTTCATTTTTTTAACTTATTTGAACTCCATACTTTTTGTGTGTTGAAAATGAACGATTAAAAGCCACATCATCAATTTTTCAGCCCTTTCTGACATCATTTGCTATTTTAATGCACTTATTGATTTGTTTCAGCTAAATAACCCTGAAATTGAAAAGCACTTCAAATGAACTCTCAAAAGGTTGAAACTTGTCATGGGATCATCATTTCACCCACATATCATGTGCTAAAAATTTGAGAGGGTTACAGAATAACCTGGATGCACTTCGTGTACAAAATGGACAATCTCTTTCGAAGTATCAGGGTTTCGGACGAAAACTCGCCTGTTACAAAGGCATTTCATTTTTAAACTTATTTGAACTCCATACTTTTTGTGTGTTCAAAATGTACCATTCAAAGCCGCATCATATATTTTAAACCCTTTCTGACCTCTTTTGCTATTTTCATGCACTTACTGATTGTTTTCACTAAAATAACCATGAAATTGAAAAGCACTTCAAATGAACTCTAAAAAGGTTGAAAGCTGGCATGGTATCATCATTTCACCAACATATCATGTGCTAAAAAGTTGAGAGGGTAACGACAAAAGCTGGATGCACTTCCTATACAAACTGTACAATCTCTTTCGAAGTATGAGGGTTTCGGACGAAAACTCGCCTGTTACAAAGGCATTTCATTTTTTAACTTATTTGAACTCCATAATTTTTGTGTGTTCAAAATGAACCATTAAAAGCTACATCATCAATTTTTCAATCCTTTCTCACTTCATTTTCTATTTTTCATGCACTTAATTGATTTGTTTTAGCTAAATAACCCTGAAATTGAAAAGCACTTCAAATGAACTCTCAAAAGGATGAAAGTTTTCATGGTATCATCATTTCACCCACATATCGTGTGCTAAAAAGTCGAGAGGGTTAGAACAAAAATTAGATACTCTTCGTGTAAAAAAAAGGACAATCTCTTTCGAAGTATCAAGGTTTCGGACAAAAACTCGCCTGTTACAAAGGCATTTCATTTTTAACTTATTTGAACTCCATACTTTTAGTGTGTTCAAAATGCACCATTCGATGACACATCATCAATTTTCAACCCTTTCTAACTACATTTGCTATTTTTCATGCACTTGTTGGTTTTTTCCAGCAAATTAACCCTGAAATTGAAAAGCACTTCAAATAAACTCTTAAAAGGTTTAAATTTGGCATGGTATCATCATTTCACCCACATAGCATGTGGTAAAACGTTGAGAGGTTTACGGCAAAAACTGGATGCACTTCGTGTACAAAATGGACAATCTCTTTCGAAGTATCAGGGTTTCACACGAAAACTCGCCTGTTATAACAACATTTCATTTTTTTAACTTATTTCAACTCCGTACTTTTTGTGTGTTCAAAATGCACCATTCAAAGCCACATTGTCAATTTTCAACCCTTTCTGACCTCATTTGCTATTTTTCATGCACTTACTGATTGTTTTCAGCAAAATAACCCTGAAATTGAAAAGCACTTAAAATGAACTCTGAAAAGGTTGAAAGTTGACATGGTATCATCATTTCACCAACATAGCATGTGCTAAAAAGTTGAGAGGGTTACGACAAAAACTGGATGCACGTCCTGTAGAAAATGGACAATCTCCTTCGAAGTATTAGGGTTTTGGACAAAAACTCGCCTCTTACTTTCAGTGTGTTCAAAATGCACTCCATACTTTCAGTGTGTTCAAAATGCACCATTCGAAGCCACATCATCAATTTTCAACCCTTTCTAACAACATTTGCTATTTTTCATGAACTTGTTGATTTTTTCCAGCAAATTAACCCTGAAATTGAAAAGCACTTCAAATAAACTCTATTAAGGTTGAAATTTGGCATGGTATCATCATTTCACCCACATAGCATGTGGTAAAACGTTGAGAGGTTTAATGCAAAAACTGGATGCACTTCATGTACAAAATGGGTCAGGGTTTCACATGAAAACTCGCCTGTTATAACGACATTTCATTTTTTAACTTATTTGAACTCCATACTTTTTGTGTGTTCAAAATGCACCATTCAAAGCCACATCATCAATTTTCAACCCTTTCTAACTACATTTGCTATTTTTCATGCACTTGCTGATTGTTTTTAGCAAAATAACCATGAAATTGAAAAGCACTTCAAATGATCTCGGAAAAGGTGGAAAGTTGGCATGGTATCATAATTTCACCCACATAGAGTGTGCTAAAAAGTTGAGAGGGTTATGGCAAAAACTGGATGCACTTCTTGTATAAAATGGACAATCTCTCTCGAAGTATCAGGGTTTCGAACGAAAACTCGCCTGTTACTAAGGCATTTCATTTTTTTAACTTATTTCAACTCCGTACATTTGTTTTGTTCAAAATGCACCATTCAAAGCCACATTGTCAATTTTCAACCCTTTCTGACCTCATTTGCTATTTTTCATGCACTTACTGATTGTTTTTAGCAAAATAACCCTGAAATTGAAAAGCACTTAAAATGAACTCTGAAAAGGTTGAAAGTTGACATGGTATCATCATTTCACCAACATAGCATGTGCTAAAAAGTTGAGAGGGTTACGACAAAAACTGGATGCACGTCCTGTAGAAAATGGACAATCTCCTTCGAAGTATTAGGGTTTTGGACAAAAACTCGCCTTTTACAAAGGCATTTCATTTTTTAACTTATTTGCACTCCATACTTTTAGTGTGTTCAAAATGCACCATTCGAAGCCACATCATCAATTTTCAACCCTTTCTAACTACATTTGCTATTTTTCATGTACTTGTTGATTTTTTCCAGCAAATTAACCCTGAAATTGAAAAGCACTTCAAATAAACTCTATTAAGGTTGAAATTTGGCATGGTATCATCATTTCACCCACATAGCATGTGGTAAAACGTTGGGAGGTTTAATGCAAAAACTGGATGCACTTCTTGTACAAAATGGGTCAGGGTTTCACATGAAAACTCGCCTGTTATAACGACATTTCATTTTTTAACTTATTTGTACTCCATACTTTTTGTGTGTTCAAAATGCACCATTCAAAGCCACATCATCAATTTTCAACCCTTTCTAACTACATTTGCTATTTTTCATGCACTTGGTGCTTTTTTCCAGCAAAATAACTCTGAAATTGAAAAGCACTTCAAATAAATTTGAAAAGGTTGAAATTTGTCACGGTATCATCATTTCACCCACATAGCATGTGCTAAAACGTCCAGAGGTTTAACGCAAAAACTGGATGCACTTATTGTACAAAATGGACAATCTCTTTCGAAGTATCAAGGTTTCGGACGAAAACTCACCGGTTAAAAAAGCATTTCATTTTTTAACTTATTTGATGTCCATACTTTTTGTGTGTTCAAAATACACCATTCAAAGCCACATCATCAATTTTCAACCCTTTCTGACTTGATTTGCTATTTTTCATGCACTTATAGATTTTTTCAGCTAAATAACCCTTAAATTGAATAGCACCTCAAATAAACTCTAAAAAGGTCGAAAGTTGGCATGGAATCATTATTTCACCCACATAACATGTGCTAAAAAGTTCAGGGGGTTACGACAAAAACTGGATGCACGTCCTGTTCAAAATGGACAATCTCTTTCGAAGTATCAGGGTTTCGGACGAAAACTCGCCTGTTACAAAGGCATTTCATTTTTTAACTTATTTGAACTCCATACTTTTTGTGTGTTCAAAATGTACCATTCAAAGCCACTTCATCTATTTTCAACCCTTTCTAACTGCATTTGCTATTTTTCATGCACTTACTGATTGTTTTTAGCAAAATAACCATGAAATTGAAAAGCACTTCAAATGATCTCTGAAAAGGTGGAAAGTTGGCATGGTGTCATCATTTCACCCACATAGAGTGTGCTAAAAAGTTGAGAGGGTTATGGGAAAAACTGGATGCACTTCTTGTATAAAATGGACAATCTCTCTCGAAGTATCAGGGTTTCGAACGAAAACTCGCCTGTTACTAAGGCATTTCATTTTTTTAACTTATTTCAACTCCGTACTTTTTGTTTGTTCAAAATGCACCATTCAAAGCCACATCGTCAATTTTCAACCCTTTCTGACCTCATTTGCTATTTTTCATGCACTTACTGATTGTTTTCAGCAAAATAACCCTGAAATTGAAAAGCACTTAAAATGCACTCTGAAAGGTTGAAAGTTGACATGGTATCATCATTTCACCCACATAGCATGTGCTAAAAAGTTGAGAGGGTTACGACAAAAACTGGATGCACGTCCTGTAGAAAATGGACAATCTCCTTCGAAGTATTAGGGTTTTGGACAAAAACTCGCCTCTTACAAAGGCATTTCATTTTTTAACTTATTTGCACTCCATACTTTTAGTGTGTTCAAAATGCACCATTCGAAGCCACATCATCAATTTTCAACCCTTTCTAACTACATTTGCTATTTTTCATGTACTTGTTGATTTTTTCCAGCAAATTAACCCTGAAATTGAAAAGCACTTCAAATAAACTCTATTAAGGTTGAAATTTGGCATGGTATCATCATTTCACCCACATAGCATGTGGTAAAACGTTGAGAGGTTTAAATCAAAAACTGGATGCACTTCATGTACAAAATGGGTCAGGGTTTCACATGAAAACTCGCCTGTTATAACGACATTTAATTTTTTTTAACTTATTTGAACTCCATACTTTTTGTGTGTTCATAATGCACCATTCGAAGCCACATCATCAATTTTCAACCCTTTCTGACTACATTTGCTATTTTTCATGCACTTACTGATGTTTTTTAGCAAAATAACCATGAAATTGAAAACCACTTCAAATGATCTCTAAAAAGGTGGAAAGTTGGCATGGTATCATCATTTCACCCACATAGCATGTGCTAAAACGTCCAGAGGTTTAATGCAAAAACTGGATGCACTTATTGTACAAAATGGACAATCTCTTTCGAAGTATCAAGGTTTCGGACGAAAACTTGTCGGTTAAAAAAGCATTTCATTTTTTAACTTATTTGAACTCCATACTTTTTGTGTGTTCAAAATACACCATTCAAAGCCACATCATCAATTTTCAACCCTTTGTGACTTGATTTGCTATTTTTCATGCACTTATAGATTTTTTCACCTAAATAACCCTTAAATTGAATAGCACTTCAAATAAACTCTAAAAAGGTCGAAAGTTGGCATGGAATCATTATTTCACCCACATAACATGTGCTAAAAAGTTCAGGGGGTTACGACAAAAACTGGATGCACGTCCTGTTCAAAATGGACAATCTCTTTCGAAGTATCAGGGTTTCGCACGAAAACTCGCCTGTTACAAAGGCATTTCATTTTTTAACTTATTTGAACTCCATAATTTTTATGTGTTCAAAATGCACCATTCAAAGCCACTTCATCTATTTTCAACCCTTTCTAACTACATTTGCTATTTTTCATGCACTTACTGATTGTTTTTAGCAAAATAACCATGAAATTGAAAAGCACTTGAAATGATCTCTGAAAAGGTGGAAAGTTGGCATTGTATCATCATTTCACCCACATAGAGTGTGCTAAAAAGTTGAGAGGGTTATGGCAAAAACTTGATGCACTTCTTGTATAAAATGGAGAATCTCTCTCGAAGTATCAGGGTTTCGAACGAAAACTCGCCTGTTACTAAGGCATTTCATTTTTTTAACTTATTTCAACTCCGTACTTTTTGTTTGTTCAAAATGCACCATTCAAAGCCACATCGTCAATTTTCAACCCTTTCTGACCTCATTTGCTATTTTTCATGCACTTACTGATTGTTTTCAGCAAAATAACCCTGAAATTGAAAAGCACTTAAAATGAACTCTGAAAAGGTTGAAAGTGGACATGGTATCATCATTTCACCCACATAGCATGTGCTAAAAAGTTGAGAGGGTTACGACAAAAACTGGATGCACGTCCTGTAGAAAATGGACAATCTCCTTCGAAGTATTAGGGTTTTGGACAAAAACTCGCCTCTTACAAAGGCATTTTATTTTTTAACTTATTTGCACTCCATACTTTTAGTGTGTTCAAAATGCACCATTCGAAGCCACATCATCAATTTTCAACCCTTTCTAACTACATTTGCTATTTTTCATGTACTTGTTGATTTTTTCCAGCAAATTAACCCTGAAATTGAAAAGCACTTCAAATAAACTCTATTAAGGTTGAAATTTGGCATGGTATCATCATTTCACCCAGATAGCATGTGGTAAAACGTTGAGAGGTTTAAAGCAAAAACTGGATGCACTTCATGTACAAAATGGGTCAGGGTTTCACATGAAAACTCGCCTGTTATAACGACATTTCATTTTTTTAACTTATTTGAACTCCATACTTTTTGTGTGTTCAAAATGCACCATTCAAAGCCACATCATCAATTTTCAACCCTTTCTAACTACATTTGCTATTTTTCATGCACTTGGTGCTTTTTTCCAGCAAAATAACTCTGAAATTGAAAAGCACTTCAAATAAATTTGAAAAGGTTGAAATTTGGCATGGTATCATCATTTCACCCACATAGCATGTGCTAAAACGTCCAGAGGTTTAACGCAAAAACTGGATGCACTTATTGTACAAAATGGACAATCTCTTTCGAAGTATCAAGGTTTCGGACGAAAACTTGCCCTTTAAAAAAGCATTTCATTTTTTAACTTATTTGAAATCCATACTTTTTGTGTGTTCAAAATACACCATTCAAAGCCACATCATCAATTTTCAACCCTTTCTGACTTGATTTGCTATTTTTCATGCACTTATAGATTTTTTCACCTAAATAACCCTTAAATTGAATAGCACTTCAAATAAACTCTAAAAAGGTCGAAAGTTGGCATGGAATCATTATTTCACCCACATAACATGTGCTAAAAAGTTCAGGGGGTTACGACAAAAACTGGATGCACGTCCTGTTCAAAATGGACAATCTCTTTCGAAGTATCAGGGTTTCGCACGAAAACTCGCCTGTTACAAAGGCATTTCATTTTTTAAGTTATTTGAACTCCATACTTTTTGTGTGTTCAAAATGTACCATTCAAAGCCGCATCATCAATTTTAAACCCTTTCTGACCTCTTTTGCTATTTTCATGCACTTACTGATTGTTTTCAGTAAAATAACCATGAAATTGAAAAGCACTTCAAATGAACTCTAAAAAGGTTGAAAGCTGGCATGGTATCATCATTTCACCAACATATCATGTGCTAAAAAGTTGAGAGGGTTACGACAAAAGCTGGATGCACTTCTTATACAAAATGTACAATCTCTTTCGAAGTATGAGGGTTTCGGACGAAAACTCGCCTGTTACAAAGGCATTTCATTTTTTAACTTATTTGAACTCCATAATTTTTGTGTGTTCAAAATGAACCATTAAAAGCTACATCATCAATTTTTCAATCCTTTCTGACTTCATTTTCTATTTTTCATGCACTTAATTGATTTGTTTTAGCTAAATAACCCTAAGATTGAAAAGCACTTCAAATGAACTCTCAAAAGGATGAAAGTTTTCATGGTATCATCATTTCACCCACATATCGTGTGCTAAAAAGTTGAGCGGGTTAGAACAAAAACTGGATGCTCTTCGTGTAAAAAAAAGGACAATCTCTTTCGAAGTATCAGGCTTTCGGACAAAAACTCGCCTGTTACAAAGGCATTTCATTTTTAACTTATTTGAACTCCATACTTTTAGTGTGTTCAAAATGCACCATTCGATGCCACATCATCAATTTTCAACCCTTTCTAACTACATTTGCTATTTTTCATGCACTTGTTGGTTTTTCCAGCAAATTAACCCTGAAATTGAAAAGCACATCAAATAAACTCTAAAAAGGTTGAAATTTGGCATGGTATCATCATTTCACCCACATAGCATGTGGTAAATGTTGAGAGGTTTACAGCAAAAACTGGATGCACTTCGTGTACAAAATGGACAATCTCGTTCGAAGTATCAGGGTTTCAGACGAAAACTCGCCTGTTATAACGACATTTCATTTTTTTAACTTATTTGAACTCCATACTTTTTGTGTGTTCAAAATGCATCATTCAAAGACACATCATCAATTTTCAACCCTTTCTAACTACATTTGCTATTTTTCATGCACTTGGTGATTTTTTCCAGCAAAATAACTCTGAAATTGAAAAGCACATGAATTAAATTTGAAAAGGCTGAAATTTGGCATGGTATCATCATTTCAGCCACATAGCATGTGCTAAAACGTTGAGAGGTTTACAGCAAAAACTGGATGCAGTTCTTATACAAAATGAACAATCTCTTTCGAAGTATCAGGGTTTCGGACGAAAACCTGCCTGTTAAAAAAGTATTTCATTTTTTAACTTATTTGAAATCCAAACTTTTTGTGTGTTCAAAAGGCACCATTCAAAGCCACATCATCAATTTTCAACCCTTTCTGACTTGATTTTCTATTTTTCATGCAGTTATTGATTTTTTAGCTAAATAACCCTTAAATTGAAAAGCACTTCAAATAAACTCTGAAAAGGTCGAAAGTTGGCATGGAATCATCGTTTCACCCACATAACATGTGCTAAAATGTTCAGGGGGTTACGACAAAAACTGGATGCACGTCCTGTACACAATGGACAATGTCTTTCCAAGTATCAGGGTTTCGGACGAAAACTCGCCTATTACAAAGGTATTTCATTTTTTAACTTATTTGAACGCCATACTTTTTGTGTGTTCAAACTGCACCATTCAAAGAAGCATCATCAATTTTAAACCCTTTCTGGCTTCATTTGCTATTTTTTCTGCACTTGCTGATTTTTTCTAGCAAAATAACACTAAAATGTTGAAAAAAAATCTCAAAATGTTGAAACTTGTCATGGGATCATCATTTCACCCACATATCATGTGCTAAAAAGTTGAGAGGGTTACAGCAAAACCTGGATGCACTTCGTGTACAAAATGGACAGTCTCCTTCTAAGTATCACGGTTTCTTACAAAAACTCGCCTATTACAAAGTCATTCCATTTTTTTATCTTATTTCAACTCCATACTTTTTGTGTGTTCAAAATTAACCATTCAAATCCACATCATAAATTTTCAACCCTTTTTGATCTCATTTGCTATTTTTCATGCACTTACTAATTGTTTTCAGCAAAATAACGCTGAAATTGAAAAGCACTTCAAATGAACTCTGAAAAGGTTGAAAGTTGGCATGGTATCATCATTTCACCCACGTAGCATGTGCTAAAAAGTTGAGAGGGTTACGACAAAAACTGGATGCACTTGCTGTACAAAATGGACAATCTCTTTCGAAGTATGAGGGTTTCAGACAAAAACTCGCTTGTTATAACGACATTTCATGTTTTTAATTTATTTCAACTCCATACTTTTGTGTGTTCAAAATGTTCCATTCCAAGCCACAGCATCAATTTTCAACCCTTTCTAACTACATTTGCTATTTTTCATGCACTTATTGATTTTTTCCAGCAAATTAACCCTGAAATTGAAAAGCACTTCAAATAAACTCTAAAAAGGTTGAAATTTGGCATGGTATCATCATTTCACCCACATAGCATGTGGTAAAACGTTGAGAGGTTTACAACAAAAAGTGGATGCACTTCATGTACAAAATGGACAATCTCTTTCGAAGTATTAGGGTTTCAGACGAAAACTCGCCTGTTATAACGACATTTCATTTTTTTAACTTATTTGAACTCCATACTTTTTGTGTGTTGAAGATGCACCATTCAAAGCCACATCATCAATTTTCAACCCTTTCTAACTACATTTGCTATTTTTCATGCACTTGGTGATTTTTTCCAGCAAAATAACTCTGAAATTGAAAAGCACTTCAAATACATTTGAAAAGGTTGAAATTTGGCATGTATCATCATTTCGCCCACAGTGCATGTGCTAAAAGGTTGAGAGGTTAACAGGAAAACTGGATGCACTTCTTGGACAAAATGGACAATCTCTTTCGAAGTATGAGTGTTTCGGACGAAAACTTGCCTGTTAAAAAAGCATTTCATTGTTTAACTTATTTGAACTCCGTACTTTTTGTGTGTTCAAAATGCACCATTCAAAGCCACATCATGCACGTATTTTTCACGCACTTATTGATTTTTTCCAGCTAAATAACCCTTAAATTGAAAAGCACTTCAAATAAACTCTGAAAAGGTTAAAACTTGTCATGGGATCATCATTTCACCCACATATCATGTGCTAAAAAGTTGAGAGGGTTACAGCAAAAGCTGGATGCACTTCGTGTACAAAATGGACAATCTCCTTCGAAGTATCAGGGTTTCTTACAAAAACTCGCCTATTACAAAGGCATTTCATTTTTTTATCTTATTTGAACTCCATACTTCTTGTGTGTTAAAAATTCACCATTCAAATCCACATAAAAAAATTTCAACCCTTTTTTATCTCATTTGCTATTTTTCATGCACTTAGTAATTGTTTTCAGCAAAATAACCCTGAAATTGAAAAGGACTTCAAATGAACTCTGAAAAGTTTGAAAGTTGGCATGGTATCATCATTTCACCAACATAGCATGTGCTAAAACGTTGAGAGGTTTACAGCAAAAACTGGATGCACTTCTTGTACAAAATGGACAATCTCTTCCGAAGTATTAGGGTTTGAGACGAAAACTCGCCTGTTCTAACGAATTTTCATTTTTTTAATTTATTTGAACTCCATACTTTTTGTGTGTTCAAAATGCACCATTCAAAGCCACATCATCAATTTTCAACCCTTTCTAACTACATTTGCTATTTTTCTTGCACTTGGTGATTTTTTCCACCAAAATTACTCTGAAATTGAAAAGCACTTCAATTAAATTTGAAAAGGTTGAAATTTGGCATGGTATCATCATTTCACCCACATAGCATGTGCTAAAACGTGAGAGGTTTACAGCAAAAACTGGATGCAGTTCTTGTGCAAAATGGACAATCTGTTTCGAAGTATCAGGGTTTCGCACGAAAACTTGCATGTTAAAAAAGCATTTCATTTTTAACTTATTTGAACTCCATACTTTTTGTGTGTTCAAAATGCACCATTCAAAGCCACATCATCAATTTTGAACCCTTTCTAACTTGATTTTCTATTTTTCATGCACTTATTGAATTTTTTTCCAGCTAAATAACCCTTAAATTGAAAAACACTTCAAATAAACTCTGAAAAGGTCGAAAGTTGTCATGGAATCATCATTTCACCCACATTACATGTGCTAAAAAGTTCAGGGGGTTACGACAAAAACTGGATGCACGTCCGGTACACAATGGACAATCTCTTTCCAAGTATCAGGGTTTCGGACGAAAACTCGCCTGTTAGAAAGGCATTTCATTTTTTAACTTATTTGAACTCCATACTTTTTGTGTGTTCAAAATGCAACATTCAAAGCCGCATCATCATTTTTAAACCCTTTCTGACTTCATTTGCTATTTTTTATGCACTTGCTGATTTTTTCTAGCAAAATAACCCTGAAATTGAAAAGCACTTCAAATAAACTCTCAAAATGTTGAAACTTGTCATGGGATCATCATTATACCCACATATCATGTGCTAAAAAGTTGAGAGGGTTACAGGAAAAGCTGGATGCACTTCGTGTACAAAATGGACAATCTCCTTCGAAGTATCAGGGTTCCGGACAAAAACTCGCCTATTACCAAGGCATTTCATTTTTTTATCTTATTTGAAATACATACTTTATGTGTGTTTAAAATTCACCATTCAAATCCACATCATCAGTTTTCAACCCTTTCTAACTACATTTGCTATTTTTCATGCACTTACTGATTGTTTTTAGCAAAATAACCCTAAAATTGAAAAGCACTTCAAATGAACTCTGAAAAGGTTGAATGTTGGCATGGTATCATCATTTCACCCACATAGTATGTGTTAAAAAGTTGAGAGGGTTACGACAAAAACTGGATGCACTTGTTGTACAAAATGGACAATCTCTTTCGAAGTATGAGGGTTTCAGACGAAAACTCGCCTGTTATAACGACATTTCAATTTTTTAATTTTTTTGAACTCCATACTTTTTGTGTGTTCAAAATGTACCATCCCAAGCCACGTCATCAATTTTCAACCCTTTTTAACTACATTTGCTATTTTTCATGCACTTATTGATTTTTTCCAGCAAATTAACCCTGAAATTGAAAAGCACTTCAAAGAAATTTGAAAAGGTTGAAATTTGGCATGGTATCATCATTTCACCCACATAGCATGTGCTAAAACATTGAGAGGTTTACAGCAAAAACTGGATGCACTTCCTGTACAAAATGGACAATCTCTTTCGAAGTATCAAGGTTTCGGACGAAAACTTGCCTGTTACAAAGGCATCTCATTTTTTTAACTTATTTGTACTCCATACTTTTTGTGTGTTCAAAATGCACCATTAAAAGCCACATCATCAATTTTAAACCCTTTCTGGCATCATTTGCTATTTTTTATGCACTTGGTGATTTTTTCTAGAAAAATAACCCTAAGATTGAAAAGCACTTCAAAAAAACTCTCAAAAGGTTGAAACTTGTCATGGGATCATCATTTCACCCACGTATCATGTGCTAAAAAGTTGAGAGGGTTACAGCAAAACCTGGGTGCACTTCGTGTACAAAATGGACAATCTCCTTCGAGGTATCAAGGTTTCGGACAAAAACTCGCCTATTACAAAGTCATTTCATTTTTTTATCTTATTTGAACTCCATACTTTTTGTGTGTTCAAAATTCACCATTCAAATCCACATCATCAGTTTTCAACCCTTTCTAACTACATTTGCTATTTTTCATGCACTTACTCATTGTTTTCAGCAAAATAACCATGAAATTGAAAAGCACTTCAAATGAACTCTGAAAAGGTTGAAAGCTGGCATGGTATCATCATTTCACCAACATATCACGTGCTAAAAAGTAGAGAGGACTACGACAAAAGCTGGATGCATTTCCTATTCAAAATGTACAATCTCTTTCGGAGTATCAGGGATTCGGACAAAAACTCGCGTGTTACAAAGGCATTTCATTTCTTTAACTTATTTGAACTCCATCCTTTTTGTGTGTTCAAAATACACCAGTCAAAGCCACATCATCATTTTTCAGCCCTTTCTGACCTGATTTGCTATTTTTCATGCACTTATTGATTTTTTAGCTAAATAACCCTTAAATTGAAAAGCACTTCACATAAACTTTGAAAAGGTCGAAAGTTTGCATGGAATCATCATTTCACCAACATAACATGTGCTAAAAAGTTCAGGGGGTTACGACAAAAACTGGATGCACGTCCTCTACAAAATGGACAATCTCTTTCGAAGTATTAGGGTTTCGGACGAAAACTTGCCTGTTACAAAGGCATCTCATTTTTTAACTTATTTGAACGCCGTACTTTTTGTGTGTTCAAAATGCACCATTCATACCCGCATCATCAATTTTAAACCCTTTCTGACTTCATTTGCTATTTTTCATGAACTTGTTGATTTTTTATGGCAAAATAACCCTGAGATTGAAAAGAACTTCAAATAAATTTGAAAAGGTGAAATTTGGCATGGTATCATCATTTCACCCACATAGCATGTGCCAAAACGTTGAGAGGTTTACCGCAAAAACTGTATGCACTTCCTGTACAAAATGGACAATCTCTTTCGAAGTATTAGGGTTTCGGACGAAAACTCGCCTGTTACAAAGGCATTTCATTTTTTAACTTATTTGAACTCCATACTTTTTGTGTGTTCAAAATTCACCATCCAAAGGCACATCATAAATTTTCAACCCTTTCTAACTACATTTGCTATTTTTCATGCACTTGGTGATTTTTTCCAACAAAATAACCCTGAAATTGAAAAGCACTTCAAATAAATTTGAAAAGGTTGAAATTTGGCATGGTATCATCATTTCACCCACATAGCATGTGCTAAAACGTTGAGAGGTTTACAGCAAGAACTGGATGCACGTCCTGTACAAAATGGAGAATCTCTTTCGAAGTATAAGGGTTTCGGACGAAAACTCGCCTGTTACAAAGGCATTTCATTTTTTAAACTTATTTGAACTTTAT
Organism: Hordeum marinum; assembly: GCA_022496015.1. Lineage (NCBI taxonomy): Eukaryota > Viridiplantae > Streptophyta > Magnoliopsida > Poales > Poaceae > Hordeum > Hordeum marinum. Next base: position 506,298,827 of record CM039675.1, read on the forward strand.
ACTTTTTGTGCGTTCAAAATGCATCGTTCAAAGCCGCATCATCAATTTTAAACCCTTTCTAACTACATTTGCTATTTTTTATGCACTTGCTGATTTTTTCTAGAAAATAACCCTGAAATTGAAAAGCACTTCAAATAAACTCTGAAAAAGTTGAAATTTGGCATGGTATCATCATTTAACCAACATAGCATGTGGTAAAACGTTGAGAGGTTTACAGCAAAAACTGGATGCACTTCGTATACAAAATGGACAATCTCTTTCGAAGTATGAGGGTTTTAGACGAAAACTCGCATGTTATAACGACATTTCATTTTTTTAACTTATTTGAACTCCATACTTTTTGTGTGTTCAAAATGCACCATTCAAAGCCACATCATCAATTTTCAACCCTTTCTGACTTCATTTGCTATTTTTCATGCACTTATTGATTTGTTTCAGCTAACTAACCCTGAAATTGAAAAGCACTTCAAATGAACTCTCAAAAGGTTGAAACTTGTCATGGGATCATCATTACACCCACATATCATGTGCTAAAAAGTTGAGAGGTTTACAGCAAAACCTGGATGCACTTCGTGTACAAAATGGACAATCTGCTTCGAAGTATTAGGGTTTCGGACAAAAACTCGCCTATTACAAAGGCATTTCATTTTTTTAACTTATTTGAACTCCATACTTTTTGTGTGTTCAAAATTCACCATTCAAATCCACATCATAAATTTTCAACCTTTTTGATCTCATTTGCTATTTTGCATACACTTACTAATTCTTTTCAGCAAAATAACCCTGAAATTGAAAAGCAGTTCCGATGAACTCTGAAAAGGTTGAAAGTAGGGATGGTATTATCATTTCACCCACATAGCATGTGCTAAAAACTTGAGAGGGTTATGGCAAATACTGGATGCACTTCCTGTACAAAATGGACAATTTCTTTCGAAGTATCAGGATTTCGGACGAAAACTCGCCTGTTACAAGGGCATTTCGTTTTTTGACTTATTTGAACTCCATACTTTTTGTGTGTTCAAAATCCACCATTCAAAGCCTCATACTCAATTTTCAACCATTTCTAACTACATTTCCTATTTTTCATGAACTTGCTGATTTTTTATGGCAAAATAACCCTGAAAATGAAAAGAACTTCAAATAAATTTGAAAAGGTGAAATTTGGCATGGTATCATCATTTCACCCACATAGCATGTGCCAAAACGTTGAGTGGTTTACAGCAAAAACTCTAAGCACTTCCTGTACAGAATGGACAATCTCTTTCGAAGTATCAGGGTTTCGGACGAAAACTCGCCTGTTACAAAGGCATTTAATTTTTTAACTTAGTTGAACTCCATACTTTTTGTGTGTTCAAAATTCACCATTCAAAGGCACATCATAAATTTTCAACCCTTTCTAACTACATTTGCTATTTTTCATGCACTTGGTGATTTTCTCCAGCAAAATAACCCTGAAATTGAAAAGCACTTCAAATAAATTTGAAAAGGTTGAAATTTGGCATCGTATCATCATTTCACCCACATAGCATGGCTAAAACGTTGAGAGTTTACCGCAAAAACTGGATGCACGTCCTGTACAAAATGGAGAATCTCTTACGAAGTATCAAGGTTTCGGACGAAAACTCGCCTGTTACCAAGGCATTTCATTTTTTTAACTTATTTAAACTCCGTACTTTTTGTGTGTTCAAAATGCACCATTCAAAGCCACCTCATCAATTTTAAACCCTTTCTAACTGCATTTGCTATTTTTATGCACTTGCTTATTTTTTCTAGCAAGATAACCCTGAAATTGAAAAGCATTTCAAATAAACTCTGAAAAGGATGAAATTTGGCATGGTATCATCATTTAACCAACATAGCATGTGGTAAAACGTTGAGAGGTTTACAGCAAAAACTGGATGCACTTCGTATACAAAATGGACAATCTCTTTCGAAGTATGAGGGTTTTAGACGAAAACTCGCCTGTTATAATGACATTTCATTTTTTTAACTTATTTGAACTCCATACTTTTTGTGTAATCAAAGTGCTCCATTCAAAGCCACATCATCAATTTTCAACCCTTACTGACTTCATTTGCTATTTTTCATGCACTTATTAATTTGTTTCAACTAAATAACCCTGAAATTGAAAAGCACTTCAAATGAACTCTCAAAAGGATGAAACTTGTCATGGGATCGTCATTTCACCGACATATCAGGTGCTAAAAAGTTGGGAGGGTTACAGCAAAACCTGGATGCACTTCGTGTACAAAATGGACAATCTCTTTCGAAGTATCAGGGTTTCGGACAAAAACTCGGCTATTAGAAAGGCATTTTATTTTTTTAAATTATTTGAACTCCATACTTTTTGTGTGTTCAGAATTCACCATTCAAATCCACATCATAAATTTTCAACCCTTTCTGATCTCATTTGCTATTTTTCATGCACTTACTGATTGTTTTCAGCAAAATAACCCTGAAATTGAAAAGCACTTCAAATGAACTCTGAAAAGGTTGAAAGTTGGAATGGTATCATCATTTCACCCACATAGCATGTGCTAAAAAGATGAGAGGGTTACGACAAATACTGGATGCACTTCCTGTACAAAAGGGACAATCTGTTTCGAAGTATCATGGTTTCGGACAAAAACTCGCCTATTACAAAGGCATTTTATTTTTTTAACTTATTTGAACTCCATACTTTTTGTGTGTTCGAAATGCACCATTTAAAGCCACATCATCAATTTTCAACCCTTTCTAACTACATTTTCTATTTTTCATGCACTTGCTGATTCTTTTTCCAGCAAAATAACCCTGAAATTGAAAAGCACTTCAAAAAAAATTTGACACGGTTGAAATTTGGCATGGTATCATCATTTCACCCACATAGCATGCGCTAAAACGTTGAGAGGTTTACACAAAAAACTGGATGCACTTCCTGTACAAAATGGACAATCTCTTTCGAAGTATCAGGGTTTCGAACGAAAACCTGCCTGTTACAAAGGCGTTTCATTTTTTAACCTATTTGAACTCCATACTTTTTGTGTGGTAAAAATGCACCATTCAAAGCCACATCATCAATTTTCAACCCTTTCTACCTAAATTTGCTATTTTTCACGCAGTTGGTGATTTTTTCCAGCAAAATAACCCTGAAATTGAAAAGCACTTCAAATAAATTTGAAAAGGTTGAAATTTATCATGGTATTGTCATTTCACCCACATAGCATGTGCTAAAACGTTGAGAGGTTTACAGCAAAAACTGGATGCACTTCCTATACAAAATGGACAATCTCTTTCGAAGTATCAGGGTTTCGGACGAAAACTCGCCTATTACAGAGGCATTTCATTTTTTAACTTATTTGAACTCCATACTTTTTGTGTGTTCAAACTGCACCATTCAAAGCCACATCATCAATTTTCAACCCTTTCTGACTTGATTTGCTATTTTTATGCACTTATTGATTTTTTCACCTAAATAACCTTGACATTGAAAAGCACTTGAAATAAACTCTGAAAAGGTCAGAAGTTTGCATGGTATCATCATTTCACCCACATAACACGTGCTAAAAAGTTCAGGGGGTTACGACAAATTTTGGGTGCACGTCCTATACAAAATGGAGAATCTCTTTCGAAGTATTAAGGTTTCGGACGAAAACTTGCGTGTTACAAAGGCATTTCATTTTTTTTAACTTCTTTGAACTCCATACTTTTTCTGTGTTCAAAATGCACCATTCACAGCCACATCATCTATTTTAAACCCTTTCTTACTACATTTGCTATTTTTTATGCACTTGCTGATTTTTTCTAGGAAAATAACCCTGAAATTGAAAAGCATTTCAAATAAACTCTGAAAAGGTTGAAATTTGGCATGGTATCATCATTTAACCAACATAGCATGTGGTAAAATGTTCAGAGGTTTATAGCAAAAACTGGATGCACTTCATATACAAAGTGGACAATCTCTTTCGAAGTATCAGGGTTTTAGACAAAAATTCGCCTGTTATAACGACATTTCATTTTTTTAAGTTATTTGAACTCCATACGTTTTTCATGCACTTATTGATTTGTTTCAGCTAAATAACCCTGAAATTGAAAAGCACTTCAAATGAACTCTCAAAAGGTTGAAACTTTTCATGGTATCGTCATTTCACCGACATATCATGTGCGAAAAAGTTGAGAGGGTTACAAAATGGACAATCTCTTTCGACGTATCAGGTTTTCGGACAAAAACTCGCCAATTACAAAGGCATTTCATTTTTTTAACTTACTCGAACTCTATACTTTTTTTGTGTTCAAAATACACCATTAAAGGCCACATCATCAATTTTCAACCCTTTCTGATCTCATTTGCTATTTTTCATGCACTTACTGATTGTTTTAGCAAAATAACCCTAAAATTGAAAAGCACTTCAAATGAACTCTGAAAAGGTTGAAAGTTGGCATGGTATCATCATTTCACCCACATAGCATGTGCTAAAAAGTTGAGAGGGTTACGGCAAAAACTGGATGCACTTCCTGTACAAAATGGACAATCTCTTTCGAAGTATCAAGGTTTCGGACGAAGACTCGGCTGTTAGAAAGGCATTTCATTTTTTTAAATTATTTGAACTCCATACTTTTTGTGTGTTCAAAATGCACCATTAAAGGCCACATCATCAATTTTCAACCCTTTCTAACTACATTTGCTATTATTCATGCACTTGCTGATTTTTTCCAGCAAATTAACCCTGAAATTGAAAAGCACATCAAATAAACTCTGTAAAGGTGGAAATTTGGCATGCTATCATCATTTCAACCACATAGCATGTGGTAAAACGTTGAGACGTTTACAGCAAAAACTGGATGCACTTCGTGTACAAAATGGACAATGTCTTTCGAAGTATCTGGGTTTCCGACGAAAACTCGCTTGTTATAACAACATTTTATTTTTTAAACTTATTTGAACTTCATAATTTTTGTGTGTTCAAAATGCACCATTCAAAACTACATCATCAATTTTCATCCCTTTCTAACCACATTTTCTATTTTTCATGCACTTGATGAATTTTTCCAGCAAAATAACCCTGAAATTGAAAAGCACTTCAAATAAACTTGAAAAGGTTGAAATTTGGCATGGTATCATCATTTCACCCATATAGTATGTGCTAAATCGTTGAGAGGTTTACAGCAAAAACTGGATGCACTTCCTGTACAAAATGCACAATCTCTTACGAAGTATCAGGGTTTCGGACAAAAACTCGGCAATTACAAAGGCATTTCATTTTTTTAACTTACTAGAACTCTATACTTTTTGTGTGTTCAAAATGCACCATTAAAGGCCACATCATCAATTTTCAACCCTTTCTGATCTCATTTGCTATTTTTCATGCACTTACTGATTGTTTTAGCAAAATAACCCTAAAATTGAAAAGCACTTCAAATGAACTCTGAAAAGGTTGAAAGTTGGCATGGTATCATCATTTCACCCACATAGCATGTGCTAAAAAGTTGAGAGGGTTACGGCAAAAACTGGATGCACTTCCTGTACAAAATGGACAATCTCTTTCGAAGTATCAAGGTTTCGGACGAAGACTCGGCTGTTAGAAAGGCATTTCATTTTTTTAAATTATTTGAACTCCATACATTTTGTGTGTTCAAAATGCACCATTAAAGGCCACATCATCAATTTTCAACCCTTTCTAACTACATTTGCTATTATTCATGCACCTGCTGATTTTTTCCAGCAAATTAACCCTGAAATTGAAAAGCACATCAAATAAACTCTGTAAAGGTTGAAATTTGGCATGCTATCATCATTTCAACCACATAGCATGTGGTAAAACGTTGAGACGTTTACAGCAAAAACTGGATGCACTTCGTGTACAAAATGGACAATGTCTTTCGAAGTATCTGGGTTTCCGACGAAAACTCGCTTGTTATAACAACATTTTATTTTTTAAACTTATTTGAACTTCATAATTTTTGTGTGTTCAAAATGCACCATTCAAAACTACATCATCAATTTTCATCCCTTTCTAACTACATTTTCTATTTTTCATGCACGTGATGAATTTTTCTAGCAAAATAACCCTGAAATTGAAAAGCACTTCAAATAAATTTGAAAAGGTTGAAATTTGGCATGGTATCATCATTTCACCCACATAGTATGTGCTAAATCGTTGAGAGGTTTACAGCAAAAACTGGATGCACTTCCTGTACAAAATGCACAATCTCTTACGAAGTATCAGGGTTTCGGACAAAAACTCGCCTGTTACAAAGGCATTTTATTTTTTAAATTATTTGAACTCCATACTTTTTGTGTGCTCAAAATGCACCATTCAAAGCCACATCAACAATTTCCAACCCTTTCTGACTTGATTTGCTATTTTTCATGCACTTATTGATTTTTCAGCTAAATAACCCTGAAATTTAAAAGCACTTCCAATAAACTCTGAAAATGTCAAAAGTTGGCATGGTATCATCCTTTCACCCACATAAAGTGTGCTAAAAATTTCAAGGGGTTACGACAAAAACTAGATGCACGTCTTGTACAAAATGGACAATCTCTTTCGAAGTATCAGGGTTTCGAACGAAAACTCACCTGTTACAAAGGCATTTCATTTTTTTAACTTATTTGATATCCATACTTTTTGTGTGTTCGAACTGCACCATTCAAAGCCACATCATCAATTTTAAACCCTTTCTAACTACATTTGCTATTTATCATGCACTTCCCGATTTTTTCTAGCAAAATAACCCTGAAATTGAAAAGCACATCAAATAAACTCTGAAAAGGTTGCAATTTGGCATGGTATCATAATTTAACCAACATAGCATGTGGTAAAATGTTGAGAGGGTTAGGGCAAAAACTGGATGCAGTTTGTGTACAAAATGGACAATTTATTTCGAAGTATCAGGGTTTCGGACGAAAACTCGCTTGTTACAAAGGCATTTCATTTTTTTAACTTATTTGAAATTCATACTATTTTTTTGTTCAAAATACACCAGTCAAAGCCACATCATCAATTTTGAAACCTTTCTGACCACATTTGCTATTTTTCATGCACTTACTGATTGTTTTTAGCAAATAACCCTGAAATTGAAAAACACTTCAAATGAACTCTAAAAAGGTTGAAAGTTTACATGTTATCATCATTTCACCCACATAGCATGTGGTAAAAGTTGAGAGGGTTACGGCAAAAGCTGGATGCACTTCGTGTACAAAATAGACAATCTCTATCAAAGTATCAGGATTTCGGATGAAAACTCGCCTGTTATAAAGGAATTTCATTTTTTTAAGTTATTTGAACTCCATACTTTTTGTGTCTTCATAATGCACTATTCAAAGCCACATCATCAATTTTCAACCCTTTCTGACATCATTTGCTATTTTTCATGCACTTATTGATTTTTTCAAGCAAAAAAAAACTGAAATTGAAAAGCACTTCAAATGAACTCTAAATAGGTTGAAAGTTAGCACGGTATCATCATTTCACGCACATACCATGTACACAAAAGTTGAGAGGGTTGCAACAAAAACTGGACGCACTTCCTGTTCAAAATGGAAAATCTCTTCCGAAGTATCAGGGTTTCGGACAAAAACTCGCGTGTTACAAAGGCATTTCATTTTTTTAACTAATTTCAACTCCATACTTTTTGTGTTTGTAAAATGCACCATTGGAAGCCACATCATCAATTTTCGACCCATTCTAACTACATTTTCTATTTTTCATACACTTGCTGATTGTTTCAAGCAAAATAACCCCGAAATTGAAAAGCACTTCAAATAAACTCTGAAAAGGTTGAAATTTGGCATGGTATCATCATTTCACCCACATAGCATGTGCTAAAAAGTTGAGAGGGTTACGGCCAAAACTGGATGCACTTCGTGTACAAAATGGACAATCTCTTTCGAAGTATAAGGGTTTCGGACGAAAACTCGCCTGTTACAAAGGCATTTAATTTTTTTAACTTATTTGAAATCCATACTTTTTGTGTTGTCGAAATACATCAGTCAAAGCCACATCATCAATTTTCAACCATTTCTGACCTCATTTGCTATTTTTCATGCACTTACTGATTGTTTTCAGCAAAATAAACCTGAAACTGAAAAGCACTTCAAATGAACTCTGAAAAGGTTGAAAGTTGGCATGGTATCATCATTTCACCCACATAGCATGTGCTAAAAAGTTGAGAGGGTTATGGCAAAAACTGGATGCACTTCCTATATAAAATGGACAATCTCTTTCGAAGTATGAGGGTTTCGGACGAATACTTGCCTGTTACAAAGGCATTTTACCTCTTTAACTTATTTTAACTCCATACTTCGTGTGTGTTCAGAACGCACCATTCAAAGCGACATCATCAATTTTTAACCCTTTCTGACTTCATTTGCTAATTTTCATGCTCTTATTGATTTATTTCAGCTAAATAACTCTAAAATTGAAAAGCACTTCAATTTAACTCTGAAAAGGTTTTAACTTCGCATGGTATCATCATTTCACCAACGTAGCATGTTATAAAAACTTGAGAGGGTTATGACAAAAACTGGATGCAGTTCGTGTAAAAAATGGACAATCTATTTCGAAGTATTAGGGTTTCGGACGAAAACTTGCCTGTTACAAAGGCATTTCATTTTTTTAACTTATTTGAACTCCATGCTTTGTGTGTGTTCAAAATGCACCATTCAAAGCCACATCATCAATTTTCAACCCTTTTTGCCTTCATTTGCTAATTTTCATGCACTTATTGATTTATTTCAGCTAAATAACCCTAAAATTGAGAAACACTTCAAATTAAATCTGAAAAGGTTTAAAGTTCGCATGGTATCATCATTTCACCCACATAGCATGTTATAAAAAGTTGAGAGGGTTACGGCAAAAACTGGATGTAGTTCGTGTACAAAATGGACAATCTATTCCGAAGTATCAGTATTTCGGACGAAAACTTGCCTGTTACAAAGGCATTTCGTTTTTTTAACTTATTTGAACTACATCCTTTTTGTGTGATCAAAATACACCAGTCAAAGCCACATCATCAATTTTCAACCCTTTCTGACCTCATTTGCTAGTTTTCTTGCACTTACTGATTCTTTTCAGCTAAATAACCCTGAAATTGAAAACTACTTCGAATTAACTCTGAAATGGTTTAAAGTTGGCATGGTATTATCATTTCACCAACATAGCATGTTATAAAAAGTTGAGAGGTTTACGGCAAAAACTGGATGCAGTTCGTGTACAAAATGGACAATCTATTTCGAAGTATGAGGGTTTCGGACGAAAACTCGCCTGTTACAAAGGCATTTCATTTTTTTAACTTATTTGAACTACATACTTTTTGTGTGTTCAAAATACACCAGTCAAAGCCACATCATCAATTTTCAAACCTTTCTGACCTCATTTGCTATTTTTCATGCACTTACTGATTGTTTTCAGCAAAATAACCCTAAAATTGAAAAACACTTCAAATGAACTTTGAAAAGGTTGAGAGTTGACATGTTATCATCATTTCACCCACATAGCATGTGCTAAAAGTTGAGAGGGTTATGGCAAAAACTGGATGCACTTCGTGTTCAAAATAGACAATCTCTTTCAAATTATCAGGGTTTCGGATGAAAACTCGCCTGTTATAGAGGCATTTCATTTTTTAAGTTATTTGAGCTCCATACGTTTTGTGTCTTCGTAATGCACCATTCAAAGCCACATCATCAATTTTCAACCCTTTCTAACTTCGTTTGCTATTTTTCATGCACTTATTGATTTTTTCAAGCAAAATAACCCTGAAATTGAAAATTATTTCAAATGAACTCTGAAAAGGTTGAAAGTTGGCATGGTATCATCATTTCACCCACATAGCATGTGCTAAAAAGTTGACAGGGTTACGACAAAAACTGGATGCACTTCGTGTACAAAATGGACAATCTCTTTCGAAGTATCACGGTCTCGGACGAAAACTCGCCTGTTACAAAGGCATTTCATTTTTTAACTAATTCCAACCCCATATTTTTTGTGTTTTTAAAATGCACCCTTCGAAGCCACATCATCAATTTTCAACCCTTTCTAACTACATTTTCTATTTTTCATGCACTTGCTCATTGTTTCAAGCAAAATAACATTGAAATTGAAAAGCACTTCAAAAAAACTCTGAAAAGGTTGAAATTTGGCATGGTATCATCATTTCACCCACATAGCATGTGCTAAAACGTTGAGAGGGTTACGACAAAAGCTGGATGCACTTCGTGTACAAAATGGACAATCTCCTTCGAAGTATAAGGGTTTCGGACGAAAACTCGCCTGTTACAAAGGCATTTCTTTTAACTTATTTGAACTCCATACTTTTTGTGTGTTCAAAAGACACCAGTCAAAGACACATCATCAATTTTCAACCCTTTCTGACTTTATTTGCTATTTTTCGTCCACTTATTGATTTGTTTCACCTAAATAACCCTCAAATCTAAAAGCACTTCAAATGAGCTCTCAAAAGGTTGAAAGTTGTCATGGTATCATCATTTCACCCACATACCATGTGCTATAAAGTCGAGAGAGTTACAGCAACAACTGGAGGCACTTCGTGTTCAAAATAGACAATCTCTTTCAAAGTATCAGGGTTTCGAATGAAACCTCGCCTGTTATAAAGGCATTTCATTTTTTTAGTTTATTTGAACTCCGTACTTTTTGTCTCTTCATAATGCACCATTGAAAGCCACATCATCAATTTTCAACCCTTTATGACTTCATTTGCTATTTTTCATGCACTTATTGATTTTTCAAGCAAAATAACCCTGAAATTAAAAAGCACTTCAAATGAACTCTGAAAAGGTTGAAAGTTGGCATGGTATCATCATTTCACCCACATAGCATGTGCTAAAAAGTTGAGAGGGTTACGACAAAAACTGGATGCACTTCGTGTACAAAATGGACAATCTCTTTCGAAGTATCACGGTTTCGGACGAAAACTCGCCTGCTACAAAGGCATTTCATTTTTGTAACTAATTCAACCCCATACTTTTTGTGTTTTTAAAATTCACCCTTCGAAGCCACATCATTAATTGTCAACCCTTTCTAACTACATTTTCTATTTTTCATGCACTTGTTGATTGTTTCAAGCAAAATAACCCTGAAATTGAAAAGCACTTCAAATAAACTCTGAAAAGGTTGAAATTTGGCATGGTATCATCATTTCACCCACATAGCATGTGCTCAAACATTGAGAGGGTTACGGCAAAAACTGGATGCACTTCGTGTACAAAATGGACAATCTCTTTCGAAGTATAAGGGTTTCGGACGAAAACTCGCCTGTTACAAAGGCATTTCTTTTTAACTTATTTGAACTCCATACTTTTTGTGTGTTCAAAATACACCAGTCAAAGACACATCATCAATTTTAAACATTTTTGACCTCATTTGCTATTTTTCATGCACTCATTGACTGTTTTCAGCAAAATAAACCTGAAACTGAAAATCACTCCAAATGAACTCTGAAAAGGTTGAAAGTTGGCATGGCAGCATCATTTCACCCACATAGCATGTGCTAAAAGGCAAAAACTGGATGCACTTCCTGTACAAAATGGACAATATCTTTCGAAGTATGAGAGTTTCGGACGAAAACTTGCCTGTTACAAAGGCATTTCATTTTTTTAACTTATTTGAACTCCATACTTTGTATGTGTTCCAAATGTAGCATTCAAAGCCACATCATCATGTTTCAACCCTTTTTGACTTCATTTGCTAATTTTCATGCACTTATTGATTTATTTCAGCTAAATAACCCTGAAATTGAGAAGCACTTCAAATTAACTCTGAAAAGGTTTAAAGTTCGCATAGTATCATCATTTCACCAACATAGCATGTTATAAAAAGTTGAGAGGGTTACGACAAAAATTGGATGCAGTTCGTGTACAAAATGGACAATCTATTTCGAAGTATCAGGGTTTCGGACGAAAACTCGCCTGTTACAAAGGCATTTTATTTTTTTAACTTATTTGAACTACATCCTTTTTGTGTGTTCAAAATACACTAGTCAAAGCCACATCATCAATTTTCAACCCTTTCTGACCTCATTTGCTAGTTTTCATGCACTTACTGATTATTTTGAGCAAAATAACCCTGAAATTGAAAAGCACTTCAAATAAACTTTGAAAAGGTTGAAAGTTGGCATGGTATCATCATTTCACCCACATACCATGTGCTAAAAAGTTGAGAGGGTTACGGCAAAAACTGGATGCACTTCCTGTACAAAATGGACAATCTCTTTTTCGAAGTATCAGGGTTTCGGACGAATACTCGCTTGTTACAAAGGCATTTAATTTTTTTAAATTATTTGAACTACATACTTTTTGTGTGTTCAAAATACACCAGTCAAAGCCACATCATCAATTTTCAAACCTTTCTGACCTGATTTGCTATTTTTCATGCACTTACTGATTGTTTTCAGCAAAATAACCCTAAAATTGAAAAACACTTCAAATGAACTCTGAAAAGGTTGAGAGTTGACATGTTATCATCATTTCACCCACATAGCATGTGCTAATAGTTGAGAGCGTGATGGCAAAAACTGGATGCACTTCGTGTTCAAAATAGACAATCTCTTTCAAAATACCAGGGTTTCGGATGAAAACTCGCCTGTTATAAAGGCATTTCATTTTTTTAAGTTATTTCAACTCCATACTTTTTATGTCTTCATAATGCACCATTCAAAGCCACATCATCAATTTTCAACCCTTTCTAACTTCATTTGCTATTCTTCATGCACTTATTGATTTTTTTCAAGCAAAATAACCCTGAAATTGAAAAGCACTTCAAATGAACTCTGAAAAGGTTGAAAGTTCGCATGGTATCATCTTTTCACCCACATAGCTTGTGCTAAAATGTTGACAGGGTTACGACAAAAACTGGACGCACTTCGTGTACAAAATGGACAATCTCCTTCTAAGTATAAGGGTTTCGGACGAAAACTCGCATGTTACAAAGGCATATCTTTTTAACTTATTTGAACTCCATACTTTTTGTGTCTTCAAAATACACCAGTCAAAGACACATCATCAATTTTCAACCCTTTCTGACCTCATTTGCTATTTTTCATGCACTCACTGATTGTTTTGAACAAAATAAACCTGAAACTAAAAACCACTCCAAATGAACTCTGAAAAGGTTGAAAGTTGGCATGGCATCATCATTTCACCCACATATCATGTGCTAAAAAGTTGAGAGGGTTATGGCAAAAACTGGATGCACTTCCTGTACAAAATGGACAATCTCTTTCGAAGTATGAGGGTTTCGGACGAAAACTTGCCTGTTACAACGGCATTTCATTTTTTTAACTTATTTGAACTCCATACTTTTTGTGTGTTCAAAATGCACCATTCAAAGCCACATCATCAATTTTCAACCCTTTTTGACGTCATTTGCTAATTTTCATGCACTTATTGATTTATTTCAGCTAAATAACCCTAAAATTGAAAAAGCACTTCAAATTAACTCTGAAAAGGTTTAAAGTTCGCATGGTATCATCACTTCACCAACATAGCATGTTATAAAAAGTTGAGAGGGTTAAGGCAAAAACTGGATGCAGTTCGTGTAGAAAATGGACAATCTATTTCGAAGTATCAGGGTTTCGGACGAAAACTCGCCTGTTACAAAGGCATTTCATTTTTTTAACTTATTTGAACTACATCCTTTTTGTGTGTTCAAAATACACCAGTCAAAGCCACATCATTAATTTTCAACCCTTTCTGACCTCATTTGCTAGTTTTCATGCACTTACTGATTATTTTCAGCAAAATAACCCTGAAATTGAAAAGCACTTTAAATAAACTATGAAAAGTTTGAAAGTTGACATGGTATCATCATTTCACCCACATACCATGTGCTAAAAAGTTGAGAGGGTTACGGCAAAAACTGGATGCACTTCCTGTAACAAATGGACAATCTCTTTCGAAGTATCACGGATTCGGACAAAAACTCGCCTCTTACAAAGGCATTTCATTTTTTTAACTTATTTGAAATCCATACTTTTTGTGTGTTCAAAATGCACCATTCAAATGCACATCATAAATTTTCAACCCTTTGTGACTTTATTTGCTATTTTTCGTCCACTTATTGATTTGTTTCACCTAAATAACCCTCAAATCGAAAAGCACTTCAAATGAACTCTCAAAAGGTTGAAAGTTGTCATGGTATCATCATTTCACCCACATATCATGTGGTAAAAAGTCGAGAGGGTTACAACAACAACTGGATGCACTTCGTGTTCAAAATAGACAATCTCTTTCAAAGTATCAGGGTTTCGGATGAAACCTCGCCTGTTATAAAGGCATTTCATTTTTATAAGTTACTTGAACTCCATAGTTTTTGTGTTTTCATAATGCACCATTCAAAGCCACATCATCAATTTTCAACCCTTTGTAACTTCATTTGGTATTTTTCATGCACTTATTGATTTTTTTTCAAGCAAAATAACCCTAAAACTGAAAAGCACTTCAAATGAACTCTGAAAAGGTTGAAAGTTGGCATGGTATCATCATTTGACCCACATAGCATGTGCTAAAAAGTTGAGAGGGTTACGACAAAAACTGGATGCACTTCGTGTTTAAAATGGACAATCTCTTTCGAAGTATCACAGTCTCGGACGAAAACTCGCCTGTTACAAAGGCATTTCATTTTTTTAACTAATTTCAACCCCATACTTTTTGTGTTTTTAAAATGCACCCTTCGAAGCCACATCATCAATTTTCAACCCTTTCTAACTACATTTTCTATTTTTCATGCACTTGCTGATTGTTTCAAGCAAAATAACCCTGAAATTGAAAAGCACTTCAAATAAACTCTGAAAAGGTTGAAATTTGGTATGGTATCATCATTTCACCCACATAGCATGTGCTAAAACGTTGAGAGGGTTACGACAAAAACTGGATGCACTTCGTGTACAAAATGGACAATCTCCTTCGAAGTATAAGGGTTTCGGACGAAAACTCGCCTGTTACAAAGGCATTTCTTTTTAACTTATTTGAACTCCATACTTTTTGTGTGTTCAAAATACACCAGTCAAAGATACATCATCAATTTTAAACCCTTTCTGACCTCATTTGCTATTTTTCATGCACTCATTGATTGTTTTTAGCAAAATAAACCTGAAACTGAAAAGCACTCCAAATGAACTCTAAAAAGGTTGAAAGTTGGCATGGCATCATCATTTCACCCACATAGCATGTGCTAAAAAGTTGAGAGGGTTACGGCAAAAACTGGACGCACTTCCTGTACAAAATGGACAATATCTTTCGAAGTATGAGGGTTTCGGACGAAAACTTGCCTGTTACAAAGGCATTTCATTTTTTTAACTTATTTGAACTCCATACTTTGTGTGTGTTCCAAATGCAGCATTCAAAGCCACATCATCAAGTTTCAACCCTTTTTGACTTCATTTGCTAATTTTCATGCACTTATTGATTTATTTCAGCTAAATAACCCTAAAATTGAGAAGCACTTCAAATTAACTCTGAAAAGGTTTAAAGTTCGCAAGGTATCATCATTTCACCAACATAGCATGTTATAAAAAGTTGAGAGGGTTACGGCAAAAATTGGATGCAGTTCGCGTACAAAATGGACAATCTATTTCGAAGTATCAGGGTTTCGGACGAAAACTCGCCTGTTACAAAGGCATTTCATTTTTTTAACTTACTTGAACTACATCCTTTTTGTGTGTTCAAAATACACCAGTCAAAGCCATATCATCAATTTTCAACCCTTTCTGACCTCATTTGCTAGTTTTCATGCACTTACTGATTATTTTGAGCAAAATAACCCTGAAATTGAAAAGCACTTCAAAAAAACTCTGAAAAGGTTGAAAGTTGGCATGGTATCATCATTTCACCCACATACCATGTGCTAAAAAGTTGAGAGGGTTACGGCAAAAATTGGATGCACTTCCTGTACAAAATGGTCAATCTCTTTTTCGAAGTATCATGGTTTCGGACGAATACTCGCTTGTTACAAAGGCATTTCATTTTTCTAAATTATTTGAACTACATACTTTTTGTGTGTTCAAAATACACCAGTCAAAGCCACATCATCAATTTTCAAACCTTTCTGACCTCATTTGCTATTTTTCATGCACTTATTGATTGTTTTCAGCAAAATAACCCTAAAATTGAAAAACACTTCAAATGAACTCTGAAAAGCTTGAGAGTTGACATGTTATCATCATTTCACCCACATAGCATGTGCTAAAAGTTGAGAGCGTTATGGCAAAAACTGGATGCACTTCGTGTTCAAAATAGACAATCTCTTTCAAAATATCAGGGTTTCGGATGAAAACTCGCCTGTTATAAAGGCATTTCATTTTTTTAAGTTATTTGAACTGCATACTTTTTCTGTCTTCATAATGCACCATTCAAAGCCACATCATCAATTTTCAACCCATTCTAACTTCACTTGGTATTTTTCATGCACTTATTGATTTTTTTCAAGCAAAATAACCCTGAAATTGCAAAGCACTTCAAATGAACTCTGAAAAGGTTGAAAGTTGGCATGGTATCATCATTTCACCCACATAGCATGTGCTAAAAAGTTGAGAGGGTTACGACAAAAACTGGATGCACTTCGTGTTCAAAATGGACAATCTCGTTCGAAGTATCACGGTCTCGGACGAAAACTCGCCTGTTACAAAGGCATTTCATTTTTTTAACTAATTTCAACCCCATACTTTTTGCGTTTTTAAAATGCACCCTTCGAAGCCACATAATCAATTTTCAACCCTTTCTAACTACATTTTCTATTTTTCATGCACTTGCTGATTGTTTCAAGCAAAATAACCCTGAAATTGAAAAGCACTTCAAATAAACTCTGAAAAGGTTGAAATTTGGTATGGTATCATCATTTCACCCACATAGCATGTGCTAAAACGTTGACAGGGTTACGACAAAAACTGGATGCACTTCGTGTACAAAATGGACAATCTCCTTCGAAGTATAAGGGTTTCGGACGAAAACTCGCGTGTTACAAAGGCATTTCTTTTTAACTTATTTGAACTCCATACTTTTTGTGTGTTCAAAATACACTAGTCAAAGACACATCATCAATATTCAACCCTTTCTGACCTCATTTGCTATTTTTCATGCACTCACTGATTGTTTTCAACAAAATAAACCTGAAACTAAAAAGCACTCCAAGTGAACTCTGAAAAGGTTGAAAGTTGGCATGGCATCATCATTTCACCGACATATCATGTGCTAAAAAGTTGAGAGGGTTATGGCAAAAACTGGATGCACTTCCTGTACAAAATGGACAATCTCTTTCGAAGTATGAGGGTTTCGGACGAAAACTCGCGTGTTACAAAGGCATTTCATTTTTTTAAGTTATTTGAACTCCATAATTTGTGTGTGTTCAAAGTGCACCATTCTAAGCCACATCATCAATTTTCAACCCTTTTTGACTTCATTTGCTAATTTTCATGCACTTATTGATTTATTTCAACTAATTAACCCTAAAATTGAGAAGCTTCAAATTAGCTCTGAAAATGTTTAAAGTTCGCATGGTATCATCATTTCACCAACATAGCATGTTATAAAAAGTTGAGAGGGTTATGGCAAAAACTGGATGCAGTTCGTGTAGAAAATGGACAATCTATTTCGAAGTATCAGGGTTTCGGACGAAAACTCGCCTGTTACAAAGGCATTTCATTTTTTTAACTTATTTGAACTACATCCTTTTGGTGTGTTCAAAATACACCAGTCAAAGCCACATCATCAATTTTCAACCGTTTCTGACCTCATTTGCTAGTTTTCATGCACATACTAATTATTTTCAGCAAAATAACCCTGAAATTGAAAAGCACTTCAAATAAACTCTGAAAAGGTTGAAAGTTAGCATGGTATCATCATTTTACCCACATACCATGTGCTAAAAAGTTGAGAGGGTTACGGCAAAAACTGGATGCACTTCCTGTACAAAATGGACAATCACTTTTTCGAAGTATCACGGATTGGGACAAAAACTCGCGTGTTACAAAGGCATTTCATTTTTTAACTTATTTGAACTCCATAATTTTTGTGTTCAAAATGCACCATTCAAATGCACATCATAAATTTTCAACCCTTTCTGACTTTATTTGCTATTTTTCATCCACTTATTGATTTGTTTCAGCTAAATAACCCTCAAATCGAAAAGCACTTCAAATGAACTCTCAGAAGGTTGAAAGTTGGCATGGTATCATCATTTCACCCACATATCATGTGCTAAAAAGTCGAGAGGGTTATAGCAACAACTGGATGCTCTTCGCGTAACAACAAATGGACAATCTCTTTCGAAGTATCAGGGTTTCAGACGAAAACTCGCCTATTACAAAGGCATTTCGTTTTTTAACTTGTTTGAACTCCATACTTTTCATGTATTCAAAATTCACCATTCAAATCCACATCATAAATTTTCAACACTTTCTGATCTCATTTGCAATTTTTCATGCATGTACTGATTGTTTTCAACAAAATAAACCTGAAATTGAAAAGCACTTCAAATGAACTTTGAAAAGGTTGAAAGTTGGCATGGCATCATCATTTCACCCACATAGCATGTGCTAAAAAGTTGAGAGGGTTACGGCAAAAACTGGATGCACTTCCTGTACAAAATGGACAATCTCTTTCGAAGTATGAGGGTTTCGGACGAAAACTTGCCTGTTACAAAGGAATTTCATTTTTTTAACTTATTTTAACTCCATAATTTATTTCTGTTCAGAATGCACCATTCAAAGCCACATCATCAATTTTCAACCCTTTTTGACTTCATTTGCTAATTTCCATGCACTTATTGATTTATTTCAGCTAAATAATCCTAAAATTGAGAAGCACTTCAAATTAACTCTGAAAAGGTTTAAAGTTCGCATGGTATCATCATGTCACCAACATAGCATGTTAGAAAAACTTGAGAGGGTTACGGCAAAAACTGGATGCACTTCCTGTACAAAATGGACAATCTATTTCGAAGTATCAGGGTTTCGGACAAAAACTCGCCTGTTACAAAGGCATTTCATTTTTTAAGTTATTTGAACTCCATACTTTTTTTGAGTTCAAAATGCACATTTCAAAGCCACATCATAAATTTTTAACCCTTTCCGGCTTCATTTGCTACTTTTCATGCACTTACTGATTTGTTTTAGCTAAATAACCCTCAAATCAAGCACTTCAAATGAACTCTCCAAAGGTTGTAAGTTGTCATGGTCTCATCATTTCACCCACATATCATGTGCTAAAAAGTCGAGAGGGTTACAACAAAAGCTGGATGCTCTTCGTGTACAAAAAGGACAATCTCTTTTGAAGTATCAGGGTTTTGGACAAATTTCACCCACATAGTATGTGCTGAAAAGTTGAGAGCGTTACGGCAAAAGTTGGCTGCACTTCCTGTACAAAATGGACAATCCCTTTCGAAGTATTAGGGTTTGGGACGAAAACTCGCCTGTTACAAAGGCATTTCATTTTTTTAACTTATTTGAACTCCATACTTTTTGTTTAATCAAAATGCACCATTCAAAGCCACATAATCAATTTTCAACCCTTTCTAACTACATTTTCTATTTTTCATGCACTTGCTGATTTTTTCCTGCAAAATAACCCTGAAATTGAAAAGCACTTCAAATAAACTCTGAAAAGGTTGAAATTGGGCATGGTATCATCATTTCACCGACATAGCATGTGCTAAAACGTTGAGAGGTTTACGGCAAAAACTGGATGCACTTCGTGTACAAAATCGACAATCTCTTTCGAAGTATCAGGGTTTCAGACAAAAACTCGCGTGTCATAACGACATTTCGTTTTTTAACTTATGTGAACTCCATACTTTTTGTGTGTTCAAAATGCACCATTCAAAGACACATCACTAATTTTCAACCCTTTCAAACTACATTTGCTATTTTTCATGCACTTATTGATTGTTTTCAGCAAAATAACCATGAAATTGAAAAGCACTTGCAATGAACTCTGAAAAGGTTGAAAGCTGGCATGGTATCATCATTTCATCCACATATCATGTGGTAAAAGGTTGAGAGGGTTACGGCAAAAACTAGATGCACTTCCTATTCAAAATGGACAATCTCTTTCGAAGTATCAGGGTTTCGGATGAAAACTCGCCTCTTAGAAAGGCATTTCATTTTTTGAACTTATTTGAACTCCATGCTTTTTCTGTGTTCGAAATGCACCATTCAAAGCCACATCATCAATTTTCAACCCTTTCTGACCTCATTTGCTAGTTTTCATGCACTTACTGATTATTTTCACCAAAATAACCCTGAAATTGAAAAGCACTTCAAATAAACTCTGAAAATGTTGAAAGTTGTCATGGTATCATTATTTCACCAACATAGAATGTTATAAAAAGTTGAGAGGGTTACGGCAAAAATTGGATGCAGTTCGTGTACAAAATGGACAATCTATTTCGAAGTATCTGGGTTTTGGACGAAAACTCGCCTGTTACAAAGGCATTTCATTTTTTTAACTTATTTGAACTACATCCTTTTTGTGTGTTCAAAATACACCAGTCAAAGCCACATCATCAATTTTCAACCGTTTCTGACCTCATTTGCTAGTTTTCATGCACATACTAATTATTTTCAGAAAAATAACCCTGAAATTGAAAAGCACTTCAAATAAACTCTGAAAAGGTTGAAAGTTAGCATGGTATCATCATTTTACCCACATACCATTTGCTAAAAAGTTGAGAGGGTTACGGCAAAAACTGGATGCACTTCCTGTACAAAATGGACAATCACTTTTTCGAAGCATCACGGATTGGGACAAAAACTCGCGTGTTACAAAGGCATTTCATTTTTTAACTAATTTGAACTCCATAATTTTTGTGGTCAAAATGCACCATTCAAATGCACATCATAAATTTTCAACCCTTTCTGACTTTATTTGCTATTTTTCATCCACTTATTGATTTGTTTCAGCTAAATAACCCTCAAATCGAAAAGCACTTCAAATGAACTCTCAGAAGGTTGAAAGTTGGCATGGTATCATCATTTCACCCACATATCATGTGCTAAAAAGTCGAGAGGGTTATAGCAACAACTGGATGCTCTTCGCGTAACAACAAATGGACAATCTCTTTCGAAGTATCAGGGTTTCAGACGAAAACTCGCCTATTACAAAGGCATTTCGTTTTTTAACTTGTTTGAACTCCATACTTTTCATGTATTCAAAATTCACCATTCAAATCCACATCATAAATTTTCAACACTTTCTGATCTCATTTGCAATTTTTCATGCATGTACTGATTGTTTTCAACAAAATAAACCTGAAATTGAAAAGCACTTCAAATGAACTTTGAAAAGGTTGAAAGTTGGCATGGCATCATCATTTCACCCACATAGCATGTGCTAAAAAGTTGAGAGGGTTACGGCAAAAACTGGATGCACTTCCTGTACAAAATGGACAATCTCTTTCGAAGTATGAGGGTTTCGGACGAAAACTTGCCTGTTACAAAGGAATTTCATTTTTTTAACTTATTTTAACTCCATACTTTATGTGTGTTCAAAATGCACCATTCAAAGCCACATCATCAATTTTCAACCCTTTTTGACTTCATTTGCTAATTTCCATGCACTTATTGATTTATTTCAGCTAAATAATCCTAAAATTGAGAAGCACTTCAAATTAACTCTGAAAAGGTTTAAAGTTCGCATGGTATCATCATTTCACCAACATAGCATGTTAGAAAAACTTGAGAGGGTTACGGCAAAAACTAGATGCACTTCCTGTACAAAATGGACAATCTATTTCGAAGTATCAGGGTTTCGGACAAAAACTCGCCTGTTACAAAGGCATTTCATTTTTTAAGTTATTTGAACTCCATACTTTTTTTGAGTTCAAAATGCACATTTCAAAGCCACATCATAAATTTTTAACCCTTTCCGGCTTCATTTGCTACTTTTCATGCACTTACTGATTTGTTTTAGCTAAATAACCCTCAAATCAAGCACTTCAAATGAACTCTCCAAAGGTTGTAAGTTGTCATGGTCTCGTCATTCCACCCACATATCATGTGCTAAAAAGTCGAGAGGGTTACAACAAAAACTGGATGCTCTTCGTGTACAAAAAGGACAATCTCGTTTGAAGTATCAGGGTTTTGGACAAATTTCACCCACATAGTATGTGCTGAAAAGTGGAGAGCGTTACGGCAAAAGTTGGCTGCACTTCCTGTACAAAATGGACAATCCCTTTCGAAGTATTAGGGTTTGGGACGAAAACTCGCCTGTTACAAAGGCATTTCATTTTTTTAACTTATTTGAACTCCATACTTTTTGTTTAATCAAAATGCACCATTCAAAGCCACATAATCAATTTTCAACCCTTTCTAACTACATTTTCTATTTTTCATGCACTTGCTGATTTTTTCCTGCAAAATAACCCTGAAATTGAAAAGCACTTCAAATAAACTCTGAAAAGGTTGAAATTGGGCATGGTATCATCATTTCACCGACATAGCATGTGCTAAAACGTTGAGAGGTTTACGGCAAAAACTGGATGCACTTCGTGTACAAAATCGACAATCTCTTTCGAAGTATCAGGGTTTCAGACGAAAACTCGCGTGTCATAACGACATTTCGTTTTTTTAACTTATGTGAACTCCATACTTTTTGTGTGTTCAAAATGCACCATTCAAAGACACATCACTAATTTTCAACCCTTTCAAACTACATTTGCTATTTTTCATGCACTTATTGATTGTTTTCAGCAAAATAACCATGAAATTGAAAAGCACTTCCAATGAACTCTGAAAAGGTTGAAAGCTGGCATGGTATCATCATTTCATCCACATATCATGTGGTAAAAAGTTGAGAGGGTTACGGCAAAAACTAGATGCACTTCCTATTCAAAATGGACAATCTCTTTCGAAGTATCAGGGTTTCGGATGAAAACTCGCCTCTTAGAAAGGCATTTCATTTTTTGAACTTATTTGAACTCCATGCTTTTTCTGTGTTCGAAATGCACCATTCAAAGCCACATCATCAATTTTCAACCCTTTCTGACCTCATTTGCTAGTTTTCATGCACTTACTGATTATTTTCACCAAAATAACCCTGAAATTGAAAAGCACTTCAAATAAACTCTGAAAATGTTGAAAGTTGTCATGGTATCATTATTTCACCAACATAGAATGTTATAAAAAGTTGAGAGGGTTACGGCAAAAATTGGATGCAGTTCGTGTACAAAATGGACAATCTATTTCGAAGTATCAGGGTTTTGGACGAAAACTCGCCTGTTACAAAGGCATTTCATTTTTTTAACTTATTTGAACTACATCCTTTTTGTGTGTTCAAAATACACCAGTCAAAGCCACATCATCAATTTTCAACCGTTTCTGACCTCATTTGCTAGTTTTCATGCACATACTAATTATTTTCAGCAAAATAACCCTGAAATTGAAAAGCACTTCAAATAAACTCTGAAAAGGTTGAAAGTTAGCATGGTATCATCATTTTACCCACATACCATGTGCTAAAAAGTTGAGAGGGTTACGGCAAAAACTGGATGCACTTCCTGTACAAAATGGACAATCACTTTTTCGAAGTATCACGGATTGGGACAAAAACTCGCGTGTTACAAAGGCATTTCATTTTTTAACTTATTTGAAATCCATAATTTTTGTGTGTTCAAAATGCACCATTCAAATGCACATCATAAATTTTCAACCCTTTCTGACTTTATTTGCTATTTTTCATCCACTTATTGATTTGTTTCAGCTAAATAACCCTCAAATCGAAAAGCACTTCAAATGAACTCTCAGAAGGTTGAAAGTTGGCATGGTATCATCATTTCACCCACATATCATGTGATAAAAAGTCGAGAGGGTTATAGCAACAACTGGATGCTCTTCGCGTAACAACAAATGGACAATCTCTTTCGAAGTATCAGGGTTTCAGACGAAAACTCGCCTATTACAAAGGCATTTCGTTTTTTAACTTGTTTGAACTCCATACTTTTCATGTATTCAAAATTCACCATTCAAATCCACATCATAAATTTTCAACACTTTCTGATCTCATTTGCAATTTTTCATGCATGTACTGATTGTTTTCAACAAAATAAACCTGAAATTGAAAAGCACTTCAAATGAACTTTGAAAAGGTTGAAAGTTGGCATGGCATCATCATTTCACCCACGTAGCATGTGCTAAAAAGTTGAGAGGGTTACGGCAAAAACTGGATGCACTTCCTGTAGAAAATGGACAATCTCTTTCGAAGTATGAGGGTTTCGGACGAAAACTTGCCTGTTACAAAGGAATTTCATTTTTTTAACTTATTTTAACTCCATACTTTTTGTGTGTTCAAAATGCACCATTCAAAGCCACATCATCAATTTTCAACCCTTTTTGACTTCATTTGCTAATTTCCATGCACTTATTGATTTATTTCAGCTAAATAATCCTAAAATTGAGAAGCACTTCAAATTAACTCTGAAAAGGTTTAAAGTTCGCATGGTATCATCATTTCACCAACATAGCATGTTAGAAAAACTTGAGAGGGTTACGGCAAAAACTGGATGCACTTCCTGTACAAAATGGACAATCTATTTCGAAGTATCAGGGTTTCGGACAAAAACTCGCCTGTTACAAAGGCATTTCATTTTTTAAGTTATTTGAACTCCATACTTTTTTTGAGTTCAAAATGCACATTTCAAAGCCACATCATAAATTTTTAACCCTTTCCGGCTTCATTTGCTACTTTTCATGCACTTACTGATTTGTTTTAGCTAAATAACCCTCAAATCAAGCACTTCAAATGAACTCTCCAAAGGTTGTAAGTTGTCATGGTCTCATCATTCCACCCACATATCATGTGCTAAAAAGTCGAGAGGGTTACAACAAAAACTGGATGCTCTTCGTGTACAAAAAGGACAATCTCGTTTGAAGTATCAGGGTTTTGGACAAATTTCACCCACATAGTATGTGCTGAAAAGTGGAGAGCGTTACGGCAAAAGTTGGCTGCACTTCCTGTACAAAATGGACAATCCCTTTCGAAGTATTAGGGTTTGGGACGAAAACTCGCCTGTTACAAAGGCATTTCATTTTTTTAACTTATTTGAACTCCATACTTTTTGTTTAATCAAAATGCACCATTCAAAGCCACATAATCAATTTTCAACCCTTTCTAACTACATTTTCTATTTTTCATGCACTTGCTGATTTTTTCCTGCAAAATAACCCTGAAATTGAAAAGCACTTCAAATAAACTCTGAAAAGGTTGAAATTGGGCATGGTATCATCATTTCACCGACATAGCATGTGCTAAAACGTTGAGAGGTTTACGGCAAAAACTGGATGCACTTCGTGTACAAAATCGACAATCTCTTTCGAAGTATCAGGGTTTCAGACGAAAACTCGCGTGTCATAACGACATTTCGTTTTTTTAACTTATGTGAACTCCATACTTTTTGTGTGTTCAAAATGCACCATTCAAAGACACATCACTAATTTTCAACCCTTTCAAACTACATTTGCTATTTTTCATGCACTTATTGATTGTTTTCAGCAAAATAACCATGAAATTGAAAAGCACTTCCAATGAACTCTGAAAAGGTTGAAAGCTGGCATGGTATCATCATTTCATCCACATATCATGTGGTAAAAAGTTGAGAGGGTTACGGCAAAAACTAGATGCACTTCCTATTCAAAATGGACAATCTCTTTCGAAGTATCAGGGTTTCGGATGAAAACTCGCCTCTTAGAAAGGCATTTCATTTTTTGAACTTATTTGAACTCCATGCTTTTTCTGTGTTCGAAATGCACCATTCAAAGCCACATCATCAATTTTCAACCCTTTCTGACCTCATTTGCTAGTTTTCATGCACTTACTGATTATTTTCACCAAAATAACCCTGAAATTGAAAAGCACTTCAAATAAACTCTGAAAATGTTGAAAGTTGTCATGGTATCATTATTTCACCAACATAGAATGTTATAAAAAGTTGAGAGGGTTACGGCAAAAATTGGATGCAGTTCGTGTACAAAATGGACAATCTATTTCGAAGTATCAGGGTTTTGGACGAAAACTCGCCTGTTACAAAGGCATTTCATTTTTTTAACTTATTTGAACTACATCCTTTTTGTGTGTTCAAAATACACCAGTCAAAGCCACATCATCAATTTTCAACCGTTTCTGACCTCATTTGCTAGTTTTCATGCACATACTAATTATTTTCAGCAAAATAACCCTGAAATTGAAAAGCACTTCAAATAAACTCTGAAAAGGTTGAAAGTTAGCATGGTATCATCATTTTACCCACATACCATGTGCTAAAAAGTTGAGAGGGTTACGGCAAAAACTGGATGCACTTCCTGTACAAAATGGACAATCACTTTTTCGAAGTATCACGGATTGGGACAAAAACTCGCGTGTTACAAAGGCATTTCATTTTTTAACTTATTTGAAATCCATAATTTTTGTGTGTTCAAAATGCACCATTCAAATGCACATCATAAATTTTCAACCCTTTCTGACTTTATTTGCTATTTTTCATCCACTTATTGATTTGTTTCAGCTAAATAACCCTCAAATCGAAAAGCACTTCAAATGAACTCTCAGAAGGTTGAAAGTTGGCATGGTATCATCATTTCACCCACATATCATGTGATAAAAAGTCGAGAGGGTTATAGCAACAACTGGATGCTCTTCGCGTAACAACAAATGGACAATCTCTTTCGAAGTATCAGGGTTTCAGACGAAAACTCGCCTATTACAAAGGCATTTCGTTTTTTAACTTGTTTGAACTCCATACTTTTCATGTATTCAAAATTCACCATTCAAATCCACATCATAAATTTTCAACACTTTCTGATCTCATTTGCAATTTTTCATGCATGTACTGATTGTTTTCAACAAAATAAACCTGAAATTGAAAAGCACTTCAAATGAACTTTGAAAAGGTTGAAAGTTGGCATGGCATCATCATTTCACCCACGTAGCATGTGCTAAAAAGTTGAGAGGGTTACGGCAAAAACTGGATGCACTTCCTGTACAAAATGGACAATCTCTTTCGAAGTATGAGGGTTTCGGACGAAAACTTGCCTGTTACAAAGGAATTTCATTTTTTTAACTTATTTTAACTCCATACTTTTTGTGTGTTCAAAATGCACCATTCAAAGCCACATCATCAATTTTCAACCCTTTTTGACTTCATTTGCTAATTTCCATGCACTTATTGATTTATTTCAGCTAAATAATCCTAAAATTGAGAAGCACTTCAAATTAACTCTGAAAAGGTTTAAAGTTCGCATGGTATCATCATTTCACCAACATAGCATGTTAGAAAAACTTGAGAGGGTTACGGCAAAAACTGGATGCACTTCCTGTACAAAATGGACAATCTATTTCGAAGTATCAGGGTTTCGGACAAAAACTCGCCTGTTACAAAGGCATTTCATTTTTTAAGTTATTTGAACTCCATACTTTTTTTGAGTTCAAAATGCACATTTCAAAGCCACATCATAAATTTTTAACCCTTTCCGGCTTCATTTGCTACTTTTCATGCACTTACTGATTTGTTTTAGCTAAATAACCCTCAAATCAAGCACTTCAAATGAACTCTCCAAAGGTTGTAAGTTGTCATGGTCTCATCATTTCACCCACATATCATGTGCTAAAAAGTCGAGAGGGTTACAACAAAAACTGGATGCTCTTCGTGTACAAAAAGGACAATCTCGTTTGAAGTATCAGGGTTTTGGACAAATTTCACCCACATAGTATGTGCTGAAAAGTTGAGAGCGTTACGGCAAAAGTTGGCTACACTTCCTGTACAAAATGGACAATCCCTTTCGAAGTATTAGGGTTTGGGACGAAAACTCGCCTGTTACAAAGGCATTTCATTTTTTTAACTTATTTGAACTCCATACTTTTTGTTTAATCAAAATGCACCATTCAAAGCCACATAATCAATTTTCAACCCTTTCTAACTACATTTTCTATTTTTCATGCACTTTCTGATTTTTTCCTGCAAAATAACCCTGAAATTGAAAAGCACTTCAGATAAACTCTGAAAAGGTTGAAATTGGGCATGGTATCATCATTTCACCGACATAGCATGTGCTAAAACGTTGAGAGGTTTACGGCAAAAACTGGATGCACTTCGTGTACAAAATCGACAATCTCTTTCGAAGTATCAGGGTTTCAGACGAAAACTCGCGTGTCATAACGACATTTCGTTTTTTTAACTTATGTGAACTCCATACTTTTTGTGTGTTCAAAATGCACCATTCAAAGACACATCACTAATTTTCAACCCTTTCAAACTACATTTGCTATTTTTCATGCACTTATTGATTGTTTTCAGCAAAATAACCATGAAATTGAAAAGCACTTCCAATGAACTCTGAAAAGGTTGAAAGCTGGCATGGTATCATCATTTCATCCACATATCATGTGGTAAAAAGTTGAGAGGGTTACGGCAAAAACTAGATGCACTTCCTATTCAAAATGGACAATCTCTTTCGAAGTATCAGGGTTTCGGATGAAAACTCGCCTCTTAGAAAGGCATTTCTTTTTTTGAACTTATTTGAACTCCATGCTTTTTGTGTGTTCGAAATGCACCATTCAAAGCCACATCATCAATTTTCAACCCTTTCTGACCTCATTTGCTAGTTTTCATGCACTTACTGATTATTTTCACCAAAATAACCCTGAAATTGAAAAGCACTTCAAATAAACTCTGAAAATGTTGAAAGTTGTCATGGTATCATTATTTCACCAACATAGAATGTTATAAAAAGTTGAGAGGGTTACGGCAAAAATTGGATGCAGTTCGTGTACAAAATGGACAATCTATTTCGAAGTATCAGGGTTTTGGACGAAAACTCGCCTGTTACAAAGGCATTTCATTTTTTTAACTTATTTGAACTACATCCTTTTTGTGTGTTCAAAATACACCAGTCAAAGCCACATCATCAATTTTCAACCGTTTCTGACCTCATTTGCTAGTTTTCATGCACATACTAATTATTTTCAGCAAAATAACCCTGAAATTGAAAAGCACTTCAAATAAACTCTGAAAAGGTTGAAAGTTAGCATGGTATCATCATTTTACCCACATACCATGTGCTAAAAAGTTGAGAGGGTTACGGCAAAAACTGGATGCACTTCCTGTACAAAATGGACAATCACTTTTTCGAAGTATCACGGATTGGGACAAAAACTCGCGTGTTACAAAGGCATTTCATTTTTTAACTTATTTGAAATCCATAATTTTTGTGTGTTCAAAATGCACCATTCAAATGCACATCATAAATTTTCAACCCTTTCTGACTTTATTTGCTATTTTTCATCCACTTATTGATTTGTTTCAGCTAAATAACCCTCAAATCGAAAAGCACTTCAAATGAACTCTCAGAAGGTTGAAAGTTGGCATGGTATCATCATTTCACCCACATATCATGTGATAAAAAGTCGAGAGGGTTATAGCAACAACTGGATGCTCTTCGCGTAACAACAAATGGACAATCTCTTTCGAAGTATCAGGGTTTCAGACGAAAACTCGCCTATTACAAATGCATTTCGTTTTTTAACTTGTTTGAACTCCATACTTTTCATGTATTCAAAATTCACCATTCAAATCCACATCATAAATTTTCAACACTTTCTGATCTCATTTGCAATTTTTCATGCATGTACTGATTGTTTTCAACAAAATAAACCTGAAATTGAAAAGCACTTCAAATGAACTTTGAAAAGGTTGAAAGTTGGCATGGCATCATCATTTCACCCACGTAGCATGTGCTAAAAAGTTGAGAGGGTTACGGCAAAAACTGGATGCACTTCCTGTACAAAATGGACAATCTCTTTCGAAGTATGAGGGTTTCGGACGAAAACTTGCCTGTTACAAAGGAATTTCATTTTTTTAACTTATTTTAACTCCATACTTTTTGTGTGTTCAAAATGCACCATTCAAAGCCACATCATCAATTTTCCACCCTTTTTGACTTCATTTGCTAATTTCCATGCACTTATTGATTTATTTCAGCTAAATAATCCTAAAATTGAGAAGCACTTCAAATTAACTCTGAAAAGGTTTAAAGTTCGCATGGTATCATCATTTCACCAACATAGCATGTTAGAAAAACTTGAGAGGGTTACGGCAAAAACTGGATGCACTTCCTGTACAAAATGGACAATCTATTTCGAAGTATCAGGGTTTCGGACAAAAACTCGCCTGTTACAAAGGCATTTCATTTTTTAAGTTATTTGAACTCCATACTTTTTTTGAGTTCAAAATGCACATTTCAAAGCCACATCATAAATTTTTAACCCTTTCCGGCTTCATTTGCTACTTTTCATGCACTTACTGATTTGTTTTAGCTAAATAACCCTCAAATCAAGCACTTCAAATGAACTCTCCAAAGGTTGTAAGTTGTCATGGTCTCATCATTTCACCCACATATCATGTGCTAAAAAGTCGAGAGGGTTACAACAAAAACTGGATGCTCTTGGTGTACAAAAAGGACAATCTCGTTTGAAGTATCAGGGTTTTGGACAAATTTCACCCACATAGTATGTGCTGAAAAGTTGAGAGCGTTACGGCAAAAGTTGGCTACACTTCCTGTACAAAATGGACAATCCCTTTCGAAGTATTAGGGTTTGGGACGAAAACTCGCCTGTTACAAAGGCATTTCATTTTTTTAACTTATTTGAACTCCATACTTTTTGTTTAATCAAAATGCACCATTCAAAGCCACATAATCAATTTTCAACCCTTTCTAACTACATTTTCTATTTTTCATGCACTTTCTGATTTTTTCCTGCAAAATAACCCTGAAATTGAAAAGCACTTCAAATAAACTCTGAAAAGGTTGAAATTGGGCATGGTATCATCATTTCACCGACATAGCATGTGCTAAAACGTTGAGAGGTTTACGGCAAAAACTGGATGCACTTCGTGTACAAAATCGACAATCTCTTTCGAAGTATCAGGGTTTCAGACGAAAACTCGCGTGTCATAACGACATTTCGTTTTTTTAACTTATGTGAACTCCATACTTTTTGTGTGTTCAAAATGCACCATTCAAAGACACATCACTAATTTTCAACCCTTTCAAACTACATTTGCTATTTTTCATGCACTTATTGATTGTTTTCAGCAAAATAACCATGAAATTGAAAAGCACTTCCAATGAACTCTGAAAAGGTTGAAAGCTGGCATGGTATCATCATTTCATCCACATATCATGTGGTAAAAAGTTGAGAGGGTTACGGCAAAAACTAGATGCACTTCCTATTCAAAATGGACAATCTCTTTCGAAGTATCAGGGTTTCGGATGAAAACTCGCCTCTTAGAAAGGCATTTCTTTTTTTGAACTTATTTGAACTCCATGCTTTTTGTGTGTTCGAAATGCACCATTCAAAGCCACATCATCAATTTTCAACCCTTTCTGACCTCATTTGCTAGTTTTCATGCACTTACTGATTATTTTCACCAAAATAACCCTGAAATTGAAAAGCACTTCAAATAAACTCTGAAAATGTTGAAAGTTGTCATGGTATCATTATTTCACCAACATAGAATGTTATAAAAAGTTGAGAGGGTTACGGCAAAAATTGGATGCAGTTCGTGTACAAAATGGACAATCTATTTCGAAGTATCAGGGTTTTGGACGAAAACTCGCCTGTTACAAAGGCATTTCATTTTTTTAACTTATTTGAACTACATCCTTTTTGTGTGTTCAAAATACACCAGTCAAAGCCACATCATCAATTTTCAACCGTTTCTGACCTCATTTGCTAGTTTTCATGCACATACTAATTATTTTCAGCAAAATAACCCTGAAATTGAAAAGCACTTCAAATAAACTCTGAAAAGGTTGAAAGTTAGCATGGTATCATCATTTTACCCACATACCATGTGCTAAAAAGTTGAGAGGGTTACGGCAAAAACTGGATGCACTTCCTGTACAAAATGGACAATCACTTTTTCGAAGTATCACGGATTGGGACAAAAACTCGCGTGTTACAAAGGCATTTCATTTTTTAACTTATTTGAACTCCATAATTTTTGTGTGTTCAAAATGCACCATTCAAATGCACATCATAAATTTTCAACCCTTTCTGACTTTATTTGCTATTTTTCATCCACTTATTGATTTGTTTCAGCTAAATAACCCTCAAATCGAAAAGCACTTCAAATGAACTCTCAGAAGGTTGAAAGTTGGCCTGGTATCATCATTTCACCCACATATCATGTGCTAAAAAGTCGAGAGGGTTATAGCAACAACTGGATGCTCTTCGCGTAACAACAAATGGACAATCTCTTTCGAAGTATCAGGGTTTTAGACGAAAACTCGCCTATTACAAAGGCATTTCGTTTTTTAACTTGTTTGAACTCCATACTTTTCATGTATTCAAAATTCACCATTCAAATCCACATCATAAATTTTCAACACTTTCTGATCTCATTTGCAATTTTTCATGCATGTACTGATTGTTTTCAACAAAATAAACCTGAAATTGAAAAGCACTTCAAATGAACTTTGAAAAGGTTGAAAGTTGGCATGGCATCATCATTTCACCCACATAGCATGTGCTAAAAAGTTGAGAGGGTTACGGCAAAAACTGGATGCACTTCCTGTACAAAATGGACAATCTCTTTCGAAGTATGAGGGTTTCGGACGAAAACTTGCCTGTTACAAAGGAATTTCATTTTTTTAACTTATTTTAACTCCATACTTTATGTGTGTTCAAAATGCACCATTCAAAGCCACATCATCAATTTTCAACCCTTTTTGACTTCATTTGCTAATTTCCATGCACTTATTGATTTATTTCAGCTAAATAATCCTAAAATTGAGAAGCACTTCAAATTAACTCTGAAAAGGTTTAAAGTTCCCATGGTATCATCATTTCACCAACATAGCATGTTAGAAAAACTTGAGAGGGTTACGGCAAAAACTGGATGCACTTCCTGTACAAAATGGACAATCTGTTTCGAAGTATCAGGGTTTCGGACAAAAACTCGCCTGTTACAAAGGCATTTCATTTTTTAAGTTATTTGAACTCCATACTTTTTTTGAGTTCAAAATGCACATTTCAAAGCCACATCATAAATTTTTAACCCTTTCCGGCTTCATTTGCTACTTTTCATGCACTTACTGATTTGTTTTAGCTAAATAACCCTCAAATCAAGCACTTCAAATGAACTCTCCAAAGGTTGTAAGTTGTCATGGTCTCATCATTTCACCCCCATATCATGTGCTAAAAAGTCGAGAGGGTTACAACAAAAACTGGATGCTCTTCGTGTACAAAAAGGACAATCTCTTTTGAAGTATCAGGGTTTTGGACAAATTTCACCCACATAGTATGTGCTGAAAAGTTGAGAGCGTTACGGCAAAAGTTGGCTGCACTTCCTGTACAAAATGGACAATCCCTTTCGAAGTACTAGGGTTTGGGACGAAAACTCGCCTGTTACAAAGGCATTTCATTTTTTTAACTTATTTGAACTCCATACTTTTTGTTTAATCAAAATGCACCATTCAAAGCCACATAATCAATTTTCAACCCTTTCTAACTACATTTTCTATTTTTCATGCACTTGCTGATTTTTTCCTGCAAAATAACCCTGAAATTGAAAAGCACTTCAAATAAACTCTGAAAAGGTTGAAATTGGGCATGGTATCATCATTTCACCGACATAGCATGTGCTAAAACGTTGAGAGGTTTACGGCAAAAACTGGATGCACTTCGTGTACAAAATCGACAATCTCTTTCGAAGTATCAGGGTTTCAGACGAAAACTCGCGTGTCATAACGACATTTCGTTTTTTTAACTTATGTGAACTCCATACTTTTTGTGTGTTCAAAATGCACCATTCAAAGACACATCACTAATTTTCAACCCTTTCAAACTACATTTGCTATTTTTCATACACTTATTGATTGTTTTCAGCAAAATAACCATGAAATTGAAAAGCACTTCCAATGAACTCTGAAAAGGTTGAAAGCTGGCATGGTATCATCATTTCATCCACATATCATGTGGTAAAAAGTTGAGAGGGTTACGGCAAAAACTAGATGCACTTCCTATTCAAAATGGACAATCTCTTTCGAAGTATCAGGGTTTCGGATGAAAACTCGCCTCTTAGAAAGGCATTTCATTTTTTGAACTTATTTGAACTCCATGCTTTTTGTGTGTTCGAAATGCACCATTCAAAGCCACATCATCAATTTTCAACCCTTTCTGACTTGATTTGCTATTTTTCGTGCACTTATTAATTTGTTTCAGCTAAATAACCCTGAAATTGAAAAGCACTTCAATTAAACACTGAAAAGGTCGAAAGTTGGCATGGTATCAACATTTCACCCATATAACATGTGCTAAAAAGTTCAGGGGTTACGACAAAAACAGGATGCACGTCCTGTACAAAATGATCAATCTCTTTCGAAGTATCAGGGTTTCGAAAGAAAACTCGCTTGTTACAAAGGCATTTCGTTTTTTTAACTTATTTGAACTCCATACTTTTTGTGTGTCCAAAATGCGCCATTCAAAGCCACATCATCAATTTTAAACCCTTTCTGACTTCATTTCCTATTTTTCATGCACTTACTGATTTTTTTCTAGCAAAATAACCCTGAAATTGAAAAGCAATCCAAATGAACTCTGAAAAGGTTGAAAGTTGGCATGGTATCATAATCGCAGCCACATAGCATGTGATAAAAAGTTGACAGGGGTACGGCAAAAACTGGATGCACTTCGTGTACAAAATGGACAATCTCTTTCAAAGTACAAGTGTTTCGGACAGAAGCTCGCCTGTTACAAAGGCATTTTATTTTTTATAACTTATTTGAAATCCATACTTTTTGCGTGTTGAAAATACACCATTAAATACCACCTCATCAATTTTCAACCCTTTCTGACCTCATTTGCTATTTTTCATGCACTTACTGATTGTTTTCAGCAAAATAACCTTGAAGTTGAAAAGCACTTCAAATGAACTCTGAAAAGGTTGAAAGTTGGCATGGGATCATAATTTCTCCCACATAGCATGTGCTTAGACGTTGAGAGGGTTACGACAAAAACTAGATGCACTTCCTATTCAAAATGGACAATCTCTTTTGAAGTATCAGGGTTTCGGACGAAAACTCGCCTGTTACAAAGGCATTTCATTTTTTTCACTTATTTGAACTCCATACTTTTTGCGTGTTTAAAATGCACCATTCAAATCCACATCATCAATTTTAAACCCTTTCTGACTTCATTTGCTATTTTTCATGCACTTACTGATTTTTTTCTAGCAAAATAACCCTGAAATTGAAAAGCACATCAAATGAACTCTGAAAAGCTTCAAAGTTGGCATGGTATCATAATTGCAGCCACATAGCATGTGATAAAAAATTGATAGGGTTACGGCAAAAACTCGATGCACTTCGTGTACAAAATGGACAATTTCTTTCAAAGTATAAGTGTTTCGGACGGAAACTCACCTGTTACAAAGGTAATTCATTTTTTTATAACTTATTTGAACTCCATACTTTTTGTCTTTTGAAAATACACCATTAAAAGCCACATCATCAATTTTCAACCCTTTCTAACCTCATTTGCTACTTTTCATGCACTTACTGATTGTGTTCAGCAAAATAACCCTGAAGTTGAAAAGCACTTCAAATGAACTCTGAAAAGGTTGAAAGTTGGCACGGGATCATAATTTCACCCACATATCTTGTGTTAAAAAGTTGAGAGGGTTACGGCAAAAACTAGACGCATTTCCTATTCAGAATGGACAATCTCTTTCGAAGTATCAGGGTTTCGGACGAAAACTCGCCTGTTAGAAAGGCATTGCATTTTTTTAACTTATTTGAACTCCATACTTTTGGTGTGTTCAAACTGCACCATTCAAAGCTACATCATCAATTTTCAACCCTTTCTGACTTGGTTTGCTATTTTTGATGCACTTATTGATTTTTTCAGCTAAATAACCCTGAAATTGAAAAGCACTTCGAATAAACGTTGAAAAGGTCAAAAGTTGGCATGGTATCATCATTGCACCCACATAACATGTGCTAAAAACTTCAAGGGGTTACGAAAAAAACTGGATGCACGTCCTGTACAAAATGATCAATCTCTCTCGGAGTATCAGGGTTTCGAACGAAAACTCGCCCGTTACATAGGCATTTCATTTTTTAACTTATTTGAACTCCGTACTTTTTGTGTGTTCGAAAGGCACCATTCAAAGACACATCATCAATTTTCAACACTTTCTAACTACATTTGCTATTTTTCATGCACTTCCTGATTTTTTCTAGCAAAATAGCCCTGAAATTGAAAAGCACTTCAAATAAACTCTGTAAGGTTGAAATTTGGCATGGTATCATCATTTATCCAACATAGCATGTGGTAAAATATTGAGAGGTTTACAGCAAAAACTGGATGCACTTCGTATACAATATGGACAATCTCTTTTGAAGTATCAGGATTTCACACGAAAAGTCGCGTGTTATAACGACATTTCATTTTTTAAATTTTTTGAAGTCCATACTTTTTGTGTTTTCAAAATGCATCATTCAAAGCCACATCATCAATTTTCCACCCTTTTTGACTTCATTTGCTATTTTTCATGCACTTATAGATTTGTTTCAGCTAAATAACCCTGAATTTGAAAAGCACTTCAAATAAACTATGAAAAGGTTGAAACTTGTCATGGGATCGTCATTTCACCCA
Organism: Hordeum marinum; assembly: GCA_022496015.1. NCBI lineage: Eukaryota > Viridiplantae > Streptophyta > Magnoliopsida > Poales > Poaceae > Hordeum > Hordeum marinum. The sequence continues at coordinate 506,335,461 of CM039675.1, forward strand.
CATATCATGTGCTAAAAAGTTGAGAGGGTTACATCAAAACCTGGGTGCACTTCATGTACAAAGTGGACAATCTCTTTCGAAGTATCAGGGTTTCAGACAAAAACTCGCCTATTACAAAGGCATTTCATTTTTTTAAACTTATTGCAAGTCCATACTTTTTGTGTGTTCAAAATTCACCATTCAAATCCACGTCATAAATTTTCAACCCTTTCTGAGCTCATTTGCTATTTTCCATGCACTTACTGATTTTTTCAGCAAAATAACCCTGAAATTGAAAAAAAAGCACTTCAAATGAACTCTGAAAAGCTTGAAAGTTGGAAAATTTAAGGCGGTTACGACGAAAATTGTTTGCACGTCATGTACAAAATGGATAATCTCTTTCGAAGTATCATGGTTTCCGACGAAAACTCGCCTGTTATAATGACATTTCATTTTTTAACTTATTTGAACTCCATACTTTTTGTGTGTCCAAAATGCACCATTCAAAGCCACATCACCAAATATCAACCCTTTCTAACTACATTTGTTATTTTCCATGGACTTGCTGATTTTTTTCCAAAAAATTAACCCTGAAATTGAAAAGCAGTTCAAATAAAATCTGAAAAGGTTGAAATTTGGCATGGTATCATCATTTCACCCACATAGCATGTGGTAAAAGGTTGAGAGGTTTACAACAAAAACTAGATGCACTTCGTGTACAAAATGGACAATCTCTTTTGAAGTATCATGGTTTCTGACGAAAACTCGCCTGTTATAATGACATTTCATTTTTTTTAACTCATTTGAACTCCATACTTTTTGTGTGTTCAAAATGCACCATTCAAATCCACATCATCCATTTTCAAGCCTTTCTAACTACATTTGCTAGTTTTCATGCACTTGTCGATTTTTTCCACCAAATTAACCCTGAAATTGAAATTTGGCATGGTATCATCATTTCACCCACATAGCATATGGTAAAATGTTGAGAGGTTTACTGCAAAAACTGGATGCACTTCTTGTAGAAAATGGACAATCTCTTTTGAAGTACCAGGGTTTTCGACGAAAACTCGCCTGTTATAACGACATTTCAGTTTTTTAACTTATTTGAACTGCATACTTTTTGTGTGTTCAAAATGCACCATAAAAAGCCACATCATCAATTTTCAACCCTTTCTAACTACATTTGCTATTTTTCACGCACTTCCTGATTTTTTGTAGCAAAATAGCCCTGAAATTGAAAAGCACTTCAAATAAACTCTGAAAAGGTTGAAATTTGGCATGGTATCATCATTTAACCAACATTGCATGTGGTAAAACGTTGAGAGGTTTATAGCAAAAACTGGATGCACTTCGTATACAAAATGGACAATCTCTTTCGAATTATGAGGGTTTCAGATGAAAACTCGCGTGTTATAATGACATTTCATTTTTTAAATTTTTTGAAGTCCATACTTTTTGTGTTTTCAAAATGCACCATTCAAAGCCACGTCATCAATTTTCAACCCTTTTTGACTTCATTTGCTATTTTTCATGCACTTATTGATTTGTTTCAGCTAAATAACCCTGAAATTGAAAAGCACTTCAAAAAAACTATGAAAAGGTTGAAACTTGTCATGGGATCGTCATTTCACCCACATATCATGTGCTAAAAAGTTGAGAGGGTTACATCAAAACCTGGGTGCACTTCGTGTACAAAGTGGACAATTTCTTTCGAAGTATTAGGGTTTCAGACAAAAACTCGCCTATTACAAAGGCATTTCATTTTTTTAACTTATTTGAAGTCCATACATTTAATGTGTTCAAAATTCACCATTCAAATCCACGTCATAAATTTTCAACCCTTTGTGAGCTCATTTGCTATTTTCCATGCACTTACTGATTTTTTCAGCAAAAGAACCCTTAAATTGAAAAGCACTTCAAATGAACTCTGAAAAGCTTGAAAGTTGGAATGGCATTATCATTTCACCCACATAGCATGTGCTAAAAAGTTTAGGGGGTTACGACAAAAATAGGATACACGTCATGTACAAAATGGATAATCTCGTTCTAAGTATCATGGTTTCCGACGAAAACTGGCCTGTTATAATCACATTTCATTTTTTGAACTTATTTCAACTCCATACTTTTTGTGTGTTCAAAATGCACCATTCAAAGCCACATCATCAATTTTCAACCCTTTCTAACTACATTTGTTATTTTTCATGCACTTGCTGATTTTTTCCAACAAAATAACCCTGAAATTGAAAAGCACTTCAAATAAAATCTGAAAAGGTTGAAATTTGGCATGGTATCATCATTTCAGCCACATAGCATGTGGTAAAAGGTTTAGAGGTTTACAGCAACAACTGGATGCACTTCGTGTACAAAATTGACAATCTCTTTTGAAGTATCATGGTTTCCGACGAAAACTCGCCTGTTATAATGACATTTCATTTTTTTAACTCATTTTAACTCCATACTTTTTGTCTGTTCAAAATGCACCATTCAAAGCCACATCATCAATTTTCAACCATTTCTAACTACATTTGCTATTTTTCACGCACTTGTGGATTTTTTCCAGCATATTAACCCTGAAATTGAAATGCACTACAAATAAACGCTGAAAAGGTTGAAATTTGGCATGGTATCATCATTTCACCCACATAGCATTTGGGAAAATGTTGAGAGGTTTACAGCAAAAACTGGATGCACTTCGTGTACAAAATGGACAATCTCTTTTGAAGTACGAGGGTTTCCGACGAAAACTCGCCTGTTATAACGACATTTCATTTTTTAACTTATTTGAACTTCATACATTTTGTGTGTTCAAAATGCACCATTCAAAGCCACATCATCAATTTTCAACCCTTTCTAACTACATTTGCAATTTTTCATGCACTTCCTAATTTTTTCTAGCAAAATAGCCCTGAAATTGAAAAGCACTTCAAATAAACTCTGAAAAGGTTGAAATTTGGCATGGTATCATTATTTAACCAACATTGCATGTGGTAAAACGTTGAGAGGTTTACAGCAAAAACTGGATGCACTTCGTATACAAAATGGACAATCTCTTTCGAAGTATCAGGGTTTCAGACGAAAACTCGTGTGTTATAACGACATTTCATTTTTGAAATTTTTTGAACTCCATACTTTTTGTGTTTTCAAAATGCAGCATTCAAAGCCACATCATCAATTTTCAACCCTTTTTGACTTCATTTGCTATTTTTCATGCACTTATTGATTTGTTTCAGCTAAATAACCCTGAAATTGAAAAGCACTTCAAATAAACTATGAAAAGGTTGAAACTTGTCATGGGATCGTCATTTCACCCACATATCATGTGCTAAAAAGTTGAGAGGGTTACATCAAAACCTGGGTGCACTTCGTGTACAAAGTGGACAATCTCTTTCGAAGTATCAGGGTTTCAGACAAAAACTCGCCTATTACAAAGGCATTTCATTTTTTAAACTTATTTGAAGTACATACTTTTTGTGTGTTCAAAATTCACCATTCAAATCCACGTCATACATTTTCAACCCTTTCTGAGCTCATTTGCTATTTTCCATGCACTTACTGATTTTTTCAGCAAAATAACCGTGAAATTGAAAAGCACTTCAAATGAACCCTAAAAAGGTCGAAAGTTGGCATGGCAACATCATTTCACCCACATAGCATGTGCTAAAAAGTTTAGGGGGTTACGACAAAAACAGGAGGCCCGTCCTGTACAAAATGATCAATCACTTTCGAAGTATCAGGGTTTCGAACGAAAACTCGCCTGTTACAAAGACATTTCATTTTTTTAAGTTATTTGAACTCCATATTTTTTGTGTGGTCAAAATGCACGATTCAAAGCCACATCATCAATTTTCAACCCTTTCTAACTACATTTGCTATTTTTCATGCACTTGTAGATTTTTTCCAACAAATTAACCCTGGAATTGAAATGCACTTCAAATAAACTCTGAAAAGGTTGAAATTTGTCATGGTATCATCATTTCACCCACATAACATGTGGTAAAAGGTTGAGAGGTTTACAGCAAAAACTGGATGCACTTCATGTACAAAATGGACAATCTCTTTTGAAGTATCATGGTTTCCGACGAAAACTCGCCTGTTATAATGACATTTCATTTTTTTAACTTATTTGAACTCCATAGTTTTTGTGTGTTCAAAATGCACCATTCAAAGCCACATCATCAATTTTCAACCCTTTCTAACTACATTTGCTATTTTTCATGCACTTGTAGATTTTTTCCAGCAAATTAACCCTGAAATTGAAATGCACTTCAGATAAACTCTGAAAAGGTTGAAATTTGGCATGGTATCATGATTTCAGCCACATAGCATTTGGTAAAACGTTGAGAGGTTGACAGCGAAAACTAGATGCACTTTGTGTACAAAATGGACAATCTCTTTTGAAGTATGAGGGTTTCCTACGAAAACTCGCCTGTTATAACGACATTTCATTTTTTTAACTTATTTGAACTCCATACTTTTTGTGTGTTCAAAATGCACTCTTCAAATCGACATCATCAATTTGCAAACCTTTATAACAACATTTGTTATTTCTCTTGCACTTGTAGATTTTTTCCAGCAAATTAACCCTAAAACTGAAATGCACTTCAAATAAACTCTGAAAACGTTGAAATTTGGCATGGTATCATCATTTCGGCCACATAGCATATGGTAAAATGTTGAGAGGTTTACAGCAAAAACTAGATGCACTTTGTGTACAAAATGGACAATCTCTTTTGAAGTATCAGGGTTTCCGACGAAAACTCGCCTGTTATAACGACATTTCATTTTTTTAACTTATTTGAACTCCATAATTTTTGTGTGTTCAAAATGCACCATTAAAATCCACATCATCAATTTTCAACCCTTTCTAACTACATTTGCTATTTTTCATGCACTTGCTGATTTTTTCCAGCAAAATAACCCTGAAATTGAAAAGCACTTCAAATAAATTTGAAAAGGTTGAAATTTGGCATGGTATCATCATTTCACCCACATAGCATGTGCTAAAACGTTGAGAGGTTTACAACAAAAACTGGATGCACTTCCTGTACAAAATGGACAATCTCTTTCGAAGTATCAGGGTTTCGGACGAAAACTCACCTGTTACAAAGGCATTTCATTTTTCTAACTTATTTGAACTCCATAGTTTTCAAAATGCACCATTCAAAGAAATATCATCAATTTTCAACCTTTGTGACTTGATTTGCTATTTTTCATGCAATTATTGATTTTTTTCACCTAAATAACCCTAAAATGGAAAAGCACTTCAAATAAACTCTAAAAAGGTCGAAAGTTGGCATGGTATCATCATTTGACCCACATAACATGTGCTAAAAAGTTCAGGGGGTTACGACAAAAACGGGATGCCCGTCCTGTACAAAATGGACAATATCTTTCGAAGTATCAGGGTTTCGGACGAAAAGTCGCCTGTTACGAAGGCATTTCATTTTTCTAACTTATTTGAACTCCATACATTTTGTGTGTTAAAAATGCACCATTCAACGCCACATCATCAATTTTCAACACTTTCTAACTACATTTGCTATTTTTCATGCACTTGCTGATTTTTCTAGCAAAATAACCCTGAAATTGAAAAGCACTTCAAATAAACTCTGAAAAGGTTGTAATTTGGCATGGTATCATCATTTAACCAACATAGCATGTGGTAAAACGTTGAGAGGTTTACAGTAAAAAGTGGATGCACTTCCTGTACAAAATGGACAATCTTTTTCGAAGTATCATGGTTTCGGACGAAAACTTGCCTGTTACAAAGGCATTTCATTTTTTTAACTTACTTGAAGTCCATACTTTTTATGTGTTCAAAATGCACCATTCAAAGCCACATCATCAATTTTCAACCCTTTCTGACTTCATTTGCTATTTTTCATGCACTTATTGATTTGTTTCAGCTAAATAAACCTGAAATTGAAAATCGCTTCAAATAAAGTCTGAAAAGGTTGAAACTTGTCATGGGATCGTCATTTCACCCACATATCATGTGCTAAAAAGTTGAGAGGGTTACATCAAAACCTGGATGCACTTCGTGTACAAAATGGACAATCTCTTTTGAAGTATCATGGTTTCCGACGAAAACTCGCCTGTTATAACGACATTTCATTTTTTTAACTTATTTGAACTCCATACTTTTTGTGTGTTCAAAATGCACCATTCAGAGCCACATCATCAATTTTCAACCCCTTCTAACTACATTTGCTATGTTTCATGCACTTGCTGATTTTTTGTGGCAAATTAACCCTGAAATTGAAATGCACTTCAAATAAACTCTGAAAAGGATGAAATTTGGCATGGTATCATAATTTCACCCACATAGCATGTGGTATAACGTTGAGAGGTTTACAGCAAAAACTGGTGCACATCATGTACAAAATGGACTATCTCTTTTGAAGTATCAGGTTTCTACGAAAACTCGCCTGTTATAACGACATTTCATTTTTTTAACTGATTTGAACTGCATACTTTTTGTGTGTTCAAAATGCACCATTCCAAGCCACCTCATCAATTTTAAACCCTTTCTAACTACATTTGCTATTTTTCATGCACTTGTACATTTTTTCCAGCAAATTAACCCTGAAATTGAAAAGCACTTCAAATGAACTCTGAAAAGCTTGAAACTTGGCATGGCATCATCATTTCACCCACATAGCATGTGCTAAAAAGTTTAGGGGGTTACGACAAAAATTGGATGCATGTCATGTACAAGATGGACAATCTCTTTCGAAGTACCAGGGTTTCGGACGAAAACTCGCCTGTTACAAAGACTTTTCATTTTTTTAACTTATTTGAACTCCATACTATTTATGTGTTCAAAATGCACCATTCAGAGCCACATCATCAATTTTCAACCCTTTCTAACTACATTTGCTATGTTTCATGCACTAGCTGATTTTTTCCAGCAAATTAACCCTGAAATTGAAATGCACGTCAAATAAACTCTGAAAAGGTTGAAGTTTGGCATGGTATCATAATTTCACCCACATAGCATGTGGTAAAACGTTGAGAGGTTTACAGCAAAAACTGGATGCACTTCGTGTACAAAATGGACTATCTCTTTTGAAATATCAGGGTTTCCGACGAAAACTCGCCTGTTATAATGACATTTCATTTTTTTAACTGATTTGAACTCCATACTTTTTGTGTGTTGAAAATGCACCATTCAAAGCCACATCATCAATTTTCAACCCTTTCTAACTACATTTGCTATTTTTCACGCACTTGCTTATTTTTTCCAGCAAAATAACCCTGAAATTGAAAAGCACTTCAAATAAATTTGAAAAGGTTGAAATTTGGCATGGTATCATCATTTCACCCAAATAGCATGTGCTCAAACGTTGAGAGGTTTACAGCAAAAACTGGATGTACTTCCTGTACAAAATGGACAATCTCTTTCGAAGTATAATGGTTTCGGACGAAAACTCGCCTGATACAAAGGCATTTCATTTTTTTAACTTACTTGAACTCCATAATTTTTGTGTGTTCAAAATGCACCATTCAAAGCCACATCATCAATTTTCAACCCTTTCTGACTTCATTTGCAATTTTTTCATGCACTTATTGATTTGTTTCAGCTAAATAAACCTAAAATCGAAAATCACTTGAAATAAACTCTAAAAAGGTTGAAACTTGTCATGGGATCGTCATTTCACCCACATATCATGTGCTAAAAAGTTGAGACATTTACATCAAAACCTACATGCACTTCGTGTACAAAATGGACAATCTCTTTCGAAGTATCAGGGTTTCGGACGAAAACTCGCCTGATACAAAGGCATTTCATTTTTTTAACTTACTTGAACTCCATAATTTTTGTTTGTTCAAAATGCACCATTCAAAGCCACATCATCAATTTTCAACCCTTTCTGACTTCATTTGCTATTTTTCATGCACTTATTGATTTGTTTCAGCTACATAAACCTAAAATTGAAAATCACTTGAAAAAACCCTAAAAAGGTTGAAACTTGTCATGGGATCGTCATTTCACCCACATATCATGTGCTAAAAAGTTGAGACGGTTACATCAAAACCAGGATGCACTTCGTGTACAAAATGGACAATCTCTTTCGAAGTATCAGAGTTTCGTACGAAAACTCGGCTGTTACAAAGGCATTTCATTTTTCTAATATATTTGAACTCCATACTTTTTGTGTGTTCCAAATGCACCATTCAAAGCCATATCATCAATTTTTAACCCTTTGTGACTTGATTTGCTAATTTTCATGCTGTTATTGATTTTTTCACCTAAATAACCCTAAAATTGAAAAGCACTTCAAATAAACCCTAAAAAGGTCGAAAGTTGGCATGGTATCATCATTTCACCCACATAAGATGTGCTAAAAAGTTCAGGGGGTTACGACAAAAACTGGATGCCCGTCCTGTACAAAATGGACAATCTCGTTCGAAGTATCAGGGTTTCGGACAAAAACTCGCCTGTTACAAAGGCATTTAATTTTTTAACTTGTTTGAAGTCCATACTTTTTGTGTGTTAAAAATTCACCATTCAAATCCACGTCATAAATTTTCAACCCTTTCTGAGCTCATTTTTTATTTTCCATGCACTTACTGATTTTTTCAGCAAAATAACCCTGAAATTGAAAAGCACTTCAAATGAACTCTAAAAAGCTCGAAAGTTGGCATGGGATCATCATTTCACCCACGTAGTATGTGCTAAAAAGTTTAGGTGGTTACGACAAAAACTGGATGCACGTCATGTACAAAATGGACAATCTCTTTCGAAGTATAAGGGTTTCGGACGAAAACTCGCCTGTTACAAAGACATTTCATTTTGTTTAACTTATTTGAGCTCCATACTTTTTTTGTGTTCAAAATGCACTATTCAAAGCCACATCATCAATTTTCAACCCTTTCTAACTACATTTGTTATTTTTCATGCAGTTGCTCATTTTTTCCAGCAAATTAACCCTGAAATTGAAAATCACTTCAAATAAAATTTGAAAAGGTTGAAATTTGGCCTGGTATCATCATTTCACCCAGATAGCATGTGGTAAAACGTTGAGAGGTTTACAGCAAAAACTGGATGCACTTCGTGTACAAAATGGAGAATCTCTTTTGAAGTATCATGGTTTCCGACGAAAACTCGCCTGTTATAACGACATTTCATTTTTTTAACATATTTGAACTCCATACTTTTTGTGTGTTCAAAATGCACCATTCAGAGCCACATCATCAATTTTCAACCCCTTCTAACTACATTTGCTATTTTTCATGCAATTGCTGATTTTTTCCGGCAAATTAACCCTGAAATTCAAATGCACTTCAAATAAACTCTGAAAAGGTTGAAATTTGGCATGGTATCATAATTTCACCCACATAGCATGTGTTAAAACGTTGAGAGGTTTACAGCAAAAACTGGATGCACTTCGTGTACAAAATGGACTATCTCTTTTGAAGTATCAGGGTTTCGACGAAAACTCGCCTGTTATAATGACATTTCATTTTTTTAACTGATTTGAACTCCATAATTTTTGTGTGTTCAAAATGCACCATTCAAAGCCACATCATCAATTTTCAAACCTTTCTAACTACATTTGCTATTTTTCATGCACTTCCTTATTTTTTCCAGCAAAATAACCCTAAAATTGAAAAGCACTTGAAATTAATTTGAAAAGGTTGAAATTTGGCATGGTATCATCATTTCACCCACATAACATGTGCTCAAACGTTGAGTGGTTTACAGCAAAAACTGGATGCACTTCCTATACAAAATGGACAATCTCTTTCGAAGTATCAGGGTTCCGTACGAAAACTCGCCTGTTACAAAGGCATTTCATTTTTCTAACTTATTTGAACTCCATACATTTTGTGTGTTCAAAATGCACCATTCAAACTAAGATCATCAATTTTCAACCCTTTGTGACTTGATTTGCCTTTTTTCATGCACTTATTGATTTTTTCACCTAAATAACCCTAAAATTGAAAAGCACTTCAAATAAACTCTCAAAAGGTCGAAAGTTGGCATGGTATCATCATTTCACCCACATAACATGTGCTAAAAAGTTCAGGGGGTTACGGCAAAAACTGGATGCCCGTCCTGTACAAATTGGACAATCTCTTTCGAAGTATCAGGGTTTCGGACAAAAACTCGCCTGTTACAAAGGCATTTCATGTTTTAACTTGTTTGAACTCCATACTTTTTGTGTGTTCAAAATGCACCATTCAACGCAACATCATAAATTTTCAACCCTTTCTAACTACATTTGCTATTTTTTATGCACTTGCTGATTTTTTCTAGCAAAATAACCCTGAAATTGAAAAGCACTTCAAATAAACTCTGAAAAGGTTGAAATTTGGCATGGTATCATCATTTCACGCACATAGCATGTGGTAAAAGGTTGAGAGGTTTACTGCAAAAACTAGATGCACTTCATGTACAAAATGGACAATCTCTTTTGAAGTATCATGGTTTCCGACGAAAACTCCCCTGTTATAATGACATTTCATTTTTTTAACTTATTTGAACTCCATACTTTTTGTGTGTTCAAAATGCACCATTCAAAGCCACATCATCATTTTTCAACCCTTTCTAACTACATTTGCTATTTTTCATGCACTTGTATATTTTTTCAGCAAATTAACCCTAAAATTGAAATGCACTTCAAATAAACTCTGAAAAGGTTGAAATTTGGCATGGTATCACCATTTCACCCACATAGCATATGGTAAAACATTGAGAGGTTTCCAGCAAAAACTGGATGCACTTCGTGTACAAAATGGACAATTCCTTTTGAAGTATCAGGGTTTCTGACGAAAACTCGCCTGTTATAACGACATTTCATTTTTTTAACTTATTTGAACTCCATACTTTTTGTGTGTTCAAAATGCACCATTAAAAGCCACATCATCAATTTTCAACGCATTCTAACTACATTTGCTATTTTTCATGCACTTGTTGATTTTTTCCAGCAAAATAACCCTGAAATTGAAAAGCACTTCAAATAAATTTGAAAAGGTTGAAATTTGGCATGGTATCATTATTTCACCCACATAGCATGTGCTAAAACATTGAGAGGTTTACAGCAAAAACTGGATGCACTTCCCGTACAAAATGGAGAATCTCTTTCGAAGTATGAGGGCTTCGGACGAAAACTCGCCTGTTACAAAGGCATTTCATTTTTCTAAGTTATTTGAACTCCATACTTTTGGTGTGTTCAAAATGCACCATTCAAAGCCATATCATCAATTTTCAACCCTTTGTGACTTGATTCGCTATTTTTCATGCACTTATTTATTTTTTCACCTAAATAACCCTAAAATTGAAAAGCACTTCAAATAATCTCTAAAAAGGTTGAAAGTTGGCATGGTATCATCATTTCACCCACATAACATGTGCTAAAAAGCTCAGGGGGTTACGGCAAAAACTGGATGCCCGTCCTATACAAATTGGACAATCTCTTTCGAAGTATCAGGGTTTAGGACGAAAAGTCGCCTGTTACAAAGGCATTTCATTTTTTTAACTTGTTTGAACTCCATACTTTTTGTGTGTTAAAAATGCACCATTCAACGACACATCATCAATTTTCAACCCTTTCTAACTACATTTGCTATTTTTCATGCACTTGCTGATTTTTTCTAGCAAAATAACCCTGAAATTGAAAAGCACTTCAAATAAACTCTCAAAAAGGTTGAAATTTGGCATGGTATCATCATTTAACCAACATAGCATGTGGTAAACATTGAGAGGTTTACAACAAAAACTGGATGCACTTCCTGTACAAAGTGGACAATCTCTTTCGAAGTATCAGGGTTTCGGACAAAAACTTGCCTGTTACAAAGGCATTTCATTTTTTTAACTTCTTTGAACTCCATACTTTTTGTGTGTTCAAAATGCACCATTCAACGCCACATCATCAATTTTCAACCCTTTCTAACTACATTCGCTATTTTTCATGCACTTGCCGATGTTTTCTAGGAAAATAACCCTGAAATTGAAAAGCACTTCAAATAAACTCTCAAAGGTTGAAATTTGGCATGGTCTCATCATTTAACCAACATAGCATGTGGTACAATGTTGAGTGGTTTACAAAAAAAACAGGATGCACTTCCGGTACAAAATGGACAATCTCTTTCGAAGTATCATGGTTTCGGACAAAAACTCGCCTGTTACAAAGGCATTTCATTTTCTTAACTTACTTGAACTCCATACTTTTTGTGTGTTCAAAATGCACCATTCAAAGCCACATCATAAATTTTCAACCCTTTTTGACTTCATCTGCTATTTTTCATGCACTTGCTGATTTATTCTAGCAAAATAACCCTGAAATTGAAAAGCACTTCAAATAAATTCTGAAAAGGTTGAAATTTGGCATGGTATCATCATTTAACCAACATAGCATGTGGTAAAACGTTTAGAGGTTTACAGCAAAAACTGGATGCACTTCGTATACAAAATGGACAATCTCTTTTGAAGCATGAGTGTTTCGGACGAAAACTCGCCTGTTATAACGACATTTCATTTTTTAACTTATTTGAACTCCATACTTTTTGTGTGTTCAAAATGCACCATTAAAAGCCACATCATCAATTTTCAACCCTTTCTAACTACATTTGCTGTTTTTCATGCACTTGCTGATTTTTTCTAGCAAAATAACCCTGAAATCGAAAAGCACTTCAAACAAAATCTGAAAAGGTTGAAATTTGGCATGGTATCATCATTTAACCAATATAGCATGTGGTAAAATGTTGAGAGGTTTAAAACAAAAAATAGATGCACTTCCTGTACAAAATGGACAATCTCTTTCGAAGTATCATGGTTTCGAACGAAAACTCGCCTGTTACAAAGGAATTTCATTTTTTAACTTATTTGAACTCCATACTTATTGTGTGTTCAAAATGCACCATTCAAAGCCACATCATCAATTTTAAACCCTTTCTAAGTACATTTGCTATTTTTCATGCACTTGCTGAGTTCTTCCAGCAAAATAACCCTGAAATTGAAAGGCACTTCAAATAAATTTGAAAAGGTTGAAATTTGGCATGGTATCATCATTTCACCCGCATAGAGTGTGCTAAAACGTTGAGAGGTTTACAGCCAAAACTGGATGCACTTCCTGTACAAAATGGACAATCTCTTTCGTAGTATCACGGTTTCGGATGAAAACTTGCCTGTTACAAAGCCATTTCATTTTTTTTAACTTATTTGAACTCCATACTTTTTGTGTGGTCAAAATGCACCATTCAAGGCCACACCATCAATTTTCAACCCTTTCTGACTTGATTTGCTATTTTTCATGCACTTATTGATTTCTTGAGCTAAATAACCCTGAAATTGGAAAGCACTTCAAATAAATTCTTAAAAGGTCGAAAGCTGGCATGGTATCATCATTTCACCCACATAGCATGTGCTAAAACGTTGAGAGGGGTACGATAAAAACTTGAGGCACTTCGTGTACAAAATGGACAATTTTTTCGAAGTATGAGGGTTTCGGATGAAAACTCGCTTGTTATAAAGGCATTTCATTTTTTTGACTTATTTGAACTCCATAATTTTTGTGTGTTAAAAAATGCACCATTCAAAGCCACATCATCAATTTTAAACCCTTTCTCACTTCATTTGCTATTTTTCATGCACTTACTTATTTTTTTGCAGGAAAATAACCCTGAAATTGAAAAGCACTTCAAATGAACTCTGAAAAGGTTGAAAGTTGGCATGGTATCATCATTTCATCCACATAGCATGTGATAAAAAGTTGAGAGGGTTACGGCAAAAAGTGGATGCACTTCCTATACAAAATGGACAATCTCTTTCGAAGTATCATGGTTTCCGACGAAAACTCGCCTATTACAAAGGCATTTCATTTTTTTAACTTATTTGAACTCCATACTTTTTGTGTGTTCAAAATGCACCATTCAAAGCCACATCATCAATATTCAACCCTTTCTAAGTACATTTGCTATTTTTCATGCACTTGCTGATTTTTTCCAGCAAAATAACCCTGAAATTGAAAAGCACATGAAATAATCTCTGAAAATGTTGAAATTTGGCATGGTATCATCATTTTTCCACATAGCATGTGCTAAAACGTGGAGAGGTTTACAGCAAAAACTGGATGCACTTCCTGTACGAAATGGACAATCTCTTTCGAAGTACCAGGGTTTCGGACGAAAACTCGCCTGTTACAAAGACATTTCATTTTTTTAACTTATTTGAACTCCATACTTTTTGTGTGTTCAAAATGGACCATTCAAATCCACATCGTCAATTTTCAACCCTTTCTAACTACATTTGCTATTTTTCATGCACTTGCTGATTTTTTTCTACCAAAATAACCCTGAAATCGAAAAGCACTTGAAATAAACTCTTAAAACATTGAAATTTGGCATGATATCATCATTGAATCAACATAGCATGTGGTAAGACGATGAGATGTTTATAGCAAAAACTGGATGCACTTCGTGTACAAAATGGACAATATCTTTCGAAGTATCACCGTTTCGGACGAAAACTCGCCTGTTACAACGGCGTTTCATTTTTTTAAACTTATTTGAACTCCATACTTTTTGTGTATTCAAAATGCACCATTCAAAGCCACATCATCAATTTTCAACCCTTTCTAAGTACATTTGCTATTTTTCATGCACTTGCTGATTTTTTTCCAGCAAAATAACCCTGAAATTGAAGAACACTTCTAATGAATTTGAAAAGGTTAAAATTTGGCATAGTATCATCATTTCACCCACATAGCATGTGCTCAAAGGTTTAGAGGTTTACGCCCAAAACTGGATGCACTTCCTATACAAAATGGACAATCTCTTTCGTAGTAACAGGGTTTCGAACGAAAACTCGCCTGTTACAAAGGCATTTCATTTTTTTAACTTATTTGAACTCCATCCTTTTTGTATGTTCAAAATGCACCATTCAAAGCCACATCATCAATTTTCAACCCTTTGTGACTTGATTTGCTATTTTTCACGCACTTATTGATTTTTTTCAGCTAACTAACCCTGAAATTGAAAAGCACTTCAAATAAATTCTGAAAAGGTCGAAAGTTGGCATGGTATCATAATTAAACCCACATAGCATGTGCTAAAACGTTAAGGGGGTTACGACAAAAACTTGATGCACGTCCTATACAAACTGATCAATCTCTTTCGAGGCATCAGGGTTTCGAACGAAAACTCTCCTGTTACAAAGGGATTTCATTTCTTTCACTTATTTGAACTCCATACTTTTTGTGTGTTCAAAATGCACCATTCAAAGCCACATTATCAATTTTCAACCCTTTTTAACTGCATTTGCTATTTTGCACGCACTTGCTGATTTTTTCTAGCAAAATAACCCTTAAATTGAAAAGCACGTCAAATAAACTCTGAAAAGGTTGAAATTTGGCATGGTATCATAATTTCACCCACATAGCATGTGCTAAAAAGTTAAGGGGGTTACGACAAAAACTGGATGCACGTCCTATACAAACTGATCAATCCCTTTCGAAGTATCAGGGTTTCAAACGAAAACTCGCCTGTTATAACGACATTTCAGTTTTTTAACTTTTTTGAACTCCATACTTTTTATGTGTTCAAAATGCACCATTCAAAGCCAGATCATCAATTTTCAACCCTTTGTGACTTGATTTGGTATTTTTAACGCACTTGTTGATTTTTTCTAGCAAAATAACCCTTTAATTGAAAAGCACTTCAAATAAATTCTAAAAAGGTCAAAAGTTGGCATGGTATCATAATTTCAACCACATAGCATGTGCTAAAAAGTTCAGGCGGTTACGACAAAAACTGGATGCACGTCCTATACAAAATGATCAATCCCTTTCGAGGTATCAAGGTTTCGAACGAAAACTCGCCTGTTACAAAGGCACTTCATTTTTTGAACTTATTTGAACTCCATACTTTTTGTGTGTTCAAAATGCACCATTCAAAGTCACATCATCAATTTTCAACCCTTTGTAACTACATTTGCTATTTTGCACGCACTTGCTGATTATTTATAGCAAAATAACCCTTAAATTGAAAAGCACGTCAAATAAACTCTGAAAAGGGTGAAATTTGGCATGGTATCATAATTTAACCAAGATAGCATGTGGTAAAACGTTGAGAGGTTTACTGCAAAAACTGGATGCACTTCGTATACAAAATAGACAATCTCTTTCGAAGTATGAGGGTTTCAGACAAAAACTCGCCTGTTATAACGACATTTCAGTTTTTTAACTTTTTTGAACTCCATACTTTTTGTGTGTTCAAAATGCACCATTCAAAGCCACATCATCAATTTTCAACAGTTTCTGACTTCATTTGCTATTTTTCATGCACTTATTATTTGTTTCATCTAAATTACCCTGAAATTGAAAAGCACTTCAAATAAACTCTGAAAAGGTTGAATGTTGTCAAGGGATCGTCATTTCACCCACATATCATGTGTGAAAAAGTTGAGAGGGTTACATCAAAACCTGGATGCACTTCGTTTACAAAATGGACAATCTCTTTCGAAGTATCAGGGTTTCGGACAATAACTCGCCTATTGCAAAGGCATTTCATTTTTTAACTTATCTGAACTCCATACTTTTGGTCTGTTCAAAACGCGCCATTCAAAGCCACATCATCAATTTTCAACCCTTTCTAACTACATTTGCTATTTTTCATGCACTTACTCATTGTTTTCAGCAAAATAACCCTGAAATTGAAAAGCACTTCAAATAAATTTGAAAAGGATGAAATTTGCCGTGGTATCATCATTTCACCCACATAACATGTGCTAAAACGTTGAGAGGGTTACGACAAAAACTGGATGCACTTCCTGTACGAAATGGACAATCTCTTTCGAAGTACCAGGGTTTCGGACGAAAACTCGCCTGTTACAAAGGCATTTCATTTTTTAACTTATTTGAACTCCATTCTTTTTGTGTGTTAAAAATGCACAATTCAAAGCCACATCATCAATTTTCAACCCTTTCTGACTTGATTTGCTATTTTTCATGCACTTATTGATTTTTTTAGCAAAATAACCCTGAAATTGAAAAGCACTTCAGATGAACTCTGAAAAGGTCGAAATTTGGCATGGTATCATCATTGCACCCACATATCATGTGCTAAAAAATTGAGAGGGTTACGACAAAAACTGGATGCATGCCCTATACAAAATAGACAATCTCTTCCGAAATATCAGGGTTTCGGACGATAACTCGCCTGTTACAAAGGCATTTGATTTTTTTAACTTATTTGAACTCAATACTTTTTGTGTGTTCAAAATGTACCATTCAAATCCACATCATCAATTGTCAACCCTTTCTAACTTCATTTGCTATTTTTCATGCACTTGCCGATTTTTTCTAACAAAATAACCCTAAAATTGAAAAGCACTTCAAATAAACTCTTAAAACGTTGAAATTTGGCATGGTATCATCATTTAACCAACATAGCATCTGGTAAAACGATGAGAGGTTTATAGCAAAAACTGGATGCACTTCGTGTACAAAATGGACAATATCTTTCGAAGTATCAGGGTTTCGGACGAAAAGTCGCTTGTTACAAAGGCATTTCAATTTTTTAACTTATTTGAACCCCATACTTTTTGTGTATTCACAATGCACCATTCAAAGCCACATCATCAATTTTCAACCCATTCTAAGTACATTTGCTATTTTTCATGCACTAGCTGATTTTTTCCAGCAAAATAACCCTGAAATAGAAGAACACTTCAAATGAATTTGAAAAGGTTGAAATTTGTCATAGTATCATCATTTCACCCACATAGCATGTGCTCAAACGTTGAGAGGTTTACAGCCAAAACTGGATGCACTTCCTGTACAAAATGGACAATCTCTTTAGTAGTATCAGGGTTTCAGACGAAAACTCGCCTGTTACAAACGCATTTCATTTATTAACTTATTTGAACTCCATCCTTTTTGTGTGTTCAAAATGCACCATTCAAAGCCACATCATCAATTTTCAACCCTTTGTGACTTGATTTGCTATTTTTCATGCACTTATTGATTTTTTCAGCAAAATAACCCTGAAATTGAAAAGCACTTCAGATGAACTCTGAAAAGGTCGAAAGTTGGCATGGTATCATCATTTCACCCACATATCATGCGCTAAAAAGTTGAGAGGGTTACGACAAAAACTTGATGCATGCCATGTACAAAATGGACAATCTCTTTCGACGTATCACGGTTTCGGACGATAACTCGCCTGTTACAAAGGCATTTCATTTTTTTAACTTATTTGAACTCCATACTTTTTGTGTGTTCAAAATGCACCATTCAAATCCACATCATCAATTTTCAACCCTTTCTAACTACATTTGCTATTTTTCATGCACTTGCTGATTTTTTTCTACCAAAATAACCCTGAAATTGAAAAGCACTTGAAATAAACTCTTAAAAAATTGAAATTTGGCATGGTATCATCATTTAAACAACATAGCATGTGGTAAAACGATGAGAGGTTTATAGCAAAAACTGGATGCACTTCGTGTACAAAATGGACAATATCTTTCGAAGTATCAGGGTTTCGGACGAAAACTCGCGTGTTACAACGGCGTTTCATTTTTTTAACTTATTTGAACTCCATACTTTTTTTGTATTCAAAATGCACCATTCAAAGCCACATCATCAATTTTCAACCCTTTCTAAGTACATTTGCTATTTTTCATGCACTTGCTGATTTTTTCCAGCAAAATAACCCTGAAATTGAAGAACACTTCTAATGAATTTGAAAAGGTTAAAATTTGGCATAGTATCATCATTTCACCCACATAGCATGTGCTCAAAGGTTGAGAGGTTTACGGCCAAAACTGGATGCACTTCCTATACAAAATGGACAATCTCTTTCGTAGTAACAGGGTTTCGGACGAAAACTCGCCTGTTACAAAGGCATTTCATTTTTTTAACTTATTTGAACTCCATCCTTTTTGTATGTTCAAAATGCACCATTCAAAGCCACATCATCAATTTTCAACCCTTTGTGACTTGATTTGCTATTTTTCACGCACTTATTGATTTTTCAGCTAAATAACCCTGAAATTGAAAAGCACTTCAAATAAATTCTGAAAAGGTCGAAAGTTGGCATGGTATCATAATTTCACCCACATAGCATGTGCTAAAACGTTAAGGGGGTTACGTCACAAACTTGATACACGTCCTATACAAACTGATCAATCTCTTTCGAGGCATCAGGGTTTCGAACGAAAACTCTCCTGTTACAAAGGGATTTCATTTTTTTAACTTATTTGAACTCCATACTTCTTGTGTGTTCAAAATGCACCATTCAAAGCCACATCATCAATTTTCAACCCTTTTTAACTGCATTTGCTATTTTGCACGCACTTGCTGATTTTTTCTAGCAAAATAACCCTTAAATTGAAAAGCTCGTCAAATAAACACTGAAAAGGTTGAAATTTGGCATGGTATCATAATTCCACCCACATAGCATGTGCTAAAAAGTTAAGGGGGTTACGACAAAAATTGGATGCACGTCCTATACAAACTGATCAATCTCTTTCGAAGTATCAGGGTTTCAAACGAAAACTCCCCTGTTATAACGACATTTCAGTTTTTTAACTTTTTTGAACTCCATACTTTTTATGTGTTCAAAATGCACCATTCAAAGCCAGATCATCAATTTTCAACCCTTTGTGACTTGATTTGCTATTTTTCACGCACTTGTTGATTTTTTCTAGCAAAATAACCCTTTAATTGAAAAGCACTTCAAATAAATTCTGAAAAGGTCGAAAGTTGGCATGGTATCATAATTTCAACCACATAGCATGTGGTAAAACGTTGAGAGGTTTACAGCAAAAACTGGATCCACTTCGTATGCTAAAAAAATCAGTCGGTTAGGACAAAAACTAGATGCACGTCCTATACAAACTGATCAATCTCTTTCGAGATATTAGGGTTTCGAACGAAAACTCGCCTGTTACAAAGGCACTTCATTTTTTGATCTTATTTGAACTCCATCCTTTTTGTGTGTTCAAAATGCACCATTCAAAGCCACATTATCAATTTTCAACCCTTTGTGACTTGATTTGCTATTTTTCACGCACTTGTTGATTTATTTAGCTTAATAACCCTAAAATTGAAAAGCACTTCAAATAAATTCTGAAAAGGTCAAAAGTTGGCATGGTATGATAATTTCACCCACATAGCATGTGCTAAAAAGTTCAGGCGGTTACGACAAAAACTGGATGCACGTCCTATACAAAATGATCAATCTCTTTCGATGTATCAAGGTTTCGAACGAAAACTCGCCTGTTACAAAGGCACTTCATTTTTTGAACTTATTTGAACTCCATACTTTTTGTGTGTTCAAAATGCACCATTCAAGGTCACATCATCAATTTTCAACCCTTTGTAACTACATTTGCTATTTTTCACGTACTTGCTGATTATTTATAGCAAAATAACCCTTAAATTGAAAAGCGTCAAATAAACTCTGAAAAGGTTGAAATTTGGCATGGTATCATAATTTAACCAAGATAGCATGTGGTAAAACGTTGAGAGGTTTACAGCAAAAACTGGATGCACTTCGTATACAAAATAGACAATCTCTTTCGAAGTATGAGGGTTTTAGACAAAAACTCGCCTGTTATAATGACATTTCAATTTTTTAACTTTTTTGAACTCCATACTTTTTGTGTGTTCAAAATGCACCATTCAAAGCCACATCATCAATTTTCAACACTTTCTGACTTCATTTGCTATTTTTCATGCACTTATTATTTGTTTCATCTAAATAACCCTGAAATTGAAAACCACTTCAAATAAACTCTGAAAAGGTTGAATGTTGTCATGGGATCGTCATTTCACCCACATATCATGTGCGAAAAAGTTGAGAGGGTTACATCAAAACCTGGATGCACTTCGTTTACAAAATGGACAATCTCTTTCGAAGTATCAGGGTTTCAGACAAAAACTCGCCTATTATAACGGCATTTCATTTTTTTAATTATTTGAACTCCATACTTTTTGTGTGTTCAACATGCACCATTCGAAGGCACATAATCAATTTTCCACCCTTTCTGACTTGATTTGCTATTTTTCCGGCACTTATTGATTTTTTTAGCTAACTAACCCTGAAATTGTAAAGCACTTCAAATAAACTCTAAAAAGGTCGAAAGTTGGCATGGTATCATCATTTCACGCACATAACATGTGCTAAAAAGTTCAGGGGGTTACGGCAAAACCTGGATGCACGTCCTGTACAAAATGGACAATCTCTTTCGAAGTATGAGGGTTTCGGACGAAAACTCGCCTGTTAGAAAGGCATTTGATTTTTTTAACCTATTTGAACTCCATACTTTTTGTGTTTTCGAAATGCACCATTCAAAGCCACATCATCAATTTTCAGCCCTTTCTAACTACATTTGCTATTTTTCATGCACTTGCTGATTTTTTCTAACAAAATAACCCTGAAATTGAAAAGCACTTAAAAATAAACACTGAAAAGGTTGAAATTTGGCATGGTATCATCATTTAACCAACATAGCATGTGGTAAAATGTTGAGAGATTTACAGCAAAAACTGGATTCACTTCATGTACAAAATGGACAATCTCTTTCGAAGTATCAGGGTTTCGGAAGAAAACTCGCCTGTTACAAAGGCATTTCATTTTTTTAACTTATTTGAACTCCATAGTTTTTGTGTGTTCAAAATGCACCATTCAAAGCCACATCATCAATTTTCAACCCTTTGTAAGTACATTTGCTATTTTTCATGCACTTATTGATTTTTTCAACTAAATAACCCTGAAATTGAAAAGCACTTCAAATAAATTCTGAAAAGGTTGAAATTTGGCATGGTATCATAATTTAACCAAGATAGCATGTGGTAAAACGTTGAGAGGTTTACAGCAAAAACTGGATGCACTTCGTATACAAAATAGACAATCTCTTTCGAAGTATGAGGGTTTCAGACAAAAACTCGCCTGTTATAACGACATTTCAGTTTTTTAACTTTTTTGAACTCCATACTTTTTGTGTGTTCAAAATGCACCATTCAAAGCCACATCATCAATTTTCAACACTTTCTTCCTTCATTTTCTATTTTTCATGCACTTGCTGATTTTTTCCAGCAAATTAACCCTGAAATTCAAAAGCACTTCAAATAAACTCTGAAAAGGTTGAAATTTGGCAAGGTATCATCATTTCACCCACATAGCATGTGCCAAAACGTTGAGAGGTTTCCAGCAAAAATTGGATGCACTTCCTGTACAAAATGGACAATCTCTTTCGAAATATCAGGGTTTCGGACGAAACCTCGCCTGTCATAAAGGCATTTCATTTTTTAAAATTATTTGAACTCCATACTTTTTGTGTGTTCAACATGCACCATTCAAAGGCACATCATCAATTTTCAAGCCTTTCCGACATGATTTGCTATTTTTCATGCACTTATTGATTTTCTCAGCTAAATACCCCTGAAATTGAAAAGCACTTCAAATAAACTCTAAAAATGTGGAAAGTTGGCATGGTATCATCATTTCACCCACATAGCATGTGCTAAAACGTTGAGAGGGTTACGACAAAAACTGGAGGCACTTCGTGTACAAAATGGACAATCTCTTTTGAAGTATCAGGGTTTCGTATGAAATCTCGCTTGTTAAAAAGGCAGTTCATTTTTTTGAGTTATTTGAACTCCACACTTTTTGTGTGTTCAAAATGCACGATTCAAAGCCACATCATCAATTTTCAACCCTTTCTGACTTCATTTTCTATTTTTCATGCACATGCTGATTTTTTCCAGCAAATTAACCCTGAAATTGAAAAGCACTTCAAATAAACTCTGAAAAGGTTGAAATTTGGCATGGTATCATCATTTCACCCACATAGCATGTGGTAAACGTTGACAGGTTTACAGCAAAAACTAGATGCACTTCGTGTACAAAATGGACAATCTCTTTTGAAGTATTAGGGTTTCCGACGAAAACTCGCCTGTTATAACGACATTTCATTTTTTTAACTTATTTGAACTCCATACTTTTTGTGTGTTCAAAATGCACCATTAAAAGCCACATCATCAATTTCCAACCCTTTCTAACTACATTTGCTATTTTTCATGCACTTGCTGATTTTTTCCAGCAAAATAACCCCGAAATTGAAAATCACTTCCAATAAATTTGAAAAGGTTCAAATTTGGCATGGTATCATCATTTCACCCACATAGCATGTGGTAAACGTTGACAGGTTTACAGGAAAAACTGGATGCACTTCGTGTACAAAATGGACAATCTCTTTTGAAGTATCAGGGTTTTTCACGAAAACTCGCCTGTTGTAACGACATTTCATTTATTTAACTTATTTGAACTACATACTTTTTGTTTGTTCAAAATGCACCATTCAAAGCCACATCATCAATTTTCAACCCTTTCTAACTACATTTGCTATTTTTCATGCACTTGCTGATTTTTTCCAGCAAATTAACACTGAAATTGAAAAGCACTTCAAATAAACTCTAAAAAGGTTGAAATTTGGCATGGTATCATCATTTCACCCACATAGCATGTGGTAAACGTTGACAGGTTTACAACAAAAACTAGATGCACTTCGTGTACAAAATGGACAATCTCTTTTGAAGTATTAGGGTTTCCGACGAAAACTCGCCTGTTATAATGACATTTCATTTTTTTAACTTATTTGAACCCCATACTTTTTGTGTGTTCAAAATGCACCACTAAAAGTCACATCATCAATTTTCAACCGTTTCTAACTACATTTGCTATTTTTCATGCACTTGCTGATTTTTTCCAGCAAAATAACCCTGAAATTGAAAAGCACTTCAAATAAATTTGAAAAGGTTGAAATTTGGCATGGTATCATCATTTAACCCACATTGCATGTGCAAAAACGTTGAGAGGTTTCCAGCAAAAATTGGATGCACTTCCTGTACAAAATGGACAATCTCTTTCAAAATATCAGGGTTTCAGACGAAAACTCGCCTGTTACAAAGGTATTTCATTTTTTAAACTTATTTGAACTCCATACTTTTTGTGTGTTCAACATGCACCATTCAAAGGCACATCATCAATTTTCAACCCTTTCTGACTTGATTTGCTATTTTTCATGCACTTATTGATTTTTTCAGCTAAATACCCCTGAAATTGAAAAGCACTTCAAATAAACTCTAAAAATTTCGAAAGTTGGCATGGTATCATAGTTTCACCCACATAACATGTGCTAAAAAGTTCAGGGGGTTACGACAAAAACTGGATGCACGTCCTATACAAAATGGACAATCTCTTTCGAAGTATCAGGGTTTCTGACGAAAACTCGCCTCTTAGAAAGGCATTTCATTTTTTAAAATTATTTGAACTCCATACTTTTTGTGTGTTCAACATGCACCATTCAAAGGCACATCATCAATTTTCAACCCTTTCCGACATGATTTGCTATTTTTCATGCACTTATTGATTTTCTCAGCTAAATACCCCTGAAATTGAAAAGCACTTCAAATAAACTCTAAAAATGTGGAAAGTTGGCATGGTATCATCATTTCACCCACATAGCATGTGCTAAAACGTTGAGAGGGTTACGACAAAAACTGGAGGCACTTCGTGTACAAAATGGACAATCTCTTTTGAAGTATCAGGGTTTCGTATGAAATCTCGCTTGTTAAAAAGGCAGTTCATTTTTTGAGTTATTTGAACTCCACACTTTTTGTGTGTTCAAAATGCACGATTCAAAGCCACATCATCAATTTTCAACCCTTTCTGACTTCATTTTCTATTTTTCATGCACATGCTGATTTTTTCCAGCAAATTAACCCTGAAATTGAAAAGCACTTCAAATAAACTCTGAAAAGGTTGAAATTTGGCATGGTATCATCATTTCACCCACATAGCATGTGGTAAACGTTGACAGGTTTACAGCAAAAACTAGATGCACTTCGTGTACAAAATGGACAATCTCTTTTGAAGTATTAGGGTTTCCGACGAAAACTCGCCTGTTATAACGACATTTCATTTTTTTAACTTATTTGAACTCCATACTTTTTGTGTGTTCAAAATGCACCATTAAAAGCCACATCATCAATTTCCAACCCTTTCTAACTACATTTGCTATTTTTCATGCACTTGCTGATTTTTTCCAGCAAAATAACCCCGAAATTGAAAATCACTTCCAATAAATTTGAAAAGGTTCAAATTTGGCATGGTATCATCATTTCACCCACATAGCATGTGGTAAACGTTGACAGGTTTACAGGAAAAACTGGATGCACTTCGTGTACAAAATGGACAATCTCTTTTGAAGTATCAGGGTTTTTCACGAAAACTCGCCTGTTGTAACGACATTTCATTTATTTAACTTATTTGAACTCCATACTTTTTGTTTGTTCAAAATGCACCATTCAAAGCCACATCATCAATTTTCAACCCTTTCTAACTACATTTGCTATTTTTCATGCACTTGCTGATTTTTTCCAGCAAATTAACACTGAAATTGAAAAGCACTTCAAATAAACTCTAAAAAGGTTGAAATTTGGCATGGTATCATCATTTCACCCACATAGCATGTGGTAAACGTTGACAGGTTTACAACAAAAACTAGATGCACTTCGTGTACAAAATGGACAATCTCTTTTGAAGTATTAGGGTTTCCGACGAAAACTCGCCTGTTATAATGACATTTCATTTTTTTAACTTATTTGAACCCCATACTTTTTGTGTGTTCAAAATGCACCACTAAAAGTCACATCATCAATTTTCAACCGTTTCTAACTACATTTGCTATTTTTCATGCACTTGCTGATTTTTTCCATCAAAATAACCCTGAAATTGAAAAGCACTTCAAATAAATTTGAAAAGGTTGAAATTTGGCATGGTATCATCATTTAACCCACATTGCATGTGCAAAAACGTTGAGAGGTTTCCAGCAAAAATTGGATGCACTTCCTGTACAAAATGGACAATCTCTTTCAAAATATCAGGGTTTCAGACGAAAACTCGCCTGTTACAAAGGTATTTCATTTTTTAAACTTATTTGAACTCCATACTTTTTGTGTGTTCAACATGCACCATTCAAAGGCACATCATCAATTTTCAACCCTTTCTGACTTGATTTGCTATTTTTCATGCACTTATTGATTTTTTCAGCTAAATACCCCTGAAATTGAAAAGCACTTCAAATAAACTCTAAAAATTTCGAAAGTTGGCATGGTATCATAGTTTCACCCACATAACATGTGCTAAAAAGTTCAGGGGGTTACGACAAAAACTGGATGCACGTCCTATACAAAATGGACAATCTCTTTCGAAGTATCAAGGTTTCGGACGAAAACTCGCCTGTTACAAAGGCAGTTGAATTTTGTAACTTATTTGAACTCCATACTTTTTGTGTGTTGAAAATGAACCATTCAAAGCCACATCATCAATTTTCATCCCTTTCTAACTACATTTGCTATTTTTCATGCACTTGCTGATTTTTTCTAGCAAAACAACCCTGAAATTGAAAAGCACCTCAAATAAACTTAAACTGCTGTATAAGACAATCTGATTAAATGGCATTTGAAATGTCATATCTCTAGTTTGAGAAGCAACACAAATGAACTCTGAAAAGGTTGTAACTTGGCATGACATCATAATTTCACCCACATAGCAACTTCTAAAGTGTTGAGAGCGTTACGGCAAAAACTGGATCCACTTCGTGTACAAATTGGACAATCTCTTTCGAAGTATAAGGGTTTCGCACAAAAACTCATCTATTACAAAGGAATTTCATTTTTAATAACTTATTTGAAGTCCATACTTTTTGTGTGTTCAAAATGCACCATTAAACGCAACATCATCAATTTTCAACCCTTTCTAACTACATTTGCTATTTTTCATGCACTTGCTGATTTTTCCCAGCAAAATAACCCTGAAATTGAAATGCACTTAAAATAAATTTGAAAAGGTTGAAATTTGGCATGGTATCATCATTTCACCCCACATAGCATGTGCCAAAACGTTGAGAGGTTTCAAGCAAAAATTGGATGCACTTCCTGTAAAAAATGGACAATCTCTTCCGAAATATCAGGGTTTCGGACGAAAACTCGCCCGTTACAAAGGCATTTCATTTTTTTTTATTTTATTTGAACTCCATACTTTTTGTGTGTTCAACACGCACCTTTCAAAGGCACATGATCAATTTTCAACCCTTTCCTACTTGATTTGCCATTTTTCATGCACTTATTGATTTTTTTCAGCTAAATACCCCTGAAATAGAAAAGCACTTCAAATAAACTCTAAAAATGTCGAAAGTTGGCATGGTATCATTATTTCACCCACATAACATGTGCTAAAAAGTTTAGGGGGTTACGACAAAAACTGGATGCACTTCGTGTACAAAATGGACAATCTCATTCGAAGAATCAGGGTTTCCGACGAAAACTCGCCTATTATAACGACATTTCCTTTTTTTAACTTATTTGAACTCCATACTTTTGTGTGTTCAAAATGCACCATTCAAAGCCACATCATCAATTTTCAACCCTTTCTAACTACATTTGCTATTTTTCATGCACTTGTTGATTTTTTTCTAGCAAATTAACCCTGAAATTGAAAAGCACTTCAAATAAACTCTGAAAAGGTTGAAATTTGGCATGGTATCATCATTTCACCCACATAGGATGTCGTAAACGTTGATAGGATTACAGCAAAAACTGGATGCACTTCGTGTACAAAATGGACAATCTCTTCTGAAGTATCAGGGTTTCCGACGAAAACTCGCCTGTTATAATGACATTTCATTTCTTTAACTTATTTTAACTCCATACTTTTTGTGTGTTCAAAATGAACCATTAAAAGCCACATCATCAATTTTCAACCTTTTCTAACTACATTTGCTATTTTTCATGCACTTGCTGATTTTTCCAGCAAAATAACCCCGAAATTGAAAAGCACTTCATATAAATTTGAAAAGGTTGAAATTTGGCATGGTATGATCATTTCACCCACATAGCATGTGGTAAACGTTGACATGTTTATAGCAAAAACTGGATGCACTCCGTGTACAAAATGGACAATCTCTTTTGTAGTATGAGGATTTCTGACGAAAACTCGCCTGTTGTAACGACATTTCATTTTTTTAACTTATTTGAACTCCATATTTTGTGTGTGTTGAAAATGAACCATTCAAAGCCACATCATCAATTTTCAACCCTTTCTAACTACATTTGCTATTTTTCATGCACTTGTTGATTTTTTCTAGCAAAACAACCCTGAAATTGAAAAGCACCTCAAATAAACTTAAACTGCTGTATAAGACAATCTGATTAAATGGCATTTGAAATGTCATATATCGAGTTTGAAAAGCAACACAAATGAACTCTGAAAAGGTTGTAACTTGGCATGACATCATAATTTCAGCCACATAGCAACTTCTAAAGTGTTGAGAGCGTTACGGCAAAAACTGGATGCACTTCGTGTACAAATTGGACAATCTCTTTCTAAGTATAAGGGTTTCGCACAAAAACTCATCTATTACAAAGGAATTTCATTTTTAATAACTTATTTGAAGTCCATACTTTTTGTGTGTTCAAAATGCACCATTAAAAGCCACATCATCAATTTTCAACCCTTTCTAACTACATTTGCTATTTTTCATGCACTTGCTGATTTTTCCCACCAAAATAACCCTGAAATTGAAAAGCACTTAAAATAAATTTGAAAAGGTTGAAATTTGGCATGGTATCATCATTTGACCCACATAGCATGTGCCAAAACGTTGAGAGGTTTCAAGCAAAAATTGGATGCACTTCCTGTAAAAAATGGACAATCTCTTTCGAAATATCAGGGTTTCGGACGAAAACTCGCCTGTTACAAAGGCACTTCATTTTATTTTATTTTATTTGAACTCCATTCTTTTTGTGTGTTCAACATGCACCTTTCAAAGGCACATCATCAATTTTCAACCCTTTCCTACTTGATTTGCCATTTTTCATGCACTTATTGATTTTTTCAGCTAAATACCCCTGAAATTGAAAAGCACTTCAAATAAACTCTAAAAATGTCGAAAGTTGGCATGGTATCATTATTTCACCCACATAACATGTGCTAAAAAGTTTAGGGGGTTACGACAAAAACTGGATGCACTTCGTGTACAAAATGGACAATCTCATTCGAAGAATCAGGGTTTCCGACGAAAACTCGCCTATTATAACGACATTTCCTTTTTTTAACTTATTTGAACTCCATACTTTTGTGTGTTCAAAATGCACCATTCAAAGCCACATCATCAATTTTCAACCCTTTCTAACTACATTTGCTATTTTTCATGCACTTGTTGATTTTTTTCTAGCAAATTAACCCTGAAATTGAAAAGCACTTCAAATAAACTCTGAAAAGGTTGAAATTTGGCATGGTATCATCATTTCACCCACATAGGATGTCGTAAACGTTGATAGGATTACAGCAAAAACTGGATGCACTTCGTGTACAAAATGGACAATCTCTTCTAAAGTATCAGGGTTTCCGACGAAAACTCGCCTGTTATAATGACAGTTCATTTCTTTAACTTATTTTAACTCCATTCTTTTTGTGTGTTCAAAATGAACCATTAAAAGCCACATCATCAATTTTCAACCGTTTCTAACTACATTTGCTATTTTTCATGCACTTGCTGATTTTTTCCAGCAAAATAACCCCGAAATTGAAAAGCACTTCATATAAATTTGAAAAGGTTGAAATTTGGCATGGTATGATCATTTCACCCACATAGCATGTGGTAAACGTTGACATGTTTATAGCAAAAACTGGATGCACTCCGTGTACAAAATGGACAATCTCTTTTGTAGTATGAGGATTTCTGACGAAAACTCGCCTGTTGTAACGACATTTCATTTTTTTAACTTATTTGAACTCCATACTTTTTGTGTGTTGAAAATGAACCATTCAAAGCCACATCATCAATTTTCAACCCTTTCTAACTACATTTGCTATTTTTCATGCACTTGCTGATTTTTTCTAGCAAAACAACCCTGAAATTAAAAAGCACCTCAAATAAACTTAAACTGCTGTATAAGACAATCTGATTAAATGGCATTTGAAATGTCATATATCGAGTTTGAAAAGCAACACAAATGAACTCTGAAAAGGTTGTAACTTGGCATGACATCATAATTTCACCCACATAGCAACTTCTAAAGTGTTGAGAGCGTTACGGCAAAAACTGGATGCACTTCGTGTACAAATTGGACAATCTCTTTCTAAGTATAAGGGTTTCGCACAAAAACTCATCTATTACAAAGGAATTTCATTTTTAATAACTTATTTGAAGTCCATACTTTTTGTGTGTTCAAAATGCACCATTAAAAGCCACATCATCAATTTTCAACCCTTTCTAACTACATTTGCTATTTTTCATGCACTTGCTGATTTTTCCCAGCAAAATAACCCTGAAATTGAAAAGCACTTAAAATAAATTTGAAAAGGTTGAAATTTGGCATGGTATCATCATTTGACCCACATAGCATGTGCCAAAACGTTGAGAGGTTTCAAGCAAAAATTGGATGCACTTCCTGTAAAAAATGGACAATCTCTTTCAAAATATCAGGGTTTCGGACGAAAACTCGCCTGTTACAAAGGCATTTCATTTTATTTTATTTTATTTGAACTCCATACTTTTTGTGTGTTCAACATGCACCTTTCAAAGGCACATCATCAATTTTCAACCCTTTCCTACTTGATTTGCCATTTTTCATGCACTTATTGATTTTTTCAGCTAAATACCCCTGAAATTGAAAAGCACTTCAAATAAACTCTAAAAATGTCGAAAGTTGGCATGGTATCATTATTTCACCCACATAACATGTGCTAAAAAGTTTAGGGGGTTACGACAAAAACTGGATGCACTTCGTGTACAAAATGGACAATCTCATTCGAAGAATCAGGGTTTCCGACGAAAACTCGCCTATTATAACGACATTTCATTTTTTAACTTATTTGAACTCCATAATTTTGTGTGTACAAAATGCACCATTCAAAGCCACATCATCAATTTTCACCCCTTTCTAACTACATTTGCTATTTTTCATGCACTTATTGATTTTTTTCTAGCAAATTAACCCTGAAATTGAAAAGCACTTCAAATAAACTCTGAAAAGGTTGAAATTTGGCATGGTATCATCATTTCACCCACATAGCATGTCGTAAACGTTGATAGGATTACAGCAAAAACTGGATGCACTTCGTGTACAAAATGGACAATCTCTTTTGAAGTATCAGGGTTTCCGACGAAAACTCGCCTGTTATAATGACATTTCATTTCTTTAACTTATTTTAACTCCATTCTTTTTGTGTGTTCAAAATGAACCATTAAAAGCCACATCATCAATTTTCAACCGTTTCTAACTACATTTGCTATTTTTCATGCACTTGCTGATTTTTTCCAGCAAAATAACCCCGAAATTGAAAAGCACTTCATATAAATTTGAAAATGTTGAAATTTGGCATGGTATGATCATTTCACCCACATAGCATGTGGTCAACGTTGACAGGTTTATAGCAAAAACTGGATGCACTCCGTGTACAAAATGGACAATCTCTTTTGTAGTATGAGGATTTCTGACGAAAACTCGCCTGTTGTAACGACATTTCATTTTTTAACTTATTTGAACTCCATACTTTTTGTGTGTTGAAAATGAACCATTCAAAGCCACATCATCAATTTTCAACCCTTTCTAACTACATTTGCTATTTTTCATGCACTTGCTGATTTTTTCTAGCAAAACAACCCTGAAATTAAAAAGCACCTCAAATAAACTTAAACTGCTGTATAAGACAATCTGATTAAATGGCATTTGAAATGTCATATATCGAGTTTGAAAAGCAACACAAATGAACTCTGAAAAGGTTGTAACTTGGCATGACATCATAATTTCACCCACATAGCAACTTCTAAAGTGTTGAGAGCGTTACGGCAAAAACTGGATGCACTTCGTGTACAAATTGGACAATCTCTTTCTAAGTATAAGGGTTTCGCACAAAAACTCATCTATTACAAAGGAATTTCATTTTTAATAACTTATTTGAAGTCCATACTTTTTGTGTGTTCAAAATGCACCATTAAAAGCCACATCATCAATTTTCAACCCTTTCTAACTACATTTGCTATTTTTCATGCACTTGCTGATTTTTCCCAGCAAAATAACCCTGAAATTGAAAAGCACTTAAAATAAATTTGAAAAGGTTGAAATTTGGCATGGTATCATCATTTGACCCACATAGCATGTGCCAAAACGTTGAGAGGTTTCAAGCAAAAATTGGATGCACTTCCTGTAAAAAATGGACAATCTCTTTCAAAATATCAGGGTTTCGGACGAAAACTCGCCTGTTACAAAGGCATTTCATTTTATTTTATTTTATTTGAACTCCATACTTTTTGTGTGTTCAACATGCACCTTTCAAAGGCACATCATCAATTTTCAACCCTTTCCTACTTGATTTGCCATTTTTCATGCACTTATTGATTTTTTCAGCTAAATACCCCTGAAATTGAAAAGCACTTCAAATAAACTCTAAAAATGTCGAAAGTTGGCATGGTATCATTATTTCACCCACATAACATGTGCTAAAAAGTTTAGGGGGTTACGACAAAAACTGGATGCACTTCGTGTACTAAATGGACAATCTCATTCGAAGAATCAGGGTTTCCGACGAAAACTCGCCTATTATAACGACATTTCATTTTTTTAACTTATTTGAACTCCATAATTTTGTGTGTACAAAATGCACCATTCAAAGCCACATCATCAATTTTCACCCCTTTCTAACTACATTTGCTATTTTTCATGCACTTATTGATTTTTTTCTAGCAAATTAACCCTGAAATTGAAAAGCACTTCAAATAAACTCTGAAAAGGTTGAAATTTGGCATGGTATCATCATTTCACCCACATAGCATGTCGTAAACGTTGATAGGATTACAGCAAAAACTGGATGCACTTCGTGTACAAAATGGACAATCTCTTTTGAAGTATCAGGGTTTCCGACGAAAACTCGCCTGTTATAATGACATTTCATTTCTTTAACTTATTTTAACTCCATTCTTTTTGTGTGTTCAAAATGAACCATTAAAAGCCACATCATCAATTTTCAACCGTTTCTAACTACATTTGCTATTTTTCATGCACTTGCTGATTTTTTCCAGCAAAATAACCCCGAAATTGAAAAGCACTTCATATAAATTTGAAAATGTTGAAATTTGGCATGGTATGATCATTTCACCCACATAGCATGTGGTCAACGTTGACAGGTTTATAGCAAAAACTGGATGCACTCCGTGTACAAAATGGACAATCTCTTTTGTAGTATGAGGATTTCTGACGAAAACTCGCCTGTTGTAACGACATTTCATTTTTTAACTTATTTGAACTCCATACTTTTTGTGTGTTGAAAATGAACCATTCAAAGCCACATCATCAATTTTCAACCCTTTCTAACTACATTTGCTATTTTTCATGCACTTGCTGATTTTTTCTAGCAAAACAACCCTGAAATTAAAAAGCACCTCAAATAAACTTAAACTGCTGTATAAGACAATCTGATTAAATGGCATTTGAAATGTCATATATCGAGTTTGAAAAGCAACACAAATGAACTCTGAAAAGGTTGTAACTTGGCATGACATCATAATTTCACCCACATAGCAACTTCTAAAGTGTTGAGAGCGTTACGGCAAAAACTGGATGCACTTCGTGTACAAATTGGACAATCTCTTTCTAAGTATAAGGGTTTCGCACAAAAACTCATCTATTACAAAGGAATTTCATTTTTAATAACTTATTTGAAGTCCATACTTTTTGTGTGTTCAAAATGCACCATTAAAAGCCACATCATCAATTTTCAACCCTTTCTAACTACATTTGCTATTTTTCATGCACTTGCTGATTTTTCCCAGCAAAATAACCCTGAAATTGAAAAGCACTTAAAATAAATTTGAAAAGGTTGAAATTTGGCATGGTATCATCATTTGACCCACATAGCATGTGCCAAAACGTTGAGAGGTTTCAAGCAAAAATTGGATGCACTTCCTGTAAAAAATGGACAATCTCTTTCAAAATATCAGGGTTTCGGACGAAAACTCGCCTGTTACAAAGGCATTTCATTTTATTTTATTTTATTTGAACTCCATACTTTTTGTGTGTTCAACATGCACCTTTCAAAGGCACATCATCAATTTTCAACCCTTTCCTACTTGATTTGCCATTTTTCATGCACTTATTGATTTTTTCAGCTAAATACCCCTGAAATTGAAAAGCACTTCAAATAAACTCTAAAAATGTCGAAAGTTGGCATGGTATCATTATTTCACCCACATAACATGTGCTAAAAAGTTTAGGGGGTTACGACAAAAACTGGATGCACTTCGTGTACTAAATGGACAATCTCATTCGAAGAATCAGGGTTTCCGACGAAAACTCGCCTATTATAACGACATTTCATTTTTTTAACTTATTTGAACTCCATAATTTTGTGTGTACAAAATGCACCATTCAAAGCCACATCATCAATTTTCACCCCTTTCTAACTACATTTGCTATTTTTCATGCACTTATTGATTTTTTTCTAGCAAATTAACCCTGAAATTGAAAAGCACTTCAAATAAACTCTGAAAAGGTTGAAATTTGGCATGGTATCATCATTTCACCCACATAGCATGTCGTAAACGTTGATAGGATTACAGCAAAAACTGGATGCACTTCGTGTACAAAATGGACAATCTCTTTTGAAGTATCAGGGTTTCCGACGAAAACTCGCCTGTTATAATGACATTTCATTTCTTTAACTTATTTTAACTCCATTCTTTTTGTGTGTTCAAAATGAACCATTAAAAGCCACATCATCAATTTTCAACCGTTTCTAACTACATTTGCTATTTTCATGCACTTGCTGATTTTTTCCAGCAAAATAACCCCGAAATTGAAAAGCACTTCATATAAATTTGAAAATGTTGAAATTTGGCATGGTATGATCATTTCACCCACATAGCATGTGGTCAACGTTGACAGGTTTATAGCAAAAACTGGATGCACTCCGTGTACAAAATGGACAATCTCTTTTGTAGTATGAGGATTTCTGACGAAAACTCGCCTGTTGTAACGACATTTCATTTTTTAACTTATTTGAACTCCATACTTTTTGTGTGTTGAAAATGAACCATTCAAAGCCACATCATCAATTTTCAACCCTTTCTAACTACATTTGCTATTTTTCATGCACTTGCTGATTTTTTCTAGCAAAACAACCCTGAAATTAAAAAGCACCTCAAATAAACTTAAACTGCTGTATAAGACAATCTGATTAAATGGCATTTGAAATGTCATATATCGAGTTTGAAAAGCAACACAAATGAACTCTGAAAAGGTTGTAACTTGGCATGACATCATAATTTCACCCACATAGCAACTTCTAAAGTGTTGAGAGCGTTACGGCAAAAACTGGATGCACTTCGTGTACAAATTGGACAATCTCTTTCTAAGTATAAGGGTTTCGCACAAAAACTCATCTATTACAAAGGAATTTCATTTTTAATAACTTATTTGAACTCCATACTTTTTGTGTGTTCAAAATGCACCATTAAAAGCCACATCATCAATTTTCAACCCTTTCTAACTACATTTGCTATTTTTCATGCACTTGCTGATTTTTCCCAGCAAAATAACCCTGAAATTGAAAAGCACTTAAAATAAATTTGAAAAGGTTGAAATTTGGCATGGTATCATCATTTGACCCACATAGCATGTGCCAAAACGTTGAGAGGTTTCAAGCAAAAATTGGATGCACTTCCTGTAAAAAATGGACAATCTCTTTCGAAATATCAGGGTTTCGGACGAAAACTCGCCTGTTACAAAGGCATTTCATTTTATTTTATTTTATTTGAACTCCATACTTTTTGTGTGTTCAACATGCACCTTTCAAAGGCACATCATCAATTTTCAACCCTTTCCTACTTGATTTGCCATTTTTCATGCACTTATTGATTTTTTCAGCTAAATACCCCTGAAATTGAAAAGCACTTCAAATAAACTCTAAAAATGTTGAAAGTTGGCATGGTATCATTATTTCACCCACATAACATGTGCTAAAAAGTTTAGGGGGTTACGACAAAAACTGGATGCACTTCGTGTACTAAATGGACAATCTCATTCGAAGAATCAGGGTTTCCGACGAAAACTCGCCTATTATAACGACATTTCATTTTTTTAACTTATTTGAACTCCATAATTTTGTGTGTACAAAATGCACCATTCAAAGCCACATCATCAATTTTCACCCCTTTCTAACTACATTTGCTATTTTTCATGCACTTATTGATTTTTTTCTAGCAAATTAACCCTGAAATTGAAAAGCACTTCAAATAAACTCTGAAAAGTTTGAAATTTGGCATGGTATCATCATTTCACCCACATAGCATGTCGTAAACGTTGACAGGATTACAGCAAAAACTGGATGCACTTCGTGTACAAAATGGACAATCTCTTTTGAAGTATCAGGGTTTCCAACGAAAACTCGCCTCTTATAACGACTTTTCATTTTTTTAACTTATTTTAACTCCATTCTTTTTGTGTGTTCAAAATGCACCATTAAAAGCCACATCATCAATTTTCAACCGTTTCTAACTACATTTGCTATTTTTCATGCACTTGCTGATTTTTTCCAGCAAAATAACCCCGAAATCGAAAAGCACTTCAAATAAATTTGAAAAGGTTGAAATTTGGCATGGTATGATCATTTCACCCACATAGCATGTGGTAAACGTTGACAGGATTACAGCAAAAACTGGATGCACTCCGTGTACAAAATGGACAATCTCTTTTGTAGTATCAGGGTTTCCGACGAAAACTCGCCTGTTGTAACGACATTTCATTTTTTTAAATTATTTGAACTCCATACTTTTTGTGTGTTCAAAATGCACCATTCAAAGCCACATCATCAATTTTCAACCCTTTCTAACTACATTTGCTATTTTTCATGCACTTGTTGATTTTTTCCAGCAAATTAACCCTGAAATTGAGAAGCACTTCAAATAAACTCTGAAAAGGTTGAAATTTAGCATGGTATCATCATTTCACCCACATAGCATGTCGTAAACGTTCACAGGATTACAGCAAAAACTGGAAGCACTTCGTGTACAAAATGGACAATCTCTTTTGAAGTATCAGGGTTTCCGACGAAAACTCGCCTGTTATACCGACTTTTCATTTTTTTAACTTATTTTAACTCCATTCTTCTTGTGTGTTCAAAATGCACCATTAAAAGCCACATCATCAATTTTCAACCATTTCTAACTACATTTGCTATTTTTCATGCACTTGCTGATTTTTTCCAGCAAAATAACCCTGAAATTGAAAAGAACTTCAAATAAATGTGAAAAGGTTGAAATTTGGCATGCTATCATCATTTCACCCACATAGCATGTGCTAAAACGTTGAGAGGTTTACAGCAAAAACTAGATGCACTTCCTGTACAAAATGGACAATCTGTTTCGAAATATCAGGGTTTCGGACGAAAACGCCTATTACAAAGGCATTTCATTTTTTTAACTTATTTGAACTCCATACTTTTTGTGTGTTCAAAATTCACCATTCAAAGGCACGTCATCAATTTTCAACCCTTTCTAACTTGATTTGCTATTTTTCATGCACTTATTGATTTTTTCAGCTAAATACCCCTGAAATTGAAAAGCACTTCAAATAAACTCTAAAAATGTCGAAAGTTGGCATGGTATCATCATTTCACCCACATAACATGTGTTAAAAAGTTCAGGGGGTTACGACAAAAACTGGATGCACGTCCTGTGCAAAATGGACAATGTCTTTCGAAGTATCAAGCTTTCGGACGAAAACTCGCCTGTTACAAAGACATTTGATTTTTGTAACTTATTTGAACTGCATACTTTTTGTGTGTGCAAAATGAACCATTCAAAGCCACATCATCAATTTTCAACCCTTTCTAACTACATTTGCTATTTTTCATGCACTTGCTGATTTTTTCTAGCAAAACAACCCTGAAATTGAAAAGCACTTCAAATAAACTTAAACTGCTGTATAAGACAATCTGATTAAATGGCATTCGAAATGTCATATCTCGAGTTTGAAAAGCAGTACAAATGAACTCTGAAAAGGTTGTAACTTGGCATGACATCATAATTTCACCCACATATCAACTTCTAAAGTGTTGAGAGGGTAACGACAAAAATTGGATGCACTTTGTGTACAAATTGGACAATCTCTTTCGAAGTGTGAGGGTTTCGCACAAAAACTCATCTATTACAAAGGAATTTCATTTTTAATAACTTATTTGAAGTCCATACTTTTTGTGTGTTCAAAGTACACCATTAAAAGCCATATCATCAATTTTCAACCCTTTCTAACTACATTGGCTATTTTTCATGCACTTGCTGATTTTTTCCAACAAAATAACCCTGAAATTGAAAAGCACTTAAAAGAAATTTGAAAAGGTTGAAATTTGGCATGTTATCATCATTTCACCTACATAGCATGTGCCAAAAGGTCGAGAGGTTTCCAGCAAAAATTGGATGCACTTCCTGTACAAAATGGACAATCTCTTTCGAAATATCAGGGTTTCGGACGAAAACTCGCCTGTTACAGAGGCATTTCATTTTTTTAACTTATTTGAACTCCATACTTTTTGTGTGTTCAATATC
Organism: Hordeum marinum; assembly: GCA_022496015.1. Classification (NCBI taxonomy): domain Eukaryota; kingdom Viridiplantae; phylum Streptophyta; class Magnoliopsida; order Poales; family Poaceae; genus Hordeum; species Hordeum marinum. The sequence continues at coordinate 506,374,063 of CM039675.1, forward strand.
CACCATTCAAAGGCACATCATCAATTTTCAACCCTTTCCTACCTTATTTGCCATTTTTCATGCACTTATTGATTTTTTCACCTAAATACCCCTGAAATTGAAAAGCACTTCAAATAAACTCTAAAAATTTCGAAAGTTGGCATGGTATAATTATTTCACCCACATAACATGTGCTAAAATGTTCAAGGGGTTATGAAAAAACTGGATGCACTTCGTGTACAAAATGGACAATCTCATTCGAAGTATCAGGGTTTCCGACGAAAACTCGCCTGTTATAACGACATTTCATTTTTTTAACTTATTTTAACTCCATACTTTTTGTGTGTTAATAATGCACCATTAAAAGCCACATCATCAATTTTCAACCGTTTCTAACTACATTTGCTATTTTTCATGCACTTGGTGATTTTTTCTAGCAAAATAACCACGAAATTGAAAAGCACTTCAAATAAATTTGAAAAGGTTGAAATTTGGCATGGTATCATAATTTCACCCACATAGCATGTGGTAAACGTTGACAGGTTTATAGCAAAAACTGGATGCACTTCGTGTACGAAATGGACAATCTCTTTTGTAGTATCAGGGTTTCTCACGAAAACTCGCCTGTTGTAACGACATTTCATATTTTTAACTTATTTGAACTCCATAGTTTTTGTGTGTTCAAAATGCACCATTCAACGCCACATCATCAATTTTCAACCGTTTCTAACAATATTTGCTATTTTTCATGCACTTGCTGATTTTTTCCAGCAAAATAACCCCGAAATTGAAAAGCACTTCAAATAAATTTGGAAAGGTTGAAATTTGGCATGGTATGATCATTTCACCCACATAGCATGTGGTAAACGTTGACAGGTTTATAGCCAAAACTAGATGCTCTCCGTGTACAAAATGGACAATCTCTTTTGAAGTATCAGGGTTTCTGATGAAAACTCGCCTGTTGTAACGACATTTCATTTTTTTAACTTATTTGAACTCCATACTTTTTGTGTGTTCAAAATGCTCAATTCAAAGCCACATCATTAATTTTCAACCCTTTCTAACTACATTTGCTATTTTTCATGCACTTGCTGATTTTTTCCAGCAAAATAACCCTAAAATTGAAAAGAACTTCAAATAAATGTGAAAAGGTTGAAATTTGGCATGCTATCATCATTTCACCCACATAGCATGTGCTAAAACGTTGAGAGGTTTACAGCAAAAACTGGATGCACTTCCTGTACAAAATGGACAATCTCTTTCGAAATATCAGGGTTTCGGAGAAAAACGCCTATTACAAAGGCATTTCATTATTTTAACTTATTTGAACTCCATACTTTTTGTGTGTTCAACATGCACCATTCAAAGGCACGTCATCAATTTTCAACCCTTTCTGACTTGATTTGCTATTTTTCATGCACTTATTGATTTTTTTTCCCTAAATACCCCTGAAATTGAAAAGCACTTCAAATAAACTCTAAAAATGTCGAAAGTTGGCATGGTATCATCATTTCACTCACATAACATGTGTTAAAAAGTTCAGGGGGTTACGACAAAAACTGGATGCACGTCCTGTACAAAATGGACAATCTCTTTCGAAGTATCAAGGTTTCGGACGAAAACTCGCCTGTTACAAAGACATTTGATTTTTGTAACTTATTTGAACTCCATACTTTTTGTGTGTTCAAAATGAACCATTCAAAGCCACATCATCAAATTTCAACCCTTTCTAACTACATTTGCTATTTTTCATGCACTTGCTGATTTTTTCTAGCAAAACACCCCTGAAATTGAAAAGCATTTCAAATAAACTTAAACTGCTGTATAAGACAATCTGATTAAATGGCATTCGAAATGTCATATCTCGAGTTTGAAAAGCAGTACAAATGAACTCTGAAAAGGTTGTAACTTGGCATGACATCATAATTTCACCCACATAGCAACTTCTAAAGTGTTGAGAGGGTTACAACAAAAATTCGATGCACTTCGTGTACAAATTGGACAATCTCTTTCGAAGTATGAGGGTTTCGCACAAAAACTCATCTATTACAAAGGAATTTCATTTTTAATAACTTATTTGAAGTCCATACTTTTTGTGTGTTCAAAGTGCACCATGAAAAGCCACATCATCAATTTTCAACCCTTTCTAACTACATTGGCTATTTTTCATGCACTTGCTGATTTTTTCCAGCAAAATAACCCGGAAATTGAAAAGCACTTAAAAGAAATTTGAAAAGGTTTAAATTTGGCATGGTATCATCATTTCACCCACATAGCATGTGTTAAAACGTTGAGAGGTTTCCAGCAAAAACTGGATGCACTTCGTGTACAAAATAGACAATCTCATTCGAAGTATCAGGGTTTCCGACGAAAACTCGCCTGTTATAACGACATTTCATTTTTTTAACTTATTTGAACTCCATACTTTTTGTGTGTTCGAAATGCACCATTAAAAGCCACATCATCAATTTTCAACCGTTTCTAACTACATTTGCTATTTTTCATGCACTTGCTGATTTTTTCCAGCAAAATAACCCCGAAATTGAAAAGCACTTCAAATAAATTTGAAAAGGTTGAAATTTGGCATGGTATCATCATTTCACCCACATAGCATGTGGTAAACGTTGACAGGTTTATAGCAAAAACTGGATGCACTTCGTGTACGAAATGGACAATCTCTTTTGTAGTATCAGGGTTTCTGACGAAAACTCGCTTGTTGTAACGACATTTCATATTTTTAACTTATTTGAACTCCATAGTTTTTGTGTGTTCAAAATGCACCATTCAACGCCACATCATCAATTTTCAACCCTTTCTAACTACATTTGCTATTTTTCATGCACTTGCTGATTTTTTCCAGCAAATTAACCCTGAAATTGAAAAGCACTTCAAATAAACTCTAAAAAGGTTGAAATTTGGCATGGTATCATCATTTCACCCACATAGCATGTGGTAAAGGTTGACAGTTTTACAACAAAAACTAGATGCACTTTGTGTACAAAATGGACAATCTCTTTTGAAGTATCGGGGTTTCCGACGAAAACTCGCCTGTTATAACGACATTTCATTTTTTTAATTTATTTGAACTCCATACTTTTTGTGTGTTCAAAATGCACCATTAAAAGCCACATCATCAATTTTCAACCATTTCTAACTACATTTGCTATTTTTCACGGTCTTGCTGATTTTTTCCAGCAAAATAACCCTGAAATTGAAAAGCACTTAAAATAAATTTGAAAAGGATGAAATTTGGCATGGTATCATCATTTCACCCACATAGCATGTGCCAAAACGTTGAGAGGTTTCCAGCAAAAATTGGATGCACTTCCTGTAAAAAATGGACAATCTCTTTCGAAATATCAGGGTTCCGGACGAAAACTTGCCTGTTACAAAGGCATTTCATTTTTTTAACTTATTTGAAGTCCATACTTTTTGTGTGTTCAACATGCACCATTCAAAGGCACATCATCAATTTTCAACCCTTTCTAACTACATTTGCTATTTTTCATGCACTTGCTGATTTTTTCCAATAAAATAACCCTGAAATTGAAAAGCACTTAAAATAAATTTGAAAAGGTTGAAATTTGGCATGGTATCATCATTTCACCCACATAGCATGTGCCAAAACGTTGAGAGGTTTCCAGCAAAAATTGGATGCACTTCCTGTACAAAATGCACAATCTCTTTCGAAATATTAGGGTTTCGGACGAAAACTCGCCTATTACAAAGGCATTTCATTTTTTTAACTTATTTGAACTCCATAATTTTTGTGTGTTCAACATGCACCATTCAAAGGCACATCATCAATTTTCAACCCTTTCCTACTTGATTTGCCATTTTTCATGCACTTATTGATTTTTTTCAGCTAAATACCCCTGAAATTGAAAAGCACTTCAAATAAACTCCAAAAATGTCGAAAGTTGGCATGGTATCATTATTTCACCCACATAACATATGCTAAAATGTTCAGGGGGTTACGACAAAAACTGGATCCACTTCGTGTACAAAATGGACAGTCTCATTCGAAGTATCAGGGTTTCCGACGAAAACTCGCCTGTTATAACGACAGTTCATTTTTTTAACTTATTTGAACTCCATACTTTTTGTGTGTTCAAAATGCACCATTAAAAGCCACATCATCAATTTTGAACCCTTTCTAACTACATTTGCTATTTTTCATGCACTTGCTGATTTTTTCCAGCAAAATAACTCCGAAATTGAAAATTACTTCAAATAAATTTGAAAAGGTTGAAATTTGGCATGGTATCATCATTTCACCCACATAGCATGTGGTAAACGTTGACAGGTTTATAGCAAAAACTGGATGCACTTCGTGTACGAAATGGACAATCTCTTTTGTAGTATCAGGGTTTCTAACGAAAACTCACCTGTTGTAACGACATTTCATATTTTTAACTTATTCGAACTCCATAGCTTTTGTGTGTTAAAAATGCACCATTCAACGCCACATCATCAATTTTCAACCCTTTCTAACTACATTTGCTATTTTTCATGCACTTGCTGATTTTTTCCAGCAAATTAACCCTGAAATTGAAAAGCACTTCAAATAAACTCTAAAAAGGTTGAAATTTGGCATGGTATCATCATTTCACCCACATAGCATGTGGTAAATGTTGACAGGTTTACAACAAAAACTAGATGCACTTTGTGTACAAAATGGACAATCTCTTTTGAAGTATCAGGGTTTCCGACGAAAACTCGTCTGTTATAACGACATTTCATTTTTTTAATTTATTTGAACTCCATACTTTTTGTGTGTTCAAAATGCACCATTAAAAGCCACATCATCAATTTTCAACCATTTCTAACTACATTTTCTATTTTTTACGGTCTTGCTGATTTTTTCCAGCAAAATAACCCTGAAATTGAAAAGCACTTAAAATAAATTTGAAAAGGATGAAATTTGGCATGGTATCATCATTTCACCCACATAGCATGTGCCGAAATGTTTAGAGGTTTCCAGCAAAAATTGGATGCACTTCCTATAAAAAATGGACAATCTCTTTCGAAATATCAGGGTTCCGGACGAAAACTTGCCTGTTACAAAGGCATTTCATTTTTTTAACTTATTTGAACTCCATACTTTTTGTGTGTTCAACATGAACCATTCAAAGGCACATCATCAATTTTCAACCCTTTATAACTACATTTGCTATTTTTCATGCACTTGTTGATTTTTTCCAGCAAAATAACCCTGAAATTGAAAAGCACTTAAAATAAATTTGAAAAGGTTGAAATTTGGCATGGTATCATCATTTCACCCACATAGCATGTGCCAAAACGTTGAGAGGTTTCCAGCAAAAATTGGATGCACTTCCTGTACAAAATGCACAATCTCTTTCGAAATATCAGGGTTTCGGACGAAAACTCGCCTATTACAAAGGCATTTCATTTTTTTAACTTATTTGAACTCCATACTTTTTGTGTGTTCAACATGCACCATTCAAAGGCACATCATCAATTCTCAACCCTTTCCTACTTGATTTGCCATTTTTCATGCACTTATTGATTTTTTCAGCTAAATACCCCTGAAATTGAAAAGCACTTCAAATAAACTCCAAAAATGTCGAAAGTTGGCATGGTATCATTATTTCACCCACATAACATATGCTAAAATGTTCAGGGGGTTACGACAAAAACTGGATCCACTTCGTGTACAAAATGGACAATCTCATTCGAAGTATCAGGGTTTCCGACGAAAACTCGCCTGTTATAACGATATTTCATTTTTTTAAATTATTTGAACTCCATACTTTTTGTGTGTTCAAAATGCACCATTCAAAGCCACATCATCAATTTTCAACCCTTTCTAACTACATTTGCTATTTTTCATGCACTTGCTGATTTTTTTCCAACAAATTAATCCTGAAATTGAAAAGCACTTCAAATAAACTCTGAAAAGGTTGAAATTTGGCATGGTATCATCATTTCACCCACATAGCATGTGGTAAACGTTGACAGGATTACAGCAAAAACTGGATGCACTTCGTGTACAAAATGGACAATCTCTTTTGAAGTATCAGGGTTTCCGACGAAAACTCGGTTGTTATAACGACATTTCATTTTTTAACTTATTTTAACTCCATACTTTTTGTTTGTTCAAAATGCACCATTAAAAGCCACATCATCAATTTTCAACCGTTTCTAACTACATTTGCTATTTTTCATGCACTTGCTGATTTTTTCTAGCAAAATAACTCCGAAATTGAAAAGCACTTCAAATAAATTTGAAAAGGTTGAAATTTGGCATGGTATCATCATTTCACCCACATAGCATGTGGTAAAAGTTGACAGGTTTATAGCAAAAACTGGATGCACTTCGTGTACGAAATGGACAATCTCTTTTGTAGTATCAGGGTTTCTAACGAAAACTCGCCTGTTGTAACGACATTTCATATTTTTAACTTATTCGAACTCCATAGCTTTTGTGTGTTTAAAATGCACCATTCAACGCCACATCATCAATTTTCAACCCTTTCTAACTACATTTGCTATTTTTCATGCACTTGCTGATTTTTTCCAGCAAAATAACCCTGAAATTGAAAAGCACTTAAAATAAATTTGAAAAGGATGAAATTTGGCATGGTATCATCATTTCACCCACATAGCATGTGCCGAAATGTTGAGAGGTTTCCAGCAAAAATTGGATGCACTTCTATAAAAAATGGACAATCTCTTTCGAAATATCAGGGTTCCGGACGAAAACTTGCCTGTTACAAAGGCATTTCATTTTTTTAACTTATTTGAACTCCATACTTTTTGTGTGTTCAACATGAACCATTCAAAGGCACATCATCAATTTTCAACCCTTTATAACTACATTTGCTATTTTTCATGCACTTGCTGATTTTTTCCAGCAAAATAACCCTGAAATTGAAAAGCACTTAAAATAAATTTGAAAAGGTTGAAATTTGGCATGGTATCATCATTTCACCCACATAGCATGTGCCAAAACGTTGAGAGGTTTCCAGCAAAAATTGGATGCACTTCCTGTACAAAATGCACAATCTCTTTCGAAATATCAGGGTTTCGGACGAAAACTCGCCTATTACAAAGGCATTTCATTTTTTAACTTATTTGAACTCCATACTTTTTGTGTGTTCAACATGCACCATTCAAAGGCACATCATCAATTCTCAACCCTTTCCTACTTGATTTGCCATTTTTCATGCACTTATTGATTTTTTCAGCTAAATACCCCTGAAATTGAAAAGCACTTCAAATAAACTCCAAAAATGTCGAAAGTTGGCATGGTATCATTATTTCACCCACATAACATATGCTAAAATGTTCAGGGGGTTACGACAAAAACTGGATCCACTTCGTGTACAAAATGGACAATCTCATTCGAAGTATCAGGGTTTCCGACGAAAACTCGCCTGTTATAACGATATTTCATTTTTTTAAATTATTTGAACTCCATACTTTTTGTGTGTTCAAAATGCACCATTCAAAGCCACATCATCAATTTTCAACCCTTTCTAACTACATTTGCTATTTTTCATGCACTTGCTGATTTTTTCCAACAAATTAATCCTGAAATTGAAAAGCACTTCAAATAAACTCTGAAAAGGTTGAAATTTGGCATGGTATCATCATTTCACCCACATAGCATGTGGTAAACGTTGACAGGATTACAGCAAAAACTGGATGCACTTCGTGTACAAAATGGACAATCTCTTTTGAAGTATCAGGGTTTCCGACGAAAACTCGGTTGTTATAACGACATTTCATTTTTTAACTTATTTTAACTCCATACTTTTTGTTTGTTCAAAATGCACCATTAAAAGCCACATCATCAATTTTCAACCGTTTCTAACTACATTTGCTATTTTTCATGCACTTGCTGATTTTTTCTAGCAAAATAACTCCGAAATTGAAAAGCACTTCAAATAAATTTGAAAAGGTTGAAATTTGGCATGGTATCATCATTTCACCCACATAGCATGTGGTAAAAGTTGACAGGTTTATAGCAAAAACTGGATGCACTTCGTGTACGAAATGGACAATCTCTTTTGTAGTATCAGGGTTTCTAACGAAAACTCGCCTGTTGTAACGACATTTCATATTTTTAACTTATTCGAACTCCATAGCTTTTGTGTGTTTAAAATGCACCATTCAATGCCACATCATCAATTTTCAACCCTTTCTAACTACATTTGCTATTTTTCATGCACTTGCTGATTTTTTCCAGCAAATTAACCCTGAAATTGAAAAGCACTTCAAATAAACTCTAAAAATGTTGAAATTTGGCATGGTATCATCATTTCACCCACATAGCATGTGGTAAATGTTGACAGGTTTACAACAAAAACTAGATGCACTTTGTGTACAAAATGGACAATCTCTTTTGAAGTATCAGGGTTTCCGACGAAAACTCGCCTGTTATAACGACATTTCATTTTTTTAATTTATTTGAACTCCATACTTTTTATGTGGTCAAAATGCACCATTAAAAGCCACATCATCAATTTTCAACCATTTCTAACTACATTTGCTATTTTTCACGGTCTTGCTGATTTTTTCCAGCAAAATAACCCTGAAATTGAAAAGCACTTAAAATAAATTTGAAAAGGATGAAATTTGGCATGGTATCATCATTTCACCCACATAGCATGTGCCGAAACGTTGAGAGGTTTCCAGCCAAAATTGGATGCACTTCCTGTAAAAAATGGACAATCTCTTTCGAAATATCAGGGTTCCGGACGAAAACTTGCCTGTTACAAAGGCATTTCATTTTTTTAACTTATTTGAACTCCATACTTTTTTTGTGTTCAACATGCACCATTCAAAGGCACATCATCAATTTTCAACCCTTTATAACTACATTTGCTATTTTTCATGCACTTGCTGATTTTTTCCAACAAAATAACTCTGAAATTGAAAAGCACTTAAAATAAATTTGAAAAGGTTGAAATTTGGCATGGTATCATCATTTCACCCACATAGCATGTGCCAAAACGTTGAGAGGTTTCCAGCAAAAATTGGATGCACTTCCTGTACAAAATGCACAATCTCTTTCGAAATATCAGGGTTTCGGACGAAAACTCGCCTATTACAAAGGCATTTCAATTTTTTAACTTATTTGAACTCCATACTTTTTGTGTGTTCAACATGCACCATTCAAAGGCACATCATCAATTCTCAACCCTTTCCTACTTGATTTGCCATTTTTCATGCACTTATTGATTTTTTTCAGCTAAATACCCCTGAAATTGAAAAGCACTTCAAATAAACTCCAAAAATGTCGAAAGTTGGCATGGTATTATTATTTCACCCACATAACATATGCTAAAATGTTCAGGGGGTTACGACAAAAACTGGATCCACTTCGTGTACAAAATGGACAATCTCATTCGAAGTATCAGGGTTTTCGACGAAAACTCGCCTGTTATAACGACATTTCATTTTTTTAACTTATTTGAACTCCATACTTTTTGTGTGTTCAAAATGCACCATTAAAAGCCACATCATCAATTTTGAACCCTTTCTAACTACATTTGCTATTTTTCATGCACTTGCTGATTTTTTCCAGCAAAATAACTCCGAAATTGAAAATTACTTCAAATAAATTTGAAAAGGTTGAAATTTGGCATGGTATCATCATTTCACCCACATAGCATGTGGTAAACGTTGACAGGTTTATAGCAAAAACTGGATGCACTTCGTGTACGAAATGGACAATCTCTTTTGTAGTATCAGGGTTTCTAACGAAAACTCGCCTGTTGTAACGACATTTCATATTTTTAACTTATTCGAACTCCATAGCTTTTGTGTGTTCAAAATGCACCATTCAACGCCACATCATCAATTTTCAACCCTTTCTAACTACATTTGCTATTTTTCATGCACGTGCTGATTTTTTCTAGCAAAATAACCCTGAAATTGAAAAGCACTTGAAATAAACTCTGTAAAGGTTGAAATTTGGCATGGTATCATCATTTCACCCACATAGCATGTGCTAAAATGTTGAGAGGTTTACAGCAAAAACTAGATGCACTTCCTGTACAAAATGGACAATCTCTTTTGAAGTATTAGGGTTTCCGACGAAAACTCGCTTGTTATAACGACATTTCATTTTTTTAACTTATTTGAGCTCCATACTTTTTGTGTGTTCAAAATGCACCATTAAAAGCCACATCATCAATTTTCAACCATTTCTAACTACATTTGCTATTTTTCACGCACTTGCTGATTTTTTCCAGCAAAATAGCCCTGAAATTTAAAAGCACTTAAAATAAATTTGAAAAGGATGAAATTTGGCATGGTATCATCATTTCACCCACATAGCATGTGCCGAAACGTTGAGAGGTTTCCAGCAAAAATTGGATGCACTTCTTGTAAAAAATGGACAATCTCTTTCGAAATATCAGGATTCCGAACGAATACTTGCCTGTTACGAAGGCATTTCATTTTTTGAACTTATTTGAACTCCATACTTTTTGTGTGTTCAACATGCACCATTCAAAGGCACATCATCAATTTTCAGCCCTTTATAACTACATTTGCTATTTTTCATGCACTTGCTGATTTTTTCCAGCAAAATAACCCTGAAATTGAAAAGCACTTAAAATAAATTTGAAAAGGTTGAAATTTGGCATGGTATCATAATTTCACCCACATAACATGTGCCAAAACGTTGAGAGGTTTCTAGCAAAAATTGGATGCACTTCCTGTACAAAATGCACAATCTCTTTCGAAATATCAGGGTTTCGGACGAAAACTCGCCTATTACAAAGGCTTTTCATTTTTTTAACTTATTTGAACTCCATACTTTTTGTGTGTTCAACATGCACCATTCAAAGGCACATCATCAATTCTCAACCCTTTCCTACTTGATTTGCCATTTTTCATGCACTTATTGATTTTTTTCAGCTAAATACACCTGAAATTGAAAAGCACTTCAAATAAACTCCAAAAATGTCGAAAGTTGGCATGGTATCATTATTTCACCCACATAACATATGCTAAAATGTTCAGGGGGTTACGACAAAAACTGGATCCACTTCGTGTACAAAATGGACAATCTCATTCGAAGTATCAGGGTTTCCAACGAAAACTCGCCTGTTATAACGACATTTCATTTTTTAAAATTATTTGAACTCCATACTTTTTGTGTGTTCAAAATGCACCATTCAAAGCCACATCATCAATTTTCAACCCTTTCTAACTACATTTGCTATTTTTCATGCACTTGCTGATTTTTTTCCAACAAATTAATCCTGAAATTGAAAAGCACTTCAAATAAACTCTGAAAAGGTTGAAATTTGGCATGGTATCATCATTTCACCCACATAGCATGTGGTAAACGTTGACAGGATTACAGCAAAAACTGGATGCACTTCGTGTACAAAATGGACAATCTCTTTTGAAGTATCAGGGTTTCCGACGAAAACTCGGCTGTTATAACGACTTTTCATTTTTTAACTTATTTTAACTCCATACTTTTTGTGTGTTCAAAATGCACCATTAAAAGCCACATCATCAATTTTCAACCGTTTCTAACTACATTTGCTATTTTTCATGCACTTGCTGATTTTTTCCAGCAAAATAACTCCGAAATTGAAAAGCACTTCAAATAAATTTGAAAAGGATGAAATTTTGCATGGTATCATCATTTCACCCACATAGCATGTGGTAAACGTTGACAGGTTTATAGCAAAAATTGGATGCACTTCGTGTACAAAATGGACAATCTCTTTTGAAGTATCAAGGTTTTCGACGAAAACTCGCCTCTTGTAACGACATTTCATTTTTTTAACTTATTTGAACTCCACACTTTTTGTGTGTTCAAAATGCACCATTCAAATCACATGATCAATTTTCAACCCTTTCTAACTACATTTGCTATTTTTCATGCACTTGCTTTCCAGCAAATTAACCCTGAAATTGAAAAGCACTTCAAATAAACTCTGAAAAGTTTGAAATTTGGCATGGTATCATCATTTCACCCACATAGCATGTGGTAAACATTGACAGGTTTACTACAAAAACTGGATGCACTTCGTGTACAAAATGGACAATCTCTTTTGAAGTATCAGGGTTTCCGACGAAAACTCGCCTGTTATAACGACATTTCATTTTTTTAACTTATTTGAACTCCATACTTTTTGTGTGTTCAAAATGCACCATTAAAAGCCACATCATGAATTTTCAACCATTTCTAACTACATTTGCTATTTTTCACGCACTTGCTGATTTTTTCCAGCAAAATAACCCTGAAATTGAAAAGCACTTAAAATAAATTTGAAAAGGTTGAAATTTGGCATGGTATCATCATTTCACCTACATAACGTGTGCCAAAATGTTGAGAGGTTTCCAGCAAAAATTGGATGCACTTCCTGTAAAAAATGGACAATCTCTTTCGAAATATCAGGGTTCCGGACGAAAACTCGCCTGTTACAAAGGCAATTCATTTTTTTAACTTATTTGAACTCCATACTTTTTGTGTGTTCAACATGCACCATTCAAAGGCACATCATCAATTTTCAACCCTTTCGTACTTGATTAGCTATTTTTCATGCACTTTTTGATTTTTTCAGCTAAATACCCCTGAAATTGAAAAGCACTTCAAATAAACTCTAAAAATGTTGAAACTTGGCATGGTATCATCATTTCACCCACATAACATGTGCTAAAAAGTTCAGGGGGTTACGACAAAAACTGGATGCACGTCCTGTACAAAATGGACAATCTCTTTCGAAGTATCAAGGTTTCGGACGAAAACTCGCCTGTCACAAAGGCATTTGATTTTTGTAACTTATTCGAACTCCATACTTTTCGTGTGTTCAAAATAAACCATTCAAAGCCACATCATCAATTTTCAACCCTTTCTAACTACATTTGCTATTTCTCATGCACTTGTTGATTTTTTCCAGCAAAACAACCCTGAAATTGAAAAGCACTTCAAATAAACTCTGACAAGGTTGAAATTTTCCATGGTATCATAATTTCACCCAAATAGCATGTGCTAAAACGTTGAGAGGTTTACGGCAAAAGCTGGATGCACTTCGTGTACAAAATGGATAATATCTTTTGAAGTATCAGGGTTTTAGACGAAAAGTCGCCTGTTATAACGGCATTTCATTTGTTAACTTATTTGAATGCCATGCTTTTTGTGTGTTCAAAATACATCATTCAAAGCTACATCATCAATTTTCAACCCTTTCTGACCACATTTGCTATTTTTCATGCACTTACTGATTGTTTTTAGCAAAATAATCCTGAAATTCAAAATCACTTCAACTGGACTCTGAAATGGTTGAAAGTTGGCATGGTATCATAATTTCACCCACATAGCATGTCCTAAAAAGTTGAGCGGGTTATGGCAAAAACTGGATGCACTTCCTGTTCAAAATGGACAATCCTCTTTCGAAGTATGAGGGTTTCGGACGAAAACTCGCGTGTTACAAAGGCATTTCATTTTTTTAACTTATTTGAACTCCATACTTTTTGTTTGTTCAAAATGCACCATTCAAATCCACATCATCAATTTTCAACCCTGTCTAACTACATTTTCTATTTTTCATGCACGTGCTGATTTTTTCTAGCAAAATAACCCTGAAATTGAAAAGCACTTCAAATAAACTCTGTAAAGGTTGAAATTTGGCATGGTATCATCATTTCACCCACATAGCATGTGCTAAAATGTTGAGAGGTTTACAGCAAAAACTAGATGCACTTCCTGTACAAAATGGACAATCTCTTTTGAAGTATTAGGGTTTCCGACGAAAACTCGCTTGTTATAACGACATTTCATTTTTTTAACTTATTTGAGCTCCATACTTTTTGTGTGTTCAAAATGCACCATTAAAAGCCACATCATCAATTTTCAACCATTTCTAACTACATTTGCTATTTTTCACGCACTTGCTGATTTTTTCCAGCAAAATAGCCTTGAAATTGAAAAGCACTTAAAATAAATTTGAAAAGGATGAAATTTGGCATGGTATCATCATTTCACCCACATAGCATGTGCCCAAACGTTCAGAGGTTTCCAGCAAAAATTGGATGCACTTCCTGTAAAAAATGGACAATCTCTTTCGAAATATCAGGATTCCGAACGAAAACTTGCCTGTTACAAAGGCATTTCATTTTTTTAACTTATTTGAACTCCATACTTTTTGTGTGTTCAACATGCACCATTCAAAGGCACATCATCAATTTTCAACCCTTTCGTACTTGATTTGCTATTTTTCATGCACTTTTTGATTTTTGCAGCTAAATACCCCTGAAATTGAAAAGCACTTCAAATAAACTCTAAAAATGTCGAAAGTTGGCATGGTATCATCATTTCACCCACATAACATGTGCTAAAAAGTTCAGGGGGTTACGACAAAAACTGGATGCACGTCCTATACAAAATGGACAATCTCTTTCGAAGTATCAAGGTTTTGGACGAAAACTCGCCTGTTACAAAGGCATTTGATTTTCGTAACTTATTTGAAATCCATACTTTTTGTGTGTTCAAAATGCACCATTAAAAGCCACATCATCAATTTTCAACCCTTTCTAACTACATTTGCTATTTTCATGCACTTGCTGATTTTTTCCAGCAAAATAACCCTGAAATTGAAAAGAACTACAAATAAATGTGAAAAGGTTGAAATTTGGCATGCTATCATCATTTCACCCACATAGCATGTGCTAAAACGTTGAGAGGTTTCCAGCAAAAACTGGATGCACTTCCTGTACAAAATGGACAATGTCTTTCGAAATATCAGGGTTTCGGACGAAAACGCCTATTACAAAGGCATTACATTTTTTAAAATTATTTGAACTCCATACTTTTTGTGTGTATAAAATGCACCATTCAAATACACATCATCAATTTTCAACCCTTTCTAACTACATTTGCTATTTTTCATGCACTTGCTGATTTTTTCTAGCAAATTAACCCTGAAATTGAAAAGCACTTCAAATAAACTCTGAAAAGGTTGAAATTTGGCATGGTATCATCATTTCACCCACAAGCATGTGGTAAACGTTGACAGGTTTACAACAAAAACTGGATGCACTTCGTGTACAAAATGGACAATCTCTTTTGAAGTATCAGGGTTTCCGCTGAAAACTCCCCTGTGATAACGACATTTCATTTTTTTAACTTATTTGAACTCCATACTTTTTGTGTGTTCAAAATGCACCATTAAAAGCCACATCATCAATTTTCAACCATTTCTAACTACATTTGCTATTTTTCACGCACTTGCTGATTTTTTCCAGCAAAATAGCCCTGAAATTGAAAAGCACTTAAAATAAATTTGAAAAGGTTGAAATTTGGCATGGTATCATCATTTCACCCACATAGCATGTGCCAAAACGTTGAGAGGTTTTGAGCAAAAATTGGATGCACTTCCTGTAAAAAATGGACAATCTTTTTCGAAATATCAGGGTTCCGGACGACAACTCGCCTGTTACAAAGGCAATACTTTTTGTGTGTTCAACATGCACCATTCAAAGGCACATCATCAATTTTCAACCCTTTCATACTTGATTTGCTATTTTTCATGCATTTTTTTATTTTTTCAGCTAAATACCCCTGAAATTGAAAAGCACTTCAAATAAACTCTAAAAATGTCGAAAGTTTGCATGGTATCATCATTTCACCCACATAACATGTGCTAAAATGTTCAGGGGGTTACGACAAAAACTGGATGCACGTCCTATACAAAATGGACAATCTCTTTCGAAGTATCAATGTTTCGGACGAAAACTCGCCTGTTACAAAGGCATTTGATTTTTGTAACTTATTTGAACTCCATACTTTTTGTGTGTTAAACATAAACCATTCAAAGCCACATCATCAATTTTCAACCCTTTCTAACTACATTTGCTATTTTTCATGCACTTGTTGATTTTTTCTAGCAAAACAACCCTGAAATTGGAAAGCACTTCAAATAAACTCTGACAAGGTTGAAATTTGCCATGGTATCATAATTTCACCCAAATAGCATGTGCTAAAACGTTGAGAGGGTTACGGCCAAAACTGGATGCACTTCGTGTACAAAATGGACAATATCTTTTGAAGTATCAAGGTTTTAGACGAAAAGTCGCCTGTTATAACGACATTTCATTTTTTAACTTATTTGCATGCCATGCTTTTTGTGTTTTCAAAATACATCATTCAAAGCTACATCATCAATTTTCAACCCTTTCTGACCTCATTTGCTATTTTTCATGCACTTACTGATTGTTTTTAGCAAAATAATCCTGAAATTGAAAATCACTTCAACTGAACTCTGAAAAGGTTGAAAGTTGGCATGGTATCATCATTTCACCCACATAGCATGTGCTAAAAAGTGGAGCGGGTTATGGCAAAAACTGGATGCACTTCCTGTTCAAAATGGACAATCCTCTATCGAAGTATGAGTGTTTCGGACGAAAACTCGCCTGTTACAAAGGCATTTCATTTTTTTAACTTATTTGAACTCCATACTTTTTTTTTGTTCAAAATGCACCATTCAAAGCCACATCATCAATTTTCAACCCTTTCTAAATACATTTTCTATTTTTCATGCACTTGCTGATTTTTTCTAGCAAAATAACCCTGAAATTGAAAAGCACTTCAAAAAAACTCTATAAAGGTTAAAATTTGGCATGGTATCATCATTTCACCCACATAGCATGTGCTAAAATGTTGAGAGGTTTACAGCAAAAACTGGATGCACTTCCTGTACAAAATGGACAATCTCTTTTGATGTATCAGGGTTTCCGACGAAAACTCGCCTATTATAACGACATTTTGTTTTTTTAACTTATTTGAACTCCATACTTTTTGCGTGTTCAAATGCACCATTAAAAGCCACATCATCAATTTTCAACCCTTTCTAACTACATTTGCTATTTTCATGCACTTGCTGATTTTTTCCACCAAAATAACCCTGAAATTGAAAAGAACTTCAAATAAATGTGAAAAGGTTGAAATTTGGCATGCTATCATCATTTCACCCACATAGCATGTGCTAAAACATTGAGAGGTTTACAGCAAAAACTGGATGCACTTCCTGTACAAAATGGACAATCTCTTTCGAAATATCAGGGTTTCGGACGAAAACGCCTAGTACAAAGGCATTTAATTTTTTTTAAATTATTTGAACTCCATACTTTTTGTGTGTTCAACATGCACCATTCAAAGGCACGTCATCAGTTTTCAATCCTTTCTGACTTGATTTGCTATTTTTCATGCACTTGTTGATTTTTTCAGCTAAATACCCCTGAAATTGAAAAGCACTTCAAATAAACTCTAAAAATGTCAAAAGTTGGCATGGTATCATCATTTCACCCACATAACATGTGTTAAAAAGTTCAGGGGGTTACGACAAAAACTCGATGCACGTCCTGTACAAAATGGACAATCTCTTTCGAAGTATCAAGGTTTCGGACGAAAACTCGCCTGTTACAAAGGCATTTGATTTTTGTAACTTATTTGAACTCGATACTTTTTGTGTGTTCAAAATGAACCATTCAAAGCCACCTCATCAATTTTCAACCCTTTCTAACTACATTTCCTATTTTTCATGCACTTGCTGATTTTTTCTAACAAAACAACCCTGAAATTGAAAAGCACTTCAAATAAACTTAAACTGCTGTATAAGACAATCTGATTAAATGGCATTCAAAATGTCATATCTTGAGTTTGAAAAGCAGTACAAATGAACTCTGAAAAGGTTGTAACTTGGCATGACATCATAATTTCACCCACATAGCAACTTCTAAAGTGTTGAGAGGGTTACGGCAAAAACTGGATGCACTTCGTGTACAAATTGGACAATCTCTTTCGAAGCATGAGGGTTTCGCACAAAAACTCATCTATTACAAAGGAATTTCATTTTTAATAACTTATTTGAAGTCCATACTTTTTGTGTGTTCAAAATGCACCATTAAAAGCCAAATCATCAATTTTCAACCCTTTCTAACTACATTTGCTATTTTTCATGCACTTGTTGATTTTTTCCAGCAAAATAACCCTGAAATTGAAAAGCACTTAAAATAAATTTGAAAAGGTTGAAATTTGGCATGGTATCATCATTTCACCCACATAGCATGTGCCAAAATGTTGAGAGGTTTCCAGCAAAAATTGGATGCACATCCTGTACAAAATGGACAATCTCTTTCGAAATATCAGGGTTTCGGACGAAAACTCGCCTGTTACAAAGGCATTTCATTTTTTTAACTTATTTGAACTCCATACTTTTTTTGTGTTCAACATGCACCATTCAAAGGCACATCATCAATATTCAACCCTTTCCTACTTGATTTGCCATTTTTCATGCACTTATTGATTTTTTAGCTAAATACCCCTGAAATTGAAAAGCACTTCAAATAAACTCTAAAAATGTCGAAAGTTGGCATGGTATTAATATTTCACCCACATAACATATGCTAAAATGTTCAGGGGGTTACGACAAAAACTGGATCCACTTCTTGTTCAAAATGGACAATCCTCTTTCGAAGTATGAGGGTTTCCGAGGAAAACTCGCCTGTTATAACGACATTTCATTTTTTTAACTTATTTGAACTCCATACTTTTTGTGTGTTCAAAATGCACCATTCAAAGCCACATCATCAATTTTCAACCATTTCTAACTAAATTTGCTATTTTTCATGCAGTTGCTGATTTTTTTCCAGCAAATTAACCCTGAAATTGAAAAGCACTTCCGATAAACTCTGAAAAGGTTGAAATTTGGCACGGTATCATCATTTCACCCACATAGTATGTGGTAAACGTTGACAGGATTACAGCAAAAACTAGATGCACTTGGTGTACAAAATGGACAATCTCTTTTGAAGTATCAGGGTTTCCGACGAAAACTCGCCTGTTATAACGACATTTCAAGTTTTTAACTTATTTTAACTCCATACTTTTTGTGTGTTCAAAATGCACCATTAAAAGCCACATCATCAATTTTCAACCGTTTCTAACTACATTTGCTATTTTTCATGCACTTGCTGATTTTTTCCAGCAAAATAACCCCGAAATTGAAAAGCACTTCAAATAAATTTGAAAAGGTTGAAATTTCACATGGTATAATTATTTCACCCACATAGCATGTGGTAAACGTTGACAGGTTTATAGGAAAAACTGGATGCACTTTGTGTACAAAATGGACAATCTCTTTTGTAGTATCAGGGTTTGTGACGAAAACTCGCCTGTTGTAAAGATATTTCATTTTTTTAAATTATTTGAAATCCATACTTTTTATGTGTTGAAAATGCATCATTCACATCCACAACATCAATTTTCAACCCGTTCTAACTACATTTGCTATTTTTCATGCACTTGCTGATTTTTTCCAGCAAATTAACCCTGAAATTGAAAAGCACTTCAAATAAACTCTGAAAAGGTTGAAATTTGGCATGGTATCAATATTTCACCCACATAGCATGTGGTAAACGTTGACAGGTTTACAACAAAAACTGGATGCACTTCGTGGACAAAATGGACAATCTCTTTTGAAGTATCAGGGTTTCCGACGAAAACTCGCCTGTTATAACGACATTTCATTTTTTTTTAACTTATTTGAACTCCATACTTTTTGTGTGTTCAAAATGCACCATTAAAAGCCACATCATCAATTTTCAACCATTTCTAACTACATTTGCTATTTTTCGTGCACTTGCTGATTTTTTCCAGCAAAATAACCCTGAAATTGAAAGCTCTTAAAATAAATTTGAAAAGGTTGAAATTTGGCATGGTATCATCATTTCACCCACATAGCATGTGCCAAAACGTTGAGAGGTTTCCAGCAAAAATTGGATGCACTTCCTGTAAAAAACGGACAATCTCATTCGAAGTATCAGGGTTTCGGACGAAAACCCGCCTGTTACAAGGGCATTTGATTTTTGTAACTTATTTGAACTCCATACTTTTTGTGTGTTCAAAATGAACCATTCAAAGCCACATCATCAATTTTCAACCCTTTCTAACTACATTTCCTATTTTTCATGCACTTGCTGATTTTTTCTAAAAAAACAACCCTGAAATTGAAAAGCACTTCAAATAAACTTAAACTGCTATATAAGACAATCTGATTAAATGGCATTCAAAATGTCATATCTCGAGTTTGAAAAGCAGTACAAATGAACTCTGAAAAGGTTGTAACTTGGCGTGACATCATAATTTCACCCACATAGCAACTTCTAAAGTGTTGAGAGGGTTACGGCAAAAACTGGATGCACTTCGTGTACAAATTGGACAATCTCTTTCGAAGCATGAGGGTTACGCACAAAAACTCATCTATTACAAAGCAATTTCATTTTTAATAACTTATTTGAAGTCCATACTTGTTGTGTGTTCAAAATGCACCATTAAAAGCGACATCATCAATTTTCAACCCTTTCTAACTACATTTGCTATTTTTCATGCACTTGTTGATTTTTTCTAGCAAAAATAACCCTGAAATTGAAAGGCACTTAAAATAAATTTGAAAAGGTTGAAATTCGGCATGGTATCATCATTTCACCCACATAGCATGTGCCAAAACGTTGAGAGGGTTCCAGCAAAAATTGGATGCACTTCCTGTACAAAATGGACAATCTCTTTCGAAATATCAGGGTTTCGGACGAAAACTCGCCTGTTACAATGGCATTTCATTTTTTTAACTTATTTGAACTCCATACTTTTTTTGTGTTCAACATGCACCGTTCAAAGGCACATCATCAATTTTCAACCCTTTCCTACTTGATTTGCCATTTTTCATGCACTTATTGATTTTTTTAGCTAAATACCCCTGAAATTGAAAAGCACTTCAAATAAACTCTAAAAATGTCGAAAGTTGGCATGGTATCAATATTTCACCCACATAAAATATGCTAAAATGTTCAGGGGGTTACGACAAAAACTGGATTCACTTCTTGTTCAAAATGGACAATCCTCTTTCGAAGTACGAGGGTTTCCGAGGAAAACTCGCCTGTTATAACGACATTTCATTTTTTTAACTTATTTGAACTCCATACTTTTTGTGTGTTCAAAATGCACCATTCAAAGCCACATCATCAATTTTCAACCATTTCTAACTAAATTTGCTATTTTTCATGCACTTGCTGATTTTTTTCCAGCAAATTAACCCTGAAATTGAAAAGCACTTCCGATAAACTCTGAAAAGGTTGAAATTTGGCACGGTATCATCATTTCACCCACATAGTATGTGGTAAACGTTGACAGGATTACAGCAAAAACTAGATGCACTTGGTGTACAAAATGGACAATCTCTTTTGAAGTATCAGGGTTTCAGACGAAAACTCGCCTGTTATAACGACATTTCAAGTTTTTAACTTATTTTAACTCCATACTTTTTGTGTGTTCAAAATGCACCATTAAAAGCCACATCATCAATTTTCAACCGTTTCTAACTACATTTGCTATTTTTCATGCACTTGCTGATTTTTTCCAGCAAAATAACCCCGAAATTGAAAAGCACTTCAAATAAATTTGAA
The DNA here is from genome assembly GCA_022496015.1 of Hordeum marinum. NCBI lineage: Eukaryota > Viridiplantae > Streptophyta > Magnoliopsida > Poales > Poaceae > Hordeum > Hordeum marinum. The sequence goes on from CM039675.1 coordinate 506,395,498, forward strand.
AAGGTTGAAATTTCACATGGTATAATTATTTCACCCACATAGCATGTGGTAAACGTTGACAGGTTTATAGGAAAAACTGGATGCACTTTGTGTACAAAATGGACAATCTCTTTTGTAGTATCAGGGTTTGTGACGAAAACTCGCCTGTTGTAAAGATATTTCATTTTTTTAAATTATTTGAAATCCATACTTTTTATGTGTTGAAAATGCATCATTCACATCCACATCATCAATTTTCAACCCGTTCTAACTACATTTGCTATTTTTCATGCACTTGCTGATTTTTTCCAGCAAATTAACCCTGAAATTGAAAAGCACTTCAAATAAACTCTGAAAAGGTTGAAATTTGGCATGGTATCAATATTTCACCCACATAGCATGTGGTAAACGTTGACAGGTTTACAACAAAAACTGGATGCACTTCGTGGACAAAATGGACAATCTCTTTTGAAGTATCAGGGTTTCCGACGAAAACTCGCCTGTTATAACGACATTTCATTTTTTTTTAACTTATTTGAACTCCATACTTTTTGTGTGTTCAAAATGCACCATTAAAAGCCACATCATCAATTTTCAACCATTTCTAACTACATTTGCTATTTTTCGTGCACTTGCTGATTTTTTCCAGCAAAATAACCCTGAAATTGAAAGCTCTTAAAATAAATTTGAAAAGGTTGAAATTTGGCATGGTATCATCATTTCACCCACATAGCATGTGCCAAAACGTTGAGAGGTTTCCAGCAAAAATTGGATGCACTTCCTGTAAAAAACGGACAATCTCATTCGAAGTATCAGGGTTTCGGACGAAAACCCGCCTGTTACAAGGGCATTTGATTTTTGTAACTTATTTGAACTCCATACTTTTTGTGTGTTCAAAATGAACCATTCAAAGCCACATCATCAATTTTCAACCCTTTCTAACTACATTTCCTATTTTTCATGCACTTGCTGATTTTTTCTAAAAAAACAACCCTGAAATTGAAAAGCACTTCAAATAAACTTAAACTGCTATATAAGACAATCTGATTAAATGGCATTCAAAATGTCATATCTCGAGTTTGAAAAGCAGTACAAATGAACTCTGAAAAGGTTGTAACTTGGCGTGACATCATAATTTCACCCACATAGCAACTTCTAAAGTGTTGAGAGGGTTACGGCAAAAACTGGATGCACTTCGTGTACAAATTGGACAATCTCTTTCGAAGCATGAGGGTTACGCACAAAAACTCATCTATTACAAAGCAATTTCATTTTTAATAACTTATTTGAAGTCCATACTTGTTGTGTGTTCAAAATGCACCATTAAAAGCGACATCATCAATTTTCAACCCTTTCTAACTACATTTGCTATTTTTCATGCACTTGTTGATTTTTTCTAGCAAAAATAACCCTGAAATTGAAAGGCACTTAAAATAAATTTGAAAAGGTTGAAATTCGGCATGGTATCATCATTTCACCCACATAGCATGTGCCAAAACGTTGAGAGGGTTCCAGCAAAAATTGGATGCACTTCCTGTACAAAATGGACAATCTCTTTCGAAATATCAGGGTTTCGGACGAAAACTCGCCTGTTACAACGGCATTTCATTTTTTTAACTTATTTGAACTCCATACTTTTTTTGTGTTCAACATGCACCGTTCAAAGGCACATCATCAATTTTCAACCCTTTCCTACTTGATTTGCCATTTTTCATGCACTTATTGATTTTTTTAGCTAAATACCCCTGAAATTGAAAAGCACTTCAAATAAACTCTAAAAATGTCGAAAGTTGGCATGGTATCAATATTTCACCCACATAAAATATGCTAAAATGTTCAGGGGGTTACGACAAAAACTGGATTCACTTCTTGTTCAAAATGGACAATCCTCTTTCGAAGTACGAGGGTTTCCGAGGAAAACTCGCCTGTTATAACGACATTTCATTTTTTTAACTTATTTGAACTCCATACTTTTTGTGTGTTCAAAATGCACCATTCAAAGCCACATCATCAATTTTCAACCATTTCTAACTAAATTTGCTATTTTTCATGCACTTGCTGATTTTTTTCCAGCAAATTAACCCTGAAATTGAAAAGCACTTCCGATAAACTCTGAAAAGGTTGAAATTTGGCACGGTATCATCATTTCACCCACATAGTATGTGGTAAACGTTGACAGGATTACAGCAAAAACTAGATGCACTTGGTGTACAAAATGGACAATCTCTTTTGAAGTATCAGGGTTTCAGACGAAAACTCGCCTGTTATAACGACATTTCAAGTTTTTAACTTATTTTAACTCCATACTTTTTGTGTGTTCAAAATGCACCATTAAAAGCCACATCATCAATTTTCAACCGTTTCTAACTACATTTGCTATTTTTCATGCACTTGCTGATTTTTTCCAGCAAAATAACCCCGAAATTGAAAAGCACTTCAAATAAATTTGAAAAGGTTGAAATTTCACATGGTATAATTATTTCACCCACATAGCATGTGGTAAACGTTGACAGGTTTATAGGAAAAACTGGATGCACTTTGTGTACAAAATGGACAATCTCTTTTGTAGTATCAGGGTTTGTGACGAAAACTCGCCTGTTGTAAAGATATTTCATTTTTTTAAATTATTTGAAATCCATACTTTTTATGTGTTGAAAATGCATCATTCACATCCACATCATCAATTTTCAACCCGTTCTAACTACATTTGCTATTTTTCATGCACTTGCTGATTTTTTCCAGCAAATTAACCCTGAAATTGAAAAGCACTTCAAATAAACTCTGAAAAGGTTGAAATTTGGCATGGTATCAATATTTCACCCACATAGCATGTGGTAAACGTTGACAGGTTTACAACAAAAACTGGATGCACTTCGTGGACAAAATGGACAATCTCTTTTGAAGTATCAGGGTTTCCGACGAAAACTCGCCTGTTATAACGACATTTCATTTTTTTTTAACTTATTTGAACTCCATACTTTTTGTGTGTTCAAAATGCACCATTAAAAGCCACATCATCAATTTTCAACCATTTCTAACTACATTTGCTATTTTTCGTGCACTTGCTGATTTTTTCCAGCAAAATAACCCTGAAATTGAAAGCTCTTAAAATAAATTTGAAAAGGTTGAAATTTGGCATGGTATCATCATTTCACCCACATAGCATGTGCCAAAACGTTGAGAGGTTTCCAGCAAAAATTGGATGCACTTCCTGTAAAAAACGGACAATCTCATTCGAAGTATCAGGGTTTCGGACGAAAACCCGCCTGTTACAAGGGCATTTGATTTTTGTAACTTATTTGAACTCCATACTTTTTGTGTGTTCAAAATGAACCATTCAAAGCCACATCATCAATTTTCAACCCTTTCTAACTACATTTCCTATTTTTCATGCACTTGCTGATTTTTTCTAAAAAAACAACCCTGAAATTGAAAAGCACTTCAAATAAACTTAAACTGCTATATAAGACAATCTGATTAAATGGCATTCAAAATGTCATATCTCGAGTTTGAAAAGCAGTACAAATGAACTCTGAAAAGGTTGTAACTTGGCGTGACATCATAATTTCACCCACATAGCAACTTCTAAAGTGTTGAGAGGGTTACGGCAAAAACTGGATGCACTTCGTGTACAAATTGGACAATCTCTTTCGAAGCATGAGGGTTACGCACAAAAACTCATCTATTACAAAGCAATTTCATTTTTAATAACTTATTTGAAGTCCATACTTGTTGTGTGTTCAAAATGCACCATTAAAAGCGACATCATCAATTTTCAACCCTTTCTAACTACATTTGCTATTTTTCATGCACTTGTTGATTTTTTCTAGCAAAAATAACCCTGAAATTGAAAGGCACTTAAAATAAATTTGAAAAGGTTGAAATTCGGCATGGTATCATCATTTCACCCACATAGCATGTGCCAAAACGTTGAGAGGGTTCCAGCAAAAATTGGATGCACTTCCTGTACAAAATGGACAATCTCTTTCGAAATATCAGGGTTTCGGACGAAAACTCGCCTGTTACAACGGCATTTCATTTTTTTAACTTATTTGAACTCCATACTTTTTTTGTGTTCAACATGCACCGTTCAAAGGCACATCATCAATTTTCAACCCTTTCCTACTTGATTTGCCATTTTTCATGCACTTATTGATTTTTTTTAGCTAAATACCCCTGAAATTGAAAAGCACTTCAAATAAACTCTAAAAATGTCGAAAGTTGGCATGGTATCAATATTTCACCCACATAAAATATGCTAAAATGTTCAGGGGGTTACGACAAAAACTGGATTCACTTCTTGTTCAAAATGGACAATCCTCTTTCGAAGTACGAGGGTTTCCGAGGAAAACTCGCCTGTTATAACGACATTTCATTTTTTTAACTTATTTGAACTCCATACTTTTTGTGTGTTCAAAATGCACCATTCAAAGCCACATCATCAATTTTCAACCATTTCTAACTAAATTTGCTATTTTTCATGCACTTGCTGATTTTTTTCCAGCAAATTAACCCTGAAATTGAAAAGCACTTCCGATAAACTCTGAAAAGGTTGAAATTTGGCACGGTATCATCATTTCACCCACATAGTATGTGGTAAACGTTGACAGGATTACAGCAAAAACTAGATGCACTTGGTGTACAAAATGGACAATCTCTTTTGAAGTATCAGGGTTTCAGACGAAAACTCGCCTGTTATAACGACATTTCAATTTTTTAACTTATTTTAACTCCATACTTTTTGTGTATTCAAAATGCACCATTAAAAGCCACATCATCAATTTTCAACCGTTTCTAACTACATTTGCTATTTTTCATGCACTTGCTGATTTTTTCCAGCAAAATAACCCCGAAATTGAAAAGCACTTCAAATAAATTTGAAAAGGTTGAAATTTCACATGGTATAATCATTTCACCCACATAGCATGTGGTAAACGTTGACAGGTTTATAGGAAAAACTGGATGCACTTCGTGTACAAAATGGACAATCTCTTTTGTAGTATCAGGGTTTGTGACGAAAACTCGCCTGTTGTAAAGATATTTCATTTTTTTAAATTATTTGAAATCCATACTTTTTGTGTGTTGAAAATGCATCATTCACATCCACATCATCAATTTTCAACCCTTTCTAACTACATTTGCTATTTTTCATGCACTTGCTGATTTTTTTCCAGCAAATTAACCCTGAAATTGAAAAGCACTTCAAATAAACTCTGAAAAGGTTGAAATTTGGCATGGTATCAATATTTCACCCACATAGCATGTGGTAAACGTTGACAGGTTTACAACAAAAACTGGATGCACTTCGTGTACAAAATGGACAATCTCTTTTGAAGTATCAGGGTTTCCGACGAAAACTCGCCTGTCATAACGACATTTCATTTTTTTAAACTTATTTGAACTCCATACTTTTTGTGTGTTCAAAATGCACCATTAAAAGCCACATCATCAATTTTCAACCATTTCTAACTACATTTGCTATTTTTCGTGCACTTGCTGATTTTTTTCCAGCAAAATAACCCTTAAATTGAAAAGCACTTAAAATAAATTTGAAAAGGTTGAAATTTGGCATGGTATCATCATTTCACCCACATAGCATGTGCCAAAATGTTGAGAGGTTTCCAGCAAAAATTGGATGCACTTCCTGTAAAAAATGGACAATCTCTTTCGAAATATCAGGGTTCCAGACGAAAACTCGCCTGTTACAAAGGCATTTCATTTTTTTAACTTGTTTTAACTCCATACTTTTTGTATGTTCAACATGCACCATTCAATGGCACATCATCAATTTTCAACCCTTTCCTACTTGATTTGCTATTTTTCATGCACTTTTTGATTTTTTTCAGCTAAATACGCCTAAACTTGAAAAGCACTTCAAATAAACTCTAAAAATGTCGAAAGTTGGCATGGTATCATCATTTCACCCACATAACCTGTGCTAATAAGTTCAGGGGGTTACGGCAAAAACTGGATGCACGTCCTGTACAAAACGGACAATCTCATTCGAAGTATCAGGGTTTCGGACGAAAACCCGCCTGCTACAAGGGCATTTGATTTTTGTAACTTATTTGAACTCCATACTTTTTGTGTGTTCAAAATGAACCATTCAAAGCCACATCATCAATTTTCAACCCTTTCTAACTACATTTCCTATTTTTCATGCACTTGCTGATTTTTTCTAAAAAAACAACCCTGAAATTGAAAAGCACTTCAAATAAACTTAAACTGCTATATAAGACAATCTGATTAAATGGCATTCAAAATGTCATATCTCGAGTTTGAAAAGCAGTACAAATGAACTCTGAAAAGGTTGTAACTTGGCATGACATCATAATTTCACCCACATAGCAACTTCTAAAGTGTTGAGAGGGTTACGGCAAAAACTGGATGCACTTCGTGTACAAATTGGACAATCTCTTTCGAAGCATGAGGGTTTCGCACAAAAACTCATCTATTACAAAGGAATTTCATTTTTAATAACTTATTTGAAGTCCATACTTTTTGTGTGTTCAAAATGCACCATTAAAAGCCACATCATCAATTTTCAACCCTTTCTAACTACATTTGCTATTTTTCATGCACTTGTTGATTTTTTCCAGCAAAATAACCCTGAAATTGAAAAGCACTTAAAATAAATTTGAAAAGGTTGAAATTCGGCATGGTATCATCATTTCACCCACATAGCATGTGCCAAAACGCTGAGAGGTTTCCAGCAAAAATTGGATGCACTTCCTGTACAAAATGGACAATCTCTTTCGAAATATCAGGGTTTCGGACGAAAACTCGCCTGTTACAAAGGCATTTCATTTTTTTAACTTATTTGAACTCCATACTTTTTTTGTGTTCAACATGCACCGTTCAAAGGCACATCATCAATTTTCAACCCTTTCCTACTTGATTTGCCATTTTTCATGCACTTATTGATTTTTTTAGCTAAATACCCCTGAAATTGAAAAGCACTTCAAATAAACTCTAAAAATGTCGAAAGTTTGCATGGTATCAATATTTCACCCACATAAAATATGCTAAAATGTTCAGGGGGTTACGACAAACACTGGATTCACTTCTTGTTCAAAATGGACAATCCTCTTTCGAAGTATGAGGGTTTCCGAGGAAAACTCGCCTGTTATAACGACATTTCATTTTTTTAACTTATTTGAACTCCATACTTTTTGTGTGTTCAAAATGCACCATTCAAAGCCACATCATCAATTTTCAACCATTTCTAACTAAATTTGCTATTTTTCATGCACTTGCTGATTTTTTTCCAGCAAATTAACCCTGAAATTGAAAAGCACTTCCGATAAACTCTGAAAAGGTTGAAATTTGGCACGGTATCATCATTTCACCCACATAGTATGTGGTAAACGTTGACGGGATTACAGCAAAAACTAGATGCACTTGGTGTACAAAATGGACAATCTCTTTTGAAGTATAAGGGTTTCCGACGAAAACTCGCCTGTTATAACGACATTTCAATTTTTTAACTTATTTTAACTCCATACTTTTTGTGTGTTCAAAATGCACCATTAAAAGCCACATCATCAATTTTCAACCGTTTCTAACTACATTTGCTATTTTTCATGCACTTGCTGATTTTTTCCAGCAAAATAACCCCGAAATTGAAAAGCACTTCAAATAAATTTGAAACGGTTGAAATTTCACATGGTATAATCATTTCACCCACATAGCATGTGGTAAACGTTGACAGGTTTATAGGAAAAACTTGATGCACTTCGTGTACAAAATGGACAATCTCTTTTGTAGTATCAGGGTTTGTGACGAAAACTCGCCTGTTGTAAAGATATTTCATTTTTTTAAATTATTTGAAATCCATACTTTTTGTGTGTTGAAAATGCATCATTCACATCCACATCATCAATTTTCAACCCTTTCTAACTACATTTGCTATTTTTCATGCACTTGCTGATTTTTTTCCAGCAAATTAACCCTGAAATTGAAAAGCACTTCAAATAAACTCTGAAAAGGTTGAAATTTGGCATGGTATCAATATTTCACCCACATAGCATGTGGTAAACGTTGACAGGTTTACAACAAAAACTGGATGCACTTCGTGTACAAAATGGACAATCTCTTTTGAAGTATCAGGGTTTCCGACGAAAACTCGCCTGTTATAACGACATTTCATTTTTTTAACTTATTTGAACTCCATACTTTTTGTGTGTTCAAAATGCACCATTAAAAGCCACATCATCAATTTTCAACCATTTCTAACTACATTTGCTATTTTTCGTGCACTTGCTGATTTTTTCCAGCAAAATAACTCTGAAATTAAAAAGCACTTAAAATAAATTTGAAAAGGTTGAAATTTGGCATGGTATCATCATTTCACCCACATAGCATCTGCCAAAATGTTGAGAGGTTTCCAGCAAAAATTGGATGCACTTCCTGTAAAAAATGGACAATCTCTTTCAAAATATCAGGGTTCCAGACGAAAACTCGCCTGTTACAAAGGCATTTCATTTTTTTAACTTGTTTGAACTCCATACTTTTTGTATGTTCAACATGCACCATACAAAGGCACATCATCAATTTTCAACCCTTTCCTACTTGATTTGCTATTTTTCATGCACTTTTTGATTTTTTCAGCTAAATACGCCTAAACTTGAAAAGCACTTCAAATAAACTCTCAAAATGTCGAAAGTTGGCATGGTATCATCATTTCACCCACATAACCTGTGCTAATAAGTTCAGGGGGTTACGACAAAAATTGGATGCACGTCCTGTACAAAACGGACAATCTCATTCGAAGTATCAGGGTTTCGGACGAAAACCCGCTTGTTACAAGGGCATTTGATTTTTTTAACTTATTTGAACTCCATACTTTTTGTGTGTTCAAAATGCACCATTCAAAGCCACATCATCAATTTTCAAACCTTTCTAACTACACTTCCTATTTTTCATGCACTCTAAAAAGGTTGAAACATGTCATTGGATCGTCATTTCACCCACATATCATGTGCTAAAAATTTGAGAGGGTTACATCAAATCCTGGAGGCACTTCGTGTACAAAATGGATAATCTTTTTCGAAGTATGCGGGTTTCGGACAAAACTCGCCTATTACAAAGGCATTTCATTTTTTTAACTTATTTGAACTCCATAGTTTTTGTGTGTTCAAAATTCACCATTCAAATCCACGTCATAAATTTTCAACCCCTTCTGAGCTCATTTGCTATTTTTCATGCACTTACTGATTTTTTCAGCAAAATAACCCTAAAATTGAAAAGCACTTCAAATGAACTCTGAAAAGCTTGAAAGTTGGCATGACATCATCATTTCACCCACATAGCATGTGCTAAAAAGTTTAGGGGGTTACGACAAAAACTGGATGCACCTCGTGTACAAATTGGACAATCTCTTTCGAAGTATGAGGGTTCGGACGAAAACTCATCTATTAGAAAGGGATTTCATTTTTAATAACTTATTTGAACTCCATACTTTTGGTGTGTAAAACATGCACCATTCAAAGGCAGATCATCAATTTTCAACCCTTTCTGACTTGATTTGCTATTTTTCATGCACTTATTCATTTTTTCAGCTAAATAACCCTGAAATTGAAAAGAACTTCAAATAAACTCTAAAAAGGTCGAAAGTTGGCATGGTATCATCATTTCACGTGCATAACATGTGCTAAAAAGTTCAGGGGGTTACGATAAAAACTGGATGCACGTCCTGTACAAAATGGACAATCTCTTTCGAAGTATCAGGGTTTCGGACGAAAACTCGCCTGTTATAAAGACATTTGATTTTTTAAACTTATTTGAACTCCATACTTTTCGTGCTTTCGAAATGCACCAATCAACGCCACATCTTCAATTTTCAGCCCTTTCTAACTACATTTGCTATTTTTCATGCACTCTAAAAAGGTTGAAACTTGTCATTGGATCGTCATTTCACCCACATAGCATGTGCTAAAAAGTTGAGCGGGTTACGGCAAAAACTGGATGCACTTCCTGTTCAAAATGGACAATCCTCTTTCGAAGTATGAGGGTTTCGGACGAAAACTCGCCTGTTCAAAATGCACCATTCAAAGCGACATCATCAATTTTCAACCCTTTCTAACTACATTTTCTATTTTTCATGCACTTGCCGATTTTTTGTAGCAAAATAACCTTGAAATTGAAAAGCACTTCAAATAAACTTTGTAAAGGTTGAAATTTGGCATGGTATCATCATTTCACCCACATAGCATGTGCTAAAACGTTGAGAGGTTTACAGCAAAAACTGGATGTACTTCCTGTACAGAATGGACAATCTCTTTTGAAGTATCAGGGTTTCCGACGAAAACTCGCTTGTTATAACGACATTTTATTTTTTGAACTTATTTGAACTCCATACTTTGTGTGTGTTCAAAATGCACCATTAAAACCACATCATCAATTTTCAACCCTTTGTAACTACATTTGCTATTTTTCGTGCACTTGCTGATTTTTTTCCTGCAAAATAACCCTGAAATTGAAAAGCACTTCAAATAAATTTGAAAAGGTTGAAATTTGGTATGCTATCATCATTTCAACCACATAGCAAGTGAAATAAGTTATTAAAACTGAAATCCCTTTGTAATAGATGAGTTTTTGTCCGAAACCGTCATACTTCGAAAGAGATTGTCCAATTTGTACATGAAGTGCATCCAGTTTTTGTCGTCACCCTCTCGACTCTTTAGAAGTTGATATGTGGGTGAAATTATGATGATATGACAAGTTACAACCTTTTCAGAGTTCATTTGTTCTGCTTTTCAAATTCAGGGTCATTTAGCTCAAAATAAATCATTAAATGCATGGAAAATATCAAATCAGGTCAGAAAAGGGTTGAAAATTGATGATGTGCCTTTGAATGGTGCATATTCAACACACAAAAAGTGTGGAATTAAAATGAGTTATTCAAAATGAAATCCCTTTGTAATAGATGAGTTTTCGTCCGAAACCCTCATACTACGAAAGAGATTGTCCAATTTGTACACGAGGTGCATCAAGTTTTTATCGTAACCCTCTCAACTCTTTAGAAATTGCTATGTAGTTGAAATTATGATGTCATGCCAAGTTACAACCTTTTCAGAGTTCATTTGTACTGATTTTCAAATTCAGGGACATTTAGCTCAAAAGAAATCATTAAATGCATGGAAAATATCAAATGAAGTCAAAAAGAGTTGAAAATTGATGATATGTCTTTGAATGGTGCATATTGAAAACACAAAAAGTATGGATTTAAAATAAGTTATTAAAAATGAAATCCCTTTGTAATAGATGAGTTATTATCCGAAACCCTCATACTTCAAAAGAGATTGTCTAATTTGTACACAAAGTGCATCCAGCTTTTGTCGTAACCCTCTCAAATCTTTAGAAATTGCTATGTGGGTGAAATTATGATGTCATGCCAAGTTACACCCTTTTTAGAGTTCATTTGTACTGCTTTTCAAATTCAGGGTCATTTAGATCAAAATAAATCATTACATTTATGGAAAATATCAAATGAAGTCAAAAAGGGTTGAAAATTTATGATGTGCCTTTGAATGGTGCATATTGAACACACAAAAAGTATGGAGTTAAAATAAGTTATAGAAAATGAAATCCCTTTGTAATAGATGAGTTTTTGTCCGAAACCCTCATACTTCGAAAGAAATTGTCCAATTTGTACACGAGTTGCATCCAGTTTATACCGTAACCCTCTCAACTCTTTAGAAATTGCTGTTTAGTTGAAATTATGATGTCATGCCAAGTTACAACCTTTTCAGAGTTCATTTGTACTGATTTTCAAATTCAGGGTCATTTAGCTCAAAAGAAATCATTAAATGCATGGAAAATATCAAATGAAGTCAAAAAGGGTTGAAAATTGATGATATGTCTTTGAATGGTGCATATTGAAAACACAAAAAGTATGGATTTAAAATAAGTTTTTAAAAATGAAATCCCTTTGTAATAGATGAGTTTTTGTCCGAAACCATCATACTTCGAAAGAGATTGTCAAATTTGTACACGAAGTGCATCCAGTTTTTGTCTAACCCTCTCAACTCTTTAGAAGTTTCTATGTTGGTGAAATTATGATGTCATGCCAAGTTACAACCTTTTCAGAGTTCATGTGTACTGCTTTTGGAAATTAGGGTCATTTAGCTCAAAATAAATCATTAAATGCAAGGAAAATATTAAGTGAAGTCAGAAAAGGGTTGAAAATTGATGATGTCCCTCTGAATGGTGCATATTGAACACACAAAAAGTATGGATTTAAAATAAGTTATTAAAAATGAAACCCTTTATAATAGATGAGTTTTCGTCCGAAACCCTCATACTTCGACAGAGATGGTCCAATTGCACACGAAGTGCATCCAGTTTTTGCCGTCACCCCCTTACTCTTTAGAAGTTTCTATGTGGGTGAAATTATGATGTCATGCCAAGTTACAACCTTTTCAGAGTTCATTTGTACCAATTTTCAAATTCAGGGTCATTTAGATCAAAATAAATCATTAAATTCATGGAAAATAGCAAATGAAGTCAGAAAGGGTTGAAAATGGATGATGTGCCTTTGAATGCTGGATATTTAACACACAAAAAGTATGGAGTTAAAATAAGTTATTAAAAATGAAATCCCTTTGTAATAGATGAGTTTTTGTCCGACACCCTCATATTACGAAAGTGATTGTCCAATTTGTACACGAAGTGCATCCAGTTTTTGTCTAACCCTCTCAAATCAATAGAAGTTTCTATGTGGGTGAAATTATGATGTCATGCCAAGTTACAACCTTTTCAGAGTTCACTTGTACTGCTTTTCAAATTCAGGGTCATTTAGCTCAAAATAAATCATTAAATGTATGGAAAATATCAAATGAAGTCAGAAAGGGTTGAAAATTGATGATGTGCCTTTGAATCGTGCGTATTGAACACACAAAAAGTATGGAGTTCAAATAAGTTATTAAAAATGAAATCCCTTTGTAATAGATGAGTTTTCGTCCGAAACCCTCATACTTCGAAAGAGATTGTCCAATTTGTACATGAAGTGCATCCAGTTTTTGTCGTAACTGTCTCAACTCTTTACAAGTTGCTATGTGGTTTAAATTATGATGTGATGCCAAGTTACAACCTTTTCAGAGTTCATTTGTACTGATTTTCAAATTCAGGGTCATTTAGCTCAGAAGAAAGCATTAAATGCATCGAAAATATCAACTGAAGTCAGAAAGGGTTGAAAATTGATGATATGGCTTTTAATGGTGCATATTTAACACGCAAAAAGTATTGAGTTAGAATAAGTTATTAAAAATGAAATCCCTTTGTAATAGATGAGTTTTTGTCTGAAACCCTCATACTTCGAAAGAGATTGTCCAATTTGTACACGAAGTGCATCTAGTTTTTGCCTAACCCTCTCAACTCTTTAGAAGTTGCTGTGTGAGTGAAATTATGATGTCATGCCAAGTTACAACCTTTTCAGAGTTCATGTGTACTGCTTGTCAAATTCAGGGTCATTTAGCTCAAAATAAATCATTAAATGCATGGAAAATATCAAATGAAGTCTGAAAAGGGTTGAAAATTGATGATGTGCCTCTTAATGGTGCATATTGAACACAAAAAAAGTATGGAGTTAAAATAAGTTATTAAAAATAAAACCCCTGCGTAATAGATGAGTTTTCGTCCGAAACCCTCATACTTCGAGAGAGATTGTCCAATTTGTATATGAAGTGCATCCAGTTTTTGTCTAACCCTCTCAACTCTTTAGGAGTTTCTATGTTGGTGAAATTATGATGTCATGCCAAGTTACAACCATTTCAGAGTTCATGTGTACTGCTTTTCGAATTCAGGGTCATTTAGCTCAAAATAAATCATTAAATGCAAGGAAAATATGCAATGAAGTCAAAAAAGGGTTCAAAATTCATGATGTGGCTCTGAATGGTGCATATTGAACACACAAAAAGTATGGAGTTAAAATAAGTTATTAAAAATGAAACCCCTTTGTAATAGATGAGTTTTCGTCCGAAATCCTCATACTTCGTCAGAGATTGTCCAATTAGACACGAAGTGCATCCAGTTTTTGCCATAACCCCCTTAACTCTTTACAAGTTGCTATGTGGGTGAAATTATGATGTCATGCCAAGTTACAACCTTTTCAGAGTTCATTTGTACCAATATTCAAATTCAGGGTCATTTAGATCAAAATAAGCATTAAATTCATGGAAAATAGCAAATGAAGTCAGAAAGGGTTGAAAATTGATGATGAGCCTTTGAATGGTGCATATTGAACACACGAAAAGTATGGAGTTAAAAAAAGTTATTAAAAATGAAATCCCTTTGTAATAGATGAGTTTTTGTCCTAAACCCTCATGCTTCGAAAGAGATTGTCCAATTTGTACACGAAGTGCATCCAGTTTTTGTCTAACCCTCTCAACTCTTTAGAAGTTCCTATATGGGTGAAATTACGATGTCATGCCAAGTTACAGCCTTTTTAGAGTTCACTTGTACTGCTTTTCAAAATTAGGGTCATTTAGCTCAAAATATATCATTAAATGCATGGAAAATATCAAATGAAGTCAGAAAAGGTTTGAAAATTGATGATGTGCTTCTGAATGGTGCATATTGAACACACAAAAGGTATGGAGTTCAAATAAGTTATAAAAATGAAATCCCTTTGGAATAGATGGGTTTTCATCCGAAACCCTCATACTTCGAAAGAGATTGTCCAATTGTACATGATGTGCATCCAGTTTTTACCGTAACCCCCTGAACTCTTTAGAAGTTTCTATGTGGGTGAAATTATGATGTCATGGAAAGTTACAACCTTTTCAGAGTTCATTTGTACTGCTTTTCAAATTCAGGATCATTTAGATAAAAATAAATCATTAAATGCATGGAAAATATCAAATGAAGTCAGAAAGGGTTGAAAATTGACGATGTGCCTTTGAATGGTGCATATTGAACACATAAAAAGTATGTAGTTAAAATAAGTTATTAAAAATGAAATCCCTTTGTAATAGAGGAGTTTTGTCCGAAACCCTCATACTTCGGAAGAGATTGTCCAATTTGTACACGAGGTGCATCTAGTTTTTGTTGTAACCCTCTCAACTCTTTAGAAGTTGCAATGTGGGTGAAATTATGATGTCATGCCAAGTTACAACCTTTTCAGAGTTCATTTGTACTGATTTTCAAATTCAGGGTCATTTAGCTCACAAGAAATCATTAAATGCATGAAAAATATCAAATCAAGTCAGAAAGGGTTGAAAATTGATCAGATGCCTTTGAATGGTGCATATTGAACACACAAAAAGTATGGTGTTAAAATAAGTTCTTAAAAGTGAAATCCCTTTGTAATAGCTGAGTTTTTGTCCGAAACCCTCCTATTTCGAAAGAGATTGTCCAATTTGTACACGAAGTGCATCCAGTTTTTGCCGTAACCCCCTTAACTCTTTACAAGTTGCTATGTGGGTGAAATTATGATGTCATGCCAAGTTACAACCTTTTCAGAGTTCATTTGTACCAATATTCAAATTCAGGGTCATTTAGATCAAAATAAGCATTAAATTCATGGAAAATAGCAAATGAAGTCAGAAAGGGTTGAAAATTGATGATGAGCCTTTGAATGGTGCATATTTAACACACGAAAAGTATGGAGTTAGAAAAAGTTATTAAAAATGAAATCCCTTTGTAATAGATGAGTTTTTGTCCGAAACCCTCATGCTTCGAAAGCGATTGTCCAATTTGTACACGAAGTGCATCCAGTTTTTGTCTAACCCTCTCAACTCTTTAGAAGTTCCTATGTGGGTGAAATTATGATGTCATGCCAAGTTACAACCTTTTCAGAGTTCATGTGTACTGCTTTTCGAATTCAGGGTCATTTAGCTCAAAATAAATCATTAAATGCAAGGAAAATATGCACTGAAGTCAGAAAAGGGTTCAAAATTCATGATGTGGCTCTGAATGGTGCATATTGAACACACAAAAAGTATGGAGTTAAAATAAGTTATTAAAAATGAAACCCCTTTGTAATAGATGAGTTTTCGTCCGAAATCCTCATACTTCGTCAGAGATTGTCCAATTGGACACGAAGTGCATCCAGTTTTTGCCATAACCCCCTTAACTCTTTACAAGTTGCTATGTGGGTGAAATTATGATGTCATGCCAAGTTACAACCTTTTCAGAGTTCATTTGTACCAATATTCAAATTCAGGGTCATTTAGATCAAAATAAGCATTAAATTCATGGAAAATAGCAAATGAAGTCAGAAAGGGTTGAAAATTGATGATGAGCCTTTGAATGGTGCATATTTAACACACGAAAAGTATGGAGTTAGAAAAAGTTATTAAAAATGAAATCCCTTTGTAATAGATGAGTTTTTGTCCGAAAGCCTCATGCTTCGAAAGCGATTGTCCAATTTGTACACGAAGTGCATCCAGTTTTTGTCTAACCCTCTCAACTCTTTAGAAGTTCCTATGTGGGTGAAATTATGATGTCATGCCAAGTTACAGCCTTTTTAGAGTTCACTTGTATTGCTTTTCTAAATTAGGGTCATTTATCTCAAAATATATCATTAAATGCATGGAAAATATCAAATGAAGTCACAAAAGGATTGAAAATTGATGATGTGCTTCTGAATAGTGCATATTGAACACACAAAAATTATGGAGTTAAAATAAGTTATAAAAATGAAATCCCTTTGTATTAGATGGGTTTTCATCCGAAAAACCCTCATACTTCGAAAGAGATTGTCCAATTGTACATGATGTGCATCCAGTTTTTACCGTAACCCCCTGAACTCTTTAGAAGTTTCTATGTGGGTGAAATTATGATGTCATGGCAAGTTACAACCTTTTCAGAGTTCATTTGTACTGCTTTTCAAATTCAGGATCATTTAGATAAAAATAAATCATTAAATGCATGGAAAATATCAAATGAAGTCAGAAAGGGTTGAAAATTGACGATGTGCCTTTGAATGGTGCATATTGAACACATAAAAAGTATGTAGTTAAAATAAGTTATTAAAAATGAAATCCCTTTGTAATAGAGGAGTTTTGTCCGAAACCCTCATACTTCGAAAGAGATTGTCCAATTTGTACACGAGGTGCATCTAGTTTTTGTTGTAACCCTCTCAACTCTTTAGAAGTTGCTATGTGGGTGAAATTATGATGTCATGCCAAGTTGCAACCTTTTCAGAGTTCATTTGTACTGATTTTCAAATTCAGGGTCATTTAGCTCACAAGAAATCATTAAATGCATGAAAAATATCAAATCAAGTCAGAAAGGGTTGAAAATTGATCAGATGCCTTTGAATGGTGCATATTGAACACACAAAAAGAATGGAGTTAAATAAAGTTCTTAAAAGTGAAATCCCTTTGTAATAGCTGAGGTTTTGTCCGAAACCCTCCTATTTCGAAAGGGATTGTCCAATTTGTACACGAAGTGCATCCAGTTTTTGTCTAACCCTCTCAAATGGTTAGAAGTTTCTATGTGGGTGAAATTATGATGTCATGCCAAGTTACAACCTTTTAAGAGTTCACTTGTACTGCTTTTCAAACTCAGGGTCATTTAGCTCAAAATAAATCATTAAATGCATGAAAATATCAACTGAAGTCAGAAAGGGTTGAAAATTGATGATGTGCCTTTGAATGGTGCATATTGAACACACAAAAAGTTTAGAGTTCAAATAAGTTATTAAAAATGAAATCCCTTTGTAATAGATGAGTTTTTGTCCGAAACCCTTATACTTCGAAAGAGATAGTCCAATTTGTACACGAAGTGCATCCAGTTTTTGTCGTAACCTTCTCAACTCTTTAGAAGTTGCTATGTGATTGAAATTATGATGTCATGCCAAGTTACAACCTTTTCAGTGTTCATTTGTACTAATTTTCAAATTCAGGGTCATTTAGCTCAAAAGAAATCATTAAATGCATCGAAAATATCAAATGAAGTCAGAAAGGGTTTAAAATTGATGATATGACTTTTCAGGGTGCATATTTAACACACAAAAAGTATGGAGTTAACATAAGTTATTAAAAATGAAATCCCTTTGTAATAGATGAGTTTTTGTCCGAAAACCTCATACTTCGAAAGAGATTGTCCAATTTGTACACGAATTGCATCCAATTTTTGTCTAACCCTCTCAACTCTTTAGAAGTTGCTGTGTGAGTGAAATTATGATGTCATGGCAAGTTACAACCTTTTCAGAGTTCATGTGTACTGCTTTTCAAATTCAGGGTCATTTAGATCAAAATAAATCATTAAATGCATGGAAAATATCAAATGAAGTCAGAAAAGGGTTGAAAATTGATGATGTGCCTCTGAATGGTGCATATTGAACACAAAAAAATTATGGAGTTAAAATAAGTTATTAAAAATGAAACCCCTTTGTAATAGATGAGTTTTCGTCCGAAACCCTCATACTTCGACAGAGATTGTCCAATTGTACACGAAGTGCATCTAGTTTTTGCCGTAACCCCCTCAACTCTTTGGAAGTTGCTATGTGGGTGAAATTATGATGTCATGCCAAGTTACAACCTTTTTAGAGTTCATTTGTACTGCTTTTTAAATTCAAGGTCATTTAGATCAAAATAAATCATTAAATTCATGGAAAATATCAAATTAAGTCAGAATGGCTTGAAAATTGATGATGTGCCTTTGAATCGTGCATATTGAACACAGAAAGAGTATGGAGTTAAAATAAGTTATTAAAAATGAAATCCCTTTGTAATAGATGAGTTATTATCCGAAACCCTCATACTTCAAAAGAGATTGTCTAATTTGTACACAAAGTGCATCCAGCTTTTGTCGTAACCCTCTCAAATCTTTAGAAATTGCTATGTGGGTGAAATTATGATGTCATGCCAAGTTACACCCTTTTTAGAGTTCATTTGTACTGGTTTTCGAATTCAGGGTCATTTAGATCAAAATAAATAATTAAATTTATGGAAAATATCAAATGAAGTCAAAAAGGGTTGAAAATTTATGATGTGCCTTTGAATGGTGCATATTGAAAACACAAAAAGTATGGAGTTAAAATAAGTTATAGACAATGAAATCCCTTTGTAATAGATGAGTTTTTGTCCGAAACCCTCATACTTCGGAAGAGATTGTCCAATTTGTACACGAGTTGCATCCAGTTTTGATCGTAACCCTCTCAACTCTTTAGAAATTGCTATGTAGTTGAAATTATGATGTCATGCCCAGTTACAACCTTTCAGAGTTCATTTGTACTGATTTTCAAATTCAGGGTCATTTAGCTCAAAAGAAATCATTAAATGCATGGAAAATATCAAATGATGTCAGAAAGGGTTGAAAATTGATGATATGTCTTTGAATGGTTCATATTGAAAACACAAAAAGTATGGATTTAAAATAAGTTATTAAAAATGAAATCCCTTTGTAATAGATGAGTTTTTGTCCGAAACCATCATACTTCGAAAGAGATTGTCGAATTTGTACACGAAGTGCATCCAGTTTTTGTCTAACGCTCTCAACTCTTTAGAAGTTTCTATGTTGGTGAAATTATGATGTCATGCCAAGTTACAACCTTTTCAGAGTTCATGTGTACTGCTTTTCGAAATCAGGGTCATTTAGCTCAAAATAAATCATTAAATGCAAGGAAAATATTAAATGAAGTCAGAAAAGGGTTGAAAATTGATGATGTGCCTCTGAATGGTGCACATTTAACACACAAAAAGTATGGATTTAAAATAAGTTATTAAAAATGAAACCCTTTATAATAGATGAGTTTTCGTCCGAAACCCTCATACTTCGACAGAGATGGTCCAATTGCACACGAAGTGCATCCAGTTTTGGCCGTAACCCCCTTACTCTTTAGAAGTTTCTATGTGGGTGAAATTATGATGTCATGCCAAGTTACAACCTTTTCAGAGTTCATTTGTACCAATTTTCAAATTCAGGGTCATTTAGATCAAAATAAATCATTAAATTCATGGAAAATAGCAAATGAAGTCAGAAAGGGTTGAAAATGGATGACGTGCCTTTGAATGCTGCATATTTAACACACAAAAAGTATGGAGTTAAAATAAGTTATTAAAAATGAAATCCCTTTGTAATAGATGAGTTTTTGTCCGACACCCTCATATTACGAAAGTGATTGTCCAATTTGTACACGAAGTGCATCCAGTTTTTGTCTAACCCTTTGAAATAAATAGAAGTTTCTATGTGGGTGAAATTATGATGTCATGCCAAGTTACAACCTTTTCAGAGTTCACTTGTACTGCTTTTCAAATTCAAGGTCAGTTAGCTCAAAATAAATCATTAAATGTATGGAAAATATCAAATGAAGTCAGAAAGGGTTGAAAATTGATGATGTGCCTTTGAATCGTGCATATTGAACACACAAAAAGTATGGAGTTCAAATAAGTTATTAAAAATGAAATCCCTTTGTAATAGATGAGTTTTCGTCCGAAACCCTCATACTTCGAAAGAGATTGTCCAATTTGTACACGAAGTGCATCCAGTTTTTGTCGTAACCGTCTCAACTCTTTACAAGTTGCTATGTGGTTTAAATTATGATGTCATGCCAAGTTACAACCTTTTCGGAGTTCATTTGTACTGATTTCAAATTCAGGGTCATTTAGCTCAAAAGAAAGCATTAAATGCATCGAAAATATCAAATGAAGTCAGAAAGGGTTGAAAATTGATGATATGGCTTTTAATGGTGCATATTTAACACACAAAAAGTATTGAGTTAACATAAGTTATTAAAAATGAAATCCCTTTGTAATAGATGAGTTTTTGTCCGAAAACCTCATACTTCGAAAGAGATTGTCCAATTTGTACACGAAGTGCATCCAATTTTTGTCGTAACCCTCTCAACTCTTTAGAAGTTGCTATGTGGGTGAAATTATGATGATTTGTCGAGTTACAACTTTTTCAGAGTTCATTTGTACTGCTTTTTAAATTCAAGGTCATTTAGATCAAAATAAATCATTAAATTCATGGAAAATATCAAATTAAGTCAGAATGGCTTGAAAATTGATGATGTGCCTTTGAATCGTGCATATTGAACACACAAAGAGTATGGAGTTAAAATAAGTTATTAAAAATGAAATCCCTTTGTAATAGATGAGTTTTTATCCGAAACCCTCATACTTCAAAAGAGATTGTCTAATTTGTACACAAAGTGCATCCAACTTTTGTCGTAACCCTCTCAAATCTTTAGAAATTGCTATGTGGGTGAAATTATGATGTCATGCCAAGTTACACCCTTTTTAGAGTTCATTTGTATTGCTTTTCAAATTCAGGGTCATTTAGATCAAAATAAATCATTAAATTTATGGAAAATATCAAATGAAGTTAGAAAGGGTTGAAAATTTATGATGTGCCTTTGAATGGTGCATATTGAACACACAAAAAGTATGGAGTCAAAATAAGTTATAGAAAATGAAATCCCGTTGTAATAGATGAGTTTTTGTCCGAAACCCTCATACTTCGAAAGAGATTGTCCAATTTGTACACGAGTTGCATCCAGTTTTTATCGTAACCCTCTCAACTCTTTAGAAGTTGCTATGTGGGTGAAATTATGATGATATGCCAAGTTACAACCTTTTCAGAGTTCATTTGTACTACTTTTCAAATTCAGGGTCATTTAGCTCAAAATATCACATGAAGTCAAAAGAGGGTTGAAAATTTATGATGTGCCTCTGAATTGTGCATATTGAACACACAAAAAGTATGGAGTTAAAATAAGTTATTAAAATGAAATCCCTTTGTAATAGATGAGTTTTTCTCCGAAACCATCATACTTCGAAAGAGATTGTCCAATTGTACACGAAGTGCATCCAGTTTTTGCCGTAGCCCTCTCAACTCTTTAGAAATTGCAATGTTGGTGAAATTATGATATCATGCCAAGTTACAACCTTTTCAGAGTTCATTTGTATTGCTTTTCAAATTTAGGGTCACTTAGATCAAAATAAATCATTAAATTCATGGAAAATATCAAATGAAGCCAGAAAAGGGTTGAAAAGTAATGATGTGCCTCTGAATGGTGCATATTGAACACCCAAAAAGTGTGGAGTTAAAATAAGTTATTAAATATTAAATCCCTTTGTAATAGATGAGTTTTCGTCCGACACCCTCATAATTCGAAAGAGATTGTCAAATTTGTACACGAAGTGCATCCAGTTTTTGTCGTAACCCTCTCAACTCATTCGAAATTGCTATGTGGGTGAAATTATGATGTCATGCCAAGTTACAAACTTTTTAGAGTTCATTTGTACTGCTTTGCAAATTCAGGGTCATTTAGATCAAAATAAATCATTAAATTCATGGAAAATATCAAATGAAGTCAGAAAGGGTTGAAACTTGATGATGCGCCTTTGGATTGTGCATATTGAACACACAAAAAGTATGGAGTTAAAATAAGTTATTAAAAATGAAATCCATTTGTAATAGATTAGTTTTTTTCCGAAACCCTCATACTTCAAAAGAGATTGTCCAATTTGTACACAAAGTGCATCCAGTTTTTGTCATAACCCTCTCAACTCTTTAGAAGTTGCAATGTCTGTGAAATTATGATGATATGCCAAGTTACAACCTTTCAGAGTTCATTTGTACTGCTTTTCAAATTCAGGGTCATTTAGCTCAAAATAAATAATTAAATGCATGGAAAATATCAAATGAAGTCAGAAAAGGGTTGAAAATTGATGATGTGCCAATGAATGGTGCATATTCAACACACAAAAAGTATGGAGTTAAAATAAGTTATTCAAAATGAAATCCCTTTGTAATCGATGAGTTTTCGTCCGAAACCCTCATACTTCGAAACAGATTGTCCAATTTGTACACAAGGTGCATCCAGTTTTTATTGTAACCCTCTCAACTCTTTAGAAGTTGCTATGTGGTTCAAATTATGATGTCATGCCAAGTTACAACCTTTTCAGAGTTCGTTTGTACATCTTTTCAAATTCAGGGTCATTTCGCTCAAAATAAATCATTAAATGCATGGAAAATATCAAATGAAGTCAGAATGAGTTGAAAATTGATGATGTGCCTCTGAATGGTGCATATTGAACACACAAAAAGTATGGAGTTAAAATAAGTTATTAAAAATGAAACCCCTTTGTAATAGATGAGTTTTCGTCGAAACCCTCATACTTCGAAAGAGATTGTCCAATTGTACACGAAGTGCATCTAGTTTTTGTCGTCACCCCCTCAACTCTGTAGAAGTTACTATGTTGGTGAAATTATGATGTCATGCCAAGTTACACCCTTTTTAGAGTTCATTTTCCTGCTGTTCAAATTCAGGGTCATTTAGATCAAAATAAATCATTAAATTCACGGAAAATATCAAATGAAGTTAGAAAGGGTTGAAAATTGATGATGTGCCTTTGAATGGTGCATATTGAACACACAAAATGTATGGAGTTAAAATAAGTTATTAAAAATGAAATCCCTTTGTAATAGATGAGTGTTTGTCCGAAACCCTCATACTTCGAAAGAGATTGTCCAATTTGTACACGAAGTGCATCCAGTTTTTGTTGTAACCCTCTCAACTCTTTTGAAGTTGCTACGTGGGTGAAATTATGATGTCATTCGCAAGTTACAACCTTTTTAGAGTTCATGTGTACTGCTTTTCAAATTCAGGGTCATTTAGCTCAAAATAAATGATTAAATGCATGGAAAATATCAAATGAACTCAGAAAAGGGTTGAAAATTGATGATGTGCCTCTGAATGGTGCATATTGAACACAACAAAAGTATGGATTTAAAATATGTTATTAAAAATGGAACCCCTTTGTTATAGATGAGTTTTCGTCCGAAACCCTCATACTTCGACAGAGATTGTCAAATTGTACACGAAGTCCATCCAGTTTTTGCCATAACCCATTCAACTCTTTAGAAGTTTCTATGTGGGTGAAATTATGATGTCATGCCAAGTTACAACCTTTTTAGAGCTCATTTGTACTGCTTTTCAAATTCAGGGTCATTTAGATCAAAATAAATCATTAAATTCATGGAAAATATCAAATGAAGTCAGAAAGGGTTGAAAATTGATCATGTGCCTTTGAATGGTGCATATTGAACACACAAAAAGTATGGAGTTAAAATAAGTTATTAAAAATGAAATCCCTTTGTAATAGATGAGTTTTTGTCCGAAACCCTCATGCTTCGAAAGAGATTGTCAAATTTGTACACGAAGTGCATCCATTTTTTGTCATAACCCTCTCAACTGTTTAGAAGTTGCTATGTTGGTGAAATTACGATGTGATGCCAAGTTACAACCTTTTCAGAGTTCATGTGTACTGTTGTTCAAATTCAGGGTCATTTAGCTCAAAATAAATCACTAAATGCATGGAAAATATCAAATGAAGTCAGAAAAGGGTTGAAAATTGATGACGTGTCTCTGAATGGTGCATATTGAATACGCAAAATGTATGGAGTTAAAATAAGTTGTTAAAAATGAAACCCATTTGTAATAGATGAGTTTTCGTCCGAAACCCTCATACTTCGACAAAGATTGTCCAATTGTACACGAAGTGCATCCAGTTTTTGCCGTAACGCCCTCAACTCTTTAGAAGTTGCTATGTGGGTGAAATTATGATGTGATGCCAAGTTACAACCTTTTTAGAGTTCATTTGTACCGCTTTTCAAATTCAGGGTCATTTAGATCAAAATAAATCATTAAATTCATGGAAAATATCAAATGAAGTGAGAAAGGGTTGAAAATTGATGATGCGCCTTTGGATGGTGCATATTGAACACACAAAAAGTTTGGACTTAAAATAAGTTATTAAATATGAAATCCATTTGTAATAGATGAGTTTTTGTCCGAAACCCTCATACTTCGAAAGAGATTGTCCAATTTGTACACGAAGTGCATCCAGTTTTTGTTGTAACCCTCTCAACTCTTTTGAAGTTGCTACGTGGGTGAAATTATGATGTCATTCGCAAGTTACAACCTTTTTAGAGTTCATGTGTACTGCTTTTCAAATTCAGGGTCATTTAGCTCAAAATAAATGATTAAATGCATGGAAAATATCAAATGAAGTCAGAAAAGGGTTGAAAATTGATGATATGGCTTTTAATGGTGCATATTTAACACACAAAAAGTATTGAGTTAACATAAGTTATTAAAAATGAAATCCCTTTGTAATAGATGAGTTTTTGTCCGAAAACCTCATACTTCGAAAGAGATTGTCCAATTTGTACACGAACTGCATCCAGTTTTTGTCGTAACCCTCTCAACTCTTTAGAAGTTTCTATGTGGGTGAACTTATGATGATATGCCAAGTTACAACCTTTTCAGAGTTCATTTGTCCTGCTTTTCAAATTTAGGGTCATTTAGCTCAAAAGAAAGCATTAAATGCATCGAAAATATCAAATGAAGTCAGAAAGGGTTGAAAATTGATGATATGGCTTTTAATGGTGCATATTTAACACACAAAAAGTATTGAGTTAACATAAGTTATTAAAAATGAAATCCCTTTGTAATAGATGAGTTTTTGTCCGAAAACCTCATACTTCGAAAGAGATTGTCCAATTTGTACACAAGGTGCATCCAGTTTTTATTGTAACCCTCTCAACTCTTTAGAAGTTGCTATGTGGTTCAAATTATGATGTCATGCCAAGTTACAACCTTTTCAGAGTTCGTTTGTACATCTTTTCAAATTCAGGGTCATTTCGCTCAAAATAAATCATTAAATGCATGGAAAATATCAAATGAAGTCAGAATGGGTTGAAAATTGATGATGTGCCTCTGAATGGTGCATATTGAACACACAAAAAGTATGGAGTTAAAATAAGTTATTAAAAATGAAACCCCTTTGTAATAGATGAGTTTTCGTCGAAACCCTCATACTTCGAAAGAGATTGTCCAATTGTACACGAAGTGCATCTAGTTTTTGTCGTCACCCCCTCAACTCTGTAGAAGTTACTATGTTGGTGAAATTATGATGTCATGCCAAGTTACACCCTTTTTAGAGTTCATTTTCCTGCTGTTCAAATTCAGGGTCATTTAGATCAAAATAAATCATTAAATTCACGGAAAATATCAAATGAAGTTAGAAAGGGTTGAAAATTGATGATGTGCCTTTGAATGGTGCATATTGAACACACAAAAAGTATGGAGTTAAAATAAGTTATTAAAAATGAAATCCCTTTGTAATAGATGAGTGTTTGTCCGAAACCCTCATACTTCGAAAGAGATTGTCCAATTTGTACACGAAGTGCATCCAGTTTTTGTTGTAACCCTCTCAACTCTTTTGAAGTTGCTACGTGGGTGAAATTATGATGTCATTCGCAAGTTACAACCTTTTTAGAGTTCATGTGTACTGCTTTTCAAATTCAGGGTCATTTAGCTCAAAATAAATGATTAAATGCATGGAAAATATCAAATGAACTCAGAAAAGGGTTGAAAATTGATGATGTGCCTCTGAATGGTGCATATTGAACACAACAAAAGTATGGATTTAAAATATGTTATTAAAAATGGAACCCCTTTGTTATAGATGAGTTTTCGTCCGAAACCCTCATACTTCGACAGAGATTGTCAAATTGTACACGAAGTCCATCCAGTTTTTGCCATAACCCATTCAACTCTTTAGAAGTTTCTATGTGGGTGAAATTATGATGTCATGCCAAGTTACAACCTTTTTAGAGCTCATTTGTACTGCTTTTCAAATTCAGGGTCATTTAGATCAAAATAAATCATTAAATTCATGGAAAATATCAAATGAAGTCAGAAAGGGTTGAAAATTGATCATGTGCCTTTGAATGGTGCATATTGAACACACAAAAAGTATGGAGTTAAAATAAGTTATTAAAAATGAAATCCCTTTGTAATAGATGAGTTTTTGTCCGAAACCCTCATGCTTCGAAAGAGATTGTCAAATTTGTACACGAAGTGCATCCATTTTTTGTCATAACCCTCTCAACTGTTTAGAAGTTGCTATGTTGGTGAAATTACGATGTGATGCCAAGTTACAACCTTTTCAGAGTTCATGTGTACTGTTGTTCAAATTCAGGGTCATTTAGCTCAAAATAAATCATTAAATGCATGGAAAATATCAAATGAAGTCAGAAAAGGGTTGAAAATTGATGACGTGTCTCTGAATGGTGCATATTGAATACGCAAAATGTATGGAGTTAAAATAAGTTGTTAAAAATGAAACCCATTTGTAATAGATGAGTTTTCGTCCGAAACCCTCATACTTCGACAAAGATTGTCCAATTGTACACGAAGTGCATCCAGTTTTTGCCGTAACGCCCTCAACTCTTTAGAAGTTGCTATGTGGGTGAAATTATGATGTGATGCCAAGTTACAACCTTTTTAGAGTTCATTTGTACTGCTTTTCAAATTCAGGGTCATTTAGATCAAAATAAATCATTAAATTCATGGAAAATATCAAATGAAGTGAGAAAGGGTTGAAAATTGATGATGCGCCTTTGGATGGTGCATATTGAACACACAAAAAGTTTGGACTTAAAATAAGTTATTAAATATGAAATCCATTTGTAATAGATGAGTTTTTGTCCGAAACCCTCATACTTCGAAAGAGATTGTCCAATTTGTACACGAAGTGCATCCAGTTTTTGTTGTAACCCTCTCAACTCTTTTGAAGTTGCTACGTGGGTGAAATTATGATGTCATTCGCAAGTTACAACCTTTTTAGAGTTCATGTGTACTGCTTTTCAAATTCAGGGTCATTTAGCTCAAAATAAATGATTAAATGCATGGAAAATATCAAATGAACTCAGAAAAGGGTTGAAAATTGATGATATGGCTTTTAATGGTGCATATTTAACACACAAAAAGTATTGAGTTAACATAAGTTATTAAAAATGAAATCCCTTTGTAATAGATGAGTTTTTGTCCGAAAACCTCATACTTCGAAAGAGATTGTCCAATTTGTACACGAACTGCATCCAGTTTTTGTCGTAACCCTCTCAACTCTTTAGAAGTTTCTATGTGGGTGAACTTATGATGATATGCCAAGTTACAACCTTTTCAGAGTTCATTTGTCCTGCTTTTCAAATTTAGGGTCATTTAGCTCAAAAGAAAGCATTAAATGCATCGAAAATATCAAATGAAGTCAGAAAGGGTTGAAAATTGATGATATGGCTTTTAATGGTGCATATTTAACACACAAAAAGTATTGAGTTAACATAAGTTATTAAAAATGAAATCCCTTTGTAATAGATGAGTTTTTGTCCGAAAACCTCATACTTCGAAAGAGATTGTCCAATTTGTACACGAAGTGCATCCAATTTTTGTCGTAACCCTCTCAACTCTTTAGAAGTTGCTATGTGGGTGAAATTATGATGATTTGCCGAGTTACAACCTTTTCAGAGTTCATTTGTACTGCTTTTTAAATTCAAGGTCATTTAGATCAAAATAAATCATTAAATTCATGGAAAATATCAAATTAAGTCAGAATGGCTTGAAAATTGATGATGTGCCTTTGAATCGTGCATATTGAACACACAAAGAGTATGGAGTTAAAATAAGTTATTAAAAATGAAATCCCTTTGTAATAGATGAGTTTTTATCCGAAACCCTCATACTTCAAAAGAGATTGTCTAATTTGTACACAAAGTGCATCCAACTTTTGTCGTAACCCTCTCAAATCTTTAGAAATTGCTATGTGGGTGAAATTATGATGTCATGCCAAGTTACACCCTTTTTAGAGTTCATTTGTACTACTTTTCAAATTCAGGGTCATTTAGATCAAAATAAATCATTAAATTTATGGAAAATATCAAATGAAGTTAGAAAGGGTTGAAAATTTATGATGTGCCTTTGAATGGTGCATATTGAACACACAAAAAGTATGGAGTCAAAATAAGTTATAGAAAATGAAATCCCGTTGTAATAGATGAGTTTTTGTCCGAAACCCTCATACTTCGAAAGAGATTGTCCAATTTGTACACGAGTTGCATCCAGTTTTTATCGTAACCCTCTCAACTCTTTAGAAGTTGCTATGTGGGTGAAATTATGATGATATGCCAAGTTACAACCTTTTCAGAGTTCATTTGTACTACTTTTCAAATTCAGGGTCATTTAGCTCAAAATATCACATGAAGTCAAAAAAGGGTTGAAAATTTATGATGTGCCTCTGAATTGTGCATATTGAACACACAAAAAGTATGGAGTTAAAATAAGTTATTAAAATGAAATCCCTTTGTAATAGATGAGTTTTTCTCCGAAACCATCATACTTCGAAAGAGATTGTCCAATTGTACACGAAGTGCATCCAGTTTTTGCCGTAGCCCTCTCAACTCTTTAGAAGTTGCTATGTTGGTGAAATTATGATATCATGCCAAGTTACAACCTTTTCAGAGTTCATTTGTATTGCTTTTCAAATTCAGGGTCACTTAGATCAAAATAAATCATTAAATTCATGGAAAATATCAAATGAACCCAGAAAAGGGTTGAAAACTAATGATGTGCCTCTGAATGCTGCATATTGAACACCCAAAAAGTGTGGAGTTAAAATAAGTTATTAAATATGAAATCCCTTTGTAATAGATGAGTTTTCGTCCGACACCCTCATAATTCGAAAGAGATTGTCAAATTTGTACACGAAGTGCATCCAGTTTTTGTCGTAACCCTCTCAACTCTTTCGAAATTGCTATGTGGGTGAAATTATGATGTCATGCCAAGTTACAAACTTTTTAGAGTTCATTTGTACTGCTTTTCAAATTCAGGGTCATTTAGATCAAAATAAATCATTAAATTCATGGAAAATATCAAATGAAGTCAGAAAGGGTTGAAACTTGATGATGCGCCTTTGGATGGTGCATATTGAACACACAAAAAGTATGGAGTTAAAATAAGTTATTAAAAATGAAATCCATTTGTAATAGATTAGTTTTTTTCTGAAACCCTCATACTTCAAAAGAGATTGTCCAATTTGTACACAAAGTGCATCCAGTTTTTGTCATAACCCTCTCAACTCTTTAGAAGTTGCAATGTCTGTGAAATTATGATGATATGCCAAGTTACAACCTTTCAGAGTTCATTTGTACTGCTTTTCAAATTCAGGGTCATTTAGCTCAAAATAAATAATTAAATGCATGGAAAATATCAAATGAAGTCAGAAAAGGGTTGAAAATTGATGATGTGCCTTTGAATGGTGCATATTCAACACACAAAAAGTATGGAGTTAAAATAAGTTATTCAAAATGAAATCCCTTTGTAATAGATGAGTTTTCGTCCGAAACCCTCATACTTCGAAACAGATTGTCCAATTTGTACACAAGGTGCATCCAGTTTTTATTGTAACCCTCTCAACTCTTTAGAAGTTGCTATGTGGTTGAAATTATGATGTCATGCCAAGTTACAACCTTTTCAGAGTTCGTTTGTACATCTTTTCAAATTCAGGGTCATTTAGCTCAAAATAAATCATTAAATGCATGGAAAATATCAAATGAAGTCAGAATGGGTTGAAAATTGATGATGTGCCTCTGAATGGTGCATATTGAACACACAAAAAGTATGGAGTTAAAATAAGTTATTAAAAATGAAACCCCTTTGTAATAGATGAGTTTTCGTCGAAACCCTCATACTTCGAAAGAGATTGTCCAATTGTACACGAAGTGCATCTAGTTTTTGTCGTCACCCCCTCAACTCTTCAGAAGTTACTATGTTGGTGAAATTATGATGTCATGCCAAGTTACACCCTTTTTAGAGTTCATTTTCCTGCTGTTCAAATTCAGGGTCATTTAGATCAAAATAAATCATTAAATTCACGGAAAATATCAAATGAAGTTAGAAAGGGTTGAAAATTGATGATGTGCCTTTGAATGGTGCATATTGAACACACAAAAAGTATGGAGTTAAAATAAGTTATTAAAAATGAAATCCCTTTGTAATAGATGAGTGTTTGTCCGAAACCATCATACTTCGAAAGAGATTGTCCAATTTGTACACGAAGTGCATCCAGTTTTTGTCGTAACCCTCTCAACTCTTTCGAAGTTGCTACGTGGGTGAAATTAGGATGTCATTCGCAAGTTACAACCTTTTTAAAGTTCATGTGTACTGCTTTTCAAATTCAGGGTCATTTAGCTCAAAATAAATGATTAAATGCATGGAAAATATCAAATGAACTCAGAAAAGGGTTGAAAATTGATGATGTGCCTCTGAATGGTGCATATTGAACACAACAAAAGTATGGAGTTAAAATATGTTATTAAAAATGGAACCCCTTTGTTATAGATGAGTTTTCGTCCGAAACCCTCATACTTCGACAGAGATTGTCAAATTGTACACGAAGTCCATCCAGTTTTTGCCATAACCCATTCAACTCTTTAGAAGTTTCTATGTGGGTGAAATTATGATGTCATGCCAAGTTACAACCTTTTTAGAGCTCATTTGTACTGCTTTTCAAATTCAGGGTCATTTAGATCAAAATAAATCATTAAATGCATGGAAAATATCAAATGAAGTCAGAAAAGGGTTGAAAATTGATGATGCGCCTTTGGATGGTGCATATGGAATACACAAAAAGTATGGAGTTAAAATAAGTTGTTAAAAATGAAACCCATTTGTAATAGATGAGTTTTCGTCCGAAACCCTCATGCTTCGACAAAGATTGTCCAATTGTACACGAAGTGCATCCAGTTTTTGCCGTAACCCCCTCAACTCTTTAGAAGTTACTATGTGGGTGAAATTATGATGTGATGCCAAGTTACAACCTTTTTAGAGTTCATTTGTACTGCTTTTCAAATTCAGGGTCATTTAGATCAAAATAAATCATTAAATTCATGGAAAATATCAAATGAAGTGAGAAAGGGTTGAAAATTGATGATGCGCCTTTGGATGGTGCATATTGAACACACAAAAAGTTTGGACTTAAAATAAGTTATTAAATATGAAATCCATTTGTAATAGATGAGTTTTTGTCCAAGACCCTCATACTTCGAAAGAGATTGTCCAATTTGTACACGAACTGCATCCAGTTTTTGTCGTAACCCTCTCAACTCTTTAGAAGTTTCTATGTGGGTGAACTTATGATGATATGCCAAGTTACAACCTTTTCAGAGTTCATTTGTCCTGCTTTTCAAATTTAGGGTCATTTAGCTCAAAATAAATCATTAAATGCATCGAAAATATCAAATAAAGTCAGAAAGGGTTGAAAATTGATGATATGACTTTGAATGGTGCATAGTGAACACACAAAAAGTATGGATTTAAGATAAGTAATTAAAAATAAAATCCCTTTGTAATATATGAGTTTTTGTCCGAAACCATCATACTTCGAAAGAGATTGTCCAATTTGTACATGAATTGCATCCAGTTTTTTTCTAACCCTCTCAACTCTTTAGAAGTTGCTATGTTGGTGAAATTATGATGTCATGCCAAGTTACAAGCTTTTTAGAGTTCATGTGTACTGCTTTTCAAATTCGGGGTCATTTTGCTCAAAATAAATCATTAAATGCATGGAAAATATCAAATGAACTCAGAAAACGGTTGAAAATTGATGATGTGCCTCTGAATCGTGCATATTGAACACAACAAAAGTATGGAGTTAAAATATTTTACTAAAAATGAAACCCCTTTGTAATAGATGAGTTTTCGTCCGAAACCCTCATACTTCGACAAAGATTGTCAAATTGTACACGAAGTGCATCCAATTTTTGTCGTAACCCATTCAACTCTTTAGAAGTTTCTATGGGGGTGAAATTATGATGTCATGCCAAGTTACAACCTTTTTACAGTTCATTTGTACTGCTTTTCAAATTCAGGGTCATTTAGATCAAAATAAATCATTAAATTCATGGAAAATATCAAATGAAGTCAGAAAGGGTTGAAAATTGATCATGTGCCTTTGAATTGTGCATATTGAACACACAAAAAGTATGGAGTTAAAATAAGTTATTAAAAATGAAATCCCTTTGTAATAGATGAGTTTTTGTCCGAAAAACTTATACTTCGACACAGATTGTCCAATTGTACACGAAGTACATCTAGTTTTTGTCGTGACCATCTGAACTCTTTAGAAGTTGCTATGTGGGTGAATTATGATGATATGCCAAGTTACAACCTTTTTAGAGTTCATTTGTACTGCTTTTCAAATTCAGGGTCATTTAGGTCAAAATTAATCATTAGATGCATGGAAAATATCAAATGAAGTCAGAAAGGGTTGAAAATTGATGACGTGCCTTTGAGTGGTGCATATTGAACACACAAAAAGTATGGAGTTAAAATAAGTTATTAAAAATGAAATCGCTTGTAATAGATGAGTTTTTGTCCGAAACCCTCATACTTCGAAAGAGATTGGCCAATTTGTACACGAAGTGCATCCAGTTCTTGTCGTAACCCTCTCAACTCTTTAGAAGTTGCTATGTTGGTAAAATTATGATGTCATGCCAAGTTACAACCTTTTTAGAGTTCATTTGTACTGCTTTTCAAATTCGGGGTCATTTAGATCGAAATAACTCATTAAATTCATGGAAAATATCAAATGAAGTCAGAAAGGGTTGAAAATTGATGATGTGCCTTTGGAAGGTGCATATTTAACACAGAAAAAGTATGGACTTAAAATAAGTTCTAAAAAATGAAATCCATTTGTAATAGATGACTTTTTGTCCGAAACCCTCATACTTCGAAAGAGATTGTCCAATTTGTACACGAAGTGCATCCAGTTTTTGCCGTAACCCCCTGAACTCTTTAGAAGTTGCTATGTGGGTGAAATTATGATGTGATGCCAAGTTACAACCTTTTTAGAGTTCATTTGTACTGCTTTTCAAATTCACACTACTAGGAAAAGGCCTGCTAGTGGTGCACCTGTTTTGGTCACTAATGGCGCACTACAGGTGCGCTACTAGCATCACGCCACTAGTAATTAATACTAATGGCGCACCCCTGGTGCGCCATTAGGATACCAGATACTAATGGCGCACCAGGGATGCGCCATTAGTATATCACACGGTGCGCCATTAGTATATAACCAGGGAGTGCGCCATTAGTATATCACACATTGCGCCATTACTATCTGACTTAGTAATGGCGCACCACATAGAAGTGCGCCATTACTAACAAATATTTTTCAAAAAAAAATTCAGAATTATTTTTTTCAATTTTTTTTCACAAATTTAGTTTTTAATTTTTTCTTAATCTTGGGTCACTATGGCTTAATCTCAAGTCATCCTCACACTACTCCAGCTCGAGCACGCTTAACTTCTCAGTTCTATCCAACCCAAGCAACAGCTCACTTAACGGGGTTCTGTTAGGTTTTTGGGGATTCTAAAAATCTTCAACGGGGTTCCCCCGGTTGAATTCGGATGTAACTTTTAGAGTAGATGATTTTTCATATAAAAAACATTTTAGTCCGAGTTACAACCTTTTCAGAGTTCATTTGTACCGATTTTCAAATTCAGGGTCATTTAGCTCAAAAGAAATCATTAAATGCATGGAAAATATCAAATGAAGTAAAAAAGGGTTGAAAATTGTGACTTTGAATGGTGCATATTGAACACACAAAAAGTATGGATTTAAAATAAGTTATTAAAAATGAAATCCCTTTGTAATAGCTGAGTTTTTGTCCGAAACAATCATACTTCGAAAGATATTGTCCAATTTGTACACGAATTGCATCCAGTTTTTGTCTAACCCTCTCAACTCTTTAGAAGTTGCTATGTTGGTGAAATTATGATGTCATGCCAAGTTACAACCTTTTCAGAGTTCATGTGTACTGCTTTTCAAATTCAGGGTCATTTAGCTCAAAATAAATCATTAAATGCATGGAAAATATCGAATAAAGTCAGCAAAGGGTTGAAAATTGATGATGTGACTCTGAATGGTGCATATTGAACACACAAAAAGTATGGAGTTAAAATAAGTTATTAAAAATGAAACCCCTTTGTAATAGATGAGTTTTCATCCGGAACCCTCATACTTCGACAGACATTGTCCAATTGTACATGAAGTACATCCAGCTTTTGCCGTAGCCCCCTCAACTCTTTAGAAGTTGCTATGTGGGTGAAATTATGATGTCATGCCAAGTTACAACCTTTTTAGAGTTCGTTTGTACTGCTTTTCAAATTCAGGGTCATTTAGATCAAAATAAATCATTAAATTCATGGAAAATATCAAAAGAAGTCAGAAAGGGTTGAAAATTGATGATGTGCCTTTGAATGGTGCATATTTAACACAAAAAAGTATGGAATTAAAATAAGTTACTAAAAATAAAATCCCTTTGTAATAGATGAGTTTTTGTCCGAAACCCTCATACTTCGAAAGAGATTGTCCAATTTGTACACGAAGTGCATCCAGTTTTTGTCGTAACCCTCTCAGCTCTTTAGAAGTTGCTATGTGGGTGAAATTATGATGTCATGCCAAGTTACAACCTTTTTAGAGTTCATTTGTACTGCTTTTCAAATTGAGGGTCATTTAGATCAAAATGAATCATTAAATTCATGGAAAATATCAAATGAAGTCAAAAAGGGTTGAAACTTGATGATGCGCCTTTGGATGGTGCATATTGAACACACAAAAAGTATGGAGTTAACATAAGTTATTAAAAATGAAATCCATTTGTAATAGATTAGTTTTTGTCCGAAACCATCATACTTCGAAGTTTGTATGTGGGTGAAATTATGATGATATGCCAAGTTACAACCTTTTCAGACTTCATTTGTACTGCTTTTCAAATTCAGGGTCATTTAGCTCAAAATAAATCATTAAATTCATGGAAAATATCGAATAAAGTCAGAAAAGGGTTGAAAATTGATGATGTGCCTCTGAATGGTGCATATTGAACACACAAAAAGTATGGAGTTAAAATAAGTTATTAAAAATGAAACCCCTTTGTAATAGATGAGTTTTCATCCGAAACCCTCATACTTCGACAGACATTGTCCAATTGTACACGAAGTGCATCCAGCTTTTGCCATAACCCCCTCAACTCTTTAGAAGTTGCCATGTGGGTGAAATTATGATGTCATGCCAAGTTACAACCTTTTTAGAGTTCGTTTGTACTGCTTTTCATATTCAGGGTCATTTAGATCAAAATAAGTCATTAAATTCATGGAAAATATCAAATGAAGTCAGAAAGGGTTGAAAATTGATGATGTGCCTTTGAATGGTGCATATTTAACACAAAAAAGTATGGAATTAAAATAAGTTATTAAAAATGAAATCCCTTTGTAATAGATGAGTTTTTGTCC
Source organism: Hordeum marinum (assembly GCA_022496015.1). Classification (NCBI taxonomy): domain Eukaryota; kingdom Viridiplantae; phylum Streptophyta; class Magnoliopsida; order Poales; family Poaceae; genus Hordeum; species Hordeum marinum. The sequence continues at coordinate 506,431,567 of CM039675.1, forward strand.
GAAACCCTCATACTTCGAAAGAGATTGTCCAATTTGTACACGAAGTGCATCCAGTTTTTGTCGTAACCCTCTCAACTCTTTAGAAGTTGCTATGTGGGTGAAATTATGATGTCATGCCAAGTTACAACCTTTTTACAGTTCATTTGTACTGCTTTTCAAATTGAGGGTCATTTAGATCAAAATGAATCATTAAATTCATGGAAAATATCAAATGAAGTCAAAAAGGGTTGAAACTAGATGATGCGCCTTTGGATGGTGCATATTGAACACACAAAAAGTATGGAGTTAACATAAGTTATTAAAAATGAAATCCATTTGTAATAGATTAGTTTTTGTCCGAAACCATCATACTTCGAAGTTTGTATGTGGGTGAAATTATGATGATATGCCAAGTTACAACCTTTTCAGACTTCATTTGTACTGCTTTTCAAATTCAGGGTCATTTAGCTCAAAATAAATCATTAAATTCATGGAAAATATCGAATAAAGTCAGAAAAGGGTTGAAAATTGATGATGTGCCTCTGAATGGTGCATATTGAACACACAAAAAGTATGGAGTTAAAATAAGTTATTAAAAATTAAACCCCTTTGTAATAGATGAGTTTTCATCCGAAACCCTCATACTTCGACAGACATTGTCCAATTGTACACGAAGTGCATCCAGCTTTTGCCATAACCCCTCAACTCTTTAGAAGTTGCTATGTGGGTGAAATTATGATGTCATGCCAAGTTACAACCTTTTTAGAGTCCGTTTGTACTGCTTTTCATATTCAGGGTCATTTAGATCAAAATAAATCATTAAATTCATGGAAAATATCAAATGAAGTCAGAAAGGGATGAAAATTGATGATGTGCCTTTGAATGTTGCATATTTAACACAAAAAAGTATGGAATTAAAATAAGTTATTAAAAATGAAATCCCTTTGTAATAGATGAGTTTTTGTCCGAAACCCTCATACTTCGAAAGAGATTGTCCAATTTGTACACGAAGTGCATCCAGTTTTTGTCGTAACCCTCTCAGCTCTTTAGAAGTTGCTATGTGGGTGAAATTATGATGTCATGCCAAGTTACAACCTTTTTAGAGTTCATTTGTACTGCTTTTCAAATTGAGGGTCATTTAGATCAAAATGAATCATTAAATTCATGGAAAATATCAAATGAAGTCAGAAAGGGTTGAAACTTGATGATGCGCCTTTGGATGGTGCATATTGAACACACAAAAAGTATGGAGTTAACATAAGTTATTAAAAATGAAATCCATTTGTAATAGATTAGTTTTTGTACGAAACCATCATACTTCGAAGTTTGTATGTGGGTGAAATTATGATGATATGCCAAGTTACAACCTTTTCAGACTTCATTTGTACTGCTTTTCAAATTCAGGGTCATTTAGCTCAAAATAAATCATTAAATTCATGGAAAATATCGAATAAAGTCAGAAAAGGGTTGAAAATTGATGATGTGCCTCTGAATTGTGCATATTGAACACACAAAAAGTATGGAGTTAAAATAAGTTATTAAAAATGAAACCCCTTTGTAATAGATGAGTTTTCATCCGAAACCCTCATACTTCGATAGACATTGTCCAATTGTACACGAAGTGCATCCAGCTTTTGCCGTAGCCCCCTCAACTCTTTAGCTGTTGCTATGTGGGTGAAATTATGATGTCATGCCAAGTTACAACCTTTTTAGAGTTCGTTTGTACTGCTTTTCAAATTCAGGGTCATTTAGATCAAAATAAATCATTAAATTCATGGAAAATATCAAATGAAGTCAGAAAGGGTTGAAAATTGATGATGTGCCTTTGAATGGTGCATATTTAACACAAAAAGTATGGAATTAATATAAGTTATTAAAAATGAAATCCCTTTGTAATAGATGAGTTTTTCTCCGAAACCCTCATACTTTGAAAGAGATTGTCCAATTTGTACACGAAGTGCATCGAGTTTTTGTCGTAACCCTCTCAACTCTTTAGAAGTTGCTATGTGAGTGAAATTATGATGTCATGCCAAGTTACAACCTTTTTAGAGTTCATTTGTACTGCTTTTCAAATTCAGGGTCATTTAGATCAAAATGAATCATTAAATTCATGGAAAATATCAAATGAAGTCACAAAGGGTTGAAACTTGATGATGCGCCTTTGGATGGTGCATATTGAACACACAAAAAGTATGGAGTTAACATAAGTTATTAAAAATGAAATCCATTTGTAATAGATTAGTTTTTGTCCGAAACCATCATACTTCGAAGTTTGTATGTGGGTGAAATTATGATGATATGCCAAGCTACAACCTTTTCAGACTTCATTTGTACTGCTTTTCAAATTCAGGGTCATTTAGCTCAAAATAAATCATTAAATTCATGGAAAATATCAAATGAAGTCAGAAAGGGTTGAAAATTGATGATGTGCCTTTGAATGGTGCATATTTAACACAAAAAAGTATGGAATTAAAATAAGTTATTAAAAATGAAATCCCTTTGTAATAGATGAGTTTTTGTCCGAAACCCTCATACTTCGAAAGAGATTGTCCAATTTGTACACGAAGTGCATCCAGTTTTTGCCGTAACCCTCTCAACTCTTTAGAAGTTGCTATGTGGGTGAAATTATGATGTCATGCCAAGTTACAACCTTTTTAGAGTTCATTTGTACTGGTTTTCAAATTCGGGGTCATTTAGATCAAAATAAATCATTAAATTCATGGAAAATATCAAATGAAGTCAGAAAGGGTTGAAAAGTGATGATGTGCCTTTGAATGGTGCATATTTAACCCAAAAAAGTATGGAATTAAAATAAGTTATTAAAAATGAAATCCCTTTGTAATAGATGAGTTTTTGTCCGAAACCCTCATACTTCGAAAGAGATTGTCCAATTTGTACACGAAGTGCATCCAGTTTTTGTCGTAACCCTCTCAACTCTTTAGAAGTTGCTATGTGGGTGAAATTATGATGTCATGCCAAGTTACAACATTTTTAGAGTTCATTTGTACTGCTTTTCAAATTGAGGGTCATTTAGATCAAAATGAATCATTAAATTCATGGAAAATATCAAATGAAGTCAAAAAGGGTTGAAACTTGATGATGTGGCTCTGAATGGTGCATATTTAACACCCAAAAAGTGTGGAGTTAAAATAAGTTATTAAAAATGAAATCCCTTTGTAATAGATGAGTTTTTGTCTGAAACCCTCATACTTCGAAAGAGATTGTCCAATTTGTACACGAAGTGCATCCAGTTTTTGTCGTAACCCTCTCAACTCTTTAGAACTTTCTATGTGGGTGAAATTATGATGATATGCCATGTTACAACCTTTTAAGAGTTCATTTGTACTGCTTTTCAAATTCAGGGTCATTTAGCTCAAAATAAATGATGAAATGCATGGAAAATATTAAATGAAGTCAGAAAAGGGTTGAAAATTAATAATGTGCCTCTGAATGGTGCATATTGAACACACAAAAAGTATGGAGTTAAAATAAGTTTTAAAAATGAAACCCCTTTGTAATAGATGAGTTTTCGTCCGGAACCCTCATACTTCGACAGAGATTGGCCAATTTGTACACGAAGTGCATCCAGTTCTTGTCGTAACCCTCTCAACTCTTTAGAAGATGCTATGTTGGTACAATTATGATGTCATGGCAAGTTACAAGCTTTTTAGAGTTCATTTGTACTACTTTTCAAATTCGGGGTCATTTAGATCGAAATAACTCATTAAATTCATGGAAAATATCAAATGAAGTCAGAAAGGGTTGAAAATTGATGATGTGCCTTTGAATGGTTCATATTGAACACACAAAAAGTATGGAATTAAAATAAGTTATTAAAAATGAAATCGCTTTGTAATAGATGAGTTTTTGTCCGAAACCCTCATACTACGAAAGAGATTGGCCAATTTGTACACGAAGTGCATCCAGTTCTTGTCGTAACCCTCTCAACTCTTTAGAAGTTGCTATGTTGGTACAATTATGATGTCATGGCAAGTTACAACCTTTTTAGAGTTCATTTGTACTGGTTTTCAAATTCGGGGTCATTTAGATCGAAATAACTCATTAAATTCATGGAAAATATCAAATGAAGTCAGAAAGGGTTGAAAATTGATGATGTGCCTTTGGAAGGTGCATATTTAACACAGAAAAAGTATGGACTTAAAATAAGTTACTAAAAATGAAATCCATTTGTAATAGATGAGTTTTCATCCGAAACCCTCATACTTCGAAAGACATTGTCCAATTGTACACGAAGTGCATCCAGCTTTTGCCGTAACCCCCTCAACTCTTTAGAAGTTGCTATGTGGGTGAAATTATGATGTCATGCCAAGTTACAACCTTTTTAGAGTTCGTTTGTACTGCTTTTAAAATTCAGGGTCATTTAGGTCAAAATAAATCATTAAATTCATGGAAAATATCAAATGAACTCAGAAAGGGTTGAAAATTGATGATCTGCCTTTGAATGGTGCATATTTAACACAAAAAAGTATGGAATTAAAATAAGTTATTAAAAATGAAATCACTTTGTAATAGATGAGTTTTTGTCCGAAACCCTCATACTTCGAAAGAGATTGTCCAATTTGTACACGAAGTGCATCCAGTTTTTGTCGTAACCCTCTCAACTCTTTAGAAGTTGCTATGTGGGTGAAATTATGATGTCATGCCAAGTTACAACCTTTTTAGAGTTCATTTGTACTGCTTTTCAAATCAGGGTCATTTATATCAAAATGAATCATTAAATTCATGGAAAATATCAAATGAAGTCAGAAAGGGTTGAAACTTGATGATGTGCCTTTGGATGGTGCATATTGAACACACAAAAAGTATGTAGTTAACATAAGTTATGAAAAATGAAATCCATTCGTAATAGATTAGTTTTTGTCCGAAACCATCATACTTCGAAGTTTGTATGTGGGTGAAATTATGATGATATGCCAAGTTACAACCTTTTCAGACTTCATTTGTACTGCTTTTCAAATTCAGGGTCATTTAGCTCAATATAAATCATTAAATGCATGGAAAATATCAAATGAATCAGAAAAGGGTTGAAAATTCATGATGTGCCTCTGAATGGTGCATTTTTAACACCCAAAAAGTGTGGAGTTAAAATAAGTTATTAAAAATGAAATCCCTTTGTAATAGATGAGTTTTTGTCTGAAACCCTCATACTTCGAAAGAGATTGTCCAATTTGTACACGAAGTGCATCCAGTTTTTGTCGTAACCCTCTCAACTCTTTAGAACTTGTTATGTGGGTGAAATTATGATGATATGCCATGTTACAACCTTTTTAGAGTTCATTTGTACTGCTTTTCAAATTCAGGGTCATTTAGCTCAAAATAAATGATTAAATGCATGGAAAATATTAAATGAAGTCAGAAAAGGGTTGAAAATTAATAATGTGCCTCTGAATGGTGCATATTGAATACACAAAAAGTATGGAGTTAAAATAAGTTTTAAAAATGAAACCCCTTTGTAATAGATGAGTTTTCGTCCCGAACCCTCATACTTCGACAGAGATTGGCCAATTGTACACGAAGTGCATCCAGCTTTTGCCATAACCCCTCAACTCCTTAGAAGTTGCTATGCGGGTGAAATTATGATGTCATGCCAAGTTACAAGCTTTTTAGAGTTCATTTGTACTGCTTTTCAAATTCAGGGTCATTTACATCAAAATAAATCATCAAATTCATGGAAAATATCAAATGAAGTGAGAAAGGGTTGAAAATTGATGATGTGCCTTTCAATGGTTCATATTGAACACACAAAAAGTATGGAGTTAAAATAAGTTATTAAAAATGAAATCGCTTTGTAATAGATGAGTTTTTGTCCGAAACCCTCATACTTCGAAAGAGATTGGCCAATTTGTACACGAAGTGCATCCAGTTCTTGTCGTAACCCTATCAACTCTTTAGAAGTTGCTATGTTGGTACAATTATGATGTCAAGCCAATTTACAACCTTTTAACAGTTCATTTGTACTGCTTTTCAAATTCGGGGTCATTTAGATCGAAATAACTCATTAAATTCATGGAAAATATCAAATAAAGTCAGAAAGGGTTGAAAATTGATGATGTGCCTTTGAATGGTTCATATTGAACACACAAAAAGTATGGAGTTAAAATAAGTTATTAAAAATGAAATCGCTTTGTAATAGATGAGTTTTTGTCCGAAACCCTCATACTACGAAAGAGATTGGCCAATTTGTACACGAAGTGCATCCAGTTCTTGTCGTAACCCTCTCAACTCTTTAGAAGTTGCTATGTTGGTACAATTATGATGTCATGGCAAGTTACAACCTTTTTAGAGTTCATTTGTACTGGTTTTCAAATTCGGGGTCATTTAGATCGATATAACTCATTAAATTCATGGAAAATATCAAATGAAGTCAGAAAGGGTTGAAAATATATGATGTGCCTTTGGAAGGTGCATATTTAACACAGAAAAAGTATGGACTTAAAATAAGTTACTAAAAATGAAATCCATTTGTAATAGATGAGTTTTCATCCGAAACCCTCATACTTCGAAAGACATTGTCCAATTGTACACGAAGTGCATCCAGCTTTTGCCGTAACCCCCTCAACTCTTTAGAAGTTGCTATGTGGGTGAAATTATGATGTCATGCCAAGTTACAACCTTTTGAGAGTTCGTTTGTACTGCTTTTCAAATCCAGGGTCATTTAGATCAAAATAAATCATTAAATTCATGGAAAATATCAAATGAACTCAGAAAGGGTTGAAAATTGATGATGTGCCTTTGAATGGTGCATATTTAACACAAAAAAGTATGGAATTAAAATAAGTTATTAAAAATGAAATCACTTTGTAATAGATGAGTTTTTGTCCGAAACCCTCATACTTCGAAAGAGATTGTCCAATTTGTACACGAAGTGCATCCAGTTTTTGTCGTAACCCTCTCAACTCTTTAGAAGTTGCTATGTGGGTGAAATTATGATGTCATGCCAAGTTACAGCCTTTTTAGAGTTCATTTGTACTGCTTTTCAAATCAGGGTCATTTAGATCAAAATGAATCATTAAATTCATGGAAAATATCAAATGAAGTCAGAAAGGGTTGAAAATTGATGATGTGCCTTTGAATGGTGCATATTTAACACAAAAAGTATGGAATTAATATAAGTTATTAAAAATGAAATCCCTTTGTAATAGATGAGTTTTTGTCCGAAACCCTCATACTTCGGAAGAGATTGTCCAATTTGTACACGAAGTGCATCCAGCTTTTGCCGTAGCCCCCTCAACTCTTTAGCTGTTGCTATGTGGGTGAAATTATGATGTCATGCCAAGTTACAACCTTTTTAGAGTTCGTTTGTACTGCTTTTCAAATTCAGGGTCATTTAGATCAAAATAAATCATTAAATTCATGGAAAATATCAAATGAACTCAGAAAGGGTTGAAAATTGATGATGTGCCTTTGAATGGTGCATATTTAACACAAAAAAGTATGGAATTAAAATAAGTTATTAAAAATGAAATCCCTTTGTAATAGATGAGTTTTTGTCCGAAACCCTCATACTTTGAAAGAGATTGTCCAATTTGTACACGAAGTGCATCCAGCTTTTGCCGTAGCCCCCTCAACTCTTTAGTTGTTGCTATGTGGGTGAAATTAAGATGTCATGCCAAGTTACAACCTTTTTAGAGTTCGTTTGTACTGCTTTTCAAATTCAGGGTCATTTAGATCAAAATAAATCATTAAATTCATGGAAAATATCAAATGAAGTCAGAAAGGGTTGAAAATTGATGATGTGCCTTTGAATGGTGCATATTTAACACAAAAAGTATGGAATTAATATAAGTTATTAAAAATGAAATCCCTTTGTAATAGATGAGTTTTTGTCCGAAACCCTCATACTTCGAAAGAGATTGTCCAATTTGTACACGAAGTGCATCGAGTTTTTGTCGTAACCCTCTCAACTCTTTAGAAGTTGCTATGTGGGTGAAATTATGATGTCATGCCAAGTTACAACCTTTTTAGAGTTCATTTGTACTGCTTTTCAAATCAGGGTCATTTAGATCAAAATGAATCATTAAATTCATGGAAAATATCAAATGAAGTCACAAAGGGTTGAAACTTGATGATGCGCCTTTGGATGGTGCATATTGAACACACAAAAAGTATGGAGTTAACATAAGTTATTAAAAATGAAATCCTTTGTAATAGATTAGTTTTTGTCCGAAACCATCATACTTCGAAGTTTGTATGTGGGTGAAATTATGATGATATGCCAAGTTACAACCTTTTCAGACTTCATTTGTACTGCTTTTCAAATTCAGGGTCATTTAGCTCAAAATAAATCATTAAATTCATGGAAAATAACGAATAAAGTCGGAAAAGGGTTGAAAATTGATGATGTGCCTCTGAATGGTGCATAATGAACACACAAAAAGTATCGAGTTAAAATAAGTTATTAAAAATGAAACCCCTTTGTAATAGACGAGTTTTCATCCGGAACCCTCATACTTCGACAGACATTTTCCAATTGTACACGAAGTGCATCCAGCTTTTGCCGTAACCCCCTCAACTCTTTAGAAGTTGCTATGTGGGTGAAATTATGATGTCATGCCAAGTTACAACCTTTTTAGAGTTTGTTTGTACTGCTTTTCATATTCAGGGTCATTTAGATCAAAATAAATCATTAAATTCATGGAAAATATCAAATGAAGTCAGAAAGGGTTGAAAATTGATGATGTGCCTTTGAATGGTGCATATTTAACACAAAAAAGTATGGAATTAAAATAAGTTATTAAAAATGAAATCCCTTTGTAATAGATGAGTTTTTGTCCGAAACCCTCATACTTCGAAAGAGATTGTCCAATTTGTACATGAAGTGCATCCAGTTTTTGCCGTAACCCTCTCAACTCTTTAGAAGTTGCTATGTGGGTGAAATTATGATGTCATGCCAAGTTACAACCTTTTTAGAGTTCATTTGTACTGGTTTTCAAATTCGGGGTCATTTAGATAAAAATAAATCATTAAATTCATGGAAAATATCAAATGAAGTCAGAAAGGGTTGAAAAGTGATGATGTGCCTTTGAATGGTGCATATTTAACCCAAAAAAGTATGCAATTAAAATAAGTTATTAAAAATGAAATCCCTTTGTAATAGATGAGTTTTTGTCCGAAACCCTCATACTTCGAAAGAGATTGTCCAATTTGTACACGAAGTGCATCTAGTTTTTGTCGTAACCCTCTCAACTCTTTAGAAGTTGCTATGTGGGTGAAATTATGATGTCATGCCAAGTTACAACCTTTTTAGAGTTCATTTGTACTGCTTTTCAAATTGAGGGTCATTTAGATCAAAATGAATCATTAAATTCATGGAAAATATCAAATGAAGTCAAAAAGGGTTGAAGCTTGATGATGTGCCTCTGAATGGTGCATATTTAACACCCAAAAAGTGTGGAGTTAAAATAAGTTATTAAAAATGAAATCCCTTTGTAATAGATGAGTTTTTGTCTGAAACCCTCATACTTCGAAAGAGATTGTCCAATTTGTACACGAAGTGCATCCAGTTTTTGTCGTAACCCTCTCAACTCTTTAGAACTTGCTATGTGGGTGAAATTATGATGATATGCCATGTTACAACCTTTTCAGAGTTCATTTGTACTGCTTTTCAAATTCAGGGTCATTTAGCTCAAAATAAATGATTAAATGCATGGAAAATATTAAATGAAGTCAGAAAAGGGTTGAAAATTAATAATGTGCCTCTGAATGGTGCATATTGAACACACAAAAAGTATGGAGTTAAAATAAGTTTTAAAAATGAAACCCCTTTGTAATAGATGAGTTTTCGTCCGGAACCCTCATACTTCGACAGAGATTGTCCAATTGTACACGAAGTGCATCCAGCTTTTTCCATAACCCCTCAACTCCTTAGAAGTTTCTATGCGGGTGAAATTATGATGTCATGCCAAGTTACAAGCTTTTTAGAGTTCATTTGTACTGCTTTTCAAATTCAGGGTCATTTAGATCAAAATAAATCATTAAATTCATGGAAAATATCAAATGAAGTGAGAAAGGGTTGAAAATTGATGATGTGCCTTTGAATGGTTCATATTGAACACACAAAAAGTATGGAGTTAAAATAAGTTATTAAAAATGAAATCGCTTTGTAATAGATGAGTTTTTGTCCGAAACCCTCATACTTCGAAAGAGATTGGCCAATTTGTACACGAAGTGCATCCAGTTCTTGTCGTAACCCTCTCAACTCTTTAGAAGTTGCTATGTTGGTACAATTATGATGTCATGGTAAGTTACAAGCTTTTTAGAGTTCATTTGTACTGCTTTTCAAATTCGGGGTCATTTAGATCGAAATAACTCATTAAATTCATGGAAAATATCAAATGAAGTCAGAAAGGGTTGAAAATTGATGATGTGCCTTTGAATGGTTCATATTGAACACACAAAAAGTATGGAATTAAAATAAGTTATTAAAAATGAAATCGCTTTGTAATAGATGAGTTTTTGTCCGAAACCCTCATACTACGAAAGAGATTGGCCAATTTGTACACGAAGTGCATCCAGTTCTTGTCGTAACCCTCTCAACTCTTTAGAAGTTGCTATGTTGGTACAATTATGATGTCATGGCAAGTTACAACCTTTTTAGAGTTCATTTGTACTGGTTTTCAAATTCGGGGTCATTTAGATCGAAATAACTCATTAAATTCATGGAAAATATCAAATGAAGTCAGAAAGGGTTGAAACTTGATGATGCGCCTTTGGATGGTGCATATTGAACACAGAAAAAGTATGGACTTAAAATAAGTTACTAAAAATGAAATCCATTTGTAATAGATGAGTTTTCATCCGAAACCCTCATACTTCGAAAGACATTGTCCAATTGTACACGAAGTGCATCCAGCTTTTGCCGTAACCCCCTCAACTCTTTAGAAGTTGCTATGTGGGTGAAATTATGATGTCATGCCAAGCTACAACCTTTTTAGAGTTCGTTTGTACTGCTTTTAAAATTCAGGGTCATTTAGATCAAAATAAATCATTAAATTCATGGAAAATATCAAATGAACTCAGAAAGGGTTGAAAATTGATGATCTGCCTTTGAATGGTGCATATTTAACACAAAAAAGTATGGAATTAAAATAAGTTATTAAAAATGAAATCACTTTGTAATAGATGAGTTTTTGTCCGAAACCCTCATACTTCGAAAGAGATTGTCCAATTTGTACACGAAGTGCATCCAGTTTTTGTCGTAACCCTCTCAACTCTTTAGAAGTTGCTATGTGGGTGAAATCATGATGTCATGCCAAGTTACAACCTTTTTAGAGTTCATTTGTACTGCTTTTCAAATCAGGGTCATTTAGATCAAAATGAATCATTAAATTTATGGAAAATATCAAATGAAGTCAGAAAGGGTTGAAACTTGATGATGTGCCTTTGGATGGTGCATATTGAACACACAAAAAGTATGTAGTTAACATAAGTTATGAAAAATGAAATCCATTCGCAATAGATTAGTTTTTGTCCGAAACCATCATACTTCGAAGTTTGTATGTGGGTGAAATTATGATGATATGCCAAGTTACAACCTTTTCAGACTTCATTTGTACTGCTTTTCAAATTCAGGGTCATTTAGCTCAATATAAATCATTAAATGCATGGAAAATATCAAATGAATCAGAAAAGGGTTGAAAATTCATGATGTGCCTCTGAATGGTGCATATTTAACACCCAAAAAGTGTGGAGTTAAAATAAGTTATTAAAAATGAAATCCCTTTGTAATAGATGAGTTTTTGTCTGAAACCCTCATACTTCGAAAGAGATTGTCCAATTTGTACACGAAGTGCATCCAGTTTTTGTCGTAACCCTCTCAACTCTTTAGAACTTGTTATGTGGGTGAAATTATGATGATATGCCATGTTACAACCTTTTCAGAGTTCATTTGTACTGCTTTTCAAATTCAGGGTCATTTAGCTCAAAATAAATGATTAAATGCATGGAAAATATTAAATGAAGTCAGAAAAGGGTTGAAAATTAATAATGTGCCTCTGAATGGTGCATATTGAATACACAAAAAGTATGGAGTTAAAATAAGTTTTAAAAATGAAACCCCTTTGTAATAGATGAGTTTTCGTCCGGAACCCTCATTTTTCGACAGAGATTGGCCAATTGTACACGAAGTGCATCCAGCTTTTGCCATAACCCCTCAACTCCTTAGAAGTTGCTATGCGGGTGAAATTATGATGTCATGCCAAGTTACAAGCTTTTTAGAGTTCATTTGTACTGCTTTTCAAATTCAGGGTCATTTACATCAAAATAAATCATTAAATTCATGGAAAATATCAAATGAAGTGAGAAAGGGTTAAAAATTGATGATGTGCCTTTGAATGGTTCATATTGAACACACAAAAAGTATGGAGTTAAAATAAGTTATTAAAAATGAAATCGCTTTGTAATAGATGAGTTTTTGTCCGAAACCCTCATACTTCGAAAGAGATTGGCCAATTTGTACACGAAGTGCATCCAGTTCTTGTCGTAACCCTCTCAACTCTTTAGAAGTTGCTATGTTGGTACAATTATGATGTCAAGCCAAGTTACAACCTTTTTAGAGTTCATTTGTACTGCTTTTCAAATTCGGGGTCATTTAGATCGAAATAACTCATTAAATTCATGGAAAATATGAAATGAAGTCAGAAAGGGTTGAAAATTGTTGATGTGCCTTTGAATGGTTCATATTAAACACACAAAAAGTATGGAGTTAAAATAAGTTATTAAAAATGAAATCGCTTTGTAATAGATGAGTTTTTGTCCGAAACCCTCATACTACGAAAGAGATTGGCCAATTTGTACACGAAGTGCATCCAGTTCTTGTCGTAACCCTCTCAACTCTTTAGAAGTTGCTATGTTGGTACAATTATAATGTCATGGCAAGTTACAACCTTTTTAGAGTTCATTTGTACTGGTTTTCAAATTCGGGGTCATTTAGATCGATATAACTCATTAAATTCATGGAAAATATCAAATGAAGTCAGAAAGGGTTGAAAATTGATCATGTGCCTTTGGAAGGTGCATATTTAACACAGAAAAAGTATGGACTTAAAATAAGTTACTAAAAATGAAATCCATTTGTAATAGATGAGTTTTCATCCGAAACCCTCATACTTCGAAAGACATTGTCCAATTGTACACGAAGTGCATCCAGCTTTTGCCGTAACCCCCTCAACTCTTTAGAAGTTGCTATGTGGGTGAAATTATGATGTCATGCCAAGTTACAACCTTTTGAGAGTTCGTTTGTACTGCTTTTCAAATTCAGGGTCATTTAGATCAAAATAAATCATTAAATTCATGGAAAATATCAAATGAACTCAGAAAGGGTTGAAAATTGATGATGTGCCTTTGAATGGTGCATATTTAACACAAAAAAGTATGGAATTAAAATAAGTTATTAAAAATGAAATCACTTTGTAATAGATGAGTTTTTGTCCGAAACCCTCATACTTCGAAAGAGATTGTCCAATTTGTACACGAAGTGCATCCAGTTTTTGTCGTAACCCTCTCAACTCTTTAGAAGTTGCTATGTGGGTGAAATTATGATGTCATGCCAAGTTACAACCTTTTTAGAGTTCATTTGTACTGCTTTTCAAATCAGGGTCATTTAGATCAAAATGAATCATTAAATTCATGGAAAATATCAAATGAAGTCAGAAAGGGTTGAAACTTGATGATGTGCCTTTGGATGGTGCATATTGAACACACAAAAAGTATGTAGTTAACATAAGTTATTAAAAATGAAATCCATTCGTAATAGATTAGTTTTTGTCCGAAACCATCATACTTCGAAGTTTGTATGTGGGTGAAATTATGATGATATGCCAAGTTACAACCTTTTCAGACTTCATTTGTACTGCTTTTCAAATTCGGGGTCATTTAGTTCAAAATAAATCATTAAATGCATGGAAAATATCAAATGAATCAGAAAAGGGTTGAAAATTCATGATGTGCCTCTGAATGGTGCATATTTAACACCCAAAAAGTGTGGAGTTAAAATAAGTTATTAAAAATGAAATCGCTTTGTAATAGATGAGTTTTTGTCCGAAACCCTCATACTACGAAAGAGATTGGCCAATTTGTACACGAAGTGCATCCAGTTCTTGTCGTAACCCTCTCAACTCTTTAGAAGTTGCTATGTTGGTACAATTATAATGTCATGGCAAGTTACAACCTTTTTAGAGTTCATTTGTACTGGTTTTCAAATTCGGGGTCATTTAGATCGATATAACTCATTAAATTCATGGAAAATATCAAATGAAGTCAGAAAGGGTTGAAAATTGATAATGTGCCTTTGGAAGGTGCATATTTAACACAGAAAAAGTATGGACTTAAAATAAGTTACTAAAAATGAAATCCATTTGTAATAGATGAGTTTTCATCCGAAACCCTCATACTTCGAAAGACATTGTCCAATTGTACACGAAGTGCATCCAGCTTTTGCCGTAACCCCCTCAACTCTTTAGAAGTTGCTATGTGGGTGAAATTATGATGTCATGCCAAGTTACAACCTTTTGAGAGTTCGGTTGTACTGCTTTTCAAATTCAGGGTCATTTAGATCAAAATAAATCATTAAATTCATGGAAAATATCAAATGAACTCAGAAAGGGTTGAAAATTGATGATGTGCCTTTGAATGGTGCATATTTAACACAAAAAAGTATGGAATTAAAATAAGTTATTAAAAATGAAATCACTTTGTAATAGATGAGTTTTTGTCCGAAACCCTCATACTTCGAAAGAGAATGTCCAATTTGTACACGAAGTGCATCCAGTTTTTGTCGTAACCCTCTCAACTCTTTAGAAGTTGCTATGTGGGTGAAATTATGATGTCATGCCAAGTTACAACCTTTTTAGAGTTCATTTGTACTGCTTTTCAAATCAGGGTCATTTAGATCAAAATGAATCATTAAATTCATGGAAAATATCAAATGAAGTCAGAAAGGGTTGAAACTTGATGATGTGCCTTTGGATGGTGCATATTGAACACACAAAAAGTATGTAGTTAACATAAGTTATTAAAAATGAAATCCATTCGTAATAGATTAGTTTTTGTCCGAAACCATCATACTTCGAAGTTTGTATGTGGGTGAAATTATGATGATATGCCAAGTTACAACCTTTTCAGACTTCATTTGTACTGCTTTTCAAATTCGGGGTCATTTAGTTCAAAATAAATCATTAAATGCATGGAAAATATCAAATGAATCAGAAAAGGGTTGAAAATTCATGATGTGCCTCTGAATGGTGCATATTTAACACCCAAAAAGTGTGGAGTTAAAATAAGTTATTAAAAATGAAATCCCTTTGTAATAGATGAGTTTTTGTCTGAAACCCTCATACTTCGAAAGAGATTGTCCAATTTGTACACGAAGTGCATCCAGTTTTTGTCGTAACCCTCTCAACTCTTTAGAAGTTGCTATGTTGGTACAATTATGATGTCATGGCAAGTTACAACCTTTTTAGAGTTCATTTGTACTGGTTTTCAAATTAGGGGTCATTTAGATCGAAATAACTCATTAAATTCATGGAAAATATCAAATGAAGTCAGAAAGGGCTGAAAATTGATGATGTGCCTTTGGAAGGTGCATATTTAACACAGAAAAAGTATGGACTTAAAATAAGTTACTAAAAATGAAATCCATTTGTAATAGATGAGTTTTCATCCGAAACCCTCATACTTCGAAAGACATTGTCCAATTGTACACGAAGTGCATCCAGCTTTTGCCGTAACCCCCTCAACTCTTTAGAAGTTGCTATGTGGGTGAAATTATGATGTCATGCCAAGTTACAACCTTTTTAGAGTTCGTTTGTACTGCTTTTTAAATTCAGGGTCATTTAGATCAAAATAAATCATTAAATTCATGGAAAATATCAAATGAACTCAGAAAGGGTTGAAAATTGATGATGTGCCTTTGAATGGTGCATATTTAACACAAAAAAGTATGGAATTAAAATAAGTTATTAAAAATGAAATCCCTTTGTAATAGATGAGTTTTTGTCCGAAACCCTCATACTTCGAAAGAGATTGTCCAATTTGTACACGAAGTGCATCCAGTTTTTGTCGTAACCCTCTCAACTCTTTAGAAGTTGCTATCTGGGTGAAATTATGATGTCATGCCAAGTTACAACCTTTTTAGAGTTCATTTGTACTGCTTTTCAAATTCAGGGTCATTTAGATCAAAATGAATCATTAAATTCATGGAAAATATCGAATGAAGTCAGAAAGGGTTGAAACTTGATGATGTGCCTTTGGATGGTGCATATTTAACACAGAAAAAGTATGGACTTAAAATAAGTTACTAAAAATGAAATCCATTTGTAATAGATTTTTTTTTGTCCGAAACCCTCATACTTCGAAAGAGATTGTCCAATTTTTACACGAAGTGCATCCAGTTTTTGTCGTAACCCTCTCAACTCTTTAGAAGTTGCTATGTGGGTGAAATTATGATGATATGCCAAGTGATAACCTTTTCAGAGTTCATTTGTACTGCTTTTCAAATTCACACTACTAGGAAAAGGCCTGCTAGTGGCGCACCTGTTTTGGCCACTAATGGCGCACTACACATGCGCCACTAGCATCACGCCACTAGTAATTAATACTAATGGCGCACCCCTGGTGCGCCATTAGTATACTAGATACTAATGGCGCACCAGGGATGCGCCATTAGTATATCACACGGTGCGCCATTAGTACATAACCAGGGAGTGCGCCATTAGTATATCACACATTGCGCCATTACTATCTGACTTAGTTATGGCGCACCATATAGAAGTGCGCCATTACTAACAAATATTTTTCAATTTTTTTTTCAGAATTATTTTTTTCAATTTTTTTTCACAAATTTAGTTTTTAATTTTTTCTTAATCTCGGGTCACTATGGCTTAATATCAAGTCATCCTCACACTACTCTAGCTCGAGCACGCTTAACTTCTCAGTTCTATCCAACCCAAGCACCAGCTCACTTAACGGGGTTCTGTTAGGTTTTTGGGGATTCTAAAAATATTCAACGGGGTTCCCCCGGTTGAATTCGGATGTAACTTTTCGAGTAGATGATTTTTCATATAAAAAACTTTTTAATCCGAGTTACAACCTTTTCAGAGTTCATTTGTACCGATTTTCAAATTCAGGGTCTAGCTCAAAAGAAATCATTAAATGCATGGAAAATATCAAATGAAGTCAGCAAGGGTTGAAAATTGATAATATGACTTTGAATGGTGCATATTGAACACACAAAAAGTATGGATTTAAAATAAGTTATTAAAAATGAAATCCCTTTGTAATAGATGAGTTTTTGTCCGAAACCATCATACTTCGAAAGAGATTGTCCAATTTGTACACGAATTGCATCCAGTTTTTGTCTAACCCTCTCAACTCTTTAGAAGTTGCTATGTTGGTGAAATTATGCTGTCATACGAAGTTATAACCTTTTCAGAGTTCATGTGTACTGCTTTTCAAATTCAGGGTCATTTAGCTCAAAATAAATCATTAAATGCATGGAAAATATCGAATAAAGTCAGAAAAGTGTTGAAAATTGATGATGTGCCTTTGAATGGTTCATATTGAACACACAAAAAGTATGGAGTTAAAATAAGTTATTAAAAATGAAATCGCTTTGTAATAGATGAGTTTTTGTCCGAAACCCTCATACTTTGAAAGAGATTGGCCAATTTGTACACGAAGTGCGTCCAGTTCTTGTCGTAACCCTCTCAACTCTTTAGAAGTTGCTATGTTGGTACAATTATGATGTCATGCCAAGTTACAACCTTTTTAGAGTTCATTTGTACTGGTTTTCAAATTCGGGGTCATTTAGATCGAAATAACTCATTAAATTCATGGAAAATATCAAATGAAGTCAGGAAGGGTTGAAAATTGATGATGTGCCTTTGAATGGTGCATATTTAACACAAAAAAGTATGGAATTAAAATAAGTTATTAAAAATGAAATCCCTTTGTAATAGATGAGTTTTTGTCCGAAACCCTCATACTTCGAAAGAGATTGTCCAATTTGTACACGAAGTGCATCCAGTTTTTGTCGTGACCCTCTCAACTCTTTAGAAGTTGCTATGTGGGTGAAATTATGATGTCATGCCAAGTTACAACCTTTTTAGAGTTCATTTCTACTGCTTTTCAAATTCAGGGTCATTTAGATCAAAATGAATCATTAAATTCATGGAAAATATCAAATGAAGTCAGAAAGGGTTGAAACTTGATGATGCGCCTTTGGATGGTGCATATTGAACACACAAAAAGTATGGAGTTAACATAAGTTATTAAAAATGAAATCCATTTGTAATAGATTAGTTTTTGTCCGAAACCATCATACTTTGAAGTTTGTATGTGGGTGAAATTATGATGATATGCCAAGTTACAACCTTTTCAGACTTCATTTGTACTGCTTTTCAAATTCAGGGTCATTTAGCTAAAAATAAATCATTAAATGCATGGAAAATATCAAAAGAATCAGAAGAGGGTTGAAAATTCATGATGTGCCTCTGAATGGTGCATATGTAACACCCAAAAAGTGTGGAGTTAAAATAAGTTATTAAAAATGAAATCCCTTTGTAATAGATGAGTTTTTGTCTGAAACCCTCATACCTCGAAAGAGATTGTCCAATTTGTACACGAAGTGCATCCAGTTTTTGTCGTAACCCTCTCAACTCTTTAGAACTTGCTATGTGGGTGAAATTATGATGATATGCCATGTTACAACCTTTTCATAGTTCATTTGTACTGCTTTTCAAATTCAGGGTCATTTAGCTCAAAATAAATGATTAAATGCATGGAAAATATTAAATGAAGTCAGAAAAGGGTTGAAAATTAATAATGTGCCTCTGAATGGTGCATATTGAACACACAAAAAGTATGGAGTTAAAATAAGTTTTAAAAATGAAACCCCTTTGTAATAGATGAGTTTTCGTCCGGAACCCTCATACTTCGACAGAGATTGTCCAATTGTACACGAAGTGCATCCAGCTTTTTCCATAACCCCTCAACTCCTTAGAAGTTGCTATGCGGGTGAAATTATGATGTCATGCCAAGTTACAAGCTTTTTAGAGTTCATTTGTACTGCTTTTCAAATTCAGGGTCATTTAGATCAAAATAAATCATTAAATTCATGGAAAATATCAAATGAAGTGAGAAAGGGTTGAAAATTGATGATGTGCCTTTGAATGGTTCATATTGAACACACAAAAAGTATGGAGTTAAAATAAGTTATTAAAAATGAAATCGCTTTGTAATAGATGAGTTTTTGTCCGAAACCCTCATACTTCGAAAGAGATTGGCCAATTTGTACACGAAGTGCATCCAGTTCTTGTCGTAACCCTCTCAACTCTTTAGAAGTTGCTATGTTGGTACAATTATGATGTCATGCCAAGTTACAACCTTTTTAGAGTTCATTTGTACTGGTTTTCAAATTCGGGGTCATTTAGATCGAAATAACTCATTAAATTCATGGAAAATATCATATGAAGTCAGAAAGGGTTGAAAATTGATGATGTGCCTTCGGAAGGTGCATATTTAACACAGGAAAAGTATGGACTTAAAATAAGTTACTAAAAATGAAATCCATTTGTAATAGATGACTTTTTGTCTGAAACCCTCATACTTCGAAAGAGATTGTCCAATTTTTACACGAATTGCATCCAGTTTTTGTCGTAACCCTCTCAACTCTTTAGAAGTTGCTATGTGGGTGAAATTATGATGATATGCCAAGTTATAACCTTTTCAGAGTTCATTTGTACTGCTTTTCAAATTCACACTACTAGGAAAAGGCCTGCTAGTGGCGCACCTGTTTTGGCCACTAATAGCGCACTACAGGTGCGCCACTAGCATCACGCCACTAGTAATTAATACTAATGGCGCACCAGGGATGCGTCATTAGTATATCACACGGTGCGCCATTAGTATATAACCAGGGAGTGCACCATTAGTATATCAGACATGCGCCATTACTATCTGACTTAGTAATGACGCACCACATAGAAGTGCGCCATTACTAACAAATTTTTTTCAAAATTTTTTCCAATTTTTTTTTTTCAAATTTTTTTTCACAAATTTAGTTTTTAATTTTTCTTAATCTCGGGTCACTATGGCTTAATCTCAAGTCATCCTCACACTACTCCAGCTCGAGCACGCTTAACTTCTCAGTTCTATCCAACCCAAGCACCAGCTCACTTAACAGGGTTCTGTTAGGTTTTTGGGGATTCTAAAAATCTTCAACGGGGTTCCCCCGGTTGAATTCGGATGTAACTTTTCGAGTAGATGATTTTTCATATAAAAAACTTTTTAATCCGAGTTACAACCTTTTCAGAGTTCATTTGTACCGATTTTCAAATTCAGGGTCATTTAGCTCAAAAGAAATCATTAAATGCATGGAAAATATCAAATGAAGTCAGAAAGGGTTGAAAATTGATGATATGACTTTGAATGGTGCATATTGAACACACAAAAAGTATGGATTTAAAATAAGTTATTAAAAATGAAATCCCTTTGTAATAGATGAGTTTTTGTCCGAAACCATCATACTTCGAAAGAGATTGTCCAATTTGTACACGAATTGCATCCAGTTTTTGTCTAACCCTCTCAACTCTTTAGAAGTTGCTATGTTGGTGAAATTATGATGTCATGCCAAGTTACAACCTTTTCAGAGTTCATGTGTACTGCTTTTCAAATTCAGGGTCATTTAGCTCAAAATAAATCATAAAATGCATGGAAAATATCGAATAAAGTGAGAAAAGGGTTGAAAATTGATGATGTGCCTCTGAATGGTGTATATTGAACACACAAAAGGTATGGAGTTAAAATAAGTTATTAAAAATGAAACCCCTTTGTAATAGATGAGTTTTCATCCGAAACCCTCATACTTCGACAGACATTGTCCAATTGTACACGAAGTGCATCCAGCTTTTGCCGTAACCCCCTCAACTCTTTAGAAGTTGCTATGTGGGTGAAATTATGATGTCATGCCAAGTTACAACCTTTTTAGAGTTCGTTTGTACTGCTTTTCAAATTCAGGGTCATTTAGATCAAAATAAATCATTAAATTCATGGAAAATATCAAATGAAGTCAGAAAGGGTTGAAAATTGATGATGTGCCTTTGAATGGTGCATATTTAAGAAAAAAAAGTATGGAATTAAAATAAGTTATTAAAAATGAAACCCCTTTGTAATAAATGAGTTTTTGTCCGAAACCCTCATACTTCGAAAGTGATTGTCCAATTTGTACACGAAGTGCATCCAGTTTTTGTCGTGACCCTCTCAACTCTTTACAAGTTTCTATGTGGGTGAAATTATGATGTCATGCCAAGTTACAACCTTTTTGGAGTTCATTTGTACTGCTTTTCAAATTCAGGGTCATTTAGATCAAAATGAATCATTAAATTCATGGAAAATATCAAATGAAGTCAGAAAGGGTTGAAAATTGATGATGTGCCTTCGGAAGGTGCATATTTAACATAGAAAAAGTATGGACTTAAAATAAGTTACTAAAATTGAAATCCATTTGTAATAGATGACTTTTTGTCTGAAACCCTCATACTTCGAAAGAGATTGTCCAATTTTTACACGAATTGCATCCAGTTTTTGTCGTAACCCTCTCAACTCTTTAGAAGTTGCTATGTGGGTGAAATTATGATGATATGCCAAGTTATAACCTTTTCAGAGTTCATTTGTACTGCTTTTCAAATTCACACTACTAGGAAAAGGCCTGCTAGTGGCGCACCTGTTTTGGCCACTAATAGCGCACTACAGGTGCGCCACTAGCATCACGCCACTAGTAATTAATACTAATGGCGCACCCCTGGTGCGCCATTAGTATACCAGATACTAATGGCGCACCAGGGATGCGTCATTAGTATATCACACGGTGCGCCATTAGTATATAACCAGGGAGTGCGCCATTAGTATATCACACATTGCGCCATTACTATCTGACTTAGTAATGTCGCACCACATAGAAGTGCGCCATTACTAACAAATATTTTTCAAATTTTTTTTCAAAACTATTTTTTTCAAATTTTTTTTCACAAATTTAGTTTTTAATTTTTCTTAATCTCGGGTCACTATGGCTTAATCTCAAGTCATCCTCACACTACTCCAGCTCGAGCATGCTTAACTTCTCAGTTCTATCCAACCCAAGCACCAGCTCACTTAACAGGGTTCTGTTAGGTTTTTGGGGATTCTAAAAATCTTCAACGGGGTTCCCCGGGTTGAATTCGGATGTAACTTTTCGAGTAGATGATTTTTCATATAAATAACTTTTTAATCCGAGTTACAACCTTTTCAGAGTTCATTTGTACCGATTTTCAAATTCAGGGTCCTTTAGCTCAAAAGAAATCATTAAATGCATGGAAAATATCAAATGAAGTCAGAAAGGGTTGAAAATTGATGATATGACTTTGAATGGTGCATATTGAACACACAAAAAGTATGGATTTAAAATAAGTTATTAAAAATGAAATCCCTTTGTAATAGATGAGTTTTTGTCCGAAACCATCATACTTCGAAAGAGATTGTCCAATTTGTACACGAATTGCATCCAGTTTTTGTCTAACCCTCTCAACTCTTTAGAAGTTGCTATGTTGGTGAAATTATGCTGTCATGCCAAGTTACAACCTTTTCAGAGTTCATGTGTACTGCTTTTCAAATTTAGGGTCATTTAGCTCAAAATAAATCATAAAATGCATGGAAAATATCGAATAAAGTGAGAAAAGGGTTGAAAATTGATGATGTGCCTCTGAATGGTGCATATTGAACCCACAAAAAGTATGGAGTTAAAATAAGTTATTAAAAATGAAACCCCTTTGTAATAGATGAGTTTTCATCCGAAACCCTCATACTTCGACAGACATTGTCCAATTGTACACGAAGTGCATCCAGCTTTTGCCGTAACCCCCTCAACTCTTTAGAAGTTGCTATGTGGGTGAAATTATGATGTCATGCCAAGTTACAACCTTTTTAGAGTTCGTTTGTACTGCTTTTCAAATTCAGGGTCATTTAGATCAAAATAAATCATTAAATTCATGGAAAATATCAAATGAAGTCAGAAAGGGTTGAAAATTGATGATGTGCCTTTGAATGGTGCATATTTAAGACAAAAAAGTATGGAATTAAAATAAGTTATTAAAAATGAAACCCCTTTGTAATAGATGAGTTTTTGTCCGAAACCCTCATACTCCGAAAGAGATTGTCCAATTTGTACACGAAGTGCATCCAGTTTTTGTCGTGACCCTCTCAACTCTTTAGAAGTTGCTATGTGGGTGAAATTATGATGTCATGCCAAGTTACAACCTTTTTAGAGTTCATTTGTACTGCTTTTCAAATTCAGGGTCATTTAGATCAAAATGAATCATTAAATTCATGGAAAATATCAAATGAAGTCAGAAAGGGTTGAAACTTGATGATGCGCCTTTGGATGGTGCATATTGAACACACAAAAAGTATGGAGTTAACATAAGTTATTAAAAATGAAATCCATTTGTAATAGATTAGTTTTTGTCCGAAACCATCATACTTCGAAGTTTGCATGTGGGTGAAATTATGATGATATGCCAAGTTACAACCTTTTCAGACTTCATTTGTACTGCTTTTCAAATTCAGGGTCATTTAGCTCAAACTAAGTCATTAAATGCATGGAAAATATCAAATGAATCAGAAGAGGGTTGAAAATTCATGATGTGCCTCTGAATGGTGCATATTTAACACCCAAAAAGTGTGGAGTTAAAATAAGTTATTAAAAATGAAATCCCTTTGTAATAGATGAGTTTTTGTCTGAAACCCTCATACTTCGAAAGAGATTGTCCAATTTGTACACGAAGTGCATCCAGTTTTTGTCGTAACCCTCTCAACTCTTTAGAACTTGCTATGTCGGTGAAATTATGATGATATGCCTTGTTACAACCTTTTCAGAGTTCATTTGTACTGCTTTTCAAATTCAGGGTCATTTAGCTCAAAATAAATCATTAAATGCATGGAAAATATTAAATGAAGTCAGAAAAGGGTTGAAAATTAATAATGTGACTCTGAATGGTGCATATTGACCACACAAAAAGTATGGAGTTAAAATAAGTTTTAAAAATGAAACCCCTTTGTAATAGATGAGTTTTCATCCGGAACCCTCATACCTCGATAGAGATTGTCCAATTGTACACGAAGTGCATCCAGCTTTTTCCATAACCCCTCAACTCCTTAGAAGTTGCTATGCGGGTGAAATTATGATGTCATGCCAAGTTACAAGCTTTTTAGAGTTCATTTGTACTGCTTTTCAAATTCAGGGTCATTTAGATCAAAATAAATCATTAAATTCATGGAAAATATCAAATGAAGTGAGAAAGGGTTGAAAATTGATGATGTGCCTTTGAATGGTTCATATTGAACACACAAAAAGTATGGAGTTAAAATAAGTTATTAAAAATGAAATCGCTTTGTAATAGATGAGTTTTTGTCCGAAACCCTCATACTTTGAAAGAGATTGGCCAATTTGTACACGAAGTGCGTCCAGTTCTTGTCGTAACCCTCTCAACTCTTTAGAAGTTGCTATGTTGGTACAATTATGATGTCATGCCAAGTTACAACCTTTTTAGAGTTCATTTGTACTGGTTTTCAAATTCGGGGTCATTTAGATCGAAATAACTCATTAAATTCATGGAAAATATCAAATGAAGTCAGGAAGGGTTGAAAATTGATGATGTGCCTTTGAATGGTGCATATTTAACACAAAAAAGTATGGAATTAAAATAAGTTATTAAAAATGAAATCCCTTTGTAATAGATGAGTTTTTGTCCGAAACCCTCATACTTCGAAAGAGATTGTCCAATTTGTACACGAAGTGCATCCAGTTTTTGTCGTAACCCTCTCAACTCTTTAGAAGTTGCTATCTGGGTGAAATTATGATGTCATGCCAAGTTACAACCTTTTTAGAGTTCATTTGTACTGCTTTTCAAATTCAGGGTCATTTAGATCAAAATGAATCATTAAATTCATGGAAAATATCGAATGAAGTCAGAAAGGGTTGAAACTTGATGATGTGCCTTTGGATGGTGCATATTGAACACACAAAAAGTATGGAGTTACCATAAGTTATAAAAAATGAAATCCATTCGTAATAGATTAGTTTTTGTCCGAAACCATCATACTTCGAAGTTTGTATGTGGGTGAAATTATGATGATATGCCAAGTTACAACCTTTTCAGACTTCATTTGTACTGCTTTTCAAATTCAGGGTCATTTAGCTCAAAATAAATCATTAAATGCGTGGAAAATATCAAATGAATTAGAAAAGGGTTGAAAATTCATGATGTGCCTCTGAATGGTGCATATTTAACACCCAAAAAGTGTGGAGTTAAAATAAGTTATTAAAAATGAAATCCCTTTGTAATAGATGAGTTTTTGTGTGAAACCCTCATACTTCGAAAGAGATTGTCCAGTTTGTACACGAAGTGCATCCAGTTTTTGTCGTAACCCTCTCAACTCTTTAGAACTTGCTATGTGGGTGAAATTATGATGATATGCCATGTTACAACCTTTTAAGAGTTCATTTGTACTGCTTTTCAAATTCAGGGTCATTTAGCTCAAAATAAATCATTAAATGCATGGAAAATATTAAATGAAGTCAGAAAAGGGTTGAAAATTAATAATGTGCCTCTGAATGGTGCATATTGACCACACAAAAAGTATGGAGTTAAAATAAGTTTTAAAAATGAAACCCCTTTGTAATAGATGAGTTTTCGTCCGGAACCCTCATACCTCGACAGAGATTGTCCAATTGTACACGAAGTGCATCCAGCTTTTTCCATAACCCCTCAACTCCTTAGAAGTTGCTATGCGGGTGAAATTATGATGTCATGCCAAGTTACAAGCTTTTTAGAGTTCATTTGTACTGCTTTTCAAATTCAGGGTCATTTAGATCAAAATAAATCATTAAATTCATGGAAAATATCAAATGAAGTGAGAAAGGGTTGAAAATTGATGATGTTCCTTTGAATGGTTCATATTGAACACACAAAAAGTATGGAGTTAAAATAAGTTATTAAAAATGAAATCGCTTTGTAATAGATGAGTTTTTGTCCGAAACCCTCATACTTTGAAAGAGATTGGCCAATTTGTACACGAAGTGCGTCCAGTTCTTGTCGTAACCCTCTCAACTCTTTAGAAGTTGCTATGTTGGTACAATTATGATGTCATGCCAAGTTTCAACCTTTTTAGAGTTCATTTGTACTGGTTTTCAAATTCGGGGTCATTTAGATCGAAATAACTCATTAAATTCATGGAAAATATCAAATGAAGTCAGGAAGGGTTGAAAATTGATGATGTGCCTTTGAATGGTGCATATTTAACACAAAAAAGTATGGAATTAAAATAAGTTATTAAAAATGAAATCCCTTTGTAATAGATGAGTTTTTGTCCGAAACCCTCATACTTCGAAAGAGATTGTCCAATTTGTACACGAAGTGCATCCAGTTTTTGTCGTAACCCTCTCAACTCTTTAGAAGTTGCTATCTGGGTGAAATTATGATGTCATGCCAAGTTACAACCTTTTTAGAGTTCATTTGTACTGCTTTTCAAATTCAGGGTCATTTAGATCAAAATGAATCATTAAATTCATGGAAAATATCGAATGAAGTCAGAAAGGGTTGAAACTTGATGATGTGCCTTTGGATGGTGCATATTGAACACACAAAAAGTATGGAGTTACCATAAGTTATAAAAAATGAAATCCATTCGTAATAGATTAGTTTTTGTCCGAAACCATCATACTTCGAAGTTTGTATGTGGGTGAAATTATGATGATATGCCAAGTTACAACCTTTTCAGACTTCATTTGTACTGCTTTTCAAATTCAGGGTCATTTAGCTCAAAATAAATCATTAAATGCGTGGAAAATATCAAATGAATCAGAAAAGGGTTGAAAATTCATGATGTGCCTCTGAATGGTGCATATTTAACACCCAAAAAGTGTGGAGTTAAAATAAGTTATTAAAAATGAAATCCCTTTGTAATAGATGAGTTTTTGTGTGAAACCCTCATACTTCGAAAGAGATTGTCCAATTTGTACACGAAGTGCATCCAGTTTTTGTCGTAACCCTCTCAACTCTTTAGAACTTGCTATGTGGGTGAAATTATGATGATATGCCATGTTACAACCTTTTCAGAGTTCATTTGTACTGCTTTTCAAATTCAGGGTCATTTAGCTCAAAATAAATTCTTAAATGCATGGAAAATATTAAATGAAGTCAGAAAAGGGTTGAAAATTAATAATGTGCCTCTGAATGGTGCATATTGAACACACAAAAAGTATGGAGTTAAAATAAGTTTTAAAAATGAAACCCCTTTGTAATAGATGAGTTTTCGTCCGGAACCCTCATACTTCGACAGAGATTGTCCAATTGTACACGAAGTGCATCCAGCTTTTGCCATAACCCCTCAACTCCTTAGAAGTTGCTATGCGGGTGAAATTATGATGTCATGCCAAGTTTCAAGCTTTTTAGAGTTCATTTGTACTGCTTTTCAAATTCAGGGTCATTTAGAGCAAACTAAATCATTAAATTCATGGAAAATATCAAATGAAGTGAGAAAGGGTTGAAAATTGATGATGTGCCTTTGAATGGTTCATATTGAACACACAAAAAGTATGGAGTTAAAATAAGTTATTCAAAATGAAATCGCTTTGTAATAGATGAGTTTTTGTCCGAAACCCTCATACTTCGAAAGAGATTGGCCAATTTGTACACGAAGTGCATCCAGTTCTTGTCGTAACCCTCTCAACTCTTTAGAAGTTGCTATGTTGGTACAATTATGATGTCATGGCAAGTTACAACCTTTTTACAATTCATTTGTACTGGTTTTCAAATTCGGGGTCATTTAGATCGAAATAACTCATTAAATTCATGGAAAATATCAAATGAAGTCAGAAAGGGTTGAAAATTGATGATGTGCCTTTGGAAGGTGCATATTTAACACAGAAAAAGTATGGACTTAAAATAAGTTACTAAAAATGAAATCCATTTGTAATAGATGACTTTTTGTCCGAAACCCTCATACTTCGAAAGAGATTGTCCAATTTGTACACGAAGTGCATCCAATTTTTGTCGTAACCCTCTCAACTCTTTAGAAGTTGCTATGTGGGTGAAATTATGATGATATGCCAAGTTATAACCTTTTTAGTGTTCATTTGTACTGCTTTTCAAATTGACACTACTAGGAAAAGGCCTGCTAGTGGCGCACCTGTTTTGGCCACTAATGGCGCACTACAGGTGCGCCACTAGCATCACGCCACTAGTAATTAATACTAATGGCGCACCCCTGGTGCGCCATTGGTATACAAGATACTAATGGCGCACCAGGGATGCGCCATTAGTATATCACACGGTGCGCCATTAGTATATAACCAGGGAGTGCGCCATTAGTATATCACACATTGCGCCATTACTATCTGACTTAGTAATGGCGCACCACATAGAAGTGCGCCATTACTAACAAATTTTTTTCAAATTTTTTTTCAGAATTATTTTTTTCAATTTTTTCTTCACAAATTTAGTTTTTAATTTTTTCTTAATCTCGGGTCACTATGGCTTAATCTCAAGTCATCCTCACACTACTCCAGCTCGAGCACGCTTAACTTCTCAGTTCTATCCAACCCAAGCACCAGCTCACTTAATGGGGTTCTGTTAGGTTTTTGGGGATTCTACAAATCTTCAACGGGGTTCCCCCGGTTGAATTCGGATGTAACTTTTCGAGTAGATGATTTTTGATATAAAAAACTTTTTAATCCGAGTTACAACCTTTTCAGAGTTCATTTGTACTGATTTTCAAATTCAGGGTCATTTAGCTCAAACGAAATCATTAAATGCCTGGAAAATATCAAATGAAGTCAGAAAGGGTTGAAAATTGATGATATGACTTTGAATGGTGCATATTGAGCACACAAAAAATATGGATTTAAATTAAGTTATTAAAAATGAAATCCCTTTGTAATAGATGAGTTTTTGTCCGAAACCATCATACTTCGAAAGAGATTGTCCAATTTGTACACGAATTGCATCCAGTTTTTGTCTAACCCTCTCAACTCTTTAGAGGTTGCTATGTTGGTGAAATTATGATGTCATGCCAAGTTACAACCTTTTCAGAGTTCATGTGTACTGCTTTTCAAATTCAGGGTCATTTAGCTCAAAATAAATCATTAAATGCATGGAAAATATCGAATAAAGTCAGAAAAGGGTTGAAAATTGATGATGTGCCTCTGAATGGTGCATATTGAACCCACAAAAAGTATGGAGTTAAAATAAGTTATTAAAAATGAAACCCCTTTGTAATAGATGAGTTTTCATCCGAAACCCTCATACTTCGACAGACATTGTCCAATTGTACACGAAGTGCATCCAGCTTTTGCCGTAACCACCTCAACTCTTTAGAAGTTGCTATGTGGGTGAAATTATGATGTCATGCCAAGTTACAACCTTTTTAGAGTTCGTTTGTACTGCTTTTCAAATTCAGGGTCATTTAGATCAAAATAAATCATTAAATTCATGGAAAATATCAAATGAACTCAGAAAGGGTTGAAAATTGATGATTTGCCTTTGAATGGTGCATATTGAACACAAAAAAATTATGGAGTTAAAATAAGTTATTAAAAATGAAATCCCTATGTAATAGATGAGTTTTTGTCCGAAACCCTCATACTTCGAAAGAGATTGGCCAATCTGTACACGAAGTGCATCCAGTTCTTGTCGTAACCCTCTCAACTCTTTAGAAGTTGCTATGTTGGTACAATTATGATGTCATGGCAAGTTACAACCTTTTTACAGTTCATTTGTACTGGTTTTCAAATTCGGGGTCATTTAGATCGAAATAACTCATTAAATTCATGGAAAATATCAAATGAAGTCAGAAAGGGTTGAAAATTGATGATGTGCCTTTGGAAGGTGCATATTTAACACAGGAAAAGTATGGACTTAAAATAAGTTACTAAAAATGAAATCCATTTGTAATAGATGACTTTTTGTCCGAAACCCTCATACTTCGAAAGAGATTGTCCAATTTGTACACGAAGTGCATCCAGTTTTTGTCGTAACCCTCTCGACTCTTTAGAAGTTGCTATGTGGGTGAAATTATGATGATATGCCAAGTTATAACCTTTTTAGAGTTCATTTGTACTGCTTTTCAAATTCACACTACTAGGAAAAGGCCTGCTAGTGGCGCACCTGTTTTGGCCACTAATGGCGCACTACAGGTGCGCCACTAGCATCACGCCACTAGTAATTAATACTAATGGCGCACCCCTGGTGCGCCATTGGTATACCAGATACTAATGGCACACCAGGGATGCGCCATTAGTATATCACACGGTGCGCCATTAGTATATAACCAGGGAGTGCGCCATTAGTATATCACACATTGCGCCATTACTATCTGACTTAGTAATGGCGCACCACATAGAAGTGCGCCATTACTAACAAATATTTTTCAAATTTTTTTTCAGAATTATTTTTTTCAATTTTTTCTTCACAAATTTAGTTTTTAATTTTTTCTTAATCTCGGGTCACTATGGCTTAATCTCAAGTCATCCTCACACTACTCCAGCTCGAGCACGCTTAACTTCTCAGTTCTATCCAACCCAAGCACCAGCTCACTTAATGGGGTTCTGTTAGGTTTTTGGGGATTCTAAAAATCTTCAACGGGGTTCCCTCGGTTGAATTCGGATGTAACTTTTCGAGTAGATGATTTTTGATATAAAAAACTTTTTAATCCGAGTTACAACCTTTTCAGAGTTCATTTGTACTGATTTTCAAATTCAGGGTCATTTAGCTCAAACGAAATCATTAAATGCCTGGAAAATATCAAATGAAGTCAGAAAGGGTTGAAAATTGATGATATGACTTTGAATGGTGCATATTGAGCACACAAAAAATATGGATTTAAATTAAGTTATTAAAAATGAAATCCCTTTGTAATAGATGAGTTTTTGTCCGAAACCATCATACTTCGAAAGAGATTGTCTAATTTGTACACGAATTGCATCCAGTTTTTGTCTAACCCTCTCAACTCTTTAGAAGTTGCTATGTTGGTGAAATTATGATGTCATGCCAAGTTACAACCTTTTCAGAGTTCATGTGTACTGCTTTTCAAATTCAGGGTCATTTAGCTCAAAATAAATCATTAAATGCATGGAAAATATCGAATAAAGTCAGAAAAGGGTTGAAAATTGATGATGTGCCTCTGAATGGTGCATATTGAACCCACAAAAAGTATGGAGTTAAAATAAGTTATTAAAAATGAAACCCCTTTGTAATAGATGAGTTTTCATCCGAAACCCTCATACTTCGACAGACATTGTCCAATTGTACACGAAGTGCATCCAGCTTTTGCCGTAACCACCTCAACTCTTTAGAAGTTGCTATGTGGGTGAAATTATGATGTCATGCCAAGTTACAACCTTTTTAGAGTTCGTTTGTACTGCTTTTCAAATTCAGGGTCATTTAGATCAAAATAAATCATTAAATTCATGGAAAATATCAAATGAACTCAGAAAGGGTTGAAAATTGATGATTTGCCTTTGAATGGTGCATATTGAACACAAAAAAATTATGGAGTTAAAATAAGTTATTAAAAATGAAATCCCTATGTAATAGATGAGTTTTTGTCCGAAACCCTCATACTTCGAAAGAGATTGGCCAATCTGTACACGAAGTGCATCCAGTTCTTGTCGTAACCCTCTCAACTCTTTAGAAGTTGCTATGTTGGTACAATTATGATGTAATGGCAAGTTACAACCTTTTTACAGTTCATTTGTACTGGTTTTCAAATTCGGGGTCATTTAGATCGAAATAACTCATTAAATTCATGGAAAATATCAAATGAAGTCAGAAAGGGTTGAAAATTGATGATGTGCCTTTGGAAGGTGCATATTTAACACAGAAAAAGTATGGACTTAAAATAAGTTACTAAAAATGAAATCCATTTGTAATAGATGACTTTTTGTCCGAAACCCTCATACTTCGAAAGAGATTGTCCAATTTGTACACGAAGTGCATCCAGTTTTTGTCGTAACCCTCTCAACTCTTTAGAAGTTGCTATGTGGGTGAAATTATGATGATATGCCAAGTTATAACCTTTTTAGAGTTCATTTGTACTGCTTTTCAAATTCACACTACTAGGAAAAGGCCTGCTAGTGGCGCACCTGTTTTGGCCACTAATGGCGCACTACAGGTGCGCCACTAGCATCACGCCACTAGTAATTAATACTAATGGCGCACCCCTGGTGCGCCATTGGTATACCAGATACTAATGGCGCACCAGGGATGCGCCATTAGTATATCACACGGTGCGCCATTAGTATATAACCAGGGAGTGCGCCATTAGTATATCACACATTGCGCCATTACTATCTGACTTAGTAATGGCGCACCACATAGAAGTGCGCCATTACTAACAAATATTTTTCAAATTTTTGTTCAGAATTATTTTTTTCAATTTTTTCTTCACAAATTTAGTTTTTAATTTTTTCTTAATCTCGGGTCACTATGGCTTAATCTCAAGTCATCCTCACACTACTCCAGCTCGAGCACGCTTAACTTCTCAGTTCTATCCAACCCAAGCACCACCTCACTTAATGGGGTTCTGTTAGGTTTTTGGGGATTCTAAAAATCTTTAACGGGGTTCCCTCGGTTGAATTCGGATGTAACTTTTCGAGTAGATGATTTTTGATATAAAAAACTTTTTAATCCGAGTTACAACCTTTTCAGAGTTCATTTGTACTGATTTTCAAATTCAGGGTCATTTAGCTCAAACGAAATCATTAAATGCCTGGAAAATATCAAATGAAGTCAGAACGGGTTGAAAATTGATGATATGACTTTGAATGGTGCATATTGAGCACACAAAAAGTATGGATTTAAATTAAGTTATTAAAAATGAAATCCCTTTGTAATAGATGAGTTTTTGTCCGAAACCATCATACTTCGAAAGAGATTGTCCAATTTGTACACGAATTGCATCCAGTTTTTGTCTAACCCTCTCAACTCTTTAGAAGTTGCTATGTTGGTGAAATTATGATGTCATGCCAAGTTACAACCTTTTCAGAGTTCATGTGTACTGCTTTTCAAATTCAGGGTCATTTAGCTCAAAATAAATCATTAAATGCATGGAAAATATCGAATAAAGTCAGAAAAGGGTTGAAAATTGATGATGTGCCTCTGAATGGTGCATATTGAACCCACAAAAAGTATGGAGTTAAAATAAGTTATTAAAAATGAAACCCCTTTGTAATAGATGAGTTTTCATCCGAAACCCTCATACTTCGACAGACATTGTCCAATTGTACACGAAGTGCATCCAGCTTTTGCCGTAACCACCTCAACTCTTTAGAAGTTGCTATGTGGGTGAAATTATGATGTCATGCCAAGTTACAACCTTTTTAGAGTTCGTTTGTACTGCTTTTCAAATTCAGGGTCATTTAGATCAAAATAAATCATTAAATTCATGGAAAATATCAAATGAACTCAGAAAGGGTTGAAAATTGATGATTTGCCTTTGAATGGTGCATATTGAACAAAAAAAAATTATGGAGTTAAAATAAGTTATTAAAAATGAAATCCCTATGTAATAGATGAGTTTTTGTCCGAAACCCTCATACTTCGAAAGAGATTGTCCAATTTGTACACGTAGTGCATCCATTTTTTGTCGTAACCCTCTCAACTCTTTAGAAGTTGCTATGTCGGTGAAATTATGGTGTCATGCCAAGTTACAACCTTTTTAGAGTTCATTTGTATTGCTTTTCAGATTGAGGGTCCTTTAGATCAAAATAAATCATTAAATTCATGGAAAATATCAAATGAAGTCAGAAAGGGTTGAAAATTGATGATGTGCCTTTGGATGGTGCATATTTAACACACAAAAAGTATGGAGTTAAAATAAGTTATTAAAAATGAAATCCCTTTGTAATAGATGAGTTTTTGTCCGAAACCCTCATACTTAGAAAGAGATTGTCCAATTTGTACACGAAGTGCATCCAGTTTTTGTCGTAACCCTCTCAACTCTTTAGAAGTTGCTATGTGGGTGAAATTATGATGATTTGCCGAGTTACAACCTTTTCAGAGTTCATTTGTACTGCTTTTCAAATTCACACTACTAGGAAAAGGCCTGCCAATGGCGCACCTGTTTTGGCCACTAATGGCGCACTACAGGTGCGCCACTAGCATCACGCCACTAGTAATTAATACTAATGGCGCATCCCTGGTGCGCCATTAGTATACTAGATACTAGTGGTGCACCAGGGAGTGCGCCATTACTATCTTACTTAGTATTGGCACACCAATAGAAGTGCGCCATTACTAACAAATTGTTTTCAATTTTTTTTTAGAATTTTTTTTCAATTTTTTTTCAGAAATTTAGTTTTTGTTTTTTTCTTAATCTCGGGTCACTATGGCTTAATCTCAAGTCAAATTGCACTCCGCGATCAAACTTTCCGGAAGGTCACCCATCCTCACACTACTCCATCCCGAGCACGCTTAACTTCTCAGTTCTATCCAACCCAAGCACTAGCTCACTTAACACGCACTTGTTGATATATCTATCATATCAATCCAATTAAACCTTGTTGATGTCTAGGACTTTGTTCATGAGTGTGATGAACTTTCGAAAAAATATTTCGAACTTCCCGGTCATATTATGTACATATTTTGAACATTTTCCCAAAAAAAATTCGAAACAAATTACTAAGTTTGAAATTTCCCCTCTAGATCTTAAAAGCCCCATACCTTTTATTCTGTTAGGTTTTTGGGGATTCTAAAAATCTTCAACGGGGTTCCCGAGTTGAATTCGGATGTAACTTTTCGAGTAGATGATTTTTCATATAAAAAACTTTTTAATCCGAGTTACAACCTTTTCAGAGTTCATTTGTAGTGATTTTCAAATTCAGGGTCATTTAGCTCAAAAGAAATCATTAAATGCATGGAAAATATCAAATGAAGTGAGAAAGGGTTGAAAATTGATGATATGACTTTGAATGATGCATATTGAACACACAAAAAGTATGGATTTAAAATAAGTTATTGAAATCCCTTTGTAATAGATGAGTTTTTGTCCGAAACCATCATACTTCGAAAGAGATTGTCCAATTTGTACACGAAGTGCATCCAGTTTTTGTCTAACCCTCTCAACTCTTTAGAAGTTGCTATGTTGGTGAAATTATGATGTCATGCCAAGTTACAACCTTTTAAGAGTTTATGTGTACTGCTTTTCAAATTTGGGGTCATTTAGCTCAAAATAAATCATTAAATGCATGGAAAATATCAAATGAAGTCAAAAAAGGGTTTAAAATTGATGATGTGCCTCTAAATGGTGCATATTGAACACATAAAAAGTATGGAGTTAAAATAAGTTATTAAAAATGAAACCCCTTTGTAATAGATGAGTTTTCGTCCGGAACCCTCATACTTCGACAGGGATTGTCCAATTGTACACGAAGTGCATCCAGTTTTTGCCGTAACCCCCTCAACTCTTTAGATGTTGCTATGTGGGTGAAATTATGATGTCATGCCAAGTTACAACCTTTTTAGAGTTCATTTGTACTTCTTTTCAAATGCAGGGACATTTAGATCAAAATAAATCATTAAATTCATGGTAAATATCAAATGAAGTCAGAAAGGGTTGAAAATTGATGATGTGCCTTTGAATGGTGCATATTGAACACACAAAAAGTATGGAGATAAAATAAGTTATTCAAAATGAAATCCCTTTGTAATAGATGAGTTTTTGTCCGAAACCCTCGTACTTCGAAAAAGATTGTCCAATTTGTACACGAAGTGCATCCAGTTCTTGTCGTAACCCTCTCAACTCTTTAGAAGTTAATCTGTGGGTGAAATAATGATGTCATGCCAAGTTACAACCTTTTTAGAGTTCATTTGTATTGCTTTTCAGATTGAGGGTCATTTAGATCAAAATAAATCATTAAATTCATGGAAAATATCAAATGAACTCAGAAAGGGTTGAAAATTGATGATTTGCCTTTGAATGGTGCATATTGAACACAAAAAAATTATGGAGTTAAAATAAGTTATTAAAAATGAAATCCCTCTGTAATAGATGAGTTTTTGTCCGAAACCCTCATACTTCGAAAGAGATTGTCCAATTTGTACACGTAGTGCATCCATTTTTTGTCGTAACCCTCTCAACTCTTTAGAAGTTGCTATGTCGGTGAAATTATGGTGTCATGCCAAGTTACAACCTTTTTAGAGTTCATTTGTATTGCTTTTCAGATTGAGGGTCCTTTAGATCAAAATAAATCATTAAATTCATGGAAAATATCAAATGAAGTCAGAAAGGGTTGAAAATTGATGATGTGCCTTTGGATGGTGCATATTTAACACACAAAAAGTATGGAGTTAAAATAAGTTATTAAAAATGAAATCCCTTTGTAATAGATGAGTTTTTGTCCGAAACCCTCATACTTAGAAAGAGATTGTCCAATTTGTACACGAAGTGCATCCAGTTTTTGTCGTAACCCTCTCAACTCTTTAGAAGTTGCTATGTGGGTCAAATTATGATGATTTGCCGAGTTACAACCTTTTCAGAGTTCATTTGTACTGCTTTTCAAATTCACACTACTAGGAAAAGGCGTGCCAATGGCGCACCTGTTTTGGCCACTAATGGCGCACTACAGGTGCGCCACTAGCATCACGCCACTAGTAATTAATACTAATGGCGCATCCCTGGTGCGCCATTAGTATACCAGATACTAGTGGTGCACCAGGGAGTGCGCCATTACTATCTTACTTAGTATTGGCACACCAATAGAAGTGCGCCATTACTAACAAATTTTTTTCAATTTTTTTTTAGAATTTTTTTTCAATTTTTTTTCAGAAATTTAGTTTTTGTTTTTTTCTTAATCTCGGGTCACTATGGCTTAATCTCAAGTCAAATTGCACTCCGCGGTCAAACTTTCCGGAAGGTCACCCATCCTCACACTACTCCAACCCGAGCACGCTTAACTTCTCAGTTCTATCCAACCCAAGCACTAGCTCACTTAACACGCACTTGTTGATATATCTATCATATCAATCCAATTAAACCTTGTTGATGTCTAGGACTTTGTTCATGAGTGTGATGAAATTTCGAAAAAATATTTCGAACTTCCCGGTCATATTATGTACATATTTTGAACATTTTCCCAAAAAAAATTCGAAACAAATTACTAAGTTTGAAATTTCCCCTCTAGATCTTAAAAGCCCCATACCTTTTATTCTGTTAGGTTTTTGGGGATTCTAAAAATCTTCAACGGGGTTCCCGAGTTGAATTCGGATGTAACTTTTCGAGTAGAATATTTTTCATATAAAAAACTTTTTAATCCGAGTTACAACCTTTTTAGAGTTCATTTGTAGTGATTTTCAAATTCAGGGTCATTTAGCTCAAAAGAAATCATTAAATGCATGGAAAATATCAAATGAAGTCAGAAAGGGTTGAAAATTGATGATATGACTTTGAATGATGCATATTGAACACACAAAAAGTATGGATTTAAAATAAGTTATTGAAATCCCTTTGTAATAGATGAGTTTTTGTCCGCATCATACTTCGAAAGAGATTGTCCAATTTGTACACGAAGTGCATCCAGTTTTTGTCTAACCCTCTCAACTCTTTAGAAGTTGCTATGTTGGTGAAATTATGATGAGATGCCAAGTTACAACCTTTTAAGAGTTTATGTGTACTGCTTTTCAAATTCAGGGTCATTTAGCTCAAAATAAATCATTAAATGCATGGAAAATATCAAATGAAGTCAAAAAAGGGTTTAAAATTGATGATGTGCCTCTAAATGGTGCATATTGAACACATAAAAAGTATGGAGTTAAAATAAGTTACTAAAAATGAAGCCCCTTTGTAATAGATGAGTTTTCGTCCGAAACCCTCATACTTCGACAGAGATTGTCCAATTGTACACGAAGTGCATCCAGTTTTTGCCGTAACCCCCTCAACTCTTTAGAAGTTGCTATGTGGGTGAAATTATGATGTCATGCCAAGTTACAACCTTTTTAGAGTTCATTTGTACTTCTTTTCAAATGCAGGGACATTTAGATCAAAATAAATCATTAAATTCATGGAAAATATCAAATGAAGTCAGAAAGGGTTGAAAATTGATGATGTGCCTTTGAATGGTGCATATTGAACACACAAAAAGTATGGAGATAAAATTAGTTATTCAAAATGAAATCCCTTTGTAATAGATGAGTTTTTGTCCGAAACCCTCGTACTTCGAAAAAGATTGTCCAATTTGTACACGAAGTGCATCCAGTTCTTGTCGTAACCCTCTCAACTCTTTAGAAGTTGCTCTGTGGGTGAAATAATGATGTCATGCCAAGTTACAACCTTTTTAGAGTTCATTTGTATTGCTTTTCAGATTGAGGGTCATTTAGATCAAAATAAATCATTAAATTCATGGAAAATATCAAATGAACTCAGAAAGGGTTGAAAATTGATGATTTGCCTTTGAATGGTGCATATTGAACACAAAAAAATTATGGAGTTAAAATAAGTTATTAAAAATGAAATCCCTCTGTAATAGATGAGTTTTTGTCCGAAACCCTCATACTTCGAAAGAGATTGTCCAATTTGTACACGTAGTGCATCCATTTTTTGTCGTAACCCTCTCAACTCAGTAGAAGTTGCTATGTCGGTGAAATTATGGTGTCATGCCAAGTTACAACCTTTTTAGAGTTCATTTGTATTGCTTTTCAGATTGAGGGTCCTTTAGATCAAAATAAATCATTAAATTCATGGAAAATATCAAATGAAGTCAGAAAGGGTTGAAAATTGATGATGTGCCTTTGGATGGTGCATATTTAACACACAAAAAGTATGGAGTTAAAATAAGTTATTAAAAATGAAATCCCTTTGTAATAGATGAGTTTTTGTCCGAAACCCTCATACTTAGAAAGAGATTGTCCAATTTGTACACGAAGTGCATCCAGTTTTTGTCGTAACCCTCTCAACTCTTTAGAAGTTGCTATGTGGGTGAAATTATGATGATTTGACGAGTTACAACCTTTTCAGAGTTCATTTGTACTGCTTTTCAAATTCACACTACTAGGAAAAGGCGTGCCAATGGCGCACCTGTTTTGGCCACTAATGGCGCACTACAGGTGCGCCACTAGCATCACGCCACTAGTAATTAATACTAATGGCGCATCCCTGGTGCGCCATTAGTATACCAGATACTAGTGGTGCACCAGGGAGTGCGCCATTACTATCTTACTTAGTATTGGCACACCAATAGAAGTGCGCCATTACTAACAAATTTTTTTCAATTTTTTTTTAGAATTTTTTTTCATTTTTTTTTCAGAAATTTAGTTTTTGTTTTTTTCTTAATCTCGGGTCACTATGGCTTAATCTCAAGTCAAATTGCACTCCGCGGTCAAACTTTCCGGAAGGTCACCCATCCTCACACTACTCCAACCCGAGCACGCTTAACTTCTCAGTTCTATCCAACCCAAGCACTAGCTCACTTAACACGCACTTGTTGATATATCTATCATATCAATCCAATTAAACCTTGTTGATGTCTAGGACTTTGTTCATGAGTGTGATGAAATTTTGAAAAAATATTTCGAACTTCCCGGTCATATTATGTACATATTTTGAACATTTTCCCAAAAAAAATTCGAAACAAATTACTAAGTTTGAAATTTCCCCTCTAGATCTTAAAAGCCCCATACCTTTTATTCTGTTAGGTTTTTGGGGATTCTAAAAATCTTCAACGGGGTTCCCGAGTTGAATTCGGATGTAACTTTTCGAGTAGATGATTTTTCATATAAAAAACTTTTTAATCCGAGTTAGAACCTTTTTAGAGTTCATTTGTAGTGATTTTCAAATTCAGGGTCATTTAGCTCAAAAGAAATCATTAAATGCATGGAAAATATCAAATGAAGTCAGAAAGGGTTGAAAATTGATGATATGACTTTGAATGATGCATATTGAACACACAAAAAGTATGGATTTAAAATAAGTTATTGAAATCCCTTTGTAATAGATGAGTTTTTGTCCGAAACCATCATACTTCGAAAGAGATTGTCCAATTTGTACACGAAGTGCATCCAGTTTTTGTCTAACCCTCTCAACTCTTTAGAAGTTGCTATGTTGGTGAAATTATGATGAGATGCCAAGTTACAACCTTTTAAGAGTTTATGTGTACTGCTTTTCAAATTCAGGGTCATTTAGCTCAAAATAAATCATTAAATGCATGGAAAATATCAAATGAAGTCAAAAAAGGGTTTAAAATTGATGATGTGCCTCTAAATGGTTCATATTGAACACATAAAAAGTATGGAGTTAAAATGAGTTATTAAAAATGAAGCCCCTTTGTAATAGATGAGTTTTCGTCCGAAACCCTCATACTTCGACAGAGATTGTCCAATTGTACACGAAGTGCATCCAGTTTTTGCCGTAACCCCCTCAACTGTTTAGAAGTTGCTATGTGGGTGAAATTATGATGTCATGCCAAGTTACAACCTTTTTAGAGTTCATTTGTACTTCTTTTCAAATGCAGGGACATTTAGATCAAAATAAATCATTAAATTCATGGAAAATATCAAATGAAGTCAGAAAGGGTTGAAAATTGATGATGTGCCTTTGAATGGTGCATATTGAACACACAAAAAGTATGGAGATAAAATTAGTTATTCAAAATGAAATCCCTTTGTAATAGATGAGTTTTTGTCCGAAACCCTCGTACTTCGAAAAAGATTGTCCAATTTGTACACGAAGTGCATCCAGTTCTTGTCGTAACCCTCTCAACTCTTTAGAAGTTGCTCTGTGGGTGAAATAATGATGTCATGCCAAGTTACAACCTTTTTAGAGTTCATTTGTATTGCTTTTCAGATTGAGGGTCATTTAGATCAAAATAAATCATTAAATTCATGGAAAATATCAAATGAACTCACAAAGGGTTGAAAATTGATGATTTGCCTTTGAATGGTGCATATTGAACACAAAAAAATTATGGATTTAAAATAAGTTATTAAAAATGAAATCCCTCTGTAATAGATGAGTTTTTGTCCGAAACCCTCATACTTCGAAAGAGATTGTCCAATTTGTACACGTAGTGCATCCATTTTTTGTCGTAACCCTCTCAACTCTTTAGAAGTTGCTATGTCGGTGAAATTATGGTGTCATGCCAAGTTACAACCTTTTTAGAGTTCATTTGTATTGCTTTTCAGATTGAGGGTCCTTTAGATCAAAATAAATCATTAAATTCATGGAAAATATCAAATGAAGTCAGAAAGGGTTGAAAATTGATGATGTGCCTTTGGATGGTGCATATTTAACACACAAAAAGTATGGAGTTAAAATAAGTTATTAAAAATGAAATCCCTTTGTAATAGATGAGTTTTTGTCCGAAACCCTCATACTTAGAAAGAGATTGTCCAATTTGTACACGAAGTGCATCCAGTTTTTGTCGTAACCCTCTCAACTCTTTAGAAGTTGCTATGTGGGTGAAATTATGATGATTTGACGAGTTACAACCTTTTCAGAGTTCATTTGTACTGCTTTTCAAATTCACACTACTAGGAAAAGGCGTGCCAATGGCGCACCTGTTTTGGCCACTAATGGCGCACTACAGGTGCGCCACTAGCATCACGCCACTAGTAATTAATACTAATGGCGCATCCCTGGTGCGCCATTAGTATACCAGATACTAGTGGTGCACCAGGGAGTGCGCCATTACTATCTTACTTAGTATTGGCACACCAATAGAAGTGCGCCATTACTAACAAATTTTTTTCAATTTTTTTTTAGAATTTTTTTTCAATTTTTTTTCAGAAATTTAGTTTTTGTTTTTTTCTTAATCTCGGGTCACTATGGCTTAATCTCAAGTCAAATTGCACTCCGCGGTCAAACTTTCCGGAAGGTCACCCATCCTCACACTACTCCAACCCGAGCACGCTTAACTTCTCAGTTCTATCCAACCCAAGCACTAGCTCACTTAACACGCACTTGTTGATATATCTATCATATCAATCCAATTAAACCTTGTTGATGTCTAGGACTTTGTTCATGAGTGTGATGAAAT
Source organism: Hordeum marinum (assembly GCA_022496015.1). NCBI lineage: Eukaryota > Viridiplantae > Streptophyta > Magnoliopsida > Poales > Poaceae > Hordeum > Hordeum marinum. The sequence continues at coordinate 506,473,619 of CM039675.1, forward strand.
TTCGAAAAAATATTTCGAACTTCCCGGTCATATTATGTACATATTTTGAACATTTTCCCAAAAAAAATTCGAAACAAATTACTAAGTTTGAAATTTCCCCTCTAGATCTTAAAAGCCCCATACCTTTTATTCTGTTAGGTTTTTGGGGATTCTAAAAATCTTCAACGGGGTTCCCGAGTTGAATTCGGATGTAACTTTTCGAGTAGATGATTTTTCATATAAAAAACATTTTAATCCGAGTTAGAACCTTTTTAGAGTTCATTTGTAGTGATTTTCAAATTCAGGGTCATTTAGCTCAAAAGAAATCATTAAATGCATGGAAAATATCAAATGAAGTCAGAAAGGGTTGAAAATTGATGATATGACTTTGAATGATGCATATTGAACACACAAAAAGTATGGATTTAAAATAAGTTATTGAAATCCCTTTGTAATAGATGAGTTTTTGTCCGAAACCATCATACTTCGAAAGAGATTGTCCAATTTGTACACGAAGTGCATCCAGTTTTTGTCTAACCCTCTCAACTCTTTAGAAGTTGCTATGTTGGTGAAATTATGATGAGATGCCAAGTTACAACCTTTTAAGAGTTTATGTGTACTGCTTTTCAAATTCAGGGTCATTTAGCTCAAAATAAATCATTAAATGCATGGAAAATATCAAATGAAGTCAAAAAAGGGTTTAAAATTGATGATGTGCCTCTAAATGGTCCATATTGAACACATAAAAAGTATGGAGTTAAAATAAGTTATTAAAAATGAAGCCCCTTTGTAATAGATGAGTTTTCGTCCGAAACCCTCATACTTCGACAGAGATTGTCCAATTGTACACGAAGTGCAACCAGTTTTTGCCGTAACCCCCTCAACTGTTTAGAAGTTGCTATGTGGGTGAAATTATGATGTCATGCCAAGTTACAACCTTTTTAGAGTTCATTTGTATTGCTTTTCAGATTGAGGGTCATTTAGATCAAAATAAATCATTAAATTCATGGAAAATATCAAATGAACTCAGAAAGGGTTGAAAATTGATGATTTGCCTTTGAATGGTGCATATTGAACACAAAAAAATTATGGAGTTAAAATAAGTTATTAAAAATGAAATCCCTCGGTAATAGATGAGTTTTTGTCCGAAACCCTCATACTTCGAAAGAGATTGTCCAATTTGGACACGTAGTGCATTTAGAAGTTGCTATGTCAGTGAAATTATGGTGTCATGCCAAGTTACAACCTTTTTAGAGTTCATTTGTATTGCTTTTCAGATTGAGGGTCCTTTAGATCAAAATAAATCATTAAATTCATGGAAAATATCAAATAAAGTCAGAAAGGGTTGAAAATTGATGATGTGCCTTTGGATGGTGCATATTTAACACACACAAAGTATGGAGTTAAAATAAGTTATTGAAAATGAAATCCCTTTGTAATAGATGAGTTTTTGTCCGAAACCCTCATACTTAGAAAGAGATTGTCCAATTTGTACACGAAGTGCATCCAGTTTTTGTCGTAACCCTCTCAACTCTTTAGAAGTTGCTATGTGGGTGAAATTATGATGATTTGCCGAGTTCCAACCTTTTCAGAGTTCATTTGTACTGCTTTTCAAATTCACACTACTAGGAAAAGGCCTGCCAATGGCGCACCTATTTTGGCCACTAATGGCGCACTACAGGTGCGCCACTAGCATCACGCCACTAGTAATTAATACTAATGGCGCATCTCTGGTGCGCCATTAGTATACCAGATACTAGTGGTGCACCAGGGAGTGCGCCATTACTATCTTACTTAGTATTGGCACACCAATAGAAGTGCGCCATTACTAACAAATTTTTTTCAATTTTTTTTTTAGAATTTTTTTTTCAATTTTTTTTCAGAAATTTAGTTTTTTTTTTCTTAATCTCGGGTCACTATGGCTTAATCTCAAGTCAAATTGCACTCCGCGGTCAAACTTTCCGGAAGGTCACCCATCCTCACACTACTCCAACCCGAGCACGCTTAACTTCTCAGTTCTATCCAACCCAAGCACTAGCTCACTTAACACGCACTTGTTGATATATCTATCATATCAATCCAATTAAACCTTGTTGATGTCTAGGACTTTGTTCATGAGTGTGATGAAATTTCGAAAAAATATTTCGAACTTCCCGGTCATATTATGTACATATTTTGAACATTTTCCCAAAAAAAAATCGAAACAAATTACTAAGTTTGAAATTTCCCCTCTAGATCTTAAAAGCCCCATACCTTTTATTCTGTTAGGTTTTTGGGGATTCTAAAAATCTTCAACGGGGTTCCCCAGTTGAATTCGGATATAACTTTTCGAGTAGATGATTTTTCATATAAAAAACTTTTTAATCCGAGTTACAACCTTTTTACAGTTCATTTGTAGTGATTTTCAAATTCACGGTCATTTAGCTCAAAAGAAATCATTAAATGCATGGAAAATATCAAATGAAGTCAGAAAGGGTTGAAAATTGATGATATGACTTTGAATGATGCATATTGAACACACAAAAAGTATGGATTTAAAATAAGTTATTGAAATCCCTTTGTAATAGATGAGTTTTTGTCCGAAACCATCATACTTCGAAAGAGATTGTCCAATTTGTACACGAAGTGCATCCAGTTTTTGTCTAACCCTCTCAACTCTTTAGAAGTTGCTATGTTGGTGAAATTATGATGAGATGCCAAGTTACAACCTTTTAAGAGTTTATGTGTACTACTTTTCAAATTCAGGGTCATTTAGCTCAAAATAAATCATTAAATGCATGGAAAATATCAAATGAAGTCAAAAAAGGGTTTAAAATTGATGATGTGCCTCTAAATGGTGCATATTGAACACATAAAAAGTATGGAGTTAAAATAAGTTATTAAAAATGAAACCCCTTTGTAATAGATGAGTTTTCGTCCGAAACCCTCATACTTCGACAGAGATTGTCCAATTGTACACGAAGTGCATCCAGTTTTTGCCGTAACCCCCTCAACTCTTTAGAAGTTGCTATGTGGGTGAAATTATGATGTCATGCCAAGTTACAACCTTTTTAGAGTTCATTTGTACTTCTTTTCAAATGCAGGGACATTTAGATCAAAATAAATCATTAAATTCATGGAAAATATCAAATGAAGTCAGAAAGGGTTGAAAATTGATGATGTGCCTTTGAATGGTGCATATTGAACACACAAAAAGTATGGAGATAAAATAAGTTATTCAAAATGAAATCCCTTTGTAATAGATGAGTTTTTGTCCGAAACACTCGTACTTCGAAAAAGATTGTCCAATTTGTACACGAAGTGCATCCAGTTCTTGTCGTAACCCTCTCAACACTTTAGAAGTTGCTCTGTGGGTGAAATAATGATGTCATGCCAAGTTACAACCTTTTTAGAGTTCATTTGTATTGCTTTTCAGATTGAGGGTCATTTAGATCAAAATAAATCATTAAATTCATGGAAAATATCAAATGAACTCAGAAAGGGTTGAAAATTGATGATTTGCCTTTGAATGGTGCATATTGAACACAAAAAAATTATGGAGTTAAAATAAGTTATTGAAAATGAAATCCCTCTGTAATAGATGAGTTTTTCTCCGAAACCCTCATACTTCGAAAGAGATTGTCCAATTTGTACACGTAGTGCATCCATTTTTTGTCGTAACCCTCTCAACTCTTTAGAAGTTGCTATGTCAGTGAAATTATGGTGTCATGCCAAGTTACAACCTTTTTAGAGTTCATTTGTATTGCTTTTCAGATTGAGGGTCCTTTAGATCAAAATAAATCATTAAATTCATGGAAAATATCAAATGAAGTCAGAAAGGGTTGAAAATTGATGATGTGCCTTTGGATGGTGCATATTTAACACACACAAAGTATGGAGTTAAAATAAGTTATTGAAAATGAAACCCCTTTGTAATAGATGAGTTTTTGTCTGAAACCCTCATACTTAGAAAGAGATTGTCCAATTTGTACACGAAGTGCATCCAGTTTTTGTCGTAACCCTCTCAACTCTTTAGAAGTTGCTATGTGGGTGAAATTATGATGATTTGCCGAGTTACAACCTTTTCAGAGTTCATTTGTACTGCTTTTCAAATTCACACTACTAGGAAAAGGCCTGCCAATGGCGCACCTGTTTTGGCCAATAATGGCGCACTACAGGTGCGCCACTAGCATCACGCCACTAGTAATTAATACTAATGGCGCATCCCTGGTGCGCCATTAGTATACCAGATACTAGTGGTGCACCAGGGAGTGCGCCATTACTATCTTACTTAGTATTGGCACACCAATAGAAGTGCGCCATTACTAACAAATTTTTTTCAATTTTTTTTTTAGAATTTTTTTTTCAATTTTTTTTCAGAAATTTAGTTTTTTTTTCTTAATCTCGGGTCACTATGGCTTAATCTCAAGTCAAATTGCACTCCGCGGTCAAACTTTCCGGAAGGTCACCCATCCTCACACTACTCCAACCCGAGCACGCTTAACTTCTCAGTTCTATCCAACCCAAGCACTAGCTCACTTAACACGCACTTGTTGATATATCTATCATATCAATCCAATTAAACCTTGTTGATGTCTAGGACTTTGTTCATGAGTGTGATGAAATTTCGAAAAAATATTTCGAACTTCCCGGTCATATTATGTACATATTTTGAACATTTTCCCAAAAAAAAATCGAAACAAATTACTAAGTTTGAAATTTCCCCTCTAGATCTTAAAAGCCCCATACCTTTTATTCTGTTAGGTTTTTGGGGATTCTAAAAATCTTCAACGGGGTTCCCCAGTTGAATTCGGATATAACTTTTCGAGTAGATGATTTTTCATATAAAAAACTTTTTAATCCGAGTTACAACCTTTTTACAGTTCATTTGTAGTGATTTTCAAATTCACGGTCATTTAGCTCAAAAGAAATCATTAAATGCATGGAAAATATCAAATGAAGTCAGAAAGGGTTGAAAATTGATGATATGACTTTGAATGATGCATATTGAACACACAAAAAGTATGGATTTAAAATAAGTTATTGAAATCCCTTTGTAATAGATGAGTTTTTGTCCGAAACCATCATACTTCGAAAGAGATTGTCCAATTTGTACACGAAGTGCATCCAGTTTTTGTCTAACCCTCTCAACTCTTTAGAAGTTGCTATGTTGGTGAAATTATGATGAGATGCCAAGTTACAACCTTTTAAGAGTTTATGTGTACTACTTTTCAAATTCAGGGTCATTTAGCTCAAAATAAATCATTAAATGCATGGAAAATATCAAATGAAGTCAAAAAAGGGTTTAAAATTGATGATGTGCCTCTAAATGGTGCATATTGAACACATAAAAAGTATGGAGTTAAAATAAGTTATTAAAAATGAAACCCCTTTGTAATAGATGAGTTTTCGTCCGAAACCCTCATACTTCGACAGAGATTGTCCAATTGTACACGAAGTGCATCCAGTTTTTGCCGTAACCCCCTCAACTCTTTAGAAGTTGCTATGTGGGTGAAATTATGATGTCATGCCAAGTTACAACCTTTTTAGAGTTCATTTGTACTTCTTTTCAAATGCAGGGACATTTAGATCAAAATAAATCATTAAATTCATGGAAAATATCAAATGAAGTCAGAAAGGGTTGAAAATTGATGATGTGCCTTTGAATGGTGCATATTGAACACACAAAAAGTATGGAGATAAAATAAGTTATTCAAAATGAAATCCCTTTGTAATAGATGAGTTTTTGTCCGAAACCCTCGTACTTCGAAAAAGATTGTCCAATTTGTACACGAAGTGCATCCAGTTCTTGTCGTAACCCTCTCAACACTTTAGAAGTTGCTCTGTGGGTGAAATAATGATGTCATGCCAAGTTACAACCTTTTTAGAGTTCATTTGTATTGCTTTTCAGATTGAGGGTCATTTAGATCAAAATAAATCATTAAATTCATGGAAAATATCAAATGAACTCAGAAAGGGTTGAAAATTGATGATTTGCCTTTGAATGGTGCATATTGAACACAAAAAAATTATGGAGTTAAAATAAGTTATTAAAAATGAAATCCCTCTGTAATAGATGAGTTTTTCTCCGAAACCCTCATACTTCGAAAGAGATTGTCCAATTTGTACACGTAGTGCATCCATTTTTTGTCGTAACCCTCTCAACTCTTTAGAAGTTGCTATGTCAGTGAAATTATGGTGTCATGCCAAGTTACAACCTTTTTAGAGTTCATTTGTATTGCTTTTCAGATTGAGGGTCCTTTAGATCAAAATAAATCATTAAATTCATGGAAAATATCAAATGAAGTCAGAAAGGGTTGAAAATTGATGATGTGCCTTTGGATGGTGCATATTTAACACACACAAAGTATGGAGTTAAAATAAGTTATTGAAAATGAAACCCCTTTGTAATAGATGAGTTTTTGTCTGAAACCCTCATACTTAGAAAGAGATTGTCCAATTTGTACACGAAGTGCATCCAGTTTTTGTCGTAACCCTCTCAACTCTTTAGAAGTTGCTATGTGGGTGAAATTATGATGATTTGCCGAGTTACAACCTTTTCAGAGTTCATTTGTACTGCTTTTCAAATTCACACTACTAGGAAAAGGCCTGCCAATGGCGCACCTGTTTTGGCCAATAATGGCGCACTACAGGTGCGCCACTAGCATCACGCCACTAGTAATTAATACTAATGGCGCATCCCTGGTGCGCCATTAGTATACCAGATACTAGTGGTGCACCAGGGAGTGCGCCATTACTATCTTACTTAGTATTGGCACACCAATAGAAGTGCGCCATTACTAACAAATTTTTTTCAATTTTTTTTTTAGAATTTTTTTTTCAATTTTTTTTCAGAAATTTAGTTTTTGGTTTTTTTCTTAATCTCGGGTCACTATGGCTTAATCTCAAGTCAAATTGCACTCCGCGGTCAAACTTTCCGGGAGGTCACCCATCCTCACACTACTCCAACCCGAGCACGCTTAACTTCTCAGTTCTATCCAACCGAAGCACTAGCTCACTTAACACGCACTTGTTGATATATCTATCATATCAATCCTATTAAACCTTGTTAATGTCTAGGACTTTGTTCATGAGTGTGATGAAATTTCGAAAAAATATTTCGAACTTCCCGGTCATATTATGTACATATTTTGAACATTTTCCCAAAAAAAATTCGAAACAAATTACTAAGTTTGAAATTTCCCCTCTAGATCTTAAAAGCCCCATACCTTTTATTCTGTTAGGTTTTTGGGGATTCTAAAAATCTTCAACGGGGTTCCCCAGTCGAATTCGGATGTAACTTTTCGAGTAGATGATTTTTCATATAAAAAACTTTTTAATCCGAGTTACAACCTTTTCAGAGTTCATTTGTACTGATTTTCAAATTCAGGGTCATTTAGCTCAAAAGAAATCATTAAATGCATGGAAAATATCAAATGAAGTTAGAAAGGGTTGAAAATTGATGATATGACTTTGAATGATGCATATTGAACACACAAAAAGTATGGATTTAAAATAAGTTATTGAAATCCCTTTGTAATAGATGAGTTTTTGTCTGAAACCATCATACTTCGAAAGAGATTGTCCAATTTGTACACGAAGTGCATCCAGTTTTTGTCTAACCCTCTCAACTCTTTAGAAGTTGCTATGTTGGTGAAATTATGATGTCATGCCAAGTTACAACCTTTTAAGAGTTTATGTGTACTGCTTTTCAAATTCAGTTCTTGTCGTAATTTGTACAATTTGTCCAATTTGTACACGAAGTGCATCCAGTTCTTGTCGTAACCCTCTCAACTCTTTAGAAGTTGCTCTGTGGGTGAAATAATGATGTCATGCCAAGTTACAACCTTTTTAGAGTTCATTTGTATTGCTTTTCAGATTGAGGGTCATTTAGATCAAAATAAATCATTAAATTCATGGAAAATATCACATCAAGTCAGAAAGGGTTGAAAATTGATGATGTACCTCTGAATGGTGCATATTGAACACACAAAAAGTATGGAGTTAAAAATAAGTTATTAAAAATGAAACCCCTTTGTAATAGATGAGTTTTCGTTGAAACCCTCATACTTCGAAAGAGATTGTCCAATTGTACACGAACTGCATCTAGTTTTTGTCGTCACCCCCTCAACTCTTTAGAAGTTGCTATGTTGGTGAAATTATGATGTCATGCCAAGTAACATCCTTTTTAGAGTTCATTTTCCTGCTTTTCAATTTTAGGGTCATTTAGATCAAAATAAATCATTAAATTCATGGAAAATATCAAATGAAATCAGAAAGGGTTGAAAATTGATGATGTGACTTTGAATGGTGCATATTGAACACACAAAAAGTATGGAGATAAAATAAGTTATTAAAAATGAAATCCCTTTGCAATTGATGAGTTTTTGTCCGAAACCCTCATACTTCGAAAGAGATTATCCAATTTGTACACGAAGTGCATCCAGTTTTTGTCGTGACCCTCTCAACTCTTTAGAACTTGCTATGTGGGTGAAATTTTGATGTCATGCCAAGTTACAACCTTTTCAGAGTTCATTTGTTCTGCTTTTCAAATTCAGGGTCATTTAGATCAAAATAAATCATTAAATTCATGGAAAATATATAATGAAGTCACAAAGGGTTGAAAATTGATGATGTGCCTTTGAATGGTGCATATTGAACACACAAAAAGTATGGAGTTAAAATTAGTTATTCAAAATGAAATCCCTTTGTAATAGATGAGTTATTGTCCGAAACCCTCATACTTCGAAAGAGATTGTCCAATTTGTACACGAAGTGCATTCAGTTTTTGTCATAACCCTCTCAACTCTTTAGAAGTCGCTATGTGGGTGAAATTATGATGTCATGCCAAGTTACAACCTTTTTAGAGTTCATTTGTATTTCTTTTCAAATTCAGGGTCATTTAGATCAAAATAAATCATTAAATTCATGGAAAATATCAAATGAAGTCACAAAGGGTTGAAAATTGATGATGTGCCTTTGAATGGTGCATATTGAACACACAAAAAGTATGGAGTTAAAATAAGTTATTAAAAATGAAAACCCTTTGTAATAGATGAGTTTTTGTCCGAAAACCTCATAGTTCGACAAAGATTGTCCAATTGTACACGAAGTGCATCCAGTTTTTGTCGTGACCCTCTCAACTCTTCAGAAGTTGCTATGTGGGTGAAATTATGACGATATGCCAAGTTACATCCTTTTTAGAGTTCATTTGTACTGCTTTTCAAATTCAGGGTCGTTTAGATCAAAATAAATCATTAAATGCATGGAAAATATCAAATGAAGTCAGAAAGCGTTGAAAATTGATGATGTGCCTTTGAATGGTGCATATTGAACACACAAAAAGTATGGAGTTAAAATAAGTTATTCAAAATGAAATCCCTTTGTAATAGATGAGTTATTGTCCGAAACCCTCATACTTCGAAAGAGATTGTCCAATTTCTACACGAAGTGCATCCAGTTTTTGTCGTAACCCTCTCAACTCTTTAGAAGTTGCTATGTGGGTGAAATTATGACGATATGCCATGTTACAAGCATTTCAGATTTCATTTCTACTGCTTTTCAAATTCAGGGTCGTTTAGATCAAAATAAATCATTAAATGCATGGAAAATATCAAATGAAGTCAGAAAGGGTTGAAAATTGATGATGTGCCTTTGAATGGTGCATATTGAACACACAAAAAGTATGGAGTTAAAATAAGTTATTCAAAATGAAATCCCTTTGTAATAGATGAGTTATTGTCCGAAACCCTCATACTTCGAAAGAGATTGTCCAATTTGTACACGAAGTGGATCTAGTTTTTCTCGTAACCCTCTCAACCCTTTAGAAGTTGCTATGTGGGTGAAATTATGATGATATGCCAAGTTACAACCTTTTCAAAGTTCATTTGTACTGCTTTTCAAATTCAGGGTCATTTAGCTCAAAATAAATCATTAAATTCATGGAAAATATCAAATGAAGTCAGAAAGGGTTGAAAATTGATGATGTGCCTTTGAATGGTGCATATTGAACACACAAAAAGTATGGAGTTAAAATAAGTTATTCAAAATGAAATCCCTTTGTAATAGATGAGTTATTGTCCGAAACCCTCATACTTCGAAAGAGATTGTCCAATTTCTACACGAAGTGCATCCAGTTTTTGTCGTAACCCTCTCAACTCTTTAGAAGTTGCTATGTGGGTGAAATTGTGACGATATGCCATGTTACAAGCATTTCAGAGTTCATTTGTACAACTATTAAAACTAAGGGTCATTTAGCTCAAAATAAATCATTAAATGCATGGAAAATATCAAATGAAGTCAGAAAGGGTTGAAAATTGATGATGTGCCTTTGAATGGTGCATATTGAACACACAAAAAGTATGGAGTTAAAATAAGTTATTCAAAATGAAATCCCTTTGTAATAGATGAGTTATTGTCCGAAACCCTCATACTTCGAAAGAGATTGTCCAATTTCTACACGAAGTGCATCCAGTTTTTGTCGTAACCCTCTCAACTCTTTAGAAGTTGCTATGTGGGTGAAATTATGACGATATGCCATGTTACAAGCATTTCAGAGTTCATTTGTACTGCTTTTCAAATTCAGGGTCATTTAGCTCAAAATAAATCATTAAATTCATGGAAAATATCAAATGAAGTTAGAAAGGGTTGAAAATTGATGATGTGCCTTTGAGTGGTGCATATTGAACACAAAAAAGTATGGAGTTAAAATAAGTTATTAAAACTGAAATCCCTTTGTACTAGATGAGTTTTTGTCCGAAACCCTGATACTTCGACAGAGATTGTCCAATTGTACACGAAGTGCATCCAGTTTTTGTCGTGACCATCTCAACTCTTTAGAAGTTGCTATGTGGGTGAAATTATGATGTCATGCCAAGTTACAACCTTTTTAGAGTTCATTTGTACTGCTTTTCAAATTCAGGGTCATTTAGATCAAAATAAATCATTACATTCATGGAAAATATCAAATGAAGTTAGAAAGGGTTGAAAATTGATGATGTGACTTTGAATGGTTCATATTGAACACACAAAAAGTATGGAGGTTAAATAAGTTATTAAAAATGAAATCAATTTCTAATAGATGAGTTTTTGTCAGAAACCCTCATACTTCGAAACAGATTGTCCAATTTGTACACGAAGTGCATCCAGTTTTTGTCGTAACCCTCTCAACTCTTTAGAAGTTGCTATGTGGGTGAAATTATTATGTCATGCCAAGTTACAACTTTTTAGATTTCATTTGTACAGATTTTCAAATTCAGGGTCATTTAGATCAAAATAAATCATTAAATTCATGGAAAATATATAATGAAGTCAGAAAGGGTTGAAAATTGATGATGTGCCTTTGGATGGTGCATATTGAAGACACAAAAAGTATGGAGTTAAAATATGTTATTCAAAATGAAATCCCTTTGTATAGATGAGTTTTTGTCCGAAGTACTCATACTTCGAAAGAGATTGTCCAATTTGTACACGAAGTGCATCCAGTTTTTGTCGTAACCCTCTCAACTCTTTAGAAGTTTCTATGTGGGTGAAATTATGACGATATGCCAAGTTACAAGCATTTCAGAGTTCATTTGTACAACTATTCAAATTAAGGGTCATTTAGCTCAAAATAAATCATTAAATGCATGGAAAATATCAAATGAAGACAGAAAGGGTTGAAAATTGATGATGTGCCTTTGAATGGTGCATATTGGACACAAAAACAGTATGGAGTTAAAATAAGTAATTAAAAATGAAATCCCTTTTTAATATGAGAGCTTTTGTCCGAAACCCTCATACTTCGAAAGAGATTGTCCAATTTGTTCACGTAGTGCATCCAGTTTTTGTCGTAACCCTCTCAACTCTTTAGAAGTTGCTATGTGGGTGAAATTATGACGATATGCCAAGTTACAACCTTTTGAGAGTTCATTTGTACTGCTTTTCAAATTCAGGGTCATTTAGCTCAAAATAAACCATTAAATGCATGGAAAATATCAAATGAAGTCATAAAGGGTTGAAAATTGATGATGTTCCTTTGAATGGTGCATATTCAACACACAAAAAGTATGGAGTTAAAATAAGTTATTCAAAATGAAATCCCTTTGAAATAGATAAGTTATTGTCCGAAACCCTCATACTTCGGAAGAGATTGTCCAATTTGTACACGAAGTGGATCTAGTTTTTCTCGTAACCCTCTCAACCCTTTAGAAGTTGCTATGTGGGTGAAATTATGATGATATGCCAAGTTACAACCTTTTCAAAGTTCATTTGTACTGCTTTTCAAATTCAGGGTCATTTAGCTCAAAATAAATCATTAAATTCATGGAAAATATCAAATGAAGTCAGAAAGGGTTGAAAATTGATGATGTGCCTTTGAATGGTGCATATTGAACACACAAAAAGTATGGAGTTAAAATAAGTTATTCAAAATGAAACCCCTTTGTAATAGATGAGTTATTGTCCGAAACCCTCATACTTCGAAAGAGATTGTCCAATTTCTACACGAAGTGCATCCAGTTTTTGTCGTAACCCTCTCAACTCTTTAGAAGTTGCTATGTGGGTGAAATTGTGACGATATGCCATGTTACAAGCATTTCAGAGTTCATTTGTACAACTATTAAAACTAAGGGTCATTTAGCTCAAAATAAATCATTAAATGCATGGAAAATATCAAATGAAGTCAGAAAGGGTTGAAAATTGATGATGTGCCTTTGAATGGTGCATATTGAACACACAAAAAGTATGGAGTTAAAATAAGTTATTCAAAATGAAATCCCTTTGTAATAGATGAGTTATTGTCCGAAACCCTCATACTTCGAAAGAGATTGTCCAATTTCTACACGAAGTGCATCCAGTTTTTGTCGTAACCCTCTCAACTCTTTAGAAGTTGCTATGTGGGTGAAATTATGACGATATGCCATGTTACAAGCATTTCAGAGTTCATTTGTACTGCTTTTCAAATTCAGGGTCATTTAGCTCAAAATAAATCATTAAATTCATGGAAAATATCAAATGAAGTTAGAAAGGGTTGAAAATTGATGATGTGCCTTTGAGTGGTGCATATTGAACACAAAAAAGTATGGAGTTAAAATAAGTTATTAAAACTGAAATCCCTTTGTACTAGATGAGTTTTTGTCCGAAACCCTGATACTTCGACAGAGATTGTCCAATTGTACACGAAGTGCATCCAGTTTTTGTCGTGACCATCTCAACTCTTTAGAAGTTGCTATGTGGGTGAAATTATGATGTCATGCCAAGTTACAACCTTTTTAGAGTTCATTTGTACTGCTTTTCAAATTCAGGGTCATTTAGATCAAAATAAATCATTACATTCATGGAAAATATCAAATGAAGTTAGAAAGGGTTGAAAATTGATGATGTGACTTTGAATGGTTCATATTGAACACACAAAAAGTATGGAGGTTAAATAAGTTATTAAAAATGAAATCACTTTCTAATAGATGAGTTTTTGTCAGAAACCCTCATACTTCGAAACAGATTGTCCAATTTGTACACGAAGTGCATCCAGTTTTTGTCGCAACCCTCTCAACTCTTTAGAAGTTGCTATGTGGGTGAAATTATTATGTCATGCCAAGTTACAACTTTTTAGATTTCATTTGTACAGATTTTCAAATTCAGGGTCATTTAGATCAAAATAAATCATTAAATTCATGGAAAATATATAATGAAGTCAGAAAGGGTTGAAAATTGATGATGTGCCTTTGGATGGTGCATATTGAAGACACAAAAAGTATGGAGTTAAAATATGTTATTCAAAATGAAATCCCTTTGTATAGATGAGTTTTTGTCCGAAGTACTCATACTTCGAAAGAGATTGTCCAATTTGTACATGAAGTGCATCCAGTTTTTGTCGTAACCCTCTCAACTCTTTAGAAGTTGCTATGTGGGTGAAATTATGACGATATGCCAAGTTACAAGCATTTCAGAGTTCATTTGTACAACTATTCAAATTAAGGGTCATTTAGCTCAAAATAAATCATTAAATGCATGGAAAATATCAAATGAAGACAGAAAGGGTTGAAAATTGATGATGTGCCTTTGAATGGTGCATATTGGACACAAAAACAGTATGGAGTTAAAATAAGTAATTAAAAATGAAATCCCTTTTTAATATGAGAGCTTTTGTCCGAAACCCTCATACTTCGAAAGAGATTGTCCAATTTGTTCACGTAGTGCATCCAGTTTTTGTCGTAACCCTCTCAACTCTTTAGAAGTTGCTATGTGGGTGAAATTATGACGATATGCCAAGTTACAACCTTTTTAGAGTTCATTTGTACTGCTTTTCAAATTCAGGGTCATTTAGCTCAAAATAAACCATTAAATGCATGGAAAATATCAAATGAAGTCATAAAGGGTTGAAAATTGATGATGTTCCTTTGAATGGTGCATATTCAACACACAAAAAGTATGGAGTTAAAATAAGTTATTCAAAATGAAATCCCTTTGAAATAGATAAGTTATTGTCCGAAACCCTCATACTTCGGAAGAGATTGTCCAATTTGTACACGAAGTGGATCTAGTTTTTCTCGTAACCCTCTCAACCCTTTAGAAGTTGCTATGTGGGTGAAATTATGATGATATGCCAAGTTACAACCTTTTCAAAGTTCATTTGTACTGCTTTTCAAATTCAGGGTCATTTAGCTCAAAATAAATCATTAAATTCATGGAAAATATCAAATGAAGTCAGAAAGGGTTGAAAATTGATGATGTGCCTTTGAATGGTGCATATTGAACACACAAAAAGTATGGAGTTAAAATAAGTTATTCAAAATGAAATCCCTTTGTAATAGATGAGTTATTGTCCGAAACCCTCATACTTCGAAAGAGATTGTCCAATTTGTACACGAAGTGCATCTAGTTTTTGTCGTAACCCTCTCAACTCTTTAGAAGTTGCTATGTGGGTGAAATTATGACGATATGCCAAGTTACAAGCATTTCAGAGTTCATTTGTACAACTATTCAAACTAAGGGTCATTTAGCTCAAAATAAATCATTAAATGCACGGAAAATATCAAATGAAGACAGAAAGGGTTGAAAATTGATGATGTGCCTTTGAATGGTGCATATTGGACACAAAAACAGTATGGAGTTAAAATAAGTAATTAAAAATGAAATCCCTTTTTAATATGAGAGCTTTTGTCCGAAACCCTCATACTTCGAAAGAGATTGTCCAATTTGTTCACGTAGTGCATCCAGTTTTTGTCGTAACCCGCTCAACTCTTTAGAAGTTGCTATGTGGGTGAAATTATGACGATATGCCAAGTTACAACCTTTTTAGAGTTCATTTGTACTGCTTTTCAAATTTAGGGTCATTTAGCTCAAAATAAATCATTAAATTCATGGAAAATATCCAATGAAGTTAGAAAGGGTTGAAAATTGATGATGTGCCTTTGAGTGGTGCATATTGAACACAAAAAAGTATGGAGTTAAAATAAGTTATTAAAACTGAAATCCCTTTGTACTAGATGAGTTTTTGTCCGAAACCCTGATACTTCGACAGAGATTGTCCAATTGTACACGAAGTGCATCCAGTTTTTGTCGTGACCATCTCAACTCTTTAGAAGTTGCTATGTGGGTGAAATTATGAATTCATGCCAAGTTACAACCTTTTTAGAGTTCATTTGTACTGCTTTTCAAATTCAGGGTCATTTAGATCAAAATAAATCATTACATTCATGGAAAATATCAAATGAAGTTAGAAAGGGTTGAAAATTGATGATGTGACTTTGAATGGTTCATATTGAACACACAAAAAGTATGGAGGTTAAATAAGTTATTAAAAATGAAATCACTTTCTAATAGATGAGTTTTTGTGAGAAACCCTCATACTTCGAAACAGATTGTCCAATTTGTACACGAAGTGCATCCAGTTTTTGTCGTAACCCTCTCAACTCTTTAGAAGTTGCTATGTGGGTGAAATTATTATGTCATGCCAAGTTACAACTTTTTAGATTTCATTTGTACTGATTTTCAAATTCAGGGTCATTTAGATCAAAATAAATCATTCAATTCATGGAAAATATATAATGAAGTCAGAAAGGGTTGAAAATTGATGATGTGCCTTTGGATGGTGCATATTGAAGACACAAAAAGTATGGAGTTAAAATATGTTATTCAAAATGAAATCCCTTTGTATAGATGAGTTTTTGTCCGAAATACTCATACTTCGAAAGAGATTGTCCAATTTGTACACGAAGTGCATCCAGTTTTTGTCGTAACCCTATCAACTCTTTAGAAGTTGCTATGTGGGTGAAATTATGACGATATGCCAAGTTACAAGCATTTCAGAGTTCATTTGTACAACTATTCAAATTAAGGGTCATTTAGCTCAAAATAAATCATTAAATGCATGGAAAATATCAAATGAAGACAGAAAGGGTTGAAAATTGATGATGTGCCTTTGAATGGTGCATATTGGACACAAAAACAGTATGGAGTTAAAATAAGTAATTAAAAATGAAATCCCTTTTTAATATGAGAGCTTTTGTCCGAAACCCTCATACTTCGAAAGAGATTGTCCAATTTGTTCACGTAGTGCATCCAGTTTTTGTCGTAACCCTCTCAACTCTTTAGAAGTTGCTATGTGGGTGAAATTATGACGATATGCCAAGTTACAACCTTTTTAGAGTTCATTTGTACTGCTTTTCAAATTCAGGGTCATTTAGCTCAAACTAAACCATTAAATGCATGGAAAATATCAAATGAAGTCATAAAGGGTTGAAAATTGATGATGTTCCTTTGAATGGTGCATATTCAACACACAAAAAGTATGGAGTTAAAATAAGTTATTCAAAATGAAATCCCTTTGAAATAGATAAGTTATTGTCCGAAACCCTCATACTTCGGAAGAGATTGTCCAATTTGTACACGAAGTGGATCTAGTTTTTCTCGTAACCCTCTCAACCCTTTAGAAGGTGCTATGTGGGTGAAATTATGATGATATGCCAAGTTACAACCGTTTCAAAGTTCATTTGTACTGCTTTTCAAATTCAGGGTCATTTAGCTCAAAATAAATCATTAAATTCATGGAAAATATCAAATGAAGTCAGAAAGGGTTGAAAATTGATGATGTGCCTTTGAATGGTGCATATTGAACACACAAAAAGTATGGAGTTAAAATAAGTTATTCAAAATGAAATCCCTTTGTAATAGATGAGTTATTGTCCGAAACCCTCATACTTCGAAAGAGATTGTCCAATTTGTACACGAAGTGCATCTAGTTTTTGTCGTAACCCTCTCAACTCTTTAGAAGTTGCTATGTGGGTGAAATTATGACGATATGCCAAGTTACAAGCATTTCAGAGTTCATTTGTACAACTATTCAAATTAAGGGTCATTTAGCTCAAAATAAATCATTAAATGCATGGAAAATATCAAATGAAGACAGAAAGGGTTGAAAATTGATGATGTGCCTTTGAATGGTGCATATTGGACACAAAAACAGTATGGAGTTAAAATAAGTAATTAAAAATGAAATCCCTTTTTAATATGAGAGCTTTTGTCCGAAACCCTCATACTTCGAAAGAGATTGTCCAATTTGTTCACGTAGTGCATCCAGTTTTTGTCGTAACCCGCTCAACTCTTTAGAAGTTGCTATGTGGGTGAAATTATGACGATATGCCAAGTTACAACCTTTTTAGAGTTCATTTGTACTGCTTTTCAAATTTAGGGTCATTTAGATCAAAATAAGTCATTAAATGCATGGAAAATATCAAATGAAGTCAGAAAGGGTTGAAAAATTATTATGTGCCTTTGAATGGTGCATATTGAACACACAAAAAGTATGGAGTTAAAATTAGTTATTCAAAATGAAATCCCTTTGTAATAGATGAGTTATTGTCCGAAACCCTCATACTTCGAAAGAGATTGTCCAATTTGTCCACGAAGTGCATTCAGTTTTTGTCATAACCCTCTCAACTCTTTAGAAGTCGCTATGTGGGTGAAATTATGATGTCATGCCAAGTTACAGCCTTTTTAGAGTTCATTTGTATTTCTTTTCAAATTCAGGGTCATTTAGATCAAAATAAATCATTAAATTCATGGAAAATATCAAATGAAGTCACAAAGGGTTGAAAATTGATGATGTGCCTTTGAATGGTGCATATTGAACACACAAAAAGTATGGAGTTAAAATAAGTTATTAAAAATGAAATCCCTTTGTAATAGATGAGTTTTTGTCCGAAAAGCTCATAGTTCGACAAAGATTGTCCAATTGTACACGTAGTGCATCCAGTTTTTGTCGTGACCCTCTCAACTCTTTAGAAGTTGCTATGTGGGTGAAATTATGATGATATGCCAAGTTGCAACCTTTTCAGAGTTCATTCGTACTGCTTTTCAAATTCAGGGTCATTTAGCTCAAAATAAATCATTAAATTCATGGAAAATATCAAATGAAGTCAGAAAGGGTTGAAAATTGATGATGTGCCTTTGAATGGTGCATATTGAACACACAAAATTATGGAGTTTAATAAGTTATTAAAAATGAAATCCCTTTGTAATAAATGAGTTTTTGTCCGAAACCCTCATACTTCGACAGAGATTGTCTAATTGTACACGAAGTGCATCTAGTTTTTGTCGTGACCCTCTCAACTCTTTAGAAGTAGCTATGTGGGTGAAATTATGACGATATGCCAAGTTACAACCTTTTTAGAGTTCATTTGTACTGCTTTTCAAATTTAGGGTTATTTAGATCAAAATAAATCATTAAATGCATGGAAAATATCAAATGAAGTCAGAAAGGGTTGAAAAATTATGATGTGCCTTTGAATGGTGCATATTGAACACACAAAAAGTATGGAGTTAAAATTAGTTATTCCAAAATGAAATCCCTTTGAAATAGATGAGTTATTGTCCGAAACCCTCATACTTCGAAAGAGATTGTCCAATTTGTTCACGTAGTGCATCCAGTTTTTGTCGTAACCCTCTCAACTCTTTAGAAGTTGCTATGTGGGTGAAATTATGACGATATGCCAAGTTACAACCTTTTTAGAGTTCATTTGTACTGCTTTTCAAATTCATGGTCATTTAGCTCAAAATAAACCATTAAATGCATGGAAAATATCAAATGAAGTCATAAAGGATTGAAAATTGATGATGTTCCTTTGAATGGTGCATATTCAACACACAAAAAGTATGGAGTTAAAATAAGTTATTCAAAATGAAATCCCTTTGAAATAGATAAGTTATTGTCCGAAACCCTCATACTTCGGAAGACATTGTCCAATTTGTACACGAAGTGGATCTAGTTTTTCTCGTAACCCTCTCAACCCTTTAGAAGTTGCTATGTGGGTGAAATTATGATGATATGCCAAGTTACAACCTTTTCAGAGTTCATTTGTACTGCTTTTCAAATTCAGGGTCATTTAGCTCAAAATAAATCATTAAATTCATGGAAAATATCAAATGAAGTCAGAAAGGGTTGAAAATTGATGATGTGCCTTTGAATGGTGCATATTGAACACACAAAAAGTATGCAGGTAAACTAAGTTATTAAAAATGAAATCTCTTTCTAATAGATGAGTTTTTGTCAGAAACCCTCATACTTCGAAACAGATTGTCCAATTTCTACACGAAGTGCATCCAGTTTTTGTCGTAACCCTCTCAACTCTTTAGAAGTTGCTATGTGGGTGAAATTATTATGTCATGCCAAGTTACAACTTTTTAGATTTCATTTGTACTGATTTTCAAATTTAGGGTCATTTAGATCAAAATAAATCATTAAATTCATGGAAAATATATAATGAACTCAGAAAGGGTTGAAAATTGATGATGTGCCTTTGGATGGTGCATATTGAACACACAAAAAGTATGGAGTTAAAATATGTTATTCAAAATGAAATCCCTTTGTAATAGATGAGTTTTTGTCCGAAACCCTGATACTTCGAAAGAGATTGTCCTATTTTACACGAAGTGCATCCAGTTTTTGTCGTAACCCTCTCCACTCTTTAGAAGTTGCTATGTGGGTGAAATTATGATGTCATGCCAAGTTACAACCTTTTTAGAGTTCATTTGTACTGCTTTTAAAATTCAGGGTCATTTAGATCAAAATAAATCATTAAATTCATGGAAAATATCAAATGAAGTTAGAAAGGGTTGAAAATTGATGATGTGCCTTTGAATGGTTCATATTGAACACACAAAAAGTATGGAGTTAAAATAAGTTATTAAAAATGAAATCCCTTTGTAATAGATGAGTTTTTGTCCGAAACCCTCACTCTTCGACAGAGATTGTCCAATTGTACACGAAGTACATCCAGTTTTTGTCGTGACCATCTTAACTCTTTAGAAGTTGCTATGTGGGTGAAATTATGATGATATGCCAAGTTACAACCTTTTTAGAGTTCATTTGTACTGCTTTTCAAATTCAGGGTCATTTAGATCAAAATAAATCATTAAATTCATGGAAAATATCTAATGAAGTTAGAAAGGGTTGAAAATTGATGATGTGACTTTGAATGGTTCATATTGAACACACAAAAAGTATGCAGGTAAACTAAGTTATTAAAAATGAAATCACTTTCTAATAGATGAGTTTTTGTCAGAAACCCTCATACTTCGAAAGAGATTGTCCAAGTTGTACACGAAGTGCATCCAGTTTTTGTCGTAACCCTCTCAACTCTTTAGAAGTTGCTATATGGGTGAAATTATTATGTCATGCCAAGTTACAACTTTTTAGAGTTCATTTGTACTGATTTTCAAATTCAGGGTCATTTAGATCAAAATAAATCATTAAATTCATGGAAAATACATAATGAAGTCAGAAAGGGTTGAAAATTGATGATGTGCCTTTGGATGGTGCATATTGAACACACAAAAAGTATGGAGTTAAAATATGTTATTCAAAATGAAATCCCTTTGTAATAGATGAGTTTTTGTCCGAAATACTCATACTTCGAAAGAGATTGTCCAATTTGTACACGAAGTGCATCCAGTTTTTGTCGTAACCCTCTCCACTCTTTAGAAGTTGCTATGTGGGTGAAATTATGACGATATGCCAAGTTACAAGCATTTCAGAGTTCATTTGTACTGCTTTTCATATTAAGGGTCATTTAGCTCAAAATAAATCATTAAATTCATGGAAAATATCAAATGAAGACAGAAAGGGTTGAAAATTGATGATGTGCCTTTGAATGGTGCATATTGGACACCAAAAAAGTATGGAGTTAAAATAAGTAATTAAAAATGAAATCCCTTTTTAATATGTGAGTTTTTCTCCGAAACGCTCATACTTCGGAAGAGATTGTCCAATTTGTACACGAAGTGGATCTAGTTTTTCTCGTAACCCTCTCAACCCTTTAGAAGGTGCTATGTGGGTGAAATTATGATGATATGCCAAGTTACAACCGTTT
The DNA here is from genome assembly GCA_022496015.1 of Hordeum marinum. Taxonomy (NCBI): domain Eukaryota; kingdom Viridiplantae; phylum Streptophyta; class Magnoliopsida; order Poales; family Poaceae; genus Hordeum; species Hordeum marinum. The sequence goes on from CM039675.1 coordinate 506,494,927, forward strand.
CAAAGTTCATTTGTACTGCTTTTCAAATTCAGGGTCATTTAGCTCAAAATAAATCATTAAATTCATGGAAAATATCAAATGAAGTCAGAAAGGGTTGAAAATTGATGATGTGCCTTTGAATGGTGCATATTGAACACACAAAAAGTATGGAGTTAAAATAAGTTATTCAAAATGAAATCCCTTTGTAATAGATGAGTTATTGTCCGAAACCCTCATACTTCGAAAGAGATTGTCCAATTTGTACACGAAGTGCATCTAGTTTTTGTCGTAACCCTCTCAACTCTTTAGAAGTTGCTATGTGGGTGAAATTATGACGATATGCCAAGTTACAAGCATTTCAGAGTTCATTTGTACAACTATTCAAATTAAGGGTCATTTAGCTCAAAATAAATCATTAAATGCATGGAAAATATCAAATGAAGACAGAAAGGGTTGAAAATTGATGATGTGCCTTTGAATGGTGCATATTGGACACAAAAACAGTATGGAGTTAAAATAAGTAATTAAAAATGAAATCCCTTTTTAATATGAGAGCTTTTGTCCGAAACCCTCATACTTCGAAAGAGATTGTCCAATTTGTTCACGTAGTGCATCCAGTTTTTGTCGTAACCCGCTCAACTCTTTAGAAGTTGCTATGTGGGTGAAATTATGACGATATGCCAAGTTACAACCTTTTTAGAGTTCGGTTGTACTGCTTTTCAAATTTAGGGTCATTTAGATCAAAATAAATCATTAAATGCATGGAAAATATGAAATGAAGTCAGAAAGGGTTGAAAAATTATTATGTGCCTTTGAATGGTGCATATTGAACACACAAAAAGTATGGAGTTAAAATTAGTTATTCAAAATGAAATCCCTTTGTAATAGATGAGTTATTGTCCGAAACCCTCATACTTCGAAAGTGATTGTCCAATTTGTCCACGAAGTGCATTCAGTTTTTGTCATAACCCTCTCAACTCTTTAGAAGTCGCTATGTGGGTGAAATTATGATTTCATGCCAAGTTACAGCCTTTTTAGAGTTCATTTGTATTTCTTTTCAAATTCAGGGTCATTTAGATCAAAATAAATCATTAAATTCATGGAAAATATCAAATGAAGTCACAAAGGGTTGAAAATTGATGATGTGCCTTTGAATGGTGCATATTGAACACACAAAAAGTATGGAGTTAAAATAAGTTATTAAAAATGAAATCCCTTTGTAATAGATGAGTTTTTGTCCGAAAAGCTCATAGTTCGACAAAGATTGTCCAATTGTACACGCAGTGCATCCAGTTTTTGTCGTGACCCTCTCAACTCTTTAGAAGTTGCTATGTGGGTGAAATTATGATGATATGCCAAGTTGCAACCTTTTCAGAGTTCATTCGTACTGCTTTTCAAATTCAGGGTCATTTAGCTCAAAATAAATCATTAAATTCATGGAAAATATCAAATGAAGTCAGAAAGGGTTGAAAATTGATGATGTGCCTTTGAATGGTGCATATTGAACACACAAAATTATGGAGTTTAATAAGTTATTAAAAATGAAATCCCTTTGTAATAAATGAGTTTTTGTCCGAAACCCTCATACTTCGACAGAGATTGTCTAATTGTACACGAAGTGCATCTAGTTTTTGTCGTGACCCTCTCAACTCTTTAGAAGTTGCTATGTGGGTGAAATTATGACGATATGCCAAGTTACAACCTTTTTAGAGTTCATTTGTACTGCTTTTCAAATTTAGGGTTATTTAGATCAAAATAAATCATTAAATGCATGGAAAATATCAAATGAAGTCAGAAAGGGTTGAAAAATTATGATGTGCCTTTGAATGGTGCATATTGAACACACAAAAAGTATGGAGTTAAAATTAGTTATTCCAAAATGAAATCCCTTTGAAATAGATGAGTTATTGTCCGAAACCCTCATACTTCGAAAGAGATTGTCCAATTTGTTCACGTAGTGCATCCAGTTTTTGTCGTAACCCTCTCAACTCTTTAGAAGTTGCTATGTGGGTGAAATTATGACGATATGCCAAGTTACAACCTTTTTAGAGTTCATTGGTACTGCTTTTCAAATTCAGGGTCATTTAGCTCAAAATAAACCATTAAATGCATGGAAAATATCAAATGAAGTCATAAAGGATTGAAAATTGATGATGTTCCTTTGAATGGTGCATATTCAACACACAAAAAGTATGGAGTTAAAATAAGTTATTCAAAATGAAATCCCTTTGAAATAGATAAGTTATTGTCCGAAACCCTCATACTTCGGAAGACATTGTCCAATTTGTACACGAAGTGGATCTAGTTTTTCTCGTAACCCTCTCAACCCTTTAGAAGTTGCTATGTGGGTGAAATTATGATGATATGCCAAGTTACAACCTTTTCAGAGTTCATTTGTACTGCTTTTCAAATTCAGGGTCATTTAGCTCAAAATAAATCATTAAATTAGTGGAAAATATCAAATGAAGTCAGAAAGGGTTGAAAATTGATGATGTGCCTTTGAATGGTGCATATTGAACACACAAAAAGTATGCAGGTAAACTAAGTTATTAAAAATGAAATCTCTTTCTAATAGATGAGTTTTTGTCAGAAACCCTCATACTTCGAAACAGATTGTCCAATTTGTACACGAAGTGCATCCAGTTTTTGTCGTAACCCTCTCAACTCTTTAGAAGTTGCTATGTGGGTGAAATTATTATGTCATGCCAAGTTACAACTTTTTAGATTTCATTTGTACTGATTTTCAAATTTAGGGTCATTTAGATCAAAATAAATCATTAAATTCATGGAAAATATATAATGAACTGAGAAAGGGTTGAAAATTGATGATGTGCCTTTGGATGGTGCATATTGAACACACAAAAAGTATGGAGTTAAAATATGTTATTCAAAATGAAATCCCTTTGTAATAGATGAGTTTTTGTCCGAAACCCTGATACTTCGAAAGAGATTGTCATATTTTACACGAAGTGCATCCAGTTTTTGTCGTAACCCTCTCCACTCTTTAGAAGTTGCTATGTGGGTGAAATTATGATGTCATGCCAAGTTACAACCTTTTTAGAGTTCATTTGTACTGCTTTTAAAATTCAGGGTCATTTAGATCAAAATAAATCATTAAATTCATGGAAAATATCTAATGAAGTTAGAAAGGGTTGAAAATTGATGATGTGACTTTGAATGGTTCATATTGAACACACAAAAAGTATGCAGGTAAACTAAGTTATTAAAAATGAAATCACATTCTAATAGATGAGTTTTTGTCAGAAACCCTCATACTTCGAAAGAGATTGTCCAATTTGTACACGAAGTGCATCCAGTTTTTGTCGTAACCCTCTCAACTCTTTAGAAGTTGCTATATGGGTGAAATTATTATGTCATGCCAAGTTACAACTTTTTAGAGTTCATTTGTACTGATTTTCAAATTCAGGGTCATTTAGATCAAAATAAATCATTAAATTCATGGAAAATACATAATGAAGTCAGAAAGGGTTGAAAATTGATGATGTGCCTTTGGATGGTGCATATTGAACACACAAAAAGTATGGAGTTAAAATATGTTATTCAAAATGAAATCCCTTTGTAATAGATGTGTTTTTGTCCGAAATACTCATACTTCGAAAGAGATTGTCCAATTTGTACACGAAGTGCATCCAGTTTTTGTCGTAACCCTCTCCACTCTTTAGAAGTTGCTATGTGGGTGAAATTATGACGATATGCCAAGTTACAAGCATTTCAGAGTTCATTTGTACTGCTTTTCAAATTAAGGGTCATTTAGCTCAAAATAAATCATTAAATTCATGGAAAATATCAAATGAAGACAGAAAGGGTTGAAAATTGATGATGTGCCTTTGAATGGTGCATATTGGACACCAAAAAAGTATGGAGTTAAAATAAGTAATTAAAAATGAAATCCCATTTTAATATGTGAGTTTTTCTCCGAAACCCTCATACTTCGAAAGAGATTGTCCAATTTGTACACGTAGTGCATCCAGTTTTTGTCGTAACCCTCTCAACTCTTTAGAAGTTGCTATGTGGGTGAAATTATGACGATATGCCAAGTTACAACCTTTTCAGAGTTCATTTGTACTGCTTTTTAAATTCAGGGTCATTTAGCTCAAAATAAACCATTAAATGCATGGAAAATATCAAATGAAGTCAGAAAGGGTTGAAAATTGATGATGTTCCTTTGAATGGTGCATATTTAACACACAAAAAGTATGGAGTTAAAAATAAGTTATTCAAAATGAAATCCCTTTGAAATACATAAGTTATTGTCCAAAACCCTCATACTTCGGAAGAGTTTGTCCAATTTGTACACGAAGTGGATATAGTTTTTCTCGTAACCCTCTCAACCCTTTAGAAGTTGCTATGTGGGTGAAATTATGATGATATGCCAAGTTACAACCTTTTCAGAGTTCATTTGTACTGCTTTTCAAATTCAGGGTCATTTAGCTCAAAATAAATCATTAAATTCATGGAAAATATCAAATGAAGTCAGAAAGGGTTGAAAATTGATGATGTGCCTTTGAATGGTGCATATTGAACACACAAAAAGTATGCAGGTAAACTAAGTTATTAAAAATGAAATCACTTTCTAATAGATGAGTTTTTGTCAGAAACCCTCATACTTCGAAACAGATTGTCCAATTTGTACACGAAGTGCATCCAGTTTTTGTCGTAACCCTCTCAACTCGTTAGAAGTTGCTATGTGGGTGAAATTATTATGTCATGCCAAGTTACAAATTTTTAGATTTCATTTGTACTGATTTTCAAATTCAGGGTCATTTAGATCAAAATAAATCATTAAATTCATGGAAAATATATAATGAAGTCAGAAAGGGTTGAAAATTGATGATGTGCCTTTGGATGGTGCATATTGAACAGACAAAAAGTATGGAGTTAAAATATGTTATTCAAAATGAAATCCCTTTGTAATAGATGAGTTTTTTTCCGAAACCCTGATACTTCGAAAGAGATTGTCCTCTTTTACACTGCATCCAGTTTTTGTCGTAACCCTCTCCACTCTTTAGAAGTTGCTATGTGGGTGAAATTATGATGTCATGCCAAGTTACAACCTTTTTAGAGTTCATTTGTACTGCTTTTCAAATTCAGGGTCATTTAGATCAAAATAAATCATTAAATTCATGGAAAATATCAAATGAAGTTAGAAAGGGTTGAAAATTGATGATGTGCCTTTGAATGGTTCATATTGAACACACAAAAAGTATGGAGGTTAAATAAGTTATTAAAAATGAAATCACTTTCTAATAGATGAGTTTTTGTCAGAAACCCTCATACTTCGAAAGAGATTGTCCAATTTGTACACGAAGTGCATCCAGTTTTTGTCGTAACCCTCTCAACTCTTTAGAAGTTGCTATGTGGGTGAAATTATGACGATATGCCTAGTTACAACCTTTTTAGAGTTCATTTGTACTGCTTTTCAAATTCAGGGTCATTTAGCTCAAAATAAACCATTAAATGCATGGAAAATATCAAATGAAGTCAGAAAGGGTTGAAAATTGATGATGTTCCTTTGAATGGTGCATATTCAACACACAAAAAGTATGGAGTTAAAATAAGTTATTCAAAATGAAATCCCTTTGAAAAAGATAAGTTATTGTCCAAAACCCTCATACTTCGGAAGAGATTGTCCAATTTGTACACGAAGTGGATCTAGTTTTTCTCGTAACCCTCTCAACCCTTTAGAAGTTGCTATGTGGGTGAAATTATGATGATATCCCAAGTTACAACCTTTTCAGAGTTCATTTGTACTGCTTTTCAAATTCAGGGTCATTTAGCTCAAAATAAATCATTAAATTCATGGAAAATATCAAATGAAGTCAGAAAGGGTTGAAAATTTATGATGTGCCTTTGAATGGTGCATATTGAACACACAAAAAGTATGGAGTTAAAATAAGTTATTAAAAATGAAATCCCTTTGTAATAGATGAGTTTTTGTCCGAAACCCTCATACTTCGACAGAGATTGTCCAATTGTACACGAAGTACATCCAGTTTTTGTCGTGACCATCTTAACTCTTTATAAGTTGCTATGTGGGTGAAATTATGATGATATGCCAAGTTACAACCTTTTTAGAGTTCATTTGTACTGCTTTTCAAATTCAGGGTCATTTAGATCAAAATAAATCATTAAATTAATGGAAAATATCTAATGAAGTTCGAAAGGGTTGAAAATTGATGATGTGACTTTGAATGGTTCATATTGAACACACAAAAAGTATGCAGGTAAACTAAGTTATTAAAAATGAAATCACTTTCTAATAGATGAGTTTTTGTCAGAAACCCTCATACTTCGAAAGAGATTGTCCAATTTGTACACGAAGTGCATCCAGTTTTTGTCGTAACCCTCTCAACTCTTTAGAAGTTGCTATATGGGTGAAATTATTATGTCATGCCAAGTTACAACTTTTTAGAGTTCATTTGTACTGATTTTTAAATTCAGGGTCATTTAGATCAAAATAAATCATTAAATTCATGGAAAATATATAATGAAGTCAGAAAGGGTTGAAAATTGATGATGTGCCTTTGGATGGTGCATATTTAACACACAAAAAGTATGGAGTTAAAATATGTTATTCAAAATGAAATCCCTTTGTAATAGATGAGTTTTTGTCCGAAACCCTGATACTTCGAAAGAGATTGTCCTCTTTTACACTGCATCCAGTTTTTGTCGTAACCCTCTCCACTCTTTAGAAGTTGCTATGTGGGTGAAATTATGATGTCATGCCAAGTTACAACCTTTTTAGAGTTCATTTGTACTGCTTTTCAAATTCAGGGTCATTTAGATCAAAATAAATCATTAAATTCATGGAAAATATCAAATGAAGTTAGAAAGGGTTGAAAATTGATGATGTGCCTTTGAATGGTTCATATTGAACACACAAAATGTATGGAGGTTAAATAAGTTATTAAAAATGAAATCACTTTCTAATAGATGAGTTTTTGTCAGAAACCCTCATACTTCGAAAGAGATTGTCCAATTTGTACACGAAGTGCATCCAGTTTTTGTCGTAACCCTCTCAACTCTTTAGAAGTTGCTATGTGGGTGAAATTATGACGATATGCCAAGTTACAACCTTTTTAGAGTTCATTTGTACTGCTTTTCAAATTCAGGGTCATTTAGCTCAAAATAAACCATTAAATGCATGGAAAATATCAAATGAAGTCAGAAAGGGTTGAAAATTGATGATGTTCCTTTGAATGGTGCATATTCAACACACAAAAAGTATGGAGTTAAAACAAGTTATTCCAAATGAAATCCCTTTGAAAAAGATAAGTTATTGTCCAAAACCCTCATACTTCGGAAGAGATTGTCCAATTTGTACACGAAGTGGATCTAGTTTTTCACGTAACCCTCTCAACCCTTTAGAAGTTGCTATGTGTGTGAAATTATGATGATATCCCAAGTTACAACCTTTTCAGAGTTCATTTGTACTGCTTTTCAAATTCAGGGTCATTTAGCTCAAAATAAATCATTAAATTCATGGAAAATATCAAATGAAGTCAGAAAGGGTTGAAAATTTATGATGTGCCTTTGAATGGTGCATATTGAACACACAAAAAGTATGGAGTTAAAATAAGTTATTAAAAATGAAATCCCTTTGTAATAGATGAGTTTTTTTCCGAAACCCTCATACTTCGACAGAGATTGTCCAATTGTACACGAAGTACATCCAGTTTTTGTCGTGACCATCTTAACTCTTTAGAAGTTGCTATGTGGGTGAAATTATGATGATATGCCAAGTTACAACCTTTTTAGAGTTCATTTGTACTGCTTTTCAAATTCAGGGTCATTTAGATCAAAATAAATCATTAAATTCATGGAAAATATCTAATGAAGTTAGAAAGGGTTGAAAATTGATGATGTGACTTTGAATGGTTCATATTGAACACACAAAAAGTATGCAGGTAAACTAAGTTATTAAAAATGAAATCACTTTCTAATAGATGAGTTTTTGTCAGAAACCCTCATACTTCGAAAGAGATTGTCCAATTTGTACACGAAGTGCATCCAGTTTTTGTCGTAACCCTCTCAACTCTTTAGAAGTTTCTATATGGGTGAAATTACTATGTCATGCCAAGTTACAACTTTTTAGAGTTCATTTGTACTGATTTTCAAATTCAGGGTCATTTAGATCAAAATAAATCATTAAATTCATGGAAAATATATAATGAAGTCAGAAAGGGTTGAAAATTGATGATGTGCCTTTGGATGGTGCATATTGAACACACAAAAAGTATGGAGTTAAAATATGTTATTCAAAATGAAATCCCTTTGTAATAGATGAGTTTTTGTCCGAAACCCTGATACTTCGAAAGAGATTGTCCTCTTTTACACTGCATCCAGTTTTTGTCGTAACCCTCTCCACTCTTTAGAAGTTGCTATGTGGGTGAAATTATGATGTCATGCCAAGTTACAACCTTTTTAGAGTTCATTTGTACTGCTTTTCAAATTCAGGGTCATTTAGATCAAAATAAATCATTAAATTCATGGAAAATATCAAATGAAGTTAGAAAGGGTTGAAAATGGATGATGTGCCTTTGAATGGTTCATATTGAACACACAAAAAGTATGGAGGTTAAATAAGTTATTAAAAATGAAATCACTTTCTAATAGATGAGTTTTTGTCAGAAACCCTCATACTTCGAAAGAGATTGTCCAATTTGTACACGAAGTGCATCCAGTTTTTGTCGTAACCCTCTCAACTCTTTAGAAGTTGCTATGTGGGTGAAATTATGACGATATGCCAAGTTACAACCTTTTTAGAGTTCATTTGTACTGCTTTTCAAATTCAGGGTCATTTAGCTCAAAATAAACCATTAAATGCATGGAAAATATCAAATGAAGTCAGAAAGGGTTGAAAATTGATGATGTTCCTTTGAATGGTGCATATTCAACACACAAAAAGTATGGAGTTAAAATAAGTTATTCAAAATGAAATCCCTTTGAAAAAGATAAGTTATTGTCCAAAACCCTCATACTTCGGAAGAGATTGTCCAATTTGTACACGAAGTGGATCTAGTTTTTCTCGTAACCCTCTCAACCCTTTAGAAGTTGCTATGTGGGTGAAATTATGATGATATCCCAAGTTACAACCTTTTCAGAGTTCATTTGTACTGCTTTTCAAATTCAGGGTCATTTAGCTCAAAATAAATCATTAAATTCATGGAAAATATCAAATGAAGTCAGAAAGGGTTGAAAATTTATGATGTGCCTTTGAATGGTGCATATTGAACACACAAAAAGTATGGAGTTAAAATAAGTTATTAAAAATGAAATCCCTTTGTAATAGATGAGTTTTTGTCCGAAACCCTCATACTTCGACAGAGATTGTCCAATTGTACACGAAGTACATCCAGTTTTTGTCGTGACCATCTTAACTCTTTAGAAGTTGCTATGTGGGTGAAATTATGATGATATGCCAAGTTACAACCTTTTTAGAGTTCATTTGTACTGCTTTTCAAATTCAGGGTCATTTAGATAAAAATAAATCATTAAATTCATGGAAAATATCTAATGAAGTTAGAAAGGGTTGAAAATTGATGATGTGACTTTGAATGGTTCATATTGAACACACAAAAAGTATGCAGGTAAACTAAGTTATTAAAAATGAAATCACTTTCTAATAGATGAGTTTTTGTCAGAAACCCTCATACTTCGAAAGAGATTGTCCAATTTGTACACGAAGTGCATCCAGTTTTTCTCGTAACCCTCTCAACTCTTTAGAAGTTGCTATATGGGTGAAATTATTATGTCATGCCAAGTTACAACTTTTTAGAGTTCATTTGTACTGATTTTCAAATTCAGGGTCATTTAGATCAAAATAAATCATTAAATTCATGGAAAATATATAATGAAGTCAGAAAGGGTTGAAAATTGATGATGTGCCTTTGGATGGTGCATATTGAACACACAAAAAGTATCGAGTTAAAATATGTTATTCAAAATGAAATCCCTTTGTAATAGATGAGTTTTTGTCCGAAACCCTGATACTTCGAAAGAGATTGTCCTCTTTTACACGAAGTGCATCCAGTTTTTGTCGTAACCCTCTCCACTCTTTAGAAGTTGCTATGTGGGTGAAATTATGATGTCATGCCAAGTTACAACCTTTTTAGAGTTCATTTGTACTGCTTTTCAAATTCAGGGTCATTTAGATCAAAATAAATCATTAAATTCATGGAAAATATCAAATGAAGTTAGAAAGGGTTGAAAATTGATGATGTGCCTTTGAATGGTTTATATTGAACACACAAAAAGTATGGAGGTTAAATAAGTTATTAAAAATGAAATCACTTTCTAATAGATGAGTTTTTGTCAGAAACCCTCATACTTCGAAAGAGATTGTCCAATTTGTACACGAAGTGCATCCAGTTTTTGTCGTAACCCTCTCACCTCTTTAGAAGTTGCTATGTGGGTGAAATTATGACGATATGCCAAGTTACAACCTTTTTAGAGTTCATTTGTACTGCTTTTCAAATTCAGGGTCATTTAGCTCAAAATAAACCATTAAATGCATGGAAAATATCAAATGAAGTCAGAAAGGGTTGAAAATTGATGATGTTCCTTTGAATGGTGCATATTCAACACACAAAAAGTATGGAGTGAAAAATAAGTTATTCAAAATGAAATCCCTTTGAAATACATAAGTTATTGTCCAAAACCCTCATACTTCGGAAGAGTTTGTCCAATTTGTACACGAAGTGGATCTAGTTTTTCTCGTAACCCTCTCAACCCTTTAGAAGTTGCTATGTGGGTGAAATTATGATGATATGCCAAGTTACAACCTTTTCAGAGTTCATTTGTACTGCTTTTCAAATTCAGGGTCATTTAGCTCAAAATAAATCATTAAATTCATGGAAAATAACAAATGAAGTCAGAAAGGGTTGAAAATTTATGATGTGCCTTTGAATGGTGCATATTGAACACACAAAAAGTATGGAGTTAAAATAAGTTATTAAAAATGAAATCCCTTTGTAATAGATGAGTTTTTGTCCGAAACCCTCATACTTCGACAGAGATTGTCCAATTGTACACGAAGTACATCCAGTTTTTGTCGTGACCATCTTAACTCTTTAGAAGTTGCTATGTGGGTGAAATTATGATGATATGCCAAGTTACAACCTTTTTAGAGTTCATTTGTACTGCTTTTCAAATTCAGGGTCATTTAGATCAAAATAAATCATTAAATTCATGGAAAATATCTAATGAAGTTAGAAAGGGTTGAAAATTGATGATGTGACTTTGAATGGTTCATATTGAACACACAAAAAGTATGCAGGTAAACTAAGTTATTAAAAATGAAATCACTTTCTAATAGATGAGTTTTTGTCAGAAACCCTCATACTTCGAAAGAGATTGTCCAATTTGTACACGAAGTGCATCCAGTTTTTGTCGTAACCCTCTCAACTCTTTAGAAGTTGCTATATGGGTGAAATTATTATGTCATGCCAAGTTACAACTTTTTAGAGTTCATTTGTACTGATTTTCAAATTCAGGGTCATTTAGATCAAAATAAATCATTAAATACATGGAAAATATATAATGAAGTCAGAAAGGGTTGAAAATTGATGATGTGCCTTTGGATGGTGCATATTGAACACACAAAAAGTATGGAGTTAAAATATGTTATTCAAAATGATATCGCTTTGTAATAGATGAGTTTTTGTCCGAAATACTCATACTTCGAAAGAGATTGTCCAATTTGTACATGAAGTGCATCCAGTTTTTGTTGTAACCCTCTCCACTCTTTAGAAGTTGCTATGTGGGTGAAATTATGACGATATGCCAAGTTACAAGCATTTCAGAGTTCATTTGTACTGCTTTTCAAATTAAGGGTCATTTAGCTCAAAATAAATCATTAAATTCATGGAAAATATCAAATGAAGACAGAAAGGTTTGAAAATTGATGATGTGCCTTTGAATGGTGCATATTGGACACCAAAAAAGTATGGAGTTAAAATAAGTAATTAAAAATGAAATCCCTTTTTAATATGTGAGTTTTTGTCCGTAACCCTCATACTTCGAAAGAGATTGTCCAATTTGTACACGTAGTGCATCCAGTTTTTGTCGTAACCCTCTCAACTCTTTAGAAGTTGCTATGTGGGTGAAATTATGACGATATGCCAAGTTACAACCTTTTCAGAGTTCATTTGTACTGCTTTTCAAATTCAGGGTCATTTAGCTCAAAATAAACCATTAAATGCATGGAAAATATCAAATGAAGTCAGAAAGGGTTGAAAATTGATGATGTTCCTTTGAATGGTGCATATTCAACACCCAAAAAGTATGGAGTTAAAATAAGTTATTCAAAATGAAATCCCTTTGAAATATATAAGTTATTGTCCAAAACCCTCATACTTCGGAAGAGTTTGTCCAATTTGTACACGAAGTGGATCTAGTTTTTCTCGTAACCCTCTCAACCCTTTAGAAGTTGCTATGTGGGTGAAATTATGATGATATCCCAAGTTACAACCTTTTCAGAGTTCATTTGTACTGCTTTTCAAATTCAGGGTCATTTAGCTCAAAATAAATCATTAAATTCATGGAAAATATCAAATGAAGTCAGAAAGGGTTGAAAATTGATGATGTGCCTTTGAATGGTGCATATTGAACACACAAAAAGTATGGAGTTAAAATAAGTTATTAAAAATGAAATCCCTTTGTAATAGATGAGTTTTTGTCCGAAACCCTCATACTTCGACAGAGATTGTCCAATTGTACACGAAGTACATCCAATTTTTGTCGTGACCATCTTAACTCTTTAGAAGTTCCTATGTGGGTGAAATTATGATGATATGCCAAGTTACAACCTTTTTAGAGTTCATTTGTACTGCTTTTCAAATTCAGGGTCATTTAGATCAAAATAAATCATTAAATTCATGGAAAATATCAAATGAAGTTAGAAAGGGTTGAAAATTGATGATGTGACTTTGAATGGTTCATATTGAACACACAAAAAGTATGCAGGTAAACTGGTTATTAAAAATGAAATCACTTTCTAATAGATGAGTTTTTGTCAGAAACCCTCATACTTCGAAAGAGATTGTCCAATTTGTACACGAAGTGCATCCAGTTTTTGTCGTAACCCTCTCAACTCTTTAGAAGTTGCTATGTGGGTGAAATTATTATGTCATGCCAAGTTACAGCTTTTTAGAGTTCATTTGTACTGATTTTCAAATTCAGGGTCATTTAGCGCAAAATAAATCATTAAATTCATGGAAAATATATAATGAAGTCAGAAAGGGTTGAAAATTGATGATGTGCCTTTGGATGGTGCATATTGAACACACAAAAAGTATGGAGTTAAAATATGTTATTCAAAATGAAAGCCCTTTGTAATAGATGAGTTTTTGTTCGAAATACTCATACTTCGAAAGAGATTGTCCAATTTGTACACGAAGTGCATCCAGTTTTTGTCGTAACCCTATCAACTCTTTAGAAGTTGCTATGTGGGTGAAATTATGACGATATGCCAAGTTACAAGCATTTCAGAGTTCATTTGTACTGCTTTTCAAATTAAGGGTCATTTAGCTCAGAATAAATCATTAAGTGCATGGAAAATATCAAATGAAGACAGAAAGGGTTGAGAATTGATGATGTGCCTTTGAATGGTGCATATGTTGGAAATATGCCCTAGAGGCAATAATAAATTAGTTATTATCATATTTCCTTGTTCATGATAATCGTTTATTATCCATGCTATAATTGTATTGATCGGAGACTTAAATGCATGTGTGGATACATAGACAAAACCATGTCCCTAGTATGCCTCTAATGGACTAGCTCGTTGATCAAAGGATGGTCAAGGTTTCCTAGCCATGGACATGAGATGTCATTTGATAACGGGATCACATTATTAGGAGAATGATGTGATGGATAAGACCCAAACTACAAACATAGCATATGATCGTGTCAGTTTATTGCTACTGTTTTCTGCATGTCAAGTATATGTTCCTATGACCATGAGATCTTGCAACTCACGGATATCGGAGGAGTGCCTTGTGTGTATCAAATGTCGCAACGTAACTGGGTGACTATAAAGGTGCTCTACAGGTATCTTCGATGGTGTCTGTTGAGTTGGCATGGATCGAGACTGGGATTTGTTACTCCGTGTGACGGAGAGGTATCTCGGGGCCCACTCGGTAATGCAACATCACAATAAGCCTTGCAAGCAATGTGACTAATTGTTAGTTGCGGGATCTTGTATTACAGAACGAGTAAAGAGACTTTCCGGTAACGAGGTTGAACTAGGTATGGAGATACCGACGATCGAATCTCGGGCAAGTAACATACCGAAGAACAAAGGGAATGTTATACGGGATTAACTGAATCCTTGACATAGAGTTTCGACCGATAAAGATCTTCGTAGAATATGTAGGAATCAATGTGGACGTCCAGATCCCACCATTGGTTATTGACCGTAGAGGTGTCTCGGTCATGTCTACATAGTTCTCGAACCTGCAGGATCTGCACACTTAAGGTTCGGTGACGTTTCGGTAGTGTAGAGTTATGTATGGTGGTGACCGAAGTTTGTTCGTAGTCCCGGATGAGATCCCGGACGTCACGAGGAGCTCCGGAATGGACCGGAGGTAACGAATCATATATAGGAAGTCCCAGTTTGGTTTCCGCAAAAGTTTCGGGCTCATCGGTAGTGTACCGGGAGTGCCGGTAGTGTACCGGGAGTGCCGGTAGTGTATCGGGAGGCCTCCGGGAGGGGTACTTCGACCCCAAGAGGTCCATGGGCTGTGGGATAGTATTAACCAGCCCTTAGTGGGCTGGGAAAACAGCCACAAAGGCCCATGGCGCAGGAGAGAAAGTCCTAAAGCAAAAAGTGGAAAATCAGCCAATAGGAGGCAATCCTACTCCAACTAGGATTGGAGGTGAAGTAGGATTGCTCCCACCTCCTATTTCGGCCGACCCAAAGGCCTTGGCTGCCTCTCCTCTCCTCTCCTCCTATATATACTAGTGGATTGGGTGGTTTTTGGACAGAATTTCCGGCCACGTGCTACCCGTTACACCGGTGCATAGTTTCTCATCTAGATCGGTTTTCTGCAGCGCTTTGGCGAAGCCCTGCCGGAATTGCTCCACCACCATCACCGGAGCACCGTCACGCTGCCGGTGAACTCTCTCTCCTCTCCTCCTCCTCTCGCTGGATCGAGACGGTGGAGATCGTCATCAAGCTGCACGTGTGCTGAACGCGGAGGTGCCGTCCGTTCGGCGCTAGATCGGAAGGACCGTGATCGAGATCGTGAGACGGTTAGTGATGTGATCACGGAACGGATCGTGATGAGTTCGCGGGAAAGATCGTGATCAAGATCGTGAGACGGATCGTGATGAGTTCACGGGACGGATCATGATGTGTTCGCGGGACGGTTCGTGATTGGATCGCGGGACGCTCGGCGATTTGGATCGCGAAGAAGTACGACTACACCAACCGCGTTTCTTAACGCTTCCCGCTTAGCGATCTACAAGGGTACGTAGATCCACTCTCCCTCTCATAGATGCTCATCACCATGGATAGGTTTGCGTGTGCGTAGGAAAATTTTTGTTTCCCATGCGACGTTCCCCAAAAGTGGCATCATGAGCTAGGTTGATGGTTCGATGAGATCTCGAGTAGAACACAAAAGGTTTGCGGGCGTTGATGCTTAGATTGCTTCCTCCCTTGGTCGTATTTTGGTTCAGCAGGATTGTGAGATGAAGCGGCCCGGACCAATATTACTCATACGCTTACGAGAGACCGGTTCCCTCGACGCAACTTGTTGCCTAGATGGCTTGCGGGTGACAGTTTCTCTCACTTTAGTTGGATCGGATCCAACAAAGGCGGTCCTTGAGAAGGTTGAAAAGAAATCTATGTATCACCGTTGTGGTTTATGCGTAGGTGAGAATCGTTCTTGCTAGATATCCGTAGCAGCCACATAAAACTTGCAACAACAATTAGAGGACGTCTAACTTGTTTTTGCAGGGTATGTTGTGATATGATATGGCCAATTACATGATGTGATATATGTATATGAGATGATCATGTGATGTATAGATTATCACGACTTGCATGTCGATGAGTACGGCAACCGGCAGGAGCCATAGGGTTGTCTTTAATTATTGTATGACCTGCGTGTCAATCATTATGCGCTATGTAATGCTTTACTTTATCGCTACGGTAGCAATAGTAGTAGAGGCATGCAGGGCGTGACAACCCCGATGGCGACACGTTGATGGAGATCAATATGATGGAGATCATGGTGTCATGCCGGTGACGATGGAGATCATGCCGGTGCTTTCTAGATGGAGATCAAAAGCACAAGTTCATGGCCATATCATGTCACTTATTATTTGCATGTGATGTTAATCCTTTTTATGGACCTTCTTTTGCTTAGGACGACGGTAGCATTATAAGGTGATCCCTCACTTAATTTCAAGATAAATTGTGTTCTCCCCGAGTGTGCACCGTTGCGAAAGTTCGTCGTGTTGAGACACCACGTGATGATCGGGTGTGATAGACTCTACGTTCACATACAACGGGTGCAAGCCAGATTTGCACGTGCAGAACACTCGGGTTAAACTTGACGAGCCTAGCATGTACAGACATGGCCTCGGAACACAAGAGACCGAAAGGTCGAACATGAGTCATATAGTAGATATGATCAACATGATGATGTTCACCATTGTAGCCACCTCAACTCACGTGATGATCGGACTTGAGTTGGTGAATTTGGATCATGTATCACTCGAATGATCGGAGGGATGTCAACTTGAGTGGGAGTTCTTAAGTAATATGATTAATTGAACTCATTATCATGAACATAGTCAAAGTGTCTTTGCAAATTATGTTGTAGATTACTAGCTCGCGCTGTAGCTCCCTTAAATTTATATATGTTCCTAGAGAAATAGAGTTGAAAGATGTTGGTAGCAATATTGCGGACTGGGTCCGTGATCTGAGGATTGTCCTAATTTCTGCACAGAAGGCTTATGTCCTTAATGCACCGCTCGGTGCGCCACCCCCTCTAGCGTCGTCTATAGATGTTGTGAACATCTGACAGGCACGTTTCGATGACTACTTGATAGTTTAGTGCGTCATGCATTACGGCTTAGAATTGAGGCTCGGAAACGTTTTGAACGTCACGGAACATATGAGATGTTCTAGGAGCAGAGATTGTGATCTCAGGCTCGTGCCTGTGTTGCGAGATATGAGATCTCCAACAAGATTCTTTGCCTGTAAGATGAAGGAGAATAGCTCAATCGTTGAGCATGTACTCAGATTGTCTGGGAACTACAATCGCTTGAATCAAGTGGGAGTTGATCTGCCAGATAAGATAGTGATTGATATAGTTCTCCAAGTCACTGTCACTAAAGCTACTAGAACTTAGTGATGAACTATAATACACTAGGGATAGAAGTATTGATCCCTGAGCTGTTCGCGATGTTTTGCACCGCGAAGGTAGAAATCAAGAAGGAGCGTCAAGTGTTGATGGTTAATCAAACCACTAGTTTCGAAAAGGGCAAGAGCAAGGAGGGAAACTTCATGGATAGCAAGTCAGTTGCTGCTCCAGTGAAGCAACCCAAAGTTGAACTCAAACCCGAGACTAAGTGCTTCTATTATGAGGTGAGAGGTCGCTGAAGAGGAACAACCCTAGATACTTGGTAGATAAGAAGGCTGGCAACATCGACAGAAGTATATTTGATATACGAGTTATTGATGTGTACCTTGCTAGTACTCCTAGAAGCACCTGGGTATTGGATACCGGTTCGGTTGATAATGTTAGTAACTCGAAATAAAAGCTACGGAATAAACGGAGAACTAGCTAAGGGTGAGGTGACGATGTGTGTTGGAAATGCTTCAAAGGTTGATGTGATCAACATCGCACGCTCTCTCTACCTTCAGGATTAGTGACGAACCTAAAGAAATGTTATTTGGTGTTTTGCGTTGAGCATGAACATGATTAGATCATGATTGTTGCAATACGGTTATTCATTTAAGTCAGAGAATAATAGTTATGCTGTTTACATGAAAAATACCTTCAATGGTCATGCACCCAGTGAGAATGGTTTGTTGAAATCTTGATCGTAGTAATACACTTGTTCATAACATTGATGTCAAAAGATACAAAGTTAAATAATGATAGTACCACATACTTGTGGCACTGCCGCAAAATGTCATATTGGTATAAAGCGCATGAAGAAACTCCATGGTGATGGATATTTGGACTCATTCGATTTCGAATCGGTTGAGACATGCGAACCATGCCTCTTGGGCAAGATGACCAAAGGACCCCGTTGGATGGAGCGGGCAAGTGATTCATTGGAAATGATACATGTTGATGTATGCAATCTAGTGAGTTTTGTAGCGTGCAGTGGATATCGTTATTTTCTTACCTTCACTGATGATTTGAGTAAATATAGTGTATATTTACTTAATGAAACACAAGTCTGAATCGTTTGAAAGGTTCAAGCAAATTCAGAGTGAAGTTTAAGATCATCGTGACAAGAAGATAAAAATAACTGCGATATGATCGTGGAGGTGAATATCTGAGTTACGAGTTTGGCATACAACTTAAGACAATGTGAAATTTGTTTCACAACTAACGCCACCTGGAACACCATAGTGTGATGGTGTGTCCGAACATTATAGTCATGATCTATTGATATGGTGCATACTGTGATGTCTCTTATCGTTTTACTACTATAATTTTTGGGGTTATGCATTAGAGACAACTACATTCACTTTAAATAGGGCATCATCTAAATCCGTTGAGATGACACCATGTGAATTATGGTTTGATAGAAACCTAAGCTGTCATTTCTTAATATTTGGGCTATGACACTTGTGTGGAAAATGTTTTCACCTAATGAGGTCGAACCCAAGGCGGACAAATGCATCTTCATAGAATACCCTAAGATCAGTTGGGTGAACCTTCAATCTCAGATCCTAGTGCAAAGTGTTTGTTGTTTAAATGGATCCTTTCTCGAGGAAATGTTTCTCGCGAAAGAATTGAGTGGGAGGAAGATAGAACTTGATGAGGTTGTTAAACCTTTGTTCAACCAGAGAGTAGCGCAGCGCAGAAAGATGTTTCTGTGAAGCCTACGTTAGTTGAAGAGGAAGTTAATGATGATGATCATGAAGCTTCAGGATCAAGTTACTATCGAACTTCGTAGGTTGACAAGGATGTGTACTGCTCCTAAGTGGTATGACAACTCTGTCTTGGAGATCATGTTGTTGGACAATGATGAACCTACGAGCTATGGAGAAGCGATGATGGGACCGTATTCCGACAAATGGTTGGAGGCCATGAAATCCGAGATAGGATCCATGTACGGAAACCAAGTGTAGACTTTGGTAGACTTGCTCGTTGGACGGCAGGTCATTGAGTACAAATGGATCTTTAAAATGAAGACAGACACTGATGGTGAATGTCACTATTTGTAAAGCTCGACTTGTTGCAAAGATGTTTGTGACAAGTTCAAGGAGTTGACTACGATGAGACTTTCTCACTCATAGTGGTGCTAAAGTCTGTTGGAATTATGTTAGCAGTTGCTGTGTTTTCAATTATGAAATCTGGCAGATGGATGTCAAAACATCGTTTCCTTAAGTGTTTACTTGAGGAAAGGTTGTATGTGATACAACCGGATGGTTTTGTTCGTCCTAAGGATGCTAAAAGGTGTGCAAGCTTTAGTGATCCTTCTATGGACTGAAGCAAGCATCTCGGAGTTGGAATATACGCTTTGATGAGGTGATCAAAGTTTTAATGTTTATACAAGGTTTACGAGAAACTTGTATTTACAATAAAGTGAGTGGGAGCACTATAGAATTTCTGATAAGTATATGTGGATGACATATTGTTGATCGGAAATAATGTAGGATTTCTGGGAAGCATAAATGGTTGTTTGAAAAGTGATTTTTCAAAGGAAGACCTGGATAAAGCTACCTAATTGTTGAGCATCAAGATCTATAGAGATATATCAAGATACCTAATGAGACTTTCAATGAGCACGTACCTTGACAAGATTTTGAAAGAGTTCAAAATGGATCAGTCAGAGAAAGAGTTCTTGCCTGATTTGTAAGGTATAAAATTGAGTATGACTCAATGCCTAGTGACTGCACAAGATAGAAAAAGGATGAGTGTCATCACCTATGCTTCAGCCATAGGCTCTATCATGTATGCAATGCTGTGCACAAGACCCGATGTCAGCCTTGCCATAAGGATGGCCGGAAGGTTTCAAAGTGATCCTGGAATGGAGCACTGGACAACGGTCAAGATTGTCCTTAGTAACTAAAATACTAAGGAAATGTTTCTTGATTATGGAGGTGATAAAGAGTTCGTCGTAAAGAGTTACGTCGATGCAAGCTTTAACACCTATCCGGATGACTAGTAGTAGCAATCTGGATACGTATAGTGGAGCAGCCATTTGGAAATAGTACCAAGTGGAGTGTGGTAGCAGTGTTTACGGTTTGGCATAGAGATTTGCAAAGTACACACGGATCTGAATATCGCAGACCCGTTGACTATAAGACCTCTCTCACATGCAAAGCATGATCGAGCCCCAGAACTCATTGGGTGTTAGATTCATAACAATGCGAATCACATGGTGATGTGAACTAGATTATTGACTCTAGTGCAAGTGGGAGACTGTTGAAAATATGCCCTAGAGGCAATAATAAATTAGTTATTATCATATTTCCTTGTTCATGATAATCGTTTATTATCCATTCTATAATTGTATTGATCGGAGACTTAAATGCATGTGTGGATACATAGACAAAACCATGTCCCTAGTATGCCTCTAATGGACTAGCTCGTTGATCAAAGGATGGTCAAGGTTTCCTAGCCATGGACATGAGATGTCATTTGATAACGGGATCACATCATTAGGAGAATGATGTGATGGATAAGACCCAAACTACAAACATAGCATATGATCGTGTCAGTTTATTGCTACTGTTTTCTGCATGTCAAGTATATGTTCCTATGACCATGAGATCATGCAAATCACGGATATCGGAGGAGTGCCTTCTGTGTATCAAATGTCGCAACGTAACTGGGTGACTATAAAGGTGCTCTACAGGTATCTTCGATGGTGTCTGTTGAGTTGGCATGGATCGAGACTGGGATTTGTTACTCCGTGTGACGGAGAGGTATCTCGGGGCCCACTCGGTAATGCAACATCACAATAAGCCTTGCAAGCAATGTGACTAATTGTTAGTTGCGGGATCTTGTATTACAGAACGAGTAAAGAGACTTGCCGGTAACGAGGTTGAACTAGGTATGGAGATACCGATGATCGAATCTCGCGCAAGTAACATACCGAAGAACAAAGGGAACGTTATACGGGATTAACTGAATCCTTGACATAGAGGTTCGACCGATAAAGATCTTCGTAGAATATGTAGGAATCAATGTGGACGTCTAGGTCCCACCATTGGTTATTGACCGTAGAGGTGTCTCGGTCATCTCTACATATTTCTCGAACCCGCAGGGTCTGCACACTTAAGGTTCGGTGACGTTTCGGTAGTGTAGAGTTATGTATGGTGGTGACCCAAGTTTGTTCGGAGTCGCGGATGAGAGCCCGGACGTCACGAGGAGCTCCGAAATGGTCCGGAGGTAAAGATTCATATATAGGAAGTCCCTGTTTGGTTTCCGGAAAAGTTTCGGGCTCATCGGTAGTGTACCGGGAGTGCCGGTAGTGTACCGGGAGTGCCGGTAGTGTATCGGGAGACCTCCGGGAGGGGTACTTCGACCCCAAGAGGTCCATGGGCTGTGGGAGAGTATTAACCAGCCCTTAGTGGTCTGGGAAAACATCCACAAAGGCCCATGGCGCAGGAGAGAAAGTCCTAAAGCAAAAAGTGGAAAATCAGCCAATAGGAGGCAATCCTACTCCAACTAGAATTGGAGGTGAAGTAGGATTGCTCCCAGCTCCTATTTCGGCCGACCCAAAGGCCTTGGCTGCCTCTACTCTCCTCTCCTCCTATATATAGTAGTGGATTGGGTGGTTTTTGGACAGAATTTCCGGCCACGTGCTACCGGTTACACCGGTGCATAGTTTCTCCTCTAGATCGGTTTTCTGCAGCGCTTAGGCGAAGCCCTGCCGGAATTGCTCCACCACCATCACCGGAGCACCGTCACGCTGCCGGTGAACTCTCTCTCCTCTCCGCCTCCTCTCGCTGGATCGAGACGGTGGAGATCGTCATCAAGCTGCACGTGTGCTGAACGCGGAGGTGCCGTCCGTTCGGCGCTAGATCGGAAGGACCGTGATCGAGATCGCGAGACGGTTAGTGATGTGATCACGAAATGGATCGTGATGAGTTCGCGGGAAAGATCGGGATCAAGATCGTGAGACGGATCGTGATGAGTTCACGGGACGGATCATGATGTGTTCGCGGGACGGTTCGTGATTGGATCATGGGACGCTCGGCGATTTGGATCGCGAAGAAGTACGACTACACCAACCGCGTTTCTTAACGCTTCCCGCTTAGCGATCTACAAGGGTACGTAGATCCACTCTCCCTCTCGTAGATGCTCATCACCATGGATAGGTTTGCGTGTGCGTAGGAAATTTTTTGTTTCCCATGCGACGTTCCCCAACAGCATATTGGACACAAAAAAAGTATGGAGTTAAAATAAGTAATTAAAAATGAAATCCCTTTCTAATATGTGAGTTTTTGTCCGAAACCCTCATACTTCGAAAGAGATTGTCCAATTTGTACACGTAGTGCATCCAGTTTTTGTCGTAACCCTCTCAACTCTTTAGAAGTTGCTATGTGGGTGAAATTATGACGATATGCCAAGTTACAACCTTTTTAGAGTTCATTTGTACTACTTTTCAAATTAAGGGTCATTTAGCTCAAAATAAACCATTAAATGCATGGAAAATATCAAATGAAGTCAGAAAGGGTTGAAAATTGATGATTTGCCTTTGAATGGTGCATATTCAACACACAAAAAGTATGGAGTTAAAATAAGTTATTCAAAATGAAATCCCTTTGTAATAGATGAGTTTTTGTCCGAAACCCTCATACTTCGGAAGAGATTGTCCAATTTGTACACGAAGTGGATCTAGTTTTTCTCGTAACCCTCTCAACCTTTAGAAGTTGCTATGTGGGTGAAATTATGATGATATGCCAAGTTACAACCTTTTCAGAGGTCATTTGTACTGCTTTTCAAATTCAGGGTCATTTAGCTCAAAATAAATCATTAAATTCATGGAAAATATCAAATGAAGTCAGAAAGGGTTGAAAATTGATGATGTGCCTTTGAATGGTGCATATTGAACACACAAGAAGTATGGAGTTAAAATAAGTTATTAAAAATTAAATCCATTTGTAATAGATGAGTTTTTGTCCGAAACCCTCATACTTCGACAGAGATTGTCCAATTGTACACGAAGTACATCCAGTTTTTGTCGTGACCATCTCAACTCTTTAGAAGTTGCTATGTGGGTGAAATTATGATGATATGCCAAGTTACAACCTTTTTAGAGTTCATTTGTACTGCTTTTCAAATTGAGGGTCATTTAGATCAAAATAAATCATTAAATTCATGGAAAATATCAGATGAAGTTAGAAAGGGTTGAAAATTGCTGATGTGACTTTGAATGGTTCATATTGAACACACAAAAAGTATGGAGGTAAAATAAGTTATTAAAAATGAAATCACTTTCTAATAGATGAGTTTTTGTCAGAAACCCTCATACTTCGAAAGAGATTGTCCAATTTGTACACGAAGTGCATCCAGTTTTTGTCGTAACCCTCTCAACTCTTTAGAAGTTGCTATGTGGGTGAAATTATTATGTCATGCAGAGTTACAACTTTTTAGAGTTCATTTGTACTAATTTTCAAATTCACGGTCATTTAGATCAAAATAAATCATTAAATTCATGGAAAATATATAATCAAGTCAGAAAGGGTTGAAAATTGATGATGTGCCTTTGGATGGTGCATATTGAACACACAAAAAGTATGGAGTTAAAATATGTTATTCAAAATGAAATCCCTTTGTAATAGATGAGTTTTTGTCCGAAATACTCATACTTCGAAAGAGATTGTCCAATTTGTACACAAAGTGCATCCAGTTTTTGTCGTAACCCTCTCAACTCTTTAGAAGTTGCTATGTGGGTGAAATTATGACGATATGCCAAGTTACAAGCATTTCAGAGTTCATTTGTACTGCGTTTCAAATTAAGGGTCATTTTGTTCAAAATAAATCATTAAATGCATGGAAAATATCAAATGAAGACAGAAAGGGTTGAGAATTGATGATGTGCCTTTGAATGGTTCATATTGGACACAAAAAAGAATGGAGTTAAAATAAGTAATTAAAAATGAAATCCCTTTCTAATATGTGAGTTTTTGTCCGAAAACCTCATACTTCGAAAGAGATTGTCCAATTTGTACACGTAGTGCATCCAGTTTTTGACGTAACCCTCTCAACTCTTTAGAAGTTGCTATGTGGGTGAAATTATGACCGTATGCCAAGTTACAACCTTTTTAGAGTTCATTTGTACTGCTTTTCAAATTTAGGGTCATTTAGCTCAAAATAAACCATTAAATGCATGGAAAATATCAAATGAAGTCAGAAAGGGTTGAAAATTGATGATTTGCCTTTGAATGGTGCATATTCAACACACAAAAAGTATGGAGTTAAAATAAGTTATTCAAAATGGAATCCCTTTGAAATAGATAAGTTATTGTCCGAATCCCTCATACTTCGGAAGAGATTGTCCAATTTGTACACGAAGTGCGTCTAGTTTTTGTCGTAACCCTCTCAACCCTTTAGAAGTAGCTATGTGGGTCAAATTATGATGATATGCCAAGTTACGACCTTTTCAGAGTTCATTTGTACTGCTTTTCAAATTCAGGGTCATTTAGCTCAAAATAAATCATTAAATTCATGGAAAATATCAAATGAAGTCAGAAAGTGTTGAAAATTGATGATGTGCCATTGAATGGTGCATATTGAACACACAAAAAGTATGGAGTTAAAATAAGTTATTAAAAATGAAATCCCTTTGTAATAGATGAGTTTTTGTCCGAAACCCTCATACTTCGACAGAGATTGTCCAATTGTACACGAAGTACATCCAGTTTTTGTCGTGACCATCTCAACTCTTCAGAAGTTGCTATGTGGGTGAAATTATGATGATATGCCAAGTCACAACCTTTTTAGAGTTCATTTGTAGTGCTTTTCAAATTCAGGGTCATTTAGATAAAAATAAATCATTAAATTCATGTAAAATATCAAATGACGTTAGAAAGGGTTGAAAATTGATGATGTGACTTTGAATGGTTCATATTGAACACACAAAAAGTATGGAGGTAAAATAAGTTATTAAAAATGAAATCACTTTCTAATCGATGAGTTTTTAACAGGAACCCTCATACTTCGAAAGAGATTGTCCAATTTGTACACGAAGTGCATCCAGTTTTTGTCGTAACCCTCTCAACTCTTTAGAAGTTGCTATGTGGGTGAAATTATTATGTCATGCCAAGTTACAACTTTTTAGAGTTCATTTGTACTGATTTTCAAATTCAGGGTCATTTAGATCAAAATAAATCGTTAAATTCATGGAAAATATATAATCAAGTCAGAAAGGGTTGAAAATTGATGATGTGCCTTTGGATGGTGCATATTGAACACACAAAAAGTATGGAGTTAAAATATGTTATTCAAAATGAAATCCCTTTGTAATAGATGAGTTTTTGTCCGAAACCCTCATACTTCGAAAGAGATTGTCCAATTTGTACACGAAGTGCATCCAGTTTTTGTCGTAACCCTCTCAACTCTTTAGAAGTTGCTATGTGGGTGAAATTATGACGATATGCCAAGTTACAAGCATTTCAGAGTTCATTTGTACTGCTTTTCAAATTAAGGGTCATTTAGCTCAAAATAAATCATTAAATGCATGGAAAATATCAAATGAAGACAGAAAGGGTTGAAAATTGATGATGTGCCTTTGAATGGTGCATATTGGACACACAAAAAGTATGGAGGTAAAATAAGTTATTAAAAATGAAATCACTTTCTAATCGATGAGTTTTTAACAGGAACCCTCATACTTCGAAAGAGATTGTCCAATTTGTACACGAAGTGCATCCAGTTTTTGTCGTAACCCTCTCAACTCTTTAGAAGTTGCTATGTGGGTGAAATTATTATGTCATGCCAAGTTACAACTTTTTAGAGTTCATTTGTACTGATTTTCAAATTCAGGGTCATTTAGATCAAAATAAATCGTTAAATTCATGGAAAATATATAATCAAGTCAGAAAGGGTTGAAAATTGATGATGTGCCTTTGGATGGTGCATATTGAACACACAAAAAGTATGGAGTTAAAATATGTTATTCAAAATGAAATCCCTTTGTAATAGATGAGTTTTTGTCCGAAACCCTCATACTTCGAAAGAGATTGTCCAATTTGTACACGAAGTGCATCCAGTTTTTGTCGTAACCCTCTCAACTCTTTAGAAGTTGCTATGTGGGTGAAATTATTATGTCATGCCAAGTTACAACTTTTTAGAGTTCATTTGTACTGATTTTCAAATTCAGGGTCATTTAGATCAAAATAAATCGTTAAATTCATGGAAAATATATAATCAAGTCAGAAAGGGTTGAAAATTGATGATGTGCCTTTGGATGGTGCATATTGAACACACAAAAAGTATGGAGTTAAAATATGTTATTCAAAATGAAATCCCTTTGTAATAGATGAGTTTTTGTCCGAAACCCTCATACTTCGAAAGAGATTGTCCAATTTGTACACGAAGTGCATCCAGTTTTTGTCGTAACCCTCTCAACTCTTTAGAAGTTGCTATGTGGGTGAAATTATGACGATATGCCAAGTTACAAGCATTTCAGAGTTCATTTGTACTGCTTTTCAAATTAAGGGTCATTTAGCTCAAAATAAATCATTAAATGCATGGAAAATATCAAATGAAGACAGAAAGGGTTGAAAATTGATGATGTGCCTTTGAATGGTGCATATTGGACACACAAAAAGTATGGAGGTAAAATAAGTTATTAAAAATGAAATCACTTTCTAATCGATGAGTTTTTAACAGGAACCCTCATACTTCGAAAGAGATTGTCCAATTTGTACACGAAGTGCATCCAGTTTTTGTCGTAACCCTCTCAACTCTTTAGAAGTTGCTATGTGGGTGAAATTATTATGTCATGCCAAGTTACAACTTTTTAGAGTTCATTTGTACTGATTTTCAAATTCAGGGTCATTTAGATCAAAATAAATCGTTAAATTCATGGAAAATATATAATCAAGTCACAAAGGGTTGAAAATTGATGATGTGCCTTTGGATGGTGCATATTGAACACACAAAAAGTATGGAGTTAAAATATGTTATTCAAAATGAAATCCCTTTGTAATAGATGAGTTTTTGTCCGAAACCCTCATACTTCGAAAGAGATTGTCCAATTTGTACACGAAGTGCATCCAGTTTTTGTCGTAACCCTCTCAACTCTTTAGAAGTTGCTATGTGGGTGAAATTATGACGATATGCCAAGTTACAAGCATTTCAGAGTTCATTTGTACTGCTTTTCAAATTAAGGGTCATTTAGCTCAAAATAAATCATTAAATGCATGGAAAATATCAAATGAAGACAGAAAGGGTTGAAAATTGATGATGTGCCTTTGAATGGTGCATATTGGACACACAAAAAGTATGGAGGTAAAATAAGTTATTAAAAATGAAATCACTTTCTAATCGATGAGTTTTTAACAGGAACCCTCATACTTCGAAAGAGATTGTCCAATTTGTACACGAAGTGCATCCAGTTTTTGTCGTAACCCTCTCAACTCTTTAGAAGTTGCTATGTGGGTGAAATTATTATGTCATGCCAAGTTACAACTTTTTAGAGTTCATTTGTACTGATTTTCAAATTCAGGGTCATTTAGATCAAAATAAATCGTTAAATTCATGGAAAATATATAATCAAGTCAGAAAGGGTTGAAAATTGATGATGTGCCTTTGGATGGTGCATATTGAACACACAAAAAGTATGGAGTTAAAATATGTTATTCAAAATGAAATCCCTTTGTAATAGATGAGTTTTTGTCCGAAACCCTCATACTTCGAAAGAGATTGTCCAATTTGTACACGAAGTGCATCCAGTTTTTGTCGTAACCCTCTCAACTCTTTAGAAGTTGCTATGTGGGTGAAATTATGACGATATGCCAAGTTACAACCTTTTTAGAGTTCATTTGTACTGCTTTTCCAATTCAGGGCCATTTAGCTCAAAATAAACCATTAAATGCATGGAAAATATCAAATGAAGTCAGAAAGGGTTGAAAATTGATGATTTGCCTTTGAATGGTGCATATTCAACACACAAAAAGTATGGAGTTAAAATAAGTTATTCAAAATGAAATCCATTTGAAATAGATAAGTTATTGTCCAAAACCCTCATACTTCGGAAGAGATTGTCCAATTTGTACACGAAGTGGATCTAGTTTTTCTCGTAACCCTCTCAACCCTTTAGAAGTAGCTATGTGGGTGAAATTATGATGATATGCCAAGTTACGACCTTTTCAGAGTTCATTTGTACTGCTTTTCAAATTCAGGGTCATTTAGCTCAAAATAAATCATTAAATTCATGGAAAATATCAAACGAAGTCAGAAAGGGTTGAAAATTGATGATGTGCCATTGAATGGTGCATATTGAACACACAAAAAGTATGGAGTTAAAATAAGTTATTAAAAATGAAATCCCTTTGTAATAGATGAGTTTTTATCCGAAACCATCATACTTCGACAAAGATTGTCCAATTGTACACGAAGTACATCCAGTTTTGGTCGTGACCATCTGAACTCATTAGAAGTTGCTATATGGGTGAAATTATTATGATATCCCAAGTTACAACCTTTTTAGAGTTCATTTGTACTGCTTTTCAAATTCAGGGTCATTTAGATAAAAATAAATCATTAAATTCATGGAAAATATCAAATGAAGTTAGAAAGGGTTGAAAATTGATGATGTGACTTTGAATGGTTCATATTGAACACACAAAAAGTATGGAGGTAAAATAAGTTATTAAAAATGAAATCACTTTCTAATCGATGAGTTTTTAACAGGAACCCTCATACTTCGAAAGAGATTGTCCAATTTGTACACGAAGTGCATCCAGTTTTTGTCGTAACCCTCTCAACTCTTTAGAAGTTGCTATGTGGGTGAAATTATTATGTCATGCCAAGTTACAACTTTTTAGAGTTCATTTGTACTGATTTTCAAATTCAGGGTCATTTAGATCAAAATAAATCGTTAAATTCATGGAAAATATATAATCAAGTCAGAAAGGGTTGAAAATTGATGATGTGCCTTTGGATGGTGCATATTGAACACACAAAAAGTATGGAGTTAAAATATGTTATTCAAAATGAAATCCCTTTGTAATAGATGAGTTTTTGTCCGAAACCCTCATACTTCGAAAGAGATTGTCCAATTTGTACACGAAGTGCATCCAGTTTTTGTCGTAACCCTCTCAACTCTTTAGAAGTTGCTATGTGGGTGAAATTATGACGATATGCCAAGTTACAAGCATTTCAGAGTTCATTTGTACTGCTTTTCAAATTAAGGGTCATTTAGCTCAAAATAAATCATTAAATGCATGGAAAATATCAAATGAAGACAGAAAGGGTTGAAAATTGATGATGTGCCTTTGAATGGTGCATATTGGACACACAAAAAGTATGGAGGTAAAATAAGTTATTAAAAATGAAATCACTTTCTAATCGATGAGTTTTTAACAGGAACCCTCATACTTCGAAAGAGATTGTCCAATTTGTACACGAAGTGCATCCAGTTTTTGTCGTAACCCTCTCAACTCTTTAGAAGTTGCTATGTGGGTGAAATTATTATGTCATGCCAAGTTACAACTTTTTAGAGTTCATTTGTACTGATTTTCAAATTCAGGGTCATTTAGATCAAAATAAATCGTTAAATTCATGGAAAATATATAATCAAGTCACAAAGGGTTGAAAATTGATGATGTGCCTTTGGATGGTGCATATTGAACACACAAAAAGTATGGAGTTAAAATATGTTATTCAAAATGAAATCCCTTTGTAATAGATGAGTTTTTGTCCGAAACCCTCATACTTCGAAAGAGATTGTCCAATTTGTACACGAAGTGCATCCAGTTTTTGTCGTAACCCTCTCAACTCTTTAGAAGTTGCTATGTGGGTGAAATTATGACGATATGCCAAGTTACAAGCATTTCAGAGTTCATTTGTACTGCTTTTCAAATTAAGGGTCATTTAGCTCAAAATAAATCATTAAATGCATGGAAAATATCAAATGAAGACAGAAAGGGTTGAAAATTGATGATGTGCCTTTGAATGGTGCATATTGGACACACAAAAAGTATGGAGGTAAAATAAGTTATTAAAAATGAAATCACTTTCTAATCGATGAGTTTTTAACAGGAACCCTCATACTTCGAAAGAGATTGTCCAATTTGTACACGAAGTGCATCCAGTTTTTGTCGTAACCCTCTCAACTCTTTAGAAGTTGCTATGTGGGTGAAATTATTATGTCATGCCAAGTTACAACTTTTTAGAGTTCATTTGTACTGATTTTCAAATTCAGGGTCATTTAGATCAAAATAAATCGTTAAATTCATGGAAAATATATAATCAAGTCAGAAAGGGTTGAAAATTGATGATGTGCCTTTGGATGGTGCATATTGAACACACAAAAAGTATGGAGTTAAAATATGTTATTCAAAATGAAATCCCTTTGTAATAGATGAGTTTTTGTCCGAAACCCTCATACTTCGAAAGAGATTGTCCAATTTGTACACGAAGTGCATCCAGTTTTTGTCGTAACCCTCTCAACTCTTTAGAAGTTGCTATGTGGGTGAAATTATGACGATATGCCAAGTTACAACCTTTTTAGAGTTCATTTGTACTGCTTTTCCAATTCAGGGCCATTTAGCTCAAAATAAACCATTAAATGCATGGAAAATATCAAATGAAGTCAGAAAGGGTTGAAAATTGATGATTTGCCTTTGAATGGTGCATATTCAACACACAAAAAGTATGGAGTTAAAATAAGTTATTCAAAATGAAATCCATTTGAAATAGATAAGTTATTGTCCAAAACCCTCATACTTCGGAAGAGATTGTCCAATTTGTACACGAAGTGGATCTAGTTTTTCTCGTAACCCTCTCAACCCTTTAGAAGTAGCTATGTGGGTGAAATTATGATGATATGCCAAGTTACGACCTTTTCAGAGTTCATTTGTACTGCTTTTCAAATTCAGGGTCATTTAGCTCAAAATAAATCATTAAATTCATGGAAAATATCAAACGAAGTCAGAAAGGGTTGAAAATTGATGATGTGCCATTGAATGGTGCATATTGAACACACAAAAAGTATGGAGTTAAAATAAGTTATTAAAAATGAAATCCCTTTGTAATAGATGAGTTTTTATCCGAAACCATCATACTTCGACAAAGATTGTCCAATTGTACACGAAGTACATCCAGTTTTGGTCGTGACCATCTGAACTCATTAGAAGTTGCTATATGGGTGAAATTATTATGATATCCCAAGTTACAACCTTTTTAGAGTTCATTTGTACTGCTTTTCAAATTCAGGGTCATTTAGATAAAAATAAATCATTAAATTCATGGAAAATATCAAATGAAGTTAGAAAGGGTTGAAAATTGATGATGTGACTTTGAATGGTTCATATTGAACACACAAAAAGTATGGAGGTAAAATAAGTTCTTAAAAATGAAATCACTTTCTAATAGATGATTTTTTTTTCAGAAACCCTCATACTTCGAAAGAGATTGTCCAATTTGTACACGAAGTGCATCCAGTTTTTGTCGTAACCCTCTCAACTCTTTAGAAGTTGCTATGTGGGTGAAATTATTATGTCATGCCAAGTTACAACTTTTTAGAGTTCATTTGTACTGATTTTCAAATTCAGGGTCATTTAGATCAAAATAAATCGTTAAATTCATGGAAAATATATAATCAAGTCAGAAAGGGTTGAAAATTGATGATGTGCCTTTGGATGGTGCATATTGAACACACAAAAAGTATGGAGTTAAAATATGTTATTCAAAATGAAATCCCTTTGTAATAGATGAGTTTTTGTCCGAAACCCTCATACTTCGAAAGAGATTGTCCAATTTGTACACGAAGTGCATCCAGTTTTTGTCGTAACCCTCTCAACTCTTTAGAAGTTGCTATGTGGGTGAAATTATGACGATATGCCAAGTTACAAGCATTTCAGAGTTCATTTGTACTGCTTTTCAAATTAAGGGTCATTTAGCTCAAAATAAATCATTAAATGCATGGAAAATATCAAATGAAGACAGAAAGGGTTGAAAATTGATGATGTGCCTTTGAATGGTGCATATTGGACACACAAAAAGTATGGAGGTAAAATAAGTTATTAAAAATGAAATCACTTTCTAATCGATGAGTTTTTAACAGGAACCCTCATACTTCGAAAGAGATTGTCCAATTTGTACACGAAGTGCATCCAGTTTTTGTCGTAACCCTCTCAACTCTTTAGAAGTTGCTATGTGGGTGAAATTATTATGTCATGCCAAGTTACAACTTTTTAGAGTTCATTTGTACTGATTTTCAAATTCAGGGTCATTTAGATCAAAATAAATCGTTAAATTCATGGAAAATATATAATCAAGTCAGAAAGGGTTGAAAATTGATGATGTGCCTTTGGATGGTGCATATTGAACACACAAAAAGTATGGAGTTAAAATATGTTATTCAAAATGAAATCCCTTTGTAATAGATGAGTTTTTGTCCGAAACCCTCATACTTCGAAAGAGATTGTCCAATTTGTACACGAAGTGCATCCAGTTTTTGTCGTAACCCTCTCAACTCTTTAGAAGTTGCTATGTGGGTGAAATTATTATGTCATGCCAAGTTACAACTTTTTAGAGTTCATTTGTACTGATTTTCAAATTCAGGGTCATTTAGATCAAAATAAATCGTTAAATTCATGGAAAATATATAATCAAGTCAGAAAGGGTTGAAAATTGATGATGTGCCTTTGGATGGTGCATATTGAACACACAAAAAGTATGGAGTTAAAATATGTTATTCAAAATGAAATCCCTTTGTAATAGATGAGTTTTTGTCCGAAACCCTCATACTTCGAAAGAGATTGTCCAATTTGTACACGAAGTGCATCCAGTTTTTGTCGTAACCCTCTCAACTCTTTAGAAGTTGCTATGTGGGTGAAATTATGACGATATGCCAAGTTACAAGCATTTCAGAGTTCATTTGTACTGCTTTTCAAATTAAGGGTCATTTAGCTCAAAATAAATCATTAAATGCATGGAAAATATCAAATGAAGACAGAAAGGGTTGAAAATTGATGATGTGCCTTTGAATGGTGCATATTGGACACACAAAAAGTATGGAGGTAAAATAAGTTATTAAAAATGAAATCACTTTCTAATCGATGAGTTTTTAACAGGAACCCTCATACTTCGAAAGAGATTGTCCAATTTGTACACGAAGTGCATCCAGTTTTTGTCGTAACCCTCTCAACTCTTTAGAAGTTGCTATGTGGGTGAAATTATTATGTCATGCCAAGTTACAACTTTTTAGAGTTCATTTGTACTGATTTTCAAATTCAGGGTCATTTAGATCAAAATAAATCGTTAAATTCATGGAAAATATATTATCAAGTCACAAAGGGTTGAAAATTGATGATGTGCCTTTGGATGGTGCATATTGAACACACAAAAAGTATGGAGTTAAAATATGTTATTCAAAATGAAATCCCTTTGTAATAGATGAGTTTTTGTCCGAAACCCTCATACTTCGAAAGAGATTGTCCAATTTGTACACGAAGTGCATCCAGTTTTTGTCGTAACCCTCTCAACTCTTTAGAAGTTGCTATGTGGGTGAAATTATGACGATATGCCAAGTTACAAGCATTTCAGAGTTCATTTGTACTGCTTTTCAAATTAAGGGTCATTTAGCTCAAAATAAATCATTAAATGCATGGAAAATATCAAATGAAGACAGAAAGGGTTGAAAATTGATGATGTGCCTTTGAATGGTGCATATTCGACACACAAAAAGTATGGAGGTAAAATAAGTTATTAAAAATGAAATCACTTTCTAATCGATGAGTTTTTAACAGGAACCCTCATACTTCGAAAGAGATTGTCCAATTTGTACACGAAGTGCATCCAGTTTTTGTCGTAACCCTCTCAACTCTTTAGAAGTTGCTATGTGGGTGAAATTATTATGTCATGCCAAGTTACAACTTTTTAGAGTTCATTTGTACTGATTTTCAAATTCAGGGTCATTTAGATCAAAATAAATCGTTAAATTCATGGAAAATATATAATCAAGTCGGAAAGGGTTGAAAATTGATGATGTGCCTTTGGATGGTGCATATTGAACACACAAAAAGTATGGAGTTAAAATATGTTATTCAAAATGAAATCCCTTTGTAATAGATGAGTTTTTGTCCGAAACCCTCATACTTCGAAAGAGATTGTCCAATTTGTACACGAAGTGCATCCAGTTTTTGTCGTAACCCTCTCAACTCTTTAGAAGTTGCTATGTGGGTGAAATTATGACGATATGCCAAGTTACAAGCATTTCAGAGTTCATTTGTACTGCTTTTCAAATTAAGGGTCATTTAGCTCAAAATAAATCATTAAATGCATGGAAAATATCAAATGAAGACAGAAAGGGTTGAAAATTGATGATGTGCCTTTGAATGGTGCATATTGGACACACAAAAAGTATGGAGGTAAAATAAGTTATTAAAAATGAAATCACTTTCTAATCGATGAGTTTTTAACAGGAACCCTCATACTTCGAAAGAGATTGTCCAATTTGTACACGAAGTGCATCCAGTTTTTGTCGTAACCCTCTCAACTCTTTAGAAGTTGCTATGTGGGTGAAATTATTATGTCATGCCAAGTTACAACTTTTTAGAGTTCATTTGTACTGATTTTCAAATTCAGGGTCATTTAGATCAAAATAAATTGTTAAATTCATGGAAAATATATAATCAAGTCAGAAAGGGTTGAAAATTGATGATGTGCCTTTGGATGGTGCATATTGAACACACAAAAAGTATGGAGTTAAAATATGTTATTCAAAATGAAATCCCTTTGTAATAGATGAGTTTTTGTCCGAAACCCTCATACTTCGAAAGAGATTGTCCAATTTGTACACGAAGTGCATCCAGTTTTTGTCGTAACCCTCTCAACTCTTTAGAAGTTGCTATGTGGGTGAAATTATGACGATATGCCAAGTTACAAGCATTTCAGAGTTCATTTGTACTGCTTTTCAAATTAAGGGTCATTTAGCTCAAAATAAATCATTAAATGCATGGAAAATATCAAATGAAGACAGAAAGGGTTGAAAATTGATGATGTGCCTTTGAATGGTGCATATTGGACACACAAAAAGTATGGAGGTAAAATAAGTTATTAAAAATGAAATCACTTTCTAATCGATGAGTTTTTAACAGGAACCCTCATACTTCGAAAGAGATTGTCCAATTTGTACACGAAGTGCATCCAGTTTTTGTCGTAACCCTCTCAACTCTTTAGAAGTTGCTATGTGGGTGAAATTATTATGTCATGCCAAGTTACAACTTTTTAGAGTTCATTTGTACTGATTTTCAAATTCAGGGTCATTTAGATCAAAATAAATCGTTAAATTCATGGAAAATATATAATCAAGTCAGAAAGGGTTGAAAATTGATGATGTGCCTTTGGATGGTGCATATTGAACACACAAAAAGTATGGAGTTAAAATATGTTATTCAAAATGAAATCCCTTTGTAATAGATGAGTTTTTGTCCGAAACCCTCATACTTCGAAAGAGATTGTCCAATTTGTACACGAAGTGCATCCAGTTTTTGTCGTAACCCTCTCAACTCTTTAGAAGTTGCTATGTGGGTGAAATTATGACGATATGCCAAGTTACAACCTTTTTAGAGTTCATTTGTACTGCTTTTCCAATTCAGGGCCATTTAGCTCAAAATAAACCATTAAATGCATGGAAAATATCAAATGAAGTCAGAAAGGGTTGAAAATTGATGATTTGCCTTTGAATGGTGCATATTCAACACACAAAAAGTATGGAGTTAAAATAAGTTATTCAAAATGAAATCCATTTGAAATAGATAAGTTATTGTCCAAAACCCTCATACTTCGGAAGAGATTGTCCAATTTGTACACGAAGTGGATCTAGTTTTTCTCGTAACCCTCTCAACCCTTTAGAAGTAGCTATGTGGGTGAAATTATGATGATATGCCAAGTTACGACCTTTTCAGAGTTCATTTGTACTGCTTTTCAAATTCAGGGTCATTTAGCTCAAAATAAATCATTAAATTCATGGAAAATATCAAACGAAGTCAGAAAGGGTTGAAAATTGATGATGTGCCATTGAATGGTGCATATTGAACACACAAAAAGTATGGAGTTAAAATAAGTTATTAAAAATGAAATCCCTTTGTAATAGATGAGTTTTTATCCGAAACCATCATACTTCGACAAAGATTGTCCAATTGTACACGAAGTACATCCAGTTTTGGTCGTGACCATCTGAACTCATTAGAAGTTGCTATATGGGTGAAATTATTATGATATCCCAAGTTACAACCTTTTTAGAGTTCATTTGTACTGCTTTTCAAATTCAGGGTCATTTAGATAAAAATAAATCATTAAATTCATGGAAAATATCAAATGAAGTTAGAAAGGGTTGAAAATTGATGATGTGACTTTGAATGGTTCATATTGAACACACAAAAAGTATGGAGGTAAAATAAGTTCTTAAAAATGAAATCACTTTCTAATAGATGATTTTTTTTCAGAAACCCTCATACTTCGAAAGAGATTGTCCAATTTGTACACGAAGTGCATCCAGTTTTTGTCGTAACCCTCTCAACTCTTTAGAAGTTGCTATGTGGGTGAAATTACTATGTCATGCCAAGTTACAACTTTTTAGAGTTCATTTGTACTTATTTTCAAATTCAGGGTCATTTAGATCAAAATAAATCATTAAATTCTTGGAAAATATATAATGAAGTCAGAAAGGGTTGAAAATTGATGATGTGCCTTTGGATGGTGCATATTGAACACACAAAAAGTACGGAGTTAAAATATGTTATTCAAAATGAAATCCCTTTGTAATAGATGAGTTTTTGTCCGAAATACTCATACTTCGAAAGAGATTGTCCAATTTGTACACGAAGTGCATCCAGTTTTTGTCGTAACCCTCTCAACTCTTAGAAGTTGCTATGTGGGTGAAATTATGACGATATGCCAAGTTACAAGCATTTCAGAGTTCATTTGTACTGCTTTTCAAATTAAGGGTCATTTAGCTCAAAATAAATCATTAAATGCATGGAAAATATCAAATGAGGACAGAAAGGGTTTAAAATTGATGATGTGCCTTTGAATGGTGCATATTGGACACAAAAAAAGTATGGAGTTAAAATATGTAATTAAAAATGAAATCCCTTTCTAATATGTGAGTTTTTGTCCGAAACCCTCATACTTCGAAAGAGATTGTCCAATTTGTACACGTAGTGCATCCAGTTTTTGTCGTAACCCTCTCAACTCTTTAGAAGTTGCTATGTGGGTGAAATTATGACGATATACCAAGTTACAACCTTTTTAGAGTTCATTTGTACTGCTTTTCGAATTCAGGGTCATTTAGCTCAAAATAAACCATTAAATGCATGGAAAATATCAAATGAAGTCAGAAAGGGATGAAAATTGATGATTTGCCTTTGAATGGTGCATATTCAACACACAAAAAGTATGGAGTTAAAATAAGTTATTCAAAATTAAATCCCTTTGAAATAGATAAGTTATTGTTCGAAACCCTCATACTTCGGAAGAGATTGTCCAATTTGTACACGAAGTGCGTCTAGTTTTTGTCGTAACCCTCTCAACTCTTTAGAAGTTTCTATGTGGGTGAAATTATGATGATATGCCAAGTTACAACCTTTTCAGAGTTCATTTGTACTTCTTTTCAAATTCAGGGTCATTTAGCTCAAAATAAATCATTAAATTCATGGAAAATATCAAATGAAGTCAGAAAGGGTTGAAAATCGATGATGTGCCTTTGAATGGTACATATTAAACACACAAAAAGTATGGAGTTAAAATAAGTTATTAAAAATGAAATCCCTTTGTAATAGATGAGTTTTTGTCCGAAACCATCATACTTCGACAGAGATTGTCCAATTGTACACGAAGGGCATCCAGTTTTTGTCGTGACCCTCTCAACTCTTTAGAAGTTGCTATGTCGGTGAAATTATGACGATATGCAAAGTTACAACCTTTTTAGATTTCATTCGTACTGCTTTTCAAATTCAGGGTCATTTAGATCAAAATAAATCATTAAATGCATGGAAAATATCAAATGAAGTCAGAAAGGGTTGAAAATTGATGATGTGCCTTTGAATGGTGCATATTGAACACACAAAAAGTATGGAGTTAAAATAAGTTATTCAAAATGAAATCCCTTTGTAATAGATGAGTTATTGTCCGAAACCCTCATACTTCGAAAGAGATTGTCCAATTTGTACACGAAGTGCATTCAGTTTTTGTCGTAACCCTCTCAACTCTTTAGAAGTTGCTATGTGGGTGAAATTATGATGTCATGCCAAGTTACAACCTTTTTAGAGTTCATTTGTATTTCTTTTCAAATTCAGGGTCATTTAGATCAAAATAAATAATTAAATTCATGGAAAATATCAAATGACGTCACAAAGGGTTGAAAATTGATGATGTGCCTTTCAGTGGTGCATATTGAACACACAAAAAGTATGGAGTTAAAATAAGTTATTAAAACTGAAATCCCTTTGTAATAGATGAGTTTTTGTCCGAAATAGTCATACTTCGAAAGAGATTGTCCAATTTGTACACGAAGTGCATCTAGTTTTTGTCGTAACCCTCTCAACTCTTTAGAAGTTGCTATGTGGGTGAAATTATGAAGATATGCCAAGTTACAAGCATTTCAGAGTTCATTTGTACTACTTTTCAAATTCAGGGTCATTTAGCTCATAATAAATCATTAAATGCATGGAAAATATCAAATGAAATCAGAAAGGGTTGAAAATTGATGATGTGCCTTTGAATGGTGCATATTGAACACAAAAAAAGTATGGAGTTAAAATAAGTAATTAAAAATGAAATCCCTTCGTAATATATGAGTTTTTGTCCGAAACCCTCATACTTCGAAAGAGACTGTCCAATTTGTACACGTAGTGCATCCAGTTTTTGTCGTAACCCTCTCAACTCTTTAGAAGATGCTATGTGGGTGAAATTATGATGACATGCCAAGTTACAACCTTTTTAGAGTTCATTTGTACTGCTTTTCAAATTCAAGGTCATTTAACTCAAAATAAACCATTAAATGCATGGAAAATATCAAATGAAGTCAAAAAGGGTTGAAAATTGATGATGTGCCTTCGAATGGTGCATATTCAACACACAAAAAGTATGGAGTTAAAATAAGTTATTCAAAATGAAATCCCTTTGTAATAGATAAGTTATTGTCCGAAACCCTCTAATTCGGAAGAGATTGTCCAATTTGTACACGAAGTGCATCTAGTTTTTGTCGTAACCCTCTCAACTCTTTAGAAGTTGCTATGTGAGTGAAATTATGATGATATGCCAAGTTACAACCTTTTCATAGTTCATTTGTACTGTTTTTCAAATTCAGGGTCATTTATCTCAAAATAAATCATTAAATTCATGGAAAATATGAAATGATGTCAGAAAGGGTTGAAAATTGCTGATGTCCCTTCGAATGGTGCATATTGAACACACAAAAAGTATGGAGTTAAAATAAGTTATTAAAAATGAAATCCCTTTGTAATAGATGAGTTTTTATCCGAAACCCTCATACTTCGACAGAGATTGTCCAATTGTACACGAAGTGCATCCAGTTTTTGTCGTGACCCTCTCAACTCTTTAGAAGTTGCTATGTGGGTGAAATTATGACGATATGGCAAGGTACAACCTTTTCAGAGTTCATTTGTACTGCTTTTCAAATTTAGGGTCATTTAGCTCAAAATAAATCATTAAATTCATGAAAAATATCAAATGAAGTCAGAAAGGGTTGCAAATTGATGATGTGCCTTTGATTTGTGCATATTGACCACACAAAAACTATGGAGTTAAAATAAGTTATTAAAAATGAAATCCCTTTGTAATAGATGAGTTTTTGTCCGAAACCATCATACTTCGACAGAGATTGTCCAATTGAACACGAAGTGCATCCAGTTTTTGTCGTGACCCTCTCAACTCTTTAGAAGTTCCTATGTGGGTGAAATTATGATGATATACAAAGTTACAACCTTTTTAGAGTTCATTTGTTTTGCTTTTCAAATTCAGGGTCATTTAGATCAAAATAAATCATTAAATGCATGGAAAATATCAAATGAAGTCAGAAAGGGTTGAAAATTGATGATGTGCCTTTTAATGGTGCATATTAAACACACAAAAAGTATGGACTTACAATAAGTTATTCAAAATGAAATCCCTTTGTAATAGATGAGTTATTGTGCGAAACCCTCATACTCCGAAAGAGATTGTCCAATTTGTACACGAAGTGCATTTAGTTTTTGTCATAACCCTCTCAACTCTTTATAAGTTGCTATGTGGGTGAAATTATGATGTCATGCCAAGTTACAACCTTTTTAGAGTTCATTTGCATTTCTTTTCAAATTCAGGGTCATTTAGATCAAAATAAATCATTAAATTCATGGAAAATTTCAAATGACGTCAGAAAGGGTTGAAAATTGATGATATGCCTTTGAGTGGTGCATATTGAACACACAAAAAGTATGGAGCTAAGGTAAGTTATTAAAACTGAAATCCCTTTGTAATAGATGAGTTTTTGTCCGAAACCCTGATACTTCGAAAGAGATTGTCCAATTTGTACACGAAGTGCATCCAGTTT
Source organism: Hordeum marinum (assembly GCA_022496015.1). Lineage (NCBI taxonomy): Eukaryota > Viridiplantae > Streptophyta > Magnoliopsida > Poales > Poaceae > Hordeum > Hordeum marinum. The sequence continues at coordinate 506,535,865 of CM039675.1, forward strand.
TTGTCGTAACCCTCTCAACTATTTAGAAGTTGCTATGTGGGTGAAATTATGATTTCATGCCAAGTTACAACCTTTTTAGAGTTCATTTGTACTGCTTTTCAAATTCAGGGTCATTTAGATCAAAATAAATCATTAAATTCATGGAAAATATGAAATGAAGTCAGAAAGTGTTGAAAAGTGATGATGTGCCTTTGAATGGTGCATATGGAACACACAAAAAGTATGGAGGTAAAATAAGTTATTAAAAATGAAATCACTTTCTAATAGATGAGTTATTGTCCGAAACCCTCATACATCGAAAGAGATTGTCCAATTTGTACACAAAGTGCATCTAGTTTTTGTCGTAACCCTCTCAACTCTTTAGAAGTTGCTATGTGGGTGAAATTATGATGATATGCCAAGTTACAACCTTTTCATAGTTCATTCGTACTGTTTTTCAAATTCAGGGTCATTTAGCTCAAAATAAATCATTAAATTCATGGAAAATATGAAATGATGTCAGAAAGGGTTGAAAATTGATGATGTGCCTTTGAATGGTGCATATTGAACACACAAAAAGTATGGAGTTAAAATAAGTTATTAAAAATGAAATCCCTTTGTAATAGATGAGTTTTTGTCCGAAACCCTCATACTTCGACACAGACTGTCCAATTGTACACGAAGTGCATCCAGTTTTTGTCGTGACCCTCTCAACTCTTTAGAAGTTGCTATGTGGGTGAAATTATGACGATATGCCAAGGTACAACCTTTTTAGAGTTCATTTGTACTGCTTTTCAAATTTAGGGTCATTTAGCTCAAAATAAATCATTAAATTCATGAAAAATATCAAATGAACTCAGAAAGGGTTGAAAATTGATGATGTGCCTTTGATTTGTGCATATTGACCACACAGAAATTATGGAGTTAAAATAAGTTATTAAAAATGAAATCCCTTTGTAATAGATGAGTTTTTGTCCGAAACCATCATACTTCGACAGAGATTGTCCAATTGAACACGAAGTGCATCCAGATTTTGTCGTGACCCTCTCAACTCTTTAGAAGTTGCTATCTGGGTGAAATTATGATGATATGCAAAGTTACAACCTTTTTAGAGTTCATTTGTTTTGCTTTTCAAATTCAGGGTCATTTAGATCAAAATAAATCATTAAATGCATGGAAAATATCAAATGAAGTCAGAAAGGGTTGAAAATTGATGATGTGCCTTTGAATGGTGCATATTAAACACACAAAAAGTATGGAGTTAAAATAAGTTATTCAAAATGAAATCCCTTTGTAATAGATGAGTTATTGTGCGAAACTCTCGTACTTCGAAAGAGATTGTCCAATTTGTACACGAAGTGCATTTAGTTTTTGTCGTAACCCTCTCAACTCTTTAGAAGTTGCTATGTGGGTGAAATTATGATGTCATGCCAAGTTACAACCTTTTTAGAGTTCATTTGTATTTCTTTTCAAATTCAGGGTCATTTAGATTAAAATAAATCATTAAATTCATGAAAAATTTCAAATGACGTCAGAAAGGGTTGAAAATTGATGATATGCCTTTGAGTGGTGCATATTGAACACACAAAAATTATGGAGGTAAGGTAAGTTATTAAAACTGAAATCCGTTTTGTAATAGATGAGTTTTTGTCCGAAACCCTGATACTTCGAAAGAGATTGTCCAATTTGTACACGAAGTGCATCCAGTTTTTGTCGTAACCCTCTCAACTCTTTAGAAGTTGCTATGTGGGTGAAATTATGATGTCATGCCTAGTTACAACCTTTTTAGAGTTCATTTACTGCTTTTCAAATTCAGGGTCATTTAGATCAAAATAAATCATTAAATTCATGGAAAATATGAAATGAAGTCAGAAAGGGTTGAAAAGTGATGATGTGCTTTTGAATGGTGCATATTGAACACACAAAAAGTACGAAGGTAAAATAAGTTATTAAAAATGAAATCACTTTCTAATAGATGAGTTATTGTCCGAAACCCTCATACATCGAAAGAGATTGTCCAATTTGTACACAAAGTGCATCCAGTTTTTTCGTAACTCTCTCAACTCTTTAGAAGTTGCTATGTGGGTGAAATTATGATGATATGCCAAGTTACAACCTTTTTAGAGTTCATTTGTACTGCTTTTCAAATTAAGGGTCATTTAGCTCAAAATAAAACATTAAATGCATGGAAAATATAAAATGAAGTCAAAAAAGGGTTGAAAATTGATGATGTGCCTCTGAATGGTGCATATTGCACACACAAAAAGTATGGAGTTAAAATAAGTTATTAAAACTGAAATCCCTTTGTAATAGATGAGTTTTTGTCCGAAACCCTGATACTTCGAAAGAGATTGTCCAATTTGTACATGAAGTGCATCCAGTTTTTGTCTAACCCACTCAACTCTTTAGAAGTTGCTATGTGGGTGAAATTATGATGTCATGCCAAGTTACAACCTTTAGAGAGTTCATTTGTACTGCTTTTCAAATTCAGGGTCATTTAGCTAAAAATAAATCATTAAATGCATGGAAAATATCAAATGAAGTCAGAAAGGGTTGAAAATCGATGATATGCCTTATAATGGTGCATACTGAACATACAAAAAGTATGGAGTTAAAATAGGTTATTCAAAATGAAATCCCTTTGTAATAGATGAGTTTTTGTCCGAAACCCTGATACTTCGAAAGAGATTGTCCAATTTGTACATGAAGTGCATCCAGTTTTTGTCTAACCCTCTCAACTCTTTAGAAGTTGCTATGTGGGTGAAATTATGATGTCATGCCAAGTTACAACCTTTTCAGAGTTCATTTGTACTGCTTTTCAAATTCAGGGTCATTTAGGTGAAAATAAATCATTACATGCATGGAAAAAATCAAATGAAGTCAGAAAAGGGTTGAAAATTGATGATGTGCCTCTGAATGGTGTATATTGAACACACAAAAAGTATGGAGTTCAAATAAGTTATTAAAAATGAAACCCCTTTGTAATAGATGAGTTTTCATCCGAAACCCTCATACTTCGACATAGATTGTCCAGTTGTACACGAAGTGCATCCAGTTTTTGCCGTAACCCCCTCAACTCTTTAGAAGTTGCTATGTGGGTGAAATTATGATGTCATGCCAAGTTACAACCTTTTTAGAGTTCATTTGTATTGCTTTTCAAATTCAAGGTCATTTAGATCAAAATAATTCATTAAATTCATGGAAAATATCAAATGAAGTCACAAAGGGTTGAAAATTGATGATGTGCCTTTGAGTGGTGCATATTGAACACACAAAAAGTATGGAGCTAAAATGAGTTATTAAAACTGAAATCCCTTTGTAATAGATGAGTTTTTGTCTGAAACCCTCATACTTCGAAAGAGATTGTCCAATTTGTACACGAAGTGCATCCCGTTTTTTTCGTAACCCTCTCAACTCTTTAGAAGTTTCTATGTGGGTGAAATTATGATGTCAAGCCAAGTTACAACCTTTTTAGTGTTCATTTGTACTACTTTTCAAATTCAGGGTCATTTAGATCAAAATAAATCATTAAATTCATGGAAAATATCAAATGAAGTCAGAAAGGGTTGAAAATTGATGATGTGCCTTTGAATGGTGCATATTGAACACACAAAAAGTATGGAGTTAAAATAAGTTATTTCAAAATGAAATCCCTTTGTAATAGATGAGTTTTTGTCCGAAACCCTCATACTTCGAAAGAGATTGTCCAATTTGTACATGAAGTGCATCCAGTTTTTGTCTAACCCTCTCAACTCTTTAGAAGTTGCTATGTGGGTGAAATTATGATGTCATGCCAAGTTACAACCTTTTGAGAGTTCATTTGTACTGCTTTTCAAATTCAGGGTCATTTAGCTGAAAATAAATCATTAAATGCATGGAAAATATCAAATGAAGTCAGAAAGGGTTGAAAATCGATGATATGCCATATAATGGTGCATATTGAACACACAAAAAGTATGGAGTTAAAATAGGTTATTCAAAATGAAATCCCTTTGTAATAGACTAGTTTTTGTCCGAAACCCTAATACTTCGAAAGAGATTGTCCAATTTGTACACGAAGTGCATCCAGTTTTTGTCTAACCCTCTCAACTCTTTAGAAGTTGCTATGTGGGTGAAATTATGATGTCATGCCAAGTTACAACCTTTTCAGAGTTCATTTGTACTGCTTTTCAAATTCAGGGTCATTTAGGTGAAAATAAATCATTACATGCATGGAAAAAATCAAATGAAGTCAGAAAAGGGTTGAAAATTGATGATGTGCCTCTGAATGGTGAATATTGAACACACAAAAAGTATGGAGTTCAAATAAGTTATTAAAAATGAAACCCCTTTGTAATAGATGAGTTTTCATCCGAAACCCTCATACTTCGACATAGATTGTCCAATTGTACACGAAGTGCATCCAGTTTTTGCCGTAACCCCCTCAACTCTTTAGAAGTTGCTATGTGGGTGAAATTATGATGTCATGCCAAGTTACAACCTTTTTAGAGTTCATTTGTATTGCTTTTCAAATTCAAGGTCATTTAGATCAAAATAATTCATTAAATTCATGGAAAATATCAAATGAAGTCACAAAGGGTGGAAAATTGATGATGTGCCTTTGAGTGGTGCATATTGAACACACAAAAAGTATGGAGTTAAAATGAGTTATTAAAACTGAAATCCCTTTGTAATAGATGAGTTTTTGTCTGAAACCCTCATACTTCGAAAGAGATTGTCCAATTTGTACACGAAGTGCATCCCGTTTTTTTCGTAACCCTCTCAACTCTTTAGAAGTTTCTATGTGGGTGAAATTATGATGTCAAGCCAAGTTACAACCTTTTTAGTGTTCATTTGTACTACTTTTCAAATTCAGGGTCATTTAGATCAAAATAAATCATTAAATTCATGGAAAATATCAAATGAATTCAGAAAGGGTTGAAAATTGATGATGTGCCTTTGAATGGTGCATATTGAACACACAAAAGTATGGAGTTAAAATAAGTTATTTCAAAATGAAATCCCTTTGTAATAGATGAGTTTTTGTCCGAAACCCTCATACTTCGAAAGAGATTGTCCAATTTGTACATGAAGTGCATCCCGTTTTTGTCTAACCCTCTCAATTCTTTAGAAGTTGCTATGTGGGTGAAATTATGATGTCATGCCAAGTTACAACCTTTTGAGAGTTCATTTGTACTGCGTTTCAAATTCAGGGTCATTTAGCTGAAAATAAATCATTAAATGCATGGAAATATCAAATGAAGTCAGAAAGGGTTGAAAATCGATGATATGCCATATAATGGTGCATATTGAACACACAAAAAGTATGGAGTTAAAATAGGTTATTCAAAACGAAATCCCTTTGTAATAGATGAGTTTTTGTCCGAAACCCTGATACTTCGAAAGAGATTGTCCAATTTGTACACGAAGTGCATCCAGTTTTTGTCTAACCCTCTCAACTCTTTAGAAGTTTCTATGTGGGTGAAATTATGATGTCATGCCAAGTTACAACCTTTTCAGAGTTCATTTGTACTGCTTTTCAAATTCAGGGTCATTTAGCTGAAAATAAATCATTACATGCATGGAAAAAATCAAATGAAGTCACAAAAGGGTTGAAAATTGATGATGTGCCTCTGAATGGTGAATATTGAACACACAAAAAGTATGGAGTTCAAATAAGTTATTAAAAATGAAACACCTTTGTAATAGATGAGTTTTCATCTGAAACCCTCATACTTCGACAGAGATTGTCCAAGTGTACACGAAGTGCATCCAGTTTTTGCCGTAACCCCCTCAACTCTTTAGAAGTTGCTATGTGGGTGAAATTATGATGTCATGCCAAGTTACAACCTTTTTAGAGTTCATTTGTATTGCTTGTCAAATTCAGGATCATTTAGATCAAAATAATTCATTAAATTCATGGAAAATATCAAATGAAGTCACAAAGGGTTGAAAATTGATGATGTGCCTTTGAGTGGTGCATATTGAACACACAAAAAGTATGGAGTTAAAATGAGTTATTAAAACTAAAATCCCTTTGTAATAGATGAGTTTTTGTCTGAAACCCTCATACTTCGAAAGAGATTGTCCAATTTGTACACGAAGTGCATCCCATTTTTGTCGTAACCCTCTCAACTCTGTAGAAGTTGCTATGTGGGTGAAATTATGATGTCAAGCCAAGTTACAACCTTTTTAGTGTTCATTTGTACTGCTTTTCAAATTCAGGGTCATTTAGATCAAAATAAATCATTAAATTCATGGAAAATATCAAATGAAGTCAGAAAGGGTTTAAAATTGATGATGTGCCTTTGAATGGTGCATATTGAACACACAAAAAGTATGGAGTTAAAATAAGCTATTTCAAAACGAAATCCCTTTGTAATAGATGAGTTTTTGTCCGAAACCGTCATACTTCGAAAGAGATTGTCCAATTTGTACACAAAGTGCATCCAGTTTTTTTCATAACCCCCTCAACTCTTTAGAAGTTTCTATGTCGGTGAAATTATGATGTCATGCCAAGTTACAACCTTTTTAGAGTTCATTTGTACTACTTTTCAAATTAAGGGTCATTTAGCTCAAAATAAATCATTAAATTCATGGAAAATATCAAATGAAGTCAGAAAGGGTTGAAAATTGATGATGTGACTTTGAATGGTGCATATTGAACAAACAAAAATTATGGAGTATAATAATTTATTAAAACTGAAATCCCTTTGTAATAGATGAGTTTTCGTCCCAAACCCTCATACTTTGACAAAGATTGTCCAATTGTACACGAAGTGCATCCAGTTTTTTCGTAACCCTCTCAACTTTTTAGAAGTTGCTATGTGGGTGAAATTATGATGTCATGCCAAGTTACAACCTTTTTATAGTTTATTTGTACTGCTTTTCAAATTCAGGGTCATTTAGATCAAAATAAATCATTAAATTCATGGAATATATCAAATGAAGTGAGAAAGGGTTGAAAATTGATGATGTGCCTTTGAATGGTGCATATTGAACACACAAAAACTATGGAGTTAAAACAAGTTATTAAAACAGAAATCCCTTTGTAATAGATGAGTTTTCGTCCGAAACCCTCATACTTCGACAAAGATTGTCCAATTGTACACGAAGTGCATCCAGTTTTGTCGTAACCCTCTCAACTCTTTAGAAAGTTGCTATGTGGGTGAAATTATGATGTCATGCCAAGTTACAACCTTTTTAGCGTTCATTTGTACTGCTTTTCAAATTCAGGGTCATTTAGATAAAATTAAAATATTAAATTCATGGAAAATATCAAATGAAGTCAGAAAGGGATGAAAATTGATGATGTGCCTTTGAATTGTGCATATTGAACACAGAAAAAGTATGGAGTTAAAATAAGTTGTTAAAAATGAAATCCCTTTGTAATAGATCAGTTTTTGTTCGAAACCCTCCTACATCGAAAGAGATTCTCCAATTTGTACACGAAGTGCATCCAGTTTTTTTCGTAACCCTCTCAACTCTTCAGAAGTTGCTATGTGGGTGAAATTATGATGATATTCCTAGTTACAACCTTTTCAGAGTTCATTTGTACTGCTTTTCAAATTCAGGGTCATTTAGATCAAAATAAATCATTAAATTCATGGAAAATATCAAATGAAGTCAGAAAGGGTTGAAAATTGATGATGTGCCTTTGAATGGTGCATATTGAACACACAAAAATTATGGAGTTTAATAAGTTATTAAAACTGAAATCCCTTTGTAATAGATGAGTTTTTGTCCGAAACCATCATACTTCGAAAGAGATTGTCCAATTTGTACATGACGTGCATCCAGTTTTTGCCGTAACCCTCACAACTCTTTAGAAGTTGCTATGTGGGTGAAATTATGATGTCATGCCAAGTTACAACCTTTTTATAGTTCATTTGTACTGCTTTTCAAATTCAGGGTCATTTAGATCAAAATAAATCATTAAATTCATGGAAAATATCAAATGAGGTCAGAAAGGGTTGAAAATTGATGATGTGCCTTGGAATGGTGCATATTGAACACACAAAAACTATGGAGTTAAAATAAGTTATGAAAACTGAAATCCCTGGTAATAGATGAGTTTTTGTCCGAAACCATCATACTTCGAAAGAGATTGTCCAATTTGTACACAAAGTGCATCCAGTTTTTGCCGTAACCCTCTCAACTCTTTAGAAGTTGCTATGTGGGTGAAATTATGATGTGATGCCAAGTTGCAACCTTTTTAGAGTTCATTTGTACTGCTTTTCAAATTCAGGGTCATTTAGATCAAAATAAATCATTAAATTCATGGAAAATATCAAATGAAGTCAGAAAGGGTTGAAAATTGATGATGTGCCTTTGAGTGGTGCATATTGAAAACACAAAAACTATGGAGTTAAAATAAGTTATTAAAACTGAAATCCCTTTGTAATAGATGAGTTTTTGTCCGAAACCATCATACTTCGAAAGAGATTGTCCAATTTGTACACGAAGTGCATCCAGTTTTTGCCGTAACCCTCTCAACCCTTTAGAAGTTGCTATGTGGGTGAAATTATGATGTCATGCCAAGTTACAACCTTTTTAGAGTTCATTTGTACTGCTTTTCAGATTCAAGGTCATTTAGCTCAAAATAAGTCATTAAATTCATAGAAAATATCAAATGAAGTCAGAAAGGGTTGAAAATTGAGGATGTGCTTTTGAATGGTGCATATTGAACACACAAAAATTATGGAGTTTAATAAGTTATTAAAACTGAAATCCCTTTGTAATAGATGAGTTTTCGTCCGAAACACTCATACTTCGACAAAGATTGTCCAATTGTACACGAAGTGCATCCAGTTTTGTCGTAACCCTCTCAACTCTTTAGAAAGTTGCTATGTGGGTGAAATTATGATGTCGTGCCAAGTTACATCCTTTTTAGAGTTCATTGGTAGTGCTTTTCAAATTCAGGGTCATTTAGATCAAAATAAATTATTAAATTCATGGAAAATATCAAATGAAGTCAGAAAGGGATGAAAATTGATGATGTGCCTTTGAATTGTGCATATTGAACACACAAAAAGTATGGAGTTAAAATAAGTTATTAAAAATGAAATCCCTTTGTAATAGATGAGTTTTTGTCCGAAACCCTCATACATCGAAAGAGATTTTCCAATTTGTACACGAAGTGCATCCAGTTTTGTCGTAACCCTCTCAACTCTTTAGAAAGTTGCTATGTCGGTGAAATTATGATGTCGTGCCAAGTTACATCCTTTTAGAGTTCATTTGTAGTGCTTTTCAAATTCAGGGTCATTTAGGTCAAAATAAATCCTTAAATTCATGGAAAATATCAAATGAAGTCAGAAAGGGATGAAAATTGATGATGTGCCTTTGAATTGTGCATATTGAACACACAAAAACTATGGAGTTAAAATAAGTTTTTAAAACTGAAATCCCTTTGTAATAGATGAGTTTTTGTCCGAAACCATCATACTTCGAAAGAGATTGTCCAATTTGTACACGAAGTGCATCCAGTTTTTGCCGTAACCCTCTCAACTCTTTAGAAGTTGCTATGTGGGTGAAATTATGATGTCAAGCCAAGTTACAACCTTTTTAGTGTTCATTTGTACTGCTTTTCAAATTCAGGGTCATTTAGATAAAAATAAATCATTAAATTCATGGAAAATATCAAATGAAGTCAGAAAGGGTTGAAAATTGATGATGTGCCTTTGAATGGTGCATATTGAACACACAAAAAGTATGGAGTTAGAATAAGCTATTTCAAAATGAAATCCCTTTGTAATAGATGACTTTTTGTCCGAAACCGTCATACTTCGAAAGAGATTGTCCAATTTGTACACAAAGTGCATCCAGTTTTTGTCGTAACCCCCTCAACTCTTTAGAAGTTTCTATGTCAGTGAAATTATGATGTCATGCCAAGTTACAACCTTTTTAGAGTTCATTTGTACTACTTTTCAAATTAAGGATCATTTAGCTCAAAATAAATCATTAAATTCATGGAAAATATCAAATGAAGTCAGAAAGGGTTGAAAATTGATGATGTGACTTTGAATGGTGCATATTGAACAAACAAAAATTATGGAGTATAATAATTTATTAAAACTGAAATCCCTTTGTAATAGATGAGTTTTCGTCCGAAACCCTCATAGTTCGACAAAGATTGTCCAATTGTACACGAAGTGCATCCAGTTTTTTCGTAACCCTCTCAACTTTTTAGAAGTTGCTATGTGGGTGAAATTATGATGTCATGCCAAGTTACAACCTTTTTAGAGTTCATTCGTATTGCTTTTCAAATTCAGGGTCATTTAGATCAAAATAATTCATTAAATTCATGGAAAATATCAAATGAAGTCACAAAGGGTTGAAAATTGATGATGTGCCTTTGAGTGGTGCATATTGAACACACAAAAAGTATGGAGTTAAAATGAGTTATTAAAATTGAAATCCCTTTGTAATAGATGAGTTTTTGTCTGAAACCCTCATACTTCGAAAGAGATTGTCCAATTTGTACACGAAGTGCATCCCGGTTTTTTCGTAACCCTCTCAACTCTTTAGAAGTTGCTATGTGGGTGAAATTATGATGTCAAGCCAAGTTACAACCTTTTTAGTGTTCATTTGTACTGCTTTTCAAATTCAGGGTCATTTAGATCAAAATAAATCATTAAATTCATGGAAAATATCAAATGAATTCAGAAAGGGTTGAAAATTGATGATGTGCCTTTGAATGGTGCATATTGAACACACAAAAAGTATGGAGTTAAAATAAGTTATTTCAAAATGAAATCCCTTTGTAATAGATGAGTTTTTGTCCGAAACCCTCATACTTCGAAAGAGATTGTCCAATTTGTACATGAAGTGCATCCCGTTTTTGTCTAACCCTCTCAACTCTTTAGAAGTTGCTATGTGGGTGAAATTATGATGTCATGCCAAGTTACAACCTTTTGAGAGTTCATTTGTACTGCGTTTCAAATTCAGGGTCATTTAGCTGAAAATAAATCATTAAATGCATGGAAAATATCAAATGAAGTCATAAAGGGTTGAAAATCAATGATATGCCATATAATGGTGCATATTGAACACACAAAAAGTATGGAGTTAAAATAGGTTATTCAAAACGAAATCCCTTTGTAATAGATGAGTTTTTGTCCGAAACCCTGATACTTCGAAAGAGATTGTCCAATTTGTACACGAAGTGCATCCAGTTTTTGTCTAACCCTCTCAACTCTTTAGAAGTTTCTATGTGGGTGAAATTATGATGTCATGCCAAGTTACAACCTTTTCAGAGTTCATTTGTACTGCTTTTCAAATTCAGGGTCATTTAGCTGAAAATAAATCATTACATGCATGGAAAAAATGAAATGAAGTCACAAAAGGGTTGAAAATTGATGATATGCCTCTGAATGGTGAATATTGAACACACAAAAAGTATGGAGTTCAAATAAGTTATTAAAAATGAAACACCTTTTTAATAGATGAGTTTTCATCCGAAACCCTCATACTTCGACAGAGATTGTTCAAGTGTACACGAAGTGCATCCAGTTTTTGCCGTAACCCCCTCAACTCTTTAGAAGTTGCTATGTGGGTGAAATTATGATGTCATGCCAAGTTACAACCTTTTTAGAGTTCATTTGTATTGCTTGTCAAATTCAGGATCATTTAGATCAATATAATTCATTAAATTCATGGAAAATATCAAATGAAGTCACAAAGGGTTGAAAATTGATGATTTGCCTTTGAGTGGTGCATATTGAACACACAAAAAGTAAGGAGTTAAAATGAGTTATTAAAACTAAAATCCTTTGTAATAGATGAGTTTTTGTCTGAAACCCTCATACTTCGAAAGAGATTGTCCAATTTGTACACGAAGTGCATCCCATTTTTGTCGTAACCCTCTCAACTCTGTAGAAGTTGCTATGTGGGTGAAATTATGATGTCAAGCCAAGTTACAACCTTTTTAGTGTTCATTCGTACTGCTTTTCAAATTCAGGGTCATTTAGATCAAAATAAATCATCAAATTCATGGAAAATATCAAATGAAGTCAGAAAGGGTTGAAAATTGATGATGTGCCTTTGAATGGTGCATATTGAACACACAAAAAGTATGGAGTTAAAATAAGCTATTTCAAAATGAAATCCCTTTGTAATAGATGAGTTTTTGTCCGAAACCGTCATACTTCGAAAGAGATTGTCCAATTTGTACACAAAGTGCATCCAGTTTTTGTCGTAACCCCCTCAACTCTTTAGAAGTTTCTATGTCGGTGAAATTATGATGTCATGCCAAGTTACAACCTTTTTAGTGTTCATTTGTACTGCTTTTCAAATTAAGGGTCATTTAGCTCAAAATAAATCATTAACTTAATGGAAAATATCAAATGAAGTCAGAAAGGGTTGAAAATTGATGATGTGACTTTGAATGGTGCATATTGAACAAACAAAAATTATGGAGTATAATAATTTATTAAAACTGAAATCCCTTTGTAATAGATGAGTTTTCGTACGAAACCCTCATACTTCGACAAAGATTGTCCAATTGTACACGAAGTGCATCCAGTTTTTTCGTAACCCTCTCAACTTTTTAGAAATTGCGATGTGGGTGAAATTATGATGTCATGCCAAGTTACAACCTTTTTAGAGTTTATTTGTACTGCTTTTCAAATTCAGGGTCATTTAGATCAAAATAAATCATTAAATTCATGGAATATATCAAATGAAGTGAGAAAGGGTTGAAAATTGATGATGTGCATTTGAATGGTGCATATTGAACACACAAAAACTATGGAGTTAAAACAAGTTATTAAAACAGAAATCCCTTTGTAATAGATGAGTTTTCGTCCGAAACCCTCATACTTCGACAAAGATTGTCCAATTGTACACGAAGTGCATCCAGTTTTGTCGTAACCCTCTCAACTCTTTAGAAAGTTGCTATGTGGGTGAAATTATGATGTCATGCCAAGTTACAACCTTTTTAGCGTTCATTTGTACTGCTTTTCAAATTCAGGGTCATTTAGATAAAAATAAATTATCAAATTCATGGAAAATATCAAATGAAGTCAGAAAGGGATGAAAATTGATGATGTGCCTTTGAATTGTGCATATTGAACACACAAAAAGTATGGAGTTAAAATAAGTTGTTAAAAATGAAATCCCTTTGTAATAGATGAGTTTTTGTTCGAAACCCTCCTACATCGAAAGAGATTCTCCAATTTGTACACGAAGTGCATCCAGTTTTTTTCGTAACCCTCTCAACTCTTCAGAAGTTGCTATGTGGGTGAAATTATGATGATATTCCTAGTTACAACCTTTTCAGAGTTCATTTGTACTGCTTTTCAAATTCAGGGTCATTTAGATCAAAATAAATCATTAAATTCATGGAAAATATCAAATGAAGTCAGAAAGGGTTGAAAATTGATGATGTGCCTTTGAATGGTGCATATTGAACACACAAAAATTATGGAGTTTAATAAGTTATTAAAACTGAAATCCCTTTGTAATAGATGAGTTTTTGTCCGAAACCATCATACTTCGAAAGAGATTGTCCAATTTGTACATGACGTGCATCCAGTTTTTGCCGTAACCCTCACAACTCTTTAGAAGTTGCTATGTGGGTGAAATTATGATGTCATGCCAAGTTACAACCTTTTTAGCGTTCATTTGTACTGCTTTTCAAATTCAGGGTCATTTAGATAAAAATAAATTATCAAATTCATGGAAAATATCAAATGAAGTCAGAAAGGGATGAAAATTGATGATGTGCCTTTGAATTGTGCGTATTGAACACACAAAAAGTATGGAGTTAAAATAAGTTGTTAAAAATGAAATCCCTTTGTAATAGATGAGTTTTTGTTCGAAACCCTCCTACATCGAAAGAGATACTCCAATTTGTACACGAAGTGCATCCAGTTTTTTTCGTAACCCTCTCAACTCTTCAGAAGTTGCTATGTGGGTGAAATTATGATGATATTCCTAGTTACAACCTTTTCAGAGTTCATTTGTACTGCTTTTCAAATTCAGGGTCATTTAGATCAAAATAAATCATTAAATTCATGGAAAATATCAAATGAGGTCAGAAAGGGTTGAAAATTGATGATGTGCCTTTGAATGGTGCATATTGAACACACAAAAACTATGGAGTTAAAATAAGTTATGAAAACTGAAATCCCTTATAATAGATGAGTTTTTGTCCGAAACCATCATACTTCGAAAGAGATTGTCCAATTTGTACACAAAGTGCATCTAGTTTTTGCCGTAACCCTCTCAACCCTTTAGAAGTTGCTATGTGGGTGAAATTATGATGTCATGCCAAGTTGCAACCTTTTTAGAGTTCATTTGTACTGCTTTTCAAATTCAGGGACATTTAGATCAAAATAAATCATTAAATTCATGGAAAATATCAAATGAAGTCAGAAAGGGTTGAAAATTGAGGATGTGCTTTTGAATGGTGCATATTGAACACACAAAAATTATGGAGTTTAATAAGTTATTAAAACTGAAATCCCTTTGTAATAGATGAGTTTTCGTCCGAAACACTCATACTTCGACAAAGATTGTCCAATTGTACACGAAGTGCATCCAGTTTTGTCGTAACCCTCTCAACTCTTTAGAAAGTTGCTATGTGGGTGAAATTATGATGTCGTGCCAAGTTACATCCTTTTTAGAGTTCATTGGTAGTGCTTTTCAAATTCAGGGTCATTTAGATCAAAATAAATTATTAAATTCATGGAAAATATCAAATGAAGTCAGAAAGGGATGAAAATTGATGATGTGCCTTTGAATTGTGCATATTGAACACACAAAAAGTATGGAGTTAAAATAAGTTATTAAAAATGAAATCCCTTTGTAATAGATGAGTTTTTGTCCGAAACACTCATACATCGAAAGAGATTCTCCAATTTGTACACGAAGTGCATTCAGTTTTTTCGTAACCCTCTCAACTCTTCAGAAGTTGCTATGTGGGCGAAATTATGATGATATGCCTAGTTATAATCTTTTCAGTGTTCATTTGTACTGCTTTTCAAATTCAGGGTCATTTAGATCAAAATAAATCATTAAATTCATGGAAAATATCAAATGAAGTCAGAAAGGGTTGAAAATTGATGATGTGCCTTTGAATGGTGCATATTGAACACACAAAAATTATGGAGTCTAATAAGTTATTAAAACTGAAATCCCTTTGTAATAGATGAGTTTTCGTCCGAAACCCGCATACTTCGAAAAAGATTGTCCAATTGTACACGAAGTGCATCCAGTTTTGTCGTAACCCTCTCAACTCTTTAGAAAGTTGCTATGTCGGTGAAATTATGATGTCGTGCCAAGTTACATCCTTTTAGAGTTCATTTGTAGTGCTTTTTAAATTCAGGGTCATTTAGATCAAAATAAATTATTAAATTCATGGAAAATATCAAATGAAGTCAGAAAGGGATGAAAATTGATGATGTGCCTTTGAATTGTGCATATTGAACACACAAAAACTATGGAGTTAAAATAAGTTATTAAAACTGAAATCCCTTTGTAATAGATGAGTTTTTGTCCGAAACCATCATACTTCGAAAGAGATTGTCCAATTTGTACACGAAGTGCATCCAGTTTTTGCCGTAACCCTCTCAACTCTTTAGAAGTTGCTATGTGGGTGAAATTATGATGTCATGCCAAGTTACAACCTTTTTATAGTTCATTTATACTGCTTTTCAAATTCAGGGTCATTTATATCAAAATAAATCATTAAATTCATGGAAAATATCAAATGAGGTCAGAAAGGGTTGAAAATTGATGATGTGCCTTTGAATGGTGCATATTGAACACACAAAAACTATGGAGTTAAAATAAGTTATTAAAACTGAAATCCCTTTGTAATAGATGAGTTTTTGTCCGAAACCATCATACTTCGAAAGACATTGTCCAATTTGTACACGACGTGCATCCAGTTTTTGCCGTAACCCTCACAACTCTTTAGAAGTTGCTATGTGGGTGAAATTATGATGTCATGGCAAGTTACAACCTTTTTAGAGTTCATTTGTACTGCTTTTCAGATTCAAGGTCATTTAGCTCAAAACAAATCATTAAATTCATGGAAAATATCAAATGAAGTCAGAAAGGGTTGAAAATTGATGATGTGCCTTTGAATGGTGCATACTGAACACACAAAAATTGTGGAGTTTAATAAGTTATTAAAAATGAAATCCCTTTGTAATAGATGAGTTTTTGTCCGAAACCATCATACTTCGAAAGAGATTGTCCAATTTGTACACGAAGTGCATCCAGTTTTTGCCGTAACCCTCTCAACTCTTTAGAAGTTGCTATGTGGGTGAAATTATGATGTCATGCCAAGTTACAACCTTTTTACAGTTCATTTGTACTGCTTTTCAAATTCAGGGTCATTTAGATCAAAATAAATCATTAAATTCATGGAAAATATCAAATGAAGTGAGAAAGGGTTGAAAATTGATGATGTGCCTTTGAATCGTGCATATTGAACACACAAAAACTATGGAGTTAAAATAAGTTATTAAAACAGAAATCCCTTTGTAATAGATGAGTTTTCGTCCGAAACCCTCATACTTCGACTAAGATTGTCCAATTGTACACGAAGTGCATCCAGTTTTATCGTAACTCTCTCAACTCTTTAGAAAGTTGCTATGTGGGAGAAATGATGATGTCATGCCAAGTTATAACCTTTTTAGCGTTCATTTGTACTGCTTTTCAAATATAGGGTCATTTAGATAAAAATAAATTATATACATTCATGGAAAATATCAAATGAAGTCAGAAAGGGATGAAAATTGATGATGTGCCTTTGAATTGTGCATATTGAACACACAAAAAGTATGGGGTTAAAATAAGTTGTTAAAAATAAAATCCCTTTGTAATAGATGAGTTTTTGTCCGAAACCCTCCTACATCGAAAGAGATTCTCCAATTTGTACACGAAGTGCATCCAGTTTTTTTCGTAACCCTCTCAACTCTTCAGAAGTTGCTATGTGGGTGAAATTATGATGATATGCCTAGTTACAACCTTTTCAGAGTTCATTTGTACTGCTTTTCAAATGCAGGGTCATTTAGATCAAAATAAATCATTAAATTCATGGAAAATATCAAATGAAGTCAGAATGGGTTGAAAATTGATGATGTGCCTTTGAATGGTGCATATTGAACACACAAAAATTATGGAGTTTAATAAGTTATTAAAACTGAAATCCCTTTGTAATAGATGAGTTTTCGTCGGAAACCCTCATACTTCGACAAAGATTGTCCAATTGGACACGAAGTGCATCCAGTTTTGTCGTAACCCTCTCAACTCTTTAGAAAGTTGCTATGTGGGTGAAATTATGATGTCATGCCAAGTTACATCCTTTTTAGAGTTCATTTGTAGTGCTTTTCATATTCAGGGTCATTTAGATCAAAATAAATTATTAAATTCATGGAAAATATCAAATGAAGTCAGAAAGGGATGAAAATTGATGATGTGCCTTCGAATTGTGCATATTGAACACACAAAAACTATGGAGTTAAAATAAGTTATTAAAACTGAAATCCCTTTGTAATAGATGAGTTTTTGTCCGAAACCATCATACTTCGAAAGAGATTGTCCAATTTGTACACGAAGTGCATCCAGTTTTTGCCGTAACCCTCTCAACTCTTTAGAAGTTGCTATGTGGGTGAAATTATGATGTCATGCCAAGTTACAACCTTTTTACAGTTTATTTGTACTGCTTTTCAAATTCAGGGTCATTTATATCAAAATAAATCATTAAATTCATGGAAAATATCAAATGAGGACAGAAAGGGTTGAAAATGGATGATGTGCCTTTGAATGGTGCATATTGAACACACAAAAAGTATGGAGTTAAAATAAGTTATTAAAACTGAAATCCCTTTGTAATAGATGAGTTTTCGTCCGAAACCCTCATACTTCGACTAAGATTGTCCAATTGTACACGAAGTGCATCCAGTTTTATCGTAACTCTCTCAACTCTTTAGAAAGTTGCTATGTGGGAGAAATTATGATGTCATGCCAAGTTATAACCTTTTTAGCGTTCATTTCTACTGCTTTTCAAATATAGGGTCATTCAGATAAAGATAAATTATTACATTCATGGAAAATATCAAATGAAGTCAGAAAGGGATGAAAATTGATGATGTGCCTTTGAATTGTGCATATTGAACACACAAAAAGTATGGGGTTAAAATAAGTTGTTAAAAATAAAATCCCTTTGTAATAGATGAGTTTTTGTCCGAAACCCTCCTACATCGAAAGAGATTGTCCAATTTGTACACGAAGTGCATCCAGTTTTTGCCGTAACCCTCTCAACTCTTTAGAAGTTGCTATGTGGGTGAAATTATGATGTCATGCCAAGTTACAACCTTTTTACAGTTCATTTGTACTGCTTTTCAAATTCAGGGTCATTTAGATCAAAATAAATCATTAAATTCATGGAAAATATCAAATGAAGTGAGAAAGGGTTGAAAATTGATGATGTTCCTTTGAATGGTGCATATTGAACACACAAAAACTATGGAGTTAAAATAAGTTATTAAAACGGAAATCCCTTTGTAATAGATGAGTTTTCGTCCGAAACCCTCATACTTCGACAAAGATTGTCCAATTGTACACGAAGTGCATCCAGTTTTATCGTAACTCTCTCAACTCTTTAGAAAGTTGCTATGTGGGAGAAATTATGATGTCATGCCAAGTTATAACCTTTTTAGCATTCATTTGTACTGCTTTTCAAATATAGGGTCATTTAGATAAAAATAAATTATTACATTCATGGAAAATATCAAATGAAGTCAGAAAGGGATGAAAATTGATGATGTGCCTTTGAATTGTGCATATTGAACACACAAAAAGTATGGGGTTAAAATAAGTTGTTAAAAATAAAATCCCTTTGTAATAGATGAGTTTTTGTCCGAAACCCTCCTACATCGAAAGAGATTCTCCAATTTGTACACGAAGTGCATCCAGTTTTTTTCGTAACCCTCTCAACTCTTCAGAAGTTGCTATGTGGGTGAAATTATGATGATATGCCTAGTTACAACCTTTTCAGAGTTCATTTGTACTGCTTTTCAAATGCAGGGTCATTTAGATCAAAATAAATCATTAAATTCATGGAAAATATCAAATGAAGTCAGAATGGGTTGAAAATTGATGATGTGCCTTTGAATCGTGCATATTGAACACACAAAAACTATGGAGTTAAAATAAGTTATTAAAACAGAAATCCCTTTGTAATAGATGAGTTTTCGTCCGAAACCCTCATACTTCGACTAAGATTGTCCAATTGGACACGAAGTGCATCCAGTTTTGTCGTAACCCTCTCAACTCTTTAGAAAGTTGCTATGTGGGTGAAATTATGATGTCATGCCAAGTTACATCCTTTTTAGAGTTCATTTGTACTGCTTTTCAGATTCAAGGTCATTTAGCTCAAAATAAATCATTAAATTCATGGAAAATATCAAATGAAGTCAGAAAGGGATGAAAATTGATGATGTGCCTTTGAATTGTGCATATTGAACACACAAAAACTATGGAGTTAAAATAAGTTATTAAAACTGAAATCCCTTTGTAATAGATGAGTTTTTGTCCGAAACCATCATACTTCGAAAGAGATTGTCCAATTTGTACACGAAGTGCATCCAGTTTTTGCCGTAACCCTCTCAACTCTTTAGAAGTTGCTATGTGGGTGAAATTATGATGTCATGCCAAGCTACAACCTTTTTATAGTTCATTTGTACTGCTTTTCAAATTCAGGGTCATTTATATCAAAATAAATCATTAAATTCATGGAAAATATCAAATGAGGACAGAAAGGGTTGAAAATGGATGATGTGCCTTTGAATGGTGCATATTGAACACACAAAAAGTATGGAGTTAAAATAAGTTATTAAAACTGAAATCCCTTTGTAATAGATGAGTTTTCGTCCGAAACCCTCATACTTCGACAAAGATTGTCCAATTATACACGAAGTGCATCTAGTTTTGTCGTAACCCTCTCAACTCTTTATAAAGTTGCTATGTGGGTGAAATTATGATGTCGTGCCAAGTTACATCCTTTTTAGAGTTCATTTGTAGTGCCTTTCAAATTCAGGGTCATTTAGATCAAAATAAATTATTAAATTCATGGAAAATATCAAATGAAGTCAGAAAGGGATGAAAATTGATGATGTGCCTTTGAATTGTGCATATTGAACACACAAAAAGTATGGAGTTAAAATAAGTTGTTAAAAATAAAATCCCTTTGTAATAGATGAGTTTTTGTCCGAAACCATCATACTTCGAAAGAGATTGTCCAATTTGTACACGAAGTGCATCCAGTTTTTGCCGTAACCCTCTCAACTCTTTAGAAGTTGCTATGTGGGTGAAATTATGATGTCATGCCAAGTTACAACCTTTTTATAGTTCATTTGTACTGCTTTTCAAATTCAGGGTCATTTATATCAAAATAAATCATTAAATTCATGGAAAAATATCAAATGAGGTCAGAAAGGGTTGAAAATTGATGATGTGCCTTTGAATGGTGCATATTGAACACCCAAAAACTATGGAGTTAAAATAAGTTATTAAAACTGAAATCCCTTTGTAATAGATGAGTTTTTGTCCGAAACCATCATACTTCGAAAGAGATTGTCCAATTTGTACACGAAGTGCATCCAGTTTTTGCCGTAACCCTCTCAACTCTTTAGAAGTTGCTATGTGGGTGAAATTATGATGTCATGCCAAGTTACAACCTTTTTACAGTTTATTTGTACTGCTTTTCAAATTCAGGGTCATTTATATCAAAATAAATCATTAAATTCATGGAAAATATCAAATGAGGACAGAAAGGGTTGAAAATGGATGATGTGCCTTTGAATGGTGCATATTGAACACACAAAAAGTATGGAGTTAAAATAAGTTATTAAAACTGAAATCCCTTTGTAATAGATGAGTTTTCGTCCGAAACCCTCATACTTCGACTAAGATTGTCCAATTGTACACGAAGTGCATCCAGTTTTATCGTAACTCTCTCAACTCTTTAGAAAGTTGCTATGTGGGAGAAATTATGATGTCATGCCAAGTTATAACCTTTTTAGCGTTCATTTGTACTGCTTTTCAAATATAGGGTCATTTAGATAAAAATAAATTATTACATTCATGGAAAATATCAAATGAAGTCAGAAAGGGATGAAAATTGATGATGTGCCTTTGAATTGTGCATATTGAACACACAAAAAGTATGGGGTTAAAATAAGTTGTTAAAAATAAAATCCCTTTGTAATAGATGAGTTTTTGTCCGAAACCCTCCTACATCGAAAGAGATTGTCCAATTTGTACACGAAGTGCATCCAGTTTTTGCCGTAACCCTCTCAACTCTTTAGAAGTTGCTATGTGGGTGAAATTATGATGTCATGCCAAGTTACAACCTTTTTACAGTTCATTTGTACTGCTTTTCAAATTCAGGGTCATTTAGATCAAAATAAATCATTAAATTCATGGAAAATATCAAATGAAGTGAGAAAGGGTTGAAAATTGATGATGTTCCTTTGAATGGTGCATATTGAACACACAAAAACTATGGAGTTAAAATAAGTTATTAAAACGGAAATCCCTTTGTAATAGATGAGTTTTCGTCCGAAACCCTCATACTTCGACAAAGATTGTCCAATTGTACACGAAGTGCATCCAGTTTTATCGTAACTCTCTCAACTCTTTAGAAAGTTGCTATGTGGGAGAAATTATGATGTCATGCCAAGTTATAACCTTTTTAGCATTCATTTGTACTGCTTTTCAAATATAGGGTCATTTAGATAAAAATAAATTATTACATTCATGGAAAATATCAAATGAAGTCAGAAAGGGATGAAAATTGATGATGTGCCTTTGAATTGTGCATATTGAACACACAAAAAGTATGGGGTTAAAATAAGTTGTTAAAAATAAAATCCCTTTGTAATAGATGAGTTTTTGTCCGAAACCCTCCTACATCGAAAGAGATTCTCCAATTTGTACACGAAGTGCATCCAGTTTTTTTCGTAACCCTCTCAACTCTTCAGAAGTTGCTATGTGGGTGAAATTATGATGATATGCCTAGTTACAACCTTTTCAGAGTTCATTTGTACTGCTTTTCAAATGCAGGGTCATTTAGATCAAAATAAATCATTAAATTCATGGAAAATATCAAATGAAGTCAGAATGGGTTGAAAATTGATGATGTGCCTTTGAATGGTGCATATTGAACACACAAAAATTATGGAGTTTAATAAGTTATTAAAACTGAAATCCCTTTGTAATAGATGAGTTTTCGTGGGAAACCCTCATACTTCGACAAAGATTGTCCAATTGGACACGAAGTGCATCCAGTTTTGTCGTAACCCTCTCAACTCTTTAGAAAGTTGCTATGTGGGTGAAATTATGATGTCATGCCAAGTTACATCCTTTTTAGAGTTCATTTGTACTGCTTTTCAGATTCAAGGTCATTTAGCTCAAAATAAATCATTAAATTCATGGAAAATATCAAATGAAGTCAGAAAGGGATGAAAATTGATGATGTGCCTTTGAATTGTGCATATTGAACACACAAAAACTATGGAGTTAAAATAAGTTATTAAAACTGAAATCCCTTTGTAATAGATGAGTTTTTGTCCGAAACCATCATACTTCGAAAGAGATTGTCCAATTTGTACACGAAGTGCATCCAGTTTTTGCCGTAACCCTCTCAACTCTTTAGAAGTTGCTATGTGGGTGAAATTATGATGTCATGCCAAGCTACAACCTTTTTATAGTTCATTTGTACTGCTTTTCAAATTCAGGGTCATTTATATCAAAATAAATCATTAAATTCATGGAAAATATCAAATGAGGACAGAAAGGGTTGAAAATGGATGATGTGCCTTTGAATGGTGCATATTGAACACACAAAAAGTATGGAGTTAAAATAAGTTATTAAAACTGAAATCCCTTTGTAATAGATGAGTTTTCGTCCGAAACCCTCATACTTCGACAAAGATTGTCCAATTATACACGAAGTGCATCTAGTTTTGTCGTAACCCTCTCAACTCTTTATAAAGTTGCTATGTGGGTGAAATTATGATGTCGTGCCAAGTTACATCCTTTTTAGAGTTCATTTGTAGTGCCTTTCAAATTCAGGGTCATTTAGATCAAAATAAATTATTAAATTCATGGAAAATATCAAATGAAGTCAGAAAGGGATGAAAATTGATGATGTGCCTTTGAATTGTGCATATTGAACACACAAAAAGTATGGAGTTAAAATAAGTTGTTAAAAATAAAATCCCTTTGTAATAGATGAGTTTTTGTCCGAAACCATCATACTTCGAAAGAGATTGTCCAATTTGTACACGAAGTGCATCCAGTTTTTGCCGTAACCCTCTCAACTCTTTAGAAGTTGCTATGTGGGTGAAATTATGATGTCATGCCAAGTTACAACCTTTTTATAGTTCATTTGTACTGCTTTTCAAATTCAGGGTCATTTATATCAAAATAAATCATTAAATTCATGGAAAAATATCAAATGAGGTCAGAAAGGGTTGAAAATTGATGATGTGCCTTTGAATGGTGCATATTGAACACCCAAAAACTATGGAGTTAAAATAAGTTATTAAAACTGAAATCCCTTTGTAATAGATGAGTTTTTGTCCGAAACCATCATACTTCGAAAGACATTGTCCAATTTGTACACGACGTGCATCCAGTTTTTGCTGTAACCCTCACAACTCTTTAGAAGTTGCTATGTGGGTGAAATTATGATGTCATGGCAAGTTACAACCTTTTTAGAGTTCATTTGTACTGCTTTTCAGATTCAAGGTCATTTAGCTCAAAATAAATCATTAAATTCATGGAAAATATCAAATGAAGTCAGAAAGGGTTGAAAATTGATGATGTGCCTTTGAATGGTGCATATTGAATACACAAAAATTATGGAGTTTAATAAGTTATTAAAAATGAAATCCCTTTGTAATAGATGAGTTTTTGTCCGAACCCATCATACTTCGAAAGAGATTGTCCAATTTGTACACGAAGTGCATCCAGTTTTTGCCGTAACCCTCTCAACTCTTTAGAAGTTGCTATGTGGGTGAAATTATGATGTCATGCCAAGTTACAACCTTTTTACAGTTCATTTGTACTGCTTTTCAAATTCAGGGTCATTTAGATCAAAATAAATCATTAAATTCATGGAAAATATCAAATGAAGTGAGAAAGGGTTGAAAATTGATGATGTGCCTTTGAATGGTGCATATTGAACACACAAAAACTATGGAGTTAAAATAAGTTATTAAAACAGAAATCCCTTTGTAATAGATGAGTTTTCGTCCGAAACCCTCATACTTCGACAAAGATTGTCCAATTGTACACGAAGTGCATCCAGTTTTATCGTAACTCTCTCAACTCTTTAGAAAGTTGCTATGTGGGAGAAATTATGATGTCATGCCAAGTTATAACCTTTTTAGCGTTCATTTGTACTGCTTTTCAAATATAGGGTCATTTAGATAAAAATAAATTATTACATTCATGGAAAATATCAAATGAAGTCACAAAGGGATGAAAATTGATGATGTGCCTTTGAATTGTGCATATTGAACACACAAAAAGTATGGGGTTAAAATAAGTAGTTAAAAATAAAATCCCTTTGTAATAGATGAGTTTTTGTCCGAAACCCTCCTACATCGAAATAGATTCTCCAATTTGTACACGAAGTGCATCCAGTTTTTTTCGTAACCCTCTCAACTCTTCAGAAGTTGCTATGTGGGTGAAATTATGATGATATGCCTAGTTACAACCTTTTCAGAGTTCATATGTACTGCTTTTCAAATTCAGGGTCATTTAGATCAAAATAAATCATTAAATTCATGGAAAATATCAAATGAAGTCAGAAAGGGTTGAAAATTGATGATGTGCCTTTGAATGGTGCATATTGAACACACAAAAATTATGGAGTTTAATAAGTTATTAAAACTGAAATCCCTTTGTAATAGATGAGTTTTTGTCCGAAACCATCATACTTCGAAAGAGATTGTCCAATTTGTACACGAAGTGCATCCAGTTTTTGCCGTAACCCTCTCAACTCTTTAGAAGTTGCTATGTGGGTGAAATTATGATGTCATGCCAAGCTACAACCTTTTTATAGTTCATTTGTACTGCTTTTCAAATTCAGGGTCATTTATATCAAAATAAATCATTAAATTCATGGAAAATATCAAATGAGGACAGAAAGGGTTGAAAATGGATGATGTGCCTTTGAATGGTGCATATTGAACACACAAAAAGTATGGAGTTAAAATAAGTTATTAAAACTGAAATCCCTTTGTAATAGATGAGTTTTCGTCCGAAACCCTCATACTTCGACAAAGATTGTCCAATTATACACGAAGTGCATCTAGTTTTGTCGTAACCCTCTCAACTCTTTATAAAGTTGCTATGTGGGTGAAATTATGATGTCGTGCCAAGTTACATCCTTTTTAGAGTTCATTTGTAGTGCCTTTCAAATTCAGGGTCATTTAGATCAAAATAAATTATTAAATTCATGGAAAATATCAAATGAAGTCAGAAAGGGATGAAAATTGATGATGTGCCTTTGAATTGTGCATATTGAACACACAAAAAGTATGGAGTTAAAATAAGTTGTTAAAAATAAAATCCCTTTGTAATAGATGAGTTTTTGTCCGAAACCATCATACTTCGAAAGAGATTGTCCAATTTGTACACGAAGTGCATCCAGTTTTTGCCGTAACCCTCTCAACTCTTTAGAAGTTGCTATGTGGGTGAAATTATGATGTCATGCCAAGTTACAACCTTTTTATAGTTCATTTGTACTGCTTTTCAAATTCAGGGTCATTTATATCAAAATAAATCATTAAATTCATGGAAAAATATCAAATGAGGTCAGAAAGGGTTGAAAATTGATGATGTGCCTTTGAATGGTGCATATTGAACACCCAAAAACTATGGAGTTAAAATAAGTTATTAAAACTGAAATCCCTTTGTAATAGATGAGTTTTTGTCCGAAACCATCATACTTCGAAAGACATTGTCCAATTTGTACACGACGTGCATCCAGTTTTTGCTGTAACCCTCACAACTCTTTAGAAGTTGCTATGTGGGTGAAATTATGATGTCATGGCAAGTTACAACCTTTTTAGAGTTCATTTGTACTGCTTTTCAGATTCAAGGTCATTTAGCTCAAAATAAATCATTAAATTCATGGAAAATATCAAATGAAGTCAGAAAGGGTTGAAAATTGATGATGTGCCTTTGAATGGTGCATATTGAATACACAAAAATTATGGAGTTTAATAAGTTATTAAAAATGAAATCCCTTTGTAATAGATGAGTTTTTGTCCGAACCCATCATACTTCGAAAGAGATTGTCCAATTTGTACACGAAGTGCATCCAGTTTTTGCCGTAACCCTCTCAACTCTTTAGAAGTTGCTATGTGGGTGAAATTATGATGTCATGCCAAGTTACAACCTTTTTACAGTTCATTTGTACTGCTTTTCAAATTCAGGGTCATTTAGATCAAAATAAATCATTAAATTCATGGAAAATATCAAATGAAGTGAGAAAGGGTTGAAAATTGATGATGTGCCTTTGAATGGTGCATATTGAACACACAAAAACTATGGAGTTAAAATAAGTTATTAAAACAGAAATCCCTTTGTAATAGATGAGTTTTCGTCCGAAACCCTCATACTTCGACAAAGATTGTCCAATTGTACACGAAGTGCATCCAGTTTTATCGTAACTCTCTCAACTCTTTAGAAAGTTGCTATGTGGGAGAAATTATGATGTCATGCCAAGTTATAACCTTTTTAGCGTTCATTTGTACTGCTTTTCAAATATAGGGTCATTTAGATAAAAATAAATTATTACATTCATGGAAAATATCAAATGAAGTCACAAAGGGATGAAAATTGATGATGTGCCTTTGAATTGTGCATATTGAACACACAAAAAGTATGGGGTTAAAATAAGTAGTTAAAAATAAAATCCCTTTGTAATAGATGAGTTTTTGTCCGAAACCCTCCTACATCGAAATAGATTCTCCAATTTGTACACGAAGTGCATCCAGTTTTTTTCGTAACCCTCTCAACTCTTCAGAAGTTGCTATGTGGGTGAAATTATGATGATATGCCTAGTTACAACCTTTTCAGAGTTCATATGTACTGCTTTTCAAATTCAGGGTCATTTAGATCAAAATAAATCATTAAATTCATGGAAAATATCAAATGAAGTCAGAAAGGGTTGAAAATTGATGATGTGCCTTTGAATGGTGCATATTGAACACACAAAAATTATGGAGTTTAATAAGTTATTAAAACTGAAATCCCTTTGTAATAGATGAGTTTTCGTCGGAAACCCTCATACTTCGACAAAGATTGTCCAATTGTACACGAAGTGCATCCAGTTTTGTCGTAACCCTCTCAACTCTTTAGAAAGTTGCTATGTGGGTGAAATTATGATGTCATGCCAAGTTACATCCTTTTTAGAGTTTATTTGTAGTGCTTTTCAAATTCAGGGTCATTTAGATCAAAATAAATTATTAAATTCATGGAAAATATCAAATGAAGTCAGAAAGGGATGAAAATTGATGATGTGCCTTTGAATTGTGCATATTGAACACACAAAAACTATGGAGTTAAAATAAGTTATTAAAACTGAAATCCCTTTGTAATAGATGAGTTTTTGTCTGAAACCATCATACTTCGAAAGAGATTGTCCAATTTGTACACGAAGTGCATCCAGTTTTTGCCGTAACCCTCTCAACTCTTTAGAAGTTGCTTTGTGGGTGAAATTATGATGTCATGCCAAGTTACAACCTTTTTATAGTTAATTTGTACTGCTTTTCAAATTCAGGGTCATTTATATCAAAATAAATCATTAAATTCATGGAAAATATCAAATGAGGTCAGAAAGGGTTGAAAATTGATGATGTGCCTTTGAATGGTGCATATTGAACACACAAAAAGTATGGAGTTAAAATAACTTATTAAAACTGAAATCCCTTTGTAATAGATGAGTTTTCGTCCAAAACCCTCATACTTCGACAAAGATTGTCCAATTGTACACGAAGTGCATCCAGTTTTGTCGTAACCCTCTCAACTCTTTAGAAAGTTGCTATGTGGGTGAAATTATGATGTCGTGCCAAGTTACATCCTTTTTAGAGTTCATTTGTAGTTCCTTTCAAATTCAGGGTCATTTAGATCAAAATAAATTATTAAATTCATGGAAAATATCAAATGAAGTCAGAAAGGGATGAAAATTGATTATGTGCCTTTGAATTGTGCATATTGAACACACAAAAACTATGGAGTTAAAATAAGTTATTAAAACTGAAATCCCTTTGTAATAGATGAGTTTTTGTCCGAAACCATCATACTTCGAAAGAGATTGTCCAATTTGTACACGAAGTGCATCCAGTTTTTGCCGTAACCCTCTCAACTCTTTAGAAGTTGCTATGTGGGTGAAATTATGATGTCATGCCAAGTTACAACCTTTTTATAGTTCATTTGTACTGCTTTTCAAATTCAGGGTCATTTATATCAAAATAAATCATTAAATTCATGGAAAATAACAAATGAGGTCAGAAAGGGTTGAAAATTGATGATGTGCCTTTGAATGGTGCATATTGAACACACAAAAACTATGGAGTTAAAATAAGTTATTAAAACTGAAATCCCTTTGTAATAGATGAGTTTTTGTCCGAAACCATCATCCTTCGAAAGAGATTGTCCAATTTGTACACGACGTGCATCCAGTTTTTGCCGTAACCCTCACAACTCTTTAGAAGTTGCTATGTGGGTGAAATTATGATGTCACGGCAAGTTACAACCTTTTTAGAGTTCATTTGTACTGCTTTTCAAATTCAGGGTCATTTATATCAAAATAAATCATTAAATTCATGGAAAATATCAAATGAGGTCAGAAAGGGTTGAAAATTGATGATGTGCCTTTGAATGGTGCATATTGAACACACAAAAAGTATGGAGTTAAAATAAGTTATTAAAACTGAAATCCCTTTGTAATAGATGAGTTTTCGTCCAAAACCCTCATACTTCGACAAAGATTGTCCAATTGTACACGAAGTGCATCCAGTTTTGTCGTAACCCTCTCAACTCTTTAGAAAGTTGCTATGTGGGTGAAATTATGATGTCGTGCCAAGTTACATCCTTTTTAGAGTTCATTTGTAGTTCCTTTCAAATTCAGGGTCATTTAGATCAAAATAAATTATTAAATTCATGGAAAATATCAAATGAAGTCAGAAAGGGATGAAAATTGATTATGTGCCTTTGAATTGTGCATATTGAACACACAAAAACTATGGAGTTAAAATAAGTTATTAAAACTGAAATCCCTTTGTAATAGATGAGTTTTTGTCCGAAACCATCATACTTCGAAAGAGATTGTCCAATTTGTACACGAAGTGCATCCAGTTTTTGCCGTAACCCTCTCAACTCTTTAGAAGTTGCTATGTGGGTGAAATTATGATGTCATGCCAAGTTACAACCTTTTTATAGTTCATTTGTACTGCTTTTCAAATTCAGGGTCATTTATATCAAAATAAATCATTAAATTCATGGAAAATAACAAATGAGGTCAGAAAGGGTTGAAAATTGATGATGTGCCTTTGAATGGTGCATATTGAACACACAAAAACTATGGAGTTAAAATAAGTTATTAAAACTGAAATCCCTTTGTAATAGATGAGTTTTTGTCCGAAACCATCATCCTTCGAAAGAGATTGTCCAATTTGTACACGACGTGCATCCAGTTTTTGCCGTAACCCTCACAACTCTTTAGAAGTTGCTATGTGGGTGAAATTATGATGTCACGGCAAGTTACAACCTTTTTAGAGTTCATTTGTACTGCTTTTCAGATTCAAGGTCATTTAGCTCGAAATAAATCATTAAATTCATGGAAAATATCAAATGAAGTCAGAAAGGGTTGAAAATTGATGATGTGCCTTTGAATGGTGCATATTGAACACACAAAAATTATGGAGTTTAATAAGTTATTAAAAATGAAATCCCTATGTAATACATGAGTTTTTGTCCGAAACCATCATACGTCGAAAGAGATTGTCCAATTTGTACACGAAGTGCATCTAGTTTTTTTCGTAACCCTCTCAACTCTTTAGAAGTTGCTATGTGGATGAAATTATGATGATATGCCTAGTTACAACCTTTTCAGAGTTCATTTGTACTGCTTTTCAAATTCAGGGTCATTTAGCTCAAAATAAATCATTAAATGCATGGAAAATATCAAATTAAGTGAAAAAGGGTTGAAAATTGATGATGTGCCTCTGAATGGTGCATATTGAACACAGAAAAAGTATGGAGTTAAAATAAGTTATTAAAATGAAACCCCTTTGTAATAGATGAGTTTTTGTCCGAAACCATCACACTTCGAAAGAGATTGTCCAATTTGTACACGAAGTGCATCCAGTTTTTGCCGTAACCCTCTCAACTCTTTAGAAGTTGCTATGTGGGTGAAATTATGATGTCATGCCAAGTTACAACCTTTTTGGAGTTCATTTGTACTGCTTTTCAAATTCAGGGTCATTTAGATCAAAATAAATTATTAAATTCATGGAAAATATCAAATGAAGTCAGAAAGGGATGAAAATTGATGATGTTCCTTTGAATTGTGCATATTAAACACACTAAAAGTATGGAGTTAAAATAAGTTATTAAAAATGAAATCCCTTTGTAATAGATGAGTTTTTGTCCGAAACCCTCATACATCGAAAGAGATTCTCCAATTTGTACACGAAGTGCATCCAGTTTTTTTCGTAACCCTCTCAACTCTTTAGAAGTTGCTATGTGGGTGAAATTATGATGTCATGCCAAGTTACAACCTTTTCATAGTTCATTTGTACTGCTTTTCAAATTCAGGGTCATTTAGCTCAAAATAAATCATTAAATGCATGGAAAATATCAAATGAAGTCGAAAAAGTGTTCAAAATTGATGATGTGCCTCTGAATGGTGCATATTGAACACACAAAAAGTATGGAGTTAAAATAAGTTATTAAAATGAAACACCTTTGTAATAGATGAGTTTTTATCCGAAACCATCATACTTCGAAAGAGATTGTCCAATTTGTACACGAAGTGCATCCCGTTTTTGTCGTAACCCTCTCAACTCTTTAGAAGTTGCTATGTGGGTGAAATAATGATGTCATGCCAAGTTACAACCTTTTTAGAGTTCATTTGTACTGCTTTTCAAATTAAGGGTCATTTAGATCAAAATAAATTATTAAATTCATGGAAAATTTCAAATGAAGTTAGAAAGGGATGAAAATTGATGATGTGCCTTTGAATTGTGCATATTGAACACACAAAAAGTATGGAGTTAAAATAAGTTATTAAAACTGAGATCCCTTTGTAATAGATGAGTTTTTGTCTGAAACACTCATACATCGAAAGAGATTCTCCAATTTGTACACGAAGTGCATCCAGTTTTTTTCGTAACCCTCTCAACTCTTTAGAACTTGCTATGTGGGTGAAATTATGATGATATGCCTAGTTACAACCTTTTCAGAGTTCATTTGTACAACTTTTCAAATTCAGGGTCATTTAGCTCAAAATAAATCATTAAATGCATGGAAAATATCAAATGAAGTCAAAAAAGGGTTGATAATTGATGATGTGCCTCTGAATGGTGCATATTGAACACACAAAAATTATGGAGTTAAAATAAGTTATTAAAATGAAACCCCTTTGTAATAGATGAGTTTTTGTCCGAAACCCTCATACTTCAAAAGAGATTGTCCAATTTGTACACGAAGTGCATCCAGTTTTTGTCGTAACCCTCTCAACTCTTTCGCAGTTGCTATGTGGGTGAAATTATGATGTCATGCCAAGTTACAACCTTTTTAGTGTTCATTTGTACTGCTTTTCAAATTCAGGGTCATTTAGATCAAAATAAATCATTGAATTCATGGAAAATATCAAATGAAGTCAGAAAGGGTTGAAAATTGATGATGTGCCTTTGAATGGTGCATAATGAACACACAAAAAGTATGGAGTTAAAATAAGTTATTCAAAATGAAATCCCTTTGTAACACATGAGTTTTAGTCCAAAACCCTCATACTTCGAAAGAGATTGTCCAATTTGTACACGAAGTGCATACAGTTTTTGTCGTAACCCTCTCAACTCTTTAGAAGTTGTTATGTGGGTGAAATTATAATGTCATGCAAAGTTACAACCTTTTTAGAGTTCATTTGTACTGCTTTTCAGGGTCATTTAGCTCAAAATAAATTATTAAATTCATGGAAAATATAAAATGAAGTCAGAAAGGGATGAAAGTTGATGATGTGCCTTTGAATTGTGCATATTGAACACACAAGAACTATGGAGTTAAAATTAGTTATTAAAAATGAAATCCCTTTGTAATAGATGAGTTTTTGTCCGAAACCCTCATACATCGAAAGAGATTCTCCAATTTGTACACGAAGTGCATCTAGTTTTTTTTGTAACCCTCTCAACTCTTTAGAAGTTGCTATGTGGGTGAAATTATGATGATATACCTAGTTACAACCTTTTCAGAGTTCATTTGTACTGCTTTTCAAATTCAGGGTCATTTAGCTCAAAATAAATCATTAAATGCATGGAAAATATCAAATGAAGTCAAAAAAGGGTTGAAAATTGATGATGTGCCTCTGAATGGTGCATATTGAACACACAAAAAGTATGGAGTTAAAATAAGTTATTAAAATGAAACCCCCTTGTAATAGATGAGTTTTTGTCCGAAACCATCATACTTCGAAAGAGATTGTCCAAGTTGTACACGAAGTGCATCCAGTTTTTGTCGTAACCCTCTCCACTCTTGAGAAGTAGCTATGTGGGTGAAATTATGATCTCATGCCAAGTTACAACCTTTTTAGAGTGCATTTGTATTGCTTTTCAAATTCAGGGTCATTTGGATAAAAAAATCATTAAATTCATGGAAAATATCAAATGAAGTCAGAAAGGGTTGAAAACTGATGATGTGCCTTTGAATGGTGCATATTGAACACACAAAAAGTATGGAGTTAAAATAAGTTATTCAAAATGAAATCCCTTTCTAATAGATGAGTATTTGTCCGAAACCCTGATACTTCGAAAGAGATTGTCCAATTTGTACACGAAGTGCATCCAGTTTTTGTCTAACCCCCTCAACTCTTTAGAAGTTTCTATGTCGGTGAAATTATGATGTCATGCCAAGTTACAACCTTTTTAGAGTTCATTTGTACTGCTTTTCAAATTCAGGGTCATTTAGCTCAAAATAAATCATTAAATGCATGGAAAATATAAAATTTAGTCAAAAAAGGGTTGAAAATTGATGATGTGCCTCTAATTGGTGCATGTTGAACACACAAAAAGTATGGAGTTAAAATAAGTTATTAAAATGAAACCCCTTTGTAATAGATGAGTTTTCGTCTGAAACCCTCATACTTCGACAGAGATTGTCCAGTTGTACACGAAGTGCATCTAGTTTTTGCCGTAACCCCCTCAACTCTTTAGAAGTTGCTATGTGGGTGAAATTATGATGTCATGCCAAGTTACACCCTTTTCAGAGTTCATTTGTACTGCTTTTCAAATTCAGGGTCATTTAGCTCAAAAGAAATCATTAAATGCATGGAAAATATCAAATGAAGTCAGAAAGGGTTGAAAACTTGTGATGTGCCTTTGAATGGTGCATATTGAACACAAAAAAAGTATGGAGTTAAAATAAGTTATTATAAATGAAATCCCTTTGTAATAGATGAGTTTTCGTCTCAAACCCTCATACTTCGAAAGAGATTGTCCAATTTGTACATGAAGTGCATCCAGTTTATGTCGTAACCCTCTCAACTCTTTCGCAGTTGCTATGTGGGTGAAATTATGATGTCATGCCAAGTTACAACCTTTTTAGTGTTCATTTGTACTGCTTTTCAAATTCAGGGTCATTTAGATCAAAATAAATCATTGAATTCATGGAGAATATCAAATGAAGTCAGAAAGGGTTGAAAATTGATGATGTGCCTTTGAATGGTGCATAATGAACACACAAAAAGTATGGAGTTAAAATAAGTTATTCAAAATGAAATCCCTTTGTAACACATGAGTTTTAGTCCAAAACCCTCATACTTCGGAAGAGATTGTCCAATTCGTACACGAAGTGCATACAGTTTTTGTCGTAACCCTCTCAACTCTTTAGAAGTTGTTATGTGGGTGAAATTATAATGTCATGCAAAGTTACAACCTTTTTAGAGTTCATTTGTACTGCTTTTCAAATTCAGGGTCATTTAGATCAAAATAAATAATTGAATGCATGGAAAATATCAAATCAAGTCAGAAAGGGTTGTAAATTGATGATGTGCCTTTGAATGGTGCATATTGAACACACCAAAATTATGGAGTTTAATAAGTTATTAAAACTGAAATCCCTTTGTAATAGATGAGTTTTCGTCCGAAACCCTCATACTTCGACAAAGATTGTCCAATTGTACACGAAGTGCATCCAGTTTTTGTCGTAACCCTCTCAACTCTTTAGAAGTTGCTATGTGGGTGAAATTATGATGTCATGCCAAGTTACAACCTTTTTAGAGTTCATTTGTACTGCTTTTCAAATTCAGGGTAATTTAGATCAAAATAAATCATTAAATTCATGGAAAATATCAAATGAAGTCAGAAAGGGTTGAAAATTGATGATGTGCCTTTGAATGGTGCATATTGAACACACAAAAAGTATGGAGTTACAATAAGTTATTCGAAATGAAATCCCTTTGTAATAGATGAGTTATTGTCCGAAACCCTCATCCTTCGAAAGAGATTATCCAATTTGTACATGAAGTGCATCTAGTTTTTGTCGTAACCCTCTCAACTCTTTAGAAGTTGCTATGTGGGTGAAATTATGACGATATGCCAAGTTAAAACCTTTTGAGAGTTCATTTGTACTGCTTTTCAAATTCAGGGTTATTTAGCTCAAAATAAATAATTAAATGCATGGAAAATATCAAATGAATCCAGAAAGGGTTGAAAATTGATGATGTGCCTTTGAATGGTGCATATTCAACACACAAAAAGTATGGAGTTAAAATAAGTTATTCAAAATGACATCCCTTTGTAATAGATGTGTTTTTGTCCGAAACCCTCATACTTCGAAAGAGATTGTCCAATTTGTACACGAAGTGCATCCAGTTTTTGTCGTAACCCTCTCAACTCTTTAGAAGTTGCTATTGAGTGAAATTATTATGTCATGCCAAGTTACTACTTTTTAGAGTTCATTTGTACTGCTTTTCAAATTCAGGGTCATTTAGATCAAAATAAATCATTAAATTCATGGAAAATATCAAATGAAGTCAGAAAGGGTTGAAATTTGATAATGTGCCTTTGAATGGTGCATATTGAACACACCAAAAGTATGGATTTAAAATAAGGTATTAAAAATGAAATCCCTTTGTAATAGATGAGTTTTTGTCCGAAACCCTCATACTTCGAAAGAGATTGTCCAATTTGTACACGAAGTGCATCTAGTTTTTATCGTGACCCTCTCAACTCTTTAGAAGTTGCTATGTGGGTGAAATTATGATGTCATTCCATGTTACAACCTTTTTAGAGTTCATTTGTACTGCTTTTCAAATTCAGGGTCATTTAGATCAAAATATATAATTAAATTCATGTAAAAAATATAATGAAGTCAGAAAGGGTTGAAAATTGATGATGTGCCTTTGGATGGTGTATATTGAACACACAAAAAGTATGGATTTAAAATATGTTATTCAAAATGAAATCACTTTGTAATAGATGAGATTTTGTCCGAAATACTCATACTTCGAAAGAGATTGTCCAATTTGTACACGAAGTGCATCCAGTTTTTGTCGTAACACTCTCAACTCTTTAGAAGTTGCTATGTGGGTGAAATTTTGACGATATGCCAAGTTACAACCATTTCAGAGTTCATTTGTACTGCTTTTCAAATTCAGGGTCATTTAGCTCAAAATAAATCATTAAATGCATGGAAAATATCAAATGAAGTCAAAAAGGGTTTAAAATTGATGATGTGCCTTTGAATGGTGCATATTGAACACAGAAAAAGTTTGGAGTAAAAATAAGTAATTAAAAATGAAATCCCTTTGTAATATATGAGTTTTTGTACGAAACCCTCATACTTCGAAAGAGATTGTCCAATTTGTACACGTAGTGCATCCAGTTTTTGTCGTAACACTCTCAACTCTTTAGAAGTTGCTATGTGGGTGAAATTATGACGATATGCCTAGTTACAACCTTTT
The DNA here is from genome assembly GCA_022496015.1 of Hordeum marinum. Lineage (NCBI taxonomy): Eukaryota > Viridiplantae > Streptophyta > Magnoliopsida > Poales > Poaceae > Hordeum > Hordeum marinum. Next base: position 506,572,040 of record CM039675.1, read on the forward strand.
TAGAGTTCATTTGTACTCTTTTCAAATTCAGGGTCATTTAGCTCAAAATAAACTATTAAATGCGTGGAAAATATCAAATGAAGTCAGAAAGGGTTGAAAATTGATGATGTGCCTTTGAATGGTGCATATTCAACGCACAAAAAGTATGGAGTTAAAATAAGTTATTCAAAATGAAATCCCTTGGTAATAGATAAGTTATTGTCCGAAACCCTCATACTTCGGAAGAGATTGTCCAATTTGTACACGAAGTGCATCTAGTTTTTGTCATAACCCTCTCAACTCTTTAGAAGTTGCTATGTGGGTGAAATTATGATGATATGCCAAGTTACAACCTTTTCAGAGTTCATTTGTACTGCCTTTCAAATTCAGGGTCATTTAGCTCAAAATAAATCATTAAATTCATGGAAAATATCAAATGAAGTCAGAATAGGTTGAAAATTGATGACGTGCCTTTGAATGGTGCATATTGAACACAGAAAAAGTATGGAGTTAAAATAAGTTATTAAAAATGAAATCCCTTTGTAATAGATGAGTTATTGTCCGAAACCCTCATACTTCGAAAGAGATTGTCCAATTTGTACACGAAGTGCATTTAGTTTTTGTCGTAACCCTGTCAACTCTTTTGAAGTTGCTATGTGGGTGAAATTATGATGTCATGCCAAGTTACAACCTTTTTAGAGTTCATTTGTATTGCTTTTCAAATTCAGGGTCATTTCGATCAAAATAAATCATTAAATTGATGGAAAATATCAAATGAAGTCAGAAAGGGTTGAAAATTGATGATGTGCCTTTGAATGGTGCATATTGAACACACAAAAATTATGGAGTTTAATAAGTTATTAAAACTGAAATCCCTTTGTAATAGATGAGTTTTTGTCCGAAACCCTGGTACTTCGAAAGAGATTGTCCAATTTGTACATGCAGTGCATCCAGTTTTTGCCTAACCCTCTCAACTCTTTAGAAGTTGCTATGTGGGTGAAATTATGATGTCATGTCAAGTTACAACCTTTTTAGAGTTCATTTGTACTGCTTTTCAAATTCAGGGTCATTTAGCTGAAAATAAATCATTAGATGCATGGAAAAAATCAAATGAAGTCAAAAAAGGGTTGAAAATTGATGATGTGCCTCTGAATGGTGAATATTAAACACACAAAAAGTATCGAGTTAAAATAAGTTATTAAAATGAAACCCCTTTGTAATAGATGAGTTTTTGTCCGAAACCATCATACTTCGAAAGAGATTGTCCAATTTGTACACGAAGTGCATCCAGTTTTTGCCGTAACCCTCTAAACTCTTTAGAAGTTGCTATGTGGGTGAAATTATGATGTCATGTCAAGTTACAACTTTTTTAGAGTTCATTTGTACTGCTTTTCAAATTCAGGGTCATTTAGATCAAAATAAATCATTAAATTCATGGAAAATATCAAATGAAGTCAGAAAGGGTTGAAAATTGATGATGTGCCGTTGAATGGTGCATATTTAACACACAAAAAGTATGGAGTTAAAATAAGTTATTCAAAATGAAATCCCTTTGTAATAGATGACTTTTTTTCCGAAACCCTCATACTTTGAAAGAGATTGTCCAATTTGTACACGAAGTGCATCCAGTTTTTGTCGTAACCCTCTCAACTCTTTAGAAGTTTCTATGTGGGTGAAATTATGATGTCATGCCAAGGTACAACCTTTTTAGAGTTCATTTGTACTGCTTTTCAAATTCAGGGTCATTTAGATTAAAATAAATCATTAAATTCATGGAAAATATCAAATGAAGTCAGAAAGGGTTGAAAATTGATGATGTGCCTTTGAATGGTGCATATTGAACACACAAAAATTATGGTGTTTAATAAGTTATTAAAACTGAAATCACTTCGTAATAGATGAGTTTTCGTCCGAAACCCTGATACGTCGAAAGAGATTGTCCAATTTGTACACGAAGTGCATCCAGTTTTTGTCTAACCATCTCAACTCTTTAGAAGTTGCTATGTGGGTGAAATTAATATCTCACGCCAAGTTACAACCTTTTCAGAGTTCATTTGTACTGCTTTTCAAATTCAGGGTCATTTAGTAGAAAATAAATCATTAGATGCATGGAAAAGGGTTGAAAATTGATGATGTGCCTCTGAATGGTGAATATTGACCACACAAAAAGTAGCGAGTTAAAATAAGTTATTAATAATGAAACCCCTTTGTAATAGAAGAGTTTTCATCCGAAACCCTCATTCTTCGACAAAGATTGTCCAATTGTACACGAAGTGCATCCAGTTTTTGCCGTAACCCCCTCAACTCTTTAGAAGTTGCTATGTGGGTGAAATTCTGATGTCATGCCAAGTTACAACCTTTTCAGAGTTCATTTGCATTGCTTTTCAAATTCAAGGCCATTTAGATCAAAATAAATCATTAAATTCATGGAAAATATCAAATGAAGTCAGAAAGGGTTGAAAATTGATGATGTGCCTTTGAATGGTGCATATTGAACACACAAAGTTATGGAGTTTAATAAGTTATTAAAACTGAAATCCCTGTGTAATAGATGAGTTTTCGTGCGAAACCCTCATACTTTCACAAAGATTGTCCAATTGTACACGAAGTGCATCCAGTTTTTGTCGTAACCCTCTCAACTCTTTAGAAGTTGCTATGTGGGTGAAATTATGATGTCATGCCAAGTTACAACCTTTTTAGAGTTCATTTGTACTGCTTTTGAAATTCAGGGTCATTTAGATCAAAATAAATCATTAAATTCATGGAAAATATCAAATGAAGTCAGAAAGGGTTGAAAATTGATGATGTGCCTTTGAATGGTGCATATTGAACACACAAAAATTATGGAGTTTAATAAGTTATTAAACTGAAATCGCTTTGTAATAGATGAGTTTTCGTCCGAAACCCTCATACTTCGACAAAGATTGTCCAAATGTACACGAAGTGCATCGTCGTAACCCTCTCAACTCTTTAGAAGTTGCTATGTGGGTGAAATTATGATGTCATGCCAAGTTACAACCTTTTTAGAGTTCATTTGTACTGCTTTTCAAATTCAGGGTCATTTAGATTAAAATAAATCATTAAATTCATGGAAAATATCAAATGAAGTCAGAAAGGGTTGACAATTGATGATGTGCCTTTGAATGGTGCATATTGAACACACGAAAATTATGGAGTTTAATAAGTTATTAAAACTGAAATCCCTGTGTAATAGATGAGTTTTCGTGCGAAAGCCTCAAACTTTCACAAAGATTGTCCAATTGTACACGAAGTGCATCCAGTTTTTGTCGTAACCCTCTCAACTCTTTAGAAGTTGCTATGTGGGTGAAATTATGATGTCATGCCAAGTTACAACCTTTTTAGAGTTCATTTGTACTGCTTTCGAAATTCAGGGTCATATAGATCAAAATAAATCATTAAATTCATGGAAAATATCAAATGAAGTCAGAAAGGGTTGAAAATTGATGATGTGCCTTTGAATGGTGCATATGGAACACACAAAAACTATGGAGTTAAAATAATTTATTAAAACTGAAATCCCTTTGTAATAGACGAGTTTTTGTCAGAAACCATCATACTTCGAAAGAGATTGTCCAATTTGTACACGAAGTGCATCCAGTTTTTTTCGTAACCCTCTCAACTCTTTAGAAGTTGCTATGTGGGTGAAATTATGATGATATGCCTAGTTACAACATTTTCAGAGTTCATTTGTACTGCTTTTAAAATTCAGGGTCATTTAGCTCGAAATAAATCATTAAATGCATGGAAAATATCAAATGAAGTCAAAAAAGGGTTGAAAATTGATGATGTGCCTCTGATTGGTGCATATTGAACACAGAAAAAGTATGGAGTTAAAATAAGTTATTAAAATGAAACCCCTTTGTAATAGATGAGTTTTTGTCCGAAACCATCATACTTCGAAAGAAATTGTCCAATTGTACACGAAGTGCATCCAGTTTTTGTCGTAACCCTCTCAACTCTTTAGGAGTTGCTATCTGGGTGAAACTATGATGTCATGCCAGGTTACAACCTTTTTAGAGTTCATTTGTACTGCTTTTGAAATTCAGGGTCAATTAGATCAAAATAAATCATTAAATTCATGGAAAATATCAAATGAAGTCAGAAAGGGTTGAAAATTGATGATGTGCCTTTGAATGGTGCATATTGAACACACAAAAAGTATGGAGTTAAAATAAGTTATTCAAAATGAAATCCCTTTGTAATAGATGAGTTTTTTTCCGAAACCCTCATACTTCGAAAGAGATAGTCCAATTTGTACACGAAGTGCATCCAGTTTTTTTCGTAACCCTCTCAACTCTTTAGAAGTTGCTATGTGGGTGAAATTATGATGATATGCCTAGTTACAACCTTTTCAGAGTTCATTTGTACTGCTTTTCAAATTCACGGTCATTTAGCTCGAAATAAATCATTAAATGCATGGAAAATATCAAATGAAGTCAAAAAAGGGTTGAAAATTGATGATGTGCCTCTGAATGGTGCATATTGAACACAGAAAAAGTATGGAGTTAAAATAAGTTATTAAAATGAAATCCCTTTGTAATAGATGAGTTTTTGTCCGAAACCATCATACTTCGAAAGAGATTGTCCAATTGTACACGAAGTGCATCCAGTTTTTATCGTAACCCTCTCAACTCTTTAGAAGTTGCTATCTGGGTGGAACTATGATGTCATGCCAGGTTACAACCTTTTTAGAGTTCATTTGTACTGCTTTTCAAATTCAGGGTCAATTAGATCAAAATAAATCATTAAATTCATGGAAAATATCAAATGAAGTCAGAAAGGGTTGAAAATTGATGATGTGCCTTTGAATGGTGCATATTGAACACACAAAAAGTATGGAGTTGAAATAAGTAATTCAAAATGAAATCCCTTTGTAATAGATGAGTTTTTTTCCGAAACCCTCATACTTCGAAAGAGATTGTCCAATTTGTACACGAAGTGCATCCAGTTTTGTCGTAACCCTCTCAACTCTTTAGAAGTTGCTATGTGGGTGAAATTATGATGTCATGCCAAGTTACAACCTTTTTAGAGTTCATTTGTATTGCTTTTCAAATTCAGGGTCATTTAGATGAAAATAAATCATTAAATTCATGGAAAATATCAAATGAATTCAGAAAGGGTTGAAAATTGATGATGTGCCTTTGAATGGTGCATATTGAACACACAAAAAGTATGGAGTTAAAATAATTTATTCAAAATGAAATCCCTTTGTAATAGATGAGTTTTTTTCCGAAACCCTCATACTTCGAAAGAGATTGTCCAATTTGTACACGAAGTGCATCCAGTTTTTTCGTAACCCTCTCAACTCTTTAGAAGTTGCTATGTGGGTGAAATTATGATGATATGCCTAGTTACAACCTTTTCAGAGTTCATTTGTACAGCTTTTCAAATTCAGGGTCATTTAGCTCAAAATAAATCATTAAATGCATGGAAAATATCAAATGAAGTCAAAAAAGGGTTGAAAATTGATGATGTGCCTCTGAATGGTGCATATTGAACACACAAAAATTATGGAGTTAAAATAAGTTATGAAAATGAAACCCCTTTGTAATAGATGAGTTTTTGTCCGAAACCCTCATACTTCGAAAGAGATTGTCCAATTTGTACACGTAGTGCATCCAGTTTTTGTCGTCACCCTCTCAACTCTTTAGAAGTTGCTATGTGGGTGAAATTATGATCTCATGCCAAGTTACAACCTTTTTAGAGTTCATTTGTACTCCTTTTCAAATTCAGGGTCATTTAGCTCAAAATAAATCATTAAATTCATGGAAAATATCAAATGAAGCCAGAAAGGGTTGAAAATTGATGATGTGCCTTTGAATGGTGCATATTGAACACACAAAAAGTATGGAGTTAAAATAAGTTATTAAAACTGAAATCCCTTTGTAATAGATGAGTTTTTGTCCGAAACTCTCATACTTCGAAAGAGATTGTCCAATTTGTACACGAAGTGCACCCAGTTTTTCTCGTAACCCCCTCAACTATTTATAAGTTGCTATGTGTGTGAAATTATGATGTGATGCCAAGTTACAACCTTTTTAGAGTTCATTTGTACTGCTTTTCAAATTCAGGGTCACTTAGATCAAAATAAATCGTTAAATTCATGGAAAATATCAAATGAAGTCAGAAAGGGTTGAAAATTGATGATGTGCCTTTGAATGGTGCTTATTGAACACACAAAAAGTATTTATTCAAAATGAAATCCCTTTGTAATAGATGAGTTTTTCTCCGAAACCCTCATACATCAAAAGAGATTGTCCAATTTGTACACGAAGTGCATCCAGTTTTTTCGTAACTCTCTCAACTCTTTAGAAGTTGCTATGTGGGTGAAATTATGATGATATGCCAGGTTACAACCATTTCAGAGTTCATTTGTACCACTTTTCAAATTCAGGGTCATTTAGCTCAAAATAAATCATTAAATGCATGGAAAATATAAAATGAAGTCAAAAAAGGGTTGAAAATTGATGATGTGCCTTTGAGTGGTTCATATTGAACACACAAAAATTATGGAGTTAAAATAAGTTATTAAAACTGAAATCCCTTGGTAATAGATGAGTATATGTCCGAAACCCTCATACTTCGAAAGAGATTGTGCAATTTGTACACGAAGTGCATCCAGTTTTTCTCGTAACCCTCTCAACTATTTAGAAGTTGGTATGTGTGTGAAATTATGATGTCATGCCAAGTTACAACCTTTTTAGAGTTCATTTGTACTGCTTTTCAAATTCGGGGTCATTTAGGTCAAAATAAATCATTAGATGCATGGAAAATATCAAATGAAGTCAGAAAGGGTTGAAAATTGATTATGTGCCTTTCAATGGTGCATATTGAACACACAAAAAGTATGGAGTTAAAATAAGTTATTAAAAATGAAATCCCTTTATAATAGATGAGTTTTTGTCCGAAACCCTCATACTTCGAAAGAGATTGTCCAAGTTGTACATGAAGTGCATCAAGTTTATGTTGTAACCCTCTCAACTCTTTAGAAGTTTCTACGTGGGTGAAATTATGATGTCATGCCAAGTTACAACCTTTTTAGAGTTCATTTGTATTGCTTTTCAAATTCAGAGTCATTTAGATCAAAATAAGTCATTAAATTCATGGAAAATATCAAATGAAGTCAGAAAGGGTTGAAGATTGATGATGTTCCTTTGAATGGTGCATATTGAACACACAAAAAGTATGGAGTTAAAATAAGTTATTAAAACTGAAATCCCTTTGTAATAGATGAGTTTTGTCCGAAACTCTCATACTTCGAAAGAGATTGTCCAATTTGTACACGAAGTGCATCGAGTTTTTGTCGTAACGCCCTAAACTCTTTAGAAGTTGCTATGTGGGTGAAATTATGATGTTATGCCAAGTTACAACCTTGTTAGAGTTCATTTGTACTGCTTTTCAAACTCAGGGTCATTTAGATCAAAATAAATCATTAAATTCATCGAAAATATTAAATGAAGTCAGAAAGGGTTGAAAATTGATGATGTGCCTTTGAATGGTGGATACTGAACACACAATAAGTATGGAGTTAAAATAAGTTATTAAAAATGAAATCCCTTTGAAATAGATGAGTTTTTGTCCGAAACACTCATACATCGAAAGAGATTGTACAATTTGTACACGAAGTGCATCCAGTTTTTTTCGTAACCCTCTCAACTCTTTAGAAATTGCTATGTGGGTGAAATTATGATGATATGCCAAGTTACAACCTTTTCAGAGTTCATTTGTACTACTTTTCAAATTCAGGGTCATTTAGCTCAAAATAAATCATTAAATGCATGGAAAACATAAAATGAAGTCAAAAAAGGGTTGAAAATTGATGATGTGCCTCTAAACGGTGCATATTGAACACACAAATTTATTAAAATGAAACCCATTTGTAATAGATGAGTTTTCGTCCGAAACCCTCATACTTCGACAAAGATTGTCCAATTGTACACGAAGTGCATCCAGTTTTTGTCGTAACCCTCTCAACTCTCTAGAAGTTGCTATGTGGGTGAAATTATGATGTCATGCCAAGTTCAACCTTTTTAGAGTTCATTTGTACTGCTTTTCAAATTCAGGGTCATTTAGATCAAAATAAATCATTAAATTCTTGGAAAATATCAAATGAAGTCAAAAGGGTTGAAAATTGATGATGTGCCTTTGAATGGTGCATATTGAACACACAAAAAGTATGGAGTTAAAATAAGTTATTAAAAATGAAATCCCTTTTTAATAGAAGAGTTTTTGTCCGAAACCCTCATACTTCGAAACAGATTGTCCAATTTGTACATGAAGTGCATCCAGTTTATGTCGTAACCCTCTCAACTCTTTAGAAGTTGCTATGTGGGTGAAATTATGATGTCATGCCAAGCTACAACCTTTTCAGAGTTCATTTGTACTTCTTTTCAAATTCAGGGTCATTTAGCTCAAAAGAAATCATTAAATGCATGGAAAATATCAAATGAAGTCAGAAAGGGTTGAAAATTTATGATGTGCCTTTGAATGGTGCATATTGAACACAAAAAAAGTATGGAGTTAAAATAAGTTATTATAAATGAAATCCCTTTGTAATAGATGAGTTTTCGTCTGAAACCCACATACTTCGAAAGAGATTGTCCAATTTGTACACGAAGTGCATCTTGTTTTTGTCGTAACCCTCTCAACTCTTTAGAAGTTCCGATGTGGTTGAAATTATGATGTAATACCAAGTTACAACCTTTTCAGAGTTCATTTGTACTGATTTTCCAATTCAGGGTCATTTAGCTCAAAAGAAATCATTAAATGCATGGAAAATATCAAATGAAGTCAGAAAGGGTTGAAAATTGATGATACGCCTTTCAATGGTGCATATTGAACACACAAAAAGTATGGAGTTAAAATAAGTTATTGAAAATGAAATCCCTTTGTAATAGATGAGTTTTTGTCTGAAACCCTGATACTTCGAAAGAGATTGTCCAATTTGTACACGAAGTGCATCCAGTTTTTGTCTAACCCTCTCAACTCGTTAGAAGTTGCTATGTGGGTGAAATTATGATGTCATGCCAAGTTACAACCTTTTTAGAGTTCGTTTGTACTGTTTTTCAAATTCAGGGTCATTTAGCTCAAAATAAATCATTAGATGCATGGAAAATATCAAATGAAGTCACAAGAGGGTTGAAAATTGATGATGTGCCTCTGAATGGCGCATATTGAACACACAAAAAGTATGGAGTTAAAATAGGTTATTAAAAATGAAACCCCTTTGTAATAGATGAGTTTTCGTCCGAAACCCTCATACTTCGAGAGAGATTGTCCAATTTGTACACGAAGTCCATCCAGTTTTTGCCGTAACCCCCTCAACTCTTTAGAAGTTGCTATGTGGGTGAAATTATGATGTCATGCCAAGTTACAACCTTTTTAGAGGTCATTTGTATTACATTTAAAATTCAGGGTCATTTAGATCAAAATAAATCATTAAATTCATGGGAACTATCAAATGAAGTCAGAAAGGGTTGAAAATTGATGATGTGCCTTTAAATGGTTCATATTGAACACACAAAAAGTATGCAGTTAAAGTAAGTTATTAAAACTGAAATCCCTTTGTAAGAGATGAGTTTTTGTCCGAAACCCTCACAATTCGAAAGAGATTGTCCAATTTGTACACGAAGTGCATCCATTTTTTGTCGTAACCCTATCAACTCTTTAGAAGTTGCTATCTGGGTGTAATTATGATGTCATGCCAAGTTACAACCTTTTTAGAGTTCATTTGTACTGCTTTTCAAATTCAGGGTCATTTAGATCAAAATAAATCATTAAAATCATGGAAAATATGAAATGAAGTCAGAAAGGGTTGAAAATTGATGATGTGCCTTTGAATGGTGCACATTGAACAAACAAAAAGTATGGAGTTAAAATAAGTTATTAAAAATGAAATCCCTTTGTAATAGATGAGTTTTTGTCCGAAACCCTCATACTTCGAAAGAGATTGTCCAATTTGTACACGAGGTGCATCAAGTTTTTCTCGTAACCCTCGCAACTCTTCCAAAGTTGCTATGTTGGTGAAATTATGATGCCATGCCAAGTTACAACCTTTTTAGAGTTCATTTGTACTGCTTTTCAAATTCAGGGTCATTTAGCTCAAAATAAATCATTAGATGCATGGAAAATATCAAATGAAGTCAGAAAAGGGTTGAAAATTGATGATGTGCCTCTGAATGGCGCATATTGAACACACAAAAAGGATGGAGTTAAAATAGGTTTTTAAAAATGAAACCCCTTTGTAATAGATGAGTTTTCGTCCGAAACCCTCATACTTCGATAGAGATTATCCAATTTGTACACGAAGTGCATCCAGTTTTTTCCGTAACCCCCTCAACTCTCTAGAAGTTGCTATGTGGGTGAAATTATGATGTCATGCCAAGTTCAACCTTTTTAGAGTTCATTTGTACTGCTTTTCAAATTCAGGGTTATTTAGATCAAAATAAATCATTATATTCTTGGAAAATACCAAATGAAGTCAGAAAGGGTTGAAAATTGATGATGTGCCTTTGAATGGTGCATATTGAACACAAAAAAAGTATGGAGTTAATGTAAGTTATTAAAAATGAAATCCCTTTGTAATAGATGAGTTTTTGTCCGAAACACTCATACATCGAAAGAGATTGTCCAATTTGTACACGAAGTGCATCCAGTTTTTTTCGTAACCCTCTCAACTCTTTAGAACTTGCTATGTGGTTGAAATTATGATGATATGCCAAGTTACAACCTTTTCAGAGTTCATTTGTACTACTTTTCAAATTCAGGGTCATTTAGCTCAAAATAAATCATTAAATGCATGGAAAATATAAAATGAAGTCAAAAAAGGGTTGAAAATTGATGATGTGCCTCTAAACGGTGCATATTGAACACACAAATTTATTAAAATGAAACCCATTTGTAATAGATGAGTTTTCGTCCGAAACCCTCATACTTCGACAAAGATTGTCCAATTGTACACGAAGTGCATCTAGTTTTTGCCGTAACCCTCTCAACTCTCTAGAAGTTGCTATGTGGGTGAAATTATGATGTCATGCCAAGTTCAACCTTTTTAGAGTTCATTTGTACTGCTTTTCAAATTCAGGGTCATTTAGATCAAAATAAATCATTAAATTCTTGGAAAATATCAAATGAAGTCAAAAGGGTTGAAAATTGATGATGTGCCTTTGAATGGTGCATATTGAACACACAAAAAGTATGGAGTTAAAATAAGTTATTAAAAATGAAATCCCTTTTTAATAGATGAGTTTTTGTCCGAAACCCTCATACTTCGAAAGAGATTGTCCAATTTGTACACGAAGTGCATCTTGTTTTTGTCGTAACCCTCTCAACACTTTAGAAGTTCCGATGTGGTTGAAATTATGATGTAATAGCAAGTTACAACCTTTTCAGAGTTCATTTGTACTGATTTTCAAATTCAGGGTCATTTAGCTCAAAAGAAATCATTAAATGCATGGAAAATATCAAATGAAGTCAGAAAGGGTTGAAAATTGATGATACGCCTTTCAATGGTGCATATTGAACACACAAAAAGTATGGAGTTAAAATAAGTTATTGAAAATGAAATCCCTTTGTAATAGATGAGTTTTTGTCCGAAACCCTCATACTTCGAAAGAGATTGTCCAATTTGTACACGAAGTGCATCCAGTTTTTGTCTAACCCTCTCAACTCGTTAGAAGTTGCTATGTGGGTGAAATTATGATGTCATGCCAAGTTACAACCTTTTCAGAGTTCATTTGTACTTCTTTTCAAATTCAGGGTCATTTAGCTCAAAAGAAATCATTAAATGCATGGAAAATATCAAATGAAGTCAGAAAGGGTTGAAAATTTATGATGTGCCGTTGAATGGTGCATATTGAACACAAAAAAAGTATGGAGTTAAAATAAGTTATTATAAATGAAATCCCTTTGTAATAGATGAGTTTTCGTCTGAAACCCACATACTTCGAAAGAGATTGTCCAATTTGTACACGAAGTGCATCTTGTTTTTGTCGTAACCCTCTCAACTCTTTAGAAGTTCCGATGTGGTTGAAATTATGATGTAATACCAAGTTACAACCTTTTCAGAGTTCATTTGTACTGATTTTCAAATTCAGGGTCATTTAGCTCAAAAGAAATCATTAAATGCATGGAAAATATCAAATGAAGTCAGAAAGGGTTGAAAATTGATGATACGCCTTTCAATGGTGCATATTGAACACACAAAAAGTATGGAGTTAAAATAAGTTATTGAAAATGAAATCCCTTTGTAATAGATGAGTTTTTGTCCGAAACCCTGATACTTCGAAAGAGATTGTCCAATTTGTACACGAAGTGCATCCAGTTTTTGTCTAACCCTCTCAACTCGTTAGAAGTTGCTATGTGGGTGAAATTATGATGTCATGCCAACTTACAACCTTTTCAGAGTTCATTTGTACTTCTTTTCAAATTCAGGGTCATTTAGCTCAAAAGAAATCATTAAATGCATGGAAAATATCAAATGAAGTCAGAAAGGGTTGAAAATTTATGATGTGCCTTTGAATGGTGCATATTGAACACAAAAAAAGTATGGAGTTAAAATAAGTTATTATAAATGAAATCCCTTTGTAATAGATGAGTTTTCGTCTGAAACCCACATACTTCGAAAGAGATTGTCCAATTTGTACACGAAGTGCATCTTGTTTTTGTCGTAACCCTCTCAACTCTTTAGAAGTTCCGATGTGGTTGATATTATGATGTAATACCAAGTTACAACCTTTTTAGAGTTCATTTGTACTGATTTTCAAATTCAGGGTCATTTAGCTCAAAAGAAATCATTAAATGCATGGAAAATATCAAATGAAGTCAGAAAGGGTTGAAAATTGATGATACGCCTTTCAATGGTGCATATTGAACACACAAAAAGTATGGAGTTAAAATAAGTTATTGAAAATGAAATCCCTTTGTAATAGATGAGTTTTTGTCCGAAACCCTGATACTTCGAAAGAGATTGTCCAATTTGTACACGAAGTGCATCCAGTTTTTGTCTAACCCTCTCAACTCGTTAGAAGTTGCTATGTGGGTGAAATTATGATGTCATGCCAAGTTACAACCTTTTTAGAGTTCGTTTGTACTGTTTTTCAAATTCAGGGTCATTTAGCTCAAAATAAATCATTAGATGCATGGAAAATATCAAATGAAGTCAGAAGAGGGTTGAAAATTGATGATGTGCCTCTGAATGGCGCATATTGAACACACAAAAAGTATGGAGTTAAAATAGGTTATTAAAAATGAAACCCCTTTGTAATAGATGAGTTTTCGTCCGAAACCCTCATACTTCGACAGAGATTGTCCAATTTGTAAACGAAATGCATCCAGTTTTTGCCGTAACCCCCTCAACTCTTTAGAAGTTGCTATGTGGGTGAAATTATGATGTCATGCCAAGTTACAACCTTTTTAGAGTTCATTTGTATTACTTTTCAAATTCAGGGTCATTTAGATCAAAATAAATCATTAAATTCATGGGAAATATCAAATGAAGTCAGAAAGGGTTGAAAATTGATGATGTGCCTTTGAATGGTTCATATTGAACACACAAAAAGTATGCAGTTAAAGTAAGTTATTAAAACTGAAATCCCTTTGTAAGAGATGAGTTTTTGTCCGAAACCCTCACACTTCGAAAGAGATTGTCCAATTTGTACACGAAGTGCATCCATTTTTTGTCGTAACCCTATCAACTCTTTAGAAGTTGCTATCTGGGTGTAATTATGATGTCATGCCAAGTTACAACCTTTTTAGAGTTCATTTGTACTGCTTTTCAAATTCAGGGTCATTTAGATCAAAATTAATCATTAAAATCATGGAAAATATGAAATGAAGTCAGAAAGGGTTGAAAATTGATGATGTGCCTTTGAATGGTGCATATTGAACACACAAAAAGTATGGAGTTAAAATAAGTTATTAAAAATGAAATCCCTTTGTAATAGATGAGTTTTTGTCCGAAACCCTCATACTTCGAAAGAGATTGTCCAATTTGTACACGAGGTGCATCAAGTTTTTCTCATAACCCTCGCAACTCTTCCAAAGTTACTATGTTGGTGAAATTATGATGCCATGCCAAGTTACAACCTTTTTAGAGTTCATTTGTACTGCTTTTCAAATTCAGGGTCATTTAGCTCAAAATAAATCATTAGATGCATGGAAAATATCAAATGAAGTCACAAAAGGGTTGAAAATTGATGATGTGCCTCTGAATGGCGCATATTGAACACACAAAAAGTATGGAGTTAAAATAGGTTATTAAAAATGAAACCCCTTTGTAATAGATGAGTTTTCGTCCGAAACCCTCATACTTCGACAGAGATTGTCCAATTTGTACACGAAGTGCATCCAGTTTTTGCCGTAACCCCCTCACCTCTCTAGAAGTTGCTATGTGGGTGAAATTATGATGTCATGCCAAGTTCAACCTTTTTAGAGTTCATTTGTACTGCTTTTCAAATTCAGGGTCATTTAGATCAAAATAAATCATTATATTCTTGGAAAATACCAAATGAAGTCAGAAAGGGTTGAAAATTGATGATGTGCCTTTGAATGGTGCATATTGAACACACAAAAAGTATGGAGTTAATGTAAGTTATTAAAAATGAAATCCCTTTGTAATAGATGAGTTTTTGTCCGAAACACTCATACTTCGAAAGAGATTGTCCAATTTGTACATGAAGTGCATCAAGTTTATGTCGTAACCCTCTGAACTCTTTAGAACTTGCTATGTGGGTGAAATTATGATGTCATGCCAAGTTACAACCTTTTCAGAGTTCATTTGTACTTCTTTTCAAATTCAGGGTCATTTAGCTCAAAAGAAATCATTAAATGCATGGAAAATATCAAATGAAGTCAGAAAGGGTTGAAAATTTATGATGTGCCTTTGAATGGTGCATATTGAACACAAAAAAAGTATGGAGTTAAAATAAGTTATTATAAATGAAATCCCTTTGTAATAGATGAGTTTTCGTCTGAAACCCACATACTTCGAAAGAGATTGTCCAATTTGTACACGAAGTGCATCTTGTTTTTGTCGTAACCCTCTCAACTCTTTAGAAGTTCCGATGTGGTTGAAGTTATGATGTAATACCAAGTTACAACCTTTTCAGAGTTCATTTGTACTGATTTTCAAATTCAGGGTCATTTAGCTCAAAAGAAATCATTAAATGCATGGAAAATATCAAATGAAGTCAGAAAGGGTTGAAAATTGATGATACGCCTTTCAATGGTGCATATTGAACACACAAAAAGAATGGAGTTAAAATAATTTATTCAAAATGAAATCCCTTTGTAATAGATGAGTTTTTTTCCGAAACCCTCATACTTCGAAAGAGATTGTCCAATTTGTACACGAAGTGCATCCAGTTTTTTCGTAACCCTCTCAACTCTTTAGAAGTTGCTATGTGGGTGAAATTATGATGATATGCCTAGTTACAACCTTTTCAGAGTTCATTTGTACAGCTTTTCAAATTCAGGGTCATTTAGCTCAAAATAAATCATTAAATGCATGGAAAATATCAAATGAAGTCAAAAAAGGGTTGAAAATTGATGATGTGCCTATGAATGGTGCATATTGAACACACAAAAATTATGGAGTTAAAATAAGTTATGAAAATGAAACCCCTTTGTAATAGATGAGTTTTTGTCCGAAACCCTCATACTTCGAAAGAGATTGTCCAATTTGTACACGTAGTGCATCCAGTTTTTGTCGTCACCCTCTCAACTCTTTAGAAGTTGCTATGTGGGTGAAATTATGATCTCATGCCAAGTTACAACCTTTTTAGAGTTCATTTGTACTCCTTTTCAAATTCAGGGTCATTTAGCTCAAAATAAATCATTAAATTCATGGAAAATATCAAATGAAGTCAGAAAGGGTTGAAAATTGATGATGTGCCTTTGAATGGTGCATATTGAACACACAAAAAGTATGGAGTTAAAATAAGTTATTAAAACTGAAATCCCTTTGTAATAGATGAGTTTTTGTCCGAAACTCTCATACTTCGAAAGAGATTGTCCAATTTGTACACGAAGTGCACCCAGTTTTTCTCGTAACCCCCTCAACTATTTATAAGTTGCTATGTGTGTGAAATTATGATGTGATGCCAAGTTACAACCTTTTTAGAGTTCATTTGTACTGCTTTTCAAATTCAGGGTCACTTAGATCAAAATAAATCGTTAAATTCATGGAAAATATCAAATGAAGTCAGAAAGGGTTGAAAATTGATGATGTGCCTTTGAATGGTGCTTATTGAACACACAAAAAGTATGGAGTTAAAATAAGTTATTAAAAATGAAATCCCTTTGTAATAGATGAGTTTTTGTCCGAAACCCTCATACATCAAAAGAGATTGTCCAATTTGTACACGAAGTGCATCCAGTTTTTTCGTAACTCTCTCAACTCTTTAGAAGTTGCTATGTGGGTGAAATTATGATGATATGCCAGGTTACAACCATTTCAGAGTTCATTTGTACCACTTTTCAAATTCAGGGTCATTTAGCTCAAAATAAATCATTAAATGCATGGAAAATATAAAATGAAGTCAAAAAAGGGTTGAAAATTGATGATGTGCCTTTGAGTGGTTCATATTGAACACACAAAAATTATGGAGTTAAAATAAGTTATTAAAACTGAAATCCCTTGGTAATAGATGAGTATATGTCCGAAACCCTCATACTTCGAAAGAGATTGTGCAATTTGTACACGAAGTGCATCCAGTTTTTCTCGTAACCCTCTCAACTATTTAGAAGTTGGTATGTGTGTGAAATTATGATGTCATGCCAAGTTACAACCTTTTTAGAGTTCATTTGTACTGCTTTTCAAATTCGGGGTCATTTAGGTCAAAATAAATCATTAGATGCATGGAAAATATCAAATGAAGTCAGAAAGGGTTGAAAATTGATTATGTGCCTTTCAATGGTGCATATTGAACACACAAAAAGTATGGAGTTAAAATAAGTTATTAAAAATGAAATCCCTTTATAATAGATGAGTTTTTGTCCGAAACCCTCATACTTCGAAAGAGATTGTCCAAGTTGTACATGAAGTGCATCAAGTTTATGTTGTAACCCTCTCAACTCTTTAGAAGTTTCTACGTGGGTGAAATTATGATGTCATGCCAAGTTACAACCTTTTTAGAGTTCATTTGTATTGCTTTTCAAATTCAGAGTCATTTAGATCAAAATAAGTCATTAAATTCATGGAAAATATCAAATGAAGTCAGAAAGGGTTGAAGATTGATGATGTTCCTTTGAATGGTGCATATTGAACACACAAAAAGTATGGAGTTAAAATAAGTTATTAAAACTGAAATCCCTTTGTAATAGATGAGTTTTGTCCGAAACTCTCATACTTCGAAAGAGATTGTCCAATTTGTACACGAAGTGCATCGAGTTTTTGTCGTAACGTCCTAAACTCTTTAGAAGTTGCTATGTGGGTGAAATTATGATGTTATGCCAAGTTACAACCTTGTTAGAGTTCATTTGTACTGCTTTTCAAACTCAGGGTCATTTAGATCAAAATAAATCATTAAATTCATCGAAAATATTAAATGAAGTCAGAAAGGGTTGAAAATTGATGATGTGCCTTTGAATGGTGGATATTGAACACACAATAAGTATGGAGTTAAAATAAGTTATTAAAAATGAAATCCCTTTGAAATAGATGAGTTTTTGTCCGAAACACTCATACATCGAAAGAGATTGTACAATTTGTACACGAAGTGCATCCAGTTTTTTTCGTAACCCTCTCAACTCTTTAGAAATTGCTATGTGGGTGAAATTATGATGATATGCCAAGTTACAACCTTTTCAGAGTTCCTTTGTACTACTTTTCAAATTCAGGGTCATTTAGCTCAAAATAAATCATTAAATGCATGGAAAACATAAAATGAAGTCAAAAAAGGGTTGAAAATTGATGATGTGCCTCTAAACGGTGCATATTGAACACACAAATTTATTAAAATGAAACCCATTTGTAATAGATGAGTTTTCGTCCGAAACCCTCATACTTCGACAAAGATTGTCCAATTGTACACGAAGTGCATCCAGTTTTTGTCGTAACCCTCTCAACTCTCTAGAAGTTGCTATGTGGGTGAAATTATGATGTCATGCCAAGTTCAACCTTTTTAGAGTTCATTTGTACTGCTTTTCAAATTCAGGGTCATTTAGATCAAAATAAATCATTAAATTCTTGGAAAATATCAAATGAAGTCAAAAGGGTTGAAAATTGATGATGTGCCTTTGAATGGTGCATATTGAACACACAAAAAGTATGGAGTTAAAATAAGTTATTAAAAATGAAATCCCTTTTTAATAGAAGAGTTTTTGTCCGAAACCCTCATACTTCGAAACAGATTGTCCAATTTGTACATGAAGTGCATCCAGTTTATGTCGTAACCCTCTCAACTCTTTAGAAGTTGCTATGTGGGTGAAATTATGATGTCATGCCAAGCTACAACCTTTTCAGAGTTCATTTGTACTTCTTTTCAAATTCAGGGTCATTTAGCTCAAAAGAAATCATTAAATGCATGGAAAATATCAAATGAAGTCAGAAAGGGTTGAAAATTTATGATGTGCCTTTGAATGGTGCATATTGAACACAAAAAAAGTATGGAGTTAAAATAAGTTATTATAAATGAAATCCCTTTGTAATAGATGAGTTTTCGTCTGAAACCCACATACTTCGAAAGAGATTGTCCAATTTGTACACGAAGTGCATCTTGTTTTTGTCGTAACCCTCTCAACTCTTTAGAAGTTCCGATGTGGTTGAAATTATGATGTAATACCAAGTTACAACCTTTTCAGAGTTCATTTGTACTGATTTTCCAATTCAGGGTCATTTAGCTCAAAAGAAATCATTAAATGCATGGAAAATATCAAATGAAGTCAGAAAGGGTTGAAAATTGATGATACGCCTTTCAATGGTGCATATTGAACACACAAAAAGTATGGAGTTAAAATAAGTTATTGAAAATGAAATCCCTTTGTAATAGATGAGTTTTTGTCTGAAACCCTGATACTTCGAAAGAGATTGTCCAATTTGTACACGAAGTGCATCCAGTTTTTGTCTAACCCTCTCAACTCGTTAGAAGTTGCTATGTGGGTGAAATTATGATGTCATGCCAAGTTACAACCTTTTTAGAGTTCGTTTGTACTGTTTTTCAAATTCAGGGTCATTTAGCTCAAAATAAATCATTAGATGCATGGAAAATATCAAATGAAGTCACAAGAGGGTTGAAAATTGATGATGTGCCTCTGAATGGCGCATATTGAACACACAAAAAGTATGGAGTTAAAATAGGTTATTAAAAATGAAACCCCTTTGTAATAGATGAGTTTTCGTCCGAAACCCTCATACTTCGAGAGAGATTGTCCAATTTGTACACGAAGTCCATCCAGTTTTTGCCGTAACCCCCTCAACTCTTTAGAAGTTGCTATGTGGGTGAAATTATGATGTCATGCCAAGTTACAACCTTTTTAGAGGTCATTTGTATTACATTTAAAATTCAGGGTCATTTAGATCAAAATAAATCATTAAATTCATGGGAACTATCAAATGAAGTCAGAAAGGGTTGAAAATTGATGATGTGCCTTTAAATGGTTCATATTGAACACACAAAAAGTATGCAGTTAAAGTAAGTTATTAAAACTGAAATCCCTTTGTAAGAGATGAGTTTTTGTCCGAAACCCTCACACTTCGAAAGAGATTGTCCAATTTGTACACGAAGTGCATCCATTTTTTGTCGTAACCCTATCAACTCTTTAGAAGTTGCTATCTGGGTGTAATTATGATGTCATGCCAAGTTACAACCTTTTTAGAGTTCATTTGTACTGCTTTTCAAATTCAGGGTCATTTAGATCAAAATAAATCATTAAAATCATGGAAAATATGAAATGAAGTCAGAAAGGGTTGAAAATTGATGATGTGCCTTTGAATGGTGCACATTGAACAAACAAAAAGTATGGAGTTAAAATAAGTTATTAAAAATGAAATCCCTTTGTAATAGATGAGTTTTTGTCCGAAACCCTCATACTTCGAAAGAGATTGTCCAATTTGTACACGAGGTGCATCAAGTTTTTCTCGTAACCCTCGCAACTCTTCCAAAGTTGCTATGTTGGTGAAATTATGATGCCATGCCAAGTTACAACCTTTTTAGAGTTCATTTGTACTGCTTTTCAAATTCAGGGTCATTTAGCTCAAAATAAATCATTAGATGCATGGAAAATATCAAATGAAGTCAGAAAAGGGTTGAAAATTGATGATGTGCCTCTGAATGGCGCATATTGAACACACAAAAAGGATGGAGTTAAAATAGGTTTTTAAAAATGAAACCCCTTTGTAATAGATGAGTTTTCGTCCGAAACCCTCATACTTCGACAGAGATTATCCAATTTGTACACGAAGTGCATCCAGTTTTTTCCGTAACCCCCTCAACTCTCTAGAAGTTGCTATGTGGGTGAAATTATGATGTCATGCCAAGTTCAACCTTTTTAGAGTTCATTTGTACTGCTTTTCAAATTCAGGGTTATTTAGATCAAAATAAATCATTATATTCTTGGAAAATACCAAATGAAGTCAGAAAGGGTTGAAAATTGATGATGTGCCTTTGAATGGTGCATATTGAACACAAAAAAAGTATGGAGTTAATGTAAGTTATTAAAAATGAAATCCCTTTGTAATAGATGAGTTTTTGTCCGAAACACTCATACATCGAAAGAGATTGTCCAATTTGTACACGAAGTGCATCCAGTTTTTTTCGTAACCCTCTCAACTCTTTAGAACTTGCTATGTGGTTGAAATTATGATGATATGCCAAGTTACAACCTTTTCAGAGTTCATTTGTACTACTTTTCAAATTCAGGGTCATTTAGCTCAAAATAAATCATTAAATGCATGGAAAATATCAAATGAAGTCAAAAAAGGGTTGAAAATTGATGATGTGCCTCTAAACGGTGCATATTGAACACACAAATTTATTAAAATGAAACCCATTTGTAATAGATGAGTTTTCGTCCGAAACCCTCATACTTCGACAAAGATTGTCCAATTGTACACGAAGTGCATCTAGTTTTTGCCGTAACCCTCTCAACTCTCTAGAAGTTGCTATGTGGGTGAAATTATGATGTCATGCCAAGTTCAACCTTTTTAGAGTTCATTTGTACTGCTTTTCAAATTCAGGGTCATTTAGATCAAAATAAATCATTAAATTCTTGGAAAATATCAAATGAAGTCAAAAGGGTTGAAAATTGATGATGTGCCTTTGAATGGTGCATATTGAACACACAAAAAGTATGGAGTTAAAATAAGTTATTAAAAATGAAATCCCTTTTTAATAGATGAGTTTTTGTCCGAAACCCTCATACTTCGAAAGAGATTGTCCAATTTGTACACGAAGTGCATCTTGTTTTTGTCGTAACCCTCTCAACACTTTAGAAGTTCCGATGTGGTTGAAATTATGATGTAATAGCAAGTTACAACCTTTTCAGAGTTCATTTGTACTGATTTTCAAATTCAGGGTCATTTAGCTCAAAAGAAATCATTAAATGCATGGAAAATATCAAATGAAGTCAGAAAGGGTTGAAAATTGATGATACGCCTTTCAATGGTGCATATTGAACACACAAAAAGTATGGAGTTAAAATAAGTTATTGAAAATGAAATCCCTTTGTAATAGATGAGTTTTTGTCCGAAACCCTCATACTTCGAAAGAGATTGTCCAATTTGTACACGAAGTGCATCCAGTTTTTGTCTAACCCTCTCAACTCGTTAGAAGTTGCTATGTGGGTGAAATTATGATGTCATGCCAAGTTACAACCTTTTCAGAGTTCATTTGTACTTCTTTTCAAATTCAGGGTCATTTAGCTCAAAAGAAATCATTAAATGCATGGAAAATATCAAATGAAGTCAGAAAGGGTTGAAAATTTATGATGTGCCGTTGAATGGTGCATATTGAACACAAAAAAAGTATGGAGTTAAAATAAGTTATTATAAATGAAATCCCTTTGTAATAGATGAGTTTTCGTCTGAAACCCACATACTTCGAAAGAGATTGTCCAATTTGTACACGAAGTGCATCTTGTTTTTGTCGTAACCCTCTCAACTCTTTAGAAGTTCCGATGTGGTTGAAATTATGATGTAATACCAAGTTACAACCTTTTCAGAGTTCATTTGTACTGATTTTCAAATTCAGGGTCATTTAGCTCAAAAGAAATCATTAAATGCATGGAAAATATCAAATGAAGTCAGAAAGGGTTGAAAATTGATGATACGCCTTTCAATGGTGCATATTGAACACACAAAAAGTATGGAGTTAAAATAAGTTATTGAAAATGAAATCCCTTTGTAATAGATGAGTTTTTGTCCGAAACCCTGATACTTCGAAAGAGATTGTCCAATTTGTACACGAAGTGCATCCAGTTTTTGTCTAACCCTCTCAACTCGTTAGAAGTTGCTATGTGGGTGAAATTATGATGTCATGCCAACTTACAACCTTTTCAGAGTTCATTTGTACTTCTTTTCAAATTCAGGGTCATTTAGCTCAAAAGAAATCATTAAATGCATGGAAAATATCAAATGAAGTCAGAAAGGGTTGAAAATTTATGATGTGCCTTTGAATGGTGCATATTGAACACAAAAAAAGTATGGAGTTAAAATAAGTTATTATAAATGAAATCCCTTTGTAATAGATGAGTTTTCGTCTGAAACCCACATACTTCGAAAGAGATTGTCCAATTTGTACACGAAGTGCATCTTGTTTTTGTCGTAACCCTCTCAACTCTTTAGAAGTTCCGATGTGGTTGATATTATGATGTAATACCAAGTTACAACCTTTTTAGAGTTCATTTGTACTGATTTTCAAATTCAGGGTCATTTAGCTCAAAAGAAATCATTAAATGCATGGAAAATATCAAATGAAGTCAGAAAGGGTTGAAAATTGATGATACGCCTTTCAATGGTGCATATTGAACACACAAAAAGTATGGAGTTAAAATAAGTTATTGAAAATGAAATCCCTTTGTAATAGATGAGTTTTTGTCCGAAACCCTGATACTTCGAAAGAGATTGTCCAATTTGTACACGAAGTGCATCCAGTTTTTGTCTAACCCTCTCAACTCGTTAGAAGTTGCTATGTGGGTGAAATTATGATGTCATGCCAAGTTACAACCTTTTTAGAGTTCGTTTGTACTGTTTTTCAAATTCAGGGTCATTTAGCTCAAAATAAATCATTAGATGCATGGAAAATATCAAATGAAGTCAGAAGAGGGTTGAAAATTGATGATGTGCCTCTGAATGGCGCATATTGAACACACAAAAAGTATGGAGTTAAAATAGGTTATTAAAAATGAAACCCCTTTGTAATAGATGAGTTTTCGTCCGAAACCCTCATACTTCGACAGAGATTGTCCAATTTGTAAACGAAATGCATCCAGTTTTTGCCGTAACCCCCTCAACTCTTTAGAAGTTGCTATGTGGGTGAAATTATGATGTCATGCCAAGTTACAACCTTTTTAGAGTTCATTTGTATTACTTTTCAAATTCAGGGTCATTTAGATCAAAATAAATCATTAAATTCATGGGAAATATCAAATGAAGTCAGAAAGGGTTGAAAATTGATGATGTGCCTTTGAATGGTTCATATTGAACACACAAAAAGTATGCAGTTAAAGTAAGTTATTAAAACTGAAATCCCTTTGTAAGAGATGAGTTTTTGTCCGAAACCCTCACACTTCGAAAGAGATTGTCCAATTTGTACACGAAGTGCATCCATTTTTTGTCGTAACCCTATCAACTCTTTAGAAGTTGCTATCTGGGTGTAATTATGATGTCATGCCAAGTTACAACCTTTTTAGAGTTCATTTGTACTGCTTTTCAAATTCAGGGTCATTTAGATCAAAATTAATCATTAAAATCATGGAAAATATGAAATGAAGTCAGAAAGGGTTGAAAATTGATGATGTGCCTTTGAATGGTGCATATTGAACACACAAAAAGTATGGAGTTAAAATAAGTTATTAAAAATGAAATCCCTTTGTAATAGATGAGTTTTTGTCCGAAACCCTCATACTTCGAAAGAGATTGTCCAATTTGTACACGAGGTGCATCAAGTTTTTCTCATAACCCTCGCAACTCTTCCAAAGTTACTATGTTGGTGAAATTATGATGCCATGCCAAGTTACAACCTTTTTAGAGTTCATTTGTACTGCTTTTCAAATTCAGGGTCATTTAGCTCAAAATAAATCATTAGATGCATGGAAAATATCAAATGAAGTCACAAAAGGGTTGAAAATTGATGATGTGCCTCTGAATGGCGCATATTGAACACACAAAAAGTATGGAGTTAAAATAGGTTATTAAAAATGAAACCCCTTTGTAATAGATGAGTTTTCGTCCGAAACCCTCATACTTCGACAGAGATTGTCCAATTTGTACACGAAGTGCATCCAGTTTTTGCCGTAACCACCTCAACTCTCTAGAAGTTGCTATGTGGGTGAAATTATGATGTCATGCCAAGTTCAACCTTTTTAGAGTTCATTTGTACTGCTTTTCAAATTCAGGGTCATTTAGATCAAAATAAATCATTATATTCTTGGAAAATACCAAATGAAGTCAGAAAGGGTTGAAAATTGATGATGTGCCTTTGAATGGTGCATATTGAACACACAAAAAGTATGGAGTTAATGTAAGTTATTAAAAATGAAATCCCTTTGTAATAGATGAGTTTTTGTCCGAAACGCTCATACTTCGAAAGAGATTGTCCAATTTGTACATGAAGTGCATCAAGTTTATGTCGTAACCCTCTGAACTCTTTAGAACTTGCTATGTGGGTGAAATTATGATGTCATGCCAAGTTACAACCTTTTCAGAGTTCATTTGTACTTCTTTTCAAATTCAGGGTCATTTAGCTCAAAAGAAATCATTAAATGCATGGAAAATATCAAATGAAGTCAGAAAGGGTTGAAAATTTATGATGTGCCTTTGAATGGTGCATATTGAACACAAAAAAAGTATGGAGTTAAAATAAGTTATTATAAATGAAATCCCTTTGTAATAGATGAGTTTTCGTCTGAAACCCACATACTTCGAAAGAGATTGTCCAATTTGTACACGAAGTGCATCTTGTTTTTGTCGTAACCCTCTCAACTCTTTAGAAGTTCCGATGTGGTTGAAGTTATGATGTAATACCAAGTTACAACCTTTTCAGAGTTCATTTGTACTGATTTTCAAATTCAGGGTCATTTAGCTCAAAAGAAATCATTAAATGCATGGAAAATATCAAATGAAGTCAGAAAGGGTTGAAAATTGATGATACGCCTTTCAATGGTGCATATTGAACACACAAAAAGTATGGAGTTAAAATAAGTTATTGAAAATGAAATCCCTTTGTAATAGATGAGTTTTTGTTCGAAACCCTGATACTTCGAAAGAGATTGTCCAATTTGTACACGAAGTGCATCCAGTTTTTGTCTAACCCTCTCAACTCGTTAGAAGTTGCTATGTGGGTGAAATTATGATGTCATGCCAAGTTACAACCTTTTTAGAGTTCGTTTGTACTGTTATTCAAATTCAGGGTCATTTAGCTCAAAATAAATCATTAGATGCATGGAAAATATCAAATGAAGTCAGAAGAGGGTTGAAAATTGATGATGTGCCTCTGAATGGTGCATATTGAACACACAAAAAGTATGGAGTTAAAATAGGTTATTAAAAATGAAACCCCTTTGTAATAGATGAGTTTTCGTCCGAAACCCTCATACTTCGACAGAGATTGTCCAATTTGTACACGAAGTGCATCCAGTTTTTGCCGTAACCCCCGCAACTCTTTAGAAGTTGCTATGTGGGTGAAATTATGATGTCATGCCAAGTTACAACCTTTTTAGAGTTCATTTGTATTACTTTTCAAATTGAGGGTTATTTAGATCAAAATAAATCATTAAATTCATGGGAAATATCAAATGAAGTCAGAAAGGGTTGAAAATTGATGATGTGCCTTTGAATGGTTCATATTGAACACACAAAAAGTATGCAGTTAAAGTAAGTTATTAAAACTGAAATCCCTTTGTAAGAGATGAGTTTTTGTCCGAAACCCTCACACTTCGAAAGAGATTGTCCAAGTTGTACACGAGGTGCATCCAGTTTTTGTCGTAACCCTCTCAACTCTTTAGAAGTTGCTATGTGGGTGAAATTATGTTGTCATGCCAAGTTACAACCTTTTAAGAGTTCATTTGTATTGCTTTTCAAATTCAGGGTCATTCAGATGAAAATAAATCATTAAATTCATGGAAAATATGAAATGAAGTCAGAAAGGGTTGAAAATTGATGATGTGCCTTTGAATGGTGCATATTGAACACACAAAAAGCATGCAGTTAAAGTAAGTTATTCAAACTGAAATCCCTTTGTAATAGATGAGTTTTTGTCCGAAACCCTCACACTTCGGAAGAGATTGTCCAATTTGTAGACGAAGAGCATCCAGTTTTTGTCGTAACCCTCTCAACTCTTCAGAAGTTGCTATGTGGGTGAAATTATGATGTCATGCCAAGTTACAACGTTTTTAGAGTTCATTTCTACTGCTTTTCAAATTGAGGGTCATTTAGATCAAAATAAATCATTAAAATCATGGAAAATATGAAATGAAGTCAGAAAGGGTTGAAAATTGATGATGTGCCTTTGAATGGTGCATATTGAACACACAAAAAGTATGGAGTTAAAATAAGTTATTAAAAATGAAATCCCTTTGTAATAGATGAGTTTTTGTCCGAAACCCTCATACTTCGAAAGAGATTGTCCAATTTGTACACGAGGTGCATCCAGTTTTTCTCGTAACCCTCTCAACTCTTTAGAAGTTGCTATGTGGGTGAAATTATGTTGTCATGCCAAGTTACAACCTCTTTAGAGTTCATTTGTACTACTTTTCAATTTCAGGGTCATTTAGATCAAAATAAATCATTACAATCATGGAAAGTATGAAATGAAGTCAGAAAGGGTTGAAAATTGATGATGTGCCTTTGAATGGTGCATATTCAACACACAAAAAGTATGGAGTTAAAATAAATTATTAAAAATGAAATCCCTTTGTAATAGATGAGTTATTGTCCGAAACCCTCATACTCCGAAAGAGATTGTCCATTTTGTACACGAGGTGCATCCAGTTTTTCTCGTAACCCTCGCAACTCTTCCGAAGTTGCTATGTGGGTGAAATTATGTTGTCATGCCAAGTTACAACCTTTTTAGAGTTCATTTGTTCTGCTTTCCAAATTCAGGGTCATTTAGATCAAAATAAATCATTAAATTCATGGAAAATATCAAATGAAGTCAGAAAGGGTCGAAAAATTGATGATGTGCCTTTGAACGGTGCATATTGAACACACAAAAAGTATGGAGTTAAAATAAGTTATTCAAAATGAAATCCCTTTGTAATAGATGAGTTTTCGTCCGAAACCCTCATACTTCGACAGAGATTGTCCAATTGTACACGAAGTGCATCCAGTTTTTGCCGTAACCCCCTCAACTCTCTAGAAGTTGCTATGTGGGTGAAATTATGATGTCATGCCAAGTTCAACCTTTTTAGAGTTCATTTGTACTGCTTTTCAAATTCAGGGTCATTTAGATCAAAATAAATCATTATATTCTTGGAAAATATCAAATGAAGTCAGAAAGGGTTGAAAATTGATGATGTGCCTTTGAATGGTGCATATTGAACACACAAAAAGTATGGAGTTAAAGTAAGTTATTAAAAATGAAATCCCTTTGTAATAGATGAGTTTTTGTCCGAAACCCTCATACTTCGAAAGAGATTGTCCAATTTGTACACGAGGTGCATCTAGTTTTTCTCGTAACCCTCTCAACTCTTTAGAAGTTGCTATGTGGGTGAAATTATGTTGTCATGCCAAGTTACAACCTCTTTAGAGTTCATTTGTACTACTATTCAAATTCAGGGTCATTTAGATCAAAATAAATCATTAAAATCATGGAAAATATGAAATGAAGTCAGAAAGGGTTGAAAATTGATGATGTGCCTTTGTATGGTGCATATTCAACACACAAAAAGTATGGAGTTCAAATAAGTTATTAAAAATGAAATCCCTTTGTAATAGATAAGTTATTGTCCGAAACCCTCATACTTCGAAAGAGATTGTCCAATTTGTACACGAGGTGCATCCAGTTTTTCTCGTAACCCTCGCAACTCTTCCGAAGTTGCTATGTGGGTGAAATTTTGTTGTCATGCCAAGTTAGAACCTTTTTAGAGTTCATTTGTACTGCTTTCCAAATTCAGGGTCATTTAGATCAAAATAAATCATTAAATTCATGGAAAATATCAAATGAAGTCAGAAAGGGTCGAAAAATTGATGATGTGCCTTTGAATGGTGCATATTGAACACACAAAAAGTATGGAGTTAAAATAAGTTATTCAAAATGAAATCCCTGTGTAATAGATGAGTTTTCGTCCGAAACCCTCATACTTCGACAGAGATTGCCCAATTGTACACGAAGTGCATCCAGTTTTTGCCGTAACCCCCTCAACTCTCTAGAAGTTGCTATGTGGGTGAAATTATGATGTCATGCCAGGTTCAACCTTTTTAGAGTTCATTTGTACTGCTTTTCAAATTCAGGGTCATTTAGATCAAAATAAATCATTATATTCTTGGAAAATATCAAATGAAGTCAGAAAGGGTTGAAAATTGATGATGTGCATTTGAATGGTGCATATTGAACACACAAAAAGTATGGAGTAAAAGTAAGTTATTAAAAATGAAATCCCTTTGTAATAGATGAGTTTTTGTCCGAAACCCTCATACTTCGAAAGAGATTGTCCAATTTGTACACGAGGTGCATCCAGTTTTTCTCGTAACCCTCTCAACTCTTTAGAAGTTGCTATGTGGGTGAAATTATGTTGTCATGCCAAGTTACAACCTCTTTAGAGTTCATTTGTACTACTTTTCAAACTCAGGGTCATTTAGATCAAAATAAGTCATTAAAATCATGGAAAATATGAAATGAAGTCAGAAAGGGTTGAAAATTGATGATGTGCCTTTGAATGGTGCATATTCAACACACAAAAAGTATGGAGTTAAAATAAGTTATTAAAAATGAAATCCCTTTGTAATAGATGAGTTATTGTCCGAAACCCTCATACTTCGAAAGAGATTGTCCAATTTGTACACGAGGTGCATCCAGTTTTTCTCGTAACCCTCGCAACTCTTCCGAAGTTGCTATGTGGGTGAAATTATGTTGTCACGCCAAGTTACAACCTTTTTAGAGTTCATTTGTACTGCTTTCCAAATTCAGGGTCATTTAGATCAAAATAAATCATTAAATTCATGGAAAATATCAAATGTAGTCAGAAAGGTTCGAAAAATTGATGATGTGCCTTTGAACGGTGCATATTGAACACACAAAAAGTATGGAGTAAAAATAACTTATTCAAAATGAAATCCCTTTGTAATAGATG
This sequence comes from Hordeum marinum, assembly GCA_022496015.1. Lineage (NCBI taxonomy): Eukaryota > Viridiplantae > Streptophyta > Magnoliopsida > Poales > Poaceae > Hordeum > Hordeum marinum. Next base: position 506,601,485 of record CM039675.1, read on the forward strand.
AGTTTTCGTCCCAAACCCTCATACTTCGACAGAGGTTGTCCAATTGTACACGAAGTGCATCCAGTTTTTCCCGTAACCCCCTCAACTCTCTAGAAGTTGCTATGTGGGTGAAATTATGATGTCATGCCAAGTTTAACCTTTTTAGAGTTCATTTGTACTGCTTTTCAAATTCAGGGTCATTTAGATCAAAATAAATCATTATATTCTTGGAAAATATCAAATGAAGTCAGAAAGGGTTGAAAATTGATGATGTGCCTTTGAATGGTGCATATTGAACACACAAAAAGTATGGAGTTAAAGTAAGTTATTAAAAATGAAATCCCTTTGTAATAGATGAGTTTTTGTCCGAAACCCTCATACTTCGAAAGAGATTGTCCAATTTGTACACGAAGTGCATCCAGTTTTTGTCTAACCCTCTCAACTCTTTAGAAGTTGCTATGTGGGTGAAATTATGATGTCATGCCAAGTTACAACCTTTTCAGAGTTCGTTTGTACTGCTTTTCAAATTCAGGGTCATTTAGCTCAAAATAAATCATTAGATGCATGGAAAATATCAAATGAAGTCTGAAAAGGATTAAAAATTGATGATGTGCCTCTGAATGGTGCATATTGAACACACAAAAAGTATGGAGTTAAAATAGGTTATTAAAAATGAAACCCCTTTGTAATAGATGAGTTTCCGTCCGAAACCCTCATACTTCGATATAGATTGTCCAATTTGTACACGAAGTGCATCCAGTTTTTTCTGTAACCCCCTCAACTCTTTAGAAGTTGCTATGTGGGTGAAATTATGATGTCATGCCAAGTTACAACCTTTTAAGAGTTCATTTGTATTGCTTTTAAAATTCAGGGTCATTTAGATCAAAATAAATCATTAAATTCATGGAAAATATCAAATGAAGTCAGAAAGGGTTGAAAATTGATGATGTGCCTTTGAATGGTGCATATTGAACACAGAAAAAGTATGCAGTTAAAGTAAGTTATTCAAACTGAAATCCCTTTGTAATAGATAAGTTTTTGTCCGAAACCCTCACACTTCGAAAGAGATTGTCCAATTTGTACACGAAGAGCATCCATTTTTTGTCGTAACCCTCTCAACTCTTCAGAAGTTGCTATGTGGGTGAAATTATGATGTCATGCCAAGTTACAACCTTTTTAGAGTTCATTTGTACTACTTTTCAAATTGAGGGTCATTTAGATCAAAATAAATCATTAAAATCATGGAAAATATGAAATGAAGTCAGAAAGGGTTGAAAATTGATGATGTGCCTTTGAATGGTGTATATTGAACACACAAAAAGTATGGAGTTAAAATAAGTTATTAAAAATGAAATCCCTTTGTAATAGATGAGTTTTTGTCCGGAACCCTCATACTTCGAAAGAGATTGTCCAATTTGTACACGAGGTGCATCCAGTTTTTCTCGTAACCCTCTCAACTCTTTAGAAGTTCCTATGTGGGTGAAATTATGTTGTCATGCCAAGTTACAACCTTTTAAGAGTTCATTTGTATTTCTTTTCAAATTCAGGGTCATTTAGATCAAAATAAATCTTTAAATTCATGGAAAATATCAAATGAAGTCAGAAAGGGTTGAAAATTGATGATGTGCCTTTGAATGGTGCTTATTGAACACACAAAAATTATGCAGTTAAAGTAAGTTATTCAAACTGAAATCCCATTGTAGTAGATGAGTTTTTGTCCGAAACCCTCACACTTCGAAAGAGATTGTCCAATTTGTACACGAAGAGCATCCAGTTTTTGTCGTAACCCTCTCAACTCTTCAGAAGTTGCTATGTGGGTGAAATTATGATGTCATGCCAAGTTACAACCTTTTTAGAGTTCATTTGTACTTCTTTTCAAATTGAGGGTCATTTAGATCAAAATAAATCATTAAAATGATGGAAAATATGAAATGAAGTCAGAAAGGGTTGAAAACTGATGATGTGCCTTTCAATGGTGCATATTGAACACACAAAAAGTAAGGAGTTAAAATAAGTTATTAAAAATGAAATCCCTTTGTAATTGATGAGTTTTTGTCCGAAACCCTCATACTTCGAAAGAGATTGTCCAATTTGTACACGAGGTGCATCCAGTTTTTCTCGTAACCCTCTCAACTCTTTAGAAGTTGCTATGTGGGTGAAATTATGTTGTCATGCCAAGTTACAACCTCTTTAGAGTTCATTTGTACTACTTTTCAAATTCAGGGTCATTTAGATCAAAATAAATCATTAAAATCATGGAAAATATGAAATGAAGTCACAAAGGGTTGAAAATTGATGATGTGCCTTTGAATGGTGCATATTCAACACACAAAAAGTATGGAGTTAAAATAAGTTATTTAAAATGAAACCCCTTTGTAATAGATGAGTTATTGTCCGAAACCCTCATACTTCGAAAGAGATTGTCCAATTTGTACACGAGGTGCATCCAGTTTTTCTACCCTCGCAACTCTTCCGAAGTTGCTATGTGGGTTAAATTATGTTGTCATGCCAAGTTACAACCTTTTTAGAGTTCATTTGTACTGCTTTCCAAATTCAGGGTCATTTAGATCAAAATAAATCATTAAATTCATGGAAAATATCAAATGAAGTCAGAAAGGGTCGAAAAATTGATGATGTGCCTTTGAACGGTGCATATTGAACACACAAAAAGTATGGAGTTAAAATAAGTTATTCAAAATGAAATCCTTTGTAATAGATGAGTTTTCGTCCGAAACCCTCATACTTCGACAGAGATTGTCCAATTGTACACGAAGTGCATCCAGTTTTTGCTGTAACCCCCTCAACTCTCTAGAAGTAGCTATGTGGGTGAAATTATGATGTCATGCCAAGTTCAACCTTTTTTGAGTTCATTTGTACTGCTTTTCAAATTAAGGGTCATTTAGATCAAAATAAATCATTATATTCTTGGAAAATATCAAATGAAGTCAGAAAGGGTTGAAAATTGATGATGTGCCTTTGAATGGTGCATATTAAACACACAAAAAGTATGGAGTTAAAGTAAGTTATTAAAAATGAAATCCCTTTGTAATATATGAGTTTTTGTCCGAAACCATCATACTTCGAAAGAGATTGTCCAATTTGTACATGAAGTGCATCCAGTTTATGTCGTAACCCTCTCAACTCTTTAGAAGTTGCTTTGTGGGTGAAATTATGATGCCATGCCAAGTTAAAACCTTTTCAGAGTTCATTTGTACTGCTTTTCAAATTCAGGGTCATTTAGCTCAAAAGAAATAATTAAATGCACGGAAAATATCAAATGAAGTTAGAAAGGGTTGAAAATTTATGATATGCCTTTGAATGGTGCATATTGAACACAAAAAAACTATGGAGTTAAAATAAGTTATTAAAAATGAAATCCCTTTGTAATAGATGAGTTTTTGTCCGAAACCCTCATACTTCGAAAGAGATCTTCCAATTTGTACACGTAGTGCATCCAGTTTTTGTCGTAACCCTCTCAACTCTTTAGAAGTTGCTATGTGGGTGAAATTATGATGTCATGCCAAGTTACAACCTTTTCAGAGTTCATTTGTACTGATTTTCAAATTCAGGCTCATTTAGCTCAAAAGAAATCATTAAATGCGTGAAAAATATCAGATAAAGTCAGAAAGGGTTGAAAATTGACGATGTGACATTGAATGGTGCATATTGAACACAAAAAAAGTATGGAGTTAAAATACGTTATTATAAATGAAATCCCTTTGTAATAGATGAGTTTTCGTCTGAAACCCTCATACTTCGAAAGAGATTGTCCAATTTCTACACGAAGTGCATCTTGTTTTTGTCGTAACCCTCTCAACTCTTTAGAAGTTCCTATGTGGTTGAAATTATGATGTCATACCAAGTTACAACCTTTTCATAGTTCATTTGTACTCATTTTCAAATTCAGGGTCATTTAGCTCAAAAGAAATAATTAAATGCATGGAAAATATCAAATGAAGTCAGAAAGGGTTGAAAATTGATGATACGCCTTTGAATGGTCCATATTGAACACACAAAAAGTATGGAGTTAAAATAGGTTATTAAAAATGCAACCCCTTTGTAATAGATGAGTTTTCGTCCGAAACACTCATACTTCGATAGAGATTGTCCAATTTGTACACGAAGTGCATCCAGTTTTTGCCGTAACCCCCTCAACTCTTTAGAAGTTGCCATGTGGGTGAAATTATGATGTCATGCCAAGTTACAACCTTTTCAGAGTTCGTTTGTATTACTTTTCAAATTCAGGGTCATTTAGCTCAAAATAAATCATTAAATGCTTGGAAAATATCAAATGAAGTCAGAAAAGGGTTGAAAATCATGATGTGCCTTTGAATGGTGCATATTCAACACACAAAAATTATGGAGTTAAAATAAGTTATTAAAAATGAAATCCCTTTGTAATAGATGAGTTTTCGTCCGAACCGTCATACTACGACACAGGTTGTCCTATTTGTACAGTAAGTGCATCCAGTTTTTGCCGTAACCCTATCAACTCTTTAGAAGTTGCTATGTGGGTGAAATTATGATGTCATGCCAAGTTACAATCTTTTCATAGATCATTTGTACTACTTTTCAAATTCTGGGTCATTTATCTCAAAATAAATCATTAAATGCATGGAAAGTATCAAATGAAGTCAGAAACGGGTTGAAAATTGATGATGTGCCTATGAATGGTGCATATTGAACACACTAAAAGTATGGAGTTAAAATAAGTTATTAAAAATGAAATCCTTTTCTAATAGATGATTTTTCGTTCGAACCCTCATACTTCACAAGAGATTCTCCAATTTGTACAAGAAGTGCATCAAATTTTTGCCGTAACCCTATCAACTATTTAGAGGTTGTTATGTGGGTGAAATCATGATGTCATGCCAAGTTACAACCTTTTCAGAGATCATTTGTACTACCTTTCAAATTCAGGGTCATTTAGCTCAAAATAAATCATTAAATGCATGGAAACTATCAAATGAAGTCAAAAAGGGTTGAAAATTGATGATGTGCCTTTGAATGGTGCATATTGAACACACAAAAAGTATGGAGTTAAAATAAGTGAATGAAAATGAAATCCCTTTGTAATAGATGAGTTTTCGTCCGAACCCTCATACTTCGAAAGAGATTGTCCAATTTGTACATGAAGTGCATCCAGTTTTTGTCATAACCCTCTCAACTCTTTATAAGTTCCTATGTGGTTGAAATTATGATGTCATGCCAAGTTACAACCTTTCCAGAGTTCATCTGTACTGATTTTCAAATTCAGGGTCATTTAGCTCAAAAGAAATCATTAAATTCATGGAAAATATCAAATGAAGTCAGAAAGGGTTGAAAATTGATGATGTGCCTTTGAATGGTGCATATTGAACACACAAAAAGTATGCAGTTAAAGTAAGTTATTGAAACTGAAATCCCTTTGTAATAGATGAGTTTTTGTCCGAAACGCTCAAACTTCGAAAGAGATTGTCCAATTTGTACACGAAGTGCATCCAGTTTTTGTCGTAACCCTATCAACTCTATAGAAGTTGCTACGAGGGTGAAATTATGATGTCATGCCAAGTTACAACCTTTTTAGAGTTCATTTGTACTTCTTTTCAAATTGAGGGTCATTTAGATCAAAATAAATCATTAAAATCATGGAAAATATGAAATGAAGTCAGCAAGGGTTGAAAATTGACGATGTGCCTTTGAATGGTGCATATTGAACACACAAAAAGTATGGAGTTAAAATAAGTTATTAAAAATGAAATCCCTTTGTTATAGATGAGTTTTCGTCTGAAACCCTCATGCTTCGAAGAGATTGTCCAATTTATACACGAAGTGCATCCAGTTTTTGTCTAACCCTCTCAACTCTTTAGTTGTTGCTATGTGTGTGAAATTCTGATGTCACGCCAAGTTACAACCTTTTCAGAGTTCATTTGTACTGCTTTTCAAATTCAGGGTCATTTAGCTCAAAATAAATCATTAGATGCATGGAAAATATCAAATGAAGTCAGAAAAGGGTTGAAAATTGATGATGTGCCGCTCAATGGTGCATATTGAACACACAAAAAGTATGGAGTTAAAATAAGTTATTAAAAATGAAATCCCTTTGTAATAGATGAGTTTTCGTCTGAAACCCTCATGCTTCGAAAGAGATTGTCCAATTGTACACGAAGTGCATCCAGTTTTTGCTGTAAACCCCTCACCTCTTTATAAGTTGCTATCTGGGTGAAATTATGATGTCATGCCAAGATACAACCTTTTTAGAGTTCATTTGTACTGCTTTTCAAATTCAGGGTCATTTAGATCAAAATAAATCCTTAAATGTATGAAAAACATCAAATATAGTCAGAAAGGGTTGAAAATTGATGATGTGTCTTTGAATGCTGCATATTGAACACACAAAAAGTATGGAGTTAAAATAAGTTATTAAAAATGAAATCCCTTTGTAATAGATGAGTTTTCGTCCGAAACCCGCAAACTTCGAAAGAGATTGCCTAATTTGTACACGAAGTGCATCCATTTTTTGTCGTAACCCTCTCAACTCTTTAGAAGTTTCCATGTGGGTGAAATTATGATGTCATGCCAAGTTACAACCTTTTTAGAGTTCATTTGTACTGCTTTTCAAATTCAGGGTCATTTACCTCAAAATAAATCATTAAATGCATGGAAAATATCAAATGAAGTCAGAAAAGGGTTGAAAATCATGATGTGCCTTTGAATGGCGCGTATTCAACATACAAAAATTATGGAGTTAAAGAAGTTATTAAAAATGAAATCCCTTTGTAATAGATGAGTTTTCGTCCGAAACCCTCATACTTCGAAAGAGATTATCCAATTTGTACATGAAGTGCTTTCAGTTTTTGTCGTAACCCTCAAAACTCTTCGGAAGTTCCTATGTGGTTGAAATTATGATGTCATGCCAAGTTACAACCTTTTCAGAGTTCATCTGTACTGATTTTCAAATTCAGGGTCATTTAGCTCAAAAGAAATCATTAAATGCATGCAAAATATCAGATGAAGTCAGAATGGGTTGAAAATTGATGATATGCCTTTGAATGGTGCATATTGAACACACAAAAAGTATGGAGTTAAAATAAGTTATTAAAAATGAAATCCCTTTGTAATAGATGAGTTTTTGTCCGAAACCCTGATACTTCGAAAGAGATTGTCCAATTTATACACGAAGTGCATCCAGTTTTTGTCTAACCATCTCAACTCTTTAGTTGTTGCTATGTGGGTGAAATTATGATGTTACGCCAAGTTACAACCTTTTCAGAGTTCATTTGTACTGCTTTTCAAATTCAGGGTATTTAGCTCAAAATAAATCATTAGATGCATGGAAAATATCAAATGAAGTCAGAAAAGGGTTGAAAATTTATGATGTGCCTCTGAATGGTGCATATTGAACACACAAAAAGTATGGAGTTAAAATAAGTTATTAAAAATGAAATCCCTTTGTAATACATGAGTTTTCGTCTGAAACCCTCATGCTTCGAACGAGATTGTCCAATTGTACACGAAGTGCATCCAGTTTTTGCTGTAACCCCCTAACCTCTTTATAAGTTGCTGTCTGGGTGAAATTATGATGTCATGCCAAGTTACAACCTTTTCAGAGTTCATTTGTACCGCTTTTCAAATTCAGGGTCATTTAGATCAAAATAAATCCTTAAATGTATGAAAAACATCAAATATAGTCAGAAAGGGTTGAAAATTGATGATGTGTCTTTGAATGCTGCATATTGAACACACAAAAAGTATGGAGTTAAAATAAGTTATTAAAAATGAAATCCCTTTGTAATAGATGAGTTTTCGTCCGAAACCTGCAAACTTCGAAAGAGATTGCCTAATTTGTACACGAAGTGCATCCATTTTTTGTCGTAACCCTCTCAACTCTTTAGAAGTTTCCATGTGGGTGAAATTATGATGTCATGCCAAGTTACAACCTTTTTAGAGTTCATTTGTACTGCTTTTCAAATTCAGGGTCATTTACCTCAAAATAAATCATTAAATGCATGGAAAATATCAAATGAAGTCAGAAAAGGGTTGAAAATCATGATATGCCTTTGAATGGCGCGTATTCAACATACAAAAATTATGGAGTTAAAGAAGTTATTAAAAATGAAATCCCTTTGTAATAGATGAGTTTTCGTTCGAAACCCTCATACTTCGAAAGAGATTATCCAATTTGTACATGAAGTGCTTTCAGTTTTTGTCGTAACCCTCAAAACTCTTCGGAAGTTCCTATGTGGTTGAAATTATGATGTCATGCCAAGTTACAACCTTTTCAGAGTTCATCTGTACTGATTTTCAAATTCAGGGTCATTTAGCTCAAAAGAAATCATTAAATGCATGCAAAATATCAGATGAAGTCAGAATGGGTTGAAAATTGATGATATGCCTTTGAATGGTGCATATTGAACACACAAAAAGTATGGAGTTAAAATAAGTTATTAAAAATGAAATCCCTTTGTAATAGATGAGTTTTTGTCCGAAACCCTGATACTTCGAAAGAGATTGTCCAATTTATACACGAAGTGCATCCAGTTTTTGTCTAACCATCTCAACTCTTTAGTTGTTGCTATGTGGGTGAAATTATGATATTACGCCAAGTTACAACCTTTTCAGAGTTCATTTGTACTGCTTTTCAAATTCAGGGTATTTAGCTCAAAATAAATCATTAGATGCATGGAAAATATCAAATGAAGTCAGAAAAGGGTTGAAAATTTATGATGTGCCTCTGAATGGTGCATATTGAACACACAAAAAGTATGGAGTTAAAATAAGTTATTAAAAATGAAATCCCTTTGTAATACATGAGTTTTCGTCTGAAACCCTCATGCTTCGAACGAGATTGTCCAATTGTACACGAAGTGCATCCAGTTTTTGCTGTAACCCCCTAACCTCTTTATAAGTTGCTGTCTGGGTGAAATTATGATGTCATGCCAAGTTACAACCTTTTCAGAGTTCATTTGTACTGCTTTTCAAATTCAGGGTCATTTAGGTGAAAATAAATCATTACATGCATGGAAAAAATCAAATGAAGTCAGAAAAGGGTTGAAAATTGATGATGTGCCTCTGAATGGTGAATATTGAACACAAAAAAAGTATGGAGTTAAAATAAGTTATTAAAAATGAAATCCCTTTGTAATACATGAGTTTTCGTCTGAAACCCTCATGCTTCGAACGAGATTGTCCAATTGTACACGAAGTGCATCCAGTTTTTGCTGTAACCCCCTAACCTCTTTATAAGTTGCTGTCTGGGTGAAATTATGATGTCACGCGAAGTTACAACCTTTTTAGAGTTCATTTGTACTGCTTTTCAAATTCAGAGTCATTTAGATCAAAATAAATCCTTAAATGTATGGAAAACATCAAATAAAGTCAGAAAGGGTTGAAAATTGATGATCTGTCTTTGAATGCTGCATATTGAACACACAAAAAGTATGGATTTAAAATAAGTTATTAAAAATGAAATCCCTTTGTAATAGATGAGTTTTCGTCCGAAACCTGCAAACTTCGAAAGAGATTGCCTAATTTGTACACGAAGTGCATCCATTTTTTCCCGTAACCCTCTCAACTCTTTAGAAGTTTCCATGTGGGTGAAATTATGATGTCATGCCAAGTTACAACCTTTTTAGAGTTCGGTTGTACTGCTTTTCAAATTCAGGGTCATTTAGCTCAAAATAAATCATTAAATGCTTGGAAAATATCAAATGAAGTCAGAAAAGGGTTGAAAATCATGATGTGCCTTTGAATGGTGCATATTCAACACACAAAAATTATGGAGTTAAAATAAGTTATTAAAAATGAAATCCCTTTGTAATAGATGAGTTTTCGTCCGAAACCCTCATACTTCGAAAGAGATTGTCCAATTTGTACAGTAAGTGCATCCAGTTTTTGCCGTAACCCTATCAACTCTTTAGAAGTTGCTATGTGGGTGAAATTATGATGTCATGCCAAGTTACAACCTTTTCACCGTTCATCTGTACTGATTTTCAAATTCTGGGTCATTTAGCTCAAAATAAATCATTAAATGAATGGAAAATATCAAATGAAGTCAAAAAGGGTTGAAAATTGATGATGTGCCTTTGAATGGTGCATATTGAACACACAAAAAGTATGGAGATATAGTAAGTGAATGAAAATGAAATCCCTTTGTAATAGATGAGCTTTCGTCCGAAACCCTCATACTTCGAAAGAGATTGTCCAATTTGTAAATGAAGTGCATCCAGTTTTTCTCGTAACCCTCTCAACTCTTTAGAAGTTCCTATATGGTTGAAATTATGATGTCATGCCAAGTTACAACCTTTTCAGAGTTCATCTGTACTGATTTTCAAATTCAGGGTCATTTAGCTCAAAAGAAATCATTAAATGCATGGAAAATATCAAATGAAGTCAGAAAAGGGTTGAAAATCATGATGTGCCTTTGAATGGTGCATATTCAACACACAAAAACTATGGAGTTAAAATAAGTTATTAAAAATGAAATCACTTTCTAATAGATGAGTTTTCGTCCGAACCCTCATACTTCGAAAGAGATTGTCCTATTTGTACAGTAAGTGCATCCAGTTTTTGCCGTAACCCTATCAACTCTTTAGAAGTTGCTATGTGGGTGAAATTATGATGTCATGCCAAGTTACAACCTTTTCATAGATCATTTGTACTACTTTTGAAATTCTGGGTCATTTATCTCAAAATAAATCATTAAATGCATGGAAAATATCAAATGAAGTCAGAAATGGGTTGAAAATTGATGATGTGCCTATGAATGGTGCATATTGAACACACTAAAAGTATGGAGTTAAAATAAGTTATTAAAAATGAAATCCTTTTCTAATAGATGAGTTTTCGTTCGAACCCTCGTACTTCACAAGAGATTGTCCAATTTGTACACGAAGTGCATCAAATTTTTGCCGTAACCCTATCAACTATTTAGAGGTTGTTATGTGGGTGAAATTATGATGTCATGCCAAGTTACAACCTTTTCAGAGATCATTTGTACTACCTTTCAAAGTCAGGGTCATTTAGCTCAAAATAAATCATTAAATGCATGGAAACTATCAAATGAAGTCAAAAAGGGTTGAAAATTGATGATGTGCCTTTGAATGGCGCATATTGAACACACCAAAAGTATGGAGTTAAAATAAGTGAATGAAAATGAAATCCCTTTGTAATAGATGAGTTTTCGTCCGAACCCTCATACTTCGAAAGAGATTGTCCAATTTGTACATGAAGTGCATACAGTTTTTGTCGCAACCCTCTCAACTCTTTATAAGTTCCTATGTGGTTGAAATTATGATGTCATGCCAAGTTACAACCTTTTCAGAGTTCATCTGTACTGATTTTCAAATTCAGGGTCATTTAGCTCAAAAGAAATCATTAAATGCATGGAAAATATCAAATGAAGTCAGAAAGGGTTGAAAATTGATGATATGCCTTTGAATGGTGCATATTGAACACAGAAAAAGTATGGAGTTAAAATAAGTTATTAAAAATGAAATCCCTTTGTAATAGATGAGTTTTTGTCCGAAACCCTGATACTTCGAAAGAGATTGTCCAATTTATACACGAAGTGCATCCAGTTTTTGTCTAACCCTCTCAACTCTTTAGTTGTTGCTATGTGGGTGAAATTATGATGTCATGCCAAGTTACAACCTTTTCAGAGTTCATTTGTACTGCTTTTCAAATTCAGGGTCATTTAGCTCAAAATAAATCATTAAATGTATGGAAAATATCAAATAAAGTCAGAAAAGGGTTGAAAATTGATGATGTGCCTATGAATGGTGCATATTGAACACACAAAAAGTATGGAGTTCAAATAAGTTATTAAAAATGAAATCCCTTTGTAATAGATGAGTTTTCGTCTGAAACCCTCATGCTTCGAAAGAGATTGTCCAATTGTACACGAAGTGCATCCAGTTTTTGCTGTAACCCCCTCACCTCTTTATAAGTTGCTATCTGGTTGAAATTATGATGTCATGCCAAGTTACAACCTTTTTAGAGTTCATTTGTACTGCTTTTCAAATTCAGAGTCATTTAGATAAAAATAAATCCTTAAATGTATGGAAAACATCAAATAAGGTCAGAAAGGGTTGAAAATGGATGATGAGTCTTTGAATGCTGCATATTGAACACACAAAAAGTATGGATTTAAAATAAGTTATTAAAAATGAAATCCCTTTGTAATAGATGAGTTTTCGTCCGGAACCCTCATACTTCGAAAGAGATTGTCCAATTTGTAAATGAAGTGCATCCAGTTTTTGTCGTAACCCTCTCAACTCTTTAGAAGTTCCTATATGGTTGAAATTATGATGTCATGCCAAGTTACAACCTTTTCAGAGTTCATCTGTACTGATTTTCAAATTCAGGGTCATTTAGCTCAAAAGAAATCATTAAATGCATGGAAAATATCAAATGAAGTCAGAAAAGGGTTGAAAATCATGATGTGCCTTTGAATGGTGCATATTCAACACACAAAAACTATGGAGTTAAAATAAGTTATGAAAAATGAAATCACTTTCTAATAGATGAGTTTTCGTCCGAACCCTCATACTTCGAAAGAGATTGTCCTATTTGTACAGTAAGTGCATCCAGTTTTTGCCGTAACCCTATCAACTCTTTAGAAGTTGCTATGTGGGTGAAATTATGATGTCATGCCAAGTTACAACCTTTTCATAGATCATTTGTACTACTTTTCAAATTCTGGGTCATTTATCTCAAAATAAATCATTAAATGCATGGAAAATATCAAATGAAGTCAGAAATGGGTTGAAAATTGATGATGTGCCTATGAATGGTGCATATTGAACACACTAAAAGTATGGAGTTAAAATAAGTTATTAAAAATGAAATCCTTTTCTAATAGATGAGTTTTCGTTCGAACCCTCATACTTCACAGGAGATTGTCCAATTTGTGCACGAAGTGCATCAAATTTTTGCCGTAACCCTATCAACTATTTAGAGGTTGTTATGTGGGTGAAATTATGATGTCATGCCAAGTTACAACCTTTTCAGAGATCATTTGTACTACCTTTCAAAGTCAGGGTCATTTAGCTCAAAATAAATCATTAAATGCATGGAAACTATCAAATGAAGTCAAAAAGGTTTGAAAATTGATGATGTGCCTTTGAATGGCGCATATTGAACACACAAAAAGTATGGAGTTAAAATAAGTGAATGAAAATGAAATCCCTTTGTAATAGATGAGTTTTCGTCCGAACCCTCATACTTCGAAAGAGATTGTCCAATTTGTACATGAAGTGCATACAGTTTTTGTCGCAACCCTCTCAAATCTTTATAAGTTCCTATGTGGTTGAAATTATGATGTCATGCCAAGTTACAACCTTTTCAGAGTTCATCTGTACTGATTTTCAAATTCAGGGTCATTTAGCTCAAAAGAAATCATTAAATGCATGGAAAATATCAAATGAAGTCAGAAAGGGTTGAAAATTGATGATATGCCTTTGAATGGTGCATATTGAACACACAAAAATTATGGAGTTAAAATAAGTTATTAAAAATGAAATCCCTTTGTAATACATGAGTTTTTTTCCGAAACCATGATAGTTCGAAAGAGATTGTCCAATTTATACACGAAGTGCATCCAGTTTGTGTCTAACCCTCTCAACTCTTTAGTTGTTGCTATGTGGGTGAAATTCTGATGTCATGCCAAGTTACAACCTTTTCAGAGTTCATTTGTACTGCTTTTCAAATTCAGGGTCATTTAGCTCAAAATAAATCATTAAATGTATGGAAAATATCAAATAAAGTCAGAAAAGGGTTGAAAATTGATGATGTGCCTATGAATGGTGCATATTGAACACACAAAAAGTATGGAGTTCAAATAAGTTATTAAAAATGAAATCCCTTTGTAATAGATGAGTTTTCGTCTGAAACCCTCATGCTTCGAAAGAGATTGTCCAATTGTACACGAAGTGCATCCAGTTTTTGCTGTAACCCCCTCACCTCTTTATAAGTTGCTATCTGGTTGAAATTATGATGTCATGCCAAGTTACAACCTTTTTAGAGTTCATTTGTACTGCTTTTCAAATTCAGAGTCATTTAGATAAAAATAAATCCTTAAATGTATGGAAAACATCAAATAAGGTCAGAAAGGGTTGAAAATGGATGATGAGTCTTTGAATGCTGCATATTGAACACACAAAAAGTATGGATTTAAAATAAGTTATTAAAAATGAAATCCCTTTGTAATAGATGAGTTTTCGTCCGGAACCCTCATACTTCGAAAGAGATTGTCCAATTTGTAAATGAAGTGCATCCAGTTTTTGTCGTAACCCTCTCAACTCTTTAGAAGTTCCTATATGGTTGAAATTATGATGTCATGCCAAGTTACAACCTTTTCAGAGTTCATCTGTACTGATTTTCAAATTCAGGGTCATTTAGCTCAAAAGAAATCATTAAATGCATGGAAAATATCAAATGAAGTCAGAAAAGGGTTGAAAATCATGATGTGCCTTTGAATGGTGCATATTCAACACACAAAAACTATGGAGTTAAAATAAGTTATGAAAAATGAAATCACTTTCTAATAGATGAGTTTTCGTCCGAACCCTCATACTTCGAAAGAGATTGTCCTATTTGTACAGTAAGTGCATCCAGTTTTTGCCGTAACCCTATCAACTCTTTAGAAGTTGCTATGTGGGTGAAATTATGATGTCATGCCAAGTTACAACCTTTTCATAGATCATTTGTACTACTTTTCAAATTCTGGGTCATTTATCTCAAAATAAATCATTAAATGCATGGAAAATATCAAATGAAGTCAGAAATGGGTTGAAAATTGATGATGTGCCTATGAATGGTGCATATTGAACACACTAAAAGTATGGAGTTAAAATAAGTTATTAAAAATGAAATCCTTTTCTAATAGATGAGTTTTCGTTCGAACCCTCATACTTCACAGGAGATTGTCCAATTTGTGCACGAAGTGCATCAAATTTTTGCCGTAACCCTATCAACTATTTAGAGGTTGTTATGTGGGTGAAATTATGATGTCATGCCAAGTTACAACCTTTTCAGAGATCATTTGTACTACCTTTCAAAGTCAGGGTCATTTAGCTCAAAATAAATCATTAAATGCATGGAAACTATCAAATGAAGTCAAAAAGGTTTGAAAATTGATGATGTGCCTTTGAATGGCGCATATTGAACACACAAAAAGTATGGAGTTAAAATAAGTGAATGAAAATGAAATCCCTTTGTAATAGATGAGTTTTCGTCCGAACCCTCATACTTCGAAAGAGATTGTCCAATTTGTACATGAAGTGCATACAATTTTTGTCGCAACCCTCTCAACTCTTTATAAGTTCCTATGTGGTTGAAATTATGATGTCATGCCAAGTTACAACCTTTTCAGAGTTCATCTGTACTGATTTTCAAATTCAGGGTCATTTAGCTCAAAAGAAATCATTAAATGCATGGAAAATATCAAATGAAGTCAGAAAGGGTTGAAAATTGATGATATGCCTTTGAATGGTGCATATTGAACACACAAAAATTATGGAGTTAAAATAAGTTATTAAAAATGAAATCCCTTTGTAATACATGAGTTTTTTTCCGAAACCCTGATAGTTCGAAAGAGATTGTCCAATTTATACACGAAGTGCATCCAGTTTGTGTCTAACCCTCTCAACTCTTTAGTTGTTGCTATGTGGGTGAAATTCTGATGTCATGCCAAGTTACAACCTTTTCAGAGTTCATTTGTACTGCTTTTCAAATTCAGGGTCATTTAGCTCAAAATAAATCATTAGATGCATGGAAAATATCAAATGAAGTCAGAAAAGGGTTGAAAATTGGTGATGTGCCTCTGAACGGTGCATATTGAACACACAAAAAGTATGGAGTTCAAATAAGTTATTAAAAATGAAATCCCTTTGTAATAGATGAGTTTTCGTCTGAAACCCTCATGCTTCGAAAGAGATTGTCCAATTGTACACGAAGTGCATCCAGTTTTTGCTGTAACCCCCTCACCTCTTTATAAGTTGCTATCTGGTTGAAATTATGATGTCATGCCAAGTTACAACCTTTTTAGAGTTCATTTGTACTTCTTTTCAAATTCAGAGTCATTTAGATAAAAATAAATCCTTAAATGTATGGAAAACATCAAATAAGGTCAGAAAGGGTTGAAAATGGATGATGAGTCTTTGAATGCTGCATATTGAACACACAAAAAGTATGGATTTAAAATAAGTTATTAAAAATGAAATCCCTTTGTAATAGATGAGTTTTCGTCCGAAACCCGCAAACTTCGAAAGAGATTGTCTAATTTGTACGCGAAGTGCATCCAGTTTTTGTCGTAACCCTCTCAACTCTTTAGAAGTTTCCATGTGGGTGAAATTATGATGTCATGCCAAGTTACAACCTTTTTAGTGTTCATTTGGACTGTTTTTCAAATTCAGGGTCATTTAGCTCAAAATAAATCATTAAATGCATGGAAAATATCAAATGAAGTCAGAAAAGGGTTGAAAATCATGATGTGCCTTTGAATGGTGCATATTCAACACACAAAAACTATGGAGTTAAAATAAATTATTAAAAATGAAATCACTTTCTAATAGATGAGTTTTCGTCCGAACCCTCATACTTCGAAAGAGATTGTCCTATTTGTACAGTAAGTGCATCCAGTTTTTGCCGTAACCCTATCAACTCTTTAGAAGTTGCTATGTGGGTGAAATTATGATGTCATGCCAAGTTACAACCTTTTCATAGATCATTTGTACTACTTTTCAAATTCTGGGTCATTTATCTCAAAATAAATCATTAAATGCATGGAAAATATCAAATTAAGTCAGAAATGGGTTGAAAATTGATGATGTGCCTATGAATGGTGCATATTGAACACACTAAAAGTATGGAGTTAAAATAAGTTATTAAAAATGAAATCCTTTTCTAATAGATGAGTTTTCGTTCGAACCCTCATACTTCACAAGAGATTGTCCAATTTGTGCACGAAGTGCATCAAATTTTTTCCGTAACCCTATCAACTATTTAGAGGTTGTTATGTGGGTGAAATTATGATGTCATGCCAAGTTACAACCTTTTCAGAGATCATTTGTACTACCTTTCAAAGTCAGGGTCATTTAGCTCAAAATAAATCATTAAATGCATGGAAACTATCAAATGAAGTCAAAAAGGGTTGAAAATTGATGATGTGCCTTTGAATGGCGCATATTGAACACACAAAAAGTATGGAGTTAAAATAAGTCAATGAAAATGAAATCCCTTTGTAATAGATGAGTTTTCGTCCGAACCCTCATACTTCGAAAGAGATTGTCCAATTTGTACATGAAGTGCATCCAGTTTTTGTCGCAACCCTCTCAACTCTTTATAAGTTCCTATGTGGTTGAAATTATGATGTCATGCCAAGTTACAACCTTTTCAGAGTTCATCTTTACTGATTTTCAAATTCAGGGTCATTTAGCTCAAAAGAAATCATTAAATGCATGGAAAATATCAAATGAAGTCAGAAAGGGTTGAAAATTGATGATATGCCTTTGAATGGTGCATATTGAACACACAAAAATTATGGAGTTAAAATAAGTTATTAAAAATGAAATCCCTTTGTAATACATGAGTTTTTTCCGAAACCCTGATACTTCGAAAGAGATTGTCCAATTTATACACGAAGTGCATCCAGTTTTTGTCTAACCCTCTCAACTCTTTAGTTGTTGCTATGTGGGTGAAATTCTGATGTCATGCCAAGTTACAACCTTTTCAGAGTTCATTTGTACTGCTTTTCAAATTCAGGGTCATTTAGCTCAAAATAAATCATTAGATGCATGGAAAATATCAAATGAAGTCAGAAAAGGGTTGAAAATTGGTGATGTGCCTCTGAACGGTGCATATTGAACACACAAAAAGTATGGAGTTCAAATAAGTTATTAAAAATGAAATCCCTTTGTAATAGATGAGTTTTCGTCTGAAACCCTCATGCTTCGAAAGAGATTGTCCAATTGTACACGAAGTGCATCCAGTTTTTGCTGTAACCCCCTCACCTCTTTATAAGTTGCTATCTGGTTGGAATTATGATGTCATGCCAAGTTACAACCTTTTTAGAGTTCATTTGTACTGCTTTTCAAATTCAGAGTCATTTAGATCAAAATAAATCCTTAAATGTATGGAAAACATCAAATAAGGTCAGAAAGGGTTGAAAATTGATGATGTGTCTTTGAATGCTGCATATTGAACACACAAAAAGTATGGATTTAAAATAAGTTATTAAAAATGAAATCCCTTTGTAATAGGTGAGTTTTCGTCCGAAACCCGCAAACTTCGAAAGAGATTGTCTAATTTGTACACGAAGTGCATCCAGTTTTTGTCGTAACCCTCTCAACTCTTTAGAAGTTTCCATGTGGGTGAAATTATGATGTCATGCCTGTTGGGGAACGTCGCATGGGAAACAAAAAATTTCCTACGCACACGCAAACCTATCTATGGTGATGAGCATCTACGAGAGGGAGAGTGGATCTACGTACCCTTGTAGATCGCTAAGCGGGAAGCGTTAAGAAACGCGGTTGGTGTAGTCAAACATCTTCACGATCCAAATCGCCGAGCGTCCGCGATCTCATCACGATCCGTCCCGCGATCCAATCACGATCCGTCCCGTGAACTCATCATGATCCGTCACGCGATCTCATCACGATCCGTCTCACGATCTTGATCACGATCTGTCCCGCGAACTCATCACGATCCGTTCCGCGATCTCATCACGAACCGTCTCGCGATCCCGATCACGGTCCTTCCGATCTAGCGCCGAACGGACAGCACCTCCGCGTTCAACACACGTGCAGCTTGATGACGATCTCCACCGTCTTGATCCAGCAAGAGGAGGTGGAGAGGAGAGAGAGTTCACCGGCAGCGTGACGGCGCTCCGGTGATGGTGGTGGAGTGATTCCGGCAGGGCTTCGCCTAAGCGCTGCGGAAAACCGATCTAGAGGAGAAACTGTGTACCGGTGAAACGGGTAGCACGTGGCCGGAAATTCTGTCCAAAAACCACCCAATCCACTAGTATATATAGGAGGAGAGGAGAGGAGAGGCAGCCAAGGCCTTTGGGTTGGCCGAAATAGGAGGTGGGAGCAATCCTACTTCACCTCCAATCCTAGTTGGAGTAGGATTGCCTCCTATTGGCTGATTTTCCACTTTTTGCTTTAGGACTTTCTCTCCTGCGCCATGGGCCTTTGTGGCTGTTTTCCCATCCCACTAAGGGCTGGTTATTATTCTCCCACAGCCCATGGACCTCTTGGGGTCGAAATACCCCTCCCGGAGGTCCTCCGGTACACTACCGGCACTCCCGGTACAATACCGATACTCCCGGTACACTACCGATGAGCCCGAAACTTTTCCGGAAACCAAACTGGGACTTCCTATATATGAATCTTTACCTCCTGACCATTCCAGAGCTCCTCGTGAAGTCCGGGATCTCATCCGGGACTCCGAAAAACCTTTGGTCACCACCATACATTACTCTACACTACCGAAACGTCACCGAACCTTAAGTGTGCAGACCCTGCGGGTTCGAGAACTATGTAGACATGACCGAGACACCTCTACGGTCAATAACCAATGGCAGGACCTGGACGTCCACATTGGTTCCTACATATTCTACGAAGATCTTTATCGGTCGAACCTCTATGTCAAGGATTCAGTTAATCCCGTATATCGTTCCCTTTGTTCTTCGGTATGTTACTTGCCCGAGATTCGATCGTCGGTATCTCCATACCTAGTTCAACCTCGTTACCGGCAAGTCTCTTTACTCGTTCCGTAATACAAGATCCCGCAACTAACAATTAGTCACATTGCTTGCAAGGCTTATTGTGATGTTGCATTACCGAGTGGGCCCCGAGATACCTCTCCGTTACACGGAGTAACAAATCCCAGTCTCGATCTATGCCATCTCAACAGACACCATCGAAGATACCTGTAGAGCACCTTTATAGTCACCCAGTTACGTTGCGACGTTTGATACACACAAGGCCCTCCTCCGATATCCGTGAGTTGCATGATCTCATGGTCATAGGAACATATACTTGACATGCAGAAAACAGTAGCAATAAACTAACACGATCATATGCTATGTTTGTAGTTTGGGTCTTATCCATCACATCATTCTCCTAATGATGTGATCCCGTTATCAAATGACATCTCGTGTCCATGGCTAGGAAACCTTAACCATCCTTTGATCAACGAGCTAGTCCATTAGAGGCATACTAGGGACATGGTTTTGTCTATCTATCCACACATGCATTTAAGTCTCCGATCAATACAATTATAGCATGGATAATAAACGATTATCATGAACAAGGAAATATGATGATAACTAATTTATTATTGCCTCTAGGGCATATTTCCAACAGTCTCCCACTTGCACTAGAGTCAATAATCTAGTTCACATCACCATGTGATTCGCATTGTTATGAATCTAACACCCAATCAGTTTTGGGGCTCGATCATGCTTTGCATGTGAGAGAGGTCTTATAGTCAACGGGTCTGCGATATTCAGATCCGTGTGTACTTTGCAAATCTCTATGTCAAACCGTAAACACTGCTACCACACTCCACTTGGTACTATTTCCAAATGGCTGCTCCACTATACGTATCCAGATTGCTACTACTAGTCATCCGGATAGGTGTTAAAGCTTGCATCGACGTAACTCTTTACGACGAACTCTTTATCACCTCCACAATCAAGAAACATTTCCTTAGTCCTCTATTTACTAAGGATAATTCCGACCGCTGTCCAGTGATCCACTCCTGGACCACTCTTGTACCCCTTGACAGACTCATGGCAAGGCACACATAGGTGCGGTACACAGCATGGCATAATATAGAGCCTATGGCTAAGGCATAGGGGACGACGTTCGTCCTTTCTCTTTCTTCAGCCGTTGTCGAGCTTTGAGTCTCACTCAACTTCACACCTTACAAATCAGACGAGAACTATTTCTCTGGCTGATCCATTTTGAACTCTTTCAAAATCTTGTGAAGGTATGCACTCATTGAAAGTCTCATCAAGCATCTTGATCTATCTCTATAGATTTTGATGCTCAACAATTAGGTAGCTTTATCCAGGTCTTCCTTTGAAAATCACTTTCTAAATAACCGTTTTATGCTTCCAGAAACTCTACATTATTTCTGAACAACAATATGTCATCCACATATACTTATCAGAAATTCTATAGTGCTCCCACTCACTTTATTGAAAATACAAGTTTCTCATAAACTTTGTATAAACATCAAAACTTTGATCACCTCATCAAAGCGTATATTCCAACTCCGAGATGCTTGCTTCAGTCCATGGAAGGATCACCGAAGCTTGCACACCTTTTAGCATCCTTAGGCCTGACAAAACCTTCTGGTTGTATCACATACAACCTTTCCTCAAGTAAACCATTAAGGAAACGATGTTTTGACATCCATCTGCTAGATTTCATAATTGAAAACACATCAACTGCTAACATAATTCCAACAGACTTTTAGCATCGCTACGAGTGAGAAAGTCTCATCGTAGTCAACTCCTTGAACTTGTCACAAACATCTTTGCAACAAGTCGAGCTTTACAAATAGTGACATTCACCATCAGTGTCTGTCTTCATTTTAAAGATCCATTTGTACTCAACGACCTGCCGTCCAACGAGCAAGTCTACCAAAGTCTACACTTGGTTTTAATACATGGATCCTATCTCGGATTTCATGGCCTCCAACCATTTGTCGGAATCCGGGCCCATCATCGCTTCTCCATAGCTCGTAGGTTCATCGTTTTCCAACAACATCACCTCCAAGACAGAGTTGTCGTACCGCTCAGGAGCAGTACACATCCTTGTCGACCTACGAAGTTCGATAGTAACTTGATCCTCAAGCTTCATGATCATCATCATTAACTTCCTCTTCAACTAACGTAGGCTTCACAGAAACATCTTTCTGCACTGCGCTACTCTCTGGTTGAACAAAGGTTTAACAACCTCATCAAGTTCTATCTTCCTCCCACTCAATTCCTTTGAGAGAAACTTTTTCTCGAGAAAGGACCCAGTTCTAACAACAAACACTTTGCACTCGGATCTGAGATAGAAGGCATACCCATCTGTTCTTAGGGTATTCTATGAAGATACATTTGTCCGCTTTGGGTTCTAGCTTATTATGTGAAAACATTTTCCACACAAGCATCGCAGCCCCAAACATTAAGAAATGACAGCTTAGGTTTCTATCAAACCATAATTCACACGGTGTCATCTCAACGGATTTAGATGATGCCCTATTTAAAGTGAATGTAGTTGTCTCTAATGCATAACCCCAAAAATTATAGTAGTAAAACGATAAGAGACATCACAGTATGCACTATATCAATAGAGCATGACTATGATGTTCGGACACACCATCACACCATGGTGTTCCAGGTGGCGTTAGGTGTGAAACAAATTTCACGTTGTCTTAAGTTGTATGCCAAACTCGTAACTCAGATATTCACCTCCACGATCATATCACGGTCATTTTTATCTTCTTGTCACGATGATCTTTAAACTTCACTCTGAATTTGCTTGAACCTTTCAAACGATTCAGACTTGTGTTTCATTAAGTAAATATACACTATATCTACTCAAATCATCAGTGAAGGTAAGAAAATAATGATATCCACTCCACGCTACAAGACTCACTAGATTGCATACATCAACATGTATCATTTCCAATGAATCACTTGCCCGCTCCATCCAACGGGGTCCTTTAGTCATCTTGCCCAAGAGGCATGGTTCGCATGTCTCAACCGATTCGAAATCGATGAGTCCAAATATCCATCAGCATGGAGTTTCTACATGCGCTTTATACCTATATGACATTTAGCGGCAGTGCCACAAGTATGTGGTACTATCATTATTAACTTTGTATCTTTTGACATCAATGTTATGAACATGTGTACTACTACGATCAAGATTTCAACAAACCATTCTCACTTGGTGCATGACCATTGAAGGTATTATTCATGTAACCAGAATAACTATTATTCTCTGACTTAAATGAATAACCGTATTGCAACAAACATGATCTAATCATGTTCATGCTCAACGCAAAACACCAAATAACATTTATTTAGGTTCGTCACTAATCCTGAAGGTAGAGAGAGCGTGCGATGTTGATCACATCAACCTTGGAAACATTTCCAACACACATCGTCACCTCACCCTTAGCTAGTTCTCCGTTTATTCCGTAGCTTTTATTTCGAGTTACTAACATTTAGCAACCGAACCGGTATCCAATACTCAGGTGCCACTAGGAGTACTAGCAAGGTACACATCAATAACTCGTATATCAAATATACTTCTGTCGATGTTGCCAGCCTTCTTATCTACCAAGTATCTAGGGTTGTTCCGCTTCAG
Source organism: Hordeum marinum (assembly GCA_022496015.1). Lineage (NCBI taxonomy): Eukaryota > Viridiplantae > Streptophyta > Magnoliopsida > Poales > Poaceae > Hordeum > Hordeum marinum. Next base: position 506,624,821 of record CM039675.1, read on the forward strand.
CGACCTCTCACCTCATAATAGAAGCACTTAGTCTCGGGTTTGAGTTCGACTTTGGGTTGCTTCACTGGAGCAGCAACTGACTTGCTATCCATGAAGTTTCCCTCCTTGCTCTTGCCCTTTTCGAAACTAGTGGTTTGATTAACCATCAACACTTGACGCTCCTTCTTGATTTCTACCTTCGCGGTGTCAAACGTCGCGAACAGCTCAGGGATCAATACTTCTATCCCTGGTGTATTATAGTTCATCACTAAGTTCTAGTAGCTTTAGTGACAGTGACTTGGAGAACTATATCAATCACTATCTTATCTGGAAGATCAACTCCCACTTGATTCAAGTGATTGTAGTACCCAGACAATCTGAGTACATGCTCAACGATTGAGCTATTCTCCTTCATCTTACAAGCAAAGAATCTTGTTGGAGATCTCATATCTCGCAACAAAGGCACGAGCCTGAGATCACAATCTCTGCTCCTAGAACATCTCATATGTTCCGTGACGTTCAAAACGTTTTGGAGCCTCAATTCTAAGCCGTAATGCATGACGCACTAAACTATCAAGTAGTCATCGAAACGTGCCTGTTAGATGTTCACAACATCTATAGACGACGCTAGAGGGGGTGGCGCACCGAGCGGTGCATTAAGGACATAAGCCTTCTGTGCAGCAATGAGGACAATCCTCAGATCACGGACCCAGTCCACAATTTTGCTACCAACATCTTTCAATTCTATTTCTCTAGGAACATATAAAAACACACGGGAGCTACAACGCGAGCTAGTAATCTACAACATCATTTGCAAAGACACTTTGACTATGTTCATGATAATGAGTTCAATTAATCATATTACTTAAGAACTCCCACTCAAATTGACATCCCTCTGATCATTCGAGTGATACATGATCCAAATTCACCAACTCAAGTCCGATCATCACGTGAGTTGAGGTGGCTGCAATGGTGAACATCATTATGTTGATCATATCTACTATATGACTCATGTTCGACCTTTCGGTCTCTCGTGTTCCGAGGCCATGTATGTACTTGCTAGGCTCGTCAAGTTTAAACCGAGTGTTCTGCGCGTGCAAATCTGGCTTGCACCCGTTGTATGTGAACGTAGAGTCTATCACACCCGATCATCACGTGGTGTCTCAACACGATGAACTTTCGCAATGGTGCACACTCGGGGAGAACACAATTTAGCTTGAAATTAAGTAAGGGATCACCTTATAATGCTACCGTCGTCCTAAGCAAAATAAGGTGCATAAAAAGGATTAACATCACATGCAAATCATAAGTGACATGATATGGCCATGAACTTGTGCTTTTGATCTCCATCTAGAAAGCACCGGCATGATTTCCATCGTCACCGGCACAACACCATGATCTCCATCATCTTGATCTCCATCAATGTGTTTCCCTTGGGGTTGTCACGCCCTGCATGCTTCTACTACTATTTCTACCGTAGCGATAAAGTAAAGCATTACATAGCGCTTAATGATTGACACGCAGGTCATACAATAATTAAAGACAACCCTATGGCTCCTGCCGGTTGCCGTACTCATCGACATGCAAGTCGTGATAATCTATACATCACATGATCATCTCATACATCACATATATCACATCATGTAATTGGCCATATCATATCACAACATACCCTGCAAAAACAAGTTAGACGTCCTCTAATTGTTGTTGCAAGTTTTACGTGGCTGCTACGGGTATCTAGCAAGAACGATTCTCACCTACGCATAAACCACAATGGTGATACATAGATTGCTTTTCAACCTTCTCAAGGACCGCCTTTTTCGGATCCGATCCAACTAAAGTGAGAGAAACTGTCACCCGCAAGCCATCTAAGCAACAAGTTGCATCGAGGGAACCGGTCTCTCGTAAGCGTACGAGTAATGTTGGTCCGGGCCACTTCATCTCACAATCCCGCTGAACCAAAATACGACCAAGGGAGGAAGCAATCAAAGCATCAACGCCCACAAACCTTTTGTGTTCTACTCGAGATCTCATCGAACCATCAACCTAGCTCATGATGCCATTGTTGGGGAACGTCGCATGGGAAAGAAAAATTTTCCTACGCACACGCAAACCTATCCATGGTGATGAGCATCTACGAGAGGGAGAGTTGATCTACGTACCCTTGTAGATCGCTAAGCGGGAAGCGTTAAGAAACGCGGTTGGTGTAGTCGAACATCTTCGCGATCCAAATCGCCGAGCGTCCCGCGATCTCATCACGATCCGTCCCGCGATCCAATCACGATCCGTCCCGTGAACTCATCACGATCCGTCCCGAGATCTCAGCACGATCCGTCTCACGATCTTGATCACGATCTGTCCCGCGAACTCATCATGATTCGTTCCGCGATCTCATCACGAACCGTCTCGCGATCTCGATCACGGTCCTTCCGATCTAGCGCCGAACGGACAGCACCTCCGCGTTCAGCACACGTACAGCTTGATGACGATCTCCACCGTCTTGATCCAGCAAGAGGAGGTGGAGAGGAGAGAGAGTTCACCGGCAGCGTGACGGCGCTCCGGTGATGGTGGTGGAGTGATTCCGGCAGGGCTTCGCCTAAGCGCTGCGGAAAACCGATCTAGAGGAGAAACTGTGTACCGGTGAAACGGGTAGCACGTGGCCGGAAATTCTGTCCAAAAACCACCCAATCCACTAGTATATATAGGAGGAGAGGAGAGGAGAGGCAGCCAAGGCCTTTGGGTTGGCCGAAATAGGAGGTGGGAGCAATCCTACTTCACCTCCAATCCTAGTTGGAGTAGGATTGCCTCCTATTGGCTGATTTTCCACTTTTTGCTTTAGGACTTTCTCTCCTGCGCCATGGGCCTTTGTGGCTGTTTTCCCAGCCCACTAAGGGCTGGTTATTATTCTCCCACAGCCCATGGACCTCTTGGGGTCGAAATACCCCTCCCGGAGGTCCTCCGGTACACTACTGGCACTCCCGGTACAATACCGATACTCCCGGTACACTACCGATGAGCCCGAAACTTTTCCGGAAACCAAACTGGGACTTCCTATATATCAAATGAAGTCAGAAATGGGTTGAAAATTGATGATGTGCCTATGAATGGTGCATATTGAACACACTAAAAGTATGGAGTTAAAATAAGTTATTAAAATGAAATCCTTTTCTAATAGATGAGTTTTCGTTCGAACCCTCATACTTCACAAGAGATTGTCCAATTTGTGCACGAAGTGCATCAAATTTTTGCCGTAACCCTATCAACTATTTACAGGTTGTTATGTGGGTCAAATTATGATGTCATGCCAAGTTACAACCTTTTCAGAGATCATTTGTACTACCTTTCAAATTCAGGGTCATTTAGCTCAAAATAAATCATTAAATGCATGGAAACTATCAAATGAAGTCAAAAATGGTTGAAAATTGATGATGTGCCTTTGAATGGTGCATATTGAACACACAAAAAGTATGGAGTTAGAATAAGTTATTAAAAAAGAAATCCTTTTCTAATAGATGAGTTTTCGTTCGAACCCTCATACTTCACAAGAGATTGTCCAATTTGTGCACGAAGTGCATCAAATTTTTGCCGTAACCCTATCAACTATTTACAGGTTGTTATGTGGGTCAAATTATGATGTCATGCCAAGTTACAACCTTTTCAGAGATCATTTGTACTACCTTTCAAATTCAGGGTCATTTAGCTCAAAATAAATCATTAAATGCATGGAAACTATCAAATGAAGTCAAAAATGGTTGAAAATTGATGATGTGCCTTTGAATGGTGCATATTGAACACACAAAAAGTATGGAGTTAGAATAAGTGAATGAAAATGAAATCCCTTTGTAATAGATGAGTTTTCGTCCGAAACCCTCATACTTCGAAAGAGATTGTCCAATTTGTACATGAAGTGCATCCAGTTTTTGTCGTAACCCTCTCAACTCTTTATAAGTTCCTATGTGGTTGAAATTATGATGTCATGCCAAGTTACAACCTTTTCAGAGTTCATCTGTACTGATTTTCAAATTCAGGGTCATTTAGCTCAAAAGAAATCATTAAATGCATGGAAAATATCAAATGAAGTCAGAAAGGGTTGAAAATTGATGATATGCCTTTGAATGGTGCATATTGAACACACAAAAAGTCTGGAGTTAAACTAAGTTATTAAAAATGAAATCCCTTTGTAATAGATGAGTTTTTGTCCGAAACCCTCATACTTCGAAAGAGATTGTCCAATTTATACACGAAGTGCATCCAGTTTTTGTCTAACCCTATCAACTCTTTAGTTGTTGCGATGTGGGTGAAATTCTGATGTCATGCCAAGTTACAACCTTTTTAGAGTTCATTTGTACTGCTTTTCAAATTCAGGGTCATTTAGCACAAAATAAATCATTAGATGCATGGAAAATATCAAATGAAGTCAGAAAAGGGTTGAAAATTGATGATGTGCCGCTCAATGGTGCATATTGAACACACAAAAAGTATGGAGTTAAAATAAGTTATTAAAAATGAAATCCCTTTGTAATAGATGAGTTTTCGTCTCAAACCCTCATGCTTCGAAAGAGATTGTCCAATTGTACACGTAGTGCATCCAGTTTTCGCTGTAACCCCCTCACCTCTTTATAAGTTGCTATCCTGTTGAAATTATGATGTCATGCCAAGTTACAACCTTTTTAGAGTTCATTTGTACTGCTTTTCAAATTCAGAGTCATTTAGATCAAAATAAATCCTTAAATGTATGGAAAACATCAAATAAAGTAAGAAAGGGTTGAAAATTGATGATGTGTCTTTGAATGCTGCATATTGAACACACAAAAAGTATGGAGTTAAAATAAGTTATTAAAAAAGAAATCATTTTCTAATAGATGAGTTTTCGTTCGAACCCTCATACTTCACAAGAGATTGTCCAATTTGTACACGAAGTGCATCCAGTTTTGTCGTAACCCTCTCAACTCTTTAGAAGGTTCCATGTGGGCGAAATTATGATGTCATGCCAAGTTACAACCTTTTTAGAGTTCATTTGTACTGCTTTTCAAATTCAGGGTCATTTAGCTCAAAATAAATCATTAAATGGATGGAAAATATCAAATGAAGTCAGAAAAGGGTTGAAAATCATGATATGCCTTTGAATGGCGCGTATTCAACACACAAAAATTATGGAGTTAAAATAAGTTATTAAAAATGAAATCCCTTTGTAATAGATGAGTTTTCGTCTGAAACCCTCATACTTCGAAAGAGATTGTCCAATTTGTACATGAAGTGCATCCAGTTTTTGTCGTAACCCTCTCAACTCTTTAGAAGTTCCTATGTGGTTGAAATTATGATGTCATGCCAAGTTACAACCTTTTCAGAGTTCATCTGTACTGATTTTCAAATTCAGGGTCATTTAGCTCAAAAGAAATCATTAAATGCATGGAAAATATCAAATGAAGTGAGAAAGGGTTGAAAATTGATGATATGCCTTTGAATGGTGCATATTGAACACACAAAAACTATGGAGTTAAAATAAGTTATTAAAAATGAAATCCCTTTGTAATAGATGAGTTTTCGTCAGAAACCCTCATGCTTCGAAAGAGATTGTCCAACTGTACACGAAGTGCATCCAGTTTTTGCTGTAACCCCCTCACCTCTTTATAAGTTGCTGTTTGGGTGAAATTATGATGTCATGCCAAGTTACAACCTTTTTAGAGTTCATTTGTACTGCTTTTCAAATTCAGAGTCATTTAGATCAAAATAAATCCTTAAATGTATGCAAAACATCAAATAAAGTAAGAAAGGGTTGAAAATTGGTGATGTGTCTTTGAATGCTGCATATTGAACACACAAAAAGTATGGATTTAAAATAAGTTATTAAAAATGAAATCCATTTGTAATAGATGAGTTTTCGTCCGAAACCCTCATACTTCGAAAGAGATTGTCCAATTTGTACATGAAGTGCATCCAGTTTTTGTCGTAACCCTCTCAACTCTTTATAAGTTCCTATGTGGTTGAAATTATGATGTCATGCCAAGTTACAACCTTTTCAGAGTTCATCTGTACTGATTTTCAAATTCAGGGTCATTTAGCTCAAAAGAAATCATTAAATGCATGGAAAATATCAAATGAAGTCAGAAAGGGTTGAAAATTGATGATATGCCTTTGAATGGTGCATATTGAACACACAAAAAGTACGGAGTTAAACTAAGTTATTAAAAATGAAATCCCTTTGTAATAGACGAGTTTTTGTCCGAAACCCTCATACTTCGAAAGAGATTGTCCAATTTATACACGAAGTGCATCCAGTTTTTGTCTAACCCTCTCAACTCTTTAGTTGTTCCGATGTGGGTGATATTCTGATGTCATGCCAAGTTACAACCTTTTTAGAGTTCATTTGTACTGCTTTTCAAATTCAGGGTCATTTAGCACAAAATAAATCATTAGATGCATGGAAAATATCAAATGAAGTCAGAAAAGGGTTGAAAATTGATGATGTGCCGCTCAATGGTGCATATTGAACACACAAAAAGTATGGAGTTAAAATAAGTTTTTAAAAATGAAATCCCTTTGTAATAGATGAGTTTTCGTCTCAAACCCTCATGCTTCGAAAGAGATTGTCCAATTGTACACGTAGTGCATCCAGTTTTTGCTATAACCCCCTCACCTCTTTATAAGTTGCTATCCTGTTGAAATTATGATGTCATGCCAAGCTACAACCTTTTTAGAGTTCATTTGTACTGCTTTTCAAATTCAGAGTCATTTAGATCAAAATAAATCCTTAAATGTATGGAAAACATCAAATAAAGTAAGAAAGGGTTGAAAATTGATGATGTGTCTTTGAATGCTGCATATTGAACACACAAAAAGTATGGAGTTAAAATAAGTTATTAAAAAAGAAATCCTTTTCTAATAGATGAGTTTTCGTTCGAACCCTCATACTTCACAAGAGATTGTCCAATTTGTACACGAAGTGCATCCAGTTTTGTCGTAACCCTCTCAACTCTTTAGAAGGTTCCATGTGGGCGAAATTATGATGTCATGCCAAGTTACAACCTTTTTAGAGTTCATTTGTACTGCTTTTCAAATTCAGGGTCATTTAGCTCAAAATAAATCATTAAATGGATGGAAAATATCAAATGAAGTCAGAAAAGGGTTGAAAATCATGATATGCCTTTGAATGGCGCGTATTCAACACACAAAAATTATGGAGTTAAAATAAGTTATTAAAAATGAAATCCCTTTGTAATAGATGAGTTTTCGTCTGAAACCCTCATACTTCGAAAGAGATTGTCCAATTTGTACATGAAGTGCATCCAGTTTTTGTCGTAACCCTCTCAACTCTTTAGAAGTTCCTATGTGGTTGAAATTATGATGTCATGCCAAGTTACAACCTTTTCAGAGTTCATCTGTAGTGATTTTCAAATTCAGGGTCATTTAGTTCAAAAGAAATCATTAAATGCATGGAAAATATCAAATGAAGTGAGAAAGGGTTGAAAATTGATGATATGCCTTTGAATGGTGCATATTGAACACACAAAAAGTATGGAGTTAAAATAAGTTATTAAAAATGAAATCCCTTTGTAATAGATGAGTTTTTGTCCGAAACCCTGATACTTCGAAAGAGATTGTCCAATTTATATACGAAGTGCATCCAGTTTTTGTCTAACCATCTCAACTGTTTAGTTGTTGCTATGTGGGTGAAATTATGATGTTACGCCAAGTTACAACCATTTTAGAGTTCATTTGTACTGCTTTTTCAAATTCAAGGTCATTTAGCTCAAAATAAATCATTAGATGCATGGAAAATATCAAATGAAGTCAGAAAAGGGTTGAAAATTGATGATGTGCCTCTGAATGGTGCATATTGAATACACAAAAACTATGGAGTTAAAATAAGTTATTAAAAATGAAATCCCTTTGTAATAGATGAGTTTTCGTCAGAAACCCTCATGCTTCGAAAGAGATTGTCCAACTGTACACGAAGTGCATCCAGTTTTTGCTGTAACCCCCTCACCTCTTTATAAGTTGCTGTTTGGGTGAAATTATGATGTCATGCCAAGTTACAACCTTTTTAGAGTTCATTTGTACTGCTTTTCAAATTCAGAGTCATTTAGATCAAAATAAATCCTTAAATGTATGCAAAACATCAAATAAAGTAAGAAAGGTGTGAAAATTGGTGATGTGTCTTTGAATGCTGCATATTGAACACACAAAAAGTATGGATTTAAAATAAGTTATTAAAAATGAAATCCATTTGTAATAGATGAGTTTTCGTCCGAAACCCGCAAACCTCGAAAGAGATTGTCTAATTTGTAAACGAAGTGCATCCAGTTTTTGTCGTAACCCTCTCAACTCTTTAGAAGTTTCCATGTGTGTGAAATTATGATGTCATGCCAAGTTACAACCTTTTTAGAGTTCATTTGTACTGCTTTTCAAATTCAGAGTCATTTAGATCAAAATAAATCCTTAAATGTATGCAAAACATCAAATAAAGTCAGAAAGGGTTGAAAATTGATGATGTGTCTTTGAATGCCACATATTGAACACACAAAAAGTATGGATTTAAAATAAGTTATTAAAAATGAAATCCATTTGTAATAGATGAGTTTTCGTCCGAAACCCGCAAACTTCGGAAGAGATTGTCTAATTTGTAAACGAAGTGCATCCAGTTTTTGTCGTAACCCTCTCAACTCTTTAGAAGTTTCCATGTGGGTGAAATTATGATGTCATGCCAAGTTACAACCTTTTTAGAGTTCATTTGTACTGCTTTTCAAATTCAGGGTCATTTAGCTCAAAATAAATCATTAAATGCATGGAAAATATCAAATGAAGTCAGAAAAGGGTTGAAAATCATGACGTGCCTTTGAATGGCGCGTATTCAACACACAAAAAGTATGGAGTTGAAATAAGTTATTAAAAATGAAATCCCTTTGTAATAGATGAGTTTTCGTCTGAAACCCTCATACTTCGAAAGAGATTGTCCAATTTGTACATGAAGTGCATCCAGTTTTTGTCGTAACCCTCTCAACTCTTTATAAGTTCCTATGTGGTTGAAATTATGTTGCTATGTGGGTGAAATTCTGATGTCATGCCAAGTTACAACCTTTTCAGAGTTCATTTGTACTGCTTTTCAAATTCAGGGTCATTTAGCTCAAAATAAATCATTAGATGCATGGAAAATATCAAATGAAGTCACAAAAGGTTTAAAAATTGATGATGTGCCGCTGAATGGTGCATATTGAACACACAAAAAGTATGGAGTTAAAATAAGTTATTAAAAATGAAATCCCTTTGTAATCGATGAGTTTTCGTCTGAAACCCTCATGCTTCGAAAGAGATTGTCCAATTGTACACGAAGTGCATCCAGTTTTTGTTGTAACCCCCTCACCTCTTTATAAGTTGCTATCTGGGTGAAATTATGATGTCATGCCAAGTTACAACCTTTTCAGAGTTCATCTGTACTGCTTTTCAAATTCAGGGTCATTTAGATCAAAATAAATCCTTAAATATATGGAAAACATCAAATAAAGTCAGAAAGGGTTGAAAATTGATGATCTGTCTTTGAATGCTGCATATTGAACACACAAAAAGTATGGAGTTAAAATAAGTTATTAAAAATGAAATCCCTTTGTAATAGATGAGTTTTTGTTCGAAACCTGCAAACTTCGAAAGAGATTGCCTAATTTGTACACGAAGTGCATCCAGTTTTTGTCGCAACCCTCTCAACTCTTTAGAAGTTTCCATGTGGGCGAAATTATGATGTCATGCCAAGTTACAAACTTTTCAGAGTTCATTTGTACTGCTTTTCAAATTCAGGGTCATTTAGCTCACAATAAATCATTAAATGCATGGAAAATATCAAATGAAGTCAGAACAGGGTTGAAAATCATGATATGCCTTTGAATGGCGCGTATTCAACACACAAAAATTATGGAGTTGAAATAAGTTATTAAAAATGAAATCCCTTTGTAATAGATGAGTTTTCGTCTGAAACCCTCATACTTCGAAAGAGATTGTCCAATTTGCACATGAAGTGCATCCAGTTTTTGTCGTAACCCTCTCAACTCTTTAGAAGTTGCTATGTGGTTGAAATTATGATGTCATGCCAAGTTACAACCTTTTCAGAGTTCATCTGTACTGATTTTCAAATTCAGGGTCATTTAGCTCAAAAGAAATCATTAAATGCATGGAAAATATCAAATGAAGTCAGAAAGGGTTGAAAATTGATGATATGCCTTTGAATGGTGCATATTGAACACACAAAAAGTATGGAGTTAAAATAAGTTATTAAAAATGAAATCCCTTTCTAATAGATGAGTTTTTGTCCGAAACCCTGATACTTCGAAAGAGATTGTCCAATTTATACACGAAGTGCCTCCAGTTTTTGTCTAACCATCTCAACTGTTTAGTTGTTGCTATGTGGGTGAAATTATGATGTTACGCCAAGTTACAACCATTTCAGAGTTGATTTGTACTACTTTTTCAAATTCAGGGTCATTTAGCTCAAAATAAATCATTAGATGCATGGAAAATATCAAATGAAGTCAGAAAAGGGTTGAAAATTGATTATGTGCCTCTGAATGGTGCATATTGAACACACAAAAAGTATGGAGTTAAAATAAGTTATTAAAAATGAAATCCCTTTGTAATAGATGAGTTTTCGTCTGAAACCCTCATGCTTCGAAAGAGATTGTCCAATTGTACACGAAGTGCATCCAGTTTTTGCTGTAACCCCGTCACCTCTTTCTAAGTTGCTGTCTGGGTGAAATTATGATGTCATGCCAAGTTACAACCTTTTTAGAGTTCAGTTGTACTGCTTTTCAAATTCAGAGTCATTTAGATCAAAATAAATCCTTAAATGTATGCAAAACATCAAATAAAGTCAGAATGGGTTGAAAATTTATGATGTGTCTTTGAATGCTGCATATTGAACACACAAAAAGTGTGGATTTATAATAATTTATTAAAAATGAAATCCATTTGTAATAGATGAGTTTTCGTCCGAAACACGCAAAACTCGAAAGAGATTGTCTAATTTGTACACGAAGTGCATCCAGTTTTTGTCGTAACCCTCTCAACTCTTTAGAAGTTTCCATGTGGGTGAAATTATGATGTCATGCCAAGTTACAACCTTTTTAGAGTTCATTTGTACTGCTTTTCAAATTCAGAGTCATTTAGCTCAAAATAAATCATTAAATGCATGGAAAATATCAAATGCAGTCAGAAAAGGGTTGAAAATCATGATGTGCCTTTGAATGGTGTATATTCAACACACAAAAATTATGGAGTTAAAATAAGTTATTAAAAATGAAATCCCTTTGTAATAGATGAGTTTTCGTCCGAACCCTCATACTTCGAAAGAGATTGTCCTATTTGTGCAGGAAGTGCATCCAGTTTTTGCCGTAACCCTATCAACTCTTTAGAAGTTGCTATGTGGGTGAAATTATGATGTCATGCGAAGTTACAACCTTTTCATAGATCATTTGTACTACTTTTCAAATTCAGGGTCATTTAGCTAAAAATAAATCATTAAATGCATGGAAAATATCAAATGAAGTCAGAAAAGGATTGAAAATTGATGATGTGCCTATGAATGGTGCATATTGAACACACTAAAACTATGGAGTTAAAATAAGTTATTAAAAATGAAATCCTTTTCTAATAGATGAGTTTTCGTTCGAACCCTCATACTTCACAAGAGATTGTCCAATTTGTACACGAAGTGCATCAAATTTTTGCCGTAACCCTATCAACTATTTATAGGTTGTTATGTGGGTGAAATTATGATGTCATGCCAAGTTACAACCTTTTCAGAGATCATTTGTACTACTTTTCAAATTCAGGGTCACTTAGCTCAAAATAAATCATTAAATGCATGGAAAATATCAAATGAAGTCAAAAAGGGTTGAAAATTGATGATGTGCCTTTGAATGGTGCAGATTGAACACACAAAAGTATGCAGTTAAAAGAATTTATTAAAAATTAAATCCCTTTGTAATAGATGAGTTTTTGTTCGAAACCCTTATACTTCGAAAGAGATTGTCCAATTTATACACGAAGTGCATCCAGTTTTTGTCTAACCCTCTCAACTCTTTACTTGTTGCTATGTGGGTGAAATAGTGATGTCATGCCAAGTTACAAACTTTTCAGAGTTCATTTGTACTGCTTTTCAAATTCAGGGTCATTTAGCTCAAAATAAATCATTAGATGCATGGAAAATAGTCAAAAAAGGGTTGAAAATTGATGATGTGCCTTTGAATGGTGCATATTGAACACACAAAGAGTATGGAGTTAAAATAAGTCATTAAAAATGAAATCCCTTTGTAATAGATGAGTTTTCGGCTGAAACCCTCATGCTTCGAAAGAGCTTGTCCAATTGTACACGAAGTGCATCCAATTTTTGCTGTAACCCCCTCACCTCTTTATAAGTTGCTATCTGGGTGAAATTATGATGTCATGCCAAGTTACAACCTTTTTAGAGTTCATTTGTACTGCTTTTCAAATTCAGGGTCATTTAGATCAAAATAAATCCTTAAATGTATGGAAAACATCAAATAAAGTCAGAAAGGGTTGAAAATTGATGATGTGTCTTTGAATGCTGCATATTGAACACACAAAAAGTATGGAGTTAAAATAAGTTATTAAAAATGAAATCCCTTTGTAATAGATGAGTTTTCGTCCGAAACCCGCAAACTTCGAAAGAGATTGTCTAATTTGTACACGTAGTGCATCCAGTTTTTGTCGTAACCCTCTCAACTCTTTAGAAGTTTCCATGTGGGTGAAATTATCATGTCATGCCAAGTTACAGCCTTTTTAGAGTTCATTTGTACTGCTTTTCAAATTCAGGGTCATTTAGCTCAAAATAAATCATTAAATGCATGGAAAATATAAAATGAAGTCAGAAAAGGGTTGAAAATCATGATGTGCCTTTGAATGGCGCATATTCAACACACAAAAAGTATGGAGTTAAAATAAGTTATTAAAAATGAAATCCCTTTGTAATAGATGAGTTTTCGTCCGAACCCACATACTTCGAAAGAGATTGTCCTATTTGTACAGGAAGTGCATCCAGTTTTTGCCGTAACCCTATCAACTCTTTAGAAGTTGCCATGTGGGTGAAATTATGATGTCATGCCAAGTTACAACCTTTTCATAGATCATTTGTACTACTTTTCAAATTCTGGGTCATTTATCTCAAAATAAATCATTAAACGCATGGAAAATATGAAATTAAGTGAGAAAAGGGTTGAAAAATGATGATGTGCCTTTGAATGGTGCAGATTCAACACACAAAGTTGAAATAAGTTATTAAAAATGAAATCCCTTTGTAATAGATGAGTTCTCGTCCGAAACCGTCATACTTCGAAAGAGATTGTCCTATTTGTACACGAAGTGCAGCCAGTTTTTGTCATAACCCTATCAACTCTTTAGAAGTTGGTATGTGGGTGAAATTATGATGTCATGCCAAGTTACAACCTTTTCAGAGTTCATTTTTACTGCTTTTCGAATTCAGGGTCATTTAGCTAAAAATAAATCATTAAATGCATGGAAAATATCAAATGAAGTCAGAAAAGGATTGAAAATTGATGATGTGCCTATGAATGGTGCATATTGAACACACTAAAACTATGGAGTTAAAATAAGTTATTAAAAATGAAATCCTTTTCTAATAGATGAGTTTTCGTTCGAACCCTCATACTTCACAAGAGATTGTCCAATTTGTACACGAAGTGCATCAAATTTTTGCCGTAACCCTATCAACTATTTATAGGTTGTTATGTGGGTGAAATTATGATGTCATGCCAAGTTACAACCTTTTCAGAGATCATTTGTACTACTTTTCAAATTCAGGGTCACTTAGCTCAAAATAAATCATTAAATGCATGGAAAATATCAAATGAAGTCAAAAAGGGTTGAAAATTGATGATGTGCCTTTGAATGGTGCAGATTGAACACACAAAAGTATGCAGTTAAAAGAATTTATTAAAAATTAAATCCCTTTGTAATAGATGAGTTTTTGTTCGAAACCCTTATACTTCGAAAGAGATTGTCCAATTTATACACGAAGTGCATCCAGTTTTTGTCTAACCCTCTCAACTCTTTAGTTGTTGCTATGTGGGTGAAATAGTGATGTCATGTCAAGTTACAAACTTTTCAGAGTTCATTTTTACTGCTTTTCAAATTCAGGGTCATTTAGCTAAAAATAAATCATTAAATGCATGGAAAATATCAAATGAAGTCAGAAAAGGATTGAAAATTGATGATGTGCCTATGAATGGTGCATATTGAACACACTAAAACTATGGAGTTAAAATAAGTTATTAAAAATGAAATCCTTTTCTAATAGATGAGTTTTCGTTCGAACCCTCATACTTCACAAGAGATTGTCCAATTTGTACACGAAGTGCATCAAATTTTTGCCGTAACCCTATCAACTATTTATAGGTTGTTATGTGGGTGAAATTATGATGTCATGCCAAGTTACAACCTTTTCAGAGATCATTTGTACTACTTTTCAAATTCAGGGTCACTTAGCTCAAAATAAATCATTAAATGCATGGAAAATATCAAATGAAGTCAAAAAGGGTTGAAAATTGATGATGTGCCTTTGAATGGTGCAGATTGAACACACAAAAGTATGCAGTTAAAAGAATTTATTAAAAATTAAATCCCTTTGTAATAGATGAGTTTTTGTTCGAAACCCTTATACTTCGAAAGAGATTGTCCAATTTATACACGAAGTGCATCCAGTTTTTGTCTAACCCTCTCAACTCTTTACTTGTTGCTATGTGGGTGAAATAGTGATGTCATGCCAAGTTACAAACTTTTCAGAGTTCATTTGTACTGCTTTTCAAATTCAGGGTCATTTAGCTCAAAATAAATCATTAGATGCATGGAAAATAGTCAAAAAAGGGTTGAAAATTGATGATGTGCCTTTGAATGGTGCATATTGAACACACAAAGAGTATGGAGTTAAAATAAGTCATTAAAAATGAAATCCCTTTGTAATAGATGAGTTTTCGTCTGAAACCCTCATGCTTCGAAAGAGCTTGTCCAATTGTACACGAAGTGCATCCAATTTTTGCTGTAACCCCCTCACCTCTTTATAAGTTGCTATCTGGGTGAAATTATGATGTCATGCCAAGTTACAACCTTTTTAGAGTTCATTTGTACTGCTTTTCAAATTCAGGGTCATTTAGATCAAAATAAATCCTTAAATGTATGGAAAACATCAAATAAAGTCAGAAAGGGTTGAAAATTGATGATGTGTCTTTGAATGCTGCATATTGAACACACAAAAAGTATGGAGTTAAAATAAGTTATTAAAAATGAAATCCCTTTGTAATAGATGAGTTTTCGTCCGAAACCCGCAAACTTCGAAAGAGATTGTCTAATTTGTACACGTAGTGCATCCAGTTTTTGTCGTAACCCTCTCAACTCTTTAGAAGTTTCCATGTGGGTGAAATTATCATGTCATGCCAAGTTACAGCCTTTTTAGAGTTCATTTGTACTGCTTTTCAAATTCAGGGTCATTTAGCTCAAAATAAATCATTAAATGCATGGAAAATATAAAATGAAGTCAGAAAAGGGTTGAAAATCATGATGTGCCTTTGAATGGCGCATATTCAACACACAAAAAGTATGGAGTTAAAATAAGTTATTAAAAATGAAATCCCTTTGTAATAGATGAGTTTTCGTCCGAACCCACATACTTCGAAAGAGATTGTCCTATTTGTACAGGAAGTGCATCCAGTTTTTGCCGTAACCCTATCAACTCTTTAGAAGTTGCCATGTGGGTGAAATTATGATGTCATGCCAAGTTACAACCTTTTCATAGATCATTTGTACTACTTTTCAAATTCTGGGTCATTTATCTCAAAATAAATCATTAAATGCATGGAAAATATGAAATTAAGTGAGAAAAGGGTTGAAAAATGATGATGTGCCTTTGAATGGTGCAGATTCAACACACAAAGTTGAAATAAGTTATTAAAAATGAAATCCCTTTGTAATAGATGAGTTCTCGTCCGAAACCCTCATACTTCGAAAGAGATTGTCCTATTTGTACACGAAGTGCAGCCAGTTTTTGTCATAACCCTATCAACTCTTTAGAAGTTCCCATGTGGGTGAAATTATGATATCATGCCAAGTTACAACCTTTTCAGAGTTCATTTTTACTGCTTTTCGAATTCAGGGTCATTTAGCTCAAAATAAATCATTAAACGCATGGAAAATATGAAATTAAGTGAGAAAAGGGTTGAAAAATGATGATGTGCCTTTGAATGGTGCATATTCAACACACAAAAAGTATGGAGTTGAAATAAGTTATTAAAAATCAAATCCCTTTGTAATAGATGAGTTTTCGTCCGAAACCCTCATACCTCGTAAGAGATTGTCCTATTTATACACGAAGTGCATCCAGTTTTTGTCATAACCCTATCAACTCTTTAGAAGTTCCCATGTGGGTGAAATTATGATATCATGCCAAGTTACAACCTTTTCGGAGATCATTTGTACTACTTTTCAAATTCAGGGTCATTTAGCTCAAAATAAATCATTAAATGCATGGAAAATATCAAATGAAGTCAGAAAGGGTTGAAAATTGATGATGTGCCTTCGAATGGTGCATATTGAACACACAAAAAGTATGGAGTTGAAATAAGTTATTAAAAATGAAATCCCTATGTAATAGATGAGTTTTCGTCCGAAACCCTCATACTTCGAAAGAGATTGTCCAATTTGTACACGAAGTGCATCCAGCTTTTGTCTAACCCTCTCAACTCTTTAGAAGATGCTATGTGGGTGAAATTATGATGTCATGCCAAGTTACAACCTTTTCAGAGTTCATTTGTACTGCTTTTCAAATTCAGGGTCATTTAGCTCAAAATAAATCATTATACGCATGGAAAATATCAAATGATGTCAAAAAGGGGTTGAAAATTTATGATGTGCCTCTGAATGGTGCATATTGAACACACAAAAAGTATGGAGTTAAAATAAGTTATTAAAAATGAAATGCCTCTGTAATAGATGAGTTTTCGTCCGAAACCCTCACGCTTCGAAAGAGATTGTCCAATTGTACACGAAGTGCATCCAGTTTTTGCCGTAACCCCCTCAACCCTTTAGAAGTTGCTATGTGGGTGAAATTATGATGTCATGCCAAGTTACAACCTTTTCAGAGTTCATTTGTACTGCTTTTCAAATTCAGGGCCATTTAGCTCAAAATAAATCATTAAACGCATGGAAAATATGAAATTAAGTGAGAAAAAGGTTGAAAAATGATGATGTGCCTTTGAATGGTGTATATTCCACACACAAAAAGTATGGAGTTCAAATAAGTTATTAAAAATGAAATCCCTTCGTAATAGATGAGTTTTCGTCGGAAACTCTCATACTTCGAAAGAGATTGTCCTATTTGTACACGAAGTGCATCCAGTTTTTGTCATAACCCTATCAACTCTTTAGAAGTTCCTATGTGGGTGAAATTATGATATCATGCCAAGTTACAACCTTTTCAGAGATCATTTGTACTACTTTCCAAATTCAGGGTCATTTAGCTCAAAATAAATCATTAAATGCATGGAAAATATCAAATGAAGTCAAAAAGGGTTGAAAATTTATGATGTGCCTTTGAATGGTGAATATTGAACACACAAAAAGTATGGAGTCAAAATAAATTCTTAAAAATGAAATCCCTTTGTAATAGATGAGTTTTCGTGTGAAACCCTCATACTTCGAAAGAGATTGTCCAATTTGTACACGAAGTGCATCCAGTTTGTGCCATAACCCTCTCAACTCTTTAGAAGTTGCTATGTGGGTGAAATTACGATGTCATGCCAAGTTACAACCTTTTCAGAGATCATTTGTACTGCTTTTCAAATTGAGGGTCATTTAGCTCAAAATAAATCATTAAATGCATGGAAAATATCAAATGAAGTCGGAAAGGGTTGAAAATTGATGATGTGCCTTTGAATGGTGCATATTGAACGCACAAAAAGTATGGAGTTCAAATAAGTTATTAAAAATGAAATCCCTATGTAATAGATGAGTTTTCGTCCGAAACCCTCAAACTTCGAAAGAGATTGTCCAATTCGTCCACGAAGTGCATCCAGCTTTTGTCTAACCCTCTCAACTCTTTAGAAGATGCTATGTGGGTGAAATTATGATGTCATGCCAAGTTACAACCTTTTCAGAGTTCATTTGTACTACTTTCCAAATTCAGGGTCATTTAGCTCAAAATAAATCATTAGATGCATGGAAAATATCAAATGATGTCAGAAAAGGGTTGAAAATTGATGATGTGCCTCTGAATGCTGCATATTGAACACACAAAAAGTATGGAGTTAAAATAAGTTATTAAAAAAGGAATCCCTTTGTAATAGATGAGTTTTCGTCCGAAACCCTCACGCTTCGAAAGAGATTGTCCAATTGTACACGAAGTGCGTCCAGTTTTTGCCGTAACCCCCTCAACTCTTTAGAAGTTGCTATGTGGGGAAATTATGATGTCATGCCAAGTTACAACCTTTTCAGAGTTTATTTGTACTGCTTTTCAAATTCAGGGTCATTTAGCTCAAAATAAATCATTAAACGCATGGAAAATATGAAATTAAGTGATAAAAGGGTTGAAAAATGATGATGTGCCTTTGAATGGTGCATATTCAACACACAAAAAGTATGGAGTTGAAATAAGTTATTAAAAATGAAATCCCTTTGTAATAGATGAGTTTTCGTCTAAAACCCTCATACTTCGAAAGAGATTGTCCTATTTGTACACGAACTGCATCCAGTTTTTGTCGTAACCCTCTCAACTCTTTACGGGTTCCTATGTGGGTGACATTATGATGTCATGCCAAGTTACAACCTTTTCAGAGTTCATTTGTACTACTTTTCAAATTCAGCGTCATTTAGCTCAAAATAAATCATTAAATGCATGGAAAATATCAAATGAAGTCAAAAAGAGTTGAAAATTTATGATGTGCCTTTGAATGGTGAATATTGAACACACAAAAAGTATGGCGTTAAAATAAGTTATTAAAAATGAAATCCCTTTGTAATAGATGAGTTTTCGTCTGAAACCCTCATACTTCGAAAGAGATTGTCCAATTTGTACACGAAGTGCATCCTGTTTGTGCCATAACCCTCCCAACTCTTTAGAAGTTCCTATGTGGTGGAACTTATGATGTCTTGCCAAGTTACAACCTTTTCACAGATCATTTGTACTACTTTTCAAATTCAGGGTCATTTAGCTCAAAATAAATCATTAAATGCATGGAAAATATCAAATGAAGTCAAAAAGGGTTGAACATTGATGATGTGCCTTTGAGTGGTAAATATTGAACACACAAAAAGTATGGAGTTAAAATAATTTATTAAAAATGAAATCCCTTTGTAATAGATGAGTTTTCGTCTAAAACCCACATACTCCGAAAGAGATTGTCCAATTTGTACACGAACTACATCCAGTTTTTGTCGTAACCCTCTCAACTCTTTAGAAGTTCCTATGTGGTGGAAATTATGATGTCATGCCAAGTTACAACCTTTTCAGAGTTCATTTGTACTAATTTTCAAATTGAGGGTCATTTAGCTCAAAAGAAACCATTAAATTCATGGAAAATATCAAATGAAGTCAAAAAGGGTTTAAAATTGATGATGTGCCTTTGAGTGGTAAATATTGAACACACAAAAAGTATGGAGTTAAAATAATTTATTAAAAATGAAATCCCTTTGTAATAGATGAGTTTTCATGTGAAACCCACATACTTCGAAAGAGATTGTCCAATTTGTACATGAAGTGCATCCAGTTTTTGCTGTAACCCTCTCAACTCTTGACAAGTTGCTATGTGGGTGAAATTATGATGTCATGCCAAGTTACAACCTTTTCACAGTTCATTTGTACTGCTTTTCAAATTAAGGGTCATTTAGCTCAAAATAAATCATTAGATGCATGAAAAATATCAAATGAAGTGAGAAATGGTTGAAAATGGATGATGTGCCTTTGAATGGTGCATATTGAACAAACAAAAAGTATGGAGTTAAAATAAGTTATTAAAAATGAAATCCCTTTGTAATAGATGAGTTTTCGTCTGAAACCCTCATACTTCGAAAGAGATTGTCCAATTTGTACACGAAGTGCATCCAGTTTTTGCCGTAACCCTCTAAACTCTTTGAAAGTTGCTATGTGGGTGAAATTATGATGTCATGCCAAGTTACAACCTTTTCAGAGTTCATTTGTACTACTTTTCAAATTCAGCGTCATTTAGCTCAAAATAAATCATTAAATGCATGGAAAATATCAAATGAAGTCAAAAAGGGTTGAAAATTGATGATGTGCCTTTGAATGGTGAATATTGAACACATACAAAGTATGGCGTTAAAATAAGTTATTAAAAATGAAATACCTTTGTAATAGATGAGTTTTCGTCTGAAACCCTCATACTTCGAAAGAGATTGTCCAATTTGTACACGAAGTGCATCCTGTTTGTGCCATAACCCTCCCAACTCTTTAGAAGTTTCTATGTGGGTGAAATTACGATGTCATGCCAAGTTACAACCTTTTCAGAGATCATTTGTACTGCTTTTCAAATTGAGGCTCATTTAGCTCAAAATAAATCATTAAATGCATGGAAAATATCAAATGAAGTCAGAAAGAGTTGAAAATTGATGATGTGACTTTGAATGGTGCATATTGAACACACAAAAAGTATGGAGTTCAAATAAGTTAATAAAAATGAAATCCCTATGTAATAGATGAGTTTTCGTCCGAAACCCTCATACTTCGAAAGAGATTGTCCAATTTGCACACGAACTACATCCAGTTTTTGTCGTAACCCTCTAAACTCTTTAGAAGTTCCTTTGTGGTGGAACTTATGATGTCATGCCAAGTTACAACCTTTTCACAGATCATTTGTACTACCTTTCAAATTCAGGGTCATTTAGCTCAAAGTAAATCATTAAATGCATGGAAAATATCAAATGAAGTCAAAAAGGGTTGAAAATTGATGATGTGCCATTGAGTGGTAAATATTGAACACACAAAAAGTATGGAGTTAAAATAAGTTATTAAAATGAAATCCCTTTGTAATAGATGAGTTTTCGTCTAAAACCCACATACTTCGAAAGAGATTGTCCAATTTGTACACAAACTACATCCAGTTTTTGTCGTAACCCTCTCAACTCTTTAGAAGTTCCTATCTGGTGGGAATTATGATGTCATGCCAAGTTACAACCTTTTCAGAGTTCATTTGTACTTATTTTCAAATTGAGGGTCATTTAGCTCAAAAGAAATCATTAAATGCATGGAAAATATCAAATGAAGTCAGAAAGGCTTGAAAATTGATGATATGCCTTTGAATGGTGCATATTGAACACGCAAAAAGTATGGAGTTAAAATAAGTTATTGAAAATGAAATCCCTTTGTAATAGATGAGTTTTTGTCCGAAACCCTCATACTTCGAAAGAGATTGTCCAATTTGTACACGAAGTGCATCCAGTTTTTGTCTAACCCTCTCAACTCTTTAAAGATGATATGTGGGTGAAATTATTATGTCAAGCCAAGTTACAACCTTTTCAGAGTTCATTTGTACTGCTTTTCAAATTCAGGGTCATTTAGCTCAAAATAAATCATTAAACGCATGGAAAATATGAAATTAAGTGAGAAAAGGGTTGAAAAATGATGATGTGCCTTTGAATGGTGCATATTCGACACACAAAAAGTATGGAGTTGAAATAAGTTATTAAAAATGAAATCCCTTTCTAATAGATGAGTTTTCGTGTGAAACCCTCATACTTCGAAAGAGATTGTCCAATTTGTACACGAACTGCATCCAGTTTTTGTCGTAACCCTCTCAACTCTTTAGAAGTTCCTATGTGGGTGAAATTATGATGTCATGCCAAGTTACAACCTTTTCAGAGTTCATTTGTACTACTTTTTAAATTCAGCGTCATTTAGCTCAAAATAAATCATTAAATGCATGGAAAATATCAAATGAAGTCAAAAAGGGTTGAAAATTGATGATGTGCATTTGAATGGTGAATATTGAACACATAAAAAGTATGGCGTTAAAATAAGTTATTAAAAATGAAATCCCTTTGTAATAGATGAGTTCTCGTCTGAAACCCTCATACTTCGAAAGAGATTGTCCAATTTGTACACGAAGTGCATCCTGTTTGTGCCATAACCCTCCCAACACTTTAGAAGTTGCTATGTGGGTGAAATTACGATGTCATGCCAAGTTACAACCTTTTCACAGATCATTTGTACTGCTTTTCAAATTGAGGGTCATTTAGCTCAAAATAAATCATTAAATGCATGGAAAATATCAAATGAAGTCAGAAGGGGTTGAAAATTGATGATGTGACTTTGAATGTAGCATATTGAACACACAAAAAGTATGGAGTTCAAATAAGTTAATAAAAATTTAATCCCTATGTAATAGATGAGTTTTCGTCCGAAACCCTCATACTTCGAAAGAGATTGTCCTATTTGTACACGAACTACATCCAGTTTTTGTCGTAACCCTCTAAACTCTTTAGAAGTTCCTATGTGGTGGAACTTATGATGTCTTGCCAAGTTACAACCTTTTCACAGATCATTTGTACTACTTTGCAAATTCAGGGTCATTTAGCTCAAAATAAATCATTAAATGCATGGAAAATATCAAATGAAGTCAAAAAGGGTTGAAAATTGATGATGTGCCTTTGAGTGGTAAATATTGAACACACAAAAAGTATGGAGTTAAAATAATTTATTAAAAATGAAATCCCTTTGTAATAGATGAGTTTTCGTCTAAAACCCACATACTTCGAAAGAGATTGTCCAATTTGTACACGAACTACATCAAGTTTTTGTCGTAACCCTCTCAACTCTTTAGAAGTTCCTATGTGGTGGAAATTATGATGTCATGCCAAGTTACAACCTTTTCAGAGTTCATTTGTACTAATTTTCAAATTGAGGGTCATTTAGCTCAAAAGAAACCATTAAATGCATGGAAAATATCAAATGAAGTCAGAAAGGGTTGAAAATTGATGATATGCCTTTGAATGGTGCATATTAAACACGCAAAAAGTATGGAGTTAAAATAAGTTATTGAAAATGAAATCTCTTTGTAATAGATGAGTTTTTGTCCGAAACCCTCTTACCTCGAAAGAGATTGTCCAATTTGTAGACGAAGTGCATCCAGTTTTTGTCTAACCCTCTCAACTCTTTAGAAGATGCTATGTGGGTGAAATTACTATGTCATGCCAAGTTACAACCTTTTCAGAGTTCATTTGTACTGCTTTTCAAATTCAGGGTCATTTAGCTCAAAATAAATCATTAGACGCATGGAAAATATCAAATGATGTCAAAAAAGGGTTGAAAATTGATGATGTGCCTCTGAATGGTGCATATTGAACACGCAAAAAGTATGGAGTTAAAATAAGTTATTAAAAATGAAATCCCTTTGTAATAGATGAGTTTTCGTCCGAAACCCTCACGCTTCGAAAGAGATTGTCCAATTCTACACGAAGTGCATCCAGTTTTTGCCGTAACCCCCTCAACTCTTTAGAAGTTGCTATGTGGGTGAAATTATGATGTCATGCCAAGTTACAACCTTTTCAGAGTTCATGTGTACTGCTTTTCAAATTCAGGTCATTTAGCTCAAAATAAATCATTAAACGCATGGAAAATATGAAATTAAGTAAGGAAAGGGTTGAAAAATGATGATGTGCCTTTGAATGGTACATATTCAACACACAAAAAGTATGGAGTTGAAATAAGTTATTAAAAATGAAATCCCCTTGTAATAGATGAGTTTTCGTCCGAAACCCTCATACTTCGAAAGAGATTGTCCTATTTGTACACGAAGTGCATCCAGTGTTTGTCCTAACCCTATCAACTCTTTAGAAGTTCCTATGTGGGTGAAATTATGATATCATGCCAAGTTACAACATTTTGAGAGATCATATGTACTACTTTTCAAATTCAGGGTCATTTAGCTCAAAATAAATCATTAAATGCATGGAAAATATCAAATGAAGTCAAAAAGGGTTGAAAATTGATGATGTGCCTTTGAATGGTGAATATTGAACACACAAAAAGTATGGAGTTAAAATAAGTTCTTAAAAATGAAATCCCTTTGTAATAGATGAGTTTTCGTCTGAAACCCTCATACTTCGAAAGAGATTGTCCAATTTGTACACGAAGTGCATCCAGTTTGTGCCATAACCCTCTCAACTCTTTAGAAGTTACAATGTGGGTGACATTACGATGTCATGCCAAGTTACAACCTTTTTAGAGATCATTTGTACTACTTTTCAAATTCAGGGTCATTTACCCCAAAATAAATCATTAAATGCATGGAAAATATCAAATGAAGTCAGAAAAGGGTTGACAATTGATGATGTTCCTTTGAATGGTGCATAATGAACACACAAAAAGTATGGAGTTCAAATAAGTTATTAAAAATGAAATCCCTATGTAATAGATGAGTTTTCGTCCAAAACCCTCATACTTCGAAAGAGATTGTCCAATTTGTACACGAACTGCATCGTGTTTTTGTCGTAACCCTCTCAACTCTTTAGAAGTTCCTATGTGATGGAAAGTATGATGTCATGCCAAGCTACAACCTTTTCAGAGTTCATTTGCACTAATTTTTTAATTGAGGGTCATTTAGCTCAAAAGAAGTCATTAAATGCATGGAAAATATCAAATGAAGTCAGAAAGGGTTGAAAATTGATGATATGCCTTTGAATGGTGCATATTGAACACGCAAAAAGTATGGAGTTAAAATAAGTTATTGAAAATGAAATCCCTTTGTAATAGATGAGTTTTTGTTCGAAACCCTCATACTTTGAAAGAGATTGTCCAATTTGTACATGAAGTGCATCCAGTTTTTGTCTAACCCTCTCAACTCTTTAGAAGATGCTATGTGGGTGAAGTTATGATGTCATGCCAAGTTACAACCTTTTCAGAGTTCATTTGTACTGCTTTTCAAATTCAGGGTCATTTAGCTCAAAATAAATCATTAGATGCATGGAAAATATCAAATGATGTCAGAAAAGGGCTGAAAATTGATGATGTGCCTCTGAATGGTGCATATTGAACACACAAAAAGTATGGAGTTAAAATAAGTTATTAAAAATGAAATCCCTTTGTAATAGATGAGTTTTCGTCCGAAACCCTCACGCTTCGAAAGAGATTGTCCAATTGTACACGAAGTGCATCCAGTTTTTGCCGTAACCCCCTCAACTCTTTAGAAGTTGCTATGTGGGTGAAATTATGATGTCATGCCAAGTTATAACCTTTTCAGAATTCATTTGTACTGCTTTTCAAATTCAGGGTCATTTAGATCAAAATAAATCATTAAATGCATGGAAAATATCTAATGAAGTCAGAAAGGGTTGAAAATTGATGATGTGCCTTTGAATGGTGCGTATTGAACACACAAAAAGTATGGAGTTAAAATAAGTTATTAAAAATGAAATCCCTTTGTAATAGATAAGTTTTCGTCCGAAACCCTCATACTTTGAAGGAGATTGTCCAATTTGTACACGAAGTGTATCCAGTTTTTGTCATAACCCTCTAAACTCTTTAGAATTTGCAATGCGGGTGAAATTATGAGGTCATGCCAAGTTACAACATTTTCAGAGTTCATTTGTACTACTTCTCAAATTCAGGGTCATTTACCCCAAAATAAATCATTAAATGCATGGAAAATATCAAATGAAGTCAGAAAAGGGTTGAAAATTGATGATGTGCCTTTCTATGGTGCATATTGAACACACAAAAAGTATGGAGTTAAAATAAGTTATTAAAATGAAATCCCTTTGTAATAGATGAGTTTTCGTCCGAAACCCTCACGCTTCGAAAGAGATTGTCCAATTGTACACGAAGTGCATCCAGTTTTTGCTGTAACCCCCTCAACTCTTTAGAAGTTGCTATGTGGGTGAAATTATGCTGTCATGCCAAGTTACAACCTTTTTAGAGTTCATTTGAATTGTGTTTCAAATTCAGGGTCATTTAGATCAAAATAAATCAATAAATTCATGGAAAATATCTAATGAAGTCATAAAGGGTTGAAAATTTATGATGTGCCTTTGAATGGTGCATATTGAACACACAAAAAGTATGGAGTTCAAATAAGTTATTAAAAATGAAATCCCTTTGTAATAGATGAGTTTTCATGTGAAACCCTCACGCTTCGAAAGAGATTGTCCAATTGTACACGAAGTGCATCCAATTTTTGCCGTAACCCCCTCAACTCTTTAGAAGTTGCTATGTGGGTGAAATTATGATGTAATGCCAAGTTATAACCTTTTCAGAGTTCATTTGTACTGCTTTTCAAATTCAGGGTCATTTAGATCAAAATAAATCATTAAATGCATGGAAAATATCTAATGAAGTCAGAAAGGGTTGAAAATTGATGATGTGTCTTTGAATGGTGCATATTGAACACACAAAAAGTATGGAGTTAAAATAAGTTATTAAAAATGAAATCCCTTTGTAATAGATGAGTTTTTGTCCTAAACCCTCATACTTCGAAAGAGATTGTCCAATTTGTACACGAAGTGCATCCAGTTTTTGTCGTAACCCTCTCAACTCTTTAGAAGTTGCTACTTGGGTGAAATTTTATATCATGCCAAGTTACAACCTTTACAGAGTTCATTTGTACTGCTTTTCAAATTCAGGGTCATTTAGCTCAAAATAAATCATTAAACGCATGGAAAATATGAAATTAAGTCGGAAAAGGGTTGAAAATCATGATGTGCCTTTGAATGGTGCATATTCAACACACAAAAAGTATGGAGTTGAAATAAGTTATTGAAAATGAAATCCCTTTGTAATAGATGAGTTTTCGTCTGAAACCCTCATACTTCGAAAGAGATTGTCCTATTTGTACACGAAGTGCATCCAGTTTTTGTCATAACCCTATCAACTCTTTAGAAGTTCCTGTGTGGGTGTAATTATGATGTCATGCCAAGTTACAACCTTTTCAAAGATAATTTGTAATACTTTTCAAATTCAGGGTCATTTAGCTCAAAATAAATCATTAAATGCATGGAAAATATCAAATGAAGTCAAAAAGGGTTGAAAATTGATGATGTGCCTTTGAATGGTGAATATTGAACACACAAAAAGTATGGAGTTAAAATAAGTTATTTAAAACGAAATCCCTTTGTAATAGATGAGTTTTCGTCTTAAACCCTCATACATCGAAAGAGATTGTCCAATTTGTGCACGAAGTGCATCCAGTTGTTGCCATAACCCTCTCAACTCTTTAGAAGTTGCTATGTGGGTGAAATTACGATGTCATGCCAAGTTCCAACCTTTTCAGAGATCATTTGTACTGCTTTTCAAATTCAGGGTCATTTAGCTCAAAATAAATCATTATATGCATGGAAAATATCAAATGAAGTCAGAAAGGGTTGAAAATTGATGATGTGCGTTTGAATGGTGCATATTGAACACACAAAAAGTATGGAGTTCAAATAAGTTATTAAAAATGAAATCCCTATGTAATAGATGAGTTTTCGTCCGAAACCCTCATACTTCGAAAGAGATTGTCCAATTTGTACACGAACTGCATATAGTTTTTGTCGTAACCCTCTCAACTCTTTAGAAGTTCCTATGTGGTTGAAATTATGATGTCATGGCAAGTTACAACCTTTTCAGAGTTCATTTGTACTGATTTTCAAATTGAGGGTCATTTAGCTCAAAAGAAATCATTAAATGCATGGAAAATATCAAATGAAGTTAGAAAGGGTTGAAAATTGATGATATGCCTTCGAACGGTGCATATTGAACACGCAAAAACTATGGACTTAAAATAAGTTATTGAAAATGAAATCCCTTTGTAATAGATGAGTTTTTGTCCGAAACCCTCATACTTCGAAGGAGATTGTCCAATTTGTACATGAAGTGCATCCAGTTTTTGCCATAACCCTCTCAACTCTTTAGAAGTTGCTATGTGGGTGAAATTACGATGTCATGCCCAGTTACAACCTTTTCAGAGATCATTTGTACTGCTTTTCAAATTCAGGGTCATTTAGCTCAAAATAAATCATTAAATGCATGGAAAATATCAAATGAAGTCAGAAAGGGTTGAAAATTAATGATGTGACTTTGAATGGTGCATATTGAACACACAAAAAGTATGGAGTTCAAATAAGTTATTAATAATGAAATCCCTATGTAATAGACGAGTTTTCATCGGAAACCCTCATACTTCGAAAGAGATTGTCCAATTTGTACACGAACTGCATCCAGTTTTTTTCGTAACCCTCTCAACTCTTTAGAAGTTCCTATGTGGTTGAAATTATGATGTCATGCCAAGTTACAACCTTTTCAGAGTTCATTTGTACTGATTTTCAAATTGAGGGTCATTTAGCTCAAAAGAAATCATTAAATGCATGGAACATATCAAATGAAGTCAGAAAGGGTTGAAACTTCATGATATGCCTTTGAATCGTGCATATTGAACATGCAAAAAGTATGGAGTTAAAATAAGTTATTGAAAATGAAATCCCTTTGTAATAGATGAGTTTTTGTCCGAAACGCTCATACTTCGAAAGAGATTGTCCAATTTGTACACGAAGTGCATCCAGTTTTTGTCTAACCCTCTCAAATCTTTAGAAGTTGTTATGTTGGATAAATTATGATGTCATGCCAAGTTATAACCTTTTTAGAGTTCATTTGTACTTCTTTTCAAATTCAGGGTCATTTAGATCAAAATAAATCATTAAATTCATGGAAAATATCTAATGAAGTGAGAAAGGGTTGAAAATTGATGATATTCCTTTGAATGGTGCATATTACGCGCAAAAAGTATGGAGTCAAAATAATTTATTGAGAATGAAAACCCTTTGTAATAGATGAGTTTTTTTTCGAAACCCTCATACTTTGAAAGAGATTGTCCAATTTGTACATGAAGTGCATCCAGTTTTTGTCTAACCATCTCAACTCTTTAGAAGATGCTATGTGGGTGAAGTTATGATGTCATGCCAAGTTACAACCTTTTCAGAGTTCATTTGTACTGCTTTTCAAATTCAGGGTCATTTAGCTCAAAATAAATCATTAGATGCATGGAAAATATCAAATGATGTCAGAAAAGTCCTGAAAATTGATGATGTGCCTCTGAATATTGCATATTGAACACACAAAAAGTATGGAGTTAAAATAAGTTATTAAAAATGAAATCCCTTTGTAATAGATGAGTTTTCGTCCGAAACCCTCACGCTTCGAAAGAGATTGTCCAATTGTACACGAAGTACATCCAGTTTTTGCCGTAACTCCCTCAACTCTTTAGAAGTTGCTATGTGGGTGAAATTATGATGTCATGCCAAGTTATAACCTTTTCAGAGTTCATTTGTACTGCTTTTCAAATTCAGGGTCATTTAGATCAAAATAAATCATTAAATGCATGGAAAATATCTAATGAAGTCAGAAAGGGTTGAAAATTGATGATGTGCCTTTGAATGGTGCGTATTGAACACACAAAAAGTATGGAGTTAAAATAAGTTATTAAAAATGAAATCCCTTTGTAATAGATAAGTTTTCGTCCGAAACCCTCTTACTTTGAAGGAGATTGTCCAATTTGTACACAAAGTGTATCCAGGTTTTGTCATAACCCTCTAAACTCTTTAGAATTTGTAATGCGGGTGAAATTATGAGATCATGCCAAGTTACAACATTTTCAGAGTTCATTTGTACTACTTCTCAAATTCAGGGTCATTTACCCCAAAATAAATCATTAAATGCATGGAAAATATCAAATGAAGTTAGAAAAGGGTTGAAAATTGACGATGTGCCTTTCTATGGTGCATATTGAACACACAAAAAGTATGGAGTTAAAATAAGTTATTAAAATGAAATCCCTTTCTAATAGATGAGTTTTCGTCCGAAACCCTCACGCTTCGAAAGAGATTGTCCAATTGTACACGAAGTGCATCCAGTTTTTGCCGTAACCCCGTCAACTCTTTAGAAGTTGCTATGTGGGTGAAATTATGATGTCATGCCAAGTTACAACCTTTTTAGAGTTGATTTGAATTGTTTTTCAAATTCAGGGTCATTTAGATCAAAATAAATCAATAAATTCATGGAAAATATCTAATGAAGTCAGAAAGGGTTGAAAATTGATGATGTGCCTTTGAATGGTGCATATTGAACACACAAAAAGTATGGAGTTCAAATAAGTTATTAAAAATGAAATCCCTTTGTAATAGATGAGTTTTCATCTCAAACCCTCACGCTTCGAAAGAGATTGTCCAATTGTACACGAAGTGCATCCAATTTTTGCCGTAACGCCCTCAACTCTTTAGAAGTTGCTATGTGGGTGAAATTATGATGTAATGCCAAGTTATAACCTTTTCAGAGTTCATTTGTACTGCTTTTCAAATTCAGGGTCATTTAGATCAAAATAAATCATTAAATGCATGGAAAATATCTAATGAAGTCAGAAAGGGTTGAAAATTGATAATGTGCCTTTGAATGGTGCATATTGAACACACAAAAAGTATGGAGTTAAAATAAGTTATTAAAAATGAAATCCCTTTGTAATAGATGAGTTTTTGTCCGAAAACCCTCATACTTCGAAAGAGATTGTCCAATTTGTACACGAAGTGGATCCAGTTTTTGTCGTAACCCTCTCAACTCTTTAGAAGTTGCTACTTGGGTGAAATTTTATATCATGCCAGGTTACAACCTTTACAGAGTTCATTTGTACTGCTTTTCAAATTCAGGGTCATTTAGCTCAAAATAAATCATTAAACGCATGGAAAATATGAAATTAAGTCGGAAAAGGGTTGAAAAATCATGATGTGCCTTTGAATGGTGCATATTCGACACACAAAAAGTATGGAGTTGAAATAAGTTATTGAAAATGAAATCCCTTTGTAATAGATGAGTTTTCGTCCGAAACCCTCATACTTCGAAAGAGATTGTCCTATTTGTACACGAAGTGCATCCAGTTTTTGTCATAACCCCGATCAACTCTTTAGAAGTTCCTGTGTGGGTGTAATTATGATGTCATGCCAAGTTACAACCTTTTCAAAGATAATTTGTAATACTTTTCAAATTCAGGGTCATTTAGCTCAAAATAAATCATTAAATGCATGGAAAATATCAAATGAAGTCAAAAAGGGTTGAAAATTGATGATGTGCCTTTGAATGGTGAATATTGAACACACAAAAAGTATGGAGTTAAAATAAGTTATTAAAAACGAAATCCCTTTGTAATAGATGAGTTTTCGTCTTAAACCCTCATACATCGAAAGAGATTGTCCAATTTGTGCACGATGTGCATCCAGTTGTTGCCATAACCCTCTCAACTCTTTAGAAGTTGCTATGTGGGTGAAATTACGATGTCATGCCAAGTTACAACCTTTTCAGAGATCATTTGTACTGCTTTTCAAATTCAGGGTCATTTAGCTCAAAATAAATCATTATATGCATGGAAAATATGAAATGAAGTCAGAAAGGGTTGAAAATTGATGATGTGCCTTTGAATGGTGCATATTTTACACACAAAAAGTATGGAGTTCAAATAAGTTATTAAAAATGAAATCCCTATGTAATAGATGAGTTTTCGTCCGAAACCCTCATACTTCGAAAGAGATTGTCCAATTTGTACACGAACTGCATCCAGTTTTTGTCGTAACCCTCTCAACTCTTTAGAAGTTCCTATGTGGTTGAAATTATGATGTCATGGCAAGTTACAACCTTTTCAGAGTTCATTTGTACTGATTTTCAAATTGAGGGTCATTTAGCTCAAAAGAAATCATTAAACGCATCGAAAATATCAAATGAAGTTAGAAAGGGTTGAAAATTGATGATATGCCTTCGAACGGTGCATATTGAACACGCAAAAAGTATGGACTTAAAATAAGTTATTGAAAATGAAATCCCTTTGTAATAGATGAGTTTTTGTCCGAAACCCTCATACTTCGAAGGAGATTGTCCAATTTGTACACGAAGTGCATCCAGTTTTTGCCATAACCCTCTCAACTCTTTAGAAGTTGCTATGTGGGTGAAATTACGATGTCATGCCCAGTTACAACCTTTTCAGAGATCATTTGTACTGCTTTTCAAATTCAGGGTCATTTAGCTCAAAATAAATCATTAAATGCATGGAAAATATCAAATGAAGTCAGAAAGGGTTGAAAATTAATGATGTGCCTTTGAATGGTGCATATTGAACACACAAAAAGTATGGAGTTCAAATAAGTTATTAATAATGAAATCCCTATGTAATAGACGAGTTTTCGTCGGAAACCCTCATACTTCGAAAGAGATTGTCCAATTTGTACACGAACTGCATCCAGTTTTTTTCATAACCCTCTCAACTCTTTAGAAGTTCCTATGTGGTTGAAATTATGATGTCATGCCAAGTTACAACCTTTTCAGAGTTCATTTTTACTGATTTTCAAATTGAGGGTCATTTAGCTCAAAAGAAATCATTAAATGCATGGAACATATCAAATGAAGTAAGAAAGGGTTGAAAATTCATAATATGCCTTTGAATCGTGCATATTGAACACGCAAAAAGTATGGAGTTAAAATAAGTTATTGAAAAAGAAATCCCTTTGTAATAGATGAGTTTTTGTCCGAAACGCTCATACTTCAAAAGAGATTGTCCAATTTGTACACGAAGTGCATCCAGTTTTTGTCTAACCCTCTCAACTCTTTAGAAGTTGTTATGTTGGATAAATTATGATGTCATGCCAAGTTATAACCTTTTTAGAGTTCATTTGTACTTCTTTTCAAATTCAGATTCATTTAGATCAAAATAAATCATTAATTTCATGGAAAATATCAAATGAAGTCAGAAAGGGTTGAAAATTGATGATATTCCTTTGAATGGTGCATATTACGCGCAAAAAGTATGGAGTCAAAATAATTTATTGAGAATGAAAACCCTTTGTAATAGATGAGTTTTTGTCCAAAACCCTCATACTTCGAAAGAGATTGTCCAATTTGTACACGAAGTGCATCCAGTTTTTGTCTAACCCGCTCAACTCTTTAGAAGTTTCTATGTGGGTGAAATTATGATGTCATGCCAAGTTACAACCTTTCAGAGTTCATTTGTACTCCTTTTCAAATTCAGGGTCATTTAGCTCAAAATAAATCATTAGATGCATGGAAAATATCAAATGATGTCACAAAAGGGTTGAAAATTGATGTTGTGCCTCTGAATGGTGCATATTGAACACACAAAAAGTATGGAGTTAAAATAAGTTATTAAAATTGAAATCCCTTTGTAATAGATGAGTTTTCGTCCGAAACCCTCACACTTCGAAAGAGATTGTCCAATTGTACACGAAGTGCATCCAATTTTTGCCGTAACCCCCTCAACTCTTTAGAAGTTGCTATGTGGGTGAAATTATGATGTAATGCCAAGTTATAACCTTTTCAGAGTTCATTTGTACTGCTTTTCAAATTCAGGGTCATTTAGCTCAAAAGAAATCACTAAATGCATGGAAAATATCAAATGAAGTCAGAAAGGGTTGAAAATTGATGATATGCCTTTGAATGGTGCATATTGAACACGCAAAAAGTATGGAGTTAAAATAAGTTATTAAAAATGAAATCCCATTGTAATAGATGAGTTTTTGTCCAAAACCCTCATACTTCGCAAGAGATTGTCCAATTTGTACACAAAGTGCATCCAGTTTTTGCTGTAACCCTCTCAACTCTTTAGAAGTTGCTATGTTAGTGAAATTATGATGTCATGCCAAGTTACAACCTTTTCCGAGTTCATTTGTACTTCTTTTCAAATTCAAGGTCATTTAGCTCAAAATAAATCATTACATGCAGGGAAAATATCAAATGAAGTCAGAAAGGGTTGAAAATTGATGATGTGCCTTTGAATGTTGCATATTGAATGCACAAAAAGTATGGAGTTAAAATAAGTTATTAAAAATGAAATCCCTTTGTATTAGATGAGTTTTCGTACGAAACGCTCATACTTCGAAAGAGAATTTCCAATTGCTACACGAAGTGCATCTAGTTTTTGTCGTAACCCTCTAAACTCTTTAGAAGTTGCTGTGTCGGTGAAATTATGATGTCATGCCAAGTTACAACCTTTTCAGAGTTCATTTGTACTGCTTTTCAAATTCAGGGTCATTTAGCTCAAAATAAATCATTAAATGCATGGAAAGTATCAAATGAAGTCAGAAAAGGGTTGAAAATTGATGATGTGCCTTTGAATGGTGCATATTGAACACACAAAAAATATGGAGTTAAAATAAGTTATTAAAAATGAAATCCCTTCGTAATAGATGAGATTTCGTCCGGAACCCTCATACTTTGAAAGAGATTGTCCAATTTGTACACGAAGTGCATCCAGTTTTTGCCATAACCCTCTCAACTCTTTAGAAGTTGCTATGTGGGTGAAATTATGATGTCATGCCAAGTTACAACCTTTTCAGAGATCATTTGTACTGCTTTTCAAATTCAGGGTCATTTAGCTCAAAATAAATCATTAAATGCATGGAAAATATCAAATGAAGTCAGAAAGGGTTGAAAATAGATGATGTGCCTTTGAATGGTGCATATTGAACGCACAAAATGTATGGAATTAAAACAAGTTATTAATAATGAAATTCCTTTTTTAATTGATGAGTTTTTGTCCGGAACCCTCAAACTTCCAAAGAGATTGTCCAATTTGTACACGAAGTGCATCCAGTTTTTGCCATAACCCTCTCAACTCCTTAGAAGTTGCTATGTGGGTGAAATTATGATGTCATGCCAAGTTACAACCTTTTCAGAGTTCATTTGTACTGCTTTTCAAGCTCGAGATATGACATTTCAAATGCCATTTAATCAAATTGTCTTATATAGTAGTTTAAGTTGTTCAATCATGCATGGAAACATCATAAACAGATTCTTTATATTTTTCTGATATTTTTTCATATATTATTTATTTCCATTGAAGTCTAACTTTTTTCTATGATTTTTTAAATTTTAGTGGTTTTCCGAAAATAATAACTAATAATGAATTAAAAAAAACTTTAGTACCGGCGTGAGCCACGCACCGGTACTAAAGGTCCACCGCCCCGTGCGGTTTTGGGGTGGACCTTTAGTACCGGTGCGTGGCTCGCATCGGTACTAACGGGTCTTTAGTACCGGTGCGAGCCACGCACCGGTACTAAAGGGCCTCCACATATAAATAGTGGAGGCCTCGTCCCGGTGCGAGCCACGCACCGGGAGAAGCTTATGTTCGCTGCCAGGCTGCCGGAATTCCTCATCGCCGGACCTCCTCGCCCTCCTCCCCGGGCCAGCTCCTCGTCGCCATCCCCGAGCCCTGCCCGACGCCGTCGCCTCCGAACCGTCCCCGAGCCCTGTCCGCCAACGCATTCGCCGGACTTCGCCTCTCCCTCCTCCCTGAGCCGCCGGCCCACTCCTTGTCGCCGCCCTCGATCAACACCGTCGTCGAGCCCTCCCCAACGCGTCGTGCCGCCGGCCCGCCCCGACGATCCATCCCACCGGTGAGCCCCGACGATCGAGCCCTGCCAAAATAGAGATTTTAATATGTATGAGATGTAAGATGATTTTAATTTTTGGAAATAGAGTTCATTGTTTTAAATATGTATGAGATGTTACATGATTTTAATATGAAAGTGATATGATGATTTTATATAGAAAATGTTGATGGATGTATATATATATAGAAAATGTTGATATCATGATTTTTGGATGTTCACATTTTCTAGAATTAAAATACCAATAAACTTCATGTTCATGGTTGATTCTTGCCACATAGATATTTGAAATTTATATTTGTTTCTTGTATGAGGCATACACATATACTCACTATCCTAAATATGAATTTACAAATCATTTTTGTGTACTTTTTTCGGTACTCATAATTCAAATTTCAATGTATCCGTTAAATGACTAGAAATGTCGTTATTGACTCAAATGTAGCAAATGAGCTCCAAAAGGTGCCAAATTTTAATGTGGCGGATTCTATGGTGTATCTTAACTATAGAAAAAATCAAGGTCAAATGATAAAGGAAAACATAAGTTCGCCACCAATTTCGTACATTCACTCTCGAAACCATGATTGTTCCTAAGAGGTTGTCAGATTTATAAATCATGTACATAAAAAAATGTGAAACCTTCTCAAATTTTACCACATCATAGTGAGGTCATATTATGACACTATGCGAAGTTTCATACTTTTTAGACTTCACTTACAATTTATATAATTTCAATACCAATAAACTCCATGTTCGCGCTTGATTCTTGTCACATATGTCTAAAATATTTATATTCATTTCTTGTATGAGGCATAAA
This sequence comes from Hordeum marinum, assembly GCA_022496015.1. NCBI lineage: Eukaryota > Viridiplantae > Streptophyta > Magnoliopsida > Poales > Poaceae > Hordeum > Hordeum marinum. The sequence continues at coordinate 506,661,047 of CM039675.1, forward strand.
AATATACTCAATACCCTAAATATGATTTTACAAATCATTTTTGTGTATTGTTTCATGCATTCATAGTTCAAATTTGAATTATATCCATTAAATGACTGGAAATGCAGTGAATGACTCAAATATAACAAATGAGCTTCAAAAAGTGTCAAATTTTAACAGCGAGGATTCTATGGTGCATGTTAACTGTAGAAAAAAATATCAAGTCAAACGACGAAGGAAAATGTCAGTTCGCCTTCAAACATATCGTGCAAACCAATATTCTTTCAAAAAAATAATTGAAGGCATCACACACGGTTCCCTTGGTGAAAGTGTGTGCGATTAGAGACTTCATCGCACACACAATGTATGCAAAAACGTGTGCAAGGCATCACACATGTTTGCATTTTTAACATCGTGTGCGATGATATACAACATCACACACACACTTTTGGCAAAAAACTATGTGCATGGCATCACACACGGTTGCATTATAATAACTGTGTGTAATGATATAGTACATCACACACACATCATTTTTAAAGACCGTGTGCAAAGCATCGCACACGCGACTCTTTTTCAAACCGTATTTGATGGATCCATCATCGCACACAGTTCGTGTCATTGGAGACGGGCTTGACCTTTATTGGTTGCGATTGGTGGATCGCACACAGTTTCGTCAAAGGGTCTCTGATTGATGTATCGTCTCTGGACTATCCTGATGTAGTGCAATACTCATCGGGGACCCGCTTTTTAACTGCGACACTTTAGACAACCTTAAAATTTCACGAAAAATTGTGAAAATAAAGAAAATCCCTGAAGAAAACCTTAAATGTACCTCACGTCCTCATGTCAACCACCACTATTCTGATCATGGGATCAGAATAATATGCTGATAACTAGTTGACCTGCCGTAGCAGTAGTTGTTCAACTACACGTGATGGCAGGTTGAACTTCCGCTAACATTGTCCAAATGGGGCTTGTGATATATCGTTGGAAAGCTGTAGACACGACGGTCACAACCGAAGTTAATTTTTTGACAAAATCTACACTATTAAAGAGCAGTTTTTCAAACTGTTTTCTGCCTAAAAAATGTGAATCGTATTTTTTAGCCTATTTCTAAAGCATTTATCAGGATCAGGCAAATAATATGGCATTTGAAAGATGCTGCAAATTCATTCATTTTACAACTCACCCCCAGCCCCCTCCGTCACCACCATTCGACGCCGGAGACTCGCCGTCGTCGCCTGAGCACATCGGACATCGCCCTCGACCACCGGCCGTCGTCGAGCTCGCCGGAGACTTTGACCCCCCTCTCTGTAAGTCGCCGTCTCCCCCCGTAGCCGTCGGATCCGCAATCAAATCCATAGATTAGATCACTTATAAATCAAACCGTTACGCACTAGGCTTCGGTCGCCCGCCCGCAAACACCCGCACGAACGCTCTTTCGACCAATAGGAACCTGACACGTAGCCCCTGTCCGATCAGTTTCATTTTCTATTTTTTTGTTTCTGTTTTAGAAAACAGAATGTTTTCAAATCTTGTTTTTATCATATCTTTTAAACTGCTTGGTGTTTTTAGTTGATTCTTTTTGCAGTAGTTCACAAATTTGATGTAGTTTATGTTTGTATGCTTAGTTTTCAAATTTGAGCTTTAAATTTTGAATCTAATCAAATTTGTTCAAAATTACCAAAATCTGCATAACTTTAGTTTAAAAATATATTTTTGAGTGAATGTTTTTGCCACTATTTGGTAATAGTTAAACCTATCATTCTACATGGTTTGAGTATTTTTCTGAATAAATTTAGTTACTGTTTTTAACAAAAACAGAATCTGTTTAGTTTTTAATGTAGTTTAGTTATCATAATTTTAATTTAATTTGAACCTGAATTAATTTAACTTTTGTTAATAGTTTTCATAAGTTTCTATTGTTTCAAATATTTAGGTAACATTACTTGCTAATATTTAGAATGATTGTTTAGTTTTATACCATGTTGTTATAGGAATCTTTATATCCTTTCATTAAGTATAATTTTATAAAACAATATAGTTTTACTTTCACAAACTAGTTAGATGATTAAGTTATATTTCTAATAAATAATTTTAGTAATTCCATTCTGTTAAGTAATATGATGATAATAATATTAGTGTTAATAATATTATTGTTTTGGTTTCCTATTCTAAAGTTATAGGAACATTCTAGTTATTTTCATTTTAATAGTGTTTTCTTACACAAAAGTTTTAGTGAAATTGATTATGTTTACTAAAATTGATTTTCTTTACTATTTCTTATTTCTACTAGCTATTGCTTGAATGTTTGTAGTAAAAAAAATTGACACTAAATTTTTGTGAGTCAAAATTCTTATTTTGATTTCTTTCTCTTGACTGATACTATTGAATGGTTTTAGTATTGTTTGTTTAACCTTGTTGAATTGTGTGAATTGTTTTGTATATATGCTTATGGAGTGCACTTGTTTGATTCGTTAGATCATCCGGAGTGCGAAGCTTGTTATCTAGAGTCACTTGATTACGAGGATCGTCAGCAAGGCAAGTCACTTTGATCATGTTTACCTATGTTTTATTGCTTTAGTTCTACCATCTCCCCAATTGCATGCAAAGTAGGTAAAATGGAAACTTGGTTACATTGTTGTAGTATCATGTGGTAGGTACACCTCAACCCTCTTTGACTCATTGGCCCGAGGAAACGTTGTGTTACTTTTGCTATGCTATTAGTACACGGGGTTGGTTGTGTGATTCATGAGAGTTTTCAAGTCTTCAAGATTCCAAGTTTTCAACTTACCTCTTGTGGATGATGGTTGAACGGAACCCTGGAGAAACCAGTGGTTAGCCTAGATGATGCTGGAGATGTGCCAGTATTCATGCGGAAAGGTCCACCCAGCCACAAAGAGATGGATGGATGCTTCAAGACCCAAGGCTTACCTGCACAACCACAAGTCATTATGGGCTCTGGCTTGGTTTGATATTGTGGTGACCCTGGACAGGCGGTGCTACGAGATGTAGAAGAACGGTAGGAAAGGATGGGCACCGACAGAGTCGCAGGGAAACCCTTTAAAAGACCATGTTTTGGTCATCCGTTTCTCAAACACCATAAAGTGCGAGAAGTCAAACGGAGGAGACCAAATCTTGTGGGGAACGTGTGCAAAACTCTACAGAGTACCCAAACCTAATCGATTAGCCGTGTCCACGGTCATGGACAGTTTGAGCCAAAGGAACTGAAACTATCTAGAACTCTCATAATTATATTGATGTGGGTTATAAATGTCAACTTGGGTATGATAATTGGTTGGTGGAACCATCTCATTAATCAACCAACATTGTAGTAATTATGCCTTTGCCCTCTCTTGTTGTAGGAAAAAAATTTGGCTTTATGCAAAAACTTACTACCCCACCTGCCATATTTGCTTACAGACTAGATGATTACTTTACCCCCTCTCTTGTGACTTTGCCAGCATATTCAATATGCTGACCTATACGGCTACAACGTATCATTTGCAGAGTACTTTTCCGACCAGGAGTGAGGATACGCTCCATGCTTGGTGAGATGCCCTTGGAGTCAGATGGACTCATCTACCTTTGAAGCTTCCGCAAGTTTATGGTTAGTTTATCTCATGAGTTGGCCTTCAGCCACTTTATTGTAATTATTATTGTAATAACGGACTCGATATGAGATTTCGATTATTATTGCTGTGTGATTTCCCTTTGATATATACATGGATGTACCGTGTGTGTACCAGCATGATCTTGGGATGGTACAGAAACACCGGAGATTCGACCTTTCAGGTCGGGTCGCTATAGAAATGGTATCAGAGCACACGCTGACCGTAGGACCTAACCTCTAGGATTGGAAAAGCCTTAGGATTTATTTCTCTTTTGTCTTTAAAATTCTCATACTCTCATCTACTCGTTTCTGACTTCCCTCCGAATATTTCAAAAAAATTTAGATGGCCACCTTCATCCCAGTTTTGATCACGGAGTTTTGCCAGCCTGACGCAACGATGCCCTTTGGCAAGGAGCTAATGAGGATCATCAGGGACGTGAAGATTGCTTTGCCAAGCATCATCGGGACTCCTATCATGTCCTTTCCACAAGGCGGACGCTCCAGGATCGAGGTGCACATCCCCGGGAAGAACTTTGGGAATCGGAAGGAACCCATCAACTTCAAGTTTGTGGCACCCAGCTGGATACTTGGGAGAGCCATGGCCATTCATCATGCCCTTGGACGTATTCAGGAGGAATACAAAGGTGGAACCATTTCACCAGGACTCAGCGTGGTTTGTCGCAGGGATGCCTACGGAAATATCATAACCACTCCCACTTAAGACACCACCATTTCCTATATCCAGACCTTGGAAACGCACGTCAGGACCTTGGAGCTTCGGGTATGTGCCGACACAAAGACGATCAAGATGCTGATGAACCGTGAGATTGATCTTGAAGCTGACTTACGGGAAGCCGAGTACGAGAATGAGTATGAGGTGAAGGATTTCTTAGAGAGGATCGACAAGCTGAACACTCGCATCGCAACTCTAGACGAACAGATGGACATGGGTGAAAATCTTCATCCCGAAGGAGACATGGCTCCTTTGATCAGCAACGATGATGACTATGAGGAGAGCACCATCGGAGGAGGCTCCTTCACCATGTACTTCTGAGGACAACTTTAGTTATGCCCCCATGTATCTTCATTTTTCGTCGTTAAAGCGTAGGTCGATGTTTAGTTTTAATGGAGATTTGTATCTCGATGTTTGACCTTGAGTTGAATAAATGAATGAGTGTTTGGTGTGATATGTTTGTTGCATTGCATATGGGTAGTGAATTTCCTTTTACGTCCTTGTTCTATTCTAATTCTCACCCCTCTGAAAACAGCGAGATGCCTCCGCGTCCTGAGCCCGACTTCACTTTCCCGCCAGAGCTCACCCAACTCCTTCAGCAGCAGAACGCCCTGATGCAGCTATTGATTCAGAGTCAGACCAACAACCATAACAACCACCCTCCACCTCAAGGCGACAACCTCACCCGTTTTCTGAGACTGAATCCCCCAACCTTCTCCAGCAGCACAGAGCCCATTGTGGCACATGATTGGCTCCGCAAGATGGAGAGGGAACTCACCATCGCCAGATGCACTGATGCTGAAAAAGTGCATTTTGCCACCCATCAACTTGAGGGACCAGCAGCTTCATGGTGGGAGAACTATACCATCACATACCCTATTGCCGATGTGACTTGGGAGCAGTTCAAGCAAGCTTTCCGCACCGCACATGTCTCAGCAGGAGCCATGAGTCTAAAGAAGCGTGAGTTTCGCAACCTACGCCAGGGGAACCGTTCCGTGGCCCAGTACATGGACGCCTCTAGCACGTTGGCTCGTTATGCACCAGGAGATCTGGCTGATGATGCAGCCAAGCAGGAAAAGTTCTTGGAAGGACTCAATGATGAGTTGAGCATGCAGCTGATGGTGTCTACCTTCAGCAACTACCAGGAGCTGGTAGACAAGGCCCTTATCTTGGAGGGGAAACAGCAGCAAATTGAGAACCGCAAGAGGAAGTATGCACAGGGGAAGTCTACCTCTAGAGCTCATCAGAAGCCCCGCTACACCCCGTACTCAGGCAATACTGGATCAGGACCGGTAGGTATGGAAGACACACTCATCCAGTCCATAACCATGTAGGCCACCACCACGGAGGAAATGGGAATAATCGTCCCAACAATGGCAGGTTCAAGAATGGTAATGGAAGCGGGAATGGCAACCAACACCGTCCCGCTCCATCTCAGAAGGATCTGAACCATATCACCTGCCTCAAGTGTTAGAAGACAGGGCACTATGCCATTGAATGCCCTCATAACAAGCAAGGGAATGGAAACGGCAACTCTGCAGCTAAGAAGCCAAATCTGTTTCCTCGTGCTCAGGTGAACCACCTCGCTGTGGAAGAAGTCTATGATCAGCCCGAGACTGTGGTTGGTAAGTTTTTATTGCATTCATGTCCAGTTATGGTACTTTTTGATTCTGGTGCAACTCATTCATTCATATCAAGGGCAGTTGTTGACAAGTAGGGTTTACCCACTAGAACCCTTAGTCAGCCCATTAAGGTCAATTCCCCAGGAGGAATAATGATGGCAGGGATAGGATGCCACGCCCTGAAACTTCACATAGGAAACCATGTTTTTCCTACCGACCTCATCGTCTTAGAATCCCAGGGATTGGATGTAATCGTAGGCATGGATTGGATGACCCATTATGAAGGAAACCTTGATTGCCCCAGCCAGTCTATTTCACTCACCACTCCGGAGAACAAGAGGATTAAGTATGTATCCCGATGCACACAGATGAGTGGTCGGTTAAATTCCCTCACAGGAGTTGTTCAGGAGGAAGTGCCGGTTGTACGAGACTTTCCAGATGTATTCCCGGAGGAATTACCAGGCATGCCACCAGATAGGGAGATTGAGTTTCTAATAGAGCTAATACCAGGGACAGCCCAAATTTCCAAGAGACCCTATCAGATGCCCGCAAATGATTTAGTGGAAATCAAGAAGCAGATTAAGGAGCTATTGGACAAGGGATATATTCACCCAAGTTCATCACCTTGGGGAGCCCCAGTTCTTTTGGTGGAGAGGAAAGATAAAACCTTGGGGATGGTGGTCGATTATCGAGCATTGAACAAGGTGACTATCAAGAATAAGTACCCTCTGCCGATGATTAATGACCTGTTTGACCAGCTAGTAGGTGCCAAAGTATTCTCCAAGATCGATCTTCGATCAGGGTCTCACCAACTGAAGATTCGTGAACAGGATGTACCCAAAACAGCTTTCACCACCAGGTATGGCTTATACGAGTATACAGTCATGTCCTTTGGTTTGACTAATGCTCCTGCCTACTTCATGAATTTGATGAACAAAGTGTTTATGGAATATTTGGACAAGTTTATCGTGGTGTTCATCAATGACATTTTGATATTCTCCAAGAGCGAGGAAGAACACAAGGAACACTTGCGTTTAGTTCTGGAGAAGCTTAGAGAACATCAGTTGTATGACAAGTTCAGTAAATGTGAATTTTGGCTGACGGAAGTCGGATTCCTTGGACATGTTATTTCCGGAGAAGGAATAGCAGTAGATCCCGCAAAGGTTGAAGCAGTCACTGAGTGGAAGTCACCCACCTCAGTTAAGGAGATCCGCAGTTTTCTTGGACTTGCCGGATATTACCGAAGATTCATTGAGAATTCCTCAAAGATTGCCAAGCCCATGACAGAGCTGTTGAAGAAAGAGTCTAAGTATATCTAGACTGAGGAATGTGAGGCCAGTTTCCAGGAGTTGAAGAAACGTTTGGTCATAGCCCAAGTGTTGATACTGCCAAACATTCGGAAGGACTTCCAGGTTTATTGTGACGCATCACGTCAAGGACTTGGAGGAGTACTCATGCTGGAAGGAAAAGTTGTAGCCTATGCATCCAGACAGCTACGACCTCATGAGTTGAATTATTCCACCCATGATTTGGAACTAGTAGCCGTAGTGCACGCACTCAAGACATGGAGAAATTTCCTTATTGGAAATAGTTTTGACGTGTACACTGATCATAAGAGCCTGAAGTATATCTTCACGCAGAAAGAGTTGAACCTCAGACAGAGAAGATGGTTAGAGTTAATCAAGGACTATGACATGAGATACACTACCATCCAGGAAAAGCAAATGTTGTAGCAGATGCTTTGAGCCAGAAAAGTTATGTGAACACACTCATAGCCGAAGGATTACCCTAGGAGTTAACCAAAGATCTCAGAGAGCTTCGGTTAGAGATAGTTCCGCAAGGATATGTTGCCACCCTAGAGATTCAGTCCACCTTGACCGAAAGAATTCGAGAAGCCTAGAAATCAGACAATGAGATAGCTTAGATAAAGCAGAGAATGAAGGAAGGCAAGGCTAAAGGCTTTCATGAAGATGAGCAAGGTACTCTATGGTTTGAGAACCGAATCTATGTGCCCCATGACCCAGAGCTCAGGAAGTTGATACTTCAAGAAGCCCACGATTCACCATACTCGATACACCCGGTCAACACCAAGATGTACCTGGATTTGAAGGAAAGTTACTGGTGGACAGGTATGAAGAAAGATATTGCCGAACATGTTGCGGTATGTGATGTTTGTCAGCGAGTAAAGGCGGAACATCAGAACCAGCAGGGTTACTCCAACCTTTGCCGATACCCGAGTGGAAATGGGATAAGCTTGGTATGGATTTCATCACTGGATAACCCAAGACTCGTTCCGGTTATGATTCCATCTAGGTAGTGGTCGATCGCTTGACCAAGGTGGCTCATTTTATTCCAGTGAAGACCACCTATTAAGTGCTAAGCTAGCCAAGATATATATGACCAGAATCGTATGTCTGCATGGAGTTCCGAGGAGTATCGTGTCAGATAGAGGAACACAATTTACCTCAAAGTTTTGGCATCAGCTACATGAAACTTTGGGTACAAGGCTGGAGTTCAGTACAGCTTTTCATCCACAGACTGATGGACAGACTGAGCGAGTCAACTAGATCTTGGAAGACATGTTGAGAGCTTGTGCGCTAGACTATGGGTCTAGTTGGGATGACAATTTACCTTACGCAGAGTTCTCGTACAACAACAGTTATCAGACCAGTCTAAAGATTGCCCCTTTTGAAGCTTTATACGGAAGGAGGTGCAGAACACCATTGACGTGGGATGGTGTTGGAGACCGAAAACTTTTTGGTCTCGATCTTATCAGAGATTCTGAAGATAAGGTCAAACTGATTCGAGACCGACTCAAGTTAGCTCAATCCCGGCAGAAGAGTTACGCTGATAACAAATGCAAGGAGGTGATATATGAAGTAGGGGATCGAGCATATCTCCGTGTGTCCCCACTTCGAGGAATCAAGAGGTTTGGTGTTAAAGGAAAGTTAGCACCTAGATTCATAGGCCCCTAAAAAATCCTGAAACATAGAGGCGAAGTTGCATACGAGCTGGAATTGCCGGAAGGACTGTCCGTAGTTCATGATGTTTTCCATGTGTCCCAGTTGAAGAAATGCCATGCTGAGATGGCTGATATTCCTTTGAGAGACACAGTGCCCCTAGAGGCCATACAACTTGACAGTGACCTGACCTATGAGGAGAAGCCCGTCAGAATCCTCGAGACTACCAACAGAGTTACCCAAAGCAAGATCATCATGTTCTATAAGGTTCTGTGGAGCCACCACACCGAGGAAGAAGCCACCTGGGAACGCGAAGAAGATCTTCGTAGGGACCATCCGCACCTATTTTCAAGCCAACCCGAATCTCGAGGGCGAGATTCATCTTAAGGTGGGTAGGTTTGTAACATCCCCAAAATTTCATTTTGGAATGTTATGATATATATAGCTATGCATCATCATCATAGTGATTGAATGATTATAATGGTTGAAGTGTTTCTTTTGAATTTCTGAAATGTCACTTTCATCTTTTCCTTTTACGTGTTTCACCAATTTGAAAACCTCTGGAAAAGTTCAAAGAAAAGAAGGGAGTAACTTGACAATCCACACCAGGGATATCTTGGTGAAATATTTGAACAATAAAACCAGGGGCTATCTGGAAAAATTATTGCAAAAGGATTTAAAATCAAATAAGCAATTTCTGAAGATATTTTTTTAAAGTATTCAATATGACAGAGGAAAAATGTTCATTGAATAGCATTAATTCTCCTGATCATTTTGATATATATATTTCCTATATTTGGAAATGATTTGAATGCATTTAAGATGTTTTAAACACTCTGGATATTAAAAAGGAAACGTTTTAATTTGAAACGGGTCGGCCCACAACAGTTATTTCCCGAAACCGCTCCAGATCGGCCACCGACGCGCTAACAGCGCCTCTCTCTCTCACGCACGCATCGGACCCACCATCCGACCGCGTGGTCACCGCGGTCATCCCCTTCCCCACGCCTCCTCCCTCGCTGGAGATCCCTCCGCCGTGGATCACGCCCCTCGTGCCTCCCCCGGCCACTGCATCGCTCCTATAAATAGCCTCGACCCTCCTCTCTCCATTCCACACCAAAACCCCCTATTTCCCTTGCCGGAACGCTGCCCCTCACCTCGCCGGAGTTCCACCACCCAACCGGACCTCCCCGAGCTCGTGCCCCTCGCCACACTCACCCCCAGCCCCCTCCGTCACCACCATTCGACGCCGGAGACTCGCCGCCGTCGCCTGAGCACCTCGGGCATCGCCCTCGACCACCGCAGCGTCCTCCCCGACCACTTCCGACCACCGGCCGTCGTCGAGCTCGCCGGAGACTTCGACCCCCTCTCTGTAAGTCGCCGTCTCCCCCCGTAGCCGTCGGATCCGCAATCAACGCCATAGATTAGATCACTAATAAATCGAACCGGTACGCACTAGGCTTCGGTAGCCCGCCCGCAAACACCCGCACGCATGCTCTTTGGACCAATAGGAACCTGACACGTAGTCCCTGTCCGATCAGTTTCATTTTCTATTTTTTTGTTTCTGTTTTAGAAAACAGAATGTTTTCAAATCTTGTTTTTATCATATCTTTTAAACTTTTTGGTGTTTTTAGTTTATTCTTTTTGCATTAGTTCAAAATTTTGATTTAGTTTATGTCTGTATGCTTAGTTTTCAAATTTGATCTTTAAATTTTGAATCTAATCAAATTTGTTCAAATTACGAAAATCTGCATAACTTTAGTTTAAAAATATATTTTTGAGTGAATCTTTTTGCCACTGTTTGGTATTAGTTAAGACTATCATTCTACAGGATTTGAGTATTTTTCTGAATAAATTTAGTTACTGTTTTTAACAAAAACAGAATCTGTTTAGTTTTTAATGTAGTTTAGTTATCATAATTTTAATTTAATTTGAACCTGAATTAATTTAACTTTTGTTAATAGGTTTCATAAGTTTCTGTTTCTTCAAATATTTAGGTAACATTACTTGCTAATATTTATAATGATTGTTTAGTTTTATACCATGTTGTTATAGGAATCTTTATATCCTTTCATTAAGTATAGTTTTATAAAACAATATAGTTTTACTTTCACAAACTAGTTAGATGATTAAGTTAGATTTCTAATAAATAATTTTAGTAATTCCATTCTGTTAAGTAATATGATGATGATAATATTAGTGTTAATAATATTATTGTTTTGGTTTCCTATTCTAAAGTTATAGGAACATTCTAGTTATTTTCATTTTAGTAGTGTTTTCTTACACAAAAGTTTTAGTGAAATTGATTATGTTTACTAAAATTGATTTTATTTACTATTTCTTATTTCTACTAGCTATTGCTTGGTTGTTTGTAGTAAAAGTTTTTGACACTAAATTTTTGTGAGTCAAAATTCTTATTTTGATTTCTTTCTCTTGATTGATACTATTGAATGGTTTTAGTATTGTTTGTTTAACCTTGCTGAATTGTGTGAATTGTTTTGTATTTATGCTTATGGAGTGCTCTTGTTTGATTCATTAGATCATCCGGAGTGCGAAGCTTGTTATCTAGAGTCACTTGATTACGAGGACCGTCAGCAAGGCAAGTCACTTTGATGATGTTTACCTATGTTTTATTGCATTAGTTCTACCATCTCCCCAATTGCATGCAAAGTAGGTAAAATGGGAACTTGGTTACATTGTTGTAGTATCATGTGGTAGGCACCCCTCAACCCCCTTTGACTCATTGGCCCCGCGAAACGTTGTTTTACTTTTGCTATGCTATTAGTATACGGGGTTGGTTGTGTGATTCATGAGAGTTGTGAGAGTTGTGAGTTAATAATTTCAAGACCTACATGATGATCAATTCTTCAAAACTCCGAGTTTTCAACTTACCTCTGGGTGGATGATGGTTGAACGGCGCCCTGGAGAAACTAGTGGTTAGCCTAGATGATGCTGGAGATGTGCCAGTATTCATGCGGAAAGGTCCACCCAGGAACAAAGAGATGGATGGATGCTTCAAGACCCAAGGCTTACCTGCACACCCACAAGTCATTATGGGCTCTGGCTTGGTTGGATATTGTGGTGACCCTAGACAGGCAGTGCTACGAGATGTAGAAGAACGGTAGGAAAGGATGGGCACTGACAGAGTCGCAGGGAAACCCTTTAAAAGACTATGTTTCTGTCATCCATTTCTCAAACACCATGAAGTGCGAGAAGTCCGACGGAGGCGACCAAATCTTGTGGGGAACGTGTGCAAAACTCTGCAGAGTACCCAAACCTAATCGATTAGCCGTGTCCACGGTCATGGACAGTTTGATCCAAAGGAACTGAAACTATCTGGAACTCTCAACACAATTAATTATATTGATGTGGGTTATAAATGTCAACTTGGGTATGAGAATTGGTTGGTGGAACCATCTCATTAATCAACCAACATTGTAGTAATTATGCATTTGCCCTCTCTTGTTGTAGGAAAAAATTTGGCTTTATGCAAAAACTTACTACCCCACCTGCCATATTTGCATATAGACTAGTTGATTACTTTAGCCCCTCTCTTGTGACTTTGCTGGCATATTCAATATCCTAACCTATACAGCTGCAACGTATCATGTTGCAGAGTACTTTTACGACCAGGAGTGAGGATACGCTCTACGCTCTATGAGATGCCCTTGGAGTCAGATGGACTCATCTACCTTTGAAGCTTCCGCAAGTTTATGGTTTAGTTTATCTCATGAGTTGGCCTTCAGCCACTTTATTGTAATTATTATTGTAATAAAGGACTCGATATGAGATTTCGATTATTATTGCTGTGTGATTTCCCTTTGATATATACATGGATGTACCGTGTGTGTACCAGCATGATCTTGGGATGGTACAGAAACACCGGAGATTCGACCTTTTAGGTCGGGTCGCTACAAGAAAGCTCCAAGGAAGTGGTACAATAAGTTTGAGTCTTTTATGACTGGGCTTGGTTACCATAAAGCACAACCTGATCGTTGTCTCTTTATGAAGAGGTAAACCAAGGGCGACTTCCTTATTCTCTTGATGTATGTAGATGATATGCTGATTGTTGGAAATGGCACAAAGAGGATTGCTCTCCTCAAGAAATCTTTGAGTAAATCATTTGCAATTCAGGATTTAGGACCAGCTAGGAAAATACTTGGCATGATGATCTCTTGTGATAGATCAAAGAAGCTGCTTTGGCTCTCACAGGAAAGATATATTGGGAAGGTACTTGAAAGGTGAAATATGAAAGACGCAAAACTTTAATCTCTCCACTTGTAGGCCATCACAAACTGAATTCAAACAATGTCCTATAAGCAAGAAGGAGAAAGAAGAAATGAGGAAAGTACCTTACCAATCTGCTGTGTGAAGTTTGATGTATGCCATGGTATGCACTAGGCTTGATATTGCCTATTCAGTTGGAGTTGTTAGGCGGCTCATGACAAATCGAGGTAAAAGTCACTAGGAAGTAGTGAAATGGATTCTCAGGTATCTCAAGGGAACTTTTACATCTTGTTTATGCTCTAGAAGTGGTGATCCTTTATTGTAGGCCTATACAGATGCAGATTATGCAGGTGACAAGGATCGTAGGAAGTCCACATCTGGATACCTGATTACTTATGCAGGGGGGCAGTTTCATGGCAATAAGATTGCAGAAATGTGTTTCTACATCAACTACAGAAGCTTAGTACATAGCAGCAGTTGATGCTGGCAACGAAGTTTTGTAGATGAAAAACATTTTGCAAGAGCTCAACATCAAGCAAGAGAAGTATGTTTTATTTGCTATTCACCTAGACAAGAATTCAAGCTATTACTCTCGAACCAAGCACATTGATGCGAGGTATCATTGGATTCGAGATGTTGTCAGTTCCATGTTGCTGAAACTTGAGAAGATCCATACCGACGACAATGGTTTGGATAGGATGACCAAGATATTGTCAAATGGGCAGCTACAAGCATGTTGCAAGGTAGCAGGCATGGTGGTGCCTCTCTCATGAGTCGGGAGGGCGGGATTTGTTGGGATATCCTCCTCATGTGGGATGTGAGGAGATGACCAGTTGAAATCTTTTAGGCATCCCAAAGATGTGCATAAGCCCACTACCCATTAGGGTTATGACCTAGGGTCATTTTCCTCTTTGCATATGAGATGATGGGGAGGCTTTACCCTCCCATCCATCAGCCACCACCAAGTGTGACGAAAATTAGTTCATCCTTCAAGGGAGAAGAAGAAAGAAAATCAAGTGAGAAAGGGAAGAAGAGGAAGATTGAAGGAAGAAACAAATGGAGCTCCTCCCCATGGTTTCGATGGTTCGGATCCACTACCTTGTCTCCATCTTCAGTGAGATTGTTCCAATCCCTAGTTCTTGATCCCCAAATCCTATTGTGTTCATCCAAGATCAGAAATCTTGTGTATGAGATCCTCTAGCGCTATCTAGGGAAGAACTTGTTGTAGCCTGCATTTGATAATAGTAGAAGAGGATTTGGGTGGCTTCGGCCCGTGGTTATTTCTCTCAAGTTGATGGGTTTTCCACTTAAAAACCTGGTGTCTCTTCATTGATGCTTGCAGATGTCCAGAAAGTTACTCCTACAACAAGACACTCTTGAGAGAAGCGTCTTGCCTGTTGACTAACATTTTACCTCCATATATGTTGTTGCATATATTTCCTTCAGTGACAAGCAACGTTCCTTGAGTTAATATATGGTGTGATGCTGAGATTACTTTGTTTACACTTTAGTTTTTAGTTAACCACAGACGCATTTGTGTGCTAATTCCCAACATTAACATATATGAGTAGAATTGGAAACGGGTGGGTCGAGATGGTGAGCTCCCCTGCTCCTCAACCGGAGCTCCATGTCCACGATAATATCCTCCACACTTAGCCGAGGACCCTCATATTGACCTCATCTTTGATGATGGGTTGTTCATTCAAGAGGGCATCGATGGCATCAAAGTGTCCATTATCTTTGACGGTGTGGGGTTGCCGACTCCCATAGTTAATACGGTCTTCGTCATACGTCTGGCTAAATGGAAGCGGACCATCTCAAATGATGCTCCAGTCGTGAGCACTTTTGCCACTTTACCAGGGGTCGTCGGTCTAAGCGCCCAAGGAGTGCTCCTGCAGAAGAAGGGAATGAGCCGAGGAGGAATCTCGGGCTACTCCCGAGGAGCATGTGTGACACAAGAGCTATCCTCCTCTAGTCCGTAAGACTACCCACAATGAGGAATAACATAGAGTGGTAATATGCATATGTTACTAGTCTAAGTTACGATCTTCTCAGTGGATAGTAACATGGGGATAGTAACATTGAGTCTTTCATTTATTATCTTATAGACTCATCTTGCCTCTATCAGTAACATGTTAAGTTACTCAATTTCTCTCTTTTCTCATTAATTAATTGTTACATCATATTTTTTGCTTAGATGACATCTATATTACTACCAATATTATTTTCATGTAAGTGTAAGATTCCTGTCGTCTTAAAAGATTATTTGTCTTCACATTGAATTGTGAGTTTTATCTTTGTTTAAGTTGTAGGCGTCCTCGAGGAACAAATATCCTGTCGTCCTCCTGTACTAGCACCAGAGGTGTCGGGAACAAATATCCCGGTCCCCGAGGCTGCCACCACCTCCCGAGGAGCATCATTGCATCAAGGTGCTCGTCAGCCGGAGTCCTAGGCGACACTCTCTGCGACTCATTCTGAGGTCGAGAGTATGATGCGTCGCCGAGTGGTGAGTGAGAAGAGTATCGTTGGTTGACCCTGTTTTTAATGACCAACAATTTGATGCCCTCAGGACGGTGGATGCGCATCTTGGCGCAGCTCAGATGGGGCTTAAGGAGGCCGCCGACCTTCTGGCGAGCAATCTGTACCCGATAGCGTCCGAGGTGTACGCTGAATTGACGTCGAATTAAGAACCACTTCCCGGAAATATTTGGAGGCTCTTGGCGCAGAAAATGCAAAGTCCATCAACAGGACCTTATCATATTGCTTTGCTTGGATTTATAAGTGAAGCCGCAAAATAAAGATCAGCTAAGCATGCATGCACGGCTCTGAATTTCATTCCAACCGGAAGCTGCGGGTCTCTAAATCTCATTCCTGCCGTCAGAGTCGAGCCTCTGTAGTTGACCCTCCGATGGTGATGCCGGGCCACATACGCATGAGAGGACAAGCCCGGCCACGGCCAGCCAGCGAGATGGCCGGAGCGTCGCTCCTCGCGCGCTCTCTTCCGCCCATAAATACCAGGCACTTCATCCATCTAAATCCACACAGCTTGCACCACTAGGTACACACATAAAACAGCAACCAAATCTCTTGGAATAATCGAGAAGATGGCGGCCTCCTCCAGGATGCTCGCGGTGGTGGTCCTGGCGGCGCTATTCGCTGGGGCGATATGCGCCGCCCCGACGAGGGTGAAGTTCACGGTGCAGAAGGGGTCGGACGCCAAGAAGCTGGTGCTGAAGGTCGAGTACACAAGGCCAGGCGACACCCTCTCGGAGATGGAGCTCCGGCAGCACGGCTCCGAGGAGTGGGAGCCCTTCACCAAGAAGGGCGGCGACGTGTGGGAGGTGTCGAACTCCAAGCCGCTCGTTGGCCCCTTCAACTTCCGCTTCTTGTCCAAGGGTGGCATGAAGAACGTCTTCGACGAGGTCTTCTCCACCGATTTCAAGATCGGCAAAACCTACGAACCGGAATATGATGCGTAATCGACACGTACCGTCCAAGTTTCAGTTCATTAAGATCATCATAATTAAGTAATCCCCATGCATGTATGAGTCGCGTTGGAAATATACGCCTGCATGAGTTGATAGTGAATAATTTTCGATGCACATACATATGCTAGGACAAGCAACGACGGATGTGTTTGCTCTCCCATGCATGCATCCACTGTCGATGCAGCAGTTTTCTTTTGTGTAACTGAATTTGTTTAAGACTATGAAATAAATATTCGAATATTTTTTATCCCATCAGCTTTAACTTTTCTATGTTTTTTTTACGGAACTTTTCTAGGCTTTACTGTACTTAATTTGAGGGAATGGGGTACAAAGTCTGAATGTGGTGTCTGAAACCCAGAATGATCTATGCAAGAAAGATATATTCTTTCGCCAGAAAAACTACAAGTATAATTTCTGTAATTAGAAAAAACTTGTAATTTCTTTTGTTTTTGTAATGAGGAACGCCGATAATGCTCCCAAGACCGAATAAACATGACTTCATCCGGCCCAACAAACATGACTCCAGCCGGCTCAAAAAAGGGAAAAAAACGGCCACATCAGTAAAAAAATCGTATTACAAAAAGCATATATTTCTATGCCAAAAAAATTAAAGGAATACAAAATTAGAAATAAGGCATGCCAAATGGCGTGACAAAAAGTGTTTGCCATGGAATGTTTTCGCAAGGAGCTTTGCTAGACATACGTAGACTTTCTACGAAATTTTACGTAGGTGATGTTGTGGGCTTGGTTGATTGTATTGCGTAGGGGCCCACCCTGAAAATTAGGGGGGAGATTAGTGGATGTTAGGGAAGGAAACCTTCTTTTCGTAAGTAATTTAATTTATACGTAGAACTTCGTAGGTGTAGCATTTTTGTTTCGGAAGTGTGTTGCCATGGCAAACTAGCTGTTGCATAACCTTTTTCCATAATATGAGTTGTTACATGTAAAGTGCTTTCTGTCCACACAAAAAATCCTATTTTTTAGCACTTGATCTTTGAAATTAGTAAACTAGCCATTTTTTTAGCACAAGGCGGTATGCTATTTAAAATAAATTATAGCAAAAAATATAAAATCAAACGCAAATTTTAGTTTATATCAATGGCAAAATTGATTTCATTGGTATGACATTTTTGTAATGATCACAAAAAATATACCCATGGCAAGAAACACATTGTTTTGTAATGAAAAAGGACAAGAATCTATTTCATTGGTGTGGCATTTTGTACTGATCGCAAAAAATATACCCATGGCAAGAAACACATGGTTTTGTAATAAAAAAGAACAGGAAATATTCTCATGGTCAGAAAAATAGAAAAGTCTTGTGGTAGACATTGCTAAAAAAAAATTGCCATGGTAAATAATGTGTTTAGGCATGAAAAATGTTATAGTGCTGACATGTCTAGAGCTAGAATAGAGATATGGCAAAAGTTATAAAAATATGTTATGCCATGTAAAAAAGATTGGCAAATTTGCCATGGCAAGTAATATGAATAGGGAAAAAGACATCTATTTAATAACAACAAAATTACATGTCGACATGAAAGCATCTACTTGATATGGCAAAATACATAAACATGGTTACATGGCAAAATATAAGCTTGTGGTTGCCATGGCAATGCACATCTATTTAGCAACAACATAATTACAGGGCAACATAAGCATCTGGTTGCCGTGGAAAACACATCAAAAGAATTACATGGAAAACATAAGCTTCTAGTTGCCATGGTAATTTAACTAGAAAATGGCATGGCAGTAACAATGTTTATACTAAGTTTTCTTCCATGGTAATTTAGCTACTTTTGTGTGAACAAGTGTGATGGCAAGTTTTAGAAACTTTTGATATATACATGACGACAATTGTATGAAAACAACATGGCAGGTTTACTGATTTTATTTGCCATGAACAGTTAGTGAAAATTTGTATGAATAGCCATGGAAAAATGCATGATAAAACATGGTAGAAACCAATTTGCCATGGAACTTTAATTAAAATTGCCATCTTTTCTATAAGCAAATTGATATGTCTGTGAAATAACACAACAAATGGATAAAAGGTGACATGACAAATGCATATTAAAGTTGTCGTTGTCCAAAAAGGAATATGGCCATGATGTATAAAGTCCATTTGCCATGATCCATGGCTAAAAACCCACGAATTTTCCATGGTAAAAAAATCGAACAGCTTGCCATGAGTAATAAAAATTGTCAGGCTAACCTAAATGGATTTGCCATGTGCTAAATTTAGTATTTTCCATGGGAGAAAAAGAATTTTCCATGGAAAGATAATTGACTTGGATGAGATGTAAAGTAAAATTTATATTGTCCCGAAAAGTAAATTTTGTCATGGAAAAGAAGTAAAAATTCCATGTATTTTAAACTAAATTTTCCATGGTATTATAGGTAAACTTGACGTGGCAATGGAAGAAAAATTGCCAAGGAAAATATCTAAGTAAATTTTATCATGCTGCAAACAGAATAAATTTGTCATGGTCCCAAAGATAAAATTGCCATGATGTGTAGACTACATTTGCCCTAATCCCGTAAATTTTAAAATTTCCACTAGTGCAGAACCGGCCTATAGTCGCGGGTCGTCGGGGCCTTTAGTGCCGGTTCTCGAACCGGCAGTAAAGGGTGGGGACTAAAGCCTACCCCTCTTTAGTTCTGGTTCAACACGGCCTGACACCAAAGCCCACCACGTGGCATCCGCCGGCGCCGTGGGATGGGGGACTTTTAGTCCCGGTTGGTAACACAAACCGGGAATAAAAGTACTTAGTTTTTTAATTTTGTTTTATTTTTCCTTTTAATTCTTTAGGGGGTTATGATTTAATTATGGTTTAATTTTCCTTTTAATTTTGTATTTTCCATTTAATTAATTTTCATTTCAATCATATATTACGCTATTACATACTGTATAGACGTTGTGCATGCACATATATATAAATATAAATAGAATTTCTCGTAGAACCGATCCTCTCTCTCTATATATATATCATCGAATTGCTCGTACGACGACCATTCACATACATATATATATTGTTGGAAATATGCCCTAGAGGCAATAATAAATTAGTTATTATCATATTTCCTTGTTCATGATAATCGTTTATTATCCATGCTAGAATTGTATTGATCGGAAACTCAAATACATGTGTGGATACATAGACAACACCATGTCCCTAGTATGCCTCTACTAAACTGGCTCGTTGATCAAAGATGACTATGATTTCCTAGTCATGGACATGAGATATCATTTGATAACGGGATCACATCATTAGGAGAATGATGTGATGGACAAGACCCAAACTAGAAACGTAGCATATGATCGTGTCAGTTTATTGCTATTGTTTTCTGCATGTCAAGTATCTGTTCTTATGACCATGAGATCATGCAACTCACTGACACCGGAGGAGTACCTTGTGTGTATCAAATGTCGCAACGTAAGTAGGTGACTAGGCAACAAATCCCAGTCTTGATCCATGCCAACCCAACATGGTATCTATAAGATATTTGTAGAATATGTAGGAACCAATATGAGCATCCAGGTCCCGCTATTAGTTATTAACCGTAGAGGTGTCTCGGTCATGTCTACATAGTTCTCGAACCCGCAAGGTCTGCACACTTAAGGTTTGGTAATGTTTCAGTAGTATTGAGTTGTGTATGTTGGTGACCAAAGGTTATTCGGAGTGCCAGATGAGATCCCGGACATCACGAGGAGCTCCAGAATGGTCCGGAGGTAAAGATTGATATATAGGAAAGTGGTGTTTGATCTCCGGAAAAGTTTCGGGCATTTCCGGTAGTGTACCGGGAATGACGAATGGGTTCTGAGGGACCACCAAGTGGGGCCCACAAACCCCAAGGGGACACATGGACCTTAGAGGTGGCGCACCAGCCCCCGGTGGGCTGGGCAAGCCAGCCCATAAGGGCCTATGCGCAAGGGAAGGAGGTGGAGTAGGGGCCAAGTTAGGGAAGAGTTCCACCTGGAATCCACCTCCCTTATGGGAGGTGGACTCTCCCCAATTGCCTTCGGCCAAAGCCCTCCTTATTGAAGGGGCAAGGATGCTTCCTCTCCTCTCCCTCCTATATATACTAGAGGATTTTGAGGGCAGCCCTAACCCTAATTGCCACGTGCTGCCCTCTTCTTCCTCTAGATCGTTTGCTCCTCTAGATCAGTTTTCAGTGGTGCTTAGGCAAAGCCCTGCTGGAATTGCTCCACCACCATGGTCGCAACGCCGTCGCGCTGCCGGAGAACTCATCTACCTCTTCGCTCCCTCTTGCCGGATCAATAAGGCGGAGATCGTCATCGAGCTGTACGTGTGCTGAACGCGAAGGTGTCATCCGTTCGACATTATATCGGAAGGACCACAATGGGATCGTGGGACGGCTCGTGATGAGATCGCGGGATGGATCATGATTGGATCGTGAAGATGTTCGACTACATCAACCGCGTTATTTAGTGCTTCCGCTTAGCGATCTACAAGGGTACGTAGATCCAATCTCTCCTCTCATAGATGCTCGTCTCCTAGATTGATCTTGGTGAAGCATAAGAAATTTTTTGTTTCTCATACAATGTTCCCCAACAGTGGCATAATGAGCTAGGTCTATGCGTATTATATTATTTGATATCTCTATGTTCATATATTGCTTTATTCACTCCTTCGAGGCTGATTTAGTTTTGAACAATATGTAGTGGATAACTAAATCACCAAGAATATACGTGTATATGGATTGTGCATATATTGCTCTTTTTATTTCTCAAATGTCAATGCTTCAAAGTACTGCCTATGTATCGAGAACACTATTTTCATGCTTCTTATCCATTATGCTTCTATACTATAATACATATGCCTTTTTGGTCTATGGAGTATTATTCAATTAGTTAATAACGACTGGTTGAATAGCACCAAATTAGCGGCCTCTTGTCAATCATGCTTCCTTGATATTTAGTGCAATACTTATGCTTCTTGTTAATCACGTGTCCTTGATTTTTACTGTAATATATATGCTTCTTTGGTCCATAGAGTATGCTTCAATTAGTGAATAACCAGCGGTTAAATAGCACCAAATTAGTGGCTTCTTCATAATTATGCTTCCTTGATTTTTAATATATGCTTCTCATGTAAACATGTAGTGCCGCAACAGAACAATGTTTCGTGAACATTAAATTTGTGTACCCATTGCCTGCTAAGCTGTAGATTTCTTATATGAAAATTCTACTATTTTAGTGTGTCGTAGCATCAGATCATTTATTTGTGTTATCCATGACTTCTACCTTCTGATTTCTTAGATATATCTCCATGCCGACAAGGGTGAGCTAGGGGAATCGATGCAGGACGCATCTACTTCACAGGCGACGAGTCGAATTCAAAGAAAGACCCCCATGGCTTAGAAGTCTGAGTTACCAGGGTATACAACCTCATGGACGGCACAATGAAGATCAAAGCGCTCGGCAAGGACACCTCAGCTTGTACCCATTGGCGCCATGGATAAGACCCCTACATCACATAATGTCTAGCACACATTTCAATTAGCGAAGTTTGACGCATCAAAGCAATTTGACTTTGCCTTGAAGCATACTCTCCATTTGAGGTTAGCATTTTTTTGTCTTCGCAACCAAATCCTTAATTGGAATTATAACCATGTGTGATTGTGACATGATTGTGATGCTTCTCAAACATGTGGAATATTTCATTTTTTATGGAAGCGGGTATAAACCAATTCTCTACTTTATAGAAGCAAGATAGTGATGCTTCTGAAACGAAATGTTGCATTACAAAGAATATAAACTTTCAAATGAATCGAAACAAATTGCATTTGCCACAGAAGCAAATTCTTCAATGAACGAAACATGGATTAATTTGTTGTAAACCAAGCGAACTGATAGACAAACATTACAAACAAGGGTGGATGCACGTATTAGCTGCGCCAGATGCAAATTTTGCTTAGAAAGGAAGCAAGCTGCTGGATTTCATGTGTTTCCTAAAAATAATACCAATGCACATCGGAAAGAAGATTTTCAGAAGCACTCAAAACCACTACGTAAGCTAACAAATTCAGTTTAGGAAACTCCACATTAATTATTTTCTGTATTGGAAACTACATTATGGGGAGGGGGGTGAGGGTATGCCATGGTACTTCATCCATCATCCATTTAGGTTCACATCTAATGGCCACGGAGTTGTCTGATGGGATGCTAGGGATAATCTGATCCCTAACAGTTCCCCACGTATTTTAGTCCTCTTGCTCGATAGTAATAGTACGCATGGTTGTTGATTTGATAGGCGGTGGTCCGAGAGAACATAGTATTGGGGAACGTTGCATGGGAAACAAAAAATTTCCTACGCACACGCAGATCTATCCATGGTGATGAGCATCTACGAGAGGGAGAGTCGATCTACGTACCCTTGGAGATCGCTAAATGGGAAGCGTTAAGAAACGCGGTTGGTCTAGTCTAACATCTTCGCGATCCAAATCGCCGTGTGTCCCGCGATCCAATCACGATCCATCCCGCGATCAAATCATGATCCGTCCCGCGATCCAATCACGATCCGTCCCACAAACTTGATCACGATCTGTCCCACGAACTTGATCACGATCCTTCCGATCTAGCGCCGAATGGACGGCACCTCCTCGTTCAGCACACGTACGGCCTGATGACGATCTCCGCCGTCTTGATCCAGAAAGAAGGATCGGAGAGGAAGAAGATTTCTCCGGAAGCATGACGGCGCTCCGGCGATGGTGGTGGAGCTATTCCGGCAGGGCTTCGCTTAAGCGCTGCAGAAAACCGATCTAGAGGAGAAACTATGCACTGGAGGAACGGGCAACACGTGGCTGAATATTCTGTGCAAAAACCCTAAACCCTCTAGTATATATAAGAGGAAGGGAGGAGGAGGCTTGGCACAAGGGCCAATCCTCCAAGGAGTCGGCCGAATTAGGTGGAGGAGGTGGAGTCCACCGCCAATCCCAGTAGGACTAGGATTCACCCTATTTTTGCCTTTTTCCACTTTTTCTCTTTGGGACTTTTTTCCCAAACTGCATGGGCCTTGTGTGGGACTTCCACCAGCCCACTGAGTGCTGGTAAACACTCTCCCACAGCCCATGGAGCCTCTTGGGTCGAAATACCCCTCCCGATGGTCTCCCGGTACACTCCCGGCACTCCCGGTACACTACCGATGAGCCCGAAACTTTTCCGGCGACCAAAAGAGGACTTACTATATATGAATCTTTACCTCCGGACCATTTTGGAGCTCCTCGTGACGTCCGGGATCTCATCCGGGACTCCGAACAAGCTTCGGGCACCACCATACATAATTCTATACTACAGAAACGTCACCAAACCTTAAGTGTGCACACCCTGCGGGGTCGAGAACTATGTAGACATGACCGAGACACCTCTATGGTCAATACCCAATAGCAGGACCTGGATGCCCATATTGGTTCCTACATATTCTACGAAGATCTTTATCGGTCGAACCTCTATGTCAAGGATTCAGTTAATCCCGTATGATGTTCCTTTGTTCTTCGGTATGTTATTTGCCCAAGATTCGATCGTCGGTATCTCCATACATAGTTTGATCTCATTACCGGCAAGTCTCTTTACTCATTCCATAATACAAGATCCCGCAACTAACACTTAGTCACATTGCTTGCAAGGCTTATTGTGATGTTGTATTACCAAGTGGGCCCTGAGATACCTCTCCGTCACACGGAGTAACAAATCCCAGTCTTGATCCATGCCAACTCAACAGACACCCTCGGTGATACCTGTAGAGCACCTTTATAGTCACCCAGTTACGTTGCGACGTTTGATACACACAAAGAACTCCTCCGGTATCCGTGAGTTGCATGATCTCATGGTCATAGGAACATATACTTGCCATGCAGAAAACACTAGCAATAAACTGACACGATCATATGCTACATTTGTAGTTTGGGTCTTGTCCATCACATCATTCTGCTAATGATGTGATCCCGTTATCAAATGACATCACATGTCAATGGCTAGGAAACCTTGACCATCTTTGATCAACGAGCTAGTTCACTAGAGGCATACTAGGGACAAAGTGTTGTCTATTTAACCACACATGTAATGTGTT
Source organism: Hordeum marinum (assembly GCA_022496015.1). Lineage (NCBI taxonomy): Eukaryota > Viridiplantae > Streptophyta > Magnoliopsida > Poales > Poaceae > Hordeum > Hordeum marinum. The sequence continues at coordinate 506,685,765 of CM039675.1, forward strand.
TCTAATTAATACAATTATAGCATGAACAATAAACGATTATCATGAACAAGGAAATATACTAATAAACACTTTATTTATTGCCTCTAGGGCATATTTCCAACAGTCTCCCACTTGCACTAGAGTCAATAATCTAGCTCACATCACTATGTGATTTACATTGTAATGAATCGAACACCCATGCAGTTCTGGTGTTGATCATGTTTAGCCCTTGGAAGAGGTTTAGTCAACGGGTCTGCAACCTATAGATCCGTGTGCACTTTGCAAATATTTATGTCCTTCTCCTCGATGTAATCGCGGATGGAGTTGAAGCGTCGCTTTATGTGTCTGGTCCTCTTGTGAAACTTTGGTTCCTTGGCCAGAGCAATGGCACCAGTGTTGTCACAGAACAAGTTCATTGGATTCAGTGCACTGGGCACTACTCCAAGATCTGTCATGAACTGCTTCATCCAGACACCTTTCTTTGCCGCCTCTGAGGTTGCAATGTACTCCACTTCACACGTAGAATCGTCTACCACGCTTTGCTTGGAACTGCACCAGCTTACTGCTCCCCCGTTGAGAATAAATACGTATCCGGTTTGTGACTTAGAGTCATCCAGATCAGTGTCAAAGCTTAAATCGACGTAACCCTTTACGACGAGCTCTTCATCACCTCCATAAACGAGAAAAATTTCCTTAGTCCTTTTCAAGTACTTAAGGATATTCTTGACCGCTGCCTAGTGTTCCATTCTAGGATCACTTTAAACCTTCCGCCCATACTTATGGCAAGGCTGACATCGGGTCGTGTGCACAGCATTGCATACCTGATAGAGCCTATGGATGAAGCATAGGGGATGACACTCATCTTTTCTCTATCCTCTGCAGTGACTGGGCATTGAGTCTTACTCAACTTCACACCTTGTAACACAGGCAAGAACCCCTTCTTGGACTGATCCATTTTGAACTTCTTCAAAACTTTATCAAGTTCTGTGCTCTGTGAAAGTGCTATTAAGCGTCTCGATCTATCTCTAAAGATCTTAATGCCTAATATGAAAGCAGCTTCTCCTACGTCCTTCATTGAAAAACTCTTGTTCAAATATTCCTTCACGCTTTCCAGCATTTCTATATTGTTTCCAATCAGCAATATGTCATCCACATATAATATTAGAAACGCTATAGAGATCCCACTCACTTTCTTGTAAATACAAGCTTTTCCATAAACTTGTATAAACTCAAACGCTTTGATCACTTCATCAAAATGCTTATTCCAACTCCGAGATGCTTGCACCAGCCCATGAATGGATCGCTGGAGTTTGCAAACTTTGTCAGCATTCTCTGGATTGAAAAAACCTTCTGGTTGCATCATATACAACTCTTCCTCGAATAAACCGTTGAGGAATGTTGTTTTGACACCCATCTGCCAAATTTCATAGTCGAAATAAGCAGCTATTGCCAACATGATTCTGACAGACTTAAGCATCGCTACGGGTGAGAAGGTCTCATCATAGTCAACTCCTTGAACTTGTGAAAAACCGTTTGCCACATGTCGAGGTTTATAGACGGTGACATTACCGTCCGCGTTTGTCTTCTTCTTAAAGATCCATTTGTTCTGAATGACCTTTCTCCCTTCAGGTAATACTTCCAAAGTCCATACATTGTTTTCATACATGGATCCCATCCCGGATTTCATGGCCTCTAACCATTTCTCAGAATCCGGGCCCATCACTGCTCCTCCATAGCTCATAGGTTCATTGTTGTCCAACAACATGACCTCCAAGACAGGGTTGCCGTACCAATCAGGTGTAGTACGCGGCCTTGTAGACCTACGAGGTTCAATAGTAGTTTGATTTGAAGCTTCATGATCATCATCATTAACTTCCTCTTCTACCGTCGTAGTTTCCACAGAAACCTCTTTCTGTGCTGCGCTACTTTCTGGTTGAAGTAAAGGTTCAATAACCTCATCAAGCTCTATTTTCCTCCCACTCAATTCTTTCGATAGAAACTCTTTCTCAAGAAATGTTCCGTTCTTAGCGACAAACACTTTGCCTTCAGATCTAAGATAGAAGGTATACCCGACTGTCTCTTTAGGGAATCCTATGAAGACGCATTTTTCCGCTTTGGGTTCCAGCTTTTTAGGCTGAAGCTTTTTGATATAAGCATCACATCCCCAAACTTTAAGAAACGACAACTTTGGCCTCTTGCCAAACCACAGTTCATATGGCGTAGTCTCAACGGATTTCGATGGTGCCCTATTTAAAGTGAATGCACCTGTCTCTAATGCATAACCCCAAAGCAATAGTGGCAAATCAGAAAGAGACATCATAGAACGCACCATATCTAATAAGGTTCGATTACGACGCTCGGACACACCATTATGCTGTGGTATTCCGGGCGGTGTCAACTGTGAAACAATTCCACACTGTCTTAAGTGACTGCCAAACTCATAACTCAGATATTAACCTCCTCGATCGGATCGCAGGAACTTAATCTTCTTGTTACGATGCATGATTCTCAACTTCACTCTGAAATTGCTTGAACTTTTCAAACGTTTCAGACTTGTGTTTCATTAAGTAAATATACCCATATCTAATTAAGTCATCAGTGAAGGTGAGAAAATAACGATATCCACCACGCGCTGTAACATTCATTGCACCGCACACATCAGTATGTATGATTTCCAATAAGTCACTCGCCCGTTCCATTGTTCCAGAGAACGGCATTTTAGTCATCTTGTCCATGAGGCATGGTTCACATGTGTCAAGTGATTCAAAATCAAGTGACTCTAAAAGTCCATCAGCATGGAGCTTCCTCGTGCATTTTACATCAATATGACCTAAACGGCAGTGCCACAAGAAAGTGGTACTATCATTATCAACTCTACATCTTCTGGCATCAATGTTATGAACATGTGTGTCATCACTATCAAGATTCAATATGAATAAACCCCTAACATTGGGTGCATGACCATAAAAGATATTACTCATATAAATAGAACAACCTTTATTCTCTGATTTAAATGAGTAACCGTCTCGTAATAAACAAGATCCAGATATAATGTTCATGCTTAACGCAGGCACTAAATAACAATTATTCAGGTTCATCACTAATCCCGATGGTAATCGAAGAGAGAGCGTGCCGATGATGATCACATGAACCTTGGAACCATTTCCCACGCACATCGTCACTTCGTCCTTTGCCCATCTTCGTTTATTCCGTAGTTCCTGCTTTGAGTTGCAAATGTGAGCAACCGAACCGGTATCAAATACCCAGGCACTACTACGAGAGCTAGTAAGGTACACATCAGTAACATGTATAGCTTATATTCCTTGTTTGTCGTTGGCCGCCTTCTTGTCAGCCAGGTACTTGGGGCAGTTCCGCTTCTAGTGACCAGTTCCCTTGCAATGAAAGCATTCAGTTTCTGGCTTGGGTCCATCCTTGGGCTTCTTTACAGGAGTAGCAACTGCTTTGCCATCCTTCTTGGTTTTACCCTTCTTTCCCTTGCCCTTGACCTTGCCATTTTTCTTGAAACTAGTGGTTTTATTGACCATCAACACTTGATATTCTTTCTGGATTTCAGACTCAGCGAATTTTAGCATCGCAAACAGCTCGGCGACTGACTTGTTCATCCCGTGCATGTTATAGTTCATCACAAAGCTCTTGTAACTCGGTGGCAGTGATTGAAGAACTCTGTTAGTGATCGCCTCTGTCGGAAGGGCAATTCCCAACTCTGCTAGAGGAGTTGAATACTGAGACATACTGAGTATATGTTCACTGATAGACCCGTTCTCCTCCATCTTGCAAGCATAGAACTTATCGGAGGTTTCATACCTCTCGATCCGGGCGTTCTTCTGAAAGATAAACTTCAACTCCTGGAACATCTCATATGCTTCATGACGTTCAAAACCTCTTTGAAGTCCCGGTTCTAAGCCATACAATATCGCACACTAAACTATTGAGTAATCTCCAGTACGTGCCTCCCAAGCGTTCTTAACGTCTTCGGAGGTCATGTCTTCTTGTGGGTCACCAAGCGGTGCATCAAGGACATATGAATTCTGGGAAGCCGTGAGGATAATCCTCAGATTACGGGCCCAGTCAACAAAGTTACTTCCATCATCTTTCAACTTAGCTTTCTCTAGGAACGCATTAAAATTCAGGGGTGCTACTGCACGAGCCATTGATCTACAACATAAATATGCAAAGTTTACTTAGACTATTGTTCAAGATAATGAGTTTAGTTAATCAAATTACTAAAGCTCCCACTCAAATTAACATCCCTCGGGTCATCTGAGTGTCACATGATCCAAATCCACCAACTCAAGTCCGATCATCATGTGAGTTGAGGTGGCTTCAATGGTGAACATCATTATGTTGATCATATCTACTATATGACTCATATTCGACCTTTCGGTCTCTTGTGTTCCGAGGCCATGTCTGTACATGCTAGGCTCATCAAGCTTAACCCGAGTGTTCTGCACGTGCAATACTAGCTTGCACCCATTGTATGTGAACGTAGAGTCTATCACACCCAATCATCACGTGGTGTCTCAACACGACGAACTTTCGCAACGGTGCACACTCGGGGAGAACACAATTCATCTTGAAATTTAAGTGAGGGATCACCTTATAATGCTACCGTCGTCCTAAGCAAAACAAGGTGCATAAAAGGATTAACATCACATGCAATTCATACGTGACATGATATCGCCATGAACTTGTGCTTTTGATCTTCATCTAGAAAGCACCGGCATGATCTCCATCGTCACCGGTATGACACCATGATCTTCATCATCTTGATTTCCATCAACGTGTCGCCATCGGGGTTGTCACACCCAACATGCTTCTACTACTATTGCTACAGTTTAGTGATAAAGTAAAACATTACACACCGCTTAATGATTGACACACAGGTCATACAATAATTAAAGACAACCCTATGGCTCCTGCCGGTTGCCGTACTGATCGACATGCAAGTCATGATAATCTATACATCACATGATCATCTCATACATCACATATATCACATCATGTAATTGGCCATATCACATCACAACATACCCTGCAAAAACAAGTTAGACGTCCTCTAATTGTTGTTGCATGTTTTATGCGGCTGCTATGGGTATCTAGCAAGAACAATTCTCATCTACACAAAAACCACAACGGTGATATACTAGTTGCTTTTCAACCTTCTCAACGACCGCCTTTGTCGAATCCGATCCAACTAATGTGAGAGAAACTGGCACCCACAAGCCATCTATGCAACAAGTTGCAGTCGAGGGAACCGGTCTCTCGTAAGTGTACGAGTAATGTTGGTCCGGGCCGCTTCATCTCACAATACCACTGAACCAAAATCCGAACAAGGGAGGAAGCAATCTAAGCATCAATGCCCACAAACTTTTTGTGTTCTACTCGAGATCTCATCTACACATAGACCTAGCTCATGATGCCACTGTTGGGGAACGTTGCATCAGAAACAAAAAATTTCCTACACACACGCAGATCTATCCATGGTTATGAGCATCTACGAGAGGGAGAGTGGATCTACGTACCCTTGTAGATCCCTAAGCGGAAAGCGTTAAGAAACGCAGTTGGTGTAGTCGAATGTCTTCGTGATCCAAATCGCCGTGCGTCCCATGATCCAATCACGATCCGTCCCGCGATCCAATCACGTCCCGCGATCCAATCACGATCCGTCCCACGAACTTGATCACGATCCGTCCCACGAACTTGATCACGATCCTTCCGATCTAGCGCCGAACGGACGACACCTCCGCGTTCAGCACACGTACAGCCTGATGACGATCTTCGCCGTCTTGATCCAGCAAGAAGGAGCGGAGAGGAAGAAGAGTTCTCCGGCAGCGTGACGGTGCTCCGGTGATGGTGGTGGAGCTATTCCGGCAGGGCTTCGCCTAAGCGCCGCGGAAAACCAATCTAGAGGAGAAACTATGCACTAGAGGAACGGGCAGCACGTGGCTGAAAATTCTATGCAAAAACCCTAAAACCTCCAGTATATATAAAAGGAAGAGAGGAGGAGGCTTGGCCCAAGGGCAAAGCCTCCAAGGAGTCGGCCGAACCAGGTGGAGGAGGTGGACTCCACCTCCAATCCTAGTAGGACTAGGATTCACCCTATTTTTGCCTTTTTCCACTTTTTCTCTTTGGGCCTTTTTTCCCAAACCGCATGGGCCTTGTGTGGGACTTTCACGAGTACACTAAGGGCTGGTAAACACTCTCACACAGCCCATGGAGCCTCTTGGGTCGAAATACCCCTCCCGATGGTCTCCCGGTACACTACCGGCACTCCCGATACACTACCGATGCGCCCAAAACTTTTCCGGCGACCAAAAGAGGACTTCCTATATATAAATCTTTACCTCCGGACCATTCCGGAGCTCCTCGTGACGTCCGGGATCTCATCCGGGACTCCTAACAACCTTCGCTCACCACCATATATAACTCTATACTACCGAAACGTCACCAAACCTTAAGTGTGTAGACCCTGCGGGTTCGAAAACTATGTAGACATGACCGAGACACCTCTATGGTCAATAACCAATAGCAGGACCTGGATGCCCATACTGGTTCCTACATATTCTACGAAGATCTTTATCGGTCGAACCTCTATGTCAAGGATTCAGTTAATCCCGTATGATGTTCCCTTTGTTCTTCAGTATGTTACTTGCCCGAGATTCGATCGTTAGTATCTCCATACCTAGTTCAATCTCATTACCGGCAAGTCTCTTTACTCGTGCCGTAATACAAGATCCCGCAACTAATACTTAGTCACATTGCTTGCAAGGCTTACTGTGATGTTGTATTACCGAGTGGGCCCTGAGATACCTCTCCGTCACACGGAGTAACAAATCCTAGTCTTGATCCATGCCAACTCAACAGACATCCTCGGAGATACCTGTAGAGCACCTTTATAGTCACCCAATTATGTTGCGACGTTGGATACACACAAGGCACTCCTCTGGTATCCGTGAGTTGCATGATCTCATGGTCATAGGAACATATACTTGACATGCAGAAAATAGTAGCAATAAACTGACACGATCATATGCTACGTTTGTAGTTTGGGTCTTGTCCATCACATCATTCTCCTAATGATGTGATCCCGTTATCAAATGAAATCACATATCAATGGTTAGGAAACCTTGACCATCTTTGATCAACGAGCTAGTTCACTAGAGTCATACTAGGGACAAAGTGTTGTCTATTTACCCACACATATAATGTGTTTCCAATTAATACAATTATAGCATGGACAATAAACGATTATCATGAACAAGGAAATATAATAATAAACACTTTATTTATTCCCTCTAGTGCATATTTCCAACACAAAGTTGTTCAAAAGAGTGAGGGTATGCCACGGTACTTCATACATCATCCATTTAGATTCACATCTAATGGCCACGGAGTTGTTTGATGGGATGCTAGGGATAGTCTGATCCCTAACGGTTCCCTACGTACTTTAGTCCTCTTGCTCGATAGTAATAGTACGCATGGTTGTTGATTTGATAGGCGGTGGTCTGAGAGAACAAAGTTGTTCAAAAGAAACCCTACAAATACCCTGCCCCTGCCCCTCCTTATTGGCTAGTGAACAATAATACACCCTTCATTTCCTTATACATGGCTGCAAGCTCAGATTACAGATAGCAAGGTAAATTGCAAAAATAACTTTTCTTGTTATTAACCGGGTCAGTAATAAGTCCCATGCATGCAAAGAAGGAATGAGAAAAAAGTAGATAAGTGTCATTGTGACTATATGCATGCAAGTATTAAACAAGTTGCTAGTACGAGAAAGCATCATTAATTTTTTATCTCGATTAGTGCTGATGCACTATATTAGAATCGTGTTTTGTTCCGAGTTCCAATTCTTTGCCGAGTGCATTTTATCGAGCACTCGGCGAATTTCTGTCTGTCGAGTTTGATCCGTAACTTAACTCAATGATAATTCGTAACTCGGCAGAGCGGTGTTGTTTGCTAGGTTCTGAAGAAAACAGACTCGATGAACAAAAAAACCCTGCAACGAAAATAGTTCGCCGAGTTCCTGAAAGAAACAAGTCGGGGAACACTAACATGTGGGTCATGTCTGGCAGTAATGGATGGAGCTGTGACCGCGGCCTTCATTTGTCGGGTTTTGCCTACGGCAACTCGGCAAACAATTTTCTGTTTTTATTTTCTTAATTGGAATACCGTGTGTAATATATTTGTTGAGTTTCGGATGGAAAGAACTCGGCGAACTTATGGCCTTGGACTTGCGTTAGTCCCACCTCGCTACTTGAGGAGCCACAGGACCAGCTTAAATTGTTGCCCCGTCCAAAGACAGTAAGCTACGTTCATCATTGCACCCCTTATGGAAGATATGATTGTTCCTATAAAGCTTATCTGTCTAACATAAGTTGATCGCATACTTATGATGGTTAGATATGTTTCATAGCGATACTTCATATCTTAACAAAGGGAGCAATGCTGACCGCTTCGCTCCTTTTTGATATTGTCCAGCTCTTTTTGGATATTTTCCGTCTTGGTCGCTCTTGTTTTATCGGATTGCTTCGATCCATATTGCTCGATTTGATCGCTCTTCATTGGTCTATATATTGTCCGTGTCTTGGTCTCTCTCTTGTCTTAACGCACACGGGTTGTCCACCCTATGGTTTGAGTGGGTCCGTCTCGGTCGCTCTTGTTTTATCGGACTGCTTCGATCCATATTGCTCGATTTGGTCGCTCTTCATTGGTCTATATACTGCCCGTGTCTCGGTCGCTCTCTTGTTTTATTGGGTTGCCCACCCTATGGTTTGAGCGGGTTTTCTGGCACCCACTGGGATCTCAACTACATGCAGCGCGCATATCAACGCTTAGCGCATATTTGGAAACTCGACAAATAAAGATGCCACGTCACACTCCCGTTAATGACGCATCGTCTCACGACGTGATTCGTCGAGTTCGAAACCCGACAGACATTGTTTACTTATTCACCGAGTTTGCGCTAGAATGCACTCGGCACCATTAATGATTGCTGAGGACCGTCCGGACGAGTGCCTTACACCGACTTTGGAACTCAACGAATATTTCACCGAGTTTTACATGTGCTCCGCCGAGTTTCCTTGGAACTCGACATTAATGCAAATTTTAGTAGTGATGGCCTTATACATATGTAAATTGTATTTTTTTATAATAACATCGTATAAGAGAATTCGTGGGAGTTGTATGGCTGCAGATGTGTGTTTTCTTTTCCAGTATTGTGCCGTGGTATATGTCGGCAACCTAGCTAGTTGCCTAGCTCAAGCTAGGTAGCTGTTGCTGATTGTACTCTAGGTAAACACACACACCCACTGGAGACTGCTCCCTCCGTCCTCGAATAAATATACAGATAATTCTTTTTAAACAAATTGTGAAGTAAAGTAAAAAATGCGTCGGGTAGATGCAAGCCACCATCGTTATCTTCTTTAATTACTCCACCATCGATTAACTATGTGCATGTAAAAAAATGAGGAGATCAGGAGTTGAATGTTATTGATTTTGATAACGGTATGGTAAGAGAGAAACGATTTTTTTATTTTAAAATGCATTGAGAAAATAAAAATACACTCTTTTACGAACAAATGTTAATGCCAAACGTACACTTATTCAGTTTAGTAGCAAGTAATAAGTTGCCTGAATACTGAATTTGGGTCGGTCGATCTTGATGTGAAGGAAGAAGAATGCATGACAGACCACCGAGGCCGTCGACAGCAGCGTTGTGGCGAGTGGTAGCGTGGCCCGGGGAAGCCGGCACGGCGTCGGCCAAGGACGAGCCGTAGCCGACGGCAGCTGGGGAAGGCAGGTCCAATTTGACGGTTTGTGTGGCAATGGGCGGGGGTGTGCATGCTCGCCCAAAAAATCTAGTGGTTCGTCAGTTTAGAGTAATGGCCGGGGAGGCGTCAGCACACCGGTGGGCGGCGGAGGGTGGCGGTTCAGCCGGGTGTCTGTGGGGCGATTGGGGAAGAAGATGAACAAGGAAGACATGAGGTTGAAGAAGGCCTAGCCGTTGGTTATGAATCGGACGGCACGAACCAAATCGACTGCTCCAAAAACAGTTTTCCGTCCAGTGGATCACATGGGTTTCCAGGGGAGTGGGGAACAAACCATGGCCGTTTCAGTACCTACGTGTTCTGTAGTGGGCCGGGTCCATGCACGTGCATGCATTCCCGAGACCATTCCCGATGTCTCTTGCAGTTGCAGTGCTCACGAGCTACGCCTGTTGGTATATTCATTTGCTAGCTCGCTAGACTCCTATTTCACTGTCAAGATATGTTATGAGTACCTGCAGTGCATGCCTAACGTTCAATGTGCGCTCGACAACGCATCCATATCTTTCTTCCTCATCTGACCAGATCTATATATGATCTCAAGACGCCAGACAAGGCCATGCAGCTACCAATCATCCATGCATCATCACCATCCATCTATATATTTGTATCCTTAATTTATTCTCTATATATCCGTCCTTCTTATTCACGCGTGGTCCAGCTACAGCCAAGCAATCAAGCATGGCCCATGCTCTTGTATCCATCTTCATTCCCATGCATGTGATGTCATGTACTCCCTTTGGTTCTTTTTTACTTATTATTTAAGATTTATCTTAAGTCAAATTTCATAAAGTTTGATCAAATTCATATACAAAATTATAAACATCTACAATACTAGAGAGTTGCACTATGAAAGTTCTTAGTGAAACTTTACTATGTTTGACTCAAGACAAATCTTATAAGCAGACTAAAAATAAATGGAGGGAGTACTATCTCCTTCAAGTGCCTTTGCATTTGGGATATTTACTTTCATCATCAATTATACAACTGAAACTTTTCTCAAATACAATCTTAATATATTTTTAAGTTCCTATCATCGAAACCACATTTTTTATTGGTCACGCCTATGGTACAATTGGAATCTCAAATTGCGTGGACGCCACATATAAACTAGAAGATAGAGAGTAGTACACACTATACAGACTCTTACGCACACTACATAACTTCATGCACAGATCAATGAAAGTGTATTTAACACTGAGAGAGGCTCTCTAATCAACATTGATTGGATCATTTTCGGTACTATCGATGCTCTGGAAAACATGGACTAAGGGTGCAAGTTTTTTTTCTGGCTGAAATACAAATACTCACTAGTAGAAAAAGGTCCATTTGTCCCGGTTCGTAAGCCCCTTTTGTCTCGGTTCCGGAACCGGGACAAAAGTGTCGGGACTAAACCTCAAAACCTTTAGTCCCGGTTCTCTTACAAACCGGGACAGAAGGGGCTCCACGTGGCCTCTGCGGGAAACCCAGACAAGAGGACCTTTAGTCCCGGTTGGTAACACCAACCGGGACCAACAGGCATCCACGCGTCAGCATCTGGCAGTTGCTTGTTTTTTTATTTTGAAAGGGAGGGGGGTAGGGGGTTTAGAGAGTTAATTTAGGGGTTTTATATTGTTATAGCTAGCTAATTGATAGAGAGAAGTGTCTTCTCTTTCTTCGTGCTTGGTCGACGCTAGCTACTATAGAGAGAACTCGACACACTAGCTAGTAAGCAAATGAAGGAACCATTAAGTACAGAAGATTGTCATGAACATATAGAGATAGAAGTGATTGACCTCTCTTTCTCCGAGAGATTGGTCGTATAACAAGTTTTTGTATATATCCGACGCTACTAGCTACATGTATATAATATAAGATCTCTTACAATCCCTAACATCTAATGTCCACTTCAAGATAGTATTCTCCTGTTGTATTTATGACGTGGTCAAGAAAGAATCCCGTCAATTCTTCTTGAATTGCTCGTATGCGATCATGTGGTAGGAGTTCATCCCGCATCTGTCACATCTAATTTAAAGAAGGGGGTTAATACATATATATGGTAATAAAATACAATTGTGAATGTTATTGCTTACGCATTTCAAATTGTTATGTAGAGTAGCCCCGCTTAAGGGTCGTCGCGTTGTAGATGAAGTCACAAACGTAGTATCCACATAAATCAGTCCCGTCTTCCTGCCACAATCACTTTACGAGAAATAGAGTTCAATCAAACTGATAATCAAGCATGATAAATGGTATTGATGAAACTAGAATCAATGGGAGATGCGCGGAACTAGCTAGTAGTATTTACTTTCGGGTGTGTAAATCGCAGCTCCTTCGGCAGTGCCGGAACAGTTGTTGTGAAATCTTTTCAAACCCTGCCAGACAAAGAAAAAATAATTACTTGATATCAGAAAATGAACAAATTAAAATTGCCGATATGATGCGATAACGATCGATTGAACTTACTTCTGGAGAATTTTAGTCATGTACGCATAATTTTGGGGATCTTTTCGTTTCGAGTCTAAGACGATTACTACTCCCCGCTCAAGATGAATCTCTGGCAGAATAATGTGGAAACTGCGCATGCATGCATAACTCATCAATTACATTACTATAAACCTCGAGTAATAAGGGAAAAAGAATATGCACAAGACAGTAACACTCACTTGAAGTTGTAAGGAAAGAGTATTGTCCCTTTGTTTTGATTTTTAAGCAACGATTGTAGCAAGTTCTCCTCGGTTTATGTGGGCCAATGTTTTATATTATGCTCATGTATGACATTTGGGTTAATGATCCATTTCTTTTTCAGCTTTAGTTAACTTGTCCAGCAGAATTGTATAGTCGGTTGGAATTCTGGTTCAACTACTTCCTATAGATAAAAACATCCACGTCAAGTTGGTGGCATAATTAATTGTCATAGACATTAGATGTGTGAAAGAGTTATATAAGAGATAATATACCACATCTGGATCATATACTGGATGAGGGCCGACGTGGGTGGATACCATAACCATGACACTATATAATAACAAACAATAATAAAAGTAAGAAAATCATACGAGTAAGTATATTTTCTTTTAGCAAGAAGATAAGATCAAGAGCAAGAAGATAAGATCGACGGCGGTTTCAGGACGGGGACGGGACAGAATGGACCGTCAAACCTAGACAAATCTTGAGAAAAATGGAGTTTGGACAAGGAGCTTCGAGAGGATAAAGCTTAAGTTTGGCTTGGGCATTTCATCAAACACCTCATGTGCATAGGAGGTGAGCTAGAGCACCACAAATGTCTTCCCTCTCCGGCAAAAAAACAGAGCAGTGTGTGGAGTGCTCTGCTCGCTGGCGAGGGGGTATATATAGGCATCTCATTGGTCCCGTTTCGTGGCTGGAACCGGGACTAAAGGACCCCCATTTGGTCCCTGTTCCAACCACGGACCGGGACCAATGGTTGTGGGCCAGGAGCGAGGCTCATTGATACCGGTTCGTGTCTAGAGCCGGGACCAAAGGGGCCAGACGAACCAGGACCAATGCCCCACGTGGTCCGCCCGCTCCCCTGGCCTCATGAACCGGGACCGTTGCCGCCATTGTTCCCGGTTCGTGACTGAATCGGAATTAATGGGCTGGCCGGCCCGAACCAACTGATTTTCGACGACGGTAATATATCATACCCCGTCTGTTTCTTTATATAAGGTATATTATTTTCGGTGCGGTGACCAAAACACATAATTATAGAGAATTTAGGCTAAAATTACTCTTGGAAAATTTGTTGGTTAGTGGCAATTAAATCAATTAGTCCAGAAAAGTAAGAGATACATGCGGTCGAGAGAGATACTTTCCTTTTAATCAGCATGACTGAAAAGGGTATTATTAGGAATTAGAAGAAATGCACCTTTCATTATAGAATTTTATAGCTAGTTCACTTGTTGTGTTGTGTCATTGGTCGTCATACTTATCTCCCTCGCCCTGCGTATATATATTACCGATGTATACGAATGACATCGAATACAAAAAGCATTGCATAGCCAGACTTATAGAGTATAGAGAATGGTGTCGGATGAAGCGGGTCATGTACGCACTTGACACAAATAGCATTTGGTTAACTAGGGAAATACATGAGGTATGGGTTATCTGCCATATTTTTGTTTTACGGTGCTGGCTAATTTCGTTTGGACTTGAATCATATATGAACATTTTTCTTAATCACTGGCTAGGTTATTATTGGTCGATAGTCATCATCGTCAATGTTCGTTACAAACACAACTTCTCTTGATCACCATCTTCTCCGCGCTATCATCTTGTCTTTGGTGGCTACAACATAGCTGCCCGATGTATTTCAACTCGGTGTCATCATGTAGCATGTTGGTGACTTGCTTGTCGGCACAGGAAAATTTGAGGTCATTCATGCTGGGTGGTCCTCAAACTAAAGCACATTTGAGGTAATTGTAGTGACACACTGATGTGGTAGAAAAAGAAAGCAAATCACGTCTTGATCCATGCGTAAGCCGTCCAACTGTACATGAGGCCATGTTAAATAGTTCATAAGACGGTCTTTTGTTATGTAATCGATGCCATCTAGAGAAGAATAACAAACATGGTATGCAATGGACTATGCCTTAGTGGTATCTCTAGCAAATAATGTTTGCATGCCCCTAAAATTAAACTAAGAATATAGTTAATAAGAGATGGCATCTTGTTTGATCATCTCTTAGTTAGGAGAAGCCAAGAAAAAAAGACCTTTATCTCCTCCTACTCAATAATCATATCGTGCGTCCCCAAAGCTATACATAGAACGACAAAGATGGGTTAGGCAGCAAAGTCGACCGTTGGTGGTGGAGAGGGAAAAAAATGCGCGAATGAATGCCGTTAGACACATCATCAAAGTAACTATTAAATGGGACGTCATATCTTGGCAGACCGGACTGACAACACGCGAAGCTAGCCAAAGAGGCATATGGCCAAGGTACCTGAGCTGCATGGATGCAGTGTTCAACCTTTACAGAACGAGTAGCGTATGGATGGATTCAGCCGTGTCTTCCTTTCAGCTGCAGTTGCAGCAAGTGTGGTGCGTTGCTTTCACATCACTAGTAAAAAAGAAGGCATTGGTTCGGGCTGAGTCAGCCCATTAGTCTCGGTTCAGTCACGAACCGGAACCAATGGGGCAACAGTCCCGGTTCGTGAGGCCAGGGGGCGGGCGGGCCATGTGGGGTATTGGTCCCGGTTTAACTGGAACCTTTGGTCCCGGTTCCAGACATGTACCGAGACCAATGTGCCTCGCTCCTGGCCCACAACCATTGGTCCTGGTTCGTGGCTAGATCCGGGACCAATGGAGGCCTTTAGTCCCGGTTCCAGCCACGAATCGGGACCAATGAAATGCCTATATATACCCCCTCGCCAGCAAGCAGAGCACTCCACACTGCTCTGTTTTTTGGTCGGCGAAGGGAGAGCTTTGTGGTGTTCTAGCTCACCTCCTATGCACATGAGATATTTGATGAAATGCCTAAGCCAAACTTAAGCTTTCTCCTCTCGAAGATCCTTGCCAAACTCCATTTTGTCAAGATTTGTCTAGGGATTATTATTCACTGCTCTATTCATGATATGTTGTAATGGTTTCTAATACACTTTATTATATAACGCACGTAGATGAACCGGCATTGGATGTACGGTGACAGACGCACCTCCGAGTATATTAAGGGACTGCATAATTTTCTCGAAGCGGCTAAGGCAAACAAGCAGAATGGTTTTATGCCTTGTCCATGTACTGTCTGTGAGAATACGAAGTCTTTCTCCAACTCTAAAACCCTTCACTTCCACCTGCTTTTGAAGGGTTTTATGCCACACTATAATGTTTGGACCAAGCACGGAGAAAGAGGGGTTATGATGGAAGACAACGAAGAAGAAGAGGATGACGACAACTACCCCCCGCCCTGAATATGGTGATGCTGCAATGGGGGAAGCTGAAGATCAAGAGGAACCAGATGATGTGCCCGATGATGATCTTCGCCAGGTCATTGTTGATGCACTGTGAGAACGCGAAAGTGGAAGGGAGAAGTTGAAATTCGATCGCATGTTAGAGGATCACAAAAAAGGGTTGTATCCAAATTACGAAGGTGACAACAAAAAGCTCGGTACCACACTGGAATTGCTGCAATGGAAGGCAAACAATGGTGTATCTGACAAGGGATTTAGTTCGCTACTAAAAATAATGAAAAGGAAGCTTTCAAATTATAACGAATTGCCCGACAGTACGTACGCAGCAAAGAAGGTTGTATGCCCTCTAGGATTGGAGGTGCAGAAGATACATGCATGCCCTAATGATTGCATCCTCTATCGCGGTGAGTACGAGGAACGGAACGCATCCCGGTATGCGGTGCATTGCGGTATAAGATCAGAAAACATGACCCTCGTGATGTTGAGGGCCAGCGCACCGGGAAGAGGTTCCTGCCAAGGTGATGTGGTATGCTCCTATAATACCATGGTTGAAACGTCTGTTCAGAAACAAAAAACATGCCGAGTTGATGCAATGGCACAAAAAAGACCGTAAGAAAGACGGGAAGTTGAGAGTACCCGCTGACGGGTCATAGTGGAGAAAGATCGAGAGAAAGTGGAGCGACTTTACAGGTGACCCGAGGAACGTATGGTTTGGTTTAAGTGCAGATGGCGTTAATCCTTTTGGGGAGCAGAGCAGCCAGCATAGCACATGGCCTGTGACTCGATGTATGTATAACCTTCCTCCTTGGTTGTGCATGAAGCGGAAGTTCATTATGATGCCAGTGCTCATCCAAGTCCCTAAAGAACCCGGCAATGACATTGATGTGTACCTAAGGCCATTAGTTGATGAACTTTTACAGCTATGGAATGGAAGACGTGTACGTGTGTGGGATGAGATCGAACAGGAGGAATTTGACCTACATGTGTTGCTGTTTGTAACCATCAACGATTGGCCTGTTCTCAGTAACCTTTCAGGACAGACAAACAAGGGATACCATGCATGCACACACTGTTTAGATGACACCGACAGTATATATTTGGACAAATGTAGGAAGAATGTGTACCTGGGGCATCGCCAATGTCGAAAGAAAGGAAAGCATTTCAAAGGTGAGGCAGATCACCGGAAGAAGCCCGCCCTCCGTACTGGTGATCACATACTTGATATTGTCAATGATTTAAAAGTAATATTTGCAAAGGGTCCTGGCGGACTATCTGTTCCGTATGACACTGACAAACCCACACCCATGTGGCAGAAGAAATTTATTTTTTGGGACCTACCCTATTGGAAAGACCTAGAGGTCCGCTCTGCAATCGATGTGATGCACGTGACGAAGAATCTTTGCGTGAACCTGCTAGGCTTCTTGGGAGTATATGGAAAGACAAAAGATACACCGAAGGCATGGGAGGAACAGCAACGTGTGCATGAAAAAGACGACATGCATCCAAAGCAGTATGAAGGTCCTGCCAGCTACGCTCTTACCAAAGAAGAGAAGGAAATCTTCTTTGAATGCTTGCTCAGTATGAATGTCCCGTCTGGCTTCTCGTCGAATATAAAGGGAATAATAAATATGGCAGAGAAAAAGTTCCAAAACCTAAAGTCTCATGACTGCCACGTGATTATGACGCAATAGCTGCCGGTTGCATTGAGGGGCTCTCCCAGAAAACGTTTGATTAGCCATTGTGAAGCTATGTGCATTCCTCAATGCAATCTATCAGAAGGTGATCGATCCAGAAATCTTGCCAAGGTTAAGGAGTGATTTGGTGCAATGTCTTGTTAGTTTCGAGCTGGTGTTCCCACCGTCCTTCCTCAATATCATGACGCACGTCCTAGTTCACCTATTCGACGAGATTGTGGTTTCGGGCCCTGTATTTCTACACAATATGTTCCCCTTTGAGAGGTTCATGGGAGTCTTAAAGAAATATGTTCGTAACCGCGCTAGGACAGAAGCAAGCATCTCCATGGGCCATCAAACAGAGGATGTCATTGGGTTTTGTGTTGACTTCATTCCTGACCTTAAGAAGATTGGTCTCCCTCAATCGCGGTAGGAGGGGAGACTGACTGGAAAAGGAACGCTTGGAGTGGACTCAATAATATGTAGGAACGAGCATTCTTGGTCTCAAGCACACTACACAGCTCTACAGAATTCCACCTTGGTGACCCCGTATGTTGATGAACACAAGAATATTCTACGCTCCAAACACCCAGAGCAATCTGACAACTCGATTACATATGAACACATCAGGACTTCCGGCAGTTGCTTGCAAACACGTCTCATGGGCGACAACACTGTTTCTGATGAGCTTTACTCGTTGGCCTGGGGACCATCTTCGACTGTATTAACTTACAAAGGGTATGAGATAAATGGGAATACATTTTACATGATCTCCCAAGATGAAAAGAGCACCAACCAAAACAGCGGTGTCCACTTTGATGAAGCAACCAAGAGGGGAAAGGACACATATTATGGTTACATAGTGGACATATGGGAACTTGACTATGGACATGATTTCAAGGTCCCTTTGTTTCAGTGCAAATGGGTCAATCTGTCAAGAGGCGGGGTATAAGAAGACCCACAGTACGGAATGACAACAGTGGATCTGAACAATCTTGGGTACACAGAAGAACCATTCGTCCTAGCCAATGATGTGGCACATATTGTCTATGTGAAGGACATATCTACCATACCGAGAGAAAGAAAAGAAAAGGAAGTGAGTACATCATACGATGAGCTAAAGAGCCACATAGTTCTTTCAGGAAAAAGAGACATTGTGGGATTGGAGGGCAAGACAGACATGTCTAAAGATTATGAAAAGTTTCATGAAATTCCTCCCTTCAAAGTCAAGGCTGACCCAAGCACCCTGTTAAACGATGAAGATTATCCATGGTTACAGCGCAATAAGCAAAGGACACAAGCGAAGAAAAAGTGAAGACTTTCTCTCCACAACTATATCATTGGAATGACATGTGAAGAAATGAACTGCCTTTTTGTAACACATGAGTTTTCGTCTGAAACCCTAATACTTCGAAAGAGATTTTCCGTTTTGTACACGAAGTGCATCCAGTTTTGCCGTAACCCTCTCAACTTTTTATGACATGCTATGTGGGTGAAATGATGATACCATGACAACTTTTAACCTTTTCATAGTTCATTTGAAGTGCTTTTCAATTTCAGGGTCATTTAGCTCAAAAAATCACTATGTGCATGAAAAATACCAAATGAAGTCCGAAAGGATTGAAAATTGATGATGTGGCTCTGAATGGTGCATTTTGAACACACAGAAAGTATGGAGTTCAAATAAGTTTAAAAAATGAAATCCCTTTGTTATAGATGAGTTTTCATCCGAAAACGTGATACTTCGAAAGAGATTGTCCATTTTGTACACGAAGTGCATCCAGTTTTTGCCGTAACCATCTCAACTTTCTAGCACATGATATGTGGATGAAATGATTATAGCATGCCAACTTTCAACCTTTTCAGAGTTCATTTAAACTATTTTTCAATTTCAGGGTTATTTAGCTAAAAAAACAGTATGTGCATGAAAAATACCAAATGAAGTCAGAAAGGGTTGAAAATTGATGATATGGCTTTGAATGGTGCATTTCGAGCACACAAAAAGTATGGATTTCAAATAAGTTCAAAAAATGAAATCCCTTTGTAACAGATGAGTTTTTGTTCGAAACCGTGATACTTCGAAAGAGATTGTCCAGTTTGTACACGAAGTACATCCAGTTTTTGCCATAACCATCTCAACTTTTTAGCACATGCTATGTAGGTGAAATGACAATACCATGCCAACTATCAACTTTTTCAGAGTTCATTTGAAGTGCTTTTCAATTCCATGGTTATTTAGCTAAAAAACAGTAAGTGCATGCAAAATACCAAATGAAGTCAGAAAGGGTTGAAAATTGATGATGTGGCTTTGAATGGTGCATTTTGAACACACGAAAAGTATGGAGTTCAAATAAGTTAAAAAAATGAAATCCATTTGTAACAGATGAGTTTTCGTCCGAAACCGTGACACTTCGAAAGAGATTGTCCATTTTCTACACAAAGTGCATCCAGTTTTTGCCGTAACCATCTCAACTTTTTGGCACATGCTATGTGGGTGAAATGATGATACCATACCAACTTTCAATCTTTTTAGAGTTCATTTGAAGTGCTTTTCAATTTCAGGGTTATTTAGCTTGAAAAAAAATCAGTAAGTGCATGAAAAATACCAAATTAAGTTAGAAAGGGTTGAAAATTGATGATGTGGCTTTGAATGGTGCATTTTGAACACACAAAACGTATGGAGTTCAAATAAGTTTAAAAAAATGAAATCCCTTTAGATAACATAAAAAATAACAAAAATGAACATAGTTGCGCTTATGTAAGTAAAATTCGACCGGAAATCAGATTGAAATTCAGTTTGATTTCTGGTCAAATTTTCCAACATAAGGGCATCTATTTTCAATTTGAGAGGAACTCAATAAGGCAGGGTGGGGTGGGCTTATAAACCGGTGCGAGCGCCCCTCGCTTGGCAAGGTGGGACTAAACTCCCATCACAGCCAGAGCCAACCATTTAGTCCCGGTCGGTGGCACTAACCGGGACTAAAGGCGGGCATTGGTCCCGGTCTGTCGCCCACGCCGTCGCCGCCCGCCGCCCCTGCCCCAGCCCGCCCCCACCATTGCCGCCGCCCTCGCCGCCCCCGCCGTCGCCCTCGCCGGCCACCCCCGCTATGAGCCGCCGCCGCCGCCCCTTGTATTTTTTCATGTATATGTTGTATATGTTTTTTTTCATGTATATGTATATAAGTTCATGTACATGTGTCATGTGCGTATATGTTTATGTATAGATATGTTCATGTATATGTTTTTTTTCATGTATATGTATATATGTTCATGTAAAAAGTCTTCGTTGTTTTTCATATGTACGAAAATGTAGAGTGAAAACGAAAACAAACATATAAGAAAAAACAAAGTAAAAATGAAGAAGGAAAAGAAAATCGCCCGGCCCGGCCACTACCTCATTTTCATAAAGTTTTTTCACCGAGTCCACGTCGCACCGAGCACCCGCAGCGAAGCAAGTCTTTTTTTGAAGAAGGTAGTTTTTTGTTGAATGAAAATGTTGGCATCGGCTCTATCATCACGTTGGTATCAGCTCTAGCTATCAACAAGGCCACTGGAGCACCCCGGCCCCCTATCATCACGTTGGCCTCGGCTCCCCGAGAGCTTTCCAACAGATCCGGAATGTATGTCGTTGTTGATATATCTCCTCATCGATAACTTCGACATGTGAGGGGACGTCGGACGTGCATGAGAGAGAGGCGGTCCGCTCACCCGACCAACTATCGAGGCCACCCAAACCCTAGAAGAAAGAGCATCGTTGTCGATCCACCACCTCCCCGATAACTTCGACATGAGGGGGGACATCGGGCATGCATGAGTGAGAGAGGAGGTCCGCTCGCCTGACCAACTATCGAGGCCATCCAAACCCTAGAATAAAGAGCATCGTTGTCGATCTACCCCCTCCCCGATAACTTCGACATGAGAGGGGACGTCGGACATGCATGAGAGAGAGGCGGTCGGCTCACCTGATCAACTATAGAGGCCACCCAAACCCTAGAAGAAAGAGCGTCGTTGTCGATCTACCCCGTCCCTACCCGACCAACTAGAGATATTCGGAAGGCTCTTGTTGAAATTCGTACCAAAAAGCTAATTAATTATCCTATTTGGGATGCCGTTGGACATTCATGAGAGATGCAGTTTGGACGTCGGACATTCATGTTTGTATATTAATTGCCATGTTGTAATATTTGCAGAAACTATGGATCCAAGAGACGAAGAACAAGAAAAGTTGTTGGGGAACATAATCCACGACGGACGTGATATCTTGTCGTTTCTCAACGACACCGATGGTCTGGAAGGAGAGGATTATGATGGCTCCGGTGATGGAACAATGGAGGAGGAAGGACATGATCATGATGGCTCTGGTGACCGAATGCCGAAGGAAGAAGGAAACCATGATGATGGCTCCGGTGACCGATCGGAGGAGGGAGCTGTTGCAAAGTCCGGCGTGGTATATATATTAATTAAGTCTTGGGTTCAGTGACTAGCTAATTGATGCATTAATTATTTTGGTATGTACATATATTAATTAACTCTTCTTTCTTCTTTTATAGCCCTCCGGATCGAGCCAAACTTCGGTAACGAGACGAGGCCCGAAGAAGAGGTTGCGCAAGGATGGAAAGTTCACGATCACAGCACTCGCGAACGACGGCCATCCGATTGAACCCAAGCGGACCAAGAACGCATTTTCTACTCAGTGCGGAGCTATTGTTAGGGACAACATCCCGATCAGCATCAAGCAATGGAATAAGCCTAAGGACGGCGCCCCTGAAGGTGATTATATCACCGATAGACAGAAAGATGATCTTTGGACCGCGCTTAAGGCAAATTTCACCCTACCGCCAGAGAAGGATCCGAATAAGCCAGTTATAGAGCCACTGGTCAAGGCGTGTGCTCTTAAGAAGATGGCAGATCTATTCAGGAGGTGGAAGAATGAGTTGAAATCGAAGTTTGTCGACAAAGGAAAGACTCCCGAATTCACTAGCCGATTTGAGAAGATAAGAGATTACTGGCCCATATTTGTGGACTACAAGACACCGGACAAGAGTAAGAAAATGTCAGAGACAAACAAGGTCAATGCTGCAAAGAAGCAGTATCATCATCACATGGGGTCAGGTGGCTACCTCAAAGCCCGACCGTTGTGGGACCAAGCTGAGAATGACTTGATTGCTAAAAACATTGTACCATAGACTCGAATTGGCCAGACCGTTCAAGGACTTGGTTATTCGGGGTTGGGGGAACTTTGGACCCTGAAATAGGGAAGTGTCGTTGGACGGACGAGCAACTTGCAATACCCATGAACAAGCTTCCGAAGTATATTACCGCAGCGCAGGAAGGGACGTTCATTCCCGATAGAGAGAAGGACGAGCTAACTGAGGCCCTAGGGAATGCTGAGCACCCTGGACGAACACGAGGCACACCAGGCTCCGTTTCATGGAAGGTTGGGTTTCCCAACACAGGAGGTTACAGAAGCCGGGAGAGAAAGAGGAAAGCGGAGCTGAGCGAAATTTAGAAGCTCAATGCAAAACTACAAAAGCTAGAGGAAGCTGAGAGCCAGTGAGCTGCCGGCCAACCATCTCAGCGGCACGAAGCTACCCTAGAAGCAACCCCGCCATCTCAGCGGAGAAGCAGCGTCGCTTCCACGAAGCCCGTTCAGCCTGACTTCACGTCTCCTAGCTACCACGTGGATACTATAGCGGAGGCTCAACATTGCGAGCTTATGACGAAATACTGGAACCTCACTTTCAAGGCGGCTGCCGGCTCTGTTGCACCTCCTCAACCCAACGGAACTTTTCACTACCGCCCGATTCCACATGGCTATGCTGTTGTGATGGTGGATGAAGTAATGAAGTAATGAGAGAATAAACTGGTTCGTGCCCTGAGGAGTACATGTCTATGGCAGAAGGATTACATCAAGCTTCCAAACTAGACGCCTCCGCCTCCTCCTTCTCCTCAGGCGAATCAAGGCACTCTGGCTCCTCGTCCTCCTCCTCCTCCTCTGGCGAGTGATCAGGGCACACCGCCTCCTTCTCCGGCTCCTCCGACGCGTGGGGGCACTCCGCCTCCTCCTTCACCTACTCCGGCACGTCGGAGCAGTATGCCTCCTCCTCAGCCTCGTCGGCAATGGCGGAAAACAGCCGCCGGCGCTCCGGCTCCTCCGACGCCTAGTAAGCAACGACGGAAGGCAGCCGCCGCCGCTCCGGCGGCTAGCAGTACAAGCATAGGCAGTAGGGGATACAGATACAATCCATCTCTCAAGCCTCTGGAAAAGTTACCATATGAGAGGACGAGTCTGAAAATGAGGAGATATGTCAGGCCGAATTGAGGGCCAATTTTGCAAAGAAAACTGCCCCTCCGAAGGAGAAGATAGATCCGGTGAAAGCGATGTGCACTATCGATGCCCTGAAGCGACCACCACCGCCTCCGCCGGATTCCAACTTTGACCACTGTATTAAAAAGAGATATCAAGCTGCGTGCCGGTCGGGAAGTACTTCCAGTCATGCAAGGTTAGCAAAACAAAGAAGTAGGAAAAAATTCCCCAGCTCGGCGAACAGGCGAACCAATCGTGCCCCCCACTCAAGGTGTCTAGCGATATCGTCGCTAATCATCCGGGGATGGTGCCCGGTACCAAACCTGGTGATTACCTGAGCGATGATGTACAGTTTAAGCCGTTGGAGGTGGACGAATTCCGTTACCGGCACGGGCGGCCTCTCGTCAAACCTGATCATCCTCCTCTAACAACGATGATGCAAAAATTCCATGAATGGTACATGAAAACCTGCCGCGAGTCTGGGACGGATTCTTTGATACTGTTAGTTAAAGAGGAGCACGACCTCGTTGGAATGGAACCGTTGAATATTGAATTTGAGGATATATGCCAGTTATACAATCAAAAGGCCCTCGACAAAACAATCATGACTTGCTACTGTCTGAAAGTACTACCTTTATAATTAAGTCTGTCTATATATATAACTCAGCTTTGTCATTGCATGTATATATAATTATCCTCACTACTATATTATGCAGACTGAAGATTGTTGAATACAGAAAACACAAATCTATGACATTGGGTTCATTAACCCAAATGTCATACATGAGTATAATTTCCAAAAGTATCCCACACAAACTGAGGAAAACATGCTACAATCGTTGCTTAAAAATCAAAACAAAGGGACAATACTCTTTCCTTACAACTTCAAGTGAGTGTTACTGTCTTGTGCATGTTCAGTTTCCCTTATTACTCGATGTTTATAGTAATGTAATTGATGAGTTATGCATGCATGCGCACTTTCCACTTTATTCTGCTAGAGATTCAACTTGAGCGGGGAGTAGTAACCATCTTAGACTCGAAACGAAAAGATCGCCAGGAATATGCGGACATGACTAAAATTCTCCAGAAGTAAGTTCAATCGATCATTATCGCATCATATTGACAACTTTGTTCATTTCCTGATATCAAGCAATTATTTTCTTTGTTTGGCAGGGTTTGAAAAGAGTTCACAGAAATTGTTCCAGCACTGCCTAGGGTGCTGCGATTTACACACCCGAAAGTAAGTACTACTAGCTAGTTCCGCGCATCTCCCATTGATTCTAGTTTCATCAATACCATTTATCATGCTTGATTATCAGTTTGATTGAATTCTATTTCTCGTAAAGTGCTTGTGGCAGGAAACTAGGAATAATTTATGTGGATACTACGTTAGCGAGTTCATCTACAACACGACGATCCCTAAGCGGGGCTACTCTGAAAAACAATTTCAAGTGCGTAAGCAATAATATTCACAATTTTATTTTATTACCATATATATGTATTGACCCCCTTCTTCAAATTAGATATGGCAGATGCGGGATGAACTCCTACCACATGATCACATACGAGCAATTCAAGAAGAATTGGCGGGATTCTTTCTTGACCACATCATAAATAAAACCGGAGAATACCATCTGAAAGTTGACATTAAATGTTAGGGATTGTAAGAGATCTTATATTGTATATATGTAGCTAGTAGCGTCGGATATATATATGAAAACTTGTTATACGACCAATCTTTCGAAGAAAGAGAGGTCGATCACTTCTATCTCTATATGTTCATGACGATCTTCTGTACTTAATGGTTCCTTCACTTGCTTACTAGCTAGCGTGTTGAGTTCTCTCTATAGTAGCTAGCGTCGACCAAGCACGGAGAAAGAGAGGACACTTCTTTCTATTAATTAGCTAGCTAAAACAATATAAACCCCTAAATTAACAGTCCAAACCCCCCTAAACCCCGCCCCCCTCCCTTTCAAAAAACCCCAGCAACTGCTAGATGCTGACGCGTGGATGCCTTTTGGTCCCGGTTGGTATTACCAACCGGGATTAAAGGTCCTCCTGCCTGGGCTCCCCACAGAGGCCACGTGGAGCCCCTTCTGTCCCGGTTTGTAAGAGAGCCGGGACTAAAGGTTTTGGGCTTTAGTCCCGACCCTTTGGTCCTGGTTCCAGAACCGGGACAAATGGGCCTTACGAACCGGGACAAATGGGCCTTTTTCTACTAGTGCATGCATCCATGCAAAAGAAAAAGAAAAAAAACCCGCACACACACGTACATACTCCCTTCGTTCTTAAATATAAGTCTTTTGAGAGGTTTCACTAGATGATCACATACGGATGTATATAGACATATATTTTAGAGTGTAGATTCATTCATTTTGCTCCGTATGTAATCCCTAGTAAAATCTCTAAAAAAAATTATATTTTGAAACGGAGGAGTACATTCTAGTGACCACACGAGCAGTGTGACCATTGCATGGGAATCACGGGCAGCTAACACCAAACATGAATAAAACAGGACGTAGTAGTAGTAATTACCTACTGATGCCTGAAGTTTTTTTCATCATTGCTGCTATATATACAGTGCTTTCGTACAAAGGTAGCTTTCTTTTATGGAGAACAACAAGTGATTAACCTACTGAAACTTTATTTAAAAAAAAAGAGTTTGTACGAAAGGAGAAGCTAGAAAAGGTTACAAAAGCCAACATGTTAGCCCAACATAGGATTTTCTTTTTGCTCTATTTAGCGGTGTAATGATACGTACGTACAATTCACGGAGGTGGCCGGCCGGCTAGCCGAGACCGTCGTACAGTGACTCATGGCTGGCCCGTGTCCTTTCGTCCTCAGTTCCTTTTTAGAGGGAGGCTGTCCTTCATCTGTTCGTTCACGCAACCAGCAGCTCCGACGAGTCGAGGACATTCTCGTCACATTAGGCTGTTTTAGTCGGCAGTGTACCTGCAGCTGGTCCACCCCACAGTTACGCCTGCGTGCATGCGTGTGGGTGTCGGGTTTTGTACGTATACAGTGTACTTCCTCCATAAATTAATGTGAAAGCATTTAGAATATTACTTTAGTAATCTAAACATTTTTATATTAGTTTACAAAGGAAGTACATGTTTGTCAGAAGTGTGTGGTACTAACGAGACGAATATATACATACTATATTTTGAAATTCGGTTGAAGATTTCCGACGGCTAGTGTCACAACAAACTTATGACTTTCACGCAAAACGTGTAGTGGACTCTTCGAAATAGAAAATGCAGTAAAAGAGTATGCGTGCCTCATTCTTCTTGAAACCATCAGGGCGGTGAATGGCTCCAAGCTGAATACTGATCTCGTTTCAAAAGGTAAATTGATTTAGTTTATAAGGCAAACAAAGAGACACATCATTTCCTATAACTAATTAGCGCCATATCATTGATTTAACCCCTTGCTTGATGAGATCATGTAAACTTATAGTATAGATGATGACCATTTCTCTGACTTCACGCCTATAACTAATTAGTTTAGAAGACTATAGAGTGCCTTACATGAATATGAATTAATATCTTGCTCGCTGGAATGGATGGACTAACCAATAAGTGTAGCTAGCGATGTGCTTGTACATGACATATGTTGCCCCACATCCAGGTATTGTGATGATTAGGGTATCCTGATCAAAATGTACTATAGAGTTTGGCATTACTCAACTATGTGTAAGTTGGGGTCAGAAGATATCATAACAATGTTTGATCGTACACACCTAATTCAACTTATAATTAAGGAAAAATTATGGTTTTTAGCTTCTATTGAAATTGAATACACACGATTTAGCGCTCTCATGACAACTGAGCTATTGCTATGACCCATGGAATCAGTTCAACTAGTTTAATACATACAAACTTGCGACACAACAATTAACACTAAAATATGCCAGAATATGATAGGCCTTTCCTAACACCTAAAATAAAATAAAATAACAGGGCTTTCAATCTAGGCGTTTCTCCAAAAGGTTTGTATCATCCATGCACAACAGAAAATGCTAAAGACTAACCAACTGACATAGAATTCGATTCAGAACAAAGTTACACATGCTATTAAAATGTACAATTGTTAGGAATCCGAGATGTAATTGATCGTATGAGGGCAAGCTATCATAACGCAGACACAAAAAATAATTCTTAACGAGGTTCGACACAAACCTATACATGTGTGGTGCATGATTATAGCATTCATCACCATGTAGCAATCAACATTACAACCAACAACAATCGGTCTATTGAGGGTTTTTTCTTATATAGTTGTATTTGTATGGGTCAATAATTTTTTGAGATTTAAAAAACAAACCTCAAGAAAATAGAAGACTTTGAGGTGATTTTTGCAAAATACTGTGCTGCTGTGATTTTGAGTCATTTTTTCAAATGTCGCTACAAAACATCCTTCGTTAGAATATGTTCCGTAGTTGTTGATTTCGTGGGTGTGTGTGGAAGTTAGGTCATTAGCAATGGTTGATCTGAGTAGAGTAGATCTATGTATAGCCTATCTCCATCAAACAAAACTAGGAGATGAAAATGGGTAAAAAGGCATATTAGAACCAAATTCAGTTGAATTTAACTCACCTACATTTTGCAAAGATGAAAGACTGTTTGGCTTGAAAACACAATGCTTGGCGCTACTCCCTCTATTGTAAAAATAAGTGAGATATTGGATATTTACATGACCTTCAAAAATAATATTAACCATGAATCTATCTATCTTTGTGTATATGCATAAATATCTCAAGAAATTATCAATAATCTCTATAATATTTTAGTGTCTCGACAGATTTGACTTTGAGGTTCACACTTTAATTTTGCCTAAAAAGTACTAACTCCTTCCTAAAATAGAAGGCGCGTAATGTTAATTATTTTGTTTCTAAATTTTGTTAAACACTATAAGATTATGGAAAAAAAATCCAAAATGATAAGGGTCACACATGTGACACGAAGTAATCCAACCCTGACTTTTTTACAACTAAAATTGTCATAAAAAAAAGAAAAACTAAAACTTGCCACCCGAAAAGGAAGTTGCCATGCTTGACAACTAAGTTGTCATCCTAACGTCATTAAATTTGCCATAAAAACATTCGACGATGCCCGGTGTTTGTGCCACACGTGTGACACTTATCAAGGTCCACAAAAATCAACATATACGTCAATATTAAAGAAAGATAGGCATTTCTGTAATTTAGTAATATAAGTGCTGGTCTTTTTTCCATAAACTTGGTCAAAATTAGAAGAAGGATCTAATTATGTCTTATATTTTGGAATGGGGTGAGTATTGCCGGCTAAATTTGAAAAGGTCCGACTGAAGATAAAATAAATTATTGGTGAATTTGAGGGAGTATAAAATACTACTAAATCTTGACTGTAGATCATAAAAGGGCTGGCCTGTAAACAAGTCACTGGCGCTTGTAATTTGTAAATAGTACTTGTTTTTTTAA
The DNA here is from genome assembly GCA_022496015.1 of Hordeum marinum. Taxonomy (NCBI): domain Eukaryota; kingdom Viridiplantae; phylum Streptophyta; class Magnoliopsida; order Poales; family Poaceae; genus Hordeum; species Hordeum marinum. The sequence continues at coordinate 506,714,934 of CM039675.1, forward strand.
CAGTAAAACATAGTGCTTGGTAGGGCATATGCATGCTCAATGATGGTGGTCTTCCTCTATATATATGGATGCATATTTGCCAAGTTATAGACACAACACTTCATCAATCCTTGACCATCAATAAAATTTCCTCGCTCTTCTTTTTCCCCCTAGTTAATCAGCTCAATCGATATTGATATGGCAGCTGGAGAGGGCAAGCTGAGTACGGATGCCAACGTTAGTTCTGATACTACCATGAGCACAAAGGACTACCTGGACCCTCCTCCGACGCCGCTGCTGGACGCCGGCGAGCTGGGCAAATGGTCCTTGTACCGGGCCACCATTGCCGAGTTCACCGCCACCCTCCTCTTCGTCTACGTCGCCGTGGCCACCGTAATCGGCCACAAGCGCCAGACCGACGCCGAAGCGTGCAGCGGCACCGGCGTGCTGGGCATCGCATGGGCCTTCGGTGGCATGATCACCGTCCTCGTCTACTGCACCGCCGGCATCTCCGGCGGCCACATCAACCCCGCGGTGACGTTCGGCCTGCTGCTCGCGAGGAAGGTCTCGCTTCCCAGAGCCTTCTTCTACATGGCGGCACAGTGCCTCGGCGCCATCTGCGGCGCGGCCATGGTTAGGGCGGTGCACGGCGCGCACCACTACGAGCTGTACGGCGGCGGCGCCAACGAGGTCGCGCCGGGATACTCCAAGGCTGGGGCGCTGCTGGCCGAGGGCGCCGGCACCTTCGTTCTCGTCTACACCGTGTTCTCAGCCACTGACCCCAAGCGCATGGCGCGGGACTCCCACGTACCGGTGCTGGCGCCACTGCTCATCGGATTCGCTGTGCTGATGGCGCACCTGGCCACCATCCCCATCACCGGCACCGGGATCAACCCGGCGAGGAGCCTTGGGGCTGCCGTGGTGTACAATGGGAAGAAGGCATGGGCCGATCAGTGGATCTTCTGGGTCGGGCCTTTGGCGGGCGCCACCATCGCCATGGTCTACCACCAGTACGTCCTCAGGAACGGCGCCGCCAAGCATTCCTTCGGCTCCAACCACGACGATGTCGAAGCCTAGCCAGCTCTATCGTTCATCAACATAAGTAACGTACTTGGATGGTTTCAGATCCACATATATTGATCTCCAGTTTGCGTCCGTTAGTTTATTTATTAGGATTTACTGCTATCTATGTGTGAAGCTGTTTTTTTTTTTGCGGATTATGTGTGAAGCTGTTGCATGCATATGTACTGTGTATCGTACAATATACGTCATCGTTGGGTTTTCACCGCCCTATCTTATTTTTACGAGCTAACTAGTTAGTGCAAAATGAGTACGCTGCACTCTGGTACGTCTGCCGTGCGTGTTGTAGTTATCGCCTGCAATGTACGTATATGAATGGGTCAATGCATGTATGAATATGCATGGGATCCACCGATGGGATTAATTGGATGTATATGTGTAATGTTTTTGCATTATTATCTCGTGGCAACTTACACAGACGTTGCCAATGAAAACATAAAGATTCACAACAACAACAACAACAACAACGACAACAACAACAACAACAACTACCATCAAGGTACAAACTAATTTATTGTTTCTACTCCACCAACTCTCCAAGACAATGTAAGGGAAGAATTACAAACTAGCTAGGAAGAACTACAACTTACAATTCATGCCTCACGAGCCATCTGTCGTATAACTATCCATCAACAGACAAAGGTGATGGATTAAGTATTACCTCTAAGGAACGAAACTGCAAGTCGGTCCTTCAAAGACAATGACAACACATATTCAGCGGTTTGCTTAACAATTTCTGGGTAACATGTTGCCCTACACAAAATCTATTAGCACATTAGAAATGTACAAAATGTTCAACTAGCATATAATTTAGAGTAGGACAAATTATGTAAAGTTTGATAAACCAAAAATTATAAATTAAAACAATATATGAATACATTAGATGTAAAATGTGCAACTACTGTAAATTGAAATTAAGACCGTGGAATAAATAGAAAGAACTCTAGCCAAGTGGAAACCAAAGAAAAAACACTCTTAGACCTAATAAAGCAAATTCACAGATATAATCCTTTTTAGAACATAGGGCAACTCACTAATACAAAAACAGGTATTACAAGCGCCCTCGGAAACGGTTCTGTTCCTGACATGAGATTCATTTAATAACCAAACAGAGGCGGTCATTGGTGTAGTCAAAAACAGCAAAGGTGGTTCCAAAACTGGACCAATTGTAGAAAAAAGTGGAGGCGGTTAGAATTTCAAAATCGCCTACAATTTGGAAAGTATTTGAGGCGCATTTGTAGTTGTAACCACCTGCGGCATGCTACCCATACCCTATATGTATCCTTGCCCCGATCCACATCCTATTTCTTACTCCCCACACCCACCAAAAAACATACATCAATGCTAGATGTGGCGTCGCCTAGTTTCTTTGCCATTGGCATGTAGTTGTTGTGTAGCGTCTGACGCATGGCTCGTTGTGTTGCGTCGCCATGCTTCACACACTCGCCATGTTGTGTCGTCGTCATGTGTCACAACAACCCACGCGCTCGCCACTGCGACCCGCCTCCACCTTGCTCTGAACGACCAAGGTCAAGGCATCTCCAGCACATCCCCATTCTCCACTTTTTCAAAATTACTCGATGGGGGTCGATACGAAATGGACGTTGAGTGGACGGGACACGATGGAAGACCATATCTAGGTTGGGATGCAAGATGGAGCCACCTCGTTGGGTGAATATTATAGGAGGGGCTACGATGTCTGTAACCGGAGGATTCTATGAGGAAACCACGTTGTGAAGCGGAGGATTCCACTGCTTAGAAGTTCCACGCATACTTCAATGTTATGTGAAACCAGCGCTTAAGTTACCCCTCTCAATTCGCCCACTCCTGAAAATTTCCTCCGCTGACTAGTCAGAAAAGCCTAGCTATGACGTGGCAAAAACGGTCTTGCTGGCATTTGGACTCGACTCTACCAATATAGCGCCTATCCTTGAATTTTGAAATATGAAAGATAAGTTTTAATAGACAAATAAATCCAAAGTGAACTTAATAAATAGAGCTTTGCTCCCAACAATGGCGCCATAAAATAGTCTTGATGAGTAGAAGTGTATGGATCTCAATAGTTTTCGACATAGGGGAAACCAAAAAATATTTATTATGCGAAAACCAAAGAATATTTATTAAGAGGAAACCAAAGAATATTTATAATCCTTAGCAGTTGCTTTGCCGATTCAACCACACCTAGATAGATAACTTTCTTGCAACAATTTATTAGTAAAAAAATAATATGATAGCAGTAGTCATATAGTAAAAACAAAAGTAACAACAACGGTATTGTAGAGCAGTAGCAGTGTGCGGCAGTAGTAACTTTAGAAAGAGCAAAAAGAAATGAAAAGTGTAGGCATGTAAGTAGATACTGAGTTTCCTTCGGATGAAATTCAATATGCAAAGGTCATAACATAGAGCAATAACAAACTAGCTCCAATTCATCAATCATATGTAGCAGCTATTTCATGTATAGTTGTATGTGTTTATGATAAGAACTTGCACAACATCTTTTGTCCTACACTTCCATAACAGCGGGATCCTAATGGAAATTAAGAGTAATTAAGAAACTCCATTGAATATCGAGCTTGATCAAAGCATTAACAAACAGTGAATACACATAATCCTCGAGGTAAGGTCATCTCCGTCGATATCTCGATTATTGCCCCTTTGGCGTCAAGGGTTCATAACAGTTGGAGGTGCACAGATAAGATCCAACTCACAAATATATTCAGGAAGTTTAGATCTAAAATCATGGCACTCGGGACCTAGTATCAAGTATTAAATATAGCAAAGTGGTAGTAACATCAATCTCAGAACATAGTGTACAAGGCATCAAACCCTAACAAATCAAAATCGTATTGCATAACAAATCGCATCCAATTCCCATCTACCTCCATTTTCCAATGGGGATATTACTTACACTATGGAAAAGCATCATGAGATTGTTCTTGAAGAAGACTTGGTGATCATGATGGCGACGAATCCCCCTCTGCAATTTCCAAAGGAAGAACAGGAGGTGGCGACGGCTCTGTATCATAAAACGTGTAGATGATTTTCTGTAATTTCTTCCGGTATACATGTAGAATATTTGGGCGGTAGAATAATCATAAGCCAGTAGTAGAGGGGCCCACACAATCATGGGACGCGACCAGGGGGTGCCCACGCCACCTGGCCATGTGAGGGCATGGTGGACCCCCTTTGGTCCATCTTTGTTCCATAATTATTCACATATCCTGAAATAATTCTTCAAAATCTCAGCATAATTTTGATGCATACTTTTATTTCTGCACAAAAATAACATCATGGTAATTTTACTGAAAACAGCCTCAGTCTGAGTTACTATCATTTAAATCATGTAAATTAGAGGTCAAGATAAAAGCAAGAGTATTTGAATAAACTAGATGAGACGTATCATCGGCTATGCGTATTTGTAGAGCATGTTTGGATGTTTTCAGCGAGTTGTCTTCACACACATGATAGGTTAGTTATCGTTTTGTCGTCAATTCTTTTTACGACCGTGGCATGTATCCTCTAGATAATTACACCAGAACATAATATGAGAACATTGAACAACATAATATGATAAGATTGAAATAAATTCATCGTCACTTTTATCCGGTGGCCTTTGGTTCGATCCCACGGATAAGGAGGTAATGAACTGCCTTGAGGCCCAAATGACGGAACCAATAGTTGGTATCTGCCCCTATGGCGCAATGAGTCATCAATAAAAAATAGACATTAGCAATGATCATCGTCATGGCGAATAAGAATCTATTTTGATTATGATCAGTTCAGAAAAATTGGTAAACGACTTTCCTTGGCCAATTGACGCAATGGTTTCACTTGATCTCTTCAAACAGTTCGTGTAATTTCTGTCTTATGTTCTAGTCTCATGTCATCAGAAGGTATAAAAAAAAAACTATGGGCAAATGATCATCGTCAACGTAAGTAAGAACACAATATGAGCATAACCATTTGCATACAGCTAAGGGAGAAATCCTTCAAATAATTCGCTTAAATTCGTTGGACTGTAGTTGGTCTATGTGCCAACTCTTTAAACACATCAGTTGACTTTCATTCTATGTTTCACATAGTTCGCTTATCTTTCTTGCTGTAGTTGGTCTCTGCGCCAATTACGGGTCTTCTAGTATATATGATATGTGCGGCTTGTTTATTCTTGTATGGAGGAACAACGACTAATGATCTGCAACCTCGGTGGCTCTCATTGTTGTCATTGACTCCAAGCAATGGGGAGGCAAAATGTCGTAATATGATTAACTAAACTCCTTATCTTGAACATAGTCAAAATGTCTTTGCAAATTATGTTGTAGATCACTAGCTCCCGTTGTAGCTCCCCTGAATTTTGTCATAGGTTCCTATTGAGAAAGTAAGTTGAAAGATGATGGTAGCGGTTATACGGATTGGGTCCATGGTCTGAGGATTGTCCCCATTTGATACATAGAAGGCTTATGTCCTTAATGCACCTCTCGGTGCGCCACCCCCTCAAACATCGTCTGTAGATGTTGAGAACATCTGACAAGCACGGTCTAATGACTACTTGATAGTTCAATGCATCATGCGTTACGGCTTAGAATTGAGGCTCCAAAACGTTTTTGAAATGTCACGGAACATATGAGATGTTCTAAGAGCTGAAATTGGTATCTCAGGCTCGTGCCCGTGTTGAGAGGTATGAGACCTCCAACAAAGATTCTTTGCCTCCTTGATGAAGGAGAATATCTCAATCAGTGAGCATGTGCTCAGATTGTCTGAGTACTATATTCACTTGAATCAAGTGGGAGTTAATCTTCTAGATAAGATAGTGATTGATATAGTTCTCCAAGTCACTGCCACCAAGCTACTAGAGCTTAGTGATGAACTATAAACGTGCCAGGGATGGATGATGCCATGAGCTATTCGCGATGTTTGACATCTCGAAGGTAGAAATCGAGAAGGAGCATCAAGTGTTGATGGTTAGTAAAACCACTAGTTTGAAAAAGGGCAAGGGCGAGGAGGGAAACTTCATGGATGGCAAGTCAGTTCCTGCTCCAGTGAGGAAACCCAAGGTTGAACCCAAACCCGAGACTAATTGCTTCTATTATGAGGAGAACGGTCGCTGAAGCGGAACACCCCTAGATTACTTGGTAGATAAGAATGATGGCAACGTTGACAGAAGTATATTTGATATACGTGTTATCGATGTGTACTTTACTAGCACTCCTAGTACCACCTGGGTATTGGATATTAGTTCAGTTGCTAAATGTTAGTAACTCGAAATAAAAGTTACGGAATAAACGGATACTAGCTAAGGTTGAGGTAACGATGTGTGTTGGATTTTTTTTCCAAGGTTGATGTGATCACCATCACACGCTCTCTCTACCTTCGGGGATTAGTGATGAACCTAAATAAATGTTATTTGGTGTTTGTGTTGAGTATAAACGTGATTAGATCGTGTTTATTGCAATACGGTTATTCATTTAAGTCAAAGAATAATGGTTATTATGTTTACATGAATAATAGCTTCAACGGTGATGCACCCAATGTGAATGGTTTATTGAATCTCGATCATAGTGATACACATGTTCATAATATTGATGCTAAAAGATGCAAAGTTGATAATGATAGTACCACATACTTGTGGCACTATCGCCAAGGTCATATTGGTATAAAGCGCATGCAAAAACTCCATGTTGATGTATCTATGGACTCAGTCAACTTCGAATCAGTTGAAAAATGTTGACCATGCCTCATGGGCAAGATGACTAAGACCCGGTTTTCCGGTATGATGGAGCGGGCAAGTAACTTATTGGAAATGATACATATTTATGTATTCGGTCCAATGAGTGTTGTAGCGTCCAGTGGATATCGTTATTTTCTTACCTTCACTGATGATTTGAGTACATATGGGGATATTTACTTAATGAAACACAAGTCTGAAACGTTTGAAAAGTTCAAACAAAATCAGAGTGAAGTTTGAGATCATCGTGACAAGAAGATAAAATGTCTACAATATGATCGTGGAGATGAATATCTGAGTTACGAGTTTGGCATACAACTTAAGACAATGTGGAAGTTGATGCACATCTCACGCCACCTGGAACACCCTAGTGTGATGGTGTGTCCGAACATTGTAGTCGTGCTCTATTAGATATGGTACGAACTATGATGTCTCTTATCGATCTGTCACTATCGTTTTGGGGTTATGCATGAGAGACAACTACATTCACTTTAAAAGGCGCACCATCTAAATCCGTTGAGATGACACCTTATGAATTTTGGTTTGGCGGAAACCAAAGCTGTCATTTCTTAATGTTTGGGGCTGCGACGCTTATGTGAAAAGGGTTTTCACCTAATGAGCTCGAACCCAAAGCAGACAAATGCATCTTCATAGGATACCCTAACGTAACAGTTGGGTAAACCTTCTATCTTAGATCCAAGCACAAAGTGTTTGTTGCTAAAACGGGTCCTTTCTCGAGAAAGAGTTTCTCTCGAAAGAATGGAGTGGGAGGAAAATATAATTTGATGAGGTTGTTGAACCTTTGTTTCTACCAGAGAGTAGCGCAACGCAGAAAATTGTTTCTGTGGAGCCTACGTTAGTTGAAGAGGAAGTTAATGATGATGATCACGAAGCTTCGGATCAAGTTACTATCGAACCTCGTATGTCGACAAGGATGCGTACTACTCCTGAGTGGTACGACAACCCTGTCTTAGAGGTCATGTCTTTGGACAATGATGAACCTACGAGCTATTGAGAAGCGATTATGGGCCCGGATTACGAGAAATGGTTAGAGTCCATGCAATTCGAGATGGGAGAAAGGTCATTCAGAACAAGGTATCGGCTTTGGAATTATTACCTGAAGGGCGAAAGGCCATCCAGAACAAATGGATCTTTAAAAGGAAGACAAATGTGAACGTTTATGTCACCGTCTAGAAAGCTCGACTTGTGGCAAAGGGTTTTTCACAATTTCAAGGAGTTGACTACGATTAGACTTTCTCACCCGTAGTGATGCTAAAGTCTGTTGGAATTATGTTAGCAGTTGTTGCAGTTTTCGATTATGAAATGTGGCAGATAGATGTCAAAACAGAGTTTCTTAACGGATTCTATGAGGAAAGGTTGTATGTGATACAACCAGAAAGTTTTGTCAGTCCAAAGGATGCTAAAATGTATGCAAGCTCTAGTGATCCTTCTATGGACTAGAGCAAGCATCTCAGAGTTGGAATATACGCTTTGATGAGGTGATCAAAGTTTTTGGGTCTATACAAAGTTTATTAGAAACTTGTATTTGCAATAAAGTGAGTGGGAGCACTATAGAATTTCTGATAAGTATACGTGGATGACATATTGTTGATCAAAAATGATGGAAAGCATAAAGGGTCATTTGAAAAGGAGTTTTTCAAAGGAAAACCTGGAATGAAGCTACTTAAATGTTGGGCATGAGGATCTAGAGATAGATCAAGATGTCTGATAAAACTTTCAATGAGTACATACCTTGACAAGATTTTGATAGAGTTCAAAATGGATCAGTCAGAGATAAGTGTTCTCGCCTGATTTGTAAGGTGTGAAGTTGAGTGAGACTCAAAGCTCGATCACGGCAGAAGAAAGAGAAAGGACGAATGTTGTCCCCTATGCCTTAGCCATAGGCTCTATATAGTATGCCATGTTGTGTACCGCACCTGTGTGTGCCTTGGCATGAGTCTGTCAAGGGGTACAAAAGTGATCCAGGAGTGGATCACTGGACATCGGTCAAGATTATCCTTAGTAACTAAAAGACTAAGGAGATGTTTCTCGATTATGGAGATGATAAAGAGTTCGTCGTAAAGGGTTACATCAATGCATGCTTTAACACCAATCCGAATGACTCTTACTAGCAATCCGGATAAGTATAAATCCGGATACGTATAGTGGAGCAGTCTTGCTACCTCTTTAGCTTGCGTTGGCTTTTCCCTTGAAGAGGAAAGAGTGATGCAGCAAAGTAGATACGTATTTCCCTTCGTTGTTGAGAACCAAGGTATCAATCCAGTAGGAGGAACAAGTAAGTCACCAATGGATGCACCTACGCAAACAATCAAACTGTTGCACCCAACACTATAAAGGGGTTGTCAATCCCTTCACGGTTTCTTGCAAGGATTAGATGTGATAGAGATAGATGTAAAAGAATGCGGAAAGTAAAAAAGGTAAATAAATTGCAGCAAGGTATTTTTGGTATATAGATCTGAAAATATAATATGGAAAATAGACCAGGGGGCCATAGGTTTCACTAGAGGCTTCTCTCTTGAAGGAAAATAACACGGTGGGTGAACAAATTACTATCGAGCAATTCATAGAAAAGCGCATAGTTATGATGATATCCAAGGTAGTGATTATGCATATAGGCAGCACGTCCGTGTCATGTAGACCCCATTATTCTGCATCTACTACTATTACTCCACACATCGACCGACTCCTGCCTGCATCTAGAGTATTAAGTTCATGAAGAATAGAGTAACACATTAAGTAAGATGACATGATGTAGATGGATAAAATAAAGCAATATGATGAAACCCATCTTTTCCCCTTGATGGCAACAATACAGTATGTGCCTCGCTACCCCTACTTTGTCAATGGGTGAGGGCACCGCAAGATTGAACCCAAAACTAAGCACTTCTCCCATTGCAAGAGTTACCAATCTAGTTGGCCAAACCAAACCAATAACTCAAAGAGATTTGCAAAGATATGAAATCATGCATATAAGAATTCATATAAGAACCAAATAATATTCAAAGACAAGCTGATCATAAACCCACAATTCATCGGATCTCGACAAACATAACGCAAAAGAGTATTACATCGGATAGATCCCCATGAAGATCATGGAGAACATGGTATTGAAGCACAAAGAGAGAGAAGAAGCCATATAGCTACTACCTATGGACCCGTAGGTCTGTGGTGGATTACTCACGCATCATCGGAGGGGCAATGGAGTTGACGTAGATGCCCTCCGTGATCGAATCCCCCTCTGGAAGATTACCAGAAAAGGCTCCAAGATTGGATCTCTCGGGAATGGAGGCTTCTGGCAGAGGAAAAGTATTTGTGCGGCTCTTTTTGGTATTGGGTGAATATTCGGGAATTTATAGCCCGAAGATTAGGGTTAGGAGATCTGCTGGGGGGCACAAGCCAGGGGGCGCCCCCCTGGCCGTGCCAGGGTGGCTTGTGACATCCTGGCATGTCTCCCGCCCCCCTCTCCAAGTCTGGTAGATGTCTTCTGGTCCAAGAAAAATCATCGCGAAGATTTTATTCCGTTTGGACTCCATTTAATTATTCCTTATCTACAATACTCAAAAACAAGAAGAAAAAACTGGCACTAGGCTCTAGGTTAATAGAGTAGACCCAAAAATAATATAAAATAGCATATTAATGCATATAAAACATCCAAAACAGGTAATATAATAGCATGGAACAATCAAAAATTATAGATACGTGGAGATGTATCAGCATCCCCAAGCTTAATTCCTGCTCGTCCTCGAGTAGGTAAATGATAAAAATAGAATTTTTGATGTGCAATACTACCTAACATATTTATCCATGCAATATCCTTTATTGTGACATGAATGTTCAGATCCATAAGACTCAAAACAAAAGCTTAGTGTTGATATAAAAATAATAATATTTCGAGCATACTAACCAAGCAATTGCGTCTCTTCAAAATATAATGGCAAAAGAAAGTTATCCCTACAAAATCATATTGTCTGGATATGCTCCATCTTCCCCACACAAAGAATTTACATCATGCACAACCCCGATGACAAGTCAAGCAATTGTGTCACACCTTTCATGTTCTCAAACTTTTTCAACTCTCATGCCATACATGAGCGTGATCCATGGATATAGCACTATAGGTGGAATAGAATATGATGGAGGTTGTGAACAAAAAGGAGAAGATAGTCTCATATCAACTAGGCGTATCAACAGGCTATGGAGATTCCCACTAATAGATATTAATGTGTGTGCGTAGGGATTGCCATGCAATGGATGCACTAGAGCTATAAGTGTATGAAAGCTCAAAAAGAAATTAAGTGGGTGTGCATCCAACTTGCTTGCTCATGAAGACCTAGGCCAATTTGAGGAAGCCCATCATTGGAATATACAAGCCAAGTTATATAATGAAAAATTCCCACTTGTATCTAAAGGTGAAAAAATAGGAGAGTCTCTACCATGAAGATCATGGTGCTAATTTGAAGCACAAGTGTGGAAAAAAGATAGTAGCATTGCCCCTTCTCTCTTTTCACTCTATTTTTTTTTGGTGGGCATCTTTTGCCTAATTTTATTTATTTGGGCTTCGCTGGCCTCTTTTATTTTTCATAAAGTCCGGAGTATCATCCCGAGTTGTGAGGGAATCATAGCATCAATCATCCTTTCCTCACATGGGACAATGCTCTAATAATGATGGTCATCACACTTTTATTTACTTACAACTCAAGAATTACAACTTGATATCTAGAACAAAATATGACTCTATATGAATGCCTCCGGTAGTGTACCGGGATGTGCAATGATCTACCATAGCAAGTAACATCAAAAAACGGACAAACCATGAAAACACCATGCTAGCTATCTTACGCTCATGCAAAGCAATATGAAAATGATGGTGCGTGTCATAATAAACGGAACACTGGAAGTTGCATGGCAATATATCTCGGAATGGTTATGGAAATTCCATAATAGGTAGGTATGGTGGCTGTTTTGACGAAGTATATATGGTGGGTTTAATGTACAGGTGAAACTTGAGCAGTACTAGAGAGGCTAGCAAAAGTGAAAGGGTGAGAGTGCGTATAATCCATGGAATCACATTAGTCACAAAGAACTCATACTTATTGTAAAAGTATATTAGTCATTGAAGCAAAGTATTGGACGCATGCCCCTAGGGGAGAGATTGGTAGGAGTAAACCATCACACGCTCCCGACCGTCACACAAAGGCACACAATCAATAAACAAATCATGCTCCAACTCCCTTACATAATGTTTCACCATACGTGCATGCTACGGGAATCACAAAACTTTACACAAGTATTTTTAACCATTCATAATTACTTCCTAACATGAATCTTAATATTACCATCTTTATATCTCAAAACTATATGCAAGGAATCAAACTTCTCATAATACTCAATGCACTTTATATGGAAGTTTTTATTATATCCCTCTTGGATGCCTATTATATTAAGACTAAATTCATAACCTAAACCAATTACCATGCTGTTTAAAGACACTTAAAATAATATAAGTGAGGTATGAGAGTTCAATTATTTCTATAAAACAAAACACCGTCGTGTTCTAAAAAGTTATAAGTGAAGCACTAGAGCAGAATTGCCTAGCTCAAAAGATATAACTGAAGCACATAGAGTATTCTAATAAATTCACGATTCATGCGTGTATATCTCAAAAAATGTGTGCAGCAAGGATGATTTTGGAAAACTAAAAAGCAAATACTCATATCATACAAGACGCTCCAAGCAAAACACATATCATGTGGTGAATAAAAATATAGCCTCAAGTATATTTACCGATGGATTGAAGACGAAAGAGGGGATGCCTTCGGGGCATCCCCAAGCTTAGGAGTTTTGGCATGCTTTATTCCTTGGGGTTCCTTGGGCATCCCCAAGCTTAGTCTCCTGCCACTCCTTATTCCATACTCAATCAAATCTTTACCCAAAACTTGAGAACTTCACAACACAAAACTTAACAGAAAACTCGTGAGATTCGTTAGTATAAGAAACTAAATCACCACTTTAGGTACTATTGTGAACTCATTACTTATTTATATTTGTGTAATATATACTTTATTCCAACTTTTCCATGGTTCATATCTCCCCCCCCCGATACGACCCATAGATACACCAAAATAGGTAAACAACACAAAGAAAACAGAATCTGCCAAAAATAGAACAGTCTGTAGTAATCTGGACACTTCGTATACTTATGTAACTCCACAAATTCTGAAATATTATTTTAACCTTTAAATTTTTTATATCAATCATTCATAAAATTTTGAGACTCATTCGTCGATCTGATAAATTTATAAAATTCCTGGACTGGGCGCAAAAGTTTCTGTTTTTCAGCAAGATCAAATCAACAATCACCATAGACCATCCCAAAGGTCTTACATGGATCAAACACTAATTAAAATACCAAAACATAATTACTAGAGATGTAATAATGCGTGAAACACTCAAAAATAGAAGCAAAAAAAGAGAACATAAAAATAAAATTGGGTTATCTCCCAACAAGCGCTATTGTTTAACGCCCCTAGCTAGGCAAAACAAAATAGATCTAGGTATTGTCATCTTTGGTTTGCAATCCAAAGGTAGCTCTCATAATATATTAATAAGACAATCTTATTTTATTTAATGGAAAGTGTTCCATGCCTTTCCTTAACGGAAATTGGAATCTAATGTTTCCTTCTTTCATATCCATAATTGCACCAATCGTTCTAAGGAAAGGCCTACCAAGAATAATAGGACATGTAGGATTGTAATCTATATCAAGAAAAACAAAATCTATGGGCACATAATTCCTATTTGAAACAATAATAACATCATTAATCCTTCCCATATGTTTCTTAATAGTGGAATCCGCAAGATGCAAATTCAAAGAGCAATCATCAAGTTCGTGGAAACCTAGCACATCACATGAAGTTTTCGGAATCATGGAAACAATAGCACCCAAATCACACAAAGCATGACACTCATAATCTTTAATTTTAATCTTAATAGTAGGTTCCCACTCATCATGAATCTTTCTAGGGATAGAAACCGCCAACTCAAGTTTTCCTTCAAAAGATATCACAATAGCATCAACGATATGTTTAGTAAAAGCCTTATTTTGATTATAAGAATGCGGATAATTCAACATGGATTGCAACAAGGAAATACAATCAATCAAACAAAACTTATCATAATTGAAGTCCTTGAAATCCAAAAGAGTGGGTTCATTGCTATTTAAAGTTTTGACCTGTTCAATCCCACTTTTATCAATTTTGGCATTGAGATCTATAAAATCCGACTCATTAGGATGACTTTTAACTAAATTATCTTATTTCCAGTCCCATATTTATCAAGATTTATATTCAAAAACAAATATTCAATATGACTCACATCAATCACTTTGAGATTTTAATCATTATTATCACAAGAACACACTTTTTCAAGCCATTCACGCTTAGCATGTATTCTAGCGGTTCTTTCCTTACACTAATCAATAGAAATTCTCATTGCTTTTAACGACTCATGAATATCATGCTTGGGTGGAGTAGATCTAATTTTCAAAGAATCAATCTGAAGCGAAATTTCTATCAATGTTCCTAGCGAAATCATCAACTTGAGCAATTTTTCTTCAATCAAAGCATTGAAAATCTTTTGACAACTAATAAATTCTTTAATATTGTTCTCAAGATCAAAGGGGATCTTATTATAATTTGCATAATAATTGTTGTAGGAATTACCATAACTATGAGAGGAATTACTAGGAAACGGCCTAGGGTTGAAATTATCTCTATACACGTTATTACCAAAAAAATCCTACCAAAAAAATTCACATCCAGAGATTCATTATTATTCCCAATCAAAGAAGACAAAGGCTTATCATTAGGGTTAATAGGTGCACTCTTACTAGAAAACGATTTCATTAATATCATCCATCTTTTCACTCAAAGTACTTATATCTTCAATACCATGCACCTTTTTACTAGCAAGAGATCTTTCAGTGTGCCATTGAGAGTAATTTTCCATAATATTATGTAGGAGTTTAGTAGATTCTCCTAATGTGATTTCCATAAAAGTACCACCCATGGCGGAATCTAGAAGATTCCTAGATGCAAAATTCAATCCCGCATAAAAATTTGTATAATCATCCATAAACTCAAACCATGCGCGGGGCAATTTCTAATCATTAATTTCATCCTCCCCCAAGACTGTGAAACATGCTCAGGATCAAGTTGCTCAAAATTCATTATATCATTCCTAAGGGAGATGATCTTAGCGGGCGGAAAGTACTTGGAAATAAAAGCATCTTTACACTTATTCCATGAACCAATACTATTTGTAGGCAAAGATGAAAACCAAGTTTTAGCATGATCTCGTAATATCACACAACTCAATGAAAGTATTAAGATGGGATGCGGCATCTTCACTAGGAAGGCCAGAAAATTGTTCTTTCATAACAAGATTAAGCAAAGCAGCATTAATTTCATAAGATTCCGCACTAGTGGCGGGAGCAATCGGATTACTAATAAAATCATTATTATTAGTATTGGAGAAGTAGACAACTTGGTATTCTCAGACATCGTGAAAAAGCAAGAAATCTAGCACACAAGCAACCAAAAAGCAAACGAAAAGGCGACCGGAAGAAGGGCGAATAAAAAGAAAAATATTTTTGGTTTTCTCTGAAAATCGTTTTAGAAGTGGGGGAGAGGACAATGAGAGGCATATGGAAAATAATGTAAATGCAAGAGATGAGTTTGTGATTGGTACTTGGTAGGTTTGATGTGTATCCTCCCCAGCGACGACGCCAGAAATCCCTCTTGCTACCTCTTGAGCTTGCGTTGGTTTTCCCTTGAAGAGGAAAGGGTGATGCAGTGAAGTAGATAAGTATTTCCCTCAATTTTTGAGAACCAAGGCATCAATCCAGTAGGAGGAACAAGCAAGTCACCAATGGATGCGCCTACACAAACAGTCAAACTCTTGCATCCAACGCTATAAAGGGGTTGTCAATCCCTTCACGGTTACTTGCAAGGATTAGATCTGATAGACATAGATGTAAAAGATTGCGTAAAGTAAAAAGGTAAATAAATTGTAGCAAGTTATGTTTGGTATTTTTTGGTATATCGGTCTGAAAATATAATATGGAAAATAGACCCGGGGGCCATAGGTTTCACTAGAGGCTTCTCTCTCGAAGGAAAATAACAGGGTGGGTGAACAAATTACTGTTGAGCAATTGATAGAAAAGCGAATAGTTATGACGATATCCAAGGCGATGATTATGCATATAGGCATCATGTCTGTGTCATGTACACCGGAACGATTCTGCATCTACTACTATTACTCCACACATCGACCGACTCCCGCCTGCATCTAGAGTATTCAGTTCATGCAGAACAGAGTAACACATTAAGTAAGATGACATGATGTAGATGGATAAAATAATGCAATATGATGAAAAATCCATCTTTTCCCCCTTGATGGCAACAATACAATACGTGCATCACTACCCCTACTTTGTCAATGGGTGAGGACACCGCAATATTGAGCCCAAAACTAAGCACTTCTCCCATTGCAAGAGTTACCAATCTAGTTGGCCAAACCAAACAAATAACTCAAAGAGACTTGCAAAGATATGAAATCATGCATATAAGAATTCAGATAAGAACCAAATGATATTCATAGATAATCTAATCATAAACCTACAATTCATCGAATATCGACAAACACACCTCAAAAGAATATTACATCGGATAGATCCGCATGAAGATCATGAAGAACATGGTATTGAAGCACAAAGAGAGACAAGAACCCATCTAGCTACTAGCTATGGACCCGTAGGTCTGTGGTGGACTACTCACGCATCATCAGAAGGGTAATGGAGTTGATGTAGATTCCCTCCGTGATCGAATCCCCCTTCGGCAGAGTACGGAAAAAGGCTCCAAGATTGGATCTCTCAGGATCGAAGGCTTATGGCAGCGGAAAAGTATTTGTGTGGAACTTTTTAGTATTGGGGGAATATTTGGGAATTTATAGGCCAAATATTAGGGTTAGGAGATCTGCTGGGGGGCCACAATCCAAGGAGCGCCCCCTGGCCGCGCCAGGGTGGCTTATGACCTCCTGCCAGGTCTCCTAGCCGCCTCTCCAAGTCTGGTAGATGTCTTCTGGTCCAAGAAAAAGCATCACAAAGATTTTATTCCGTTTAGACTCCATTTAATATTCCATATCTACAATACTCAAAAAGAATAAAAAAACAAAAACTGGCACTAGGCGCTAGGTTAATAGGTTAGTCCCAAAAATAATATAAAATAGCAATTAATGCATATAAAACATCCAAAATAGATAATAGAACAACAAAGTACACACGGATCTGAAAATCGTAGAGACGTTGACGAAATACCTCTCTCACATGCTAAGCGTGATCGAACCCGAGAACTCATTGGGTGTTAGATTCATAACAATGCAAATCACATAGTGATGTGAAACTAGATTATTGACTCTAGTGCAAGTGGGAGACTGTTGGAAATATGCCCTTGAGACAATAATAAATTGGTTATTATTATATTTCCTTGTTCGTGATAATCGTTTATTATCCATGCTATAACTGTATTGATTGGAAACTCAAATACATGTGTGGGTACTGATACGTCTCCAACGTATCTGTCATTTTTGATTGTTCCATGCTATTATATTATCTGTTTTGGATGTTTATATGCATTCATATGATATTTTATATTATTTTTGGGACTAACCTATTAATCTAGAGCCTAGTGCCAGTTTTTGTTTTTTCCTTGTTTTTGAATTTCGTAGACAAGGAATATTAAACGGAGTCCAAACGGAATAAAACCTTCGGAATGATTTTTCTCGAACAAAACAAAACTACCAGACTTGAGTACCAAGGCAAAGGTGCCTCCATGGGGCCACAAGCCCTAGGGCCGCGTCCAGGGGGGTGGCCGAACCGGGAAGGCTTGTGGGACCACGACTGCTCCCCTAACCCTAATCTTCATCCTACAAATTCCCAAATATTCCATTGTTATCAAAATGAGCCACGAAAACACTTTTCCACCGCCAGAAGCCTCTATTCCCGAGAGATCCAATCTTGGAGCCTTTTTGGTAATCTGCCAGAGGGGGATTCGATCGCGGAGGGCATCTACATCAACTCCATTGCCCCTCCGATGATGCTTCAGTAGTTCACCACATACCTACGGGTCCATAGCTAGTAGCTAAATGGCTTCTTCTCTCTCTTTGCTTCTCAATACCATGTTCTTCATGATCTTCATGGAGATCTA
The DNA here is from genome assembly GCA_022496015.1 of Hordeum marinum. Classification (NCBI taxonomy): domain Eukaryota; kingdom Viridiplantae; phylum Streptophyta; class Magnoliopsida; order Poales; family Poaceae; genus Hordeum; species Hordeum marinum. The sequence goes on from CM039675.1 coordinate 506,733,000, forward strand.
TCCGATGTAATACTCTTTTGCAGTGTGTTTGTCGAGATTCGATGAATTGTGGGTTTATGTTCATATTATCCATGAATATTATTTTAGTCTTTCTTGAATTCTTATATGCATGATTTCACATATTTGCAAGTCTCTTCGAGTTATTGGTTTTGTTTGGCCAACTAGATTGGTAATTCTTGCAATAGGAGAAGTTCTTAGTTTTGGGTTCAATCTTGCGATGTACTCACCCAGTGACAAAGTAGGGGTAGCGAGGCACGTATTTTAGTTTTGCCATGAAGGGTAAAACGATGGGGTTTTCATCATATTGCTTGACTTTATCCCTCTACATCATGTCATCTTACTTAATGCGTTACTCTGTTCTTCATGAACTTAATACTCTAGATGCAGGCAGGAGTCGGTCGATGTGTGGAGTATTAGTAGTAGATGCAGAATCGTTTCGGTCTACTTGTCACGGACATGATGCCTATATGCATAATCATTGCACTGGACATCTTCATAATTATTCGCTTTTCTATCAATTGCTCGACAATAATTTGTTGACCCATCGTAATACTTGCCATCATGAGAGATGCAATCTAGTGAAACCTATGGCCCCCGGGTCTATTTTCCATATTATATTTTCAGATCTAAAACCAAAAGTACCAAAAATACTTGCTGCCATATTTTAGTTTTACTTTCTGTTCAAGCATCCTATATATATATCTCTATTAGATCTCATCCTTGTAAGTAACCATGAAGGGATTGACAACCCCTATATAGCGTTGGGTGCAAGAATTTGATTCTTTGTGCAGGTACATCTATTGGTGATTCGATTGTACCTCCTACTGGATTGATACCATGGTTCTCAAAAACTAAGGGAAATACTTCATGGGAAACCAACGCATGCTGGAGAAGTAGAAAGAAGGATTTCTGGCACCGTTGCGAGGGAGATATATAGCAAGTCAAGATATCAAGTACCCATGACAAACTCATCTCTTGCATTTACATTATTTGCCATTCCCCGCTTGTTTTCCTCTCCCCCACTTCTAAAACGATTTTCAGAAAATACCAAAAAGATTTGTCGTTTCATTCGCCCTCTTTGTTGTTTGCCTTTTTCTCGCCGGATCTCTTTTGTTTGCTTGTGTTGCCATGTTGAAAGCAAAACATGCTCCCTTGGTGGTTTTGATAATTCATGACAACATACATTGTGTCTTGAACTAACACCTTTATCTAGTATATTTCAGATACTAGTCGATGGAGAGTTGAGTTGGCAAAAGGATTGTGGAGATTGTGGAATCACCCCAAGATTCATGGAAATAGGTTGGCCAAGCTTCGAGCAAGAGGCCTCTACATTTTACATTTGTGAGAAATCACTTTGAATCTATAGGGAAGCCAATACTATTAAAAGGGGGTAAAGTTTTGATGGTGAACAATATGCTCAAACGTGCACAAGTGATAGTCACCAAAACATCCACATACACTCCCACCAAAGTTTGTCCTAAGACAAACATGCAAATCGGTGCAACCAACATTCCTATCCCGGTGCCATCGAGTTCCAAGCCCTAGTCAGACTCAGCCAAACCCTAACACTTCGGTGCAGCCGACACTGCACTCGGTGGCACCGAGTTGGGTTGCCAACTTTCTGTTACGCAAGTTCTCAATTTTGGTCCAACCGAGAATGGTGAATCGGCGTCACCGAGTTTGGTAAATCTGACCGTTGGTCACCTTGTCGGTGCAACCGAGAATTGTATATTGTTCCCTCCGAGATTCAAAAGTTGCCACTTTTAGTCACTTCGGTACCACCGAGATTTACACATCGGTGTCATCGAGTCTGACTTATTGTTTGTAACAGTTGGATTTTTGGGGATGCCTATATATACCCCTTCACCACCATCCTCTCAAAAGTGAAGCACTTAGAACTATTCCGTACCTATCCTACTCAGTTTTCTGAGAGAGAAGCACCTACCCTTGTGTTGAGGTCAAGATCTTCCACTCCAACCATATGGATCTTGATTTCTAGCCTCCCCAAGTTTATTTCCACCAATCCCATCGCTTCTACCAAGCCAAATCTGTGTGAGAGAGATTATGTGTTGAGGAGTCTATCATCTTGAAGCACAAGAGCAAGGATTTCATCGTCATTACCGAGCCTATTACCTTTTGGAGGGTGGTTCCTCCTAGATTGTGTGTTAGGTGTCACTTAGGAGCCTCCTACTCCGTGTTGTGGAGTGAACCAAGAAGTTTATAAGGGCAAGGACATCGCCTACTTCATGAAGATCTACCCATAGTGAGGCTAGTCCTTCGTGGACGGAAGCTGTACGGAATAGTCAAGGTTGCTACTTCATGGACCCTTATGGGTGGAGCCCTCCGTGGACTCTCGCGACCATTACCCTCCGTGGGTTGAAGACTCCATAAACGTGGACGCATGATAGCACCACCTATTGGAACCATGGGAAAAATCTTTGCGTCTCCTATTGTGTTTGCATTCCTATCTCATCTCTTTACTTACACGTGCAATGTCTTTACTTTTCTCTTCCATACTTGTAGACATGCATGTGTAGGGCTTTTAGACTTGCTAGACTTGTTATAACTACTAAAATCTTCCAACCAAACAACTTGGGAAAAGTTTAGGTTTTAAATTACTGCTAGTAGTGTATCCCCCCCCTCTAGACACACCTATCTCGATCCTACAGGTGGTATCAGAGCATTGGTCTCCATTGCTTCGGTTTAATCACCGTGGAGGAAGATGGATGTGTCTAGACTAGAGAGTTTGAGTTGTAGAGTGCCCATTCTTGATGGAGGGTACTATAGTCAATGGAAGAATGCCATGATTGATCTATTGAATAGATTCCATTTGATAAAATATATTGAAAATCCCTATGTGATCCCTATTGATGAATTGCATCCCACTCACGAAGAGGAAATTAACATGCTTGGTAACCTAAGAACTGCCAATATTATTGTTAGAGGTTTACCAAGATTCGTGCTTTCTCAAATGTAGAACTTTGCATGTGCTGATACCTTATGCACTGATTTGGAGAAACGATATCCAAATCTTTCCCTAGGAAATATTGATGAAATTCTTTATAAAATTGTTGCCTTTCACAAATGAAGCCTAGTGATCCAAACTTTTATAAATGCCTATTTGAGCTTTGTGATCTTATGCGTGCTAAAGGATATGTCACCACTATCAACAACATTATCTTTGAAGCCATTCGCATTCATAAACTTGAGCATTGTGATGATCACTATTCTAATGAATCCCTTGTTCTTTATGACGAGGATTTCCCACTTGATGATGACAATGTGGAACATGGCTAATATGAAGAAGATGAGTTGTTCAACATCGAGTATGAGAAGATCATGAACAATCTGAGTCTTATGTCAAACTTTAGAGATTACATGTCCGGAGGAAAATAGTGGATTCTTGACAGCGGATGTACGGATCATATGACCGGTGATAGAGACATGTTCCAAGAGATTATGCCTAATCAAGATCTGCGATGGTACGTGACCTTTGGAGAAAACTCTACGGGTAAGGTACTTGGCCTTGGTAAGGTGGCCATATCCCATGCTAGCTCTATTCAAAATGTTATGCTTGTTGAATCCCTTGGATATAATCTTCTTTCCGTATCTAGACTCTGCCGACTTCGGTTTCAATGTTTTATTCACGAAATCAATTGCCAAGTGTTTCGTCAAGATAATCATAAAATGGTCTTTACCGGTTTCCGTCGAGGTGACCAATACATTGTTGATTTCACTAAAAGATCCAAGCCTCGCACTTGTTGAATTGCAAAATCTTCTAAAGGTTGGATTTGGCATAGAAGACTTGGACATGTAGGCATGCAAAATCTAGATAAGCTAATCAAAGGTGATCATATACTTGGTGTTAAAGATGTTATCTTTGACAAAGATAGACTCTGTAATGCTTGTCAAGTTGGAAAGCAAGTAGGTGGAAGTCATCCAGTTAAGAATATCATGACTACTAGGAGACCACTCGAGTTACTTCACATGGATCTTTTTGGTCCCAATGCTTACAAGAGTCTCGGTGGAAATTCCTATGGTGTAGTTATAGTTGATGATTTTTCCAGATTTACGTGGGTATTCCTTCTTGATGATATGTCGCGGGTTAAAAAGATCTCCAAGAACTTCGCTCGCATAGCACAAAATCAGTTTGAAGTTAAGATCAAGAAGGTTCGAAGCGATAATGGATCGGAGTTCAAGAATACCCATGTGGATACCTTTCTTGATGAAGAAGGTGTCTCACATGAGTTCTTGACTACGTACACACCTCAACAAAATGGAGTTATTGAGAGGAATAAACGGATACGGATTGAGATGGCAAGAACGATGCTTGACGAATACAAGATACTAATACACTTTTGAGCATAAGCCGTTGAAACAGCATGTCATGCCACAAACCGACTTTACTTGCACAAGCTTATCGGTAAAACGGCATATGAGCTACTCACCGGTAACAAACCCCAAGTCGGATACTGTTTGGGATATAACCCCGTGGTGAGACCCGACCAATTGGGGCAGGGTCATGCTTGGCGGCTCATAGGCCAGACCAAGGATGGGCCTGGAGACACAAGCCCAGACGTATGGAGGCTCACCAAGTTGGGCCAAGGTGAGGCCCAGAAAAGAAGGCAAGAAGACTCGGGCGGAATAAGCCGCCCGGAAACGGCCTATCCCAAAAGGCAAGGCGACATAGAGATAGACTCATAAACATTGTGAGAGTCGGTTTGGTACTTGTGTAACCCGTGGTATTGACCTCCTATATAAGGGCGAGACCCGGGGCGTCTTAGATAGAGACCAACGGATCGAGAGCTAGGACAAGCGAATACACTCCCTTGTAATCTATACTCCAATCAATACAACACAAGCAGGACGTAGGCTTTTACCTCGACTTGAGGGGCCGAACCTGGGTAAACTCATGTCCTTCATCCCAACCAACCCCTTTGAGTCTATCACCTTAGAGATGGCCTCGAATCTAAGTCCTTGGAAATCCGCCGTGATAAAGCCACGACAGTTGGCGCCCACCGTGGGGCTAGCGCTCGGTGGTGTTGAGTTCTCAAAGGGCTCTCTACCAGGGTTCGAGGGATACATGGTCGGAAGGATGAACAAGAGTCGCCGTGGCTGGCTCTACATCGACGACGCCGGCTGGGGCCCCGAGGCCGACTCTGTCAAGAATGGGTTCCGGGTTCCCTTCTACGGAATCCACGTCTTCATCAGCAAGGTCGATGGATCTACACCCGGGCCGGATGTCTGCACCAACATCGTCGAGCCATCTCGGCGCACGCAACCCGCCCGACACGCGTAACCCGCCCGTTCTAACCCGGGTAGGAAGCATGTCTTCGTTGGCTTTACTCAAGGTCTGGATCTTTAGGCTTCTGCGTCGCAGGACACCCTTGTCCGTTCGGAGGATGGATCTCCGAGCGGAGAGGCGGAATCCATCTACTAACTTCACGACGGCAGGCTCGGGGGCTACGACGAGATTTACCCCGAGTCGGAGTATTCTGAGCTGGACGGTCATGGGCTACCGACTCATGCGGCCGTTTTCATGGCGGGGTCAGCGCCAGGTACAACCGCTGAGGCGGCAGACATGGGGGCTGATCCGCCGCCAGCTCACGTTCTTCTGGATCTGATGAACGAGCTCACGACCCTGATGGCAACTGAAGTCACATCTGAGAATCAAGCCGCCCGGAATCTAGAGATCACAAGGCTTAAAGACCAGATGGCGGAGGTCCAACAGAGAGTCGGTGCGCTAAAAGTTCAGATGGATGCGGAGGCAGAGCGCCTTAAGGCGGAGGCCTTCTGCCTTGAGCTGCAGAAGCAATCGGCAGTCGCGGTACAGCAAATGAGGCATCAGTCCCGGCTGCCAGAATGGTACGAGGCTAGAATCCTTTTCAACCCGCCAGGAAGGAGACAAACAACGGATGCACCTGGAAGTCGGCCGGCGGCTCGGCAGCAGCTTAACCCACCCTGACGGAACCAGACCTCACCAATGGCTTTTCCAACGCCAACGGGTCACTACTCAAACCCGACAGAGATCATGGTGGCGGCAGCAACCCAGCTTCTCACAATCCCGATTGCCGACGAGGCGCCTTTTGCAGAAGAGGTGTGGAACGCCATTGGATACCTACAAATGGCGATGGCCCAGCAGCAGAAGTACATCTACAGCCAGAGTCGCGTGCACTGAACCCCCATCCCCAGCCGTAGCTTCAGACGGTGCTATGATTCACTGGCGGTTTCTAGCAATGATTGACACCGGGGACCTCCGCGAGATGACCATGCGACTTTGGATGCTCTGGCACTTGTGGACCGGGCAATAGCACAACAAGAGGCGGCGGCTCATCAAGAGCCTGCACCTTCCGTCTCAGTTGGAGTGAGAGTAACCACCAGGGCTGTGGGAGTCCCATGCTTGGTGCCGTCTTTGTGAAATGAGCGTTTGCCGAAGAATTTCAAAGGCCCTCGCAAGGTCCCAAATTACACTGCAGACTTGCCCCTGGAGGCCTAGATTGAAAGCTACGAGCTAGCTATGGAGATGTTGGACGTCAATGACGCAGATGCGCAAAGTATTTTATCATGATGCTGGAAGGGCCGACTCGCACATGGTTGAAGGGTTTGCCACCCAATACTATCAATTCATTGGTTGAGCTAAAGATGAAGTTCGTCAAAAACTTTGAAGGGACGTTCAAGCAGCCTATGACAATCGTGGATTTGGATCACTGCGTGCAGCAGGAGAATGAGTCAGTTCATCATTGGGTCCGGCGGGTCTCGACAATCATCCAGTCGTCTGAGCAGATCACGGCGGCTCAAGCGGTTTTGATTCTAGAAAAGAATTGCCACTTCACCCCTCTGAAACAGAAGCTCGGTCGGCTCAAGCGCACGTGTCAAGACATGGGGGAGCTCATGGCGGCTCTCACAAAGTATGCCGACTCTAATAATACAAAGGATCCGGGTTCTGATGAAGAGAAGCATGGTCAGAGTAAAAACAATAACCATGGAAAGGGTGTGGCGGGCAATGGTAACTAAGGTAAGAGGAAGAACCCGGATGGTGGGTCAGAATTGGTGGCCAATGCCAGCACATGCAACAATTGTGCTAAGGGCAACGGGAAGTTCAGACCACCTTTCAATAAGGGAAAGACTCCTTTTAATTGGAAGAGATGCTCAATAAACCTTGTCCGGAGCACAGCCGGCCCGATTTACCGATGGGTCACATGTGGGGTAATTGCCATGTTATGCAAAAATTCAAGGATTACAGCTTACGACAACATAACAGCGATGGTGGCCCGCCTCGCGGCTCAGCACCAGGCGGGTCAGGAGCCGGTTTTGGGTCCAGCGGCCCAAGATCCGGCAATCACGGCCTGGGAACCAAGGAGGACATCATCAACACTCTGGTGGCAACAATCAACAACAGAATAACCATTCTGGGTATCAGAGTAATCCAAAGCAGCTCAGCTCGGGTCAATATCATGTGTTTACAACCAGCCTTCACAGGCGAGATCAGAAGTTGCGCAAGCGGGCGGTTAACACGATCATGTCGGCTCTACCGCAATACTTGAAGTTGTCTGAATATGACATAACCTTGAGCCGGGAAGATCACCCGTCGTGTGATGATGACCCGGGGCGGCTAGCTCTGGTGGTTGCTTCGCAAGTGGGAGGATATGTGTTCACTAAGGTGCTTATGGATGGTGGGAGCAACATCAATATCCTATATTATGACACTTTTTGGCGGATGAAGTTGCTTGATAAAGATCTTAAGCCTTCCTCTATGGTTTTTCATGGTTTGGTGCTTGGCAAGTCGGCTTACCCAATGGGTAAGATCTCTCTAGAAGTCGCCTTTGGTGATGAGTACAACTACATGGTGGAGTCCTTGTGTTTTGAGGTAGTAAAAATCAAGAGCCCTTATCATGCTTTATTCGGGCGGCCAACTTATGCCAAGTTCATGGCTAGGCCTTGCTATGTCTACTTGCAGCTAAATATGCCCGGGTTGAACGGGACGATCATTGTTCATGGTGATCGGAAGACAGCTATTGAGTGCGAGGAAGGAGACGCACCTTATGCAGAGTCCAGTTGTGCTGAGGCGGAGCTCAAGTTTTACAAGGAAAATGTTGACCTGGAGGACATGACCCCGCTAAAAAAACACACCACGGAGGTTGATCCGCCTCTCAAATTTTCGGCGGCTGATACCAAATTGGTGGACTTCACTCCGGACGACTCATCTCAGCAGTTCTTTATCGGGACCAATATGGATCCCAAATAGGAAAACCCGCTCATCGAATTCATCTGTGAGAATCGATACATCTTTGCATGGAAACCCTCTGACATGCCGGGTGTACCGAGAGAGTTCGCTGAGCACCACCTTAATGTTGATCCTAAGTTTAAACCAGTCAAGCAGTTTCTACAGCAGTTCAACAAGGAGAGACGCAAGGCGATTGGAGAAGAGGTAGCCTGGCTCTTTGCGGTGGGTTTGATCATCGAGGTCTTTCACCCGGAGTGGCTTGCTAACCCGGTGATGGTACTTAAGAAGAACGGCACATGGCGCATGTGTGTGGATTACACGGATCATAACAAAGCCTGTCCGGCTAACCCATTTGCTTTGCCTCGTATTGACCAGATCATCGATGCGACGGCGGGTTGTGAGAGTTTATGCTTCCTGGATGCTTATTCTGGTTATCAACAGATCAAGATGGCAGTCAAGGACCAAGAGAAGACGACTTTCATCACACCTTTTGGTGCCTTCAGCTACGTGTCTATGCCTTTTGGGATCAAGAGTGCCCATGCCACTTACTAGCGTTGTGTACAAAACTGTCTTCACAACCAAATTAGGCAAAATGTTCATGCATATGTGGATGATATTGTGATCAAATCAAGGAAGAAGGAGACTCTGCTTGACAACCTGAAGGAGACTTTCGACAATCTACTGGTCTACAAGATGATGCTTAACCTGGCTAGGTGTGTCTTTGGCGTTCCGGCAGGCAAGATCTTGGGTTTTCTTGTCTCTGAGCGTGGTATTGAAGCTAACCCGAATAAAATCAAGGCTATCACCTCCCTGTCTGAGCTGGCATGAATCACTGTGTTAAGCCGGTTTATAACTCGCCTTGGTGAGAAGGCCATCCCTTTGTACCAGATGATGAAAAAGACGGACAACTTTGTCTGGAGCAAAGAGGCGGGTGAATCGTTTGAGGCGCTCAAGAGAGAACTCACTAAGCCGCCGGTCTTAGCCGCTCCAGTTGAGAAGGAACCCTTGCTCTTATTGTTGGGGACCGTTGCATGGGAAACAAAAAATTTCTTACGCACATGCAGATCTATCCATGGTGATGAGCATCTATGAGAGGGAGAGTGGATCTACGTACCCTTGTAGATCGCTAAGCGAGAAGCATTAAGAAACGCGGTTGGTGTAGTCAAACGTCTTCACAATCCAAATCGCCGAGTGTCCCGCGATCCAATCACGATCCGTCCCGCGATCCAATCACGATCCGTCCCGCGAACTTGATCACGATCCGTCCCGCGAACTTGATCACGGTCCTTCCGATCTAGCGCCGAACGGACGGCACCTCCGCGTTCAGTGCTTGTACGACTTGATGACGATCTCTGCCATCTTGATCTAGCAAGAGGGAGTAGAGAGGAAGAAGAGTTCTCCGGCAGCGTGACGGCGCTCCAGCGATGGTGGTGGAGCTATTCCGACAGGGCGGCGCCTAAGCACTGCAGAAATCCGATCTAGAGGAGAAACTATGCACTGGAGGAACGGGCAGCACGTGGCTAAAATTCTGTGCAAAAACCCTAAAACCTACCAGTATATATAGGAGGAATGGAGGAGAGGCTTGGCGCAAGGGCCAAGCCTCCTTTGGTTCGGCCGAAGTGGGGAGGAGAGGAGGACTCCTCCAATCCTAGTAGGACTAGGATTCCTCCTTTTTGGCCTTTTTTCCACCTTTTCCCTTTGGGCTTTTTTTCCCTAGCCGCATGGGCCTTGTGTGGGACTTCCACCAGCCCACAGCCCATGAAGCCTGTTGGGTCGAAATACCCCTCCCGATGGTCTCACAGTACACTACCGGCACTCCCGGTACACTACCGATTAGCCCGAAACTTTTCCGACGACCGAACAGGACTTCCTATATATGAATCTTTACCTCCGGACCATTCCGGAGCTCCTTGTGACATCCGAGATCTCATCCGGGACTCCGAACAACCTTCGGTAACGACCATAAATAACTCTATACTACCAAAATGTCACCAAACCTTAAGTGAGCAGACCCTGCAGGTTCGAGAACTATTTAGACATGACCGAGACACCTCTACGGCCAATAACCAATAGCGGGACCTGGATGCCCATATTGGCTCGTACATATTCTACGAAATCTTTGTCGGTTGAACCTCTATGTCAAGGATTCAGTTAATCCCGTATGATGTTCCCTTTGTTCTTCGGTATGTTACTTGCCCGAGATTCGATCGTCGGTATCTCCATACCTAGTTCAACCTCATTACCGGCAAGTCTCTTTACTCGTTCCGTAATACAAGATCCCGTGACTAACACTTAGTCACATTGCTTGCAAGGCTTATTGTGATGTTGTATTACCGGGTGGGCCCTGAGATACCTTTCCGTCATACGGAGTAACAAATCCCATTCTTGATGCATGCCAACTCAATAGACACCCTCGGAGATACCTGTAGAGCACCTTTATAGTCACCCAGTTATATTGCAACGTTTGATACACACAAGGCACCTTTATGTGATCCCGTTATCAAATGACATCACATGTCAATGTCTAGGAAAACTTGACCATCTTTGATCAACGAGCTAGTTCACTAGAGGCATACTAGGGACATAGTGTTGTCTATTTACCCACACATGTAATGTGCTTCCAATCAATACAATTATAGCATCGATAATAAATGATTATCATGAACAAGGAAATATAATAATAAACACATTATTTATTGCCTCTAGGGCATATTTCCAATAGTCTCCCACTTGCACTAGAGTCAATAATCTAGTTCACATCACTATGTGATTTACATTGTAATGAATCGAACACCCATGTAGTTCTGGTGTTGATCATGTTTAGTCCTTGGAAGAGGTTTAGTCAACGGGTCGGCAACATTCAGATCCGTGTGCGCTTTGCAAATATTTATGACCTTCTCCTCGATGTAATTGTGGATGGAGTTGAAGCGTCGCTTTATGTGTCTGGTCCTCTTGTGAAACCTTGGTTCCTTGGCCAGAGCAATGGCACCAGTCTTGTCACAAAACAAGTTTATTGGATTGAGTGCACTAGACACTACTCCAAGATCTGTCATGAACTGCTGCATCCAGACACCTTCCTTCGCCACCTCCGAGGCTGCGATGTACTCCGCTTCACATGTAGAATTGGCTACCATGCTTTGCTTGGAACTGCACCAGCTTCCTGCTCCCCCGTTGAAAATAAATACATATCCGGTTTGCGACTTAGAGTCATCCGGATCAATGTCAAAGCTTGCATCGACGTAACCCTTTACGACGAGCTCTTCATCACCTCCATAAACAAGAAACATCTCCTTAGTCCTTTTCAGGTACTTAAGGATATTCTTGACCGCTACCCAGTGTTCTATTCTAGGATCACTTTGAACCCTTCCGGCCATACTTATGGCAAGGCTGACATCCGATCGTGTGCACAACGTTGCATACAGGATAGAGCCTATGGCTGAAGCATAGGGGATGACACTCATCTTTTCTCTATCTTCTGCAGTCATTGGGCATTGAGTCTTACTCAACTTCACACCTTGTAACACAGGCAGGAACCCCTTCTTGGACTGATCCATTTTGAACTTCTTCAAAACTTTATCAAGGTATGTGCTCTATGAAAGTGCTATTAAGTGTCTCGATCTATCTCTATAGATCTTAATGCCAAATATGAAAGCAGCTTCTCCTAGGTCAATCATTGAAAAACTCTTGTTCAAATATTCCTTCACGCTTTCCAGTATTTCTATATTGTTTCCAATCAACAATATGTCATCCACATGTAATAATAGAAACGGTATAGAGATCCCACTCACTTTCTTGTAAATACAAGCTTCTCCATAAACTTGTATAAATTCAAACGCTTTGATCACCTCATAAAAGCGCTTATTCCAACTCTCAGATGCTTGCACCAGACCATAAATGGATCGGTCGAGTTTGCAAACTTTGTCAGCATTCTCTGGATCGACAAAACCTTCTGGTTGCATCATTTACAACTCTTCCTCAAGGAAACCATTGAGGAACGCCGTTTTCACATCCATCTGCCAAATTTCATAGTGAAAATAAGTAGCTATTGCTAACGTGATTCTGACACACTTAAGCATCGCTACGGATGAGAATGTCTCATCGTAGTCAACTCCTTGAACTTGTGAAAAACCCTTTGCCACAAGTCGAGCTTTATAGACGGTGACATTACCGTCCGCGTCTGTCTTCTTCTTAAAGATCCATTTGTTCTGAATGGCCTTTCGCCCTTCCGGTAATACTTCCAAAGTCCATACTTTGTTGTCATACATAGATAACATCTCGGATTTCATGGCCTCTAACCATTTCTCGGAATCCGGGCACATCACTGCTCCTGCATAGCTTGTAGGTTCATTGTTGTCCAACAACATGACTTCCAAGACAGGGTTGCCATACCACCAAGGAGTAGTACACGCCCTTGTCGACCTACAAGGTTCAATAGTAGCTTGATCCGAAGCTTCATGATCATGATCATTAACTTCCTCTTCTACCATCGTAGGTTCCACAGAAACATCTTTCTGCAGTGTGCTACTTTCTGGTTGAAGTAAAGGTTAAATAACCTCATCAAGATCTATTTTTCTCCCACTTAATTCTTTCGAGAGAAACTCTTTCTCAAGAAATGTTCTGTTCTTAGCGACAGACACTTTGCGTACGGATCTGAGATAGAAGGTATACTGACTGTCTCTTTCGGGTATCCTATGAAGACGCATTTCTCCGCTTTGGGTTCCAATTTTTCAGGCTGAAGCTTTTTGACATAAGCATCACATCCCCAAACTTTAAGAAACAACAATTTTGGTCTCTTGCCAAACCATAGCTCATATGGCGTCGTCTCAACGGATTTTGATGGTGCCCTATTTAAAGTGAATGTAGTTGTCTCTAATGCATAACCCCAAAACGATAGTGGGAAATCAGCAAGAGACATCATAGAACGCACCATATCTAATAAGGTTCGATTACGTCGATTGGACACACCATTACACTGTGGTTTTCAAGGCGGTGTCAACTGTGAAACAATTCCACACTGTCTTAAGTGATTGCCAAACTCATAACTCATATATTCACCTCCTCGATCAGATCGCAGGAATTTAATCTTCTTGTTACGATGATTCTCAACTTCACTCTGAAATTGCTTGAACTTTTCAAACGTTTCAGACTTGTGTTTCATTAAGTAAATATACCCATTTCTACTTATGTCATCAGTGAAGCTGAGAAAATTATGATATCTACCACGTGTTGTAACATTCATTGGACCGCACACATCAGTATGTATGATTTCCAATAAGTCACTCGCCCATTCCATTGTTCCAGAGAACGGCGTTTTAGTTATCTTGCCCATGAGGCATGGTTCACATGTGTCAAGTGACTCCAAAAGTACATCAGCATGGAGCTTCCACATGCGTTTTACACCAATATGACCTAAACGATAGTGCCACAAGAAAGTGGTACTATGATTATCAACACTACATCTTTTGGCATCAATGTTATGAACATGTGTGTCATCACTATCAAGATTCAATATGAATAAACCCCTCACATTGGGTGCATGAACATAAAAGATATTACTCATATAAATAGAACAACCTTAATTCTATGATTTAAATGAGTAACCATCGCGCAATAAACAAGTTCTAGATATAATGTTCATGCTTAACGCAGGCACTAAATAACAATTATTCAGGTTCATCACTAATCCCGATGGTAATCGAAGAGAGAACGTGCCGACGGCGATCACATCAACCTTGGAACCATTTCCCACCCGCATCATAACTTCATCCTTTGTCAGCCTTCTTCTATTCCGTAGTTCCTGGTTTGAGTTGCAAATGTGAGCAACCGAACCGGCATCAAATACCCAGGCACTACAACAAGAGCTAGTAAGGTACACATTCATAACATGTATATCATATATACCTTGTTTGTCGTTGCCGCCTTCTTGTCAACAGGTACTTGGGGCAGTTCTGCTTCCAGTGACCAGTTCCCTTGCAATGAAAGCACTCAGTTTCTGTCTTAGGTCCATGCTTGGGCTTCTTTACAGGAGTAGCAACTGCTTTGCCACCCTTCTTGGTTTTCCCCTTCTTGCCCTTGCCCTTGCCCTTGCCATTCTTCTTGAAACTAGTGGTTTTATTGACCATCAACACTTGATGTTCTTTCTGGATTTCAGACTCAATGACTTTTAGCATCGCAAATAGCTCAGCGATTGACTTGTTCATCCCGTGCATGTTATAGTTCATCACGAAGATCTTGTAACTAGGTGGCAGTGATTGAAGAACTCTGTCAGTGATCCCCTCTAGCGGAAGGGCAATTCCCAACTCCGCTAGACGAGTTGAATACCCAGACATTCTGAGTATATGTTCACTGATAGACCCGTTCTCCTCCATCTTGCAAGCATAAAACTTATCGGAGGTCTCATACCTCTCGATCCGGGCATTCTTTTGAAAGATAAACTTCAACCCTTGGAACATCTCATATGCTCCATGACGTTCAAAACGTCTTTGAAGTCACAGTTCTAAGCCATACAATATTGCACACTGAACTATTGAGTAATCTCCAGCACATGCCTCCCAAGCGTTCTTAACGTCTTCGGAGGACATGTCTTCTTGTTGGTCACCAAGCGGTGCATCAAGGACATATGATTTCTGGGAAGCCGTGAGGATAATCCTCAGATTACGGGCCCAGTCAACAAAGTTACTTCCATCATCTTTCAACTTAGCTTTCTGTAGGAACGCATTAAAATTCAGGGGTGCTACTGCGCGAGCCATTGATCTACAAAAAAAAGCAAAGGTTGCTTAGACTATTGTTCAAGATAATGAGTTTAGTTAATCAAATTACTAAAGCTCCCACTCAAATTGACATCCCTCAGGTCATATGAGTGTCACATGATCCAAATTCACTAACTCAAGTCCGATCATCACGTGAGTTGAGGTGGCTTCAATGGTGAACATCATCATGTTGATCGTATCTACTATATGACTCATGTTCGACCTTTCGGTCTCTTGTGTTCTGAGGCCATGTCTATACATGCTAGGCTTGTCAAGTTTAACCCGAGTGTTCTGCACGTGCAACACTGGCTTGCACTCATTGTATGTGAACATAGAGTCTATCACACCCTATCATCACGTGGTATCTCGACACGACGAACTTTCACAATAGTGCACACTCGGGGAGAACACAATTCATCTTGAAATTTAAGTGAGGGATCACCTTATAATGCTACGGTCGTCCTAAGCAAAACAAGGTGCATAAAAGGATTAACATCACATGCAAATCATATGTGACATGATATGGCCATGAACTTGTGCTTTTGATCTCCATCTAGAAAGCACCGACATGATCTCCATCGTCATCGGCAAGACACCATGATCTCCATCATCTTGATCTCCTTCAACGTGTCGCCATCGGGGTTGTCGCACCCAACATGCTTCTAGTACTATTGCTACCATTTAGCGATAAAGTCAAGCATTACATAGCGCTTAATGATTGACACGTAGGTCATACAATAATTAAAGACAACCCTATGGCTCCTGCCGGTTGCCGTACTCATCGACATGCAAGTCGTGATAATCTATACATCACATGATCATCTCATCCATCACATATATCACATCATGTAATTGGCCATATCACATCACAACATACCCTGCAAAAACAAGTTAGACGTCCTGTAATTGTTGTTGCGTGTTTTACGTGGCTGCTGTGGGTATCTAGCAAGAACAATTCTCATCTACGCAAAAACCACAATGGTGATACACTAGTTTCTTTTCAACCTTCACAAGGACCGCCTTTGTCGAATCGGATCCAACTAAAGTGAGAGAAACTGGCACCCGCAAGCCATCTATGCAACAAGTTGCAGTTGAGGGAACCGGTCTGTCATAAGCGTACGAGTAATGTTGTTCCGGGCCGCTTTATTTCACAATACTGCTGAACCAATACACGACCAAGGGAGGAAGCAATCTAAGCATCAATGCCCACAAACTCTTTGTGTTCTACTCGAGATCTCATCTACACATAGACCTAGCTCATGATGCCACTGTTGGGGAACATTGCATGGGAACCAAAAAATTTCGTACGCACACGCAGGTCTATCCATGGTGATGAGCATCTACGAGAGGGAGAGTGGATCGATGTACCCTTGTAGATCACTAAGCGGGAAGCGTTAAGAAATGCGGTTTGTGTATTCGAACATATTAGCGATCCAAATCTCCAAGCGTCCCGCGATCCAATCACGATCCGTCCCACGATCCAATAACTATCCGTCCCGCGAACTTGATCATGATCCGTCCCGTGAACTTTATCACGATCCTTCCGATCTAGCACCGAACGGACGACACATCCGCGTTCAGCACACGTACGGCTTGATGACGATCTCTACCGTCTTGACCCAGCAAGAGGGAGCGGAGACGAAGAAGAGTTCGTCGGAAGCATGACGGCGCTCCGGCGATGGTGGTGGAGCTATTCCGGCAGGGCTTCGCCTAAGCACTTCAGAAATCCGATCGAGAGGAGAAACTATTCACTGGAGGAACGGGCAGCACGTGGCTAAAATTCTGTGCAAAAACCCTAAAACCCACCAGTATATATAGGAGGAAGGGAGGAGAGGCTTGGTGCAAGGGCCAAGCCTCCTTTGGTTCGGCCGGAGTGGGGAGGAGAGGAGGACTCCTCCAATCCTAGTAGGACTAGGATTCCTCCTTTTTGGCTTTTTTTCCACCTTTTCCCTTTGGGCTTTTTTCCCTAGCCGCATGGACCTTGTGTGGGACTTCCACCAGCCCACAAAAGGCTGGTAATTATTCTCCCACAGCCCATGAAGCCTCTTGGGTCGAAATACCCCTCCCAATGGTCTCCCGGTACACTACCGGCACTCCCGGTACACAACCGATTAGCACGAAACTTTTCCGGCGACCAAAACAAGACTTCCTATATACGAATCTTTACCACCGGATCATTCCGGAGCTCCTCATGACATCCGGGATCTCATCCGGGACTCTAGACAACCTTCGGTCACCACCATACATAACTATATACTATCGAAACGTCACCAAACCTTAAGTGTGCAGACCCTAAGGGTTCGAGAATTATGTAGACATGACCGAGACACCTCTACGGTTAATAACCAATAGCGGGACCTGGATGCCCATATTGGTTCCTACATATTCTACAAAGATCTTTATCGGTCGAACCTCTATGTCAAGGATTCAGTTAATCCCGTATGATGTTCCCTTTGTTCTTCGGTATGTTACTTACCCGATATTCGATCGTCGTTATCTCCATACCTAGTTCGTCGTAGTTACCAGCAAGTCTCTTTACTCATTCGGTAAGACAAGATCCCATGAATAACACTTAGTCACATTGCTTGCAAGGCTTATTGTGATGTTGTATTACCGAGTGGGCCCTGAGATACCTCTCAGTCATACGGAGTAACAAATCCCAGTCTTGATCCATGCCAACTCAACAGACACCCTCGGAGACACCTTTAGAGCACTTTTATAGTCACCCAGTTACGTTGCGACGTTTGATACACACAAGGCACTCCTCCGGTATCCGTGAGTTGCATGATCTCATGGTCATAGGAACATATACTTGACATACAGAAAACAATAGCAATAAATTGACATGATCATATGCTACATTTGTAGTTTGGGTCTTGTCCATCAAATCATTCTCCTAATGATGTGATCCCGTTATCAAATGACATCACATGTCAATGGCTAGGAAAACTTGACCATCTTTAATCAACGAGCTAGTTCACTAGAGGCATACTAGGGACATAGTGTTGTCTATTTACCCACACATGTAATGTGTTTCCAATCAATACAATTATAGCTTGGATAATAAATGATTATCGTGAACAAGGAAATATAATAACAAACACTTTAATTATTGCCTCTAGGGCTTATTTCCAACACTTATACGTGGCGGCTAATAATAGGGCTGTCAGTGCCGCAATTGTCATCGAGCGTAAGGAGGTGGGGAAGGAATATCCGGTTCAGAGGCCGGTTTACTATATCAGTGAGGTCCTGACAGATTCCAAGTAGCGGTATCCACATTGGCAGAAGCTGGTGTATGGGGTGTTCGTGGCCAATCGCAAGCTAAAGCATTATTTCCTGGGCCGCTAGATCAGAGTGGTTAGCTCTGCCCCATTGGGAGACATAATTCAAAATAGAGAAGCCACTGGTAGGATTGCTAAGTGGGCACTAGAGCTTGGACCTCTCAACTGGAAGTACGTACCTCGCACAGCGATCAAGTCTCAAGCCTTGTTGGATTTCATAAATGACTGGACCGAGTGTCCGGCGCCCGAGGAGAAGCCGGACAACACATATTGGACAATCCACTTTGGTGGATCCAGGCAACTGGAAGGACCAGGTGCAAGGGTTGTATTAACATCCCCCAAAGGTGATAAGTTCTGTTATGTGCTAAGGTTGATGTTTCCTTGTACTAACAATGCTACCGAGTACGAAGCCTTGCTTCATGGGGTCAGAGTGGCTAAGGAGATGAACCTGAGCTGGGTTAGATGCTTCGACGACTCAGATCTCGTAGCCTAGCAGGTGTTAGGCACTTGGGACTCCAAGGGCCCACGGATGGCGGCTTACCGACAGGCGGTTGATGTCATCGCTGGTCACTTCAAGGGTTATCAGGTGGATCATATTAATCGTCGCAAGAACGAGGCGGCTGATGCTCTATCAATGCTGGGTTCTCAACGAAAGCCGGTGCCGCCTAACATTTTCTTGGATGTGCTACATCACCCGTCGGTTAAGTTACCTTCAGAGGAAGACTTGGCTATTCCTGACCCGGAGGGATAGCTGGTGGTGGCTCTACATGCTATTCCTGACTGGACCGTGCCTTACTTGGCGTACTTGACTCGCGGCGAGTTACCTAATGATGAAAATCTTGCCAGACAGATCACTAGGCGGTCTAAGTCTATGACGATAGTCAATGGTGAGTTACATAAGTGCAGCGTCACCGGCGTGTTTCAACATTGTGTCTCAAAATCTTACCAATTCATGCTGGTGATTGTGGTCATCACGCCGGCTCAAAATCTTTGGTCGCCAAGGCCTTTCGACATGGCTTCTTCTGGCTAACGGCTCGTAAGGATGCGTAAGATCTGGTTTGCAAGTGCAATGGATGCCAAAAGTTTGGCCGACATGCTCATGTCCCGGCTCAAGTGTTGCGTATGATTCCAATTACTTGGCCGTTTGCAGTCTCGGGGCTTGATATGGTCAGGCCTTTCAAGAGAACTAAAGACAAGAAGACCCACCTCTTGGTGCCGGTTGACAAATTCACCTGGTGCGTAGAAGCTGAGCCGGTGAGCAAGTGTGACGCGGCTATGGCGGTTCAGTTTATTTAAAAGCTGATCTACCGTTTCGGTTATCCTCATAATATCATCATGGATAATGTCAAATGGTCAGGCAGAGCGTGCTAACCAAGAAATCTAGAGCAGCATCAAGCCCCGCTTATGGTTCCTTTGCAGCGAACGCCGGGTTGTTGGATGGAAGAGTTGTCGTCCGTCTTACGAAGCATCAGAACCACTCCCAATAGATCAACATGGTTTACAGTGCAGAAGTCGTGTTACCAAGTGATATCCGTCATGACTCACCAAGACTGGCGGCTTACGTGGAGGCGTACAATGAAATGGCGTGTCAAGATGCATTGGATGCCCTGGAGGAAGAACATGATCTGGCGGCAGCTCGATCGGTGATTTATCAGCAGGACCTGCATCGCTATCATAGCCGCAGAGTCAAGACCCAGATGTTTCAAGAAGGCAACTTATTATTGCGATTGATTCAAGAGCAGACAGACGCGCACAAGTTGTCACCTCCATGGGAAGGGCCTTTTGTGGTCAGCAGAAATCTCAACAATGGGTCGTATTACCTCGTTGACATCCGAGACAACTCAAGCACTTCTGGGAAGGAGACCCACCAACCGTGGAACATACCGCATCTATGGCCTTACTATACTTAAGCTGTCAATACATGACATTGTACATATCATATATATATATATATATATATATATGAATAAAGTTTTGCATATCTCATCTGTGCAAAAGGGACAATCAGGGGGCTTCCAACCCGCCGGGTTTAGCTTATCAGACCCTATTGATCGGCTCTTAAGCCAAATAGTTGACTCTGTCAACATGATCATCTAGGGGTCTTCCAACCCAACGGGTTTAGCTTATGACACCCTATCGGTCGGCTCTTAAGACGAGCAATTGACTCCATCAACAAAGATCACTTGGGGGCTTCCAACCCACCGGGTTTAGCATACACACCCTCTTGATCAGCTCTTAAACCAAACAGGGTTAAACCTGCCTGTAAGCTGATGCTGCTCTGCTAGGTGACCCGCCGAAGTCTTACCAGTTAATCTCGCATGGAGACCGTGAGCTGGTTCGAATAAATTGTCGGCCAATCTCGATAGAGACCCTGTATTGGTTAAAGGTTAAAACGATGGCTCTTGTCACGTGAGGGCCGGCTTACGGAAAGCAATGATAAACTCTCCCATCTACTACCGACTCTCCGCTATGTGGCCCGTTTGTACTCTTAGATAGTTAATCCTTAAGGACCCTACACTATTTAAGGTTAAAATGCCAGATTTATGTCACATGAGAGGCAATTTATGGGCTATTAAGGGTACTCATGCCATGCCGAGTCTCTTCTGGGACGTCACACTTCCTGTCACTTAATCTCGCTTAGAGACCCTGAGCCGGTCAAAGAAATTGACGGCCAATCTCGATAGACCCTGTACTGCTAAGTAGTTTTAAGTGGCGAGTCAACCCAGTAGAACCGGCAAATGAGTTAAAAACACAACTTATGAAAGATACCACATCTTTGGGCTGCGCTATCATAAGCTGCCCTCCTAACAATGCGAATATTATTCTATGCTCGCAGGTTGGTTAATTACCAAGAGCCGCCACAACATTTGGTATTAGTTGAAGGCACAAGGCAGATGTAATACATTAAGCCGGACGACTTTATATGTGCACGATGACACAGTTCAGGCAAGACAAAGTTTACTACAAGCCTATTACAATGCTCACTACGGAGCTCAAAAGTGAGGACTCAAATTTTATACACCGCCCTATGGCGGGTCACAAGGCCGGATTATCCACGGTGTTACCAAGGTCGTCAGTTGGATGGCGGGTTACCCTGCGACGGGTCTTCGACCTCCATGATCTGGAGATTGTCCACGTCCTAGTTGCAGTTGGTTAAAGCCACAAAATTTGCCTCTTCAAAGAGGGGGGACGGGTCAATATCAGAAGCGAAGAGATGCTTACGACATGCAGGCGTTAGGTCCTTGGCCTCAAAGGTTGGACTGTGTACTCTCTTCTGCTCGGTATTGTAAGCCTCCTGGTATGTTGACAAGTCCACTTCTTCTGCTAACTCTGATGCGAGGACTCTGGAAGCCTTCATGGACCGAGCATAGTCAGCCTCTGTGAACTCTGAGCTGTCATCCTAATTGGATGGAAACCCGTTAATCATATCTTCGGGAGTCAGCTCTAGGGAGAAAGCTAAAGCCCGACTTATGGCTGTGATGGCTCCTTTTCTGGTGGCTGATTTTTAGAGCTCCTGGATTTGTTTCGGCAGGGTGGATAGTAGCTCTATGACTTCCTTCATAGTTCAGGGAATATTGTCTTTATACAGCACCGCCTTGATTGTGCAGAGAGCTCCGCAATACAGTTGCTCTGTTAAAGTGTAGACGGCTTTCAATGGCAACAAGCTATCAGTAGCAAGTTGACGGCTCCTTGGACCTGCATAAGATGGATTTTTGGTTATAAGTCGTCAGTGTAAGTATTCACACAAGAGTATTGGTTAAGGCGTGTAGCTAATGAGACACAACCACGAGCCGCTCGTCTGCATCGTCTACACATTTGGCCAGGGCAGCTTGCTCTGTTTCAGCAGACTCCTTGAAGGCAGCAAATTCAGCTTTAACTTTTGTAACTTCCTCGATGGCAAGCCGACAGTTCTCATTGGCTTCGCATCGGGCGACTTGCTGAGTGGCCAGATTGCTCCTTAAGCCGGTCAATTCAGACCCAGCCTCGTTTAAAGCATCCTATGACATACAAAAAGCAAAATTAGGGTGAAGTCACCGGGATGGTATATTATTAGATTATAAGGATTAAGACAATATAATGAAAGTCTCAAGCAGATTGCAAGCAATATGCTCGACACTTGGGGGCTAATGCCTGTTTGTTCTCCAAGGCTGAAATGAAGTTCCGACTCATCTTCATCAAAAGTCAGGCCGGCCCTTGGGGACTACATATGGTTCTTTGCTCTTTCTACAATGAAGTCCCAGCTCAACTTCATCAAGTCAAGACGGCCCTTGGGAGCTACAGATGCCTCTTCAATTTATCTACTGTGAAGTTCCGTCTCAACTTCATCAAGTCAAGCCGGCACTTGGGGGATATATATGGCTCTTTGATCTATCAACAAATTAAGCTCCGGCTCAACTACATCAAGTTAAGCCGGCCCTTGGGGGCTACAGACGGCCTTTGAACAACTACTTAGACACTAAAGCTACATGCTAGGTGTTTATGCTTATAACAAGACTGAAAGACACGGATTACCATTAACAAATATTAACCCGGCTCTTGGGTGCTACGTAAGGGTATAAGGAGAGGAGAGAAAGAATACCTCATATTTCTTCCTCATCAAGCTAACAAGCTTGAGCTCCATGTTCCGGCTTGTGGACAGGCGGTTCAGATAACCAGCGTGAAGCTCATCGGCTGTTAGCTTCTCTAGCGTGGGGAGCTCAAATTCCAGCTTCTTGGAGGCTTCAGTTGTCTCGGTGTGCTTTGCCAACACATGAGGTTAAGGAGAGTGAAAGACGGTGCCAGTAATGGCAACGTCGGGAGTAACCGAATCATCATCAGCCCTCGGAGGGCTCTCAGGAATCATGTCATTGACTGCCGGCTCGGCAGAGCAACGAGCTTTTTCAGGCACGTCCTTGGAGGCCGCAGAGGGGTCAGCGTGCGGTACAGGAGAATCCGGCTTAGCAGGCTCCAGCTCTCGAGATTTGAGACTAGGGGCAGAGCCGCCAGTCTTCCTTCGTTTTGCTTGAGCCCTGGAGAATATAGAAGGTCATGGTTTAAATTTTACAAGTAACAAAAGTTTGAACATAAGCATGAAGGGCATGCACTCTGGGTTGATCTTTAGGGGCGTCACAATAGTGGTTGTAGAGTCGCTAGATGAAGGAGGTGATTCCTGAAAAGTAGTTAAGACAATATAAGACAAATTTGAGTTATAAAGGCAAGGTTGATAAAACAAAGCCAAGATTGAGTAGATACCTCAGCCGGCCATTTTCGTTGATCCGGAGAATGTGATAACCCGGCCATGAGGTCATTAGAGCTGGTGCTCCGGGGCTGATATCGGGAGAGTTGCTATTGCTTTTTCAAAAGAAATTGGCCGTCTAAGTAAGCAAGAGGATGAGAAAGTGGGACCTTTTGGATGACCTGCCATATCTTCTGTGGTGCAAGATGTTCTGAATCGGATGAAATGTAAGTTACTCCAGGAACGTTGGCGTGGCTTGTCTCCGTTTTGTCCTGTGAATTATCATTGTCAATATAGTGCATGAAGAGACGGCCAAAATAATCAAGTTCTACCTCTGAGTCGTTAGATTCTGGTTGTTCTTGAGGTGCAGTTTTCTTCTTTCCGTCGCTAGTTTTCTCCTTTGACTTCTTTGGAGGAGGAACATACATCTTTTTCTAGAAGCCAGAACTTGCCTGAAAGTATAAGACGACAGAGGTCAAAAGATTGCAAAGTACATATGGATAGCTAACACGGAAATAAGGAGATCAAGAGTCGCCCTTATGTTTGGGGCCGGGTTTGCGGCACATAAAGGTGCTAACCCGGTGGCGCGGCAAGATCCTAAATACTCATGAACAAGGCTCTGGATGGCGGCCATGATGTTATCTTCTGATAACATCATAGGTTTAAAGCAGAGGGGGTCATCAGATTCACTCGTATACTCGCACATGAGACGGCTTCGCCGACTCAGGGGCATGACTCTCCAAGAAATGCAGCAGCGGGTCAGATCAATCCCCGTTAGACCATTGGCCATAAGGGCTTTAATCTTTGCATGAGCCAGGGCATACTTCGCCCGCTCAGAGGCTGACAGTCAGTCAGGGAGCTCAGTCATTGTCTTGAGCTGATTTGGACGGTAACCCGGCAGGGGATGCTCTCCTTCTAGAGAGGTGTCTTTTTGCAGTCAAACCTAGTCTTATTCCAATCTTTTGGGTGACTCGGCATCTGAACAGCCGGAAAGGTCACATCCCGTCTTCTTTGAATTGAGATTCCACCAAGCTCTAAGCTTGGACCATCTTTCACCTCTGTCTGGTGGTTTGCATAAAAGAACTCACGAAAGAGACCCACGGACGTCTCTTCTTGTAAGTAAACTTCACAGAGAGTTTGGAAGTTGCACATGTTTGAGACGAAGTTTGGGGCAATGTCTTGAGGGTGCAACTTAAAGAAATGAAGGACGTCTCAGAATTTTTTTGAGCCGGGCGGGCTGAAACCGCGCACGAGGTGATCCGCGAATACAACTACATCGCCCTATAGTGGAATGGGTTTATTTTCATTGCCTGGAACCCTCCAATGGATGAAATCTTTGGCTGGTAAGGTCCTTAAATATTTGTCTACAAAATCCTTCAGAAACTCTTTGGTGACAGCAGAGTCGACCCAGTTACAAGAATTTGATGAACAAGGCATGGTGGCGAATTAAAGTTGTGCAAGGTAATAACGTGCGGCGAGTTAGAAGGTGATAGACAGCTCAGGGCGGCTGAAGAAATCTACGTTCTATAAGGCTAAGTCGCCGGAGCGGCTTAAGTGAGAGCCGGAAGTTCACTAGCGAGTTAAGTTGACAAAGGAGCAGAACAAATATTACTAAGTGTGGAAAACAGGTTTCACAGACTATCTACATAGTTATGGATCTACAAAACAAAGAAAAAAGCAGGTTTATTCTAACCTAATGAAGAATAGAAGAACTAGAAGTGTTCTGAAGACAGTACGGGCGGCAACCAAGGATTGGTGTTGTGCCGTTACCTACTTCCTACGATCTACCACACAGGAAAACAAGGCATCATTGGGTTCACTGGCCTACAAATCATCCGACATTGTGAGGAGCTAGTGTTCTAGCGAGCGGAGAAACTCCATGAAACCCTACCGAAAGCTATAGATCTAAGGGTGGAGAAGAACTCACCGGAGATGACGTGACGGATGAGGGTGGCCTGGCGTGACGACGGCGTGGGAGCTTCACCAGAGCGAGAGGGCTCTAGAGCGACGGCGTCAGGAGGAAGAAGAAGAGGCACGAGCGGAGAAGGAAATGAAAACTGCCCTTCACGGTCCTATTTCATAAGCAAAAGCTGGAAATGGGCACGAGAATCAAGGCGACAGAAGTTGATTGACCGAGACGGACGCCTCGATTTTCGGGCTACCAGTTGAATAGTGGAAAGATCCATTGTGGTCATCAAGGGATATTTTTGATATATCCGGTATGACATCATGGCAGGTCATTTTGTTTTAGTTTCAGGTGATAATGAGAGAGACTCGCCGCCAAGTGAGATGGAAGGTTGAAATGAGGAAGCTCAATTCAACCTGGGGCCTAATGTTGGGGATATAACCCCGTGGTGAGACCCACCTAGGTGGGGCAGGGTCATGCTTGGCGGCTCATAGCCCAGACCAAGGATGGCCTGGAGACACAAGCCAAGACATATGGCGGCTCACAATGATGGGCCAAGGTGAGGCGCAGAAAAAGAAGGCGAGAAGACCCACGCGGAATAAGCCACCCGGAAACAGCTTGTCCCAGCAGGCAAGGCGACATAGAGATAGACTTAGACACGTTGTGAGAGTCAGTTTGATACTTGTGTAACTCATGGTCTTGACCTCCTATATAAGGGCGAGACCCGGGGCAACGTAGACAGAGACCAATGGATCGAGAGCTAGGACAAGCGAATACGCTCCCTTGTAATCGATACTTTAATCAATACAACACAAGCAGGACGTAGGCTTTTACCTCGACTTGAGGGGCCGAACCTGGGTAAACTCGTGTCCTTCGTCCCAACCAACCCCTTTGAGTCCATCGCCTGAGCGATGGCCTCGAATCTAAGCCCTCGGACATCTGCCGTGATAAAGCCACGACATATACTTTTGGGTATTTGGCTCAAAGTGGTACATTGTTGATAAGCATTGTCGTACTAAATTTGCTCCTAAATCTCATGAAGGATTCCTACTTGGTTACAGATCAAACTCTCACACTTACCATGTCTACAACAGCTTCACTCGAAAAGTTGAAGAGACAGTAGATGTGAAGTTTGATGAATCTAATGGTTCGCAAGTCGAACAATTGCCAAATGATGTAGGTGATAAGGATCCTTCGGAAGCCATACTAGATCTACCCATCGGCAAAATTCATCCCATGGAGGTGAAGGAGAGTACTTCATCAACTCAAGTGGACGCCCCTACTTCACGTCAAGGTGAACCTCAACACGACATGGAGGCATACACGAGTGGTACACGATAAGATGATGAAGAGGAGGAAGTGCATCATGAAGATCCACACCAACCACCTTCACCACCACCTCAAGGGAATGACACCTTCAACAACAACGAAGATGAATGAGATGATAATGAATACGAAGAAGCTCCACCATCCAACAATCGGAAGCTCACCCGTGTTCGATCTCAAGTGACCAAGAACTATCCCCTAAACCAAATATTTGGTGATATACAAACAGGGAGAATCACTCGCTCTAAAACCCGTCTAGCTAAATTTTGTGAGAATTATTCCTTCATCTCTAGCATTGAGACTTTAATGGTAGAACATGCTCTTGAAGACGCGGATTGGGTGAACGCAATGCATGAAGAGCTACACAACTTTGAGAGGAACGAAGTGTGGACACTCATGGAGAAGCCCGAAGATGAGCACAACATCATCAGAACAAAATGTGTGTTTCAGAACAAACAAGACGAAGATTATAAAGTTGTACGCAACAAGGCTCGTCTGGTAGCTCAAAGATATACACAAGTCGAAGGTATGGACTACGGTGAGACCTATGCCCCCGTTGTTAAACATGAAGCTATTCGTATTCTTCTTGCCTATGCTAATCACCATGATATCACGCTTTATAAAATGGAAATCAAAAGTGCTTTTTAAATGGTGAAATAGAGGAAGAAGCGTTGTTAAGCAACCACCTGGTTTTGTGAATCCTAAGAAACCTAATCATGTTTACAAGCTTCACAAAGCTCTTTATGGTCTTAATCAAGCCCCTTGTTCTTGATATAAATGCTTAACAAAGTTTCTCATCGAAAAAGGTTTTGAAATTGGTAAAATGAGGCAACCTTGTTCACTAAGAGAGTTAATGGATAATTATTTGTATGCCAAATTTATGTGGATGATATTATCTTTGGTTCCACTAACCCTCAATTTAGTGAAAGATTCGGAATGTTGATGTCCGAGAAGTATGAGATGTCTATGATGTGTGAGCTGAAATTCTTTCTTGGATTGCAAATCAAGCAATCAAGAGAAGTAACTTTCATATCTCAAACTAAGTATACCAAGTACATGAGCAATAAGTTCAACATGCAGGATTGCAAAGGTATTAAAAGTCCTATGCCCACTAGTGGACATGATGAACTGACCAGGGAGGAAGAACCGGTTGATCAAAAGGTTTATCGATCTATGATTGGTTCACTGTTATATGTGTGTGAATCTCATCCCGATATTATGCTTAGTGTTTGCATATGTGCTAGGTATCAAGCTGCACCTAAAGAGTGTCATCTTTTGGCCGTGAAACGTATTGTGAGATACGTGATACAAACACCAAACTTTGGCATTTGGTATCCAAGGGATCTTCTTTTAATCTTGTCGGCTCTTCCGATTCGGACTATGTCGCAGACAAGGTTGACATAAAATCCACCTTGTGTACTTGTCAATTTTTAGGTATATCTCTTGTGTCTTGGTCCTCCAAGAAAAAAAACTCGGTGTCTCTATCTACCTCCGAAGCTGAGTATATTGCTGCTGGATCTTGTTGTGTGCAATTACTATGGATGACATGAACGCTTAAGGATTATGGTATTCATGTTAAAATGTTCCACTACTTTGCGACAATGAATGTGCTATTAAAATTGGACATAATCCTTTGCAACATTCTCGAACCAAGCATATTCAAGTTCGACATCATTTCATTCCTGATCATGTTGCCAAAGGAGATATCAATCTTAAGCATGTTCGCACTAACAAACAATTGGCCGATATCTTCACCAAGCCACTTGATGAGAAAACATTTTGTCATTTGAGGAGTGAGTTGAACATCATTGATGCTTCAAACCTGAGCTAGACTCACTCGGTTGCAAGCAAGGGCATGAGCTTTATTATTATCTCCATGTTCTCGTAACTCATTATCATATGCCATGGAATTCTATGCTCCCTTGTATTGCATCTAACCTTTTGTAGGTACTTGGAAGAACTTCATTCCACAAGATTGCCACCAACTCCAATCATAAGCAATATTTTCATTACCAAGTATCCACAACCTCTCTTGATGATGGAAGGAAGAAGACAACAAAAGCATATCCTTGACATATACATGATCTTAGTTGCAAATTATATAAGTGGTATCATGTCAATAGGATATATCCATTGTTCTTCCTTGCATGACTAACCTTTGTAGGTGATGAGTGTACTAGAACAAGAAGGATTGCTTCAATTTCAAGATGGTCTTCATCAATCTCGAGCATCCTCAACAAGTTCACCTACGAGCAACGTCATCAACATCAGTCAAGGTATGTACTCATATCTTTGAAAAGGCTTTACTCCAAGACATGGGCTAAAGCAACTCAAGTGATATGAAGACATAAAAATACTTATTTGAAAAATGGTAACCCCATTTCGAGCATAAACAATGAGTATGACCTATGATCAAGCATTCTTGCTTGGCTCCTATGTGAATATACTCTAATATAGGTGACCTAGTCACCGCCTATCATTTAGTTAAGAATCTTGCGTGGTTTCCTCTCTATTTGTATGTTTTCTCGTAACCACTCGGATCTTATCTATTTGATGTCCTTTGTAAATATTTGTCTTGTTTTTATTTTTGAAACAATTTTGTTTGTCTCTCTGAAAATAGAATCTTGGATCATCTTTCGGAGACACCAATATAGATAACTCGGTCCTACCGAATCTGCAGATGAGCTACACAATACAATCTCGGTACTATCGACTTATTTATTCCGGTGTCACCGATTTTCCTTTTCTTTCAAAATCTGAGTTTCTTTGATATTGCGTATTCGTTTCTATTCTTGTTCCTTCGATGAACTCTCCCTTTGGCAAATTTGAGGTTTCTTCTCCTTGGAGCTAGGGATCCTTGAATAAAGAATTTCTCCTGCGAAGTATTGTTTGTTCTTCTCTTAGTATTTTAGTGGACCCTACTTTCAATGACCCTTGATCTCCAGGATTCCTTCCTTATCAATGATCCCTGTCACTACTCCCAAGTTTAACCTTTTTGTTACTTTATGCCAAAGGGGGAGAATATCAAAGCTTCATGCTAAAGGGAGAGTTACATGCTTATGCCAAGGGGAGATATGATTTAGGGGGAGAGGAAAATATCAAAAGTTCACACTTATATAATCAAGGAGAGAAACAACAACGAGGGGAAGATAACTACATTTGGAGAAAAGTCTCAAGTAAACAAAGGATTGCTTTTCTCACCCTATCCGACCCCAATATCTACATGCTGAGATTCAGGGGGAGAGGGTGTACTACCATATTTATATCAAAGGGGAGAAAACATGTAATAGATTAATGCTAAAGGTGGAGACATATCAATCTTAATGGTTATCATATTTTATATGTTCTCTACATCTTGGTACTTTTTGAGTTCTTTTTCTTTTGTTCAGTAGAATACTCTTGTGTTTCCTAACATTGTTTTCTCAAGTGTGTCTCTACTACTAGAATGCTGAACAACTCAAGTTAAGTATATGCATCATATCTTTGGTCAATATGATCTCTTGCTTCTTGCACATATTTTTTGCAAGAGTGAATTCTTGATCAAAGATATACATTTCATTCGCATATATTGATGCATATAGCCAAGATACACATGACTCTTATATACCTTTTATTCCTATGTGTGCCCATGCATTCCAAACCAACTATCCTTTAAAGGACTGCACACATTTAGGGGGAGCAAATTTAAGTCATGTGTCTCTCAAAGTCTTCATTGCATTCATGCATATCTTTAATTGAATCTTTGATTGTATGTTGTCATCAATTACCAAAAAGGGGGAGATTAAAAGCACAACATGCTCCCTTGGTGGTTTTGATAATTCATGACAAAATACATTGTCTCTTGGACTAACACCTCTATCTGGTGTATTTCAGGTAATAGTCCATGGAGACTTGCGTTGTCAAAAGGATTGTGGAGATTGTGGAATCGCCCCAGCATTCAAGGAAATAGGTTGGCCAAGCTTCAAGCAAGAGGACTCTACATTTTACATTTGTGAGAAATCACTTTGAGTCTATAGGAAAGCCAATACTATTAAAAGGGGGTAAAGTTTGGATGGTGAACAATATGCTCAAACGTGCACAAGTGATAGTCACCAAAACATCCACATACTCTCCCACCAAAGTCTGTCCTAAGCCAAACATGCAAATCGGTGCAACCAACATTCCTATCCCGGTTCCACCGAGTTCCAAGCCCTAGACAGACTCACCTAAACCCTAACACTTCGGTGCAGACGACACTGCACTCGGTGCCATCGAGTTGGGTTGCCCACTTTCTGTTACGCAAGTTCTCATTTTTGGTCCAACCGAGAATGGTGAATCGGCGTCACCAAGTTTGGTAAATCTGATCATTGGTCACCTTGTCGGTGCAACCAAGAATTGTATATCGGTCCCTCCGAGATTCAAAAGTTGCCACTTTTAGTCACTTCGGTACCACCGAGATTTACACATCGGTGTCACCAAGTCTACCTTATTGTCTGTAACGGTTGGATTTTTGGGGATGCCTATATATACCCCTTCACCACCATCCACTCGAAAGTGAAGCACTCAGAACTATTCCATACCTATCCTACTCAGTTTTTTGAGAGAGAACCACCTATCCTTGTGTTGAGGTCAAGATCTTCCACTCCAACACATGGATCTTGATTTCTAGACTCCCAAAGTTGCTTTCCACCAATACCATCTCTTCTACCAAGCCAAATCTGTGTGAGAGAGATTGTGTTTAGGAGTCTATCATCTTGAAGTACAAGAGCAAGGAGTTCATCGTCATTACTAAGCCTATTACCCTTTTGAGGGTGGTGCCTCCTAGATTGGTTAGGTGTTTCTTGGGAGCCTCCTACTTCGTGTTGTGGAGTGAACCAAGAAGTTTGTAAGGGCAAGGAGATCACCTACTTCATGAAGATCTACCCATCGTGAGGCTAGTCCTTCGTGGATGGAAGCCGTATGGAATAGTCAAGGTATGGGTGGATACCTCTGTGGACTCTCGCGACCGTTACCCTCCGTGGGTTGAAGACTCCATAAACATGGACGTACGATAGCACCACCTATCGGAACCACGAGAAAAATCTTTGCGTCTCCTATTGTGTTTGCATTCCTGTCCCATCTCTTTACTTACCTGTGCAATGTGTTTACTTTCTGCTGCCATATTTGTAGACATGCATGTGTAGGGCTGTTAGATTTCCTAGACTTGTTATAACTATTTAAATCTGCCAACGAAACAACTTGGGAAAAGGTTAGGTTTTAAATTACTGCTAGTAGTATATTCACCCCCCTCTAGACACGCCTCTCTCGATCTTACACATGTGCTTCCTATTTTCTTGCATCTTCACTTGCTAAAAATCTATTGTTATGGATCCTCATCCACTTGCTAATTATTTCAAAATACCAAATTAGTATGAACCAATTTCTAGTGATTTGAGTGTACTTGATTATCTCTATGAAGTTTTGCTTGATATTCGTGAATCTGGAAATTGTGATGAAGTGATTCACGATGTTTCCTTGAATAAAAAGCATGATTACCATGATATTGTTATAAATTTTATTAATTTCAGTTATATTAATGATATGCAAAACTACAAGCTTGGGGATGCTATATTTGATGAGTTTTCCATGACCACTACTTATTGCAATGATCATGATTGGGGTGATAATGCTTCTTATGATCTTGATAATTTATTTAATACTCATGATGATTATGATATTGAAAGTGGGTTTGTAAGAGTGTCAACTTTAGGCATTATTGATCCCACTATTTTTGAGAGTGTTCAATCTTATGAAAAGTTTGATAAAAGTGGGTCTCGAGAGGTCATGACTTTAGTTAATGATAATCCCACTATTTTGGAAGAGTATCAACTTTGCATGCATGTGGATCATGAAGAGAAAATTTTATATGATAGTTATATTGTTGAATTCCTTCATGATTCTAGTGGAATTTATTATGAGGGAGTAACACATGCTTGTAGGAATTGCAATAATATCAATTTTCCTCTCTATGTGTTCAAAGTTTTAAATTTATGCTTGTTTTGCCTTCCTATGCTAGTTGATTCTTGCTCCCATAAATTGTTTGATCACAAAAATCCTATGCATAGTAAGTGGGTTAAACTTAAATGTGCTTGTCATGAGATCGATGATGCTATCTTGCATGCTTCAGTTACTACTTTTTATGTGAGGATCATTGAAATCGTTATGCCTAGCTAAAAGGCTTTAAACAATAGTGCTTGTTGGGATGCAACCCAACTTAATTTTGCTTTCTGCTTTTTGCTTCTATTTTGGTGTGTTTAGAACATTATTAATGCTCTAGTAATTTTGTTTTTGTGTTTTGATTAGTGTTTGAGCCAAGTAAAACCTTTGGGGTCATCTATGGTAGTTGTTGATTTGATCCTGCTGAAAAACAGAAACTTTTGCGCTCAGCCCAGGAATTTTCCAAAATTTTCAGAGCGTGGATTGATCTGAAATGTTTAACCAGGATAGATATACAAATTGCCATGATTTTCCTAATTTTTCAGAACGTTTAAAGTTCCATAAGTATTCGAAGTTTACAGATTGCTACAGACTGTTCTGTTTTTGACAGATTCGGTTTTCTTTGTGTTGTTTGCTTATTTTGATGTATCAATGGGTCGTATCGGGGGCTATGAGTCATGGAAAAGTTAGAATACGGTAGGTATCACTATAGGAATCAGCTACTTTGTCGTCCGCCATAGCGGACGGCAATGTCATGCACGACGGACGGCAAAGGCTTTGTCGTCTGCCAGCAGACGGCCAACCGTGCGGCTGAATAAGCTACGGTAAAGGGCGCTTTGCCATCTGTTGGCAGACGGCAAAGATGCTTCGGTCTTTCCCGTCTGCCAGCAGACAGCAAAGATCGTGGATGACACACGTGGCAGCCTACGTCCGTTAAGGGGTTAACGGCGTGCTTTGCCGTCTGTTGGCAGACAGCAAAGATGCAAAGTTCTTTGTTTTCTGCCAGCGGACGGCAAAGCAGCGGTTTCTTTGCCGTCTGCTGGCTAACGGCAAATATGCAAAGTTCTTTGCCGTCTGCCATCGGACGACAAAGAAACCACATAGGCCAGCCAAGTGCCACCCCAGGTTGCACAAGTAACTGCGAGATGGCAGCTTTGTCGTCTATTGGCTAATGGCAAAGCTCTTTGTCGTCTTCCAGCAGACGACAAAGAGCCTGCACATCCCCTGTTTTTTCTGTTTTTTATTAAATTCATTCAATTTCAAAGAATTTCACACATATATATTCACACATTGGAAAATTCTTTCAACAAGCATAACAACACATAGACATACCAAATCATATCCCTACCATATGGATATGATCATCCAACACACACACATATATATATATACATACCAAATGAAAAGTCCATGTGCAACATATATAGCTAGCCAACATATCCAACAACAAGCATACAATGGTTTCATCCATACATACATATATAGGTAGCAAGTTTCACATTGTTCATCCTACAAAATCAAAACAAAAAGGAAGCACAAGAAGAAGAGTAGACTCCATGAACACAAGCTTCCTCATCGAAAGAAAGTCTGCAAATTGGGAAAGAATAAAGTTAGAAGAAGAAGAAGAGGAAGAATACTAGAGGAAGAATACTAGAAGAAGAACACTAGAAGAAGAAGAAGACTAGAAGAAGGAGACTAGCTAGAAGAAGAACAAGAATGTTTCTTCTCTTTCTTTTTCTCCTCTCCTCTTCTTTATCTTCTTCTTCTAACTAAGGTAGGTAAAAATACCATCTTTTATCTAAGCTAGGTAAAATGCTAAGTGTAGGTAATTTTAGAGCTAAGCTAGGTAAATAGGTCATTTTGGAGGTTAGGAAGATTATTGTGTCATTTTTTACCTAAGTAAGCTAATTATGTCATTTTTGAGCTATCCTAGTTAAAATTGTTCATTTTGGAGCTAAGTAAGGTTATTTTGTCATTTTGGAGGAAAATAAACAAATGATATGACAGTTTGCAGCTAAACCACGGTCATTATGCCATTTTTACCTAAGTAAGCTAATTATGTCATAAGTGAACTAGCTAAGCTAAGTATAGATTATTATTGAGCTATCCTAGGTAGTTAGGCCATTTTTGAGCTAACTAAGCATATTTATTCATTTTGGAGGACAAAATGGTAAGTGTAGGACATTTTTGAGCTATCCTAGTTAAAATCTGTCATTTTGGAGCTAGGTATGGTTATTTTGTCATTTTGGAGGAAAACAAACTAATGATATGATAGTTTGGTGCTAAACCAAGGTTATCATGCCATTTTTTACCTAAGTATGCCAAGTATGTCATAAATGAACTGAAGAAGGTAAGTATAGGTCATTTTTGAGCTAACCTAGGTAGTTATGCCATTTTTGAGCTAACTAATCATATTTACTCATTTTGGAGGACAAAATGGCAAGAGTAGGTCATTTTAGAGCTATCCTAGTTATAATCGGTCATTTTGGAGGTAGGAAAGCTTATTTTGTCATTTTGGAGGAAAATAAGCTAAGTCTATGTCATATTGGAGCTAAACCAATGTTATCATGCCATTTGTTTTACCTAAGTATGCTTAGTATGTCGTAAATGAACTAAAGAAGCTAAGTATAGGTCATTTTGGAGCTAAATTTCTCATTTCTTAAGCTAAGTATGCATTTGTTAAGCAAAACACTTGGGAAAACTTACCATCATCACGGAGGTGAAGGACCGGTCGGGTTTGCGGCAGGGTGAGACGAAGAAGGACCGGTTGGGGGTGCGGTAGACGCAGAAGGATTGGTCGATGCTTGTCGGGAGGCACGCTGCACAAAAGATCATTTGCAATGTCTCCTTATCATGATGCAACTCAAATGTGGATACTAGTAACTAATGACCATTCAAATGAAACTTATCGTGGGTGCTATAGCAATATGGGACATCAGCGGAGGGGTATGACCATTGTTTTGCCACACGGTCTGCACATTTTGGTTTCATGAGTCATTCATATTAGTTAGTAATGAAACGAACATTACGTGCATAATTTGGCAAATATGCAGGAGAACGTTACCATGAGGAGCTTGTATAGGGCCCGGTTAGACGCGTCGTTCCATTTCTCTCCTCCTCCAACAGCCTAGCCGTCCTCTCCTCCATGTCCCTCTTCCTTTGTGCCGCCTACCTGTTTGCCTCCGCCAGAAGCTCCTGGGCCCTAGACTCAATGGAGAGCTCCATTGGCCGTGGACGAGGCCTTATCTCAGGATCAGAGCTCGTCTGGCGCTTCTTGATCTCCGGGAGAGTTCTAGGACAACATATCAGTCCATCCCCAATGTCTATCGAGCCATCGGTCCTCCCGCCACCAGATATCATCACGAGCTCTGGATCAAAAGGACTCTGGCTCGGGTTGAAGTCCTCCCCTTTCCTCGCCTTCCCCTCATCTCTGTACCTAAGGAGGGGATGTTGCTGAATCTCTATAGATGATCGAGGTCATCCTAACAGAATGCATTGGCCTTCTTGTACGAGGCAGTATGGGCCATGGCATAGAGGTCGAACAGAGGTGGAACCTCCTTCTTGTTTTCTCGCGCCTAAAAGAGAGGAACAAAATATTAGTTAAGGGCTCAAGCTAGCATGAAGAATGAAATTGCATGAATCATGAAGCAAACCACATACCCGGTGATCCCCGTACTCAAACAGGTTGGAGCTCCGTTGATGGTGTGGCACACCTTTCATTTGGGCACGGTTTATCCTTGGCCTTGTTGTGGTCGGCTAGCCATTCGGGAGAGCACCACTCATCGACGAATGCCTCCCAACAGTCCATCCTATCCGCACACTATCTCGGGGGCACCTAAGTTAGAAAAGAGAAATTTCAGCGCTACGCCTACGAATCAAATCAAGGAAACTAAGTACAAGGCCTTAAGAATAGATACTTACCTTCATTAACTTCTCCTTACTCAGATAATTTTTGCGGCACTTCTTCTTGGCCCTCTTAATGTTAGTCGATGCGTAGTAGTCTCGAATAGCCTGCACCCGAGACTCATGTTGTAAGTTCTGAACTAGGCACTTGCACTCGGCTACGAGAACAACAGCCGCTTTCGCCTCGTGTTCCTCAAGAAACCGTAGAAGGTCTACAATCAAACAAGACAACACTGATTAGTACAATCACTAGGTGATGTTGATTTTTAATTCTGTAAAGGGGAAATTACCCAAAACCAACGGATCACAATGTCAGCCACCGTCTCGCACAAGACACCATCGACCCTCTCCTCCGGCGGGGCCAGGGCAGCCATGTACAGCTCCCAGGTCAGTGCTACCTATGGAACCTCACCCTCACCGGGAAAATGGACCTTCCCCAGGAAGTAGTGCCGGAGAAGAACACCAAGGACCTGGTTGGGCCTACGGACACCACGCTCGTGTTTCCAACTCCTGCAGTATGAGAAGGCCAACACATTAGATATTAATTTGAAGAAGCATGAAGGCAAAAGGTTAAAAAGAGTAAATGCACTTACTTCTCCGCATTAGTCTCAATCAACCACCTCTGATCGCGGGTCGTCGGCACGGGTGGGAGCTTTGTATGACCATGCTGGTAGACCTTCTTGCCCTCCTCAACCAGGTCGCCCTCGCTATAGGTGTCCTCAGACAAGTTGTCCTCGCCACCATCAGCATGGCCACTAGCCCCGGAGTCACGTGGGATGAAGACCCTGGGACCCAAGTCTCCTAGGACGAAGACTCTGGGACCGGAGTCTCCTGGGACGAAGGCTCGATG
Source organism: Hordeum marinum (assembly GCA_022496015.1). Classification (NCBI taxonomy): domain Eukaryota; kingdom Viridiplantae; phylum Streptophyta; class Magnoliopsida; order Poales; family Poaceae; genus Hordeum; species Hordeum marinum. The sequence continues at coordinate 506,770,409 of CM039675.1, forward strand.
ACCCGAGGCTCGTCGACCCGAGGCTCGGCGACCAGAGTCCAAGACGGGTCCAAGTCCACTAGTAGAAAACAGACCTTTTGTCCTAAGCATTAGTCCCGATCTGGTTACGAGCCGGTACTAAAGACGGTATTAGTCCCGGTTCGTGCCGGCTCCAACGGCTAGGAGCAGGGCAACCTTTAGTACCGGCTCATGAGCTATCTTTATTACCGGTTCGTGTCATGAGCCGGTACTAAAGGGGCATGGCAGGCTTTTGGTTAGACTTGGGCCCTGCGTGCACCTTTAGTACCGGCTAGTCAGACCAACCGGTACTAAAGGGCAACCTTTAGTACCGGCTGGTGTCACCAGCCGGTACTAAAGACTTCCACGCAACAGGTGTCAAATGTTTAGTCCCACTTCGCTAGTCGAGGTGAGACCGCACCTGTTTATAAGCCCCGATGTGCTTGACATGTCGAGCTCCGCTCATAGTGAAAGTAGATGCCCTTACACTGAAAGTCAACCTAAATTCAAAGTGCTAGTTAGGAGCCTAACTAGCACTATGAATTTAGGTTGAATTTCATGTATAAGGGCATCTATTTTCACTTTTGCTATTTTTATGTTATTTCTTTACTATTTTTCCTTCTATTTAATATTACTTCGTTTTAACATTATATTCAATTTGGTAATTTTTAGGTTACTTTAAATGGTTGTTTAAATGATAAACAGATTTTTTTATAATAGTTTGCTATTAAAGTTTCACACAAAAAATTCTTTTTGCTAATATCAAATGAAGTCAGAAATGGTTGAAAATTGATGATGTGCTTTTGAATGGTGCATATTGAATACACATAAAGTCTGGAGTTAAAATAAGTTAATAAAAATGAAATCCTTTTGTAATAGATAAGTTTTCGTCTGAAACCCTCATACTTCGAAAGAGATTGTCAAATTTGTACACGAAGTGCATCCAGTTTTTTTCGTAACCCTCTCAACTCTTTAGAAGTTGCTATGTGTGTGAAATAATGATGTCATGCCAAGTTACAAACTTTTCAGAGTTCATTGGCACTGCTTTTCAAATTCAGGGTTATTTAGCTCAAAATAAATAATCGAATGCATGAAAACTATCAAATGAAGTCAGAAATGGTTGAAAATTGATGATGTGCCTTTGAATGGTGCATATTGAACACACAAAAAGTATGGAGTTAAAATAAGTTATTAAAAATGAAATCCCTTTATAATAGATGAGTTTTCGTCCGAAACCCTCATACTTCGAAAGAGATTATCCAATTTGTACACGAAGTGCATTCAGTTTTTGCCGTAACCCTCTCAACTATTTAGAAGTTCCTATGTGGGTGAAATTATGTCATGCCAAGTTACAACCTTTTCAGAGTTCATTTGTACTACTTTTCAAACTCAGGGTCATTTAGCTCAAAATAAATCGTTAAATGCATGAAAAATATCAAATGAAGTCAGAAATGGTTGAAAATGGATGATGTGACTTTGAATGGTGCATATAGAGCACACGAAAAGTATTGAGTTAAAATAAGTTATTAAAAATGAAATCTCTTTGTAATAGATGAGTTTTCGTCCGAAACCCTTATACTTCGAAAGAGATTGGCTAATTTGTACATGAAGTGCATCCAGTTTTTGCCGTAACCCTCTCAACTCTTTACAAGTTGCTAGGTGAGTGAAATTATCATGTCATGCCAAGTTACAACATTTTCAGAGTTCATTTGTACTGCTTTTCAAATTTAGGGTCATTTAGCTCAAAATAAATCATTAAATGCATGAAAAATGTCAGATGAAGTCACAAATGGTTGAAAATTGATGATGTGACTTTGAATGGTGCTTATTAAACACACAAAAAGTATGGAGTTAAAAAAGTTAATAAAAATGAAACCCTTTCTAATAGATGAGTTTTCGTCCGAAACCCTCATACTTCGAAAGAGATTGTCCATTTTGTACACGAAGTGCATCCAGTTTTTGCCGTAACCCTCTCAACTCTTTAAAAGTTTCTAGGTGGGTGAAATTGTGATGTCATGCCAAGTTACAACCTTTTCAGAGTTCATTTGTACCGCTTTTCAAATTTAAGGTCATTTAGCTCAAAATAAATCATTAAATGCATGAAAAATATCAAATGAAGTGAGAAATGGTTGAGAATTGATGATGTGCCTTTGAATGGTGCATATTGAACACACAAAAAGTATCGAGTTGAAATAAGTTATTAAAAATGAAATCCCTTTGTAATAGATGAGTTTTCGTCCGAAACCCTCATACTTCGAAAGAGATTATCCAATTTGTACACGAAGTGCATTCAGTTTTTGCCGTAACCCTCTCAACTATTTAGAAGTTCCTATGTGGGTGAAATTATGTCATGCCAAGTTACAACCTTTTCAGAGTTCATTTGTACTGCTTTTCAAACTCAGGGTCACTTAGCTCAAAATAAATCATTAAATGCATGAAAATATCAAATGAAGTCAGAAATGGTTGAAAATTGATGATGTGACTTTGAATGGTGCATATTGAACACACGAAAAGTATTGAGTTAAAATAAGTTATTAAAAATGAAATCCCTTTGTAATAGATGAGTTTTCATCCGAAATCCTCATACTTCGAAAGAGATTGGCCAATTTGTACATGAAGTGCATCCAGTTTTTGCCGTCACCCTCTCAACTCTTTACAAGTTGCTAGGTGAGTGAAATTATCATGTCATGCCAAGTTACAACATTTTCAGAGTTCATTTGTACTGCTTTTCAAATTTAGGGTTATTTAGCTCAAAATAAATCATTAAATGCATGAAAAATATCAGATGAAGTCACAAATGGTTGAAAATTGATGATGTGCCTTTGAATGGTGCTTATTGAACACACAAAAAGTATGGAGTTAAAAAAGTTATTAAAAATGAAACCCTTTCTAATAGATGAGTTTTCGTCCGAAACCCTCACACTTCGAAAGAGATTGTCCATTTTGTACACGAAGTGCATCCAGTTTTTGCCGTAACCCTCTCAAGTCTTTAAAAGTTTCTAGGTGGGTGAAATTATGATGTCATGCCAAGTTACAACCTTTTCAGAGTTCATTTGTACCGCTTTTCAAACTCAGGGTCATTTAGCTCAAAATAAATCATTAAAGGCATGAAAAATATCAAATGAAGTCAGAAATGGTTGAAAATTGATGATGTGCCTTTGAATGGTGCATATTGAACACACAAAAAGTATCGAGTTGAAATAAGTTATAAAAAATTCAATCCCTTTGTAATAGATGAGTTTTCGTCCGAAACCCTCATACTTCGAAAGAGATTGTCCAATTTGGACATGAAGGGCAACCAGTTTTTGCCGTAACCCTCTCAACTCTTTACAAGTTGCTATGTGGGTGATATTACGATGTCATGCCAAGTTACAACCTTTTCAGAGTGCATTTGTGCTGCTTTTCAAATTTAGGGTCATTTAGCTCAAAATAAATTATTAAATGCATGAAAAATATCAAATGAAGTCAGAAATGGTTTAAAATAATGGTGCATATTGAACACACGAAAAGTATCGAGTTAAAATAAGTTATTAAAAATGAAATCCCTTTGTAATAGATGAGTTTTCATCCGAAACCCTCATACTTCGAAAGAGATTGTCCAATTTGTACATGAAGTGCATCTACTTTTTGCCATAACCCTCTCAACTCTTTACAAGTTACTAGGTGGGTCAAATTATGATGTCATGCCAAGTTACAACATTTTCAGAGTCCATTTGTACTGCTTTTCAAATTTAGGGTCATTTATCTCAAAATAAATCATTAAATGCATGAAAAATATCAGATGAAGTCAGAAATGGTTGAAAATTCTTGATGTGCCTTTGAATGGTTCATATTGAACACACAAAAAGTATGGAGTTAAAATAAGTTATTAAAAATGAAACCCTTTCTAATAAATGAGTTTTCGTCCGAAACCCTCATACTTCGAAAGAGATTGTCCAATTTTTACATGAAGTGCATCCAGTTTTTGCCGTAACCCTCTCAATTCTTTACAAGTTGCTATGTGGGTGAAATTATGATGTCATGCCAAGTTACAATGTTTTCAGAGTTCATTTGTACTGCTTTTCAAACTCAGGGTCATGTAGCTCAAAATAAATCATTAAATGCATGAAAAATATCAAATGAATTCAGAAATGGTTGAAAATTGATGATGTGCCTTTGAATGGTGCATATTGAACACACGAAAAGTATCGAGTTATAATAAGTTATTAAAAATGAAATCCCTTTGTAATAGATGAGTTTTCATCCGAAACCCTCATACTTCGAAAGAGATTGTCCAATTTGTACATGAAGTGCATCCAGTTTTTGCCATAACCCTCTCAACTCTTTACAAGTTACTAGGTGGGTCAAATTATGATGTCATGCCAAGTTACAACATTTTCAGAGTCCATTTGTACTGCTTTTCAAATTTAGGTTCATTTAGCTCAAAATAAATCATGAAATGCATGAAAAATATCAGATGAAGTCAGAAATGGTTGAAAATTGTTGATGTGCCTTTGAATGGTGCATATTGAACACACAAAAAGTATGGAGTTAAAATAAGTTCTTAAAAATGAAACCCTTTCTAATAGATGAGTTTTCGTCCGAAACCCTCATACTTCGAAAGAGATTGTCCAATTTGTACACGAAGTGGATCCAGTTTTTGCCGTAACCCTCTCAACTCTTTAAAAGTTGCTATGTGGGTGAAATTATGATGTCATGCCAAGTTACAACCTTTTCAGAGTTCATTTGTACCGCTTTTCAAATTTAGGGTCATTTAGCTCGAATAAATCATTAAATGCATGAAAAATATCAAATGAAGTCCGAAATGGTTGAAAATTGATGATGTGCCTTTGAATGGTGCATATTGAACACACAAAAAGTATGGAGTGTAAATAAGTTATTAAAGATTCAATCCCGTTGTAATAGATGAGTTCTCGTCCGAAACCCTCATACTTCGAAAGAGATTGTCCAATTTGTACATGAAGGGCATCCAGTTTTTGCCGTAACCCTCTCAACTCTTTACAAGTTGCTATGTGGGTGAAATTATGATGTCATGCCAAGTTACAACCTTTTCAGACTGCATTTGCACTGCTTTTCAAATTTAGGGTCATTTAGCTCAAATTAATCATTAAATGCATGAAAAATATTAATGAAGTCAGAAATGGTTGAAAATTAATGATGTGTCTTTGAATGGCGCATATTGAACACACAAAAAGTATGGAGTTAAAATAAGTTAATAAAAATGAAATCCTTTTCTAATAGATGAGTTTTCGTCTGAAACCCTCATTCTTCGAAAGAGATTGTCCAATTTGTGCATGAAGTGCATCCAGTTTTTGCCGTAACCCTCTCAACTCTTTACAAGTTGCTATGTGGGTGAAATTATGATGTCATGCCAAGTTACAACCTTTTCAGAGTTCATTTGTACCGCTTTTCAAATTTAGGGTCATTTAGCTCAAAATAAATCATTAAATGCATGAAAAATATCAAATGAAGTCCGAAATGGTTGAAAATTGATGATGTGCCTTTGAATGGTGCATATTGAACACACAAAAAGTATGGAGTTAAAATAACTTAATAAAAATGAAATCCTTTTCTAATAGATGAGTTTTCGTCTAAAACCCTCATACTTCGAAAGAGATTGCCTAATTTGTACACGAAGTGCATCTAGTTTTTCGAACCCTCTCAACACCTTAGAAGTTGCTATGTGGGTGAAATAATGATGTCATGCAAAGTTACAAACTTTTAACAGTTCATTTGTACTGCTTTTCAAACTCAGGGTTATTTAGCTCAAAATAAATAATCGAATGCAAGAAAAATATCAAATGATGGTCATAAATGGTTGAAATTTTTTGATGTGCCTTTGAATGGTGCATATTGAACACACAAAAATTATGGAGTTAAAATAAGTCATTAAAAATGAAATCGCTTTGTAATAGATGAGTTTTCGTTCGAAACCCTCATACTTCGAAAGAGATCGTCCAATTTGTACACGAAGTGCATTCAGTTTTTGCCGTAACCCACTCAACTCTTTACAAGTTGCTATGTGGGTGAAATTATGATGTCATGCCAAGTTACAACCTTTTGAGAGTTCATTTGTACTGCTTTTCAAATTCAGGGTCATTTAGCTCAAAATAAATCATTAAATGCATGAAAAATATCAAATGAAATGAGAAATGGTTGAAAAATGATGATGTGCCTTTGAATGGTGCATATTGAACACACGAAAAGTATGGAGTTAAAATAAGTTATTAAAAATGAAATCCCTTTGTAATACATGAGTTTTCGTCTGAAGCCCTCATACTTCGAAAGAGATTGTCCAATTTGTACATGAAGTGCATCCAATTTTTGCCGTAACCCTCTCAACTCTTTAGAAGTTGCTATGTCGGTGAAATTATGATGTCATGCCTAGTTACAACCTTTTCAGAGTTCATTTGTACTACTTCTCAAATTCAGGGTCATTAGCTCAAAATAAATCATTAGATGTATTAAAAATATCAAATGAAGTCAGAAATGGTTGAAAATTGATGATGTGCCTTTGAATGGTGCACATTGAACACACAAAAAGAGTGGAGTTAAAATAAGTTATTAAAAATTAAATCCCTTTGTAATAGATGAGTTGTCCGAAGGCCTCATACTTCGAAAGAGATTGTCCAATTTGTACATGAAGTGCATCCAGTTTTGCCGTAACCCTCTCAATTCTTTACAAGTTGCTATGTGGGTGAAATTACGATGTCATGCCAAGTTACAACGTTTTCAGAGTTCATTTGTACTGCTTTTCAAACTCAGGGTCATGTAGCTCAAAATAAATCATTAAATGCATGAAAAATATCAAATGAAGTCAGAAATGGTTGAAAATTGATGATGTGCCTTTGAATACTGCATATTGAACACACGAAAAGTATCGAGTTAAAATAAGTTATTAAAAATTAAATCCCTTTGTAATAGATGAGTTTTCATCCAAAACCCTCATACTTCGAAAGAGATTGTCCAATTTGTACATGAAGTGCATCCAGTTTTTGCCATAACCCTCTCAACTCTTTACAAGTTACTAGGTGGGTCAAATTATGATGTCATGCCAAGTTACAACATTTTCAGAGTCCATTTGTACTGCTTTTCAAATTTAGGGTCATTTAGCTCAAAATAAATCATTAAATGCATGAAAAATATCAGATGAAGTCAGAAATGGTTGAAAATTGTTGATGTGCCTTTGAATGGTGCATATTGAACACACAAAAAGTATGGAGTTAAAATAAGTTATTAAAAATGAAACCCTTTCTAATAGATGAGTTTTCGTCCGAAACCCTCATACTTCGAAAGAGATTGTCCAATTTGTACACGAAGTGGATCCAGTTTTTGCCATAACCCTCTCAACTCTTTACAAGTTACTAGGTGGGTCAAATTATGATGTCATGCCAAGTTACAACATTTTCAGAGTCCATTTGTACTGCTTTTCAAATTTAGGGTCATTTAGCTCAAAATAAATCATGAAATGCATGAAAAATATCAGATGAAGTCAGAAATGGTTGAAAATTGTTGATGTGCCTTTGAATGGTGCATATTGAACACACAAAAAGTATGGAGTTAAAATAAGTTATTAAAAATGAAACCCTTTCTAATAGATGAGTTTTCGTCCGAAACCCTCATACTTCGAAAGAGATTGTCCAATTTGTACACGAAGTGGATCCAGTTTTTGCCGTAACCCTCTCAACTCTTTAAAAGTTGCTATGTGGGTGAAATTATGATGTCATGCCAAGTTACAACCTTTTCAGAGTTCATTTGTACCGCTTTTCAAATTTAGGGTCATTTAGCTCGAATAAATCATTAAATGCATGAAAAATATCAAATGAAGTCCGAAATGGTTGAAAATTGATGATGTGCCTTTGAATGGTGCATATTGAACACACAAAAAGTATGGAGTTGAAATAAGTTATTAAAGATTCAATCCCGTTGTAATAGATGAGTTTTCGTCCGAAACCCTCATACTTCGAAAGAGATTGTCCAATTTGTACATGAAGGGCATCCAGTTTTTGCCGTAACCCTCTCAACTCTTTACAAGTTGCTATGTGGGTGAAATTATGATGTCATGCCAAGTTACAACCTTTTCAGACTGCATTTGCACTGCTTTTCAAATTTAGGGTCATTTCGCTCAAATTAATCATTAAATGCATGAAAAATATTAATGAAGTCAGAAATGGTTGAAAATTAATGATGTGTCTTTGAATGGCGCATATTGAACACACAAAAAGTATGGAGTTAAAATAAGTTAATAAAAATGAAATCCTTTTCTAATAGATGAGTTTTCGTCTGAAACCCTCATTCTTCGAAAGAGATTGTCCAATTTGTACATGAAGTGCATCCAGTTTTTGCCGTAACCCTCTCAACTCTTTACAAGTTGCTATGTGGGTGAAATTATGATGTCATGCCAAGTTACAACCTTTTCAGAGTTCATTTGTACCGCTTTTCAAATTTAGGGTCATTTAGCTCAAAATAAATCATTAAATGCATGAAAAATATCAATGAAGTCCGAAATGGTTGAAAATTGATGATGTGCCTTTGAATGGTGCATATTGAACACACAAAAAGTATGGAGTTAAAATAACTTAATAAAAATGAAATCCTTTTCTAATAGATGAGTTTTCGTCTAAAACCCTCATACTTCGAAAGAGATTGCCTAATTTGTACACGAAGTGCATCCAGTTTTTCGAACCCTCTCAACTCCTTAGAAGTTGCTATGTGGGTGAAATAATGATGTCATGCAAAGTTACAAACTTTTCAGAGTTCATTTGTACTGCTTTTCAAATTCAGGGTTATTTAGCTCAAAATAAATAATCGAATGCAAGAAAAATATCAAATGATGGTCATAAATGGTTGAAAATTTTTGATGTGCCTTTGAATGGTGCATATTGAACACACAAAAATTATGGAGTTAAAATAAGTTATTAAAAATGAAATCGCTTTGTAATAGATGAGTTTTCGTTCGAAACCCTCATACTTCGAAAGAGATCGTCCAATTTGTACACGAAGTGCATTTAGTTTTTGCCGTAACCCACTCAACTCTTTACAAGTTGCTATGTGGGTGAAATTATGATGTCATGCCAAGTTACAACCTTTTGAGAGTTCATTTGTACTGCTTTTCAAATTCAGGGTCATTTAGCTCAAAATAAATCATTAAATGCATGAAAAATATCAAATGAAATGAGAAATGGTTGAAAAATGATGATGTGCCTTTGAATGGTGCATATTGAACACACGAAAAGTATGGAGTTAAAATAAGTTATTAAAAATGAAATCCCTTTGTAATACATGAGTTTTCGTCTAAAACCCTCATACTTCGAAAGAGATTGTCCAATTTGTACATGAAGTGCATCCAATTTTTGCCGTAACCCTCTCAACTCTTTAGAAGTTGCTATGTCGGTGAAATTATGATGTCATGCCTAGTTACAACCTTTTCAGAGTTCATTTGTACTACTTCTCAAATTCAGGGTCATTAGCTCAAAATAAATCATTAGATGTATTAAAAATATCAAATGAAGTCAGAAATGGCTGAAAATTGATGATGTGCCTTTGAATGGTGCACATTGAACACACAAAAAGTATGGAGTTAAAATAAGTTATTAAAAATTAAATCCCTTTGTAATAGATGAGTTGTCCGAAGGCCTCATACTTCGAAAGAGATTGTCCAATTTGTACATGAAGTGCATCCAGTTTTGCCGTAACCCTCTCAATTCTTTACAAGTTGCTATGTGGGTGAAATTACGATGTCATGCCAAGTTACAACGTTTTCAGAGTTCATTTGTACTGCTTTTCAAACTCAGGGTCATGTAGCTCAAAATAAATCATAAAATGCATGAAAAATATCAAATGAAGTCAGAAATGGTTGAAAATTGATGATGTGCCTTTGAATAGTGCATATTGAACACACAAAAAGTATCGAGTTAAAATAAGTTATTAAAAATGAAATCCCTTAGTAATAGATGAGTTTTCATCCAAAACCCTCATACTTCGAAAGAGATTGTCCAATTTGTACATGAAGTGCATCCAGTTTTTGCCATAACCCTCTCAACTCTTTACAAGTTACTAGGTGGGTCAAATTATGATGTCATGCCAAGTTACAACATTTTCAGAGTCCATTTGTACTGCTTTTCAAATTTAGGGTCATTTAGTTCAAAATAAATCATTAAATGCATGAAAAATATCAGATGAAGTCAGAAATGGTTGAAAATTGTTGATGTGCCTTTGAATGGTGCATATTGAACACACAAAAAGTATGGAGTTAAAATAAGTTATTAAAAATGAAACCCTTTCTAATAGATGAGTTTTCGTCCGAAACCCTCATACTTCGAAAGAGATTGTCCAATTTGTACACGAAGTGGATCCAGTTTTTGCCGTAACCCTCTCAACTCTTTAAAAGTTGCTATGTGGGTGAAATTATGATGTCATGCCAAGTTACAACCTTTTCAGAGTTCATTTGTACCGCTTTTCAAATTTAGGGTCATTTAGCTCGAATAAATCATTAAATGCATGAAAAATATCAAATGAAGTCCGAAATGGTTGAAAATTGATGATGTGCCTTTGAATGGTGCATATTGAACACACAAAAAGTATGGAGTTGAAATAAGTTATTAAAGATTCAATCCCTTTGTAATAGATGAGTTTTCGTCCGAAACCCTCATACTTCGAAAGACATTGTCCAATTTGTACATGAAGGGCATCCAGTTTTTGCCGTAACCCTCTCAACTCTTTACAAGTTGCTATGTGGGTGAAATTATGATGTCATGCCAAGTTACAACCTTTTCAGACTGCATTTGCACTGCTTTTCAAATTTAGGGTCATTTAGCTCAAATTAATCATTAAATGCATGAAAAATATTAATGAAGTCAGAAATGGTTGAAAATTGATGATGTGTCTTTGCATGGCGCATATTGAACACACAAAAAGTATGGAGTTAAAATAAGTTAATAAAAATGAAATCCTTTTCTAATAGATGAGTTTTCGTCTGAAACCCTCATTCTTCGAAAGAGATTGTCCAATTTGTACATGAAGTGCATCGAGTTTTTGCCGTAACCCTCTCAACTCTTTACAAGTTGCTATGTGGGTGAAATTATGATGTCATGCCAAGTTACAACCTTTTCAGAGTTCATTTGTACCGCTTTTCAAATTTAGGGTCATTTAGCTCAAAATAAATCATTAAATGCCTGAAAAATATCAAATGAAGTCCGAAATGGTTGAAAATTGATTATGTGCCTTTGAATGGTGCATATTGAACACACAAAAAGTATGGAGTTAAAATAAGTTAATGAAAATGAAATCCCTTTGTAATAGATGAGTTTTCGTCCGAAACCCTCATACTTCGAAAGAGATCGTCCAATTTGTAGACGAAGTGCATTCAGTTTTTGCCGTAACCCTCTCAACTCTTTACAAGTTGCTATGTGGGTGAAATTATGATGTCATGCCAATTTACAACCTTTTGAGAGTTCATTTGTACAACTTTTCAAATTCAGGGTCATTTAGCTCAAAATAAATCATTAAATGCATGAAAAATATCAAATGAAATGAGAAATGGTTGAAAAATGATGATGTGCCTTTGAATGGTGCATATTGAACACACGAAAAGTATGGAGTTAAAATAAGTTATTAAAAATGAATACCTTTGTAATACATGAGTTTTCGTCTGAAACCCTCATACTTCGAAAGAGATTGTCCAATTTGTACATGAAGTGCATCCAGTTTTGCCGTAACCCTCTCAACTCTTTACAAGTTGCTATGTGGGTGAAATTATGATGTCATGTCAAGTTACAACCTTTTCAGAGTTCATTTGTACTGCTTTTCAAATTCAGGGTCATTTAGCTCAAAATAAATCATTAGATGCATGAAAAATATCAAATGAAGTCAGAAATGGTTGAAAATTGATGATGTGCCTTTGAATGGTGCACATTGAACACACAAAAAGTATGGAGTTTGAAAAGTTATTTAAAATGAAATCCCTTTGTAATAGATGAGTTGTCCGAAGACCTCATACTTCGAAATAGATTGTCCAATTTGTACATGAAGTGCATCCAGTTTTGCCGTAACCCTCTCAACTCTTTACAAGTTGCTATGTGGGTGAAATTATGATGTCATGCCAAGTTACAACCTTTTCAGAGTTCATTTCTAGTGCTTTTCAAATTTAGGGTCATTTAGCTCAAAATAAATCATTAAATGCATGAAAATATCAAATGAAGTCAGAAATGATTGAACATTGATGATGTGCCTTTGAATGGTGCATATTGAACACACAAAAGGTATTGAGTTAAAATAAGTTATTAAACAAGAAACCCTTTCTAATACATGAGTTTTCCTCCGAAACCCTCATACTTCGAAAGAGATTGTCCAATTTGTACACGAAGTGCATCCAGTTTTTGCCGTAACCCTCTCAACTCTTTAAAAGTTTCTATGTGGATGAAATTATGATGTCATGCCAAGTTACAACCTTTTCAGAGTTCATTTGTACTGCTTTTCAAATTTAGGGTCATTTAGCTCAAAATAAATCATTAAATGGATGAAAAATATCAAATGAAGTCAGGAATGGTTGAAAATTGATTATGTGCCTTTGAATGGTGCATATTGAACAAACAAAAAGTGTGGAGTTAAAATAAGTTATTAAAAATGCAATCCCTTTGTAATAGATGAGTTTTCGTCCGAAACCCACATACTTCGAAAGAGATTGTCCAATTTATACACGAAGTGCATTCAGTTTTTGCCGTAACCCTCTCAACACTTTAGAAGTTGCAATGTGGGTGAAATTATGATGTCATGCCACGTTACAACCTTTTCAGAGTTCATTTGTACTGCTTTTCAAATTTTGGGTCATTTAGCTCAAAATAAATCATTAAATGCATGAAAAATATCAAATGAAGTCAGAAATGGTTGAAAATTGATGATGTGCCTTTGAATAGTGCATATTGAACACATGAAAAGTATCGCATTAAAAAAGTTATTAAAAATGAAATCCCTTTGTAATAGATGAGTTTTCGTCCGAAACCCTCATACTTCGAAAGAGATTGTCCAATTTGTATACGAAGTGCATCCAGTTTTTGCCGTAACCCTCTCAACTCTTTAAAAGTTCCTATGTGGGTGAAATTATGATGTCATGCCAAGTTACAACCTTTTCAGGGTTCATTTTAGTGCTTTTCAAATTTAGGGTCATTTAGCTCAAAATAAATCATTAAATGGATGACAAATATCAAATGAAGTCAGGATTGGTTGAAAATTGATGATGTGCCTTTGAACGGTGGATATTGAACACACAGAAAGTATGGAGTTAAAATAACTTATTAAAAATGAAATTCCTTTGTAATAGATGAGTTTTCATCCGAAACCCTCATACTTCGAAAGAGATTGTCCAATTTATACACGAAGTGGATTCAGTTTTTGCCGTAACCCTCTCAACTCTTTAGAAGTTGCTATGTGGGTGAAATTATGATGTCATGCCAAGTTACAACCTTTTCAGAGTTCATTTGTACTGCTTTTCAAATTCAGGGTCGTTTAGCTCAAAATAAATCATTAAATGCATGCAAAAAATCAAATGAAGTGAGAAATGGTTGAAAATTGATGATGTGCCTTTGAATGCTGCATATTGAACACACGAAAAGTATGGAGTTAAAATAAGGTATTAAAAATGAAATCCCTTTGTAATAGACGAGTTTTCATCCAAAACCCTCATACTTCGAAAGAGATTGTCCAATTTATACATGAAGTGCATCCAGTTTTTGCCGTAACCCTCTCAACTCTTTACAAGTTGCTATGTGGGTGAAATTATCATGTCATGCAAAGTTACATCCTTTTCAGAGTGCATTTGTACTGCTTTTCAAATTCAGGGTCATTTAGCTCAAAATAAATCATTAGATGCATGAAAAATATCAAATGAAGTCAGAAATGGTTGAAATTGATGATGTGCCTTTGAATGGTGCATATTGAACACACGAAAAGTATCGCATTAAAAAAGTTATTAAAAATGAAATCCCTTTGTAATAGATGAGTTTTCGTCCGAAACCCTCATACTTCGAAAGAGATTGTCCAATTTGTACATGAAGTGCATCCAGTTTTTTCCGTAACACTCTCAACTCTTTAGAAGTTGCTATGTGGGTGAAATTATGATGTCATGCCAAGTTACAACCTTTTCAGAGTTCATTTGTACTGCTTTTCAAATTCAGGGTCATTTAGCTCAAAATAATTCATTAGATGCATGAAAAATATCAAATGAAGTCAGAAATGGTTGAAAATTGATGATGTACCTTTGAATGGTGCACATTGAACACACAAAAAGTATGGAGTTAAAATAAGTTATTAAAAATGAAATCCCTTTGTAATAGATGAGTTGTCCGAAGACCTCATACTTCGAAAGAGATTGTCCAATTTGTACATGAAGTGCATCCAGTTTTGCCGCAACCATCTCAACTCTTTACAAGTTGCTATGTGGGTGAAATTATGATGTCATGCCAAGTTACAACCTTTTCAGAGTTCATTTATAGTGCTTTTCAAATTTAGGGTCATTTAGCTCAAAATAAATCATTAAATGCATGAAAAATATCAAATGAAGTCAGAAATGGTTGAAAATTGATGATGTGCCTTTGAATGGTGCATATTGAACACACAAAAAGTATGGAGTTAAAATAAGTTATTAAAAAAGAAACCCTTTCTAATAGATGAGTTTTCCTCCGAAACCCTCATACTTTGAAAGAGATTGTCCAATTTGTACACGAAGTGCATCCAGTTTTTGCCGTAACCGTCTCAACTCTTTAAAAGTTGCTATGTGGGTAAAATTATGATGTCATGCCAAGTTACAACCTTTTCAGAGTTCATTTGTACTGCTTTTCAAATTTAGGGTCATTTCGCTCAAAATAAATCATTAAATGGATGAAAAATATCAAATGAAGTCAGGAATGGTTGAAAATTGATTATGTGCTTTGAATGGTGCATATTGAACAAAAAAAAGTGTGGAGTTAAAATAAGTTATTAAAAATGCAATCCCTTTGTAATGGATGAGTTTTCGTCCGAAACCCTCATACTTCGAAAGAGATTGTCCAATTTTTACACGAAGTGCATTCAGTTTTTGCCGTAACCCTCTCAATACTTTAGAAGTTGCTATGTGGGTGAAATGATGATATCATGCCAAGTTACAACCTTTTCAGAGTGCATTTGTACAGCTTTTCAAATTCAGGGTCATTTAGCTCAAAATAAATCATTAGATGCATGAAAAATATAAAATGAAGTCACAAATGGTTGAAATTGATGATGTGCCTTTGAATGGTGCATATTGAACACACGAAAAGTATCGCATTAAAAAAGTTATTAGAAATGAAATCCCTTTGTAATAGATGAGTTTTCGTCCGAAACCCTCATACATCGAAAGAGATTGTCCAATTTGTACATGAAGTGCATCCAGTTTTTGTCGTAACCCTCTCAACTCTTTAGAAGTTGCTATGTGGGTGAAATTATGATGTCATGCCTAGTTACTGTTGGAAATATGCCCTAGAGGCAATAATAAATTAGTTATTATCATATTTCCTTGTTCATGATAATCGTTTATTATCCATGCTATAATTGTATTGATCGGAGACTTAAATGCATGTGTGGATACATAGACAAAACCATGTCCCTAGTATGCCTCTAATGGACTAGCTCGTTGATCAAAGGATGGTTAAGGTTTCCTAGCCATGGACATGAGATGTCATTTGATAACGGGATCACATCATTAGGAGAATGATGTGATGGATAAGACCCAAACTACAAACTTAGCATATGATCGTGTCAGTTTATTGCTACTGTTTTCTACATGTCAAGTATATGTTCCAATGACCATGAGATCATGCAACTCACGGATATCGGAGGAGTGCCTTGTGTGTATCAAACGTCGCAACGTAACTGGTTGACTATAAAGGTGCTCTACAGGTATCTCCGATGGTGTCTGTTGAGTTGGCATGGATCGAGACTGGGATTTGTTACTCCGTGTAACGGAGAGGTATCTCGGGGCCCACTCGGTAATGCAACATCACAATAAGCCTTGCAAGCAATGTGACTAATTTTTAGTTGCGGGATCTTGTATTACGGAACGAGTAAACAGACTTGCCGGTAACGAGGTTGAACTAGGTATGGAGATACCAACGATCGAATCTCGGGCAAGTAACATACCGAAGAACAAAGGGAACGATATACGGGATTAACTGAATCCTTGACATAGAGGTTCGACCGATAAAGATCTTCGTAGAATATGTAGGAACCAATGTGGACGTCCAGGTCCCGCCATTGGTTATTGACCGTAGAGGTGTCTCGGTCATGTCTACATAGTTCTCGAACCCGCAGGGTCTGCACACTTAAGGTTCGGTGACGTTTCGGTGGTGTAGAGTTATGTATGGTGGTGACCGAAGGTTGTTTGGAGTCCCGGATGAGATCCCGGACATCACGAGGAGCTCTGGAATGGTCCGGAGGTAAAGATTCATATATAGGAAGTCCCAGTTTGGTTTCCGGAAAAGTTTCGGGCTCATCGGTAGTGTACCGGGAGTATCGGTATTGTACTGGGAGTGCCCGTAGTGTACCGGGGGACCTCCGGGAGGGGTATTTAGACCCCAAGAGGTCCATGGGCTGTGGGAGAATAATAACCAGCCCTTAGTGGGCTGGGAAAACAGCCACAAAGGCCCATGGCGCAGGATAGAAAGTCCTAAAGCAAAAAGTGGAAAATCAGCCAATTCGTGATGAGATCGCGGAACGGATCGTGATGAGTTCGCGGGACAGATCGTGATCAAGATCGTGAGACAGATCGTGATGATATCGCGGGACGGATCGTGATGAGTTCACGGGACGGATCGTGATTGGATCGCGGGACGGATCGTGATGAGATCGCGGGACGCTTGGCGATTTGGATCGCGAAGATGTTCGACTACACCAACCGCGTTTCTTAACGCTTCCCGCTTAGCGATCTACAAGAGTATGTAGATCCACTCTCCCTCTCGTAGATGCTCATCACCATGGATAGGTTTGCGTGTGCGTAGGAAAAATTTCGTTTCCCATGCGACGTTCCCCAACAGTGGCATCATGAGCTAGGTTGATGGTTCGATGAGATCTCGAGTAGAACACAAAAGGTTTATGGGCGTTGATGCTTAGATTGCTTCCTCCCTTGGTTGTATTTTGGTTCAGAGGGATTGTGAGATGAAGCGGCCCGGACCAACATTACTCGTACGCTTACGAGAGACCGGTTCCCTCGACGCAACTTGTTGCCTAGATGGCTTGCGGGTGACAGTTTCTCTCACTTTAGTTGGATCGGATTCGACAAAGGCGGTCCTTGAGAAGGTTGAAAAGCAATCTATGTATCACCGTTGTGGTTTATGCGTAGGTGAGAATCGTTCTTGCTAGATACCCGTAGCAGCCACGTAAAACATGCAACAACAATTAGAGGACGTCTAACTTGTTTTTGCAGGGTATGTTGTGATGTGATATGGCCAATTACATGATGAGATATATGTGATGTATGAGATGATCATGTGATGTATAGAATTTCACGACTTGCATGTCGTTTAATACGGCAACCGGCAGGAGCCATAGGGTTGTCTTTAATTATTGTATGACCTGCGTGTCAATCATTAAGCGCTATGTAATGCTTTACTTTATCGCTACGGTAGCAATAGTAGTAGAAGCATGTAGGGCGTGACAACCCCGATGGCGACACGTTGATGGAGATCAAGATGATGGAGATCATGGTGTCGTGCCGGTGCATGCCGGTGCTTTCTAGATGGAGATCAAAAGCACAAGTTCATGGCCATATCAGGTCACTTATGATTTGCATGTGATGTTAATCCTTTTTATGCACCTTATTTTGCTTAGGACGACGGTAGCATTATAAGGTGATCCCTCACTTAATTTCAAGCTAAATTGTGTTCTCCCCTAGTGTGCACCGTTGCGAAAGTTCGTCGTGTTGAGACACCACGTGATGATCGGGTGTGATAGACTCTACATCAACATACAACGGGTGCAAGCCAGTGTTGCACATGCAGAACACTCGGGTTAAACTTGACGAGCCTAGCATGTACAGACATGGCCTCGGAACACGAGAGACCGAAAGGTCGAACATGAGTCATATAGTAGATATGATCAACATAATGATATTCACCATTGCAGCCACCTCAACTCACGTGATGATCGGACTTGAGTTGGTGAATTTGGATCATGTATCACTCGAATGATTGGAGGGATGTCAATTTGAGTGGGAATTCTTAAGTAATATGATTAATTGAACTCATTATCATGAACATAGTCAAAGTGTCTTTGCAAATTATGTTGTAGATTACTAGCTCGTGTTGTAGCTCCCTTGTATTTTTATATGTTCCTAGAGAAATAGAATTGAAATATGTTGGTAGCAAAATTGCGGACTGGGTCCGTGATCTGAGGATTGTCCTCATTGCTGCACAGAAGGCTTATGTCCTTAATGCACCGCTCGGTGCGCCACTTCCTCTAGCGTCGTCTATAGATGTTGTGAACATCTAACAGGCACGTTTCGATGACTACTTGATAGTTTAGTGTGTCATGCATTACGGCTTAGAATTGAGGCTCCAAAACGTTTTGAACGTCACGGAACATATGAGATGTTCTAGGAGCAGAGATTCTGATCTCAGGCTCGTGCCTTTGTTGCGAGATATGAGATCTCCAACAAGATTCTTTGCTTGTACGATGAAGGAGAATAGATCAATCGTTGAGCATGTACTCAGATTGTCTGGGTACTACAATCGCTTGAATCAAGTGGGAGTTGATCTTCCAGATAAGATAGTGATTGATATAGTTCTCCAAGTCACTGTCACTAAAGCTACTAGAACTTAGTGATGAACTATAATACACCAGGGATAGAAGTATTGATCCCTGAGCTGTTCGCGATGTTTGACACCGCGAAGGTAGAAATAAAGAAGGAGCGTCAAGTGTTGATGGTTAATCAAACAACTAGTTTCGAAAAGGCCAAGAGCAAGGAGGGAAACTTCATGGATAGCAAGTCAGTTGCTGCTCCAGTGAAGCAACCCAAAGTTGAACTCAAACCCGAGACTAAGTGCTTCTATTATGAGGTGAGAGGTAGCTGAAGCGGAACAACCCTAGATACTTGGTAGATAAGAAGGCTGGCAACATCGACAGAAGTATATTTGATATACGAGTTATTGATGTGTACCTTGCTAGTACTCCTAGTAGCACCTGGGTATTGGATACCGGTTAGATTGCTAAATGTTAGTAACTCGAAATAAAAGCTACGGAATAAACGGAGAACTAGCTAAGGGTGAGGTGACGATGTGTGTTGGAAATGTTTCCAAGGTTGATGTGATCAACATCGCACGCTCTCTCTACCTTCAGGATTAGTGAGGAACCTAAATAAATGTTATTTGGTGTTTTGCGTTGAGCATGAACATGATTAGATCATGTTTTTTGCAATACGGTTATTCATTTAAGTCAGAGAATAATAGTTATTCTGGTTACATGAATAATACCTTCAATGGTCATGCACCCAGTGAGAATGGTTTGTTGAAATCTTGATCGTAGTAGTACACATGTTCATAACATTGATGTCAAAAGATACAAAGTTAATAATGATAGTACCACATACTTGTTTGACTGCCGCTAAATGTCATATTGGTATAAAGCGCATGTAGAAACTCCATGCTGATGGATATTTGGACTCATCGATTTCGAATCGGTTGAGACATGCGAACCATGCCTCTTGGGCAAGATGACTAAAGGACCCCGTTGGATGGAGCGGGCAAGTGATTCATTGGAAATGATACATGTTGATGTATGCAATCTAGTGAGTCTTGTAGCGTGCAGTGGATATCGTTATTTTCTTACCTTCACTGATGATTTGAGTAGATATAGTGTATATTTACTTAATGAATCACAAGTCTGAATCGTTTGAAAGGTTCAAGCAAATTCAGAGTGAAGTTTAAAGATCATCGTGACAAGAAGATAAAAATGACCGCGATATGATCGTGGAGGTGAATATCTGAGTTACGAGTTTGGCATACAACTTAAGACAACGTGAAATTTGTTTCACAACTAACGCCACCTGGAACACCATGGTGTGATGGTGTGTCCGAACATCATAGTCATGCTCTATTGATATAGTGCATACTGTGATGTCTCTTATCATTTTACTACTATAATTTTTGGGGTTATGCATTCGAGACAACTACATTCACTTTAAATAGGGCATCATCTAAATCCGTTGAGATGACACCGTGTGAATTATGGTTTCATAGAAACCTAAGCTGTCATTTCTTAATGTTTGGGGCTGCGATGCTTGTGTGGAAAATGTTTTCACATAATAAGCTAGAACCCAAAGCGGACAAATGTATCTTCATAGAATACCCTAAGAACAGATGGGTATGCCTTCTGTCTCAGATCCGAGTGCAAAGTGTTTGTTGCTAGAACTGGGTCCTTTCTCGAGAAAAAGTTTCTCTCGAAAGAATTGAGTGGGAGGAAGATAGAACTTGATGAGGTTGTTAAACCTTTGTTCAACCAGAGAGTAGCGCAGCGCAGAAAGATGTTACTATGAAGCCTACGTTAGTTGAAGAGGAAGTTAATGATGATGATCATGAAGCTTCAGGATCAAGTTACTATCAAACTTCGTAGGTCGACAAGGGTGTGTACTGCTCCTAAGTGGTACGACAACTCTGTCTTGGAGGTCATGTTGTTGGACAACGATGAACCTACGAGCTATGAAGAAGCGATGATGGGCCCGGATTCCGACAAATGGTTGGAGGCCATGAAATCCGAGATAGGATCCATGTATTAAAACCAAATGTAGACTTTGGTAGACTTGCTCGTTGGACGGCAGGTCGTTGAGTACAAATGGATCTTTAAAATGAAGACATACATTGATGGTGAATGTCACTATTTGTAAAGCTCGACTTGTTGCAAAGATGTTTGTGACAAGTTCAAGGAGTTGACTACGATGAGACATTCTCACTCGTAGCGATGCTAAAAGTCTGTTGGAATTATGTTAGCAGTTGCTGTGTTTTCAATTATGAAATCTGGCAGATGGATGTCAAAACATCGTTTCCTTAATGGTTTACTTGAGGAAAGGTTGTATGTGATACAACCAGAAGGTTTTGTCAGGCCTAAGGATGCTAAAAGGTGTGCAAGCTTCGGTGATCCTTCCATGGACTGAAGCAAGCATCTCGGAGTTGGAATATACGCTTTGATGAGGTGATCAAAGTTTTGATGTTTATACAAAGTTTATGAGAAACTTGTATTTGCAATGAAGTGAGTGGGAGCACTATAGAATTTCTGATAACTATATGTGGATGACATATTGTTGTTCAGAAATAATGTAGAGTTTCTGGAAAGCATAAAACGGTTATTTGGAAAGTGATTTTCAAAGGAAGACCTGGATAAAGCTACCTAATTGTTGAGCATCTTGACCTATAGAGATAGATCAAGATGCTTGATGAGACTTTCAATGAGTGCATACCTTCACAAGATTTTGAAAGAGTTCAAAATGGATCAGCTAGAGAAATAGTTCTCGTCTGATTTGTAAGGTGTGAAGTTGAGTGAGACTCAAAGCTCGACAACGGCAGAAGAAAGAGAAAGGACAAACGTCGTCCCCTATGCCTTAGCCATAGGCTCTATATTATGCCATGCTGTGTACCGCACCTATGTGTGCCTTGCCATGAGCCTGTCAAGGGGTACAAGAGTGGTCCAGGAGTGGATCACTGGACAGCAGTCGGAATTATCCTTAGTAACCAGAGGACTAAGGAAATGTTTCTTGATTATGGAGGTGATAAAGAGTTCGTCGTAAAGAGTTACGTCGATGCAAGCTTTAACACCTATCCGGATGACTAGTAGTAGCAATCTGGATACGTATAGCGGAGCAGCCATTTGGAAATAGTACCAAGTGGAGTGTGGTAGCAGTGTTTACGGTTTGACATAGAGATATGCAAAGTACACACGGATCTGAATATCGCAGACCTGTTGACTATAAGACCTCTCTCACATGCAAATCATGATCGATCCCCAGAACTCATTGGGTGTTAGATTCATAACAATGCGAATCACATGGTGATGTGAACTAGATTATTGACTCTAGTGCAAGTGGGAGACTGTTGGAAATATGCCCTAGAGGCAATAATAAATTAGTTATTATCATATTTCCTTGTTCATGATAATCGTTTATTATCCATGCTATGATTGTATTGATCGGAGACTTAAATGCATGTGTGGATACATAGACAAAACCATGTCCCTAGTATGCCTCTAATGGACTAGCTCGTTGATCAAAGGATGGTTAAGGTTTCCTAGCCATGGACATGAGATGTCATTTGATAACGGGATCACATCATTAGGAGAATGATGTGATGGATAAGACCCAAACTACAAACTTAGCATATGATCGTGTCAGTTTATTGCTACTGTTTTCTACATGTCAAGTATATGTTCCTATGACCATGAGATCATGCAACTCACGAATATCGGAGGAGTGCCTTGTGTGTATCAAATGTCGCAACGTAACTGGTTGACTATAAAGGTGCTCTACAGGTATCTCCGATGGTGTCTGTTGAGTTGGCATGGATCGAGACTGGGATTTGTTACGCCGTGTAACGGAGAGGTATCTCGGGGCCCACTCGGTAATGCAACATCACAATAAGCCTTGCAAGCAATGTGACTAATTGTTAGTTGCGGGATATTGTATTACGGAACGAGTAAAGAGACTTGCCGGTAACGAGGTTGAACTAGGTATGGAGATACCGACGATCGAATCTCGGGCAAGTAACATACCGAAGAACAAAGGGAACGATATACGGGATTAACTGAATCCTTGACATAGAGGTTCGACCGATAAAGATCTTCGTAGAATATGTAGGAACCAATGTCGACGTCCAGGTCCCGCCATTTGTTATTGACCGTAGAGTTGTCTCGGTCATGTCTACATAGTTCTCGAACCCGCAGGGTCTGCACACTTAAGGTTCGGTGACGTTTCGGTAGTGTAGAGTTATGTATGGTGGTGACCGAAGGTTGTTCGAAGTCCCGGATGAGATCCCGGACGTCACGAGGAGCTCCGGAATGGTCCGGAGGTAAAGATTCATATATAGGAAGTCCGAGTTTGGTTTCCGGAAAAGTTTCGGGCTCATCGGTAGTGTACCGGGAGTATCGGTATTGTACTGGGAGTGCCCGTAGTGTACCGGAGGACCTCCGGGAGGGGTATTTCGACCCCAAGAGGTCCATGGGCTGTGGGAGAATAATAACCAGCCCTTAGTGGGCTGGGAAAACAGCCACAAAGGCCCAGGGCGCAGGAGAGAAGGTCCTAAAGCAAAAAGTGGAAAATCAGCCAATAGGAGGCAATTCTACTCCAACTAGGATTGGAGGTGAAGTAGGATTGCTCCCACCTCCTATTTCGGCCGACCCAAAGGCCTTGGCTGCCTCTCCTCTCCTCTCCTCCTATATATACTAGTGGATTGGGTGGTTTTTGGAAAGAATTTCCGGCCACGTGCTACCCGTTTCACCGGTGCACAGTTTCTCCTCTAGATCAGTTTTCCGCAGCGCTTAGGCGAAGCCCTGCCGGAATCACTCCACCACCATCACCGGAGCGCCGTCACGCTGCCGGTGAACTCTGTCTCCTCTCCACCTCCTCTCGCTGGATCGAGACGGTGGAGATCGTCATCAAGCTGCACGTGTGCTGAACGCGGAGGTGCCGTCCGTTCGGCGCTAGGTCGGAAGGACCGTGATCGAGATCGCGAGACAGTTCGTGATGAGATCGCAGAACGGATCGTGATGAGTTCGCGGGACAGATCGTGATCAAGATCGTGAGACGGATCGTGATGAGATCGCGGGACGGATCGTGATGAGTTCACGGGACGGATCGTGATTGGATCGCGGGACGGATCGTGATGAGATCGCGGGACGCTCGGCGATTTGGATCGCGAAGATGTTCGACTACACCAACCGCGTTTCTTAACGCTTCCCGCTTAGCGACCTACAAGGTTATGTAGATCCACTCTCCCTCTCGTAGATGCTCATCACCATGGATAGGTTTGCGTGTGCGTAGGAAAATTTTTGTTTCCCATGCGACGTTCCCCAACAGTTACAACCTTTTCAGAGTTCATTTGTACTGCTTTTCAAATTCAGGGTCATTTAGCTCAAAATAATTCATTAGATGCATGAAAAATATCAAATGAAGTCAGAAATGGTTGAAAATTGATGATGTGCCTTTGAATGGTGCACATTGAACACACAAAAAGTATGGAGTTCAAATAAGTTATTAAAAATGAAATCCCTTTGTAATAGATGAGTTGTCCGAAGACCTCATACTTCGAAAGAGATTGTCCAATTTGTACATGAAGTGCATCCAGTTTTGCCGTAACCATCTCAACTCTTTACAAGTTTCTATGTGGGTGAAATTATGATGTCATGCCAAGTTACAACCTTTTCAGAGTTCATTTATAGTGCTTTTCAAATTTAGGGTCAGTTAGCTCAAAATAAATCATTAAATGCATGAAAAATATCAAATGAAGTCAGAAATGGTTGAAAATTGATGATGTGCCTTTGAATGGTGCATATTGAACACACAAAAAGTATGGAGTTAAAATAAGTTATTAAAAAAGAAACCCTTTCTAATAGATGAGTTTTCCTCCGAAACCCTCATACTTTGAAAGAGATTGTCCAATTTGTACACGAAGTGCATCCAGTTTTTGCCGTAACAGTCTCAACTCTTTAAAAGTTGCTATGTGGGTAAAATTATGATGTCATGCCAAGTTACAACCTTTTAAGAGTTCATTTGTACTGCTTTTCAAATTTAGGGTCATTTAGCTCAAAATAAATCATTAAATGGATGAAAAATATCAAATGAAGTCAGGAATGGTTGAAAATTGATTATGTGCCTTTGAATGGTGCATATTGAACAAACAAAAAGTGTGGAGTTAAAATAAGTTATTAAAAATGCAATCCCTTTGTAATAGATGAGTTTTCGTCCGAAACCCTCATACTTCGAAAGAGATAGTCCAATTTATACACGAAGTGCATTCAATTTTTGCCGTAACCCTCTCAACACTTTAGAAGTTGCTATGTGGGTGAAATGATGATGTCATGCCAAGTTACAACCTTTTCAGAGTTCATTTGTACTGCTTTTGAAATTCAGGGTCATTTAGCTCAAAATAATTCATTAGATTTATGAAAAATATCAAATGAAGTCAGAAATGGTTGAAAATTGATGATGTGCCTTTGAATGGTGCATATTGAACACACGAAAAGTATCGCATTAAAAAAAGTTATTAAAAATGAAATCCCTTTGTAATAGATGTGTTTTCGTCCGAAACCCTCATACTTCGAAAGAGATTGTCCAATTTGTACACGAAGTGCATCCAGTTTTTGCCATAACCCTCTCAACTCTTTACAAGTTGCTATGTGGGTGAAATTATGATGTCATGACAAGTTACAACCTTTTCAGAGTTCATTTGTAGTGCTTTTCAAATTTAGGGTCATTTAGGTCAAAATAAATCATTAAATGGATGAAAAATATCAAATGAAGTCAGGAATGGTTGAAAATAGATGATGTGCCTTTAAATGGTGCGTATTGAACACACAAAAAGTATGGAGTTAAAATAACCTATTAAAAATGAAATTCCTTTGTAATAGATGAGTTTTCGTCCGAAACCCTCATACTTCGAAAGAGATTGTCCAATTTATACACGAAGTGCATTCAGTTTTTGCCGTAACCCTCTCAACTCTTTAGAAGTTGCTATGTGGATGAAATTATGTATGTCATGCCAAGTTACAACCTTTTCAGAGTTCATTTGTACTGCTTTTCAAATTCAGGGTCGTTTAGCTCAAAATAAATCATTAAATGCATGAAAAATATCAAATGAAGTGAGAAATGGTTGAAAATTGATGCTGTGCCTTTGAATGGTGCATATTGAACACATGAAAAGTATGGAGTTAAAATAAGTTATTAAAAATGAAATCCATTTGTAATAGACGAGTTTTGGTCCGAAACCCTCATACTTCGAAAGAGATTGTCCAATATGTACACGAAGTGCATCCAGTTTTTGCCGTAACCCTCTCAACTCTTTACAAGTTGCTATGTGGGTGAAATTATGTATGTCATCCCAAGTTACAACATTTTAAGAGTTCATTTGTACTTCTTTTCAAATTCAGGGTCACTTAGCTCAAAATAAATCATTAGATGGATGGAAAATATCAAATGAAGTCAGAAATGATTGAAAATTGATGATGTGCCTTTGAATGGTGCATATTGAACAGACAAAAAGTATAGAGCTAAAATAAGTTATTAAAAAAGAAACCCTTTCTAATAGATGAGTTTTCCTCCGAAACCCTCATACTTTGAAACAAATTGTCCAATTTGTACACGAAGTGCATCCAGTTTTTGCCGTAACCCTCTCAACTCTTTACAAGTTGCTATGTGTGTGAAATTATGATGTCATGCCAAGTTACAACCTTTTCAGAGTTCATTTGTACTGCTTTTCAAATTCAGGGTCACTTAGCTCAAAATAAATCATTAGATGGATGGAAAATATCAAATGAAGTCAGAAATGATTGAAAATTGATGATGTGCCTTTGAATGGTGCATATTGAACAGACAAAAAGTATAGAGCTAAAATAAGTTATTAAAAAAGAAACCCTTTCTAATAGATGAGTTTTCCTCCGAAACCCTCATACTTTGAAACAAATTGTCCAATTTGTACACGAAGTGCATCCAGTTTTTGTCGTAACCCTCTCAACTCTTTAAAAGTTGCTATGTGTGTGAAATTATGATGTCATGCCAAGTTACAACCTTTTCAGAGTTCATTTGTACTGCTTTTCAAATTTAGGGTCATTTAGCTCAAAATAAATCATTAAATGGATGAAAAATATCAAATGAAGTCAGGAATGGTTGAAAATTGATTATGTGACTTTGAATGGTGCATATTGAACACACAAAAAGTATGGAGTCAAAATAAGTTATTAAAAATGAAATCCCTTTGTAATACATGAGTTTTCCTCCGAAACCCTCATACTTCGAAAGAGATTGTCCAATTTATACACGAAGTGCATTCAGTTTTTCCCGTAAGCCTCTCAACACTTTAGAAGATGCTATGTGGGTGAAATGATGATGTCATGCCAAGTTACAACCTTTTCAGAGTTCATTTGTACTGCTTTTCAAATTCAGGGTCATTTAGCTCAAAATAAATCATTAAATGCATGAAAAATATCAAATGAAGTCAGAAATGGTTGAAAATTGATGATGTGCCTTTGAAGGGTGCATATTGAACAAACGAAAAGTATCGCATTAAAAAACGTTATTAAAAATGAAATCCCTTTGTAATAGATGAGTTTTCGTCCGAAACCCTCATACTTCGAAAGAGATTGTCCAATTTGTACACGAAGTGCATCCAGTTTTTGCCGCAACCCTCTCAACTCTTTACAAGTTGCTATGTGGGTGAAATTATGATGTCATGCCAAGTTACAACCTTTTGAGAGTTCATTTGTAGTGCTTTTCAAATTTAGGGTCATTTAGGTCAAAATAAATCATTAAATGGATGAAAAATATCAAATGAAGTCAGGAATGGTTGAAAATTGATGATGTGCCTTTAAATGGTGCGTATTGAACACACAAAAAGTATGGAGTTAAAATAACTTATTAAAAATGAAATTCCTTTTAATAGATGAGTTTTCGTCCGGAACCCTCATACTTCGAAAGTTATTGTCCACTTTATACACGAAGTTCATTCATTTTTTGCCGTAACCCTCTCAACTCTTTAGAAGTTGCTATGTGGGTGAAATTATGATGTCATGCCAAGTTACAACCTTTTCAGAGTTCATTTGTACTGCTTTTCAAATTCAGGGTCGTTTAGCTCAAAATAAATCATTAAATGCATGAAAAATATCAAATGAAGTCAGAAATGGTTGAAAATTGATGATGTGCCTTTGAATGGTGCATATTGAACACATGAAAAGTATGGAGTTAAAATAAGTTATTAAAAATGAAATCCCTTTGTAATAGATGAGTTTTCGTCCGAAACCCTCATACTTCGAAAGTGATTGTCCAATTTGTACATGAAGTGCATCCACTTTTTGCCGTAACCCTCTCAACTCTTTACAAGTTGCTATGTGGGTGAAATTATGATGTCATGACAAGTTACAACCTTTTCAGAGTTCATTTGTACTGCTTTTCAAATTTAGGGTTATTTAGCTCAAAATAAATCATTAGATGCATGAAAAATATCTAATGAAGTCAGAAATGGTTGAAAATTGATGATGTGCCTTTGAATGGTGCACATTGAACACACAAAAAGTATGGAGTTAAAATAAGTTATTAAAAATGAAATCCCTTTTTAATAGATGAGTTTTCGTCCGAAACCCTCATACTTCGAAAGAGATTGTCCAATTTAGACATGAAGTGCATCCACTTTTTTCCGTAAGCCTCTCAACTCTTTACAAGTTGCTATGTGGGTGAAATTATGACGGCATGCCAAGTTACAACGTTTTCAGAGTTCATTTGTACTGCTTTTCAAATTTAGGGTCATTTAGCTCAAAATAAATCATTAAATGCATGAAAAATATCAAATGAAGTCAGGAATGGTTGAAAATTGATGATGTGCCTTTGACTGGTGCATATTGAACACACGTAAAGTATCGCGTTAAAATAAGTTATTAAAAATGAAATCCCTTTGTAATAGATGAGTTTTCGTCCGAAACCCTCATACTTCGAAAGAGATTGTCCAATTTGTACACGAAGCGCATCCAGTTTTTGCCGCAACCCTCTCAACTCTTTAAAAGTTGCTATGTGGGTGAAATTATGATGTCATGCCAAGTTACAACCTTTTGAGAGTTCATTTGTAGTGCTTTTCAAATTTAGGGTCATTTACGTCAAAATAAATCATTAAATGGATGAAAAATATCAAATGAAGTCAGGAATGGTTGAAAATTGATGATGTGCCTTTAAATGGTGCGTATTGAACACACAAAAAGTATGGAGTTAAAATAACTTATTAAAAATGAAATTCCTTTTAATAGATGAGTTTTCGTCCGGAACCCTCATACTTCGAAAGTTATTGTCCACTTTATACACGAAGTTCATTCATTTTTTGCCGTAACCCTCTCAACTCTTTAGAAGTTGCTATGTGGGTGAAATTATGATGTCATGCCAAGTTACAACCTTTTCAGAGTTCATTTGTACTGCTTTTCAAATTTAGGGTTATTTAGCTCAAAATAAATCATTAGATGCATGAAAAATATCTAATGAAGTCAGAAATGGTTGAAAATTGATGATGTGCCTTTGAATGGTGCACATTGAACACACAAAAAGTATGGAGTTAAAATAAGTTATTAAAAATGAAATCCCTTTTTAATAGATGAGTTTTCGTCCGAAACCCTCATACTTCGAAAGAGATTGTCCAATTTATACATGAAGTGCATCCACTTTTTTCCGTAAGCCTCTCAACTCTTTACAAGTTGCTATGTGGGTGAAATTATGACGGCATGCCAAGTTACAACGTTTTCAGAGTTCATTTGTACTGCTTTTCAAATTTAGGGTCATTTAGCTCAAAATAAATCATTAAATGCATGAAAAATATCAAATGAAGTCAGGAATGGTTGAAAATTGATGATGTGCCTTTGACTGGTGCATATTGAACACACGTAAAGTATCGCGTTAAAATAAGTTATTAAAAATGAAATCCCTTTGTAATAGATGAGTTTTCGTCCGAAACCCTCATACTTCGAAAGAGATTGTCCAATTTGTACACGAAGTGCATTCATTTTTTGCCGTAACCCTCTCAACTCTTTACATGTTGCTATGTGGGTGAAATTATGATGTCATGCCAAGTTACAACTTTTTCAGAGTTCATTTGTACTGCTTTTGACATTCAGGGTCATTTAGGTCAAAATAAGTCATTAAATGCATGAAAAATATCAAATGAAGTCAGAAATGGTTGAAAATTGATGATGTGCATTTGAATGGTGCATATTGAACAACCAAAAAAGTATGGAGTTAAAATAACTTATTGAAAAAGAAACCCTTTCTAATAGATGAGTTTTCCTTCGAAACCCTCATACTTCGATTGAGATTGTCCAATTTGTACACGAAGTGCAACCAGTTTTTGCAGTAACCCACTCAACTCTTTAAAAGTTCCTATGTGGGTGAAATTATGATGTCATTCCAAGTTACAACCTTTTGATAGTTCATTTGTACTGCTTTTTCAAATTTAGGGTCATTTAGCTCAAAATAAATCATTAAATGCATGAAAAATATCAAATAAAGTCAGGAATGGTTGAAAATTGATGATGTGCCTTTGAATGGTGCATATTGAACACACGTAAAGTATCGCGTTAAAATAAGTTATTAAAAATGAAATCCCTTTGTAATAGATGAGTTTTCGTCCGAAACCCTTATACTTCGAAAGAGATTGTCCAATTTGTACACGAAGTGCATCCAGTTTTTGCCGTAACCTTCTCAACTCTTTAGAAGTTTCTATGTGGGTGAAATTATGATGTAATGCCAAGTTACAACCTTTTCAGAGTTCATTTGTACTGCTTTTGAAATTCAGGGTCATTTAGTTCAAAATAAATCATTAAATGCATGAAAAATATGAAATGAAGTGAGAAATGGTTGAAAATTGATGATGTGCATTTGAATGGTGCATATTGAACACACGAAAAGTATGGAGTTAAAATAAGTTATTAAAAATGAAATCCCTTTGTAATAGATGAGTTTTCGTCCGAAACCGTCATACTTCGAAAGAGATTGTCCCATTTTACATGAAGTGCATCCAGTTTTTGCCGTAACCCTCTCAACCTTTTCATAGTTCATTTGTACTGATTTTCAAATTTAGGGTCATTTAGGTCAAAATAAATCATTAAATGGATGAAAAATATCAAATGAAGTCAGGAATGGTTGAAAATTGATGATGTGCCTTTGAATGGTGCATATTGAACACACAAAAAGTATGGAGTTAAAATAAGTTATTAAAAATGAAATCCCTTTGCAATAGATGAGTTTTCGTCCGAAACCCTCATATTTCGAAAGATATTGTCCAATTTGTACATGAAGTGCCTCCAGTTTTTTCCGTAACCCTCTCAACTCTTTACAAGTTGCCATGTGGGTGAAATTATGATGTCATGCCAAGTTACAACCTTTAAAGAGTTCATTTGTACTCCTTTTCAAATTTAGGGTCATTTATCTCAAAATAAATCATTAAATGCATGAAAAATATCAAATGAAGTCAGAAATGGTTGAAAATTAATGATGTGCCTTCGAATGGTGCATATTGAACACACAAAAGTATGAAATCCTTTTCTAATAGATGAGTTTTCTTTTGAAACCCTCATACTTCGAAAGGGATTGTCCAATTTGTACACGAAGTGCATCCAGTTTTTTCGTAACCCTCTCAACCCTTTAGAAGCTGCTATGTGGGTGAAATAATGATGTCATGCCAAGTTACAAACTTTTCAGAGTTCATTTGTACTGCTTTTCAAATTCAGGGTTATTTAGCTCAAAATAAATAATCGAATGGATGAAAACTATCAAATGATGGTCAGAAATGGTTGAAAATTGATGTTGTGCCTTGGAATGGTGAATATTGAACACACAAAAAGTATGGAGTTAAACTAAGTTATTAAAAATGAAATCCCTTTGTAATAGATGAATTTTCGTCCGGAACCCTCATACTTCGAAAGAGATTGTCCAATTTAAACACGAAGTGCATTCAGTTTTTGCCGTAACCCTCTCAACTCTTTAGAAGTTGCTATGTGGGTGACATTATGATGTAATGCCAAGTTACAACCTTTTCAAAGTTCATTTGTACTGCTTTTCAAATTCAGGGTCATTTAGTTCAAAATAAATCATTAAATGCATGAAAAATATCAAATGAAGTGAGAAATGGTTGAAAATTGATGATGTGCCTTTGAATGGTGCATATTGAACACACGAAAAGTATGGAGTTAAAATAAGTTATTAAAAATGAAATCCCTTTGTAATAGATGAGTTTTCGTCCGAAACCCTCATACTTCGAAAGAGATTGTTCAATTTGTACATGAAGTGCATCCAGTTTTTGCCGTAACCCTCTCAACTCTTTAGAAGATTCTATGTGGGTGAAATTATGATGTCATGCCAAGTTACAACCTTTTCAGAGTTCATTTGTACTGCTTTTCAAATTCAGGGTCATTTAGCTCAAAATAAATCATTAGATGCATGAAAAAATATCAAATGAAGTCAAAAATGGTTGAAGATTGATGATGTGCCTTTGAATGGTGCACATTGAAAACACAAAAAGTATGGAGTTAAAATAAGTTATTAGAAAAGAAACCCTTTCTAATAGATGAGTTTTCCTCCGAAACTCTCATACTTCGAAAGAGATTGTCCAATTTGTACACGAAGTGCATCCAGTTTTTGCCTAACCCTCCCAACTCTTTAAAATTTGCTATGTGGGTGAAATTATGATGTCATGCCAAGTAACAACCTTTTCAAAGTTCATTTGTACTGCTTTTCAAATTTAGGGTCATTTAGCACAAAATAAATCATTAAATGGATGAAAAATATCAAATGAAGTGAGGAATGGTTGAAAATTGATGATGTGCCTTTGAATGGTGCATATTGAACACACAAAAAGTATGGAGTTAAAATAAGTTATTAAAAATGAAATCCCTTTGTAATAGATGAGTTTTCGTCCGAAACCCTCATACTTCGAAACAGATTGTCCAATTTATACACGAAGTGCAATCAGTTTTTGCCGTAACCCTCTCAACTCTTTAGAAGTTGCTATGTGGGTGAAATTATGATGTAATGCCAAGTTACAACCTTTTCAGAGTTCATTTGTACTGCTTTTCAAATTTACGGTCATTTAGCTCAAAATAAATCATTAAATGGATGGAAAATATCAAATGAAGTCAGGAATGGTTGAAAATTGATGATGTGCCTTTGAATGGTGCATATTGAACACACGAAAAGTATCGCGTTAAAATAAGTTATTAAAAATGAAATCCCTTTGTAATAGATGAGTTTTCGTCTCAAACCCTTATACTTCGAAAGAGATTGTCCAATTTGTACACGAAGTGCATCCAGTTTTTGACGTCACCCTCTCAACTCTTTAGAAGTTGCTATGTGGGTGAAATTATGATGTAATGCCAAGTTACAACCATTTCAGAGTTCATTTGTAATGCTTTTCAAATTCAGGGTCATTTAGTTCAAAATAAATCATTAAATGCATGAAAAATATCAAATGAAGTGAGAAATGGTTGAAAATTAATGATGTGCCTTAGAATGGTGCATATTCAACACACGAAAAGTATGGAGTTAAAATAAGTTATTAAAAATGAAATCCCTTTGTAATAGATGAGTTTTCGTCTGAACCCCTCATACTTCGAAAGAGATTGTCCAATTTGTACATGAAGTGGATCAAGTTTTTGCCGTAACCCTCTCAACTCGTCACAAGTTGCTATGTGGGTGAAATTATGATGTAATGCCAATTTACAACCTTTTCAGAGTTCATTTGTACTGCTTTTCAAATTCAGGGTCATTTAGCGCAAAATAAATCATTAGATGCATGAAAAATATCAAATGGAGTCAGAAATGGTCGAAAATTGATGATGTGCCTTTCAATGGTGCACATTGAACACACAAAAAGTATGGAGTTAAAATAAGTTATTAAAAATGAAATCCCTTTGTAATAGATGAGTTTTCCTCCGAAACCCTCATACTTCGAAAGAGATTGTCCAATTTGTACACGAAGTGCATTCAGTTTTTGCCGTAACCCTCTCAACTCTTTAGAAGTTGCTATGTGGGTGAAATTATGATGTCATGCCAAGTTACAACCTTTTTAGAGTTCACTGGTACTGCTTTTCAAATTCAGGGTCATTTAGCTCAAAATAAATCATTAAATGCATGAAAAAGATCAAATGAAGCGAGAAATGGTTGAAAATTGAGGATGTGCCTTTGAATGGTGCATATTGAACACACGAAAAGTATGGAGTTAAAATAAGTTATTAAATATGAAATCCCTTTGTCATAGATGAGTTTTCGTCCGAAACCCTCATACTTCGAAAGAGATTGTCCAATTTGTACATGAAGTGCATCAAGTTTTTGCCGTAACCCTCTCAACTCTTTGCAAGTTGCTATGTGGGTGAATTTATGATGTCATGCCAAGTTACAACCTTTTCAGAGTTTATTTGTAATGCTTTTCAAATTCAGGGTCATTTAGTTCAAAATAAATCATTAGATGCATGAAAAATATCAAATGAAGTCAGAAATGGTTAAAAATTTATGATGTGCCTTTGAATGGTGCACATTGAACACACAAAAAGTATGGAGTTAAAATAAGTTATTAAAAATGAAATCCCTTTGTAATAGATGAGTTTTCGTCCGAAACCCTCATACTTCGAAAGAGATTGTCCAATTTTTACCTGAAGGGCATCCAGTTTTTTCCGTAAACCTCTCAACTCTTTACAAGTTGCTATGTGGGTGAAATTATGATGTCATGCCAAGTCACAACCTTTCCAGAGTTCATTTGTATTGCTTTTCAAATTTAGGGTCATTTAGCTCAAAATAAATCATTAAATGCATGAAAAATATCAAATGAACTCAGAAATGGTTGAAAATTGATTACGTGCCTTTGAATGGTGCATATTGAACACACAAAAAGTATGGAGTTAAAATAAGTTATTAAAAATGAAATCCCTTTGTAATAGATGAGTTTTCGTCCGAAACCCTCATACTTCGAAAGAGATTGTCCAATTTGTACATGAAGTGCATGTAGTTTTTGCCGTAACCCTCTAAACTCTTTACAAGTTGCTATGTGGGTGAAATTATGATGTAATGCCAATTTACAACCTTTTCAGAGTTCATTTGTACTCCTTTTCAAATTTAGGGTTATTTAGCGCAAAATAAATCATTAGATGCATGAAAAATATCAAATGGAGTCAGAAATGGTTGAAAATTGATGATGTGCCTTTGAATGGTGCACATTGAACACACAAAAAGTATGGAGTTAAAATAAGTTATTAAAAATGAAATCCCTTTGTAATAGATGAGTTTTCGTCCGAAACCCTCATACCTCGAAAGAGATTGTCCAATTTATACGCGAAGTGCATTCAGTTTTTGCCGTAACCCTCTCAACTCTTTAGAAGTTGCTATGTGGGTGAAATTATGATGTCATGCCAAGTTACAACCTTTTCAGAGTTCATTTGTACTGCTTTTCAAATTCAGGGTCATTTAGCTCAAAATACATCATTAAATGCATGAAAAATATCAAATGAAGTCAGAAATGGTTGAAAATCTATGATGTGCCTTTGAATGGTACATATTGAACACACAAAAATTATGGAGTTAAAATAAGTTATTTAAAATGAAATCCCTTTGTAATAGATGAGTTTTCCTCCGAAACCCTCATACTTCGAAAGAGATTGTCCAATTTGTACACGAAGTGCATCCAGTTTTTGCCGTAACCCTCTAAACTCTCTAAAAGTTGCTATGTGGGTGAAATTATGATGTCATGCCAAGTTACAACCTTTTCAGAGTTCACTTGTACTGCTCTTCAAATTCAGGGTCATTTAGCTCAAAATAAATTATTAAAGGCATGACAAATATCAAATGAAGTCAGAAATGGTTGAAAATCTATGATGTGCCTTTGAATGGTGCATATTGAACACACGAAAAGTATCGAGTTAAATTAAGTTATTAAAAATGAAATCCCTTTGTAATAGACGAGTTTTCCTCCGAAACCCTCATACTTCGAAAGAGATTGTCCAATTTGTACACGAAGTGCATCCAGTTTTTGCCGTAACCCTCTAAGATCTTTAAAAGTTGCTATGTGAGTGAAATTATGATGTCATGCCAAGTTACAACCTTTTCAGAGTTCATTTGTGCTGCTTTTCAAATTCAGGGTCATTTAGCTCAAAATAAATCATTAAATGCGTGAAAAATAGCAAATGAAGTTAGAAATGGTTGAAAATTGATGATGTGCCTTTGAATGGTGCATATTGAACACACGAAAAATATCGCATTAAAATAAGTTATTAAAAATGAAATCCCTTTGTAATAGATGAGTTTTCCTCCGAAACCCTCATACTTCGAAAGAGATTGTCCAATTTGTACACGAAGTGCATCCAGTTTTTGCCGTAGCCCTCTAAACTCTTTAAAAGTTGCTATGTGGGTGAAATTATGATGTCATGCCAAGTTACAACCTTTTCAGAGTTCATTTGTATTGCTTTTCAAATTCAGGGTCATTTAGCTGAAAATAAATTATTAAATGCATGAAAAATATCAAATGAAGTCAGAAATGGTTGAAAATCTATGATGTGCCTTTGAATGGTGCATATTGAACACACGAAAAGTATCGAGTTAAATTAAGTTATTAAAAATGAAATCCCTTTGTAATAGATTAGTTTTCCTCCCAAACCCTCATACTTCGAAAGAGATTGTCCAATTTGTACACGAAGTGCATCCAATTTTTGCCTAACCCTCTAAACTCTTTAAAAGTTGCTATGTGGGTGAAATTATGATGTCATGCCAAGTTACAACCTTTTCAGAGTTCATTTGTACTGCTTTTCAAATTCAGGGTCATTTAGCTCAAAATACATCATTAAATGCATGAAAAATATCAAATGAAGTCAGAAATGGTTGAAAATCTATGATGTGCCTTTGAATGGTACATATTGAACACACAAAAATTATGGAGTTAAAATAAGTTATTAAAAATGAAATCCCTTTGTAATAGATGAGTTTTCCTCCGAAACCCTCATACTTCGAAAGAGATTGTCCAATTTGTACACGAAGTGCATCCAGTTTTTGCCGTAACCCTCTAAACTCTCTAAAAGTTGCTATGTGGGTGAAATTATGATGTCATGCCAAGTTACAACCTTTTCAGAGTTCACTTGTACTGCTCTTCAAATTCAGGGTCATTTAGCTCAAAATAAAGTATTAAATGCATGACAAATATCAAATGAAGTCAGAAATGGTTGAAAATCTATGATGTGCCTTTGAATGGTGCATATTGAACACACGAAAAGTATCGAGTTAAAATAAGTTATAAAAAATGAAATCCCTTTGTAATAGATGAGTTTTCCTCCGAAACCCTCATACTTCGAAAGAGATTGTCCAATTTGTACACGAAGTGCATCCAGTTTTTGCCGTAACCCTCTAAGATCTTTAAAAGTTGCTATGTGAGTGAAATTATGATGTCATGCCAAGTTACAACCTTTTCAGAGTTCATTTGTACTGCTTTTCAAATTAAGGGTCATTTAGCTCAAATAAATCATTAAATGCATGAAAAATAGCAAATGAAGTCAGAAATGGTTGGAAATTGATTATGTGCCTTTGAATGGTGCATATTGAACACACGAAAACTATCGAGTTAAAATAAGTTATTACAAATGAAATCCCTTTGTAATAGATGAGTTTTCGTCCGAAAGCCTCACACTTCGAAAGAGATTGTCTAATTTATACACAAAGTGCATTCAGTTTTTGCCGTAACCCTCTCAACTCTTTAGAAGTTGCTATGTGGGTGAAATTATGACGTCATGCCAAGTTACAACCTTTTCAGAGTTCATTTGTACTGCTTTTCAAATTCAGGGTCATTTAGCTCAAAATAAATCATTAAATGCGTGAAAAAGATCAAATGAAGTGAGAAATGGTTGAAAATTGTTGATGTGCCTTTGAATGGTGCATATTGAACACACGAAAAGTATGGATTTAAAATAAGTTATTAAAAATGAAATCCCTTTGTCATAGATGAGTTTTCGTCCGAAACCCTCATACTTCGAAAGAGATTATCCAATTTGTACATGCAGTGCATCAAGTTTTTTCCGTAACCCTCTCAACTCTTTGCAAGTTGCTATGTGGGTGAATTTATGATGTCATGCCAAGTTACAACCTTTTCAGAGTTCATTTGTACTGCTTTTCAAATTCAGGGTCATTTAGCTCAAAATAAATCATTAGATGCATGAAAAATATCAAATGAAGTCAGAAATGGTTGAAAATTGATGATGCGCCTTTGAATGGTGCACATTGAACCCACAAAAAGTATGGAGTTAAAATAAGTTATTAAAAATGAAATCCCTTTGTAATAGATGAGTTTTCGTGCGAAACCCTCATACTTCGAAAGAGATTGTCCAATTTGTACCTGAAGTGCGTCCAGTTTTCTCCGTAGACCTCTCAACTCTTTACAAGTTGCTATGTGGGTGATATTATGATGTCATGCCAAGTTACAACCTTTTCAGAGTTCATTTGTATTGCTTTTCAAATTTAGTGTCATTTAGCTCAAAATAAATCATTAAATGCATGAAAAATATCAAATGAAGTCAGAAATGGTTGAAAATTGATTATGTACCTTTGAATGGTGTATATTGAACACACAAAAAGTATGGAGTTAAAATAAGTTATTAAAAATGAAATCCCTTTGTAATAGATGAGTGTTCGTCCGAAACCTTCATACTTCGAAAGAGATTGTCCAATTTGTACATGAGGTGCATCCAGTTTTTGCCGTAACCCTCTCAACTCTTTACAAGTTGCTATGTGGGTGAATTTATGATGTCATGGCAAGTTACAACCTTTTGAGAGTTCATTTGTACTTCTTTTCAAATTTAGGGTCATTTAGCTCAAAATAAATCATTAAATGGATGAAAAATATCAGATGAAGTTAGGAATGGTTGAAAATTGATGATGTGCCTTTGAATGGTGCATATTGAACACACAAAAAGTATGGAGTTAAAATAAGTTATTAAAAAAGAAACCCTATCTAATCGATGAGTTTTCCTCCGAAACCCTCATACTTTGAAAGAGATTGTCCAATTTATACGCGAAGTGCATTAAGTTTTTGCCGTAACCCTCTCAACTCTTTAGAAGTTGCTATGTGGGTGAAATTATGATGTCATGCCAAGTTACAACCTTTTCAGAGTTCATTTGTACTGCTTTTCAAATCCAGGGTCATTTAGCTCAAAATAAATCATTAAATGCATGAAAAATATCAAATGAAGTCAGAAATGGTTGAAAATCTATGATGTGCCGTTGGATGGTTCATCTTGAACACACAAAAAGTATGGAGTTAAAATATATTATTAAAAATGAAATCACTTTGTAATAGATGAGTTTTCCTCCGAAACCCTCATACTTCGAAAGAGATTGTACAATTTGTACACAAAGTGCATCCAGTTTTTGCCGTAACCCTCTAAACTCTTTAAAAGTTGCTATGTGGGTGAAATTATGATGTCATGCCAAGTTACAACCTTTTCAGAGTTCACTTGTACTGCTTTTCAAATTCAGGGTCATTTAGCTCAAAATAAATTATTAAATGCATGAAAAATATCAAATGAAGTCAGAAATGGTTGAAAATCTATGATGTGCCTTTGAATGGTGCATATTGAACACACGAAAAGTATCGAGTTAAATTAAGTTATTAAAAATGAAATCCCTTTGTAATAGATGAGTTTTCCTCCGAAACCCTCATACTTCGAAAGAGATTGTCCAATTTGTACACGAAGTGCATACAGTTTTTGCCGTAACCCTCTAAACTCTTTAAAAGTTGCTATGTGGGTGAAATTATGATGTCATGCCAAGTTACAACCTTTTTAGAGTTGATTTGTACTGCTTTTCAAATTCAGGGTTATTTAGCTCAAATAAATCATTAAATGCATGAAAAATTTCAAATGAAGTCAGAAATGGTTGAAAATGGATTATGTGCCTTTGAATGGTGCATATTCAACACACGAAAAGTATCGAGTTAAAATAAGTTATTACAAATGAAATCCCTTTGTAATAGATGAGTTTTCGTCCGAAACCCTCACACTTCGAAAGAGATTGTCTAATTTATACACGAAGTGCATTCAGTTTTTGCCGTCACCCTCTCAACTCTTTAGAAGTTGCTATGTGGGTGAAATTATGATGTAATGCCAAGTTACAACATTTTAAGAGTTCATTTGTACTGCTTTTCAAATTCAGGGTCATTTACTCAAAATAAATCATTAAATGCATGAAAAAGATCAAATGAAGTGAGAAATGGTTGAAAATTGAGGATGTGCCTTTGAATGGTGCATCATGAACACATGAAAAGTATGGAGTTAAAATAAGTTATTAAAAATGAAATCCCTTTGTCATAGATGAGTTTTCGTCCGAAACCCTCATACTTCGAAAGAGATTCTCCAATTTGTACATGAAGTGCATCAAGTTTTTGCCGTAACCCTCTAAACTCTTTGCAAGTTGCTATGTGGGTGAATTTATGATGTCATGCCAAGTTACAACCTTTTCAGAATTTATTTGTAATGCTTTTCAAATTCAAGGTCATTCAGCTAAAAATAAATTATTAAATGCATGAAAAATATCAAATGAAGTCAGCAATGGTTGAATATCTATGATGTGCCTTTGAATGGTGCATATTGAACACACGAAAAGTATGGAGTTAAAATAAGTTATTAAATATGAAATCCATTTGTCATAGATGAGTTTTCGTCCGAAACCCTCATACTTCGAAAGAGATTGTCCAATTTGTACATGAAGTGCATACAATTTTTGCCGTAACCCTCTAA
Source organism: Hordeum marinum (assembly GCA_022496015.1). NCBI lineage: Eukaryota > Viridiplantae > Streptophyta > Magnoliopsida > Poales > Poaceae > Hordeum > Hordeum marinum. The sequence continues at coordinate 506,810,891 of CM039675.1, forward strand.
ACTCTTTAAAAGTTGCTATGTGGGTGAAATTATGATGTCATGCCAAGTTACAACCTTTTCAGAGTTCATTTGTACTGCTTTTCAAATTCAAGGTCATTCAGCTAAAAATAAATTATTAAATGCATGAAAAATATCAAATGAAGTCAGCAATGGTTGAATATCTATGATGTGCCTTTGAATGGTGCATATTGAACACACGAAAAGTATCGAGTTAAATTAAGTTATTAAAAATGAAAAACCTTTGTAATAGATGAGTTTTCCTCCCAAACCCTCATACTTCGAAAGAGATTGTCCAATTTGTACACAAAGTGCATCCACTTTTTGCCGTAACCCTCTAAACTCTTTAAAAGTTGCTATGTGGGTGAAATTATGATGTCATGCGAACTTACAACCTTTTCAGAGTTCATTTGTACTGCTTTTCAAATTCAGGGTCATTTAGCTCATAATAAATTATTAAATGCATGAAAAATATCAAATGAAGTCAGCAATGGTTCAAAATCTATGATGTGCCTTTGAATGGTGCATATTGAACACACGAAAAGTATCGAGTTAAATTAAGTCATTAAAAATTAAATCCCTTTGTAATAGATGAGTTTTCGTCCGAAACCCTCATACTTCGAAAGAGATTGTCCAATTTGTAGATGAAGTGCATCCAGTTTTTGCCGTAACCCTCTCAACTCTTTACAAGTTGCTATGTGGGTGAAATTATGTTGTAATGCCAATTTACAACCTTTTCAGAGTTCATTTGTACTGCTTTTCAAATTCAGGGTCATTTAGCGCAAAATAAATCATTAGATGCATGAAAAATATCAAATGGAGTCAGAAATGGTTGAAAATTGATGATGTGCCTTTGAATGGTGCACATTGAACACACAAAAAGTATGGAGTTAAAATAAGTTTTTAAAAATGAAATCGGTTTGTAATAGATGAGTTTTCGTCCGAAACCCTCATACCTCGAAAGAGATTTTCCAATTTATACGCGAAGTGCATTCAGTTTTTGCCGTAACCCTCTCAACTCTTTAGAAGTTGCTATGTGGGTGAAATTATGGTGTCATGCCAAGTTACAACCTTTTCAGAGTTCACTTGTACTGCTTTTCAAATTCAGGGTCATTTAGCTCAAGATAAATTATTAAATGCATGAAAAATATCAAATGAAGTCAGAAATGGTTGAAAATCTATGATGTGACTTTGAATGGTGCATATTGAACACACGAAAAGTATCGAGTTAAATTAAGTTATTAAAAATGAAATCCCTTTGTAATAGATGAGTTTTCCTCCGAAACCCTCATACTTCGAAAGAGATTGTCCAATTTGTACACGAAGTGCATACAGTTTTTGCCGTAACCCTCTAAACTCTTTAAAAGTTGCTATGTGGGTGAAATTATGATGTCATGCCAAGTTACAACCTTTTTAGAGTTGATTTGTACTGCTTTTCAAATTCAGGGTTATTTAGCTCAAATAAATCATTAAATGCATGAAAAATATCAAATGAAGTCAGAAATGGTTGAAAATGGATTATGTGCCTTTGAATGGTGCATATTGAACACACGAAAAGTATCGAGTTAAAATAAGTTATTACAAATGAAATCCCTTTGTAATAGATGAGTTTTCGTCCGAAACCCTCACACTTCGAAAGAGATTGTCTAATTTATACACGAAGTGCATTCAGTTTTTGCCGTCACCCTCTCAACTCTTTAGAAGTTGCTATGTGGGTGAAATTATGATGTAATGCCAAGTTACAACCTTTTCAGAGTTCATTTGTACTGCTTTTCAAATTCAGGGTCATTTACTCAAAATAAATCATTAAATGCATGAAAAAGATCAAATGAAGTGAGAAATGGTTGAAAATTGAGGATGTGCCTTTGAATGGTGCATCTTGAACACACGAAAAGTATGGAGTTAAAATAAGTTATTAAAAATGAAATCCCTTTGTGATAGATGAGTTTTCGTCCGAAACCCTCACACTTCGAAAGAGATTGTCTAATTTATACACGAAGTGCATTCAGTTTTTGCCGTCACCCTCTCAACTCTTTAGAAGTTGCTATGTGGGTGAAATTATGATGTAATGCCAAGTTACAACCTTTTCAGAGTTCATTTGTACTGCTTTTCAAATTCAGGGTCATTTACTCAAAATAAATCATTAAATGCATGAAAAAGATCAAATGAAGTGAGAAATGGTTGAAAATTGAGGATGTGCCTTTGAATGGTGCATCTTGAACACACGAAAAGTATGGAGTTAAAATAAGTTATTAAAAATGAAATCCCTTTGTCATAGATGAGTTTTCGTCCGAAACCCTCATACTTCGAAAGAGATTCTCCAATTTGTACATGAAGTGCATCAAGTTTTTGCCGTAACCCTCTAAACTCTTTGCAAGTTGCTATGTGGGTGAATTTATGATGTCATGCCAAGTTACAACCTTTTCAGAATTTATTTGTAATGCTTTTCAAATTCAAGGTCATTCAGCTAAAAATAAATTATTAAATGCATGAAAAATATCAAATGAAGTCAGCAATGGTTGAATATCTATGATGTGCCTTTGAATGGTGCATATTGAACACTCGAAAAGTATCGAGTTAAAATAAGTTATTACAAATGAAATCCCTTTGTAATAGATGAGTTTTCGTCCGAAACCCTCACACTTCGAAAGAGATTGTCTAATTTATACACGAAGTGCATTCAGTTTTTGCCGTCACCCTCTCAACTCTTTAGAAGTTGCTATGTGGGTGAAATTATGATGTAATGCCAAGTTACAACCTTTTCAGAGTTCATTTGTATTGCTTTTCAAATTCAGGGTCATTTACTCAAAATAAATCACTAAATGCATGAAAAAGATCAAATGAAGTGAGAAATGGTTGAAAATTGAGGATGTGCCTTTGAATGGTGCATCTTGAACACACGAAAAGTATGGAGTTAAAATAAGTTATTAAAATGAAATCCCTTTGTCATAGATGAGTTTTCGTCCGAAACCCTCACACTTCGAAAGAGATTGTCTAATTTATACACGAAGTGCATTGAGTTTTTGCCGTCACCCTCTCAACTCTTTAGAAGTTGCTATGTGGGTGAAATTATGATGTAATGCCAAGTTACAACCTTTTCAGAGTTCATTTGTACTGCTTTTCAAATTCAGGGTCATTTACTCAAAATAAATCATTAAATGCATGAAAAAGATCAAATGAAGTGAGAAATGGTTGAAAATTGAGGATGTGCCTTTGAATGGTGCATCTTGAACACACGAAAAGTATGGAGTTAAAATAAGTTATTAAAAATGAAATCCCTTTGTCATAGATGAGTTTTCGTCCGAAACCCTCATACTTCGAAAGAGATTCTCCAATTTGTACATGAAGTGCATCAAGTTTTTGCCGTAACCCTCTAAACTCTTTGCAAGTTGCTATGTGGGTGAATTTATGATGTCATGCCAAGTTACAACCTTTTGAGAATTTATTTGTAATGCTTTTCAAATTCAAGGTCATTCAGCAAAAAATAAATTATTAAATGCATGAAAAATATCAAATGAAGTCAGCAATGGTTGAATATCTATGATGTGCCTTTGAATGGTGCATATTGAACACACGAAAAGTATGGAGTTAAAATAAGTTATTAAATATGAAATCCCTTTGTCATAGATGAGTTTTCGTCCGAAACCCTCATACTTCGAAAGAGATTGTCCAATTTGTACATGAAGTGCATACAATTTTTGCCGTAACCCTCTAAACTCTTTAAAAGTTGCTATGTGGGTGAAATTATGATGTCATGCCAAGTTACAACCTTTTCAGAGTTCATTTGTACTGCTTTTCAAATTCAAGGTCATTCAACTAAAAATAAATTATTAAATGCATGAAAAATATCAAATGAAGTCAGCAATGGTTGAATATCTATGATGTGCCTTTGAATGGTGCATATTGAACACACGAAAAGTATCGAGTTAAATTAAGTTATTAAAAATGAAATCCCTTTGTAATAGATGAGTTTTCCTCCCAAACCCTCATACTTCGAAAGAGATTGTCCAATTTGTACACGAAGTGCATCCAATTTTTGCCTAACCCTCTAAACTCTTTAAAAGTTGCTATGTGGGTGAAATTATGATGTCATGCCAAGTTACAACCTTTTCAGAGTTCATTTGTACTGCTTTTCAAATTCAGGGTCATTTAGCTCAAAATACATCATTAAATGCATGAAAAATATCAAATGAAGTCAGAAATGGTTGAAAATCTATGATGTGCCTTTGAATGGTACATATTGAACACACAAAAATTATGGAGTTAAAATAAGTTATTAAAAATGAAATCCCTTTGTAATAGATGAGTTTTCCTCCGAAACCCTCATACTTCGAAAGAGATTGTCCAATTTGTACACGAAGTGCATCCAGTTTTTGCCGTAACCCTCTAAACTCTCTAAAAGTTGCTATGTGGGTGAAATTATGATGTCATGCCAAGTTACAACCTTTTCAGAGTTCACTTGTACTGCTCTTCAAATTCAGGGTCATTTAGCTCAAAATAAATTATTAAATGCATGACAAATATCAAATGAAGTCAGAAATGGTTGAAAATCTATGATGTGCCTTTGAATGGTGCATATTGAACACACGAAAAGTATCGAGTTAAATTAAGTTATTAAAAATGAAATCCCTTTGTAATAGACGAGTTTTCCTCCGAAACCCTCATACTTCGAAAGAGATTGTCCAATTTGTACATGAAGTGCATCCAGTTTTTGCCGTAACCCTCTAAGATCTTTAAAAGTTGCTATGTGAGTGAAATTATGATGTCATGCCAAGTTACAACCTTTTCAGAGTTCATTTGTACTGCTTTTCAAATTAAGGGTCATTTAGCTCAAATAAATCATTAAATGCATGAAAAATATCAAATGAAGTCAGAAATGGTTGGAAATTGATTATGGGCCTTTGAATGGTGCATATTGAACACACGAAAACTATCGAGTTAAAATAAGTTATTACAAATGAAATCCCTTTGTAATAGATGAGTTTTCGTCCGAAAGCCTCACACTTCGAAAGAGATTGTCTAATTTATACACAAAGTGCATTCGGTTTTTGCCGTAACCCTCTCAACTCTTTAGAAGTTGCTATGTGGGTGAAATTATGACGTCATGCCAAGTTACAACCTTTTCAGAGTTCATTTGTACTGCTTTTCAAATTCAGGGTCATTTAGCTCAAAATAAATCATTAAATGCGTGAAAAAGATCAAATGAAGTGAGAAATGGTTGAAAATTGATGATGTGCCTTTGAATGGTGCATATTGAACACACGAAAAGTATGGATTTAAAATAAGTTATTAAAAATGAAATCCCTTTGTCATAGATGAGTTTTCGTCCGAAACCCTCATACTTCGAAAGAGATTATCCAATTTGTACATGCAGTGCATCAAGTTTTTTCCGTAACCCTCTCAACTCTTTGCAAGTTGCTATGTGGGTGAATTTATGATGTCATGCCAAGTTACAACCTTTTCAGAGTTCATTTGTACTGCTTTTCAAATTCAGGGTCATTTAGCTCAAAATAAATCATTAGATGCATGAAAAATATCAAATGAAGTCAGAAATGGTTGAAAATTGATGATGCGCCTTTGAATGGTGCACATTGAACCCACAAAAAGTATGGAGTTAAAATAAGTTATTAAAAATGAAATCCCTTTGTAATAGATGAGTTTTCGTGCGAAACCCTCATACTTCGAAAGAGATTGTCCAATTTGTACCTGAAGTGCATCCAGTTTTCTCCGTAGACCTCTCAACTCTTTACAAGTTGCTATGTGGGTGAAATTATGATGTCATGCCAAGTTACAACCTTTTCAGAGTTCATTTGTATTGCTTTTCAAATTTAGTGTCATTTAGCTCAAAATAAATCATTAAATGCATGAAAAATATCAAATGAAGTCAGAAATGGTTGAAAATTGATTATGTACCTTTGAATGGTGTATATTGAACACACAAAAAGTATGGAGTTAAAATAAGTTATTAAAAATGAAATCCCTTTGTAATAGATGAGTGTTCGTCCGAAACCTTCATACTTCGAAAGAGATTGTCCAATTTGTACATGAGGAGCATCCAGTTTTTGCCGTAACCCTCTCAACTCTTTACAAGTTGCTATGTGGGTGAATTTATGATGTCATGGCAAGTTACAACCTTTTGAGAGTTCATTTGTACTTCTTTTCAAATTTAGGGTCATTTAGCTCAAAATAAATCATTAAATGGATGAAAAATATCAGATGAAGTTAGGAATGGTTGAAAATTGATGATGTGCCTTTGAATGGTGCATATTGAACACACAAAAAGTATGGAGTTAAAATAAGTTATTAAAAAAGAAACCCTATCTAATAGATGAGTTTTCCTCCGAAACCCTCATACTTCGAAAGAGATTGTCCAATTTATACGCGAAGTGCATTAAGTTTTTGCCGTAACCCTCTCAACTCTTTAGAAGTTGCTATGTGGGTGAAATTATGATGTCATGCCAAGTTACAACCTTTTCAGAGTTCATTTGTACTGCTTTTCAAATTCAGGGTCATTTAGCTCAAAATAAATCATTAAATGCATGAAAAATATCAAATGAAGTGAGAAATGGTTGAAAATTGAGGATGTGCCTTTGAATGGTGCATCTTGAACACACGAAAAGTATGGAGTTAAAATAAGTTATTAAAAATGAAATCCCTTTGTCATAGATGAGTTTTCGTCCGAAACCCTCATACTTCGAAAGAGATTCTCCAATTTGTACATGAAGTGCATCAAGTTTTTGCCGTAACCCTCTAAACTCTTTGCAAGTTGCTATGTGGGTGAATTTATGATGTCATGCCAAGTTACAACCTTTTGAGAATTTATTTGTAATGCTTTTCAAATTCAAGGTCATTCAGCAAAAAATAAATTATTAAATGCATGAAAAATATCAAATGAAGTCAGCAATGGTTGAATATCTATGATGTGCCTTTGGATGGTGCATATTGAACACACGAAAAGTATCGAGTTAAAATAAGTTATTAAATATGAAATCCCTTTGTCATAGATGAGTTTTCGTCCGAAACCCTCATACTTCGAAAGAGATTGTCCAATTTGTACATGAAGTGCATACAATTTTTGCCGTAACCCTCTAAACTCTTTAAAAGTTGCTATGTGGGTGAAATTATGATGTCATGCCAAGTTACAACCTTTTCAGAGTTCATTTGTACTGCTTTTCAAATTCAAGGTCATTCAACTAAAAATAAATTATTAAATGCATGAAAAATATCAAATGAAGTCAGCAATGGTTGAATATCTATGATGTGCCTTTGAATGGTGCATATTGAACACACGAAAAGTATCGAGTTAAATTAAGTTATTAAAAATGAAATCCCTTTGTAATAGATGAGTTTTCCTCCCAAACCCTCATACTTCGAAAGAGATTGTCCAATTTGTACACGAAGTGCATCCAATTTTTGCCTAACCCTCTAAACTCTTTAAAAGTTGCTATGTGGGTGAAATTATGATGTCATGCCAAGTTACAACCTTTTCAGAGTTCATTTGTACTGCTTTTCAAATTCAGGGTCATTTAGCTCAAAATACATCATTAAATGCATGAAAAATATCAAATGAAGTCAGAAATGGTTGAAAATCTATGATGTGCCTTTGAATGGTACATATTGAACACACAAAAATTATGGAGTTAAAATAAGTTATTAAAAATGAAATCCCTTTGTAATAGATGAGTTTTCCTCCGAAACCCTCATACTTCGAAAGAGATTGTCCAATTTGTACACGAAGTGCATCCAGTTTTTGCCGTAACCCTCTAAACTCTCTAAAAGTTGCTATGTGGGTGAAATTATGATGTCATGCCAAGTTACAACCTTTTCAGAGTTCACTTGTACTGCTCTTCAAATTCAGGGTCATTTAGCTCAAAATAAATTATTAAATGCATGACAAATATCAAATGAAGTCAGAAATGGTTGAAAATCTATGATGTGCCTTTGAATGGTGCATATTGAACACACGAAAAGTATCGAGTTAAATTAAGTTATTAAAAATGAAATCCCTTTGTAGTAGACGAGTTTTCCTCCGAAACCCTCATACTTCGAAAGAGATTGTCCAATTTGTACATGAAGTGCATCCAGTTTTTGCCGTAACCCTCTAAGATCTTTAAAAGTTGCTATGTGAGTGAAATTATGATGTCATGCCAAGTTACAACCTTTTCAGAGTTCATTTGTACTGCTTTTCAAATTAAGGGTCATTTAGCTCAAATAAATCATTAAATGCATGAAAAATATCAAATGAAGTCAGAAATGGTTGGAAATTGATTATGTGCCTTTGAATGGTGCATATTGAACACACGAAAACTATCGAGTTAAAATAAGTTATTACAAATGAAATCCCTTTGTAATAGATGAGTTTTCGTCCGAAAGCCTCACACTTCGAAAGAGATTGTCTAATTTATACACAAAGTGCATTCGGTTTTTGCCGTAACCCTCTCAACTCTTTAGAAGTTGCTATGTGGGTGAAATTATGACGTCATGCCAAGTTACAACCTTTTCAGAGTTCATTTGTACTGCTTTTCAAATTCAGGGTCATTTAGCTCAAAATAAATCATTAAATGCGTGAAAAAGATCAAATGAAGTGAGAAATGGTTGAAAATTGATGATGTGCCTTTGAATGGTGCATATTGAACACACGAAAAGTATGGATTTAAAATAAGTTATTAAAAATGAAATCCCTTTGTCATAGATGAGTTTTCGTCCGAAACCCTCATACTTCGAAAGAGATTATCCAATTTGTACATGCAGTGCATCAAGTTTTTTCCGTAACCCTCTCAACTCTTTGCAAGTTGCTATGTGGGTGAATTTATGATGTCATGCCAAGTTACAACCTTTTCAGAGTTCATTTGTACTGCTTTTCAAATTCAGGGTCATTTAGCTCAAAATAAATCATTAGATGCATGAAAAATATCAAATGAAGTCAGAAATGGTTGAAAATTGATGATGCGCCTTTGAATGGTGCACATTGAACCCACAAAAAGTATGGAGTTAAAATAAGTTATTAAAAATGAAATCCCTTTGTAATAGATGAGTTTTCGTGCGAAACCCTCATACTTCGAAAGAGATTGTCCAATTTGTACCTGAAGTGCATCCAGTTTTCTCCGTAGACCTCTCAACTCTTTACAAGTTGCTATGTGGGTGAAATTATGATGTCATGCCAAGTTACAACCTTTTCAGAGTTCATTTGTATTGCTTTTCAAATTTAGTGTCATTTAGCTCAAAATAAATCATTAAATGCATGAAAAATATCAAATGAAGTCAGAAATGGTTGAAAATTGATTATGTACCTTTGAATGGTGTATATTGAACACACAAAAAGTATGGAGTTAAAATAAGTTATTAAAAATGAAATCCCTTTGTAATAGATGAGTGTTCGTCCGAAACCTTCATACTTCGAAAGAGATTGTCCAATTTGTACATGAGGTGCATCCAGTTTTTGCCGTAACCCTCTCAACTCTTTACAAGTTGCTATGTGGGTGAATTTATGATGTCATGGCAAGTTACAACCTTTTGAGAGTTCATTTGTACTTCTTTTCAAATTTAGGGTCATTTAGCTCAAAATAAATCATTAAATGGATGAAAAATATCAGATGAAGTTAGGAATGGTTGAAAATTGATGATGTGCCTTTGAATGGTGCATATTGAACACACAAAAAGTATGGAGTTAAAATAAGTTATTAAAAAAGAAACCCTATCTAATAGATGAGTTTTCCTCCGAAACCCTCATACTTCGAAAGAGATTGTCCAATTTATACGCGAAGTGCATTAAGTTTTTGCCGTAACCCTCTCAACTCTTTAGAAGTTGCTATGTGGGTGAAATTATGATGTCATGCCAAGTTACAACCTTTTCAGAGTTCATTTGTACTGCTTTTCAAATTCAGGGTCATTTAGCTCAAAATAAATCATTAAATGCATGAAAAATATCAAATGAAGTCAGAAATGGTTGAAAATCTATGATGTGCCGTTGGATGGTTCATCTTGAACACACAAAAAGTATGGAGTTAAAATAAATTATTAAAAATGAAATCCCTTTGTAATAGATGAGTTTTCCTCCGAAACCCTCATACTTCGAAAGAGATTGTCCAATTTGTACACGAAGTGCATCCAGTTTTTGCCGTAACCCTCTAAACTCTTTAAAAGTTGCTATGTGGGTGAAATTATGATGTCATGCCAAGTTACAACCTTTTCAGAGTTCACTTGTACTGCTTTTCAAATTCAGGGTCATTTAGCTCAAAATAAATTATTAAATGCATGAAAAATATCAAATGAAGTCAGAAATGGTTGAAAATCTATGATGTGCCTTCGAATGGTGCATATTGAACACACGAAAAGTATCGAGTTAAATTAAGTTATTAAAAATGAAATCCCTTTGTAATAGATGAGTTTTCCTCCGAAACCCTCATACTTCGAAAGAGATTGTCCAATTTGTACACGAAGTGCATACAGTTTTTGCCGTAACCCTCTAAACTCTTTAAAAGTTGCTATGTGGGTGAAATTATGATGTCATGCCAAGTTACAACCTTTTTAGAGTTGATTTGTACTGCTTTTCAAATTCAGGGTTATTTAGCTCAAATAAATCATTAAATGCATGAAAAATATCAAATGAAGTCAAAAATGGTTGAAAATGGATTATGTGCCTTTGAATGGTGCATATTGAACACACGAAAAGTATCGAGTTAAAATAAGTTATTACAAATGAAATCCCTTTGTAATAGATGAGTTTTCGTCCGAAACCCTCACACTTCGAAAGAGATTGTCTAATTTATACACGAAGTGCATTCAGTTTTTGCCGTCACCCTCTGAACTCTTTAGAAGTTGCTATGTGGGTGAAATTATGATGTAATGCCAAGTTACAACCTTTTAAGAGTTCATTTGTACTGCTTTTCTAATTCAGGGTCATTTACTCAAAATAAATCATTAAATGCATGAAAAAGATCAAATGAAGTGAGAAATGGTTGAAAATTGAGGATGTGCCTTTGAATGGTGCATCTTGAACACACGAAAAGTATGGAGTTAAAATAAGTTATTAAAAATGAAATCCCTTTGTCATAGATGAGTTTTCGTCCGAAACCCTCATACTTCGAAAGAGATTCTCCAATTTGTACATGAAGTGCATCAAGTTTTTGCCGTAACCCTCTAAACTCTTTGCAAGTTGCTATGTGGGTGAATTTATGATGTCATGCCAAGTTACAACCTTTTCAGAATTTATTTGTAATGCTTTTCAAATTCAAGGTCATTCAGCTAAAAATAAATTATTAAATGCATGAAAAATATCAAATGAAGTCAGCAATGGTTGAATATCTATGATGTGCCTTTGAATGGTGCATATTGAACACACGAAAAGTATGGAGTTAAAATAAGTTATTAAATATGAAATCCCTTTGTCATAGATGAGTTTTCATCCGAAACCCTCATACTTCGAAAGAGATTGTCCAATTTGTACATGAAGTGCATACAATTTTTGCCGTAACCCTCTAAACTCTTTAAAAGTTGCTATGTGGGTGAAATTATGATGTCATGCCAAGTTACAACCTTTTCAGAGTTCATTTGTACTGCTTTTCAAATTCAAGGTCATTCAGCTAAAAATAAATTATTAAATGCATGAAAAATATCAAATGAAGTCAGCAATGGTTGAATATCTATGATGTGCCTTTGAATGGTGCATATTGAACACACGAAAAGTATCGAGTTAAATTAAGTTATTAAAAATGAAATCCCTTTGTAATAGATGAGTTTTCCTCCCAAACCCTCATACTTCGAAAGAGATTGTCCAATTTGTACACAAAGTGCATCCACTTTTTTCCGTAACCCTCTAAACTCTTTAAAAGTTGCTATGTGGGTGAAATTATGATGTCATGCGAACTTACAACCTTTTCAGAGTTCATTTGTACTGCTTTTCAAATTCAGGGTCATTTAGCTCATAATAAATTATTAAATGCATGAAAAATATCAAATGAAGTCAGCAATGGTTCAAAATCTATGATGTGCCTTTGAATGGTGCATATTGAACACACGAAAAGTATCGAGTTAAATTAAGTCATTAAAAATTAAATCCCTTTGTAATAGATGAGTTTTCGTCCGAAACCCTCATACTTTGAAAGAGATTGTCCAATTTGTAGATGAAGTGCATCCAGTTTTTGCCGTAACCCTCTCAACTCTTTACAAGTTGCTATGTGGGTGAAATTATGTTGTAATGCCAATTGACAACCTTTTCAGAGTTCATTTGTACTGCTTTTCAAATTCAGGGTCATTTAGCGCAAAATAAATCATTAGATGCATGAAAAATATCAAATGGAGTCAGAAATGGTTGAAAATTGATGATGTGCCTTTGAATGGTGCACATTGAACACACAAAAAGTATGGAGTTAAAATAAGTTATTAAAAATGAAATCGGTTTGTAATAGATGAGTTTTCGTCCGAAACCCTCATACCTCGAAAGAGATTTTCCAATTTATACGCGAAGTGCATTCAGTTTTTGCCGTAACCCTCTCAACTCTTTAGAAGTTGCTATGTGGGTGAAATTATGGTGTCATGCCAAGTTACAACCTTTTCAGAGTTCACTTGTACTACTTTTCAAATTCAGGGTCATTTAGCTCAAAATAAATTATTAAATGCATGAAAAATATCAAATGAAGTCAGAAATGGTTGAAAATCTATGATGTGCCTTTGAATGGTGCATATTGAACACACGAAAAGTATCGAGTTAAATTAAGTTATTAAAAATGAAATCCCTTTGTAATAGATGAGTTTTCCTCCGAAACCCTCATACTTCGAAAGAGATTGTCCAATTTGTACACGAAGTGCATACAGTTTTTGCCGTAACCCTCTAAACTCTTTAAAAGTTGCTATGTGGGTGAAATTATGATGTCATGCCAAGTTACAACCTTTTTAGAGTTGATTTGTACTGCTTTTCAAATTCAGGGTTATTTAGCTCAAATAAATCATTAAATGCATGAAAAATATCAAATGAAGTCAGAAATGGTTGAAAATGGATTATGTGCCTTTGAATGGTGCATATTGAACACACGAAAAGTATCGAGTTAAAATAAGTTATTACAAATGAAATCCCTTTGTAATAGATGAGTTTTCGTCCGAAACCCTCACACTTCGAAAGAGATTGTCTAATTTATACACGAAGTGCATTCAGTTTTTGCCGTCACCCTCTCAACTCTTTAGAAGTTGCTATGTGGGTGAAATTATGATGTAATGCCAAGTTACAACCTTTTCAGAGTTCATTTGTACTGCTTTTCAAATTCAGGGTCATTTACTCAAAATAAATCATTAAATGCATGAAAAAGATCAAATGAAGTGAGAAATGGTTGAAAATTGAGGATGTGCCTTTGAATGGTGCATCTTGAACACACGAAAAGTATGGAGTTAAAATAAGTTATTAAAAATGAAATCCCTTTGTCATAGATGAGTTTTCGTCCGAAACCCTCATACTTCGAAAGAGATTCTCCAATTTGTACATGAAGTGCATCAAGTTTTTGCCGTAACCCTCTAAACTCTTTGCAAGTTACTATGTGGGTGAATTTATGATGTCATGCCAAGTTACAACCTTTTCTGAATTTATTTGTAATGCTTTTCAAATTCAGGGACATTGAGCTCAAAATAAATCATTAAATGCATGAAAAATATCAAATGAAGTCAGAAATGGTTGAAAATTGATGATGTGCCTTTGAACGGTGCACATTGAACACACAAAAAGTATGGAGTTAAAATAAGTAATTAAAAATGAAATCCCTTTGTAATAGATGAGTTTTCGTCCGAAACCCTCATACTTCGAAAGAGATTGTCCAATTTGTACCTGAAGTGCATCGAGTTTTTTCCGTAAACCTCTCAACTCTTTACAAGTTGCTATGTGGGTGAAATTATGATGTCATGCCAAGTCACAACCTTTTCAGAGTTCATTTGTATTGCTTTTCAAATTTAGGGTCATTTAGCTCAAAATAAATCATTAAATGCATGAAAAATATCAAATGAACTCAGAAATGGTTGAAAATTGATTATGTGCCTTTTAATGGTGCATATTGAACACACAAAAAGTATGGAGTTAAAATAAGTTATTAAAAATGAAATCCCTTTGTAATAGTTGAGTTTTCGTCCGAAACCCTCATACTTCGAAAGAGATTGTCCAATTTGTAGATGAAGTGCATCCAGTTTTTGCCGTAACCCTCTCAACTCTTTACAAGTTGCTATGTGGGTGAAATTATGTTGTAATGCCAATTTACAACCTTTTCAGAGTTCATTTGTACTGCTTTTCAAATACAGGGTCTTTTAGCGCAAAATAAATCATTAGATGCATGAAAAATATCAAATGGAGTCAGAAATGGTTGAAAATTGATGATGTGCCTTTGAATGGTGCACATTGAACACACAAAAAGTATGGAGTTAAAATAAGTTATTAAAAATGAAATCGGTTTGTAATAGATGAGTTTTCGTCCGAAACCCTCATACCTCGAAAGAGATATTCCAATTTATACGCAAGTGCATTCAGTTTTTGCCGTAACCCTCTCAACTCTTTAGAAGTTGCTATGTGGGTGAAATTATGGTGTCATGCCAAGTTACAACCTTTTCAGAGTTCATTTGTACTGCTTTTCAAATTCAGGGTCATTTAGCTAAAAATAAATCATTAAATGCATGAAAAATATCAAATGAAGCTAGAAATGGTTGACAATCTATGATGTGCCTTTGAATGGTACATATTGAACACACAAAAAGTATGGAGTTAAAATAAGTTATTAAAAATGAAATCGCTTTGTAATAGATGAGTTTTCCTCCGAAACCCTCATACTTCGAAAGAGATTGTCCAATTTGTACACGAAGTGCATCCAGTTTTTGCCATAACCCTCTAAACTCTCTAAAAGTTGCTATGTGGGTGAAATTATGATGTCATGCCAAGTTACAACCTTTTCAGAGTTCACTTGTACTGCTCTTCAAATTCAGGGTCATTTAGCTCAAAATAAATTATTAAATGCATGAAAAATATCAAATGAAGTGAGAAATGGTTGAAAAATGATGATGTGCCTTTGAATGGTGCATATTGAACACACGAAAAGTATGGAGTTAAAATAAGTTATTAAATATGAAATCCCTTTGTCATAGATGAGTTTTCGTCCGAAACCCTCATACTTCGAAAGAGATTGTCCAATTTGTACATGAAGTGCATCAAGTTTTTGCCGTAACCCTCTCAACAATTTGCAAGTTGCTATGTGGGTGAATTTATGATGTCATGCCAAGTTACAACCTTTTCAGAGTTCATTTGTATTGCTTTTCAAATTTAGTGTCATTTAGCTCAAAATAAATCATTAAATGCGTGAAAAAGATCAAATGAAGTGAGAAATGGTTGAAAATTGATGATGTGCCTTTGAATGGTGCATATTGAACACACGAAAAGTATGGAGTTAAAATAAGTTATTAAATATGAAATCCCTTTGTCATAGATGAGTTTTCGTCCGAAACCCTCATACTTCGAAAGAGATTGTCCAATTTGTACATGAAGTGCATCAAGTTTTTGCCGTAACCCTCTCAACTCTTTGCAAGTTGCTATGTGGGTGAATTTATGATGTCATGCCAAGTTACAACCTTTTCAGAGTTCATTTGTATTGCTTTTCAAATTTAGTGTCACTTAGCTCAAAATAAATCATTAAATGCATGAAAAATATCAAATGAAGTCAGAAATGGTTGAAAATTGATGATGTGCCTTTGAATGGTGCACATTGAACACACAAAAAGTATGGAGTTAAAATAAGTTATTAAAAATGAAATCGGTATGTAATAGATGAGTTTTCGTCCGAAACCCTCATACCTCGAAAGAGATTGTCCAATTTATACGCGAAGTGCATTCAGTTTTTGCCGTAACCCTCTCAACTCTTTAGAAGTTGCTATGTGGGTGAAATTATGATGTCATGCCAAGTTACAACCTTTTCCGAGTTCATTTGTACTGCTTTTCAAATTCAGGGTCATTTAGCTCAAAATAAATCATTAGATGCATGAAAAATATCAAATGAAGTCAGAAATGGTTGAAAATTGATCATGCGCCTTTGAATGGTGCACATTGAACCCACAAAAAGAATGGAGTTAAAATAAGTTATTAAAAATGAAATCCCTTTGTAATAGATGAGTTTTCGTGCGAAACCCTCATACTTCGAAAGAGATTGTCCAATTTGTACACGAAGTGCATCCAGTTTTTGCCTTAACCCTCTAAACTATTTACAAGTTGCTATGTGGGTGAATTTATGATGTCATGCCAAGTTACAACCTTTTCAGAGTTCATTTGTACTGCTTTTCAAATTCAGGGTCATTTAGCTCAAAATAAATTATTAAATGCATTAAAAATATCAAATGAAGTCAGAAATGGTTGAAAATCTATGATGTGCCTTTGAACGGTGCATATTGAACACACGAAAAGTATCGAGTTAAATTAAGCTATTAAAAATGAAATCCCTTTGTAATAAATGAGTTTTCCTCCGAAACCCTCATACTTCGAAAGAGATTGTCCAATTTGTACACGAAGTGCATCCAGTTTTTGCCGTAACCCTCTAAACTCTTTAAAAGTTGCTATGTGGGTGAAATTATGATGTCATGCCAAGTAACAACCTGTTTAGAGTTCATTTGTACTGCTTTTCAAATTCAGGGTCATTTAGCTCAAAATAATTCATTAAATGCATAAAATATATCAAATGAAGTCAGAAATGGTTGAAAATTGATGATGTGCCTTTGAATGGTGCATATGGAACACACGAAAAGAATCGAGTTAAAAATAAGTTATTACAAATGAAATCGCTTTGTAATAGATGAGTTTTCGTCCGAAACCCTCATACTTCGAAAGAGATTGAACAATTTGTACACGAAGTGCATCCAGTTTTTGCCGTAACCCTCTCAACTCTTTACAAGTTGCTATGTGGGTGAAATTATGGTGTCATGCCAAGTTACAACCTTTTCACAGTTCATTTGTACTGCTTTTCAAATTCAGGGTCATTTAGCTCAAAATAAATCATTAGATGCATGAAAAATATCAAATGAAGTCAGAAATGGTTGAAAACTGATGATGTGCCTTTGAATGGTGCATATTGACCACACAAAAAGTATGGAGTTAAAATGAGTTATTAAAAATGAAATCCCTTTGTAATAGATGAGTTTTCGTCCGAAACCCTCATACTTCGAAAGAGATTGTCCAATTTGTACATGAAGTGCATCCAGTTTTTGCCGTAACCCTCTCAACTCTTTACAAGTTGCTATGTGGGTGAATTTATGATTTCATGCCAAGTTACAACCTTTTCATAGTTCATTTGTACTGATTTTCAAATTTAGGGTCATTTAGCTCAAAATAAATCATTAAATGGATGAAAAATATCAAATGAATTCAGAAATGGTTGAAAATTGATGATGTGCCTTTGAATGGTGCATATTGAACACACGAAAAGTATCGAGTTAAAATAAGTTATCAAAAATGAAATCCCTTTGTAATAGATGAGTTTTCGTCCGAAACCCTCATACTTTGAAAGAGATTGTCCAATTTGTACACGAAGTGCATCCAGTTTTTGCCGTAACCCTCTCAACTCTTTACAAGTTGCTATGTGGGTCAAATTATGATGTCATGCCAAGTTACAACCTTTTCACAGTTCATTTGTACTGCTTTTCAAATTCAGGGTCATTTAGCTCAAAATAAATCATTAAATGCGTGAAAAATAGCAAATGAAGTCAGAAATGGTTGAAAATTGATGATGTGCCTTTGAATGGTGCATATTGAACACACGAAAAGTATCGCATTAAAATAAGTTATTAAAAATGAAATCCCTTTGTAATAGATGAGTTTTCGTCCGAAACCCTCACACTTCGAAAGAGATTGTCCAATATGTACACGAAGTGCATCTAGTTTTTGCCATAACCCTCCCAACTCTTTACAAGTTGCTATGTGGGTGAATTTATGATGTCATGCCAAGTTACAACCTTTTGAGAGTTCATTTGGACTTCTTTTCAAATTTAGGGTCATTTAGCTCAAAATAAATCATTAAATGGATGAAAAATATCAAATGAGGAGAGGAATGGTTGAAAATTGATGATGTGCCTTTGAATGGTGCATATTGAGCACACAAAAAGTATGGACTTAAAATAAGTTATTAAAAATGAAATCCCTATGTAATAGATGAGTTTTCGTCCGAAACCCTCATACCTCGAAAGAGATTGTCCAATTTATACGCGAAGTGCATCCAGTTTTTGCCGTAAGCCTCTCAACTCTTTAGAAGTTGCTATGTGGGTGAAATTATGATGTCATGCCAAGTTACAACCTTTTCAGAGTTCATTTGTACTGCTTTTCAAATTCAGGGTCATTTAGCTCAAAATAAATCATTAAATGCATGAAAAATATCAAATGAAGCCAGAAATGGTTGAAAATCTATGATATGCCTTTGAATGGTGCATGTTGAACACACAAAAAATATGGAGTTAAAATAAGTTATTAAAAATGAAATCCCTTTGTATTACATGAGTTTTCCTCCGAAACCCTCATACTTCGAAAGATATTGTCCAATTTGTACACGAAGTGCATCCAATTTTTGCCGTAACCCTCTAAACTCTTGAAAAGTTGCTATGTGGGTGAAATTATGATGACATGCCAAGTTACAACCTTTTCAGAGTTCATTTGTACTGCTTTTCAAATTCAAGGTCATTCAGCTAAAAATAAATTATTAAATGCATGAAAAATATCAAATGAAGTCAGCAATGGTTCAAAATCTATGATGTGCCTTTGAATGGTGCATATTGAACACACGAAAAGTATCGAGTTAAATTAAGTCATTAAAAATTAAATCCCTTTGTAATAGATGAGTTTTCGTCCGAAACCCTCATACTTCGAAACAGATTGTCCAATTTGTACATGAAGTGCATCGAGTTTTTGCCGTAACCCTCTCAACTCTTTACAAGTTGCTATGTGGGTGAATTTATGATGTCATGCCAAGTTACAACCTTTTCACAGTTCATTTGTACTGATTTTCAAATTCAGGGTCATTTAGCTCAAAATAAATCATTAGATGCATGAAAAATATCAAATGAAGTCAGAAATGGTTGAAAATTGATGATGTGCCTTTGAATGGTGCATATTGACCACACAGAAAGTATGGAGTTAAAATGAGTTATTAAAAATGAAATCCCTTTGTAATAGATGAGTTTTCGTCCGAAACCCTCATACTTCGAAAGAGATTGTCCAATTTGTACATGAAGTGCATCCAGTTTTTGCCGTAACCCTCTCAACTCTTTACAAGTTGGTATGTGGGTGAATTTATGATTTCATGCCAAGTTACAACCTTTTCATAGTTCATTTGTACTGATTTTCAAATTTAGGGTCATTTAGCTCAAAATAAATCATTAAATGGATGAAAAATATCAAATGAATTCAGAAATGGTTGAAAATTGATGATGTGCCCTTGAATGGTGCATATTGAACACATGAAAAGTATCGAGTTAAAATAAGTTATCAAAAATGAAATCCCTTTGTAATAGATGAGTTTTCGTCCGAAACCCTCATACTTTGAAAGAGATTGTCCAATTTGTACACGAAGTGCATCCAGTTTTTGCCGTAGCCCTCTCAACTCTTTACAAGTTGCTATGTGGGTCAAATTATGATGTCATGCCAAGTTACAACCTTTTCACAGTTCATTTGTACTGCTTTTCAAATTCTGGGTCATTTAGCTCAAAATAAATCATTAAATGCGTGAAAAATAGCAAATGAAGTCAGAAATGGTTGAAAATTGATGATGTGCCTTTGAATCGTGCATATTGAACACACGAAAAGTATCGCATTAAAATAAGTTATTAAAAATGAAATCCCTTTGTAATAGATGAGTTTTCGTCCAAAACCCTCACACTTCAAAAGAGATTGTCCAATATGTACACGAAGTGCATCTAGTTTTTGCCATAACCCTCCCAACTCTTTACAAGTTGCTATGTGGGTGAATTTATGATGTCATGCCAATTTACAACCTTTTGAGAGTTCATTTGGACTGCTTTTCAAATTTAGGGTCATTTAGCTCAAAATAAATCATTAAATGGATGAAAAATATCAAATGAAGAGAGGAATGGTTGAAAATTGATGATGTGCCTTTGAATGGTGCATATTGACAACACAAAAAGTATGGAGTTAAAATAAGTTATTAAAAATGAAATCCCTATGTAATAGATGAGTTTTCGTCCGAAACCCTCATACCTCGAAAGAGATTGTCCAATTTATACGCGAAGTGCATCCAGTTTTTGCCATAACCCTCTCAACTCTCTGGAAGTTGCTATGTGGGAGAAATTATGATGTCATGCCAAGTTACAACCTTTTCAGAGTTCATTTGTACTGCTTTTCAAATTCAGGGTCATTTAGCTCAAAATAAATCATTAAATGCATGAAAAATATCTAATGAAGCCAGAAATGGTTGAAAATCTATGATATGCCTTTGAATGGTGCATGGTGAACACACAAAAAATATGGAGCTAAAATAAGTTATTAAAAATGAAATCCCTTTGTATTACATGAGTTTTCCTCCGAAACCCTCATACTTCGAAAGATATTGTCCAATTTGTACACAAAGTGCATCCAATTTTTGCCGTAACCCTCTAAACTCTTTAAAAGTTGCTATGTGGGTGAAATTATGATGTCATGCCAAGTTACAACCTTTTCAGAGTTCATTTGTACTGCTTTTCAAATTCAAGGTCATTCAGCTAAAAATAAATTATTAAATGCATGAAAAATATCAAATGAAGTCAGCAATGGTTGAAAATCTATGATGTGCCTTTGAATGGTGCATATTGAACACACGAAAAGTATCGAGTTAAATTAAGTTATTAAAAATGAAATCCCTTTGTAATAGATGAGTTTTCCTCCCAAACCCTCATACTTCGAAAGAGATTGTCCAATTTGTACACAAAGTGGATCCAATTTTTGCCGTAACCCTCTAAACTCTTTAAAAGTTGCTATGTGGGTGAAATTATGATGTCATGCCAAGTTACAACCTTTTCAGAGTTCATTTGTACTGCTTTTCAAATTCATGGTCATTTAGCTCAAAATAAATCATTAAATGCATGAAAAATAGCAAATGAAGTCAGAAATGGTTGAAAATTGATGATGTGCCTTTGAATGGTGCATATTGAACACACGAAAAATATCGCATTAAAATAAGTTATTAAAAATGAAATCCCTTTGTAATAGATGAGTTTTCGTCCGGAACCCTCACACTTCGAAACAGATTGTCCAATATGTACACGAAGTGCATCCAGTTTTTGCCGTAACCCTCTCAACTCTTTACAAGTTGCTATGTGGGTGAATTTATGACGTCATGCCAAGTTACAACCTTTTGAGAGTTCATTTGAACTGCTTTTCAAATTTAGGGTCATTTAGCTCGAAATAAATCATTAAATGGATGAAAAATATCAAATGAAGTGAGGAATGGTTGAAAATTGATGATGTGCCATTGAATGGTGCATATTGAACACACGAAAAGTATCGAGTTAAATTAAGTTATTAAAAATGAAATCCCTTTGTAATAGATGAGTTTTCCTCCGAAACCCTCATACTTCGAAAGAGATTGTCCAATTTGTACACAAAGTGCATCCAATTTTTGCCGTAACCCTCTAAACTCTTTAAAAGTTGCTATGTGGGTGAAATTATGATGTCATGCCAAGTTATAACCTTTTCAGAGTTCATTTGTATTGCTTTTCAAATTCAGGGTCATTTAGCTCAAAATAGATTATTAAATGCATGAAAAATATCAAATGAAGTCAGCAATGGTTAAAAATCTATGATGTGCCTTTGAATGGTGCATATTGAACACATGAAAAGTATCGAGTTAAATTAAGTTATTAAAAATTAAATCCCTTTGTAATAGATGAGTTTTCGTCCGAAACCCTCATACTTCGAAAGTGGTTGTCCAATTTGTACATGAAGTGCATCCAGTTTTTGCCGTAACCCTCTCAACTCTTTACAAGTTGCTATGTGGGTGAATTTATGATGTCATGCCAAGTTACAACCTTTTCAGAGTTCATTTGTACTGATTTTCAAATTTAGGGTCATTTAGCTCAAAATAAATTATTAAATGGATGAAAAATATCAAATGAATTCAGAATTGGTTGAAAATTGATGATGTGCCTTTGAATGGTGCATATTGAACACACGAAACATATCGAGTTAAAATAAGTTATTAAAAATGAAATCCCTTTGTAATAGATGAGTTTTCCTCCCAAACCCTCATACTTCGAAAGAGATTGTCCAATTTGTACACAAAGTGGATCCAATTTTTGCCGTAACCCTCTAAACTCTTTAAAAGTTGCTATGTGGGTGAAATTATGATGTCATGCCAAGTTACAACCTTTTCAGAGTTCATTTGTACTGCTTTTCAAATTCAGGGTCATTTAGCTCAAAATAAATCATTAAATGCGTGAAAACTAGCAAATGAAGTCAGAAATGGTTGAAAATTGATGATGTGCCTTTGAATGGTGCATATTGAACACACGAAAAATATCGCATTAAATAAGTTATTAAAAATGAAATCCCTTTGTAATAGATGAGTTTTCGTCCGGAACCCTCACACTTCGAAACAGATTGTCCAATATGTACACGAAGTGCATCCAGTTTTTGCCGTAACCCTCTCAACTCTTTACAAGTTGCTATGTGGGTGAATTTATGATGTCATGCCAAGTTACAACCTTTTGAGAGTTCATTTGAACTGCTTTTCAAATTTAGGGTCATTTAGCTCAAAATAAATCATTAAATGGATGAAAAATATCAAATGAAGTGAGGAATGGTGGAAAATTGATGATGTGCCATTGAATGGTGCATATTGAACACACGAAAAGTATCGAGTTAAATTAAGTTATTAAAAATGAAATCCCTTTGTAATAGATGAGTTTTCCTCCGAAACCCTCATACTTCGAAAGAGATTGTCCAATTTGTACACAAAGTGCATCCAATTTTTGCCGTAACCCTCTAAACTCTTTCAAAGTTGCTATGTGGGTGAAATTATGATGTCATGCCAAGTTATAACCTTTTCAGAGTTCATTTGTACTGCTTTTCAAATTCAGGGTCATTTAGCTCAAAATAGATTATTAAATGCATGAAAAATATCAAATGAAGTCAGCAATGGTTAAAAATCTATGATGTGCCCTTGAATGGTGCATATTGAACACATGAAAAGTATCGAGTTAAATTAAGTTATTCAAAGTTAAATCCCTTTGTAATAGATGAGTTTTCGTCCGAAACCCTGATACTTCGAAAGTGATTGTCCAATTTGTACATGAAGTGCATCCAGTTTTTGCCGTAACCCTCTCAACTCTTTACAAGTTGCTATGTGGGTGAATTTATGATGTCATGCCAAGTTACAACCTTTTAAGAGTTCATTTGTACTGATTTTCAAATTTAGGGTCATTTAGCTCAAAATAAATTATTAAATGGATGAAAAATATCAAATGAATTCAGAATTGGTTAAAAATTGATGATGTGCCTTTGAATGGTGCATATTGAACACACGAAACATATCGAGTTAAAATAAGTTATCAAAAATGAAATCCCTTTGTAATAGATGAGTTTTCGTCCGAAACCCTCATACTTTGAAAGAGGTTGTCCAATTTGTACACGAAGTGCATCCAGTTTTTGCCGTAACCCTCTCAACTCTTTACAAGTTGCTATGTGGGTGAAATTATGATGTCATGCCAAGTTACAACCTTTTCAAAGTTCATTTGTACTGCTTTTCAAATTCAGGGTCATTTAGCTCAAAATAAATCATTAAATGCGTGAAAAATAGCAAATGAAGTCAGAAATGGTTGAAAATTGATGATGTGCCTTTGAATGGTGCATATTGAACACACGAAAAATATCGCATTACAATAAGTTATTCAAAATGAAATCCCTTTGTAATAGATGAGTTTTCGTCCGGAACCCTCACACTTCGAAAGAGATTGTCCAATATGTACACGAAGTGCATCCAGTTTTTGCCGTAACCCTCTCAACTCTTTACAAGTTGCTATGTGGGTGAATTTATGATGTCATGCCAAGTTACAAACTTTTGAGAGTTCATTTGTACTGCTTTTCAAATTTAGGGTCATTTAGCTCAAAATAAATCATTAAATGGATGAAAAATATCGAATGAAGTGAGGAATGGTTGAAAATTGATGATGTGCCTTTGAATGGTGCATATTGAACATACAAAAAGTATGGAGTTAAAATAAGTTATTAAAAATGAAATCCCTATGTAATAGATGAGTTTTCGTCCGAAACCCTCATACCTCGAAAGAGATTGTCCAATTTATATGCGAAGTGCATTCAGTTTTTGCCGTAACCCTCTCAACTCTTTAGAAGTTGCTATGTGGGTGAAATTATGATGTCATGCCAAGTTACAACCTTTTCAGAGTTCATTTGTACTGCTTTTCAAATTCAGGGTCATTCAGCTCAAAATAAATCATTAAATGCATGAAAAATATCAAATGAAGCCAGAAATGGTTGAAAATCTATGATATGCCTTTGAATGGTGCATGTTGAACACACACAAAATATGGAGTTAAAATAAGTTATTAAAAATGAAATCCCTTTGTATTAGATGAGTTTTCCTCCGAAACCCTCATACTTCGAAAGAGATTGTCCAATCTGTACACAAAGTGCATCCAATTTTTGCCGTAACCCTCTAAACTCTTTAAAAGTTGCTATGTGGGTGAAATTATGATGTCATGCCAAGTTACAACCTTTTCAGAGTTCATTTGTACTGCTTTTCAAATTCAGGGTCATTTAGCTAAAAATAAATTATTAAATGCATGAAAAATATCAAATGAAGTCAGCAATGGTTGAAAATCTATGATGTGCCTTTGAATGGTGCATATTGAACACACGAAAAGTATCGAGTTAAATTAAGTTATTAAAAATGAAATCCCTTTGTAATAGATGAGTTTTCCTCCGAAACCCTCATACTTCGAAAGAGATTGTCCAATTTGTACACGAAGTGCATCCAGTTTTTGCCGTCACCCTCTAAACTCTTTAAAAGTTGCTATGTGGGTGAAATTATGATGTCATGCCAAGTTATAACCTTTTCAGAGTTAATTTGTACTGCTTTTCAAATTCAGGGTCATTTAGCTCAAAATAAATCATTAAATGCGTGAAAAATATCAAACGAAGTCAGAAATGGTTGAAAATTGATGATGTGCCTTTGAATGGTGCATATTGAACACACGAAAAGTATCGCGTTAAAATAAGTTATTAAAAATGAAATCCCTTTGTAATAGATGAGTTTTCGTCCGAAAGCCTCATACCTCGAAAGAGATTGTCCAATATGTACATGAAGTGCATCCAGTTTTTGCCGTAACCCTCTCAACTCTTTACAAGTTTCTATGTGGGTGAATTTATGATATCATGCCAACTTACAACCTTTTGAGAGTTCATTTGTTCTGCTTTTCAAATTTAGGGTCATTTAGCTCGAAATAAATCATTAAATGGATGAAAAATATCAAATGAAGTTAGGAATGGTTGAAAATTGATGATGTGCCTTTGAATGGTGCGTATTGAACACACAAAAAGTATGGAGTTAAAATAAGTTATTAAAAAGGAAATCCCTATGTAATAGAGGAGTTTTCGTCCGAAACCCTCATACCTCGAAAGAGATTGTCCAATTTATACGCGAAGTGCATTCAGTTTTTGCCGTAACCCTCTCAACTCTTTAGAAGTTGCTATGTGGGTGAAATTATGATGTCATGCCAAGTTACAACCTTTTCAGAGTTCATTTGTACTGCTTTTCAAATTCAGGGCCATTTAGCTCAAAATAAATCATTAAATGCATGAAAAATATCAAACGAAGCCAGAAATGGTTGAAAATCTATGATATGCCTTTGAATGGTGCATATTGAGCACACAAAAAGTATGGAGTTAAAATAAGTTATAAAAAATGAAATCCCTTTGTAATAGATGAGTTTTCCTCCGAAACCCTCATACTTCGAAATAGATTGTCCAATTTGTACACGAGGTGCATCCAGTTTTTGCCGTAACCCTCTAAACTCTTTAAAAGTTGCTATGTGGGTGAAATTATGATGTCATGCAAAGTTATAACCTTTTTAGAGTTCATTTGTACTGCTTTTCAAATTCAGGGTCATTTAGCTCAAAATAAATCATTAAATGCATGAAAAATATCAAATGAAGTCAGAAATGGTTGAAAATTGCTTATGTGTCTTTCAATGGTGCATATTGAG
Organism: Hordeum marinum; assembly: GCA_022496015.1. Taxonomy (NCBI): domain Eukaryota; kingdom Viridiplantae; phylum Streptophyta; class Magnoliopsida; order Poales; family Poaceae; genus Hordeum; species Hordeum marinum. The sequence goes on from CM039675.1 coordinate 506,837,093, forward strand.
CACACGAAAAGTATCGAGTTAAAATAAGTTATTACAAATGAAATCCCTTTGTAATAGATGAGTTTTCGTCCGAAACCCTCATACTTCGAAAGAGATTGTCCAATTTGTACACGAAGTGCATCCAGTTTTTGCCGTAACCCTCTCAACTCTTTACAAGTTTCTATGTGGGTGAAATTATGATGTCATGCCAAGTTACAACCTTTTCAGAGTTCATTTGTACTGCTTTTCCAATTTACGGTCATTTAGCTCAAAATAAATCATTAAATGGATGAAAAATATCAGATGAAGTCAGAAATGGTTGAAAATTGATGATGTGCCTTTGAATGGTGCATATTGAACACACGAAAAGTATCGAGTTAAATTAAGTTATTAAAAATGAAATCCCTTTGTAATAGATGAGTTTTTTTCCTCCGAAACCCTCATACTTCGAAAGAGATTGTCCAATTTGTACACGAAGTGCATCCAGTTTTTGCCGTAACCCTCTAAACTCTTTAAAAGTTGCTATGTCGGTGAAATTATGATGTCATGCCAAGTTATAACCTTTTGAGAGTTCATTTGTACTGCTTTTCAAATTCAGGGTCATTTAGCTCAAAATAAATCATTAAATGCATGAAAAATATCAAATGAAGTCAGAAATGGTTGAAAATTGATTATCTGCCTTTCAATGGTGCATATTGAGCACACGAAAAGTATCGAGTTAAAATAAGTTATTACAAATGAAATCCCTTTGTAATAGATGAGTTTTCGTCCGAAACCCTCATACTTCGAAAGAGATTGTCCAATTTGTACACGAAGTGCATCTAGTTTTTGCCGTAACCCTCTCAACTCTTTACAAGTTGCTATGTGGGTGAAATTGTGATGTCATGCCAAGTTACAACCTTTTCATAGTTCATTTGTACTGCTTTTCAAATTCAGGGTCATTTAGCTCAAACTAAATCATTAGATGCATGAAAAATATCAAATGAAGTCAGAAATGGTTGAAAATTGATGATGTGCCTTAGAATGGTGCATATTGAACACACAAAAAGTATGGAGTTAAAATAAGTTATTAAAAATGAAATCCCTTTGTAATAGCTGAGTTGTCGTCCGAAACCCTCATACTTCGAAAGAGATTGTCTAATTTGTACACGAAATGCATCGAGTTTTTGCCATATCCCTCTCAACTCTTTACAAGTTGCTATGTGGGTGAAATTATGATGTCATGCGAAGTTACAACCTTTTCAGAGTTCATTTTTATTACTTTTCAAATTCAGGGTCATTTAGCTCAAAATAAATCATTAAATGCGTGAAAAATATCAAATGAAGTCAGAAATGGTTGAAAATTGACGATGTGCCTTTGAATGGTGCATATTGAACACACGAAAAGCATGGAGTTAAAATAAGTTATTAAAAATGAAATCCCTTTGTAATAGATGAGTTTTCGTCCGAAACCCTCATAATTCAAAAGAGATTGTCCAATTTGTACACGAAGTGCATCCAGTTTTTGCCGTAACCCTCTCAACTCTTTACAAGTTTCTATGTGGGTGAAATTATGATGTCATGCCAAGTTACAACCTTTTCAGAGTTCATTTGTACTGCTTTTCAAATTTACAGTCATTTAGCTCAAAATAAATCATTAAATGGATGAAAAATATCAGATGAAGTCAGAAATGGTTGAAAATTGATGATGTGCCTTTGAATGGTGCATATTGAACACACGAAAAGTATCGAATTAAATTAAGTTATTAAAAATGAAATCCCTTTGTAATAGATGAGTTTTTTTCCTCCGAAACCCTCATACTTCGAAAGAGATTGTCCAATTTGTACACGAAGTGCATCCAGTTTTTGCCGTAACCTTCTAAACTCTTTAAAAGTTGCTATGTCGGTGAAATTATGATGTCATGCCAAGTTATAACCTTTTCAAGGTTCATTTGTACTGCTTTTCAAATTCAGGGTCATTTAGCTCAAAATAAATCATTAAATGCAAGAAAAATATCAAATGAAGTCAGAAATGGTTGAAAATTGATTATCTGCCTTTCAATGGTGCATATTGAGCACACGAAAAGTATCAAGTTAAAATAAGTTATTACAAATGAAATCCCTTTGTAATAGATGAGTTTTCGTCCGAAACCCTCATACTTCGAAAGAGATTGTCCAATTTGTACACGAAGTGCATCTAGTTTTTGCCGTAACCCTCTCAACTCTTTACAAGTTGCTATGTGGGTGAAATTGTGATGTCATGCCAAGTTACAACCTTTTCACAGTTCATTTGTACTGCTTTTCAAATTCAGGGTCATTTAGCTCAAACTAAATCATTAGATGCATGAAAAATATCAAATGAAGTCAGAAATGGTTGAAAATTGATGATGTCCCTTCGAATGGTGCATATTGAACACACAAAAAGTATGGAGTTAAAATAAGTTATTAAAAGTGAAATCCCTTTGTAATAGCTGAGTTGTCGTCCGAAACCCTCATACTTCGAAAGAGATTGTCCAATTTGTACATGAAGTGCATCGAGTTTTTGCCATATCCCTCTCAACTCTTTACAAGTTGCTATGTGGGTGAAATTATGATGTCATGCGAAGTTACAACCTTTTCAGAGTTCATTTTTACTGCTTTTCAAATTCAGGGTCATTTAGCTCAAAATAAATCATTAAATGCGTGAAAAATATCAAATGAAGTCAGAAATGGCTGAAAATTGACGATGTGCCTTTGAATGGTGCATATTGAACACACGAAAAGCATGGAGTTAAAATAAGTTATTAAAAATGAAATCCCTTTGTAATAGATGAGTTTTCTTTCGAAACCCTCACACTTCAAAAGAGATTGTCCAATTTGTACACGAAGTGCATCCAGTTTTTGCCGTAACCCTCTCAACTCTTTACAAGTTTCTATGTGGGTGAAATTATGATGTCATGCCAAGTTACAACCTTTTCAGAGTTCATTTGTACTGCTTTTCAAATTTACGGTCATTTAGCTCAAAATAAATCATTAAATGGATGAAAAATATCAGATGAAGTCAGAAATGGTTGAAAATTGATGATGTGCCTTTGAATGGTGCATATTGAACACACGAAAAGTATCGAGTTAAATTAAGTTATTAAAAATGAAATCCCTTTGTAATAGATGAGTTTTTTTCCTCCGAAACCCTCATACTTCGAAAGAGATTGTCCAATTTGTACACGAAGTGCATCCAGTTTTTGCCGTAACCTTCTAAACTCTTTAAAAGTTGCTATGTCGGTGAAATTATGATGTCATGCCAAGTTATAACCTTTTCAGAGTTCATTTGTACTGCTTTTCAAATTCAGGGTCATTTAGCTCAAAATAAATCATTAAATGCATGAAAAATATCAAATGAAGTCAGAAATGGTTGAAAATTGATTATCTGCCTTTCAATGGTGCATATTGAGCACACGAAAAGTATCGAGTTAAAATAAGTTATTACAAATGAAATCCCTTTGTAATAGATGAGTTTTCGTCCGAAACCCTCATACTTCGAAAGAGATTGTCCAATTTGTACACGAAGTGCATCTAGTTTTTGCCGTAACCCTCTCAACTCTTTACAAGTTGCTATGTGGGTGAAATTGTGATGTCATGCCAAGTTACAGCCTTTTCATAGTTCATTTGTACTGCTTTTCAAATTCAGGGTCATTTAGCTCAAACTAAATCATTAGATGCATGAAAAATATCAAATGAAGTCAGAAATGGTTGAAAATTGATGATGTGCCTTAGAATGGTGCATATTGAACACACAAAAAGTATGGAGTTAAAATAAGTTATTAAAAATGAAATCCCTTTGTAATAGCTGAGTTGTCGTCCGAAACCCTCATACTTCGAAAGAGATTGTCTAATTTGTACACGAAATGCATCGAGTTTTTGCCATATCCCTCTCAACTCTTTACAAGTTGCTATGTGGGTGAAATTATGATGTCATGCGAAGTTACAACCTTTTCAGAGTTCATTTTTACTGCTTTTCAAATTCAGGGTCATTTAGCTCAAAATAAATCATTAAATGCGTGAAAAATATCAAATGAAGTCAGAAATGGCTGAAAATTGACGATGTGCCTTTGAATGGTGCATATTGAACACACGAAAAGCATGGAGTTAAAATAAGTTATTAAAAATGAAATCCCTTTGTAATAGATGAGTTTTCGTCCGAAACCCTCACACTTCGAAAGAGATTGTCCAATTTGTACACGAAGTGCATCCAGTTTTTGCCGTAACCCTCTCAACTCTTTACAAGTTACTATGTGGGTGAAATTATGATGTCATGCCAAGTTACAACCTTTTCAGAGTTCATTTGTACTGCTTTTCAAATTTACGGTCATTTAGCTCAAAATAAATCATTAAATGGATGAAAAATATCAGATGAAGTCAGAAATGGTTGAAAATTGATGATGGGCCTTTGAATGGTGCATATTGAACACACGAAAAGTATCGAGTTCAATTAAGTTATTAAAAATGAAATCCCTTTGTAATAGATGAGTTTTTTTCCTCCGAAACCCTCATACTTCGAAAGAGATTGTCCAATTTGTACACGAAGTGCATCCAGTTTTTGCCGTAACCCTCTAAACTCTTTAAAAGTTGCTATGTCGGGTGAAATTATGATGTCATGCCAAGTTATAACCTTTTCAGAGTTCATTTGTACTGCTTTTCAAATTCAGGGTCATTTAGCTCAAAATAAATCATTAAATGCATGAAAAATATCAAATGAAGTCAGAAATGGTTGAAAATTGATTATCTGCCTTTCAATGGTGCATATTGAGCACACGAAAAGTATCGAGTTAAAATAAGTTATTACAAATGAAATCCCTTTGTAATAGATGAGTTTTCGTCCGAAACACTCATACTTCGAAAGAGATTGTCCAATTTGTACACGAAGTGCATCTAGTTTTTGCCGTAACCCTCTCAACTCTTTACAAGTTGCTATGTGGGTCAAATTGTGATGTCATGCCAAGTTACAACCTTTTCACAGTTCATTTGTAGTGCTTTTCAAATTCAGGGTCATTTAGCTCAAACTAATCATTAGATGCATGAAAAATATCAAATGAAGTCAGAAATGGTTGAAAATTGATGATGTGCCTTCGAATGGTGCATATTGAACACACAAAAAGTATGGAGTTAAAATAAGTTATTAAAAATGAAATCCCTTTGTAATAGCTGAGTTGTCGTCCGAAACCCTCATACTTAGAAAGAGATTGTCCAATTTGTACACGAAGTGCATCCAGTTTTTGCCATATCCCTCTCAACTCTTTACAAGTTGCTATGTGGGTGAAATTATGATGTCATGCGAAGTTACAACCTTTTCAGAGTTCATTTTTACTGCTTTTCAAATTCAGGGTCATTTAGCTCAAAATAAATCATTAAATGCGTGAAAAATATCAAATGAAGTCAGAAATGGTTGAAAATTGACGATGTGCCTTTGAATGGTGCATATTGAACACACGAAAAGCATGGAGTTAAAATAAGTTATTAAAAATGAAATCCCTTTGTAATAGATGAGTTTTCGTCCGAAACCCTCATACTTCGAAAGAGATTGTCCAATTTGTACACGAAGTGCATCCAGTTTTTGCCGTAACCCTCTCAACTCTTTACAAGTTTCTATGTGGGTGAAATTATGATGTCATGCCAAGTTACAACCTTTTTAGAGTTCATTTGTACTGCTTTTCAAATTTACGGTCATTTAGCTCAAAATAAATCATTAAATGGATGAAAAATATCAGATGAAGTCAGAAATGGTTGAAAATTGATGATGTGCCTTTGAATGGTGCATATTGAACACACGAAAAGTATCGAGTTAAATTAAGTTATTAAAAATAAAATCCCTTTGTAATAGATGAGTTTTTTTCCTCCGAAACCCTCATACTTCGAAAGAGATTGTCCAATTTGTACACGAAGTGCATCCAGTTTTTGCCGTAACCCTCTAAACTCTTTAAAAGTTGCTATGTCGGTGAAATTATGATGTCATGCCAAGTTAGAACCTTTTCAGAGTTCATTTGTACTGCTTTTCAAATTCAGGGTCATTTAGCTCAAAATAAATCATTAAATGCATGAAAAATATCAAATGAAGTCAGAAATGGTTGAAAATTGATTACCTGCCTTTCAATGGTGCATATTGAGCACACGAAAAGTATCGAGTTAAAATAAGTTATTACAAATGAAATCCCTTTGTAATAGATGAGTTTTCGTCCGAAACCCTCATACTTCGAAAGAGATTGTCCAATTTGTACACGAAGTGCATCTAGTTTTTGCCGTAACCCTCTCAACTCTTTACAAGTTGCTATGTGGGTGAAATTGTGATGTCATGCCAAGTTACAACCTTTTCACAGTTCATTTGTACTGCTTTTCAAATTCAGGGTCATTTAGCTCAAACTAAATCATTAGATGCATGAAAAATATCAAATGAAGTCAGAAATGGTTGAAAATTTATGATGTGCCTTCGAATGGTGCATATTGAACACACAAAAAGTATGGAGTTAAAATAAGTTATTAAAAATGAAATCCCTTTGTAATAGTTGAGTTGTCGTCCGAAACCCTCATACTTCGAAAGAGATTGTCCAATTTGTACACGAAGTGCATCCAGTTTTTGCCATATCCCTCTCAACTCTTTACAAGTTGCTATGTGGGTGAAATTATGATGTCATGCGAAGTTACAACCTTTTCAGAGTTCATTTTTACTACTTTTCAAATTCAGGGTCATTTACCTCAAAATAAATCATTAAATGCGTGAAAAATATCAAATGAAGTCAAAAATGGTTGAAAATTGACGATGTGCCTTTGAATGGTGCATATTGAACACACGAAAAGCATGGAGTTAAAATAAGTTATTAAAAATGAAATCCCTTTGTAATAGATGAGTTTTCGTCCGAAACCCTCATACTTCGAAAGAGATTGTCCAATTTGTACACGAAGTGCATCCAGTTTTTGCCGTAACCCTCTCAACTCTTTACAAGTTTCTATGTGGGTGAAATTATGATGTCATGCCAAGTTACAAACCTTTTCAGAGTTCATTTGTACTGCTTTTCAAATTCACGGTCATTTAGCTCAAAATAAATCATTAAATGGATGAAAAATATCAGAGGAAGTCAGAAATGGTTGAAAATTGATGATGTGCCTTTGAATGGTGCATATTGAACACACGAAAAGTATGGAGTTAAAATAAGTTATAAAAATGAAATCCCTTTGTAATAGATGAGTTTTCGTCCGAAACCCTCATACTTCGAAAGAGATTGTCCAATTTGTACACGAAGTGCATCCAGTTTTTGCCGTAACCTTCTAAACTCTTTACAAGGTGCTATGTGGGTGAAATTATGATGTCATGCCAAGTTACAACCTTTTCAGAGTTCATTTGTACTGCTTTTCAAATTCAGGGTCATTTAGCTCAAAATAAATTATTAAATGCATGAAAAATATCAAATGAAGTCAGCAATGGTTGAAAATCTATGATGTGCCTTTGAATGGTGCATATTGAACACACGAAAAGTATCGAGTTAAATTAAGTTATTAAAAATGAAATCCCTTTGTAATAGATGAGTTTTTTTCCTCCGAAACCCTCATACTTCGAAAGAGATTGTCCAATTTGTACACGAAGTGCATCCAGTTTTTGCCGTAACCCTCTAAACTCTTTAAAAGTTGCTATGTCGGTGAAATTATGATGTCATGCCAAGTTATAACCTTTTCAGAGTTCATTTGTACTGCTTTTCAAATTCAGGGTCATTTAGCTCAAAATAAATCATTAAATGCATGAAAAATATCAAATGAAGTCAGAAATGGTTGAAAATTGATTATCTGCCTTTCAATGGTGCATATTGATCACACGAAAAGTATCGAGTTAAAATAAGTTATTACAAATGAAATCCCTTTGTAATAGATGAGTTTTCGTCGGAAACCCTCATACTTCGAAAGAGATTGTCCAATTTGTACACGAAGTGCATCTAGTTTTTGCCGTAACCCTCTCAACTCTTTACAAGTTGCTATGTGGGCGAAATTGTGATGTCATGCCAAGTTACAACCTTTTCACAGTTCATTTGTACTGCTTTTCAAATTCAGGGTCATTTAGCTCAAACTAAATCATTAGATGCATGAAAAATATCAAATGAAGTCAGAAATGGTTGAAAATTGATGATGTTCCTTCGAATGGAGCATATTGAACACACAAAAAGTATGGAGTTAAAATAAGTTATTAAAAATGAAATCCCTTTGTAATAGCTGAGTTGTCGTCCGAAACCCTCATACTTCGAAAGAGATTGTCCAATTTGTACACGAAGTGCATCGAGTTTTTGCCATATCCCTCTCAACTCTTTACAAGTTGCTATGTGGGTGAAATTATGATGTCATGCGAAGTTACAACCTTTTCAGAGTTCATTTTTACTGCTTTTCAAATTCAGGGTCATTTAGCTCAAAATAAATCATTAAATGCGTTAAAAATATCAAATGAAGTCAGAAATGGTTGAAAATTGACGATGTGCCTTTGAATGGTGCATATTGAACACACGAAAAGCATGGAGTTAAAATAAGTTATTAAAAATGAAATCCCTTTGTAATAGATGAGTTTTCGTCCGAAACCCTCATACTTCGAAAGAGATTGTCCAATTTGTACATGAAGTGCATCCAGTTTTTGCCGTAACCCTCTCAACTCTTTACAAGTTTCTATGTGGGTGAAATTATGATGTCATGCCAAGTTACAACCTTTTCAGAGTTCATTTGTACTGCTTTTCAAATTTACGGTCATTTAGCTCAAAATAAATCATTAAATGGATGAAAAATATCAGAGGAAGTCAGAAATGGTTGAAAATTGATGATGTGCCTTGGAATGGTGCATATTGAACACACGAAAAGTATGGAGTTAAAATAAGTTATAAAAATGAAATCCCTTTGTAATAGATGAGTTTTCGTCCGAAACCCTCATACTTCGAAAGAGATTGTCCAATTTGTACACGAAGTGCATCCAGTTTTTGCCGTAACCTTCTAAACTCTTTACAAGGTGCTATGTGGGTGAAATTATGATGTCATGCCAAGTTACAACCTTTTCAGAGTTCATTTGTACTGCTTTTCAAATTCAGGGTCATTTAGCTCAAAATAAATTATTAAATGCATGAAAAATATCAAATGAAGTCAGCAATGGTTGAAAATCTATGATGTGCCTTTGAATGGTGCATATTGAACACACGAAAAGTATCGAGTTAAATTAAGTTATTAAAAATGAAATCCCTTTGTAATAGATGAGTTTTTTTCCTCCGAAACCCTCATACTTCGAAAGAGATTGTCCAATTTGTACACGAAGTGCATCCAGTTTTTGCCGTAACCCTCTAAACTCTTTAAAAGTTGCTATATCGGTGAAATTATGATGTCATGCCAAGTTATAACCTTTTCAGAGTTCATTTGTACTGCTTTTCAAATTCAGGGTCATTTAGCTCAAAATAAATCATTAAATGCATGAAAAATATCAAATGAAGTCAGAAATGGTTGAAAATTGATTATCTGCCTTTGAATGGTGCATATTGAGCACACGAAAACTATCGAGTTAAAATAAGTTATTACAAATGAAATCCCTTTGTAATAGATGAGTTTTCGTCCGAAACCCTCATACTTCGAAAGAGATTGTCCAATTTGTACACGAAGTGCATCCAGTTTTTTCCGTAACCCTCTCAACTCTTTACAAGCTGCTATGTGGGTGAAATTATGATGTCATGCCAAGTTACAACCGTTTCACAGTTTATTTGTACTGCTTTTCAAATTCAGGGTCATTTCGCTCAAACTAAATCATTAGATGCATGAAAAATATCAAATGAAGTCAGAAATGGTTGAAAATTGATGATGTGTCTTTGAATGGTGAATATTGAACACACAAAAAGTATGGAGTTAAAATAATCTATTAAAAATGAAATCCCTTTGTAATAGATGAGTTTTCGTCCGAAACCGTCATACTTCGAAAGAGATTGTCCAATTTGTACATGAAGTGCATCCAGTTTTTGCCGTAACCCTCTCAACTCTTTACAAGTTGCTATGTGGGTGAAATTATGATGTCATGCCAAGTTACACCCTTTTCAGAGTTCATTTGTACTGATTTTCAAATTTAGGGTCATTTAGCTCAAAATAAATCATTAAATGGATGAAAAATATCAAATGAATTCAGAAATGGTTGAAAATTGATGATGTGCCTTTGAATGGTGCATATTGAACACACGAAAAGTATCGAGTTAAAATAACTTATTAAAAATGAAATCTCTTTGTAATAGATGAGTTTTCGTCCGAAACCATCATACTTCGAAAGAGATTGTCCAATTTGTGCACGAAGTGCATCCAATTTTTGCCATAACCCTCTCAAGTCTTTACAAGTTGCTATGTGGGTGAAATTATGATGTCATGCCAAGTTACAACCGTTTCATAGTTTATTTGTACTGCTTTTCAAATTCAGGGTCATTTCGCTCAAACTAAATCATTAGATGCATGAAAAATATCAAATGAAGTCAGAAATGGTTGAAAATTGATGATGTGTCTTTGAATGGTGAATATTGAACACACAAAAAGTATGGAGTTAAAATAATCTATTAAAAATGAAATCCCTTTGTAATAGATGAGTTTTCGTCCGAAACCGTCATACTTCGAAAGAGATTGTCCAATTTGTACATGAAGTGCATCCAGTTTTTGCCGTAACCCTCTCAACTCTTTACAAGTTGCTATGTGGGTGAAATTATGATGTCATGCCAAGTTACACCCTTTTCAGAGTTCATTTGTACTAATTTTCAAATTTAGGGTCATTTAGCTCAAAATAAATCATTAAATGGATGAAAAATATCAAATGAATTCAGAAATGGTTGAAAATTGATGATGTGCCTTTGAATGGTGCATATTGAACACACGAAAAGTATCGAGTTAAAATAACTTATTAAAAATGAAATCTCTTTGTAATAGATGAGTTTTCGTCCGAAACCATCATACTTCGAAAGAGATTGTCCAATTTGTGCACGAAGTGCATCCAATTTTTGCCATAACCCTCTCAAGTCTTTACAAGTTGCTATCTGGGTGAAATTATGATGTCATGCCAAGTTACAACCTTTTCAGAGTTCATTTGTACTGCTTTTCAAATTCAGGGTCATTTAGCTCAAAATAAATCATTAAATCCGTTAAAAATATCAAATGAAGTCAGAAATAGTTGAAAATGGATGATGTGCCTTTGAATGGTGCATATTGAACACACGAAAAGTATCGAGTTAAATAAGTTATTAAAAATGAAATCCCTTTGTACTACATGAGTTTTCCTCCGAAACCCTCATACTTCGAAAGAGATTGTCCAATTTGTACACGAAGTGCATCCAGTTTTTGCCGTAACCCTCTCAACTCTTTACAAGTTTCTATGTGGGTGAAATTATGATGTCATGCCAAGTTACAACCTTTTCAGAGTTCATTTGTACTGCTTTTCAAATTTACGGTCATTTAGCTCAAAATAAATCATTAAATGGATGAGAAATATCAGAGGAAGTCAGAAATGGTTGAAAATTGATGATGTGCCTTTGAATGGTGCATATTGAACACACGAAAAGTATGGAGTTAAAATAAGTTATAAAAATGAAATCCCTTTGTAATAGATGAGATTTCGTCCGAAACCCTCATACTTCGAAAGAGATTGTCCAATTTGTACACGAAGTGCATCTAGTTTTTGCCGTAACCTTCTAAACTCTTTACAAGGTGCTATGTGGGTGAAATTATGATGTCATGCCAAGTTACAACCTTTTCAGAGTTCATTTGTACTGCTTTTCAAATTCAGGGTCATTTAGCTCAAAATAAATTATCAAATGCATGAAAAATATCAAATGAAGTCAGCAATGGTTGAAAATCTATGATGTGCCTTTGAATGGTGCATATTGAACACACGAAAAGTATCGAGTTAAATTAAGTTATTAAAAATGAAATCCCTTTGTAATAGATGAGTTTTCGTCGGAAACCCTCATACTTCGAAAGAGATTGTCCAATTTGTACACGAAGTGCATCTAGTTTTTGCCGTAACCCTCTCAACTCTTTACAAGTTGCTATGTGGGCGAAATTGTGATGTCATGCCAAGTTACAACCTTTTCACAGTTCATTTGTACTGCTTTTCAAATTCAGGGTCATTTAGCTCAAACTAAATCATTAGATGCATGAAAAATATCAAATGAAGTCAGAAATGGTTGAAAATTGATGATGTTCCTTCGAATGGTGCATATTGAACACACAAAAAGTATGGAGTTAAAATAAGTTATTAAAAATGAAATCCCTTTGTAATAGCTGAGTTGTCGTCCGAAACCCTCATACTTCGAAAGAGATTGTCCAATTTGTACACGAAGTGCATCGAGTTTTTGCCATATCCCTCTCAACTCTTTACAAGTTGCTATGTGGGTGAAATTATGATGTCATGCGAAGTTACAACCTTTTTAGAGTTCATTTTTACTGCTTTTCAAATTCAGGGTCATTTAGCTCAAAATAAATCATTAAATGCGTGAAAAATATCAAATGAAGTCAGAAATGGTTGAAAATTGACGATGTGCCTTTGAATGGTGCATATTGAACACACGAAAAGCATGGCGTTAAAATAAGTTATTAAAATGAAATCCCTTTGTAATAGATGAGTTTTCGTCCGAAACCCTCATACTTCGAAAGAGATTGTCCAATTTGTACACGAAGTGCATCCAGTTTTTTGCCGTAACCCTCTCAACTCTTCACAAGTTTCTATGTGGGTGAAATTATGATGTCATGCCAAGTTACAACCTTTTCAGAGTTCATTTGTACTGCTTTTCAAATTTACGGTCATTTAGCTCAAAATAAATCATTAAATGGATGAAAAATATCAGAGGAAGTCAGAAATGGTTGAAAATTGATGATGTGCCTTGGAATGGTGCATATTGAACACACGAAAAGTATGGAGTTAAAATAAGTTATAAAAATGAAATCCCTTTGTAATAGATGAGTTTTCGTCCGAAACCCTCATACTTCGAAAGAGATTGTCCAATTTGTACACGAAGTGCATCCAGTTTTTGCCGTAACCTTCTAAACTCTTTACAAGGTGCTATGTGGGTGAAATTATGATGTCATGCCAAGTTACAACCTTTTCAGAGTTCATTTGTACTGCTTTTCAAATTCAGGGTCATTTAGCTCAAAATAAATATTAAATGCATGAAAAATATCAAATGAAGTCAGCAATGGTTGAAATCTATGATGTGCCTTTGAATGGTGCATATTGAACACATGAAAAGTATCGAGTTAAATTAAGTTATTAAAAATGAAATCCCTTTGTAATAGATGAGTTTTTTTTTCCTCCGAAACCCTCATACTTCGAAAGAGATTGTCCAATTTGTACACGAAGTGCATCCAGTTTTTGCCGTAACCCTCTAAACTCTTTAAAAGTTTCTATATCGGTGAAATTATGATGTCATGCCAAGTTATAACCTTTTCAGAGTTCATTTGTACTGCTTTTCAAATTCAGGGTCATTTAGCTCAAAATAAATCATTAAATGCATGAAAAATATCAAATGAAGTCAGAAATGGTTGAAATATTAATTATCTGCCTTTGAATGGTGCATATTGAGCACACGAAAACTATCGAGTTAAAATAAGTTATTACAAATGAAATCCCTTTGTAATAGATGAGTTTTCGTCCGAAACCCTCATACTTCGAAAGAGATTGTCCAATTTGTACACGAAGTGCATCCCAGTTTTTTCCGTAACCCTCTCAACTCTTTACAAGCTGCTATGTGGGTGAAATTATGATGTCATTGCCAAGTTACAAAACCGTTTCACAGTTTATTTGTACTGCTTTTCAAATTCAGGGTCATTTTCGCTCAAACTAAATCATTAGATGCATGAAAAATATCAAATGAAGTCCAGAAATGGTTTGAAATTGATGATGTTGTCTTGAATGGTGAATATTGAACACACAAAAAGTATGGAGTTAAAAATAATCTATTAAAAATGAAATCCCTTGTAATAGATGAGTTTTCGTCCGAAACCGTCATACTTCGAAAGAGATTGTCCAATTTGTACATGAAGTGCATCCAGTTTTTGCCGTAAACCCTCTCAACTCTTTACAAGTTGCTATGTGGGTGAAATTATGATGTCATGCCAAGTTTACATCCCCTTTTCAGAGTTCATTTGTACTGATTTTCAAATTTAGGGTCATTTAGCTCAAAATATCATTAAATGGATGAAAAATATCAAATGAATTCAGAAATGGTTGAAAATTGATTGATGTGGCCTTTGAATGGTGCATATTGAACACACGAAAAGTATCGAGTTAAAATAACTTATTAAAAATGAAATCTCTTTGTAATAGATGAGTTTTTCGTCCGAAACCATCATACTTCGAAAGAGATTGTCCAATTTGTGCACGAAGTGCATCCAATTTTTGCCATAACCCTCTCAAGTCTTTACAAAGTTTGCTATCTGGGTGAAATGATTCATGCCAAGTTACAACCTTTTCAGAGTTCATTTGTACTGCTTTTCAAATTCAGGGTCATTTAGCTCAAAATAAATCATTAAATCCGTTAAAAATATCAAATGAAGTCAGAAATAGTTGAAAATGGTGATGTGCCTTTGAATGGTGCATATTGAACACGAAAAGTATCGAGTTAAAAAGTTATTAAAAATGAAATCCCCCTTTGTACTAGATGAGTTTTCCTCCGAAACCCTCATACTTCGAAAGAGATTGTCCAATTTGTACACGAAGTGCATCCAGTTTTTGCCGTAACCCTCTCAACTCTTTACAAGTTTCTATGTGGGTGAAATTATGATGTCATGCCAAGTTACAACCTTTTCAGAGTTCATTTGTACTGCTTTTCAAATTTACGGTCATTAGCTCAAAATAAATCATTAAATGGATGAGAAATATCAGAGGAAGTCAGAAATGGTTGAAAATAGATGATGTGCCTTTGAATGGTGCATATTGAACACACGAAAAGTATGGAGTTAAAATAAGTTATAAAAATGAAATCCCTTTGTAATAGAGATTTCGTCCGAAACCCTCATACTTCGAAAGAGATTGTCCAATTTGTACACGAAGTGGCATCCAGTTTTTTGCCGTAACCTTCTAGAGACTCTTTACAAAGGTGCTATGTGGTGAAATTATGATGTCAATGCCAAGTTACAAAACCATTTCAGAGTTTCATTTGTACTGCTTTTTCAAATTGAAGGGTCATTTAGCTCAAAATAAATTAATTAAATGCATGAAAAATTATCAAATGAAGTCAGCAATGGTTGAAAATCTATGATGTGCCTTTGAATGGTGCATATTGAACACACGAAAAGTATCGAGTTAAATTAAGTTATTAAAAATGAAATCCCTTCCCTTGTAATAGATGAGTTTTTTTCCTCCGAAACCCTCATACTTCGAAAGAGATTGTCCAATTTGTACACGAAGTGCATCCAGTTTTTGCCGTAACCCTCTAAACTCTTTAAAAGTTGCTATATCGGTGAAATTATGATGTCATGCCAAGTTATAACCTTTTCAGAGTTCATTTGTACTGCTTTTCAAATTCAGGGTCATTTAGCTCAAAATAAATCATTAAATGCATGAAAAATATCAAATGAAGTCAGAAATGGTTGAAAATTGATTATCTGCCTTTGAATGGTGCATATTGAGCACACGAAAACTATCGAGTTAAAATAAGTTATACAAATGAAATCCCTTTGTAATAGATGAGTTTTCGTCCGAAACCCTCATACTTCAAAAGAGATTGTCCAATTTGTACACGAAGTGCATCCAGTTTTTTCCGTAACCCTCTCAACTCTTTACAAGCTGCTATGTGGGTGAAATTATGATGTCATGCCAAGTTACAACCGTTTCACAGTTTTTGTACTGCTTTTCAAATTCAGGGTCATTTCGCTCAAACTAAATCATTAGATGCATGAAAAATATCAAATGAAGTCAGAAATGGTTGAAAATTGATGATGTGTCTTTGAATGGTGAATATTGAACACACAAAAATAGAAGTTAAAATAATCTATTAAAAATGAAATCCCTTTGTAATAGATGAGTTTTCGTCCGAAACCGTCATACTTCGAAAGAGATTGTCCCATTTGTACATGAAGTGCATCCAGTTTTTTGCCGTAACCCTCTCAACCTTTACAAGTTGCTATGTGGGTGAAATTATGATGTCATGCCAAGTTACACCCTTTTCAGAGTTTCATTTGTACTGATTTTCAAATTTAGGGTCATTTAGCTCAAAATAAATCATTAAATGGATGAAAAATATCAAATGAATTCAGAAATGGTTGAAAATTGATGATGTGCCTTTGAATGGTGCATATTGAACACACGAAAAGTATCGAGTTAAAATAACTTATTAAAAATGAAATCTCTTTGTAATAGATGAGTTTTCGTCCGAAACCATCATACTTCGAAAGAGATTGTCCAATTTGTGCACGAAGTGCATCCAATTTTTGCCATAACCCTCTCAAGTCTTTACAAGTTGCTATCTGGGTGAAATTTATGATGTCATGCCAAGTTACAACCTTTTCAGAGTTCATTTGTACTGCTTTTCAAATTCAGGGTCATTTAGCTCAAAATAAATCATTAAATCCGTTAAAAATATCAAATGAAGTCAGAAATAGTTGAAAATGGATGATGTGCCTTTGAATGGTGCATATTGAACACACGAAAAGTATCGAGTTAAAATAAGTTATTAAAAATGAAATCCCTTTGTACTAGATGAGTTTTCCTCCGAAACCTCATACTTCGAAAGAGATTGTCCAATTTGTACACGAAGTGCATCCAGTTTTTGCCGTAACCCTCTCAACTCTTTACAAGTTTCTATGTGGGCGAAATTATGATGTCATGCCAAGTTACAACCTTTTCAGAGTTCATTTGTACTGCTTTTCAAATTTACGGTCATTTAGCTCAAAATAAATCATTAAATGGATGAGAAATATCAAATGAAGTCAAAAATGGTTGAAAATCTATGTGC